>CM035120.1:68058175-69365675 GCA_020205555.1 Panax stipuleanatus | reverse complement strand
TCCTAATTTGTAAACCTTAATAGTGATTAGCAAATCCTAATGTTATTTATCAAATCCTAAGGGTTAAATTTTAAGGCAAACATAAAAAATGACCGAACTACCCTTAAAATTATGTGAGAAATTATTAGAATACCCTTTTGGAGGCGAAATAATCGAATTACCCTTAAAATTGTGTGGAAAATTATTAGAATACCCTTTTGGAGGCGAAATGACCAAATTATCTTTAAAATTATCTAGAAAATGACCAAAATACCATCCAATCCATGTGAACTTAAATCAACCAATCAGAGAAGAGATGATGCAAGCATGGCATCATCCTTAAAGAAATACAGATGATGCAAGCATGACATCAGCATTAAAAAAACACAAAAAGGTGATGTCATCATGATGTCACCCAGGGACTAAAGTGCAATTAATGAGGTACTAAAGTGTAATTAACTAGGGTATCAAACTGTAATAAGCCGGGGGCAAACTGTAAAAAAACCGAGCCCCTAACGTGCAATTATTGAAACTATGTTTTTCTATAAATAGGAGGCATTTCTCTTCATTTTTTTCAAAACCAAAAATATGATTAGAGAGGAGAATTTTGGCTAGAGAGAGAAAGAGAAAGGAAAGTTTTTGAGTTTCAAGATTTTAAAGGATTAGTTAAAGCTTACAACTCCAAGAGGCATTTACTCTTGTGGTTATTATGTTCATTATTCTTTATATATTTAATAAAAATTTACTTTTACAAGCAGTTATAATGCCCAAATTATTTTAAATAAATAATACAAAAGTCCTATTTACAAGAAATTATAATGTCCGATTTATTTCTCTTATAAAGTAGAAAATATACTTTTATAAGCAGTTATAATGTCCGATTTATTTCTCTTATAAAGTAGAAAATATATTTTTATAAGCAATTGCTATGTCCGATTTTCTTCAAATATTTAGTAAGAATACTCATGTTACAAGCAGTTATAATGCTGAAATTATCTCAAATAGAATAGTAGAATATTCATTTTATAAAGCAGTTATAATGCTCGATTTATTTCAAATATAGTACACGAATATTCATTTTTACAAGCATTTATAATGCTCAAATTATTTAAATATTAATGATATTAAATTTATTTAATAATTATATTAAATAAATTACTTAAAAATGATTTTAAGACATTAAAAATATATTAAAGTGATAGGAAATATTTTAAGTTATTTTGGATGACTTTTAATATTTTGGGATAAATTTTATTAATAATTAATATTACTGGTAATTAATTTATTTAATAATTATATTAAATAAATTATAAAAAATAGATTTAATATTTTAAAAATCATATAAAATGATTTAATGGTTATAAAAAAATATTTTAAGTTATAAAATATAACTTTTAATATTTTTTATGAAATACATTAATATTTTAATATTAATAACAGTTATTTAATAATGATTTTTATTTTTTAAAATTAATTAAATGTGATATTAAGGTATTAAAAATACTTTGTAATATTATAAATAACTTATAATATTATGACATGTATTTCATTAATATTTGATGATAAATGATAAGTCTAAGGTAGTACAGTCGTACCCTTTAATGGTTGATGTATAGTAGCTGGGCTAAACGACTCCTTCATATGGGGAAGGGATCTACGAATTGGTAACCGATCTAACTCGCTGTGAAAACAGTGTAGACAAGACAAAAGCTAATTTGTTAGTTGTTTATGAGAAACCACTCAGTATACTATATTGAATATTATTAAAGACTCGATGTGTGCTAGGTTTAGACTTATGTATATGTATGGTATTGAGGATATCTAATATTTGACTATGTGTTTAAATGTTAGATAGTATAGTAATAGTATTGTGAGATAAAGTATGTTATGTTAATTGAAAGATCAATCTTATAACTGATAGGTCTTTCCAATAAAGTGATTAAATTATATTGCGTAGCAGTAATCGACGGTACAGGCAAGTTCCTAAACCATACTTTTATTGAGCAAGTTTCCTAACTCGAACTCGAGTTGTTATTGTAAAGCATGTTCGTGATTAATCATTGTTGATTATTCACATCTATACTGATTATTGATTCGTACGTAGTGCATGTTGCATATGTTCATCAGGTATGAAAGGCTGATCACCTTCATTACCCTAAGGTTCAGATAAATTTGTTCATGTTCATTGTTGGCCATTCATCATTATTGTCTCGGTCATTCAGTTATGTAAATTGATTCATGTTCTTTCACCAATATTATATTGTTGAAAGTTTGTCAGCTTATTATTCTTTTCAATCATGATATATCTTCATTTAAACTTAAACTTGTTGGGCAAACTTATTGCCCACCCTTGCTATATCATGATAAACATTCCAGGCTTAAAGATGAAACTTCGGACACAGTCAAAGGCAAAGACAAGTTCTAGGATTAAATTATTGTACGGTTAAATGGTATTTGTATTAGAGCAATATGGCATTGTATGTCGTGTAGAATATGAATATGTGTAGTAAGTTAAGGTTTCAGACCTTGAAAATTATGTGTAAAAGTTTATTGTATAAACAATTTATGTTTATATCTTCCGCAATAGTTATAGAATTGTTGTATCGTAACGTACCAGGTCCGAGGTTCTGGGGACCCGGATTTGGGGGGCGCTACAATTGTTATTATTGTTGTTGTTGTTATTATTATTATTATTATTATTATTATTATTATTATTATTATTATTATTATTATTATTATTATTGTTATTATTATTATAATAATTATTATAATTATTACTACTATTATTATATTATTATTATTATTATTATTATTATTATTATTATTATTATTATTATTATTATTATTATTATTATTATTATTATTATTATTATATTATTATTATTATTATTATTATTATTATTATTATTGTTATTGTTATTGTTGTTGTTGTTGTTGTTGTTGTTGTTGTTACTATTATTATTATTATTATTATTATTATTATTATTATTATTATTATAATTGTTGTTGTTGTTGTTGTTTTTATAATTTATAATTTTTATTATTATTGTTATTGTTACTATTATTATAGTAATTATTATTATTATTATTATTATATTAATTATTATAATTATAATTATAATAATTATTATTATTATAGCTATTATTATTATTATTATTATTATTATTATTATTATTATTATTATTATTATTATTATTATTATTACTACTATTATAATTTATTATTATTATTATAATAATAATAATAGCAAACCCCTCAAAGAAATAATATTAAGTCCGAAGCGTTCAAATGATATTTGGAATATTGAACGTCGCCTTCTAGCATGATTAATTAAAAGAGTATTAAATATTTAATATGAGCTTGTTGTGCTATCCACAAGGCGAGTATTGCGTATTTAAGATGTTAATTAATCACATTTGATGCTTATCAAGAAAATTGAACAATATAGTTTTGTTGTGCTATCCACAAGGACGAACATTTTTCTTTCTTGAATTTATAGAAGTGCTAGGCTGGACTTAGCTTAAATCATTTTAGTTCGGATGTGCACACACTTGACCATTATGATTTAAGAGGCAAAATATAAGGAGTTACATGTTGATGTAATTGACAAGAGTTGTCTACCTATTTATTTGTATATCGTTTGTTGTGCTATCCATAAGATTATATACAGTTGAAATGGGATCCTTATTCTCACTAGCAAATATTTAATTATATATTGTCGAACTATTTATGTGAGGGTAATATAGTTTGATGAAAATAGTGGGAGATACCAATTTAAAATAAAGACCTAAATTTATTTTGGTATAAAAATTAATTAAATGAATGTTTGCTAAAATATTGTCTTTTCATTTGCAGAAATTTAAAAATATCAAAATTACTAATCTCACTGAAAAGCATACTTGATACTAATAAGCTTAATGGGCCGAATTATACGGACTGGCTAAGAAATCTAAGAATAGTTCTCACTGCTGAAAAGATTTCTTATGTCCTAAATTCACCTATCCCTAAAACTATTTCGGAAACAGCCTCTGCGGAAAAGATTGCCACATTTACAAAGTGGCAAGATGATGCATCTGTGGCTCAATGCGTCATCCTCGCGTCCATGAATAACGAGTTTCAGCGTCAGCACGAAAACATGGATGCTCCTACTATGTTGCTTCACCTCAAGGAGTTGTATAGTGAACAAAGTAGGACTGCTAGATATGAGATATCTAAGGAGCTCTTTCGATCTCAGATGACCGAGGGCACAGCCGTCGAGACTCATGTCATGAGGGTGATCAATTTGATTGAACGCCTTGGACATCTTGGATTCGTCATGGATGGGGAGTTGAGTCAAGACTTGGTCTTACAGTCACTCCCTGAGACCATCTCGCAGTTTGTGGTAAATTTTCACATGAATAAGCTAGATGTCAGCTTGCCTGGGCTTCTTAACATGTTGAAAACTACTGAAGGTCACTTCCCATCCAAGAAGAACCATGTCTTGATGGTGGATTCTTCCAATAAGAGGAAGAGGCCCAAGGTATCTTCTAAAAAGAAGAAATCCAAGAAGGCTAAGGGAAAGGGGAAAGAAAAGGAGCAAAAGAAACCTGATCCAGCTGGCAAAGGAATGTGCTTCCATTACAACGAGCCGGGACATTGGAAAAGGAACTGCAAGAAGTTTCTAGCAGAGAAGAAGCTTGGAGAAGCTTCGACTTCCAATCAAGGTTTGTTTATGATTGAAATTAATTTTTTTGAAAGTCATAATTCTACTTGGGTATTGGATATCGGTTGTGGTTCTCACATATGTAATACTGTGCAGGGACTGGTCAGAAGTAAAAAGCTGAGCAATGATGAGGTCATTCTATGAGTGGAGAATGGAGCAAAGGTTGCTGCATTAGCTGTAGGAACTTATTATTTAGCGATGCCTTCGGGCAAGTCCATTTATCTAAATAATTGTTATTTTGTTTCGAATATTATTAGAAACATTATTTCTATCTCTGTATTGGATATGGAAGGATATGACGTTATTATAAAGAACAACAGTTGTTCGATTTATAAAAACAATGTTTTATATGGTATTGAAAATCTGCGAAATGGACTTTGTAAGACCCCAAATTTTATGAATAAAGATTTAAATTTCTTTACATATTATTTTGAAATAGTAAGGTGTTGATTTGATAAATGTGATGAGTTATGGGTGAAATGTGCAAATATTTCAAAATAAGCAAGTGGTTATAAAATATTCGTTGTGTCGAGGAATATTCGTTTGGTCGAGGAATATTCTTTTTATCGGAGAATATTCGTACGACGGCGCAGTCATTGGTGGACCTCACAACGGAATGAATGTCGGATATAGAAAGCGACATAAATAACCTTTTTATAAAAATAACGGTAAAACTGTTACCGTTAAACTGTTGAAATACCTGGTGATAAAAATACAGTAATACGCGTTGGTGCACAGTAGCGCACGGTATTGTACAGTATTTTGAATTGTTGATTCTTACGTAAGAAGTCACTTACTCAATAATTGTTACAGTAATTACTGTTCAATATTTTATAATATTGACTCAATAATTGCTACATTGATAATTACATAATTGATACGTTGATATTTTATATTATTGATTCAATAATTGTCATTGCACAGTATTTCAAATTATCAAATCATTAATTCATATTATTTGAATAATATTATTAGACAGCATTATTGTCAATGTCTAAGGAAGTTCTGTCTAGGAAAGGGGTTGATTAATTGCACGCCAGTAAGGAGAAATCATTATCGAAAGACCACCTCTTTCCTAAGAACGACCTGGTTGTCAATATTGTAGTTCTGTAAAATTATTTGTGAATAATTAATTATTGATTTATATGATAAGAAAATATTTATTTTTGTGGATATAAAAGAACGAATTAGTGCTGAGGTGTTTTTATCAGTATTTTGGTGTGGAAAATCACCCGTTTGTGGATTTCGGCTATTTTTCGTTGGTAATTTGGAAAAACTTCCTTCTACAAAGTTGTAGAGAATTAAATTTTCTATAAAAAGGACATAGAATTTGTATTTTTCTGATAAAAGAGCTATTTATTATGAATTATTGAAGTTTTGGAAGTAAATATTTTTATTAAAAATATGGGTGGGCCCCACTTTTGTCTTGTGTGAAAAAAATGCTGATTTTTGAGTCTAATTATAAGTGTAGCAGCCAGCAGCCTCCAATGTTTTCAAATCAAAATGTGCACCTGCGTAATATTTTGTCAATTATGGTGTGCTAAGCATTTCCTATAAATAGGGTGCTTAGTTAGAAATAAAAATCACACCAGAATCAGAAAATTTTTTCTCTATTATATTGAGCGTATTTCTTGTGAGTATTTAGATACTTTAAGTGTTGAGAACAGTGCAAGTTTTCGTCAGCATTATATCTGATATTTCAGTCAGATTTAGTATTCTTCTAAGGTAAAGGGTATTATTTTTTGAGTAAATGATGTTATTATCTTTCAATATTCATAAAGAATATTATTTTCTTTCATATTCCATATTTGGAAGTAATAATATTTCATTTCATATTCCTAAATCTGAACTTACCACGGTAAGTATTGCTTCTATAATTCTTGAAATGATCAAAAATTTCTTGAGTTTTGCGCTTCATCAAGTATCATTTCACCGGAATAATTTTCTGAACTTTCTCGTGAAATTTTTATCTTTTTATGTTAAGTTACTATTCACGAGTTATTATTCACGGGATACTATTCACGGTAAAAAAAAAATTTATCTTTGATTGGATCCAAGTTTTGATCTTCATTCTTGAATTTTGCTCCACAATTGATTATTACGGAGTATTATTGAACTTGGATAAACTAAATTATGAATCCCTAATATTTATTTTTTATCTCATTGGATTCGTTATTCGTATTGTTTTTTATCATCCTTAGTCCTAAATAGTGATATAACTGAATATCTTTGGCCTGTTGTGCAAAGATGAATGATTACTTGATGAATATCTTTGACCTGTTGTGCAAAGATGAATGATTACCTGATGAATATATTTGGCCCGTAGTGCAAAGATGGACAGGTGTTGAGATGAACAGGACCAACTGGTGATACAAATGAATATCTTTGGCCCGTAGTGCAAAGATGAATATTTGGTTCGAGATGTATTTTGATTGATGTTACAGGGATAAAATATTATTGATGGACTTTTAAATCATAGAAGATAGTAGACTTTATTCTCTACTTAACTCTTCTAATGAATTGTTATTTCCGCTGCGAATATTGATCTAAAACTTGTTGTCCATTATATTTTATCTGATTTATTGAAGGCTAACGATAATTTGTTTTTCATTATCTTAGTCATAATATTCTTTACTGGCTAGTTGAGCTCACCCTTTTCATCTATGGTTCTCTTAAGGAAATGAGAATATCGCGAGGACTAGTCAGGGAACAGTGTAATGATCAAAGTTAGATCTGTAGAAGTCCTCACTATTCTATAAAACAGTGAGACAATTATTGTAATGAATAAATAATGAATTTGAATGTTTATATTTCGTATTATATACAATTTGTATTAAAACTCACAGTTTGAATGGTCGTATTTTGAACGACCGTTTGTTATAATAGATTGTATTTGAATTATGTACCATGTATTTGGCGACTCAGAATGGGTTGAGTATTGAACCTATTTTGGGGGCGTCACAGTTGGTATCAGAGCTTAGGGATATGATCTCTGGCGGAGATCTGGGAATAGAACTAGGAGGGGAGAGACGAGTAAATCATTCGCTAGTGTGTGTCCTACCTAAGCTTATTTGGTATTTAATTGGTCGGTTGGAACATAAGGTTAATATGTGATATGTTAATTTGTTTGATTAACCCTTGTTTTGTGATAGTATTTGAGAATGGCAGCTGAAAATCTAAATAATGGAGTGAATGAGACCGTTGAGACACCTTTTATCACCAACCAAGATAACGTGCAACAGGAAGGCAACAATTCTCCTGTAAACAACCCCACCGATCAAATGATGAACGATGGGATGTTTAGAAGCTTTTTGCAGTTCATGCAAAACCAGACGAGGGAGAATCGTGTTCATAATACAGGTGAAAATAACTCGCGGTTTGTCACTGCCAAGCAGTTCAAAGAGTTGGGACCACCAGAGTTTCAAGGAAAGCCAGAGCCAATCAAGGCAGAAAATTGGATTAAGCAAATTACCAAGATATTTGATGTCTTGGGATGCACGGAGGAGCAAAAGGTTCCATTCGCCACGTTTATGTTCCGTGGAGAGGCAGATTACTGGTGGGAATCTGTGAAGCGTACCCAGCCTGCCGCACTCAAGATGTCTTAGGAGGCATTCCAGAAACTGTTCAATGACAAATACTTTCCAGAAAGTATTCATCACATAAAAGAGGTAGAGTTTATCAGACTTGAACAGAACAACATAACGGTGTCCCAGTACGAGGCTAAGTTCGCGGAGTTATCTCGGTTTGCACCTCATTTGGTGGAGAATGAAGAACGTATGACGCGGATGTTTCTGAAAGGTTTGAAACCAGAAATTTGTCAATACCTCATTTCTCATAAATTTTCTCTATATTCGGATGTAGTGAATAGGGCCCAATTGTTAGAACGAGATAATGATTATGTTCAACCAAGGGACAACAACCAAGGTCGTACAGGTAGCAGCAGTCATCGGAACAATGACAACCAGCAAGAAGGAAAGTATCATGACAGAAGCAGTAACCACTCTGGTGGTAATCGTGGCCATGATAATAGAAGAAGTGAGTCGGGGGGAGATTTCAAGAAGAGAAGGTACAGTAATGAGATCGTGAAAACGTCGACAGTAGCACCAGCATCAACTGTTTCTAGGGGAGGAAAACGACCGCCGGTCGTATGCTATAAATACGAGCAAGAGGGACACATCAGTCCCAACTGCACACATCAATCTAAGGTGTGTTATAACTGTAGAAAGGAAGGGCACATAGCTCGAGTGTGTCCTGTAGCGAAACCAAGTGCAGCAGGGATGGTGACTCCAAAGGCTGTCCCTGACAAGTCAAAGTCAGTGGTTCTTGGAAGAGCTTTTGTTGTAACTGCCCAACAAGCAAGGAACCCGAATGAGGTTATTATGGGTAAGCTAATCATAAACTCTTGCGAAGTCTATACCTTATTAGATACCGGTGCTACCCATTCTTTTATTTCACCTGCTTGTGCTCAATGTTTGAACTTGACTTCTGAGAAATTAGACTTTGACTTATCTGTTGAAACTCCGTTAGGAGAAACCTTCGTTACATCTACAGTTTACAAATCTTGCTTGATTCAAATTGGTACCCTCACCCTACCTGTTAATCTTATATCTTTGAAAATACTTGCATTTTGTGACGCCCCCAAATCAGTGTAACATCGATTACAGAACCTGGTGCTCACGATACAACAAACATCATCATCTATCTATGCAAACTTCAACCATAATAATAATAATAATAATATAACTATTACATACTTATTCAAATAAAATCCCAAGTCTTTACAACCTTAAATAAACTGAAACTTAAACTTAGCGTTTAGCGCTACATAACATAATATGCAGAAATATAAACTTATTACATAAACAACTCTCAACATTTCATCTTAGCCTTCCCCTTGTCCTTGCCCGAGCCCTCAGCCTTTTCATCCTTAACTGAAAGGTTTAAGCAAGAATGAGCACAAATTGCCCAGCAAGTATATAAAGAAGTCTGAAACATACATCAGGAGTAAAAACATCTGTATGGCAATATCTCAACAGTTGAAAGAATTATCCAGTGTTAAACAAGAATATCAAAGATAAGAGTTTAGAATTCTCAATAGCATACTAAGGGGTGTTAAATACCCTGAATGTTACTTTGTTTCATCGAAAACCATCAGACGGTTTAACAATCAAATAGATTGTAAACGGTCTCTGCAAGTACTCCAGGTGATCAGCCTATCGTACCCTACTTTGTGCACAAGTATAAAGTTTAAACTGTATAAGCATAAATGGGACTATATGCCCGACATCTGTTTGCCCGTTTATTCGGGTTGTTCATCTTAGTATTCATGCGAGACCGCACCAAAACAATTTGGATTGGTAAACATTAAATAGCTTCAAAGGATTTGAATTGTTCAAATGTTAAACCCTTTTTCATCAATAATCTCTAGCCGAAACAAAAGCTAGAAAGCATACTTGGAAACAGTTCATGATAGCAATAGAACTTTTAAAGCATAACAGTTGAATTAATAACTGGGTAATCATCAATAATGTTTCGCAAAATAATTGAAGTTATAGAACTTTAAGACAAAGGAACTCGTACGAATGATTAAATAACCACAAGTCCGAACTTACCCTCACTGCAATCAAATGAGTAAGATTTAATAATTTCTCAATGGATATAAGGTTAAGAAACTTGCATAATCAAATCTGAGTAAGGAGACTTACCTGATAAGTCTTCTACAGTTTAAGCTATCAATTAGTCCTTCATGCAACCTAATCACATATGTCGCGATAAGCAACTAAGTATTCCAATTCTAATTTGAAATATAATTGTTTCCTTTTATATTAATTAGGTTGTTAAACCAACTTGCATTCAATCATCAATACAATTTAATTACACAAGCATGTTACATCACATAGATAAAAGTGTTCAATTTTGAGATCTAAAAAAATAAATTTCTGACATTCTGACCCAACCCGACCCGGGCCCGACCCGACCCGACTCGGCGCAGCTGCGCAGCCTCAATCCTTGTTACCGGCGCAGCTGCGCTGCCTGGCAAACCCGGAACCCATCTTTGAGTGGCGCAGCTATGCAGCGTTAAGCCGTATTAACGGCGCAGCTGCGCTGCTCTTCATACCCAGAATTTTTTTCCTGCCGAGCAGCCTACTTCCCGATTTAATTCCCACTTGTTTACAGGTTGTATGACCATGATATTTGGACACCATACACTCCATACATCATAGTATTTTAAAAAAATATAACATACATGAAACTAACATGTTAAGACCATAAACCAGCAGCCTAGAAAAGCGTGCACGAACTGGTTCCATACATAGAAAATTTCTGGAAAACCCAGAGTCTGCAGATTTTCTCCTATTAACATACTTGCTACCAAATTTCATATCTTGCTCATTTTAACTCCGTTTCTTATGAAATTTGGTCAGGTTATACATCATACTACATAGTGTTTTAAAAAATTATTACATACACTAATCGGGTCATAGAAACCATGATTCCATGGCTCCGAAAAACCCGAAAAGTCATAGATTTTAGTTTAATTCAATTTGACAAAAATCCATGTTTTTGATTCTAGCATGCAATGGAAAGGCTCCTACTATCCAGAACATATATACTAACATATATACACGTAACACAACATTTAACTTCACTAAATTACCATGATTTGAACAAGTTGGCATGTAAGAGACATTTTATCGAATAGTTAGCATACATAGCACAATTTCTTAATTCTCTACGTAATTGTAACATGATTAAACCAAAAACTTTTGTTCTTAATCTCCATATAACAGAAACACACAAAAGCATGGCATTACAATTCAAAACAAAGCATTTCCCATGCTTACACATGCATTTTCTACCATTTTCCTCAAGAACAAATAAGACGAATATGAAGTACTTACTTGATGAATTATTCTTGGTTGAATTAGCCAGTGATTCTCCTTGCTTGCTTGCTTATGTTCTGAAATTTCCAGAATCCTCAATAGCACTCAAACTCTCATGCATAATTTCTCATTTTTTTCTTCTCTCTTGGTGGAATTTTATTAAAATGAAGGAAGTATAGAGGTGGAGATTATATATATATATATATTACAAGCATTGGTTTTCCTTGCCTCTTCCATTCCCATCTCAGGAGTTACACAAGCTTGCAACAAATACACAATTAAAAGAAAGAATTAACTTGGGAGTTAGAGAAAATGAAAGAGTTTCTTGGTTTAAAGAGGAGAATGAAGTACTCCCTCCTTATTATCATTGTTATATACGTATATACTCCTCCATGTTGTCCTAATTCAATTGTCACCAAGTCCCCCCCAGCTGCTGACTATATAAAATAATATTATTATAATCAATTAAATAACCATTTTGCCCGCCGTAGCCAAACGTTGCGATACTTATATCAATTCCTACTAAAGTCGACGTTTCGGGCGTCATGGAACTATCCGTTACGTCAAATTCATCTCCAAAATTCGTGGTTGACTTTGACCAAAAAGTCAATCGTGACATATTTTTGTGGTTACAGTCTATCCTGACTAATTTCGACGTTCCGGACTCAAATACGAAGCCCGCGTCTCTAAATTCCGCTCCGAACTCCAACTCATGCTTTAACACCATCCCACGAAATTAATAGAATTAATTCCATAACCAAATCAAATAGTTAAATTAATCTAAACCAACTATTTAAATCCATCGCGTCACATAGCTTAAAATAAAACACATATGTATAACACATATACATCTAATATAAGAAATCACACAAGAGTTTCACATAAGTTCGTTTATTGATACTTAGTAAATTACATAATAATCTCGGATATTACATTCACCCTCCCTTAAAAGGATTCCGTCCTCGGAATCATTACACATCAAACAAAAAGACTAGGGTCATTTTTCATCATTTTCTCCTCGAGTTCCCACGTAGCCTCTTCGGCGTTGTGGTTCTTCCATACTACCTTAACAGAAGGTATTATCTTATTTCTTAACACTTGTTCTTTTCTATCAATTATCTGCACTGGAAACTCTTCATAGGTTAAGTCTTTTTCGAATTGAATGGGTTCATACTCTATGACATGCTTGTAATCCTGTTTATAAGGCCGTAAAACTGATACGTGGAACACATTGTGTATATGTTCTAACTCTGGAGGTAAAGCTATTTCATAAGCCACCTCACCGACTCGCCTTAACACTTCAAAGGGTCCTATGAATCTGGGACTAAGTTTTCCCTTCTTCCCAAATCTCATTTTCCCTTTCCAAGGTGACACCTTCAGAAACACATAAGTGCCGACATCGAAGTCTCGTTGTTGCCAATGTTGATCAGCATATTTCTTTTGTCGATCCTGAGCTGTCACTAATCTCGTTCGTATTGTTTTGATCACATCCGCAGTTTGCTGCACCAATTATAGCCCTAGCAATTTACGTTCTCCTACTTCATCCCAGCACAATGGCGTTCTATATTTTCTTCCATATAAGGCTTCATAAGGTGGCATCCCGACGCTCGCGTGGTAACTGTTGTTGTATGCAAATTCTACCAACAAGTAGATGGTCATCCTAACTTCCTTTGAAGTCCATAACACATGCTCTCAGCATGTCCTCTAATGTTTGAATAGTTCTCTCGCTCTGGCCATCTGTTTGAGGATGATACGCCGTGCTCAACCTCAGTTTCGTTCCCATACGTTCTTGAAAGCTTTTTCAAAAATTTATTGTGAACCTGCGGATCTCGATCTGACACAATTAATACAGGTACACCGTGCCTGGAAACGATCTCTTTAATGTAAAGCTTTGCCAACTGATCCAAGTTATATCTGATCTTAATTGGCAAGAAATGCGCTGATTTGGTCAATTGATCAACGATCACCCATACTGCATCGTAACCCTTCTGTGTCGTTGGAAGTCCTACCACGAAGTCCATCGTGATATGCTCCCACTTCCATTCCGGAATTTCTAAAGGTTGAAGTAACCCGCTTGGTCTTTGATGTTCCGCCTTAACTCTCTGGCATGTCAAAAAACTGCTGACGCACTCTGCCACTTCTCTCTTCATATTGGGCCACCAATAATGTTGGCGAAGATCCTGATACATCTTTGTGCTTCCCGGGTGGATTGAGTAACTTGAGCTATGAGCTTCCTGCAAGATTTCTTCCTTTAATTCAGATACCGCTGACACCCAAATTCTCTTCTCAAATCTTAACAGTCCATCACCACCCTCGCTGAATTTAAGCTCCTCTCCATCTAAAATTCTTTTCCTCACCTTCTCACATTCTTCATCGCTGTCTTGCGCTTCCTTGATTTTGTCCAATAGAGTCGGATGAGCCTCCATTGCGAACAATTTCCCATCTGGCTCCCTCGGACTTTTTATCTCGAGTTCTAAACTGGCCATTTCCTTAATCAACTCCTCTTGAGCCATTAGCATTGCCAACCTACCACTGCCCTTCATGCTTAGCGCATCTGCGACCACGTTAGCTCTCCCCGGATGATATAAGATGTCGCAATCGTAATCCTTTATTAGTTCCAACCATCTTCTCTGTCTTATATTCAACTCCTTCTGCGTGAAGATATACTTCAGACTTTTATGGTCCGTATATATTTCACACTTTACACCATATAAATAGTGCCTCCAAATCTTTAGGGCAAATACTACCGCTGCCAACTCCAGGTCATGGGTAGGATATCCCTTCTCGTAATCCTTCAACTGACGTGATGCGTACGCAATAACTTTACCATGTTGTATAAGCACACAGCCAAGTCCTTTGTGCGACGCATCACTGAAAATTACGAAATGACCAGTATCGTCTGGTAATGACAACACCGGTGCCTTACTCAATCTTTTCTTAAGCTCCCGAAAACTTTCTTCACACTTCTCTGTCCAGACAAATTTTACAGACTTCTTCGTTAAATTTGTCAACGTTCCTGCTATCTTCGAAAAATCTTGAATGAACCGTCTGTAATAGCCTGCCAGTCCTAAGAAACTTCTTACTTCAGTCGGCGTCTTGGGTTGTTCCTAATTTTGTACCGCTTCATCCTTTGCTGGATCTACTGAGATTCCGTCCTTGTCGATCACGTGACCCAAAAATTAAACTTTCTCCAACCATAACTCGCACTTTAAAAATTTTGCGTATAACTTATCCTTCCTCAATGCCTCCAATACCAACCTTAAGTGTTCAGCATGATCCTCCTGAGTCTTGGAATAGATCAGGATATCATCTATGAACACGACTACAAATTTATCTAAGTATTGCTTGAATACCCGGTTCATTATGTCCATAAACGCCTCCGGCTCATTCTAACCCAAATGACATCACCAGAAACTCGTAGTGTCTATAACAAGTCCTGAATGCTGTCTTAGGTACATCTTCCTTCCTCACCTTCAACTGGTGATATCCCGTCCTCAAGTCTATCTTAGAAAAATATTTTGCTCCCTTCAATTGATCAAATAGATCATCTATCCTAGGTAACGAGTACTTGTTCTTGATCGTCACCTTGTTCAACTCTCGATAGTCGATGCAAAGTCTCATCGACCCGTCCTTCTTCTTCACAATTAAAATTGGTGCTCCCCAAGGAGACACACTCGGTTGAATATACTTCCTATCCAATAATTTCTGCAACTGTACCATCAGCTCCTTCATCTCTGTCGGTGCCGTTCTGTATGGGGCTTTTGAAATCGGGGCCATTCCCGGTACTAAATCCATAACAAATTCGACCTCCCTATCCGGTGGAATACCTGGCAATTCCTCCGAAATACATCCAAAAATTCATTCACTACTGGTATCTGTCCCATCCCTACCCCTACTTTCTGCGTATTGACGATATGGGCCAAATAACCTATACATCCCTTCCTTAGCAACTTCCTTGCTTGCATCATCGTCAGACAATTCGAGTGTCTCGGCGACTTACTCCCGTAGAACACTACCTTAGACTGATCCGGAGTCTTAAGGTTTATACACTTCTTCTGGCAATCTATCATCGCTCCATGGTTAAATAACCAATCCATTCCTAGAATTACATCAAATTCCCCTAATTGAATCAGAATTAAATCCACAGGTAACTTATATCCCCCGATATCTACAACACAACTCCTATGGACATGGCTAACGGGAATTCTTTCCTTATTAGCAACTTCTATGTTCATTGGATATTCTAATTCTTCCTGGAGTAAGTTTAATCGTTGGGAGAATTCATGCGACACGAAGGAACAAGTAGCACCCGAATTGAATAATACATACGCAGATATATCATTGATCGAAATGATACCTGAAACCACATCCTTGGATGCGACCGCATCCTAAACTGTCGTGTTGAAAGTCCTTGCTATTGGTCGATTCTGAGTTGGTGGTCCAGTAATTGTGAGATTTCCACCGCTTGGGCCCCTTCCTCCATTTCCTCCTGCTGAATTCTTCTTTGGGCAATTCCTTGCCTGATGATCCAATGCTACACAATTGAAGCATCTATTCCTCTTTGGTGCAGAGAAATTGGGAGAGATGTGCCCCTCTTGCCCGCAATTGAAACAGACATTCTTCCCCTTTAGACATGCACCCGAGTGATTCCTCCCACACTCTTTGCATGCCTCAGTCCTCTTCTTTGTTTCCCCTGGTTTTCCCCCAGAGTTTCCCAAGTTGAAATTATTGTTGTTGTTGTTGTTCCACTTCCTCTTGTTTGCACCACTGCTGCTGCTACCTTCCCCGCGATTCCCTCCTTCGTTCTTCTTCTTTTTCTCCTTATTAAACTTCATTAGGGCTTCACTTCCGCCCTCAGCAATTATAGCCTTCTCCAGGAGAGTTACGAAGCTGTTCGTCTGCAACACCGAAAGTCTACTGTATAACCATGGTTTGAGACCCTACTCAAACCTCCTCGTTTTCCTCTCCTCAGTGTTGACTTGATGAGGTGCGAACCTCGCCAGTTCGTTGAACTTTTTGGCGTGCTGAGGTACCGTCATGTCTTCTTGCTTCAGCTCCAGGAATTGCATCACCATGCGACTCTGCATACTCACAGGAAAGTAATTCTCAAAAAAATATCTTCTTAAACCCTTCCCAAGGTATCACACCTTCTCCAGCCCTGGTCTGGTTTGCCTCCCACCAGTAGTTGGCTTCACCCTTCAGCATATACGTGGCGAAGATCGTTTTATGATCATCTCCTACTCGGGCGATAGAGAACGCCTTTTCAATTTTCTTAACCCAAGTTTGGGCTTCAATGGGTTCGGTGGTTCCTTTAAATTCTGGGGGTCTCGCGCTCTTGAAGTCCTTAAAGTGTGCCACCTGGCCCGCTGGAGGGTTATTGGTATTCGGGGTTCGATTCTGAAGTGCTCCAACTAACATGTCTACGAATTATTGCATGGGGTTCGGTGGACCCCCAGCATTACCGCCTGACCCTTCTGGTACTTGACGACGTCTTCCTCTAGCCATCTATCTGATTAAATAAACTTAATGTTATCATCTCATAACTTATTCCTACAGCATATATATTTCATATAAAACTTAATCATCACATCACATATTTAAATAAAAGCATATTTATTTAGAAAAACCATAATCACAAGGTATCTCATCATCTTATGGCATTATGCCATTTACATCTCTTTAACCCAAAACACTTGGAAAAATCGGAAACCAAGTTTTATTTCATAGATAAGCGTTCTATACGCTAGTAGTAAAAGTTCAACACAAATAAACTAAAGACCCCGCCTAATGGCGTCTTCATTCTCTTCATCCGTTATCTCCAGCACCAGCCCTCGGCTTATAACATGTCTAGACCGGTGCTCCTCACGTGAAAAGTGATACAGCCCTATGTTGGAACCTCCCATGTGCTGACTTCAATGCGTACTTCATTCTATCTATCCTAACCTTCTTATCTCTTACTTCTCCTTCTAACTCGCCTGTTAGCTTCTCGGCCCGAACACGGCCTCTCCTCTCATCTCCCCAGAATATGGTAATAATCTGCTTGTCAGTTTGGAGACTCTGAATCCTCGACTCCAACCCATTGATGGTATGTCCCAAGTGGGTCCTGATAGCTTCTTTCTCATCCTTCAGCCTGTCCGCCTTCTGACCTGCTGTTCGCAGCTTGTCAGCCAGATCCCCGTTCCTAATTATCAGGTGGTGCACCAATGCCTCCAGCAATGCTGCTGCTTGCTGCTCCCCTGATACAGCTCCTCCAACTCATGGACCTTGTCATCCAATTCAGTAATCCTATCCATCAACTCATCCAATAGACCATCCCCAGTAGTTTCCTCGGAGTCCTCCTCGAGCTCCTCTTCCTCTTCAGGATACTCCTCTGGGTCTGAGTCAGCTGCTGCCTCAGCTATAGGCTCAGGTATAGCTGTCACCAACTGCTCACTCACAACGTGAATATCTCTAACCTCATCTTCTCCTGACATCCTACAATCAAGACAAACAACTCGATTAGTATTTTAAAATAGATATTGATTTTGTTTTTAGAAAAATAGATTTGACACAACCCTTAGAACTCTACGTGAGTCCATCTCCTTATATCCTCCACTAACTTCCCTAAGGTTATATTCCAAGGTTCCTCACCTAAGGTTTATAACCTACAGCTTTGATACCAACCTGTGACGCCCCCAAATCCGTGTAACATCGATTACAGGACCTGGTGCTCACGATACAACAAACATCATCATCTATCTATGTAAACTCCAACCATAATAATAATAATATAACTATTATATACTTATTCAAATAAAATCCCAAGTCTTTACATCCTTAAATAAACTGAAACTTAAACTTAGCGTTTAGCGCTACATAACATCATATGCAGAAATATAAACTTATTACATAAACAACTCTCAACATTTCATCTTAGCCTTCCCCTTGTCCTTGCCCGAGCCCTCAGCCTTTTCATCCTTAACTGAAAGGTTTAAGCAAGAATGAGCACAAATTGCCCAGCAAGTATATAAAGAAGTTTGAAACATACATCAGGAGTAAAAACATCTGTATGGCAATATCTCAACAATTGAAAGAATTATCCAGTGTTAAACAAGAATATCAAAGATAAGAGTTTAGAATTCTCAATAGCATACTAAGGGGTGTTAAATAACCTGAACGTTACTTTGTTTCACCGAAAACCATCAGAAGGTTTAACAATCAAATAGATTGTAAACGGTCTCTGCAAGTACTCCAGGAGATCAGCCTATCGTACCTTACTTTGTGCACAAGTATAAAGTTTAAAGTGCATAAGCATAAATGGGACTATATGCTCGACATTTGTTTGCCCGTTTATTCTGGTTGTTCATCTTAGTATTCATGCGAGACAGCACCAAAATAATTTGGATTGGTAAACATTAAATTGCTTCAAAGGATTTGAATTGTTCAAATGTTAAACTCTTTTTCATCAATAATCTCTAGCCGAAACAAAAGCTAGAAAGCATACTTGGAAACAGTTCATGATAGCAATAGAACTTTTAAAGCATAACAGTTGAATTAATAACTGGGTAATCATCAATAACGTTTCGCAAAATAATTGAAGTTATAGAACTTTAAGACAAAGGAACTCTTACGAATGATTAAATAACCACAAGTCCGAACTTACCCTCACTGCAATCAAATGAGTAAGGATTTAATAATTTCTCAATGGATATAAGGTTAAGAAACTTGCATAATCAAATCTGAGTAAGGAGACTTGCCTGATAAGCCTTCTACAGTTTAAGCTATCAATTAGTCCTTCACGCAACCTAATCACATAAGTCGCGTTAAGCAACTAAGTATTCCAATTCTAATTTGAAATATAATTGTTTTCTTTTATATTAATTAGGTTGTTAAACCAACTTGCATTCAATCATCAATACAATTTAATTACACAAGCATGTTACATCACATAGATAAAAGTGTTCAATTTTGGAATCTAATAAAAATAAATTTCTGACATTCTGACCCGACCCGACCCGACCCGGCGCAGCTGTACAGCCTCAAGCCGTGTTACCGGCGCAGCTGCGCTGCCTGGCAAACCCGAAACCCATCTTTGAGTGGTGCAGCTGCGCAGCGTTAAGCCGTATGAACGGCGCAGTTGCGCTGCTCTTCATGCCCAGAATTTTTTTCCTGCCGAGCAGCCTACTTCCCGATTTAATTATGACTTGTTTACAGGTTGTATGACCATGATATTTGGACACCATCCACTCCAGACATCATAGTATTTTACAAAAATACAACATACATGAAACTAACATGTTAAGACCATAAACCAGCAGCCTAGAAAAGCGTGCATGAACTGGTTCCATACTTGGCAAATTTCTGGAAAACCCAGAATCTGCAGATTTTCTCCTATGAACATGCTTGCTACCGAATTTCATATCTTGCTTCATTTAACTCCATTTCTTATGAAATTTGGTCAGGTTATACATCATACTACATAGTATTTTACAAAATTATTACATACACTAATCGGGTCATAAAAACTATGATTCCAAGGCTCCGAAAAACCCGAAAAGTCACATATTTTAGTTTAGTTCAATTCGACAAAAGTCTATGTTTTTTATTCTAGCATACAATGGAAAGGCTCCTACTGTCCAGAACACATATACTAACATATATACACGTAACACAACATTTAACTTCACTAAATTACCATGATTTGAACAAGTTGGCATGTAAGAGACATTTTATCGAATAGTTAGCATACATGGCACAATTTCTTGATTCTCTACGTAATTATAACATGATTAAATCCAAAACTTTCGTTCTTAATCTCCATATAACAGAAACACACTAAAGCATGGCATTACAATTCAAAACAAAGCATTTCCCATGCCTACACATGCATTTTCTACCATTTTCCTCAAGAACAAATAAGACGAATATGAAGTACTTACTTGATGAATTATTCTTGGTTGAATTAGCTAGTGATTCTCCTTCCTTGCTTGCTTATGTTCTGAAATTTCCAGAATCCTCAATAGCACTCAAACTCTCATACATAATTTCTCATTTTTTTCTTCTCTCTTGGTGGAATTTTATTAAAAGGAAGGAAGTATAGAGGTGGAGAGTATATATATATATATATATATATATATATATATATATATATATATATATATATATATATATATATATTATAAGCATTGGTTTTCCTTGCCTCTTCCATTCCCATCTCAGGAGTTACACAAGCTTGCAACAAATACACAATTAAAAGAAAGAATTAACTTGGGAGTTAGAGAAAATAAAAGAGTTTCTTGGTTTAAAGAGGAGAATGAAGTACTCCCTCCTTATTATCATTGTTATATACGTATATACTCCTCCATGTTGTCCTAATTCAATTGTCACCAAGTCCCCCCCAGCTGCTGACTATATAAAATAATATTATTATAATCAATTAAATAATCATTTTGACCATTTTGCCCTCCGTAGCCAAACGTTGCGATACTTATATCGATTCCTACTAAAGTCAACGTTCCGGTTGTCATGGAACTATCCGTTACGTCAAATTCATCTCCAAAATTCGTGGTTGACTTTTTACCCGAAAAAGTCAACCGGTTGACTTTGACCAAAAAGTCAATTGTGACACATTTTTGTGGTTACAGTCTATCCTGACTAATTTCGAAGTTCCGGACTCAAATACGCAGTCCGCGTCTCTAAATTCTGCTTCGAACTCCAACTCATGCTTTAACACCATCCCACGAAATTAATAGAATTAATTCCATAACCAAATCAAATAGTTAAATTAATCTAAACCAACTATTTAAATCCTTCATATCACATAGCTTAAAATAAAACACATATGTATAACACATATACATCTAATAGAAGAAATCACACAAGAGTTTCACATAAGTTCGTTTATTGATACTTAGTAAATTACATAATAATCTCGGATATTACACATTTAACGTGATTTTAGGAATTGATTGGTTAACCACTTATCATGCCAAAATTGACTGTTTTCGTAAGGTTGTTAGTTTTCATATTCCTAACCAACCTGTTGTGCGAATCCAAACAACCAAACCACTAAAATCAATCAATGTCATTTCAAGTCATAAAGATATTCGTTTATTGAAAAATGGATGTCAAGCTTTCTTAGCCCATGTCACTGATCTGAACCAGAATACGTTAAGTTTGAATGATATTTCTGTTGTTAATGAGTTTCCTAATGTATTTCCCGAAGAACTTCCCAGTCTACCCCAAGAACGTGAAGTTGAATTCTTTATTGATCTTGAACCCGGTACAAAACCCATCTCTAAAACCCCATATCGAATGGCTCCTATTGAACTTTAGGAGTTAAAGGTTCAACTACAAGAGTTATTGGACATCGATTTTATTCGTATTAGTACATCTCCTTGGGGTGCTCCAGTTTTATTCGTAAAGAAGAAAGACGGGAGTATGCGACTTTGTATTGACTATCGGGAGTTGAACCATGTCACCATCAAGAATAGGTATCCATTATCTCGTATTGATGACCTGTACAACCAGTTGCAAGATGCACAATTCTTTTCAAAAATCGATCTTCGTTCTGGATATCATCAGTTAAAGATTAAAATTGAGGATATTCCAAAGACTGCTTTCAGAACTCGATACGGGCATTATGAATTCTTAGTCATGTCTTTCGGATTGACTAATGCTCATGCTGCTTTTATGGATATAATGAACCGTGTATTCAAAGAATATTTGGATCAGTTTGTGGTTGTCTTTATTGATGACATCCTCATCTATTCCAAAAGTCGTGAAGATCATGAGCACCATTTGAAGCTGGTACTTCAAAGGCTTCGTGATAATAAGCTTTATGCCAAGTTGGAGAAATGTGAGTTCTGACTTGAGGAAGTAGCATTCCTTGGGCACGTGGTATCAAAACGTAGAGTATCTGTTGACCCGGCGAAGATTGAAGCAATATAAAGTTGGGAGCAACCTAAGTCGGTGACCGAAGTACGTAGCTTTCTGGGCTTAGCTGGTTATTATCGGATATTCGTGGAAGGATTTTCTCGAATCGCTACTCCATTAACTCAGCTGACTCGAAAAGATATAAAATTCATATGAAACGAGGAATGCGAGAAGAGCTTTCAAGAGCTCAAGAGGAGACTCATATCGGCACCTATTCTGACGATTCCATCTGGTTCGGATGGATTTGTCATTTACAGCGATGCTTCGGGCAAAGGTTAGGATGTGTTCTCATGCAACATGGAAAAGTCATAGCTATTGCCTCGCGACAACTCAAAGAATATGAGAGAATTATCCTACTCATGATCTAGAGTTGGCAGCAGTCGTTTTCGCATTGAAGATCTGGAGACACTACCTATATGAGGAGAAAGTGGAGATCTATACGGATCATAAGAGCTTGAAGTATTTCTTCACTTAGAAGGAACTCAACATGTGGCAACGACGTTGGCTTGAGCTGTTGAAAGATTACGACCATACCATCCAATACCATCCTGGTAAAGCGAACGTGGTAGCTGATGCGTTGAGTAGAAGATCATATGTGGGAATGAGTGCGATGCTGTCAACACAAAGATCCATTTTGTGTGACTTACAATGGATGGAGATAGAGTTCAAGACTCTAGGGACCCATATGATGATGTCAAGTATACGCGTAGAACCAGCTTTGATTGATAAAGTTAAAGCTGCTCAAGCTACATACCCGAAGCTAATAAAGATGAAGAAGAAAGTGCAAGAAGGTGCGATTCCAGAGGCAAGGATCGATGAAGAAGGGATACTTCTAATCAACTCTAGACTTTGTGTTCCCAACGATTCTGACTTGAAGTATAGAATTATGATGGAGGCACACAACACACCGTTTGTAATCCATCCTGGGAGTACCAAAATGTATCGTGATCTTCGTCATACATTTTGGTGGAGAAATATGAAGAGAGAGATCGCGGAGTTCATCTCGAGGTGTTTAACGTGTCAACTTGTCATGGAGGAGCATCAAGTGCCAAAGGGTCCATTGCAACCACTTGAGATTCCAAAATGGAAATGGGAACACATTACCATGGATTTTGTTACAGGTCTTCCCAAGGTTTCTCAAGGCATAGATGCGATTTGGGTTATTGTCGATAGATTAACCAAGTCTGCTTATTTCTTGCCTATACGAGAGACTTATTCACTTGAACGTCTCGCTCGTATGTACGTGAATGAGATTATGAGATTGCATGGCATGTTAGTATCCATAGTTTCGGATCGTGACCCAAGATTCACTTCACGATTTTGGGTCAGTTTGCAGAAAGCTATGGGCACGGATTTATGATTCAGTTCAGCTTATCATCCTCAAACGGACGGGAAATCGGAAAGGACTATTCAAAATCTTGAAGATCTATTCAGACTCTGTGTTCTAGACTTCAAAGGGAGCTGGGATAAGTACTTACCATTGGTGGAATTCTCCTATAATAACAGTTATCAGGCAAGTATAGGCATGGCTCCATTTGAGGCGTTGTATGGACGAAAATGTCATTCTCCAGTATGTTGGGACGAGGTGGGTGAAGCAACATTGTTGGGACCGGAGTTAGTACGTATGACTACGGAAAAGATTCAAATGATCCGGCAACGTATACAAACTGCACAAGATCGACAAAAGAGTTATGCAGATCTTCATCAAAAGGACGTGGAATTTAATGTTGGGGATCATGTGTTGTTACGTGTTGCTCCATGGAAAGGAGTTACGAGATTTGGAAAAAGAGGAAAGCTCAATCCACGATTCATTGGTCCATTTGAGATTCTTGACCGAGTAGGAAATGTGGCCTATAGACTCGCTTTATCGCCTAGCATGTCTCGTGTTCATAACGTTTTTCACATATCCATGCTACGTAAATATGTGAAAGACCCAAACCACATTATTGTATTAGAACCAGACAAGATAGCATAAGATTTAACGTATGAGGAGATACCTGTCAAAATCTTGGATAAGAAGGAACATGTCTTACGCTCAAAAATTATACCTCAAGTTAAAGTTTTGTGGAGGAACCATGATATTGAGGAAATGACCTGGGAGTTGGAATCGAAAATGAAAGCGAGGTATTCTCACCTTTTCGACATACAAGGTACGTACGTCAATTTCGAGGATAAAATTTCATAAGGAGGGGAGGTTGTAAGACCCCAAATTTTATGAATAAAGATTTAAATTTCTTTACATATTATTTTGAAATAGTATGGTGTTGATTTGATAAATGTGATAAGTTATGGGTGAAATGTGCAAATATTTCAAAATAAGCAAGTGGTTATAAAATATTCGTTGTGTCGGAAAATATTCGTTTGGTCGAGGAATATTCTTTTTTTTGGAGAATATTCGTACGATGGCACAGTCATTGGTGGACCCCACAACAGAATGAATGTCGGATATAGAAAGCGACATAAATAACCTTTTTATAAAAATAATGATAAAACTGTTACCGTTAAACTGTTAAAATACCCGGTGATAAAAATACAGTAATATGCGTTGTTGCACAGTAGCACACGGTATTGCACAGTATTTTGAATTATTGATTCTTACGTAAGAAGTCACTTACTCAATAATTGTTACAATAATTACTATTCAATATTTTATAATATTGACTCAATAATTGCTACATTGATAATTGCATAATTGATACGTTGATATTTCATATTATTGATTTAATAATTGTCATTGCATAGTATTTCAAATTATCAAATCAATAATTCATATTATTTGAATAATATTATTAGATAGCATTATTGGCAATGTCTAAGGGAGTTCTGTCTAGGAAAGGGGTTGATTAATTGCGCGCCAGTAAGGATAAATCATTATCGGAAGGCTCCCTCTTTCCTAAGAACGACCTGGTTGTCAATATTGTAGTTCTATAAAATTATTTGTGAATAATTAATTATTGATTTATATGATAAGGAAATATTTATTTTTGTGGATATAAAAGAACAAATTAGTGCTGAGGTGTTTTTATCAGTATTTTGGTGTGGAAAATCACCCGTTTGTGGATTTCGGCCATTTTTCGTTGGGAATTTGAAAAAACTTCCTTCTACAAAGTTGTAGAGAATTAAATTTACTATTAAAAGACATAGAATTTGTATTTTTCTGATAAAAGGGCTATTTATTATGAATTATTGAAGTTTTGGAAATAAATGTTTTTATTAAAAACATGGGTGGGCCCCACTTTTGTCTTGTGTGAAACAAAATGCTAATTTTTTAGTCTAATTATGTGTGTAGCAGCCAGCAGCCAGCAGCCTCCAATGTTTTCAAATCAAAATGTGCACCTGCGTAATATTTTGTCAATCCTGGTGTGCTAAGCATTTCCTATAAATAAGGTGCTTAGTTAGAAATGAAAATCACACCAGAATCAAAAATATTTCTCTCTATAATATCGAGCGTATTTCTTATGAGTATTTAGATACTTTGAGTGTTGAGAACAATGCAAATTTTTGTCAGCATTATATCCGATATTCTAGTCAGATCTAGTATTCTACTAAGGTAAGGAATATTATTTTTTAAGTAAAAGATGTTATTGTCTTTCAATATTTATAAAGAATATTATTTTTTTTCATATTCCATATTTGGAAGTAATAATATTTCATTTTATATTCCTAAATCTGAACTTACCACAGTAAGTATTGCTTCTATAATTCCTGAAATGACCAGAAATTTCTTGAGTTTTGCGCTTCATCTAGTATCATTTCACCGGAATAATTTTCTGAACTTTCTCGTAAAAATTTTATCTTTTCATGCCGAGTTACTATTCACGAGTTACTATTCACAAATTACTATTCACGGGGTACTATTCACGATAAAAAAATATTTTTTTATCTTTGATTGGATTCAAGTTTTGATCTTCATTCTTGAATTTTGCTCCACAATTGATTATTACGGAGTATTATTGAACTTGGATAAACTAAATTACGAATCCCTAATATTTGTCCTTTATCTCACTGGATTCGTTATTCGTATTATTTTTTATCATCCTCAGTCCTAAATGGTGATATAACTGAATATCTTTGGCCTGTTGTGCAAAGAAGAATGATTACTTGATGAATATCTTTGGCCTGTTATGCAAAGATTATTGATTACCTAATGAATATCTTTAGCCCGTAGTGCAAAGATGGACAGGTGTTGAGATGAACATGACCAACTGGTGATACAAATGAATATCTTTGGCCCGTAGTGCAAAGATGAATATTTGGTTCGAGATGTATATTGATTGATGTTACAGGGATAAAATATTAATGATGGACTTTTAAATCATAGAAGATAGTAGACTTCATTCTTTACTTAACTCTTCTAATGAATTATTATTTCCGCTGCGAATATTGATCTAAAACTTGTTGTCCATTATATTTTATCTGATTTATTGAAGGCTAACGATAATTGTTTTTCATTATATTAGTCATAATATTCTTTACTAGGCTAGTTGAGCTCACCCTTTTCATCTATAGTTCTCTTCAAGAAATAAGAATATCGCGGGAAGTAGTCGGGGAACAGTGTGATGATCAGAGTTAGATCTGTAGAAGTCCTCACTATTTTATAAAATAGTGAAACAATTATTGTAATGAATAAGGAATGAATTTGAATGTTTATATTTCGTATTATATACGATTTGTATTAAAACTCACAGTTTGAATGGTCGTATTTTGAACGACCATTTGTTATAATAGATTGTATTTGAATTCTGTACCATGTATTTGGCGACTCAGAATGGGTTGAGTATTGAACCTATTTTGGGGGCGTCACAGACTTTATATACTTGACTTGCATGAAAATATACTTCAAATTGAACAAACTAAGAAAAGGAAAAGTGATAATGTTAATTATACCTATATGTGGCACTTAAGACTCGGTCATATCAATGAAACGAGATTATCTAAGTTGCATAAGGATGGGCACTTAGAGCTATCTAATTATGAATCATATCCAACTTGTGAATCTTGTCTCATGGGTAAAATGACTAAATCTCCTTTTAGTGGAAAAGGAGAAAGAGTTACAGAGTTGTTAGCGTTGATTCACACAGACGTTTGTGGACCTATGCCAACAAATGCACGGGGTGGGTATTCTTATTTTATTACTTTCACTGATGATCACTCAAGATTTGGATATGTGTATTCAATGAAATACAAATAAGAATCATTTGAAAAGTTCAAAGAGTTTAGAAGTGAAGTAGAGAAACAAACAGAAAAAGTATTAAGATTCTTCGATCAGATCGAGGTGGAGAATACTTAAGCGGTGAGTTTCTCAATTGTCTCAAAGATAATGGTATAATCTCACAATGGACTCCACCAAGTACACCACAGTTGAATGGAGTATCTGAAAGGAGAAATCGAACATTATTGGACATGGTTCGATCCATGACGAGTTTTACCGACCTTCCAATTTTCTTCTGGGGTTATGCCCAAAAAACGGCTGCATACCTTCTTAATAAGGTACCTACCAAATCCGCCCCAAAGACTCTATATGAGATGTGGAAGGGGAGGAAACCAAATCTTAAGCATGTTAAGACTTGGGGTTGTCCAGCTTATATCAAAAAGTTTGAAAATGATAAGCTACAGACTAAATCCGATAAGTGTAGATTTGTGGGATACCCTAAAGAAACCTTAGGGTATTATTTCTATCATCCACTTGATCAAAAGGTGTTTGTTGTGAAACATGCTACCTTCTTGGAAAAGGAGTTTATCCATGAAGGGTTCAGTGGGAGTAAGGTATATCTTGAAGAAGTTCAAGAACCACAAATTACTGCGGATTAGAGTCAGGTACCTGACCAAGTGGAAGAACCTACTGTATCACACCCTATTCGTAAATCTGAAAGAGTACCGAAGATACCTAAGAGGTATGGATTCGTCATAGAGGATGACGATGAGGTACACATCATGAATGTTGATGATCCATTGAATTACGAACAGGCTATTGTAGACACTCAAAATCTTCCTTGCTCCAACACTAACACTGTAGGAGGGCAAAATCGTCAATCAATTCAAATCCAGCCACCAATGCCGGTCCTTCAATTCAAATTCGGCCGCCAATGCTGGTCTTTTAACTCAAAATCGGCCGCCAATGCAGGTCCTTGAACCTAAATCCGATCCCCAATATTGGTAACCTAAATTCGATCCCCAATATCGGTATTCCAGCCAAATTCGATAGTCAATCGGACTGTCAATCCAGCTCCGATCTCCAATCGGACCGTCAATCCAGCTCCAATCTCCAATCGGACCGACAATCCAGCTCCGATCTCCAATCGGACTGACTATCCAGCTTCGATCTCCAATCGGACCGTCTATCCAGCTCCGATCTCTAATTGGACCATCAATCCAGCTCCGATCTCCAATCGGACAGTCTATCCAGCTCTGATCTCCAATCGGACCTTCAATCTAGCTCCGATCTCCAATCGGATCGTCTATCCAACTCCGATCTCCAATCGAACTGTCTATTTAGCTCTGATCTCCAATCGGACCGTCAATCCAGCTCCGATCTCCAATCGGACCGTCTATCCAGCTCCGATCTCCAATCAGACCGTCTATCCAAATCCTATCTCCAATCGGATCATCAATCCAGCTTCGATCTCCAATTGGACCACTAATCCAGCTATGATCTCCAATCGGACCATCAATCCAGCTATGATCTCCAATCTGACCGTCAATCCAGCTTCGATCTCCAATCGGACCGTCAATCCAGCTCTGATCTCCAATCGGACCGTCAATCCAGCTTCGATATCTAATCGGACAGTCAACCCAGCTCCGATCTCCAATCGAATCGTCAATCCAACTCCGATCTCCAATCAGACTGTCAATCCATCTTTGATCTCCAATCGGACCGTCTATCCAGCTCTAATCTCCGATTGGACCGTCAGTCAAACCCCGATCTCAATATCGGGCCTTTAAGTCAGCCCCGGCATCAAACCGGGAGGTACAGTTCAACCTTGACATAAACCTAGGACATGTCAAATCATCCCCGATCTCAGCCCGGGAAGCACAGATAAGCCTCGGTGTCAAGCCAGGAAGTGAAGTTCAGCCCCAGAGACAATCCTGGGAAGCCGGTTCCATCAAATACCATGTTGACACCATAGGCAACCCCGGGAGGGACAAAACGGTCATTTTATCCAACTCTCAATAGATTCGATCAAACTCAAGCCAAATTAATGCCATCGAAGTTAGAACGAACCACAACAACGATCCCGAGTGCCAATAGCGCAAAACAGCTCAACGGACAAACTGCGGGAAATCGAAGATCTAGTTATGAACCCGTCTTCTTGGATCCGAAAAATATTTTATCCCATGTCATTGCGACACTCTCGGCGAGGGCTTTCCGAAAAGGTATCACACGCCTCAAATGGGCGCTCCGATCAAAAGTTTGAAAGTTTTAGTTTTGATTTTAACTACGCGTTGTCCGGAGTGCACGTACTTCGAGACGATAGAACTCGACACCGTGGCCACCACCTGGGGAGCCACACCTCTAACTGCGGCAGCCGTAGATAGAGCTAAGGCTCCCTGGCCTATAAATAAACGTGCACACCCCTTCATTTTCAAAAATTCAAAACGCAACGAAGCTTTGTCTATCTGATTTTTGGACTTTTACACCTTTTTCAAACCTAAATATTTTCACTCTACCACGTAGATATACCCATATAATACCACATATAAGAAAATAACCGGTAGATTTGGACGTATAGAGCCTACGATTTGGCAAAAAGCCCGTATTGCAGTCCATTGTAAGTATTTTTACGATTAAAAAGTCAATACTACTACTTTGCACTGTTTTCCACTTGCATACGAAGTTTCATCTTCTAAATATGCCCGGAACTTAGTTCAGTGGCCGTTTTCATCAAAATTTGGCATATTTCTGTACATAAATGCAAATTTTTTCATTTCTACAACTCGGATTGACGATCCGTCAGCTTCATCAGCTTCAATGCACTAGCACACACATTTTTGGCAACTCCGTCGGACTGGGTTGCTTTCCTAGTCCGGTTTTGGCCCTTTTTCGTGCTTATTTAACTATAAATGGACTAACATTTCAATTCTGTCAAGCCCAGATGTCAAATCCGTGGTAGTTTATCGCTTTTATATATATTTACGCATATATAAGCGAATTTCACCATCACTGGTACTCATATCAGTCCTGGTTGACTATATTTCTATCAATATATATATTTATATATTTTCAGTCCGGCTTGGATTACTTCGTGGCCATTTTACTGCTTGTGCACACTTTACCATACTGGGTGCTCTCCCCAGTCACTGGTTGACTACTTTTCTGTCAATTTCAATTCCAGTACGGGCACCGACGTGAAAACTGATAGTAGTGTACATACAAGCCAATCATGTATGCTGCTAAAGCACATACTTTGTAAATAATCTTATTTATTTATTAATAAAATATTAATTTAAGGCATTTAATTATCTACATGGTGCTATTTTTATAATATGTAAATAACCCATAGTTTTAAGCAATGCTTTTAGAATCATGATGAGATCATGCTAATGAGATCTAAATTCTTAGAAAGTTTAAAAACTAAATAGTTCTCAATCATGGGATTTCTAAAATGGAGATTAGTAAATCCGGATATATTGGTACATATGTTGCTTGCTCATTGGATGAGGATGACTGATCTCATGGTCATTTGTGTGGAGACACTAAAACAAGTATGTAGGTGCTTATTGGAGAATAAGTTCACTGAACGTGACTCACTATGGAATACCTAATAGAGTTTTACTCGCCTGTCAATAGGAATTCCTAATGTGGTAGTAGTACAAGTGATCCTTGGACTTGAGATCATCATAGTATCTTGTATGTAACAAATTATACTTTGACTTATACCTTAAGGCCTTTTAAGGCATATATAGGGTATGCTTGGGTATAATGAGTTACATATGGAGATAATGTATGATCAATAAAGAATCTACCACCTGTAGTAAAAGAGGAGATATGTCCTATATGATTCGTTAAATGACAACCCAGGAATCCTTAGCCAAGGTAGAATGAAATTAGAAAGAGGTTTCTAATTTGCATTATTTGGAGTTGTGCATTTTCTAATCGAAATACATATGATTAAATAAGTTAAGACTTGACAGTAAATCCATGTCTTATATTTAATTGGGACATTGTATGGTAGAAGGATTAAATTATACGGTAACTATTAACTCACAGGTTCTTTTACGATTAATGTTGAAATCTATATTATCTGGAAAGTCGTTGATCGCTAGGGAGGCTTATCCCTATTGTAGAATAAATGTTATTTATTTAAAAAGATTATTAGTTTAATTTATTTATTTAAATACGATTAGAATTGTTCTAATTGATTTATTCACAACCGGTTTAATATGGAGAACCTAAAGGGTCACACCATAAAAGGAAGAAGAATTATTTAAGAAGAAAATGGCATGATAGTAATAATGCATTAAGTGTAATTAATTTAATCTATGGTGATAGAATAAATTAAATAGTTTAATGTTTATTATTTAATATTTTAGAAATATTAAATATAAATTAATAAGAGGAGTCTTATTAATATTATTATTATTATTATTTTAATTCTAAAGGAGTTTAGGAATTAATATAATATCAGTACTCTCTCTCAATCCTAATAAGATTAGGATATAAATTAATTAAAAGTGTTTAATTAATTAATTAAGTAAAACCCTATTCTAATTGGATTAGGAGGGTTAACCTAATATCTATATAAGAGAGTCTTATATCAGAAATAAGGGACGTGAATTTTTTCAAGGGTTGGGAGTACACATAATCTATAGAGATAGAAACAAGGGTTAAGCCAATAACCCATCTTCCTGAGTTCTTCATCTTCCTTGGTGGATCACCGTTAGAGGCCAAACATTTGGGTGGCTGACATTAATCAAGGGAAGGAGCCACTATAGAGGAATCAAAGAAATAAAAGGAGTAGAACTTGTACCTGAGGAAGCTTGGATCTTCAAAGGTATAATTCCATCATCTCCTTCTATGTATTGACTGATAATTGATGCACAAGAAAGATCATGGTTAAGGGTTTGTAAGAAAATTTTAAAATCTGATTTTTCATCCCTTCCAGTTGCGTTTATATAATTTGATTGCATGCTTATGTTTCTAGCAAACCCAACAGTGGTATCAGAGTCAATCTTGTGCTAATTATTAGTTTATGTGATTCCATACATGTATGATATGCGATTGGATCGAGTTCTTGGGCAACAAAAATTTTTCTGATTCTGCAAAGCTGCGCCGGTGCAAGGCCTTCTTGCTGCGCTGGTGTCTTGTCCTCGTTTTCATGCTGCGCAGCTGCACCGGTTCCCTTTATATTCCTAACGCAGCTGCGCCACTAGACAGGAACTGAATTTTTTTTTTTGTTTTATTTAATTAAATAAATGATTTATTTAATTAATAAAGGTTTAAAATAAAGATGTTTATTTTATATGAAATGAGATTTTAGAATTGCTAAAATTAAAGAATTTAATTTGGAATTGTTTTTGAATGAAATAAAGGAGTTTATTTTTCCAAAAACAAAGTTTAGCAAACATTTGCCCATTAACTGATATTAATACATATATGGAATGAATTTATTTTCATGAGATGAATAAGTTTATTGATACATATGATGATATGTATGTTAATAAAAGGGATTGATTATGGACTATGATCAATGTGATTGAATTTTATTTTGGATGAATGCTTGAATGTATGGGTTTTATAAAATGGGGTCTGCGTACCTCGTCTTCTCTGGTTTTATTCTCGGTGTAAAATTCTATCTCCCTCCTATGTACTTCCCCTTGACTGCTGATCAAGGTTTCTATTTAATTATAAATAGTTTATGTAATAGAGATAGTTAGAATTATCTTGAAGAAACTGGAGACCAAGGAGCAAGGAGCGCGTGAAGACCCGTTTGTATGGAACTCGGGTTTAAATGTAATAGTTACATTTAAAATTTAAATTCTTGCACTCCTAGGTTTGACCTTTTGGTTCACCTGGTGGCTCTAGTGAACCAAACTAGAATAAAAGTCCATAATCAATCCGGGTAGAATATAGTATTCTATATTGCATGCTAAATATTATATATATTATATTTTATGCAAACATGCTTCTCATGTTTAATAAAATGACTCGTATTTTATATATATATGTGTGCACGCGCGCTTAACAAGATGAGACAAATAATAGCAAACCCCTCAAAGAAATAATATTAAGTCCGAAGCGTTCAAATGATATTTGGAATATTGAACGTCGCCTTCTAGCATGATTAATTAAAAGAGTATTAAATATTTAATATGAGTTTGTTGTGCTATCCACAAGGCGAGTATTGAGTATTTGAGATGTTAATTAATCACATTTGATGCTTATAAAGAAAATTGAACGATCTAGTCTTATTGTGCTATCCACAAGGACGAACATTTTTCTTTTTTGAATTTATGAAAGTGCTAGGCTGGACTTAACTTAAATCATTTTAGTTCGGATGTGCACACCAATGACCATTATAATTTAAGAGACAAAATAAAAGGAGTTACATATATAGTGATGTAATTGACAAGAGTTGTCTACCTATTTATTTGTATATCGCTTATTGTGCTATCCATAAGGTTATATACATTTGAAATGGGATCCTTAATCTCACTAGAAAATCTTTAATTAGATGTTGCCGAACTATATAAGTAAGGGTAATATAGTTTGATGAAAATAGTGGGAGATACCAATTTAAAATAAAGACCTAAATTTATTTTGGTATGCAAAATTAATAAAATAAATGTTTGCTAAAAATGTTGTCTTTTCACATGCAGAATTTTAAAATATGTCAAAATCACTAATCTCACTACGAAGCATACTTGATGCAAATAAGCTTACCGGGCCGAATTATGAGGACTGGCTAAGAAATCTGAGAATTGTTCTCACTGCTGAAAAGATTTCTTATGTCCTAAATTCAACTATCCCTGAATCTGTTTCAAAAACAGCCTCTGAGGAAGAGATTGCCACTTTCAATAAATGGCAAGATGATGCATCTGTGGCTCAATGCATCATGCTCGCATCCATGAATAACGAGCTTCAGCGTCAGCACATAAATATGGATGCTCCTGCTATGCTGCTTCACCTCAAGGAGTTGTATGGTGAACAGAGTAGGACTGCAAGATATGAGATATCTAAGGAGCTCTTCCGATCTCGGATGACCGAAGGCACTGCCGTCGAGACTCATGTTCTGAAGGTAATCAATTTGATTGAACGCCTTGGACAGCTTGGGTTCGTCATGGATGGGGAGTTGAGTCAAGACTTGGTCTTGTAGTTACTCCCTGAGACCTTCTCGTAGTTTGTGGTTAATTTTCACATGAATAAGCTAGATGTCAGCTTGCCTGAGCTGCTTAACATGCTGAAAACTGCAGAAGGTCACTTCTCATCCAAGAAGAACCATGTCTTGATGGTGGATTCTTCAAATAAAAGTAAGAGACCCAAGGTGTCTTCTGAAAAGAAGAAATCCAAGAAGGCTAAGGAAAAGGGGAAAGAAAAGGAACAAAAGAAACTTGAACCAGCTAAAGGAATGTGCTTTCATTGCAACGAGCCGGGACATTGGAAGAGGAACTGCAAGAAGTTTTTAGCAGAGAAAAAGCTTGGAGAAGCTTCGACTTCCAATCAAGGTTTGTTTATGATTGAAATTATTTTTTCTGTAAGTCATAATTCTACTTGGGTATTGGATACCGGCTGTGGGTCTCACATATGTAACACTGTGCGGGGACTGGTCAGAAGTAGAAAGCTGAACAATGAAGAGGTGATCCTACGAGTAGGGAATGGAGCAAAGGTTGCTGCATTAGCTGTAGGAACTTATTGTTTAACAATGCCTTCGGGCAAGTCCATTTATCTTAATAATTGTTATTATGTTCCGAAATTATTAAAAATATTATTTCAATTTCTGTATTGGAAATGGAAGGATTTAACGTTGTTATAAAGAACAATAGTTGTTCTATTTATAAAGACGATGTTTTAGATAGTATTAGAAATTTGCGAAATGGACTTTATACACTTGACTTACAAGAAAATATATTTCAAATTGAACAAACTAAGAAAAGGAAAAGAGATGATATTAATTATATCTACATCCGGCACTATAGACTCAGTCATATCAATGAAATAAGATTATCCAAGTTGCATAAGGATGGGCTCCTAGAGCTATTCGATTATGAATCATATCCAACTTATGAACTTGTCTCATGGGTAAAATGACTAAATCTCCTTTTAGTGGAAAAGGAGAAAGAGTTACAGAGTTATTGGCATTGATTCACACAGACATTTGTGGACCTATGACAACAAGTGCACAGGGTGGGTATTCTTATTTTATTACTTTCACTGATGATCACTCAAGATTTGGATATGTGTATTTAATAAAATACAAATCAGAATCATTTGAAAAGTTCAAAGAGTTCAGAAGTGAAGTAGAGAAACAAACGGGCAAGAGTATTAAGATACTTCGATCAGATCGAGGTGGAGAATACTTAAGCGGTGAGTTTCTCAATTGTCTCAAAGAAAATGGTATAATCTCACAATGGACTCCTCCAGGTACACCACAGTTAAATGAAGTATCTGAAAGGAGAAATCGAACACTGTTGGACATGGTTCGATCCATGATGAGTTTTACCGACCTTCTAATTTTTTTTTGGGGTTATGCCCTAGAAATGGCTGCATACCTACTTAACAAGGTACCTACCAAATCCGCCCCAAAGACTCCATATGAGATGTGGAAAGGGAGGAAACCAAATCTTAAGCATGTTAAGACTTGGGGTTGTCCAGCTTATGTCAAAAAGTTTGAAAATGAAAACCTACAGACTAAATCTGATAAGTGTAGATTTGTGGGATATCCTAAAAAAATCGTAGGGTATTATTTCTATCATTCCTACTGATCAAAAGGTGTTTGTTGCGAAACATGCTACCTTCTTGGAGAAAGAGTTTATCCATGAAGGGGTCAGTGCGTGTAAGATATATCTTGAAGAAGTTCAAGAAGCATAAATTACCACGGATCAAAGTCAGGTACCTAACAAAGTAGAAGAACCTACTGTACCACACCCTCTTCGTAAATCTGGAAGAGTACCGAAGATACCTGAGAGGTATGGATTCGTTATAGAGGATGACGATGAGGTACACATCATTAATGATGATGATCCATTGAATTACGAACAGGCTATGAGTAATAAAGACTTAGGGAAATGGCTTGAAGCCATAAAATCCGAAATGGACTCCATGTATGAAAACAAAGTATGGACTTTGGTTTCACCACCTGAAGGTATTAAGCCTATTGGGTGTAAATGGGTCTTTAAAAGAAAGACGGGAGCGGACGGCAAGGTCTCTACCTATAAGGCCAGACTGGTTGCAAAAGGTTTCAAACAAAGACAAGGAGTTGACTATGATGAACCTTCTCACCAGTAGCCATGCTCAAGTCCATTCGGATTTTGCTTGCAATTGCAACTTATAACGACTATGAGATCTGGAAGATGGACGTGAAAACGGCCTTCCTCAATGGAAAACTTGAGGAGGATGTGTATATGACACAGCCAGAGGGATTTATTTCAAAAGTTGGAACAAATCAAGTCTGTAAGCTGCAACGATCCATTTATAGATTGAAGCAAGCTTCTCATAGATGGAACATTCATTTTGATGAGACAATCAAAGAGTTTGATTTTATCAAAAACGAGGATGAACCATGTGTATACAAAAAGGTTAGTGGGAGCGCAGTATCATTCCTTGTATTATATGTTGATGATATATTACTGATAGGGAATGACATTCATATGTTACAATCAATTAAAATCTGGTTATCTAAAAACTTCTCCATGAAGGACTTGGGTGAAGCATCCTATATTTTGGGGATAAAGATCTATAGAGATAGATCTAAAAGGATGCTCGGCTTATCCCAAGGAACATACATTGATACGATGCTAAAGAGGTTTAGCATGGAAGATTCCAAAAGAGGTCTCATGCCGATGAGCCATGGAATACATCTCTCCAAGAAACAGGCTCCAAAGACACATGAGGAGAGAGACCGTATGAGTAAGATCCCTTATGCTTCTGCAATAGGATCTATCATGTACGGTATGATATGTACTAGACTGGATGTTGCTCACGCACTTAGTGTAACGAGCAGATACCAGTCGAATCCAGGAGAAGAGCACTGGAAGGCAGTGAAGAATATCCTAAAGTACTTGAGAATGACTAAAGATATTTTTCTTGTCTACGGTAGGTCTGAATTAAAACTCGAGGGATTCACGGACTCAAGTTTTCAAACAGACCAAGATGACAGTAAATCTGTTTCAGGGTATGTGTTTACCTTGAACGGAGGTGCAGTGAGTTGGAAGAGTTCCAAGCAATAAACAGTTGCTGATTCAGTGACAAAAGCAGAGTATATAGCTGCAAGTGAAGCTGCAAAGGAAACTGTTTGGATGAAGAAGTTCATAACTGAACTTGGTGTGGTTCCTAGCATTGGAGAAGCAGTTCCCGTATACTGTGACAACACCAGAGCGGTTGCACAGGCTAAGGAACCCAGGTCTCATCAGAAATCCAAACACGTGTTGCGGATATTTCACTTGATCAGGGAGATCATTGAAAGAGGAGACGTCACCTTGGAGTGTGTGGACTCTCAAGACAACATTGCAGATCCATTTACTAAAGCTCTAACACAACAGCAGTTTGATCGTCACTTAGAGAAGATGGGTATGAGATACCATGACGATTGGCTTTAGTGCAAGTGGGAGATTGATAGTAGTGTGCATACAAGCCAATCATGTATGATGATAAAGCACATACTTTGTAAATAATCTTATTTATTTATTAATAAAATATTAATTTAAGGCATTTAATTATCTATATGGTGCTGTTTTTATAATATGTAAATAACCCATAGTTTTAAGCAATGCTTTTAGAATCATGATGAGATCATGCTAATGAGATATAAATTCTTAGAAAGCTTAAAAACTAAAATAGTTCTCAATCGTGGGATTTCTAAAATGGGGATTAGTAAATCCGGATAGAATGGTACATATGTTGCTTGCTCATTGGATGAGGATGACTGATCTCATGGTCATTTGTGTGGAGACACTAAAACAAGTATGTAGGTGCTTATTGGAGAATAAGTTCACTGAACGTGACTCGCTATAGAATACCTAATGGAGTTTTACTCGCCTGTCAATAGGAATTCCTAATGTGGTAGTAGTACAAGTGATCCTTGGACTTGAGATCATCATAGTATCTTGTATGTAACAAATTATACTTTGACTTATTCCTTAAGGCCTTTTAAGGCATATATAGGGTATGCTTGGGTATAATGAGTTACATATGGAGATAATGTATGATCAATAAAGAATCTACCACCTCTAGTAAAAGAAGAGATATGTCCTATATGATTCGTTAAATGACAACCCAGGAATCCTTGGCCAAGGAAGAATGAAATTAGAAAGAGGTTTCCAATATGCATTATTTGGAGTTGTGCATTTTCTAATCGAAATACATATGATTAAATAAATTAAGACTTGATAGTAAATCCATGTCTTATATTTAATTGGGACATTGTATGGTGGAAGGATTGAATTGTACGGTAACTATTAACTCACAGGTTCTTTTATGATTAATGTTGAAATCTATATTATCTGGAAAGTCGTTGATCGCTAGGGAGGCTTATCCCTATTGTAGAATAAATGTTATTTATTTAAATAGATTATTAGTTTAATTTATTTATTTAAAAAAGATTAGAATTATTCTAATTGATTTATTCACAACCGGTTTAATATGGAGAATCTAAAGGGTCACACCATAAAAGGAAGAAGAATTATTTAAGAAGAAAATGGCATGATAGTAATAATACATTAAGTGTAATTAATTTAATCTATGGTGATAGAATATATTAAATAGCTTAATGTTTATTATTTAATATTTTAAAAATATTAATTATAAATTAATAAGAGGAGTCTTATTAATATTATTATTATTATTATTATTTTAATTCTAAAGGAGTTTAGGAATTAATATAATATCAGTACTCTCTATCAATCCTAATAAGATTAGGATATAAATTAATTAAAAGTATTTAATTAATTAATTAAATAAAACCCTATTCTAATTGGATTAGGAGGGTTAACCTAATATCTATATAAGAGAGTCTTATATCAGAAATAAGGGACGTGAATTTTTCCAAGGGTTGGGAGTACACATAATCTATAGAGATAGAAATAAGGGTTAAGCCAATAACTCATCTTTCTGAGTTCTTCATCTTCCTTGGTGGATCACCGTTAGAGGCCAAACATTTAGGTGACTGACATTGATCAAAGGAAGGAGGCACTACAGAGTAATCAAAGGAGCAGAACTTGTACCTGAGGAAGCTTGGATCTTCAAAGATATAATTCCATCATCTCCTTCTATGTATTGACTGATAATTGATGCACAAGAAAGATCATGGTTAAGGGTTTGTAAGAAAATTTTAAAATCTGATTTTTCATCCCTTCCGCTGCGTTTATGTAATTTGATTGCATGCTTATGTTTCTAGCAAACCTAACAAAAACCCATCGCCCTTATTACTGTTTTTCTATATATATATATATATATATATAGATTTCATTTCTGTCACAGCCTGGATTATTTCGTGGCTATTTACAGTTCTTTTATATAAATATATATATTTCAATTCCAGTCCGGGCTTGCTAGTGAAAACCATCGCTCTTTTACAGCTTTTGTATATATATAATTATATATATTGCTTTACTCAAATTTATTCAACTGCTGCATTTAACATTCATTTGTATATGAATCTGAACTAATATATCTGCGGGCGAACTAGATTTTTCCAAATCTCGCCAATTCTAATTTTCAACGGTTCAAACAGGTCCCAATAGAACCTGGAAGCTATAATGGTTGAGATTCCTTTAAATCTAGTTATTTTTATAGTTTCAGCTTTGAAAGCAAACTCGCGTCCCTTAGATCACTATCTAGTGGGAACGAGACGCTTTATCCACTCACATCCAGGATTTATTGATGAAACCTTGGTTCCATTGCGACGTGATGACGTATATATATCCATTTCTGTGCAAATTTGAACTGTGCAGGTTTATGGGCTACTCATATGTGAGCCTAGGAATCGTGGGATTCACGATCAAATCTATCGGAATCTGATTCCCAAGATGGAAAAACTCCAGTTTATAGATGTACCCTGCCAGTTTTTCTGTAAAATGTACACAGACCTTAAAACGGTTATCCGGATTTAAGGTCTCATCATAGTGAAATGTCAATTGTCGTGTCAGCGTCCCTCCGATGGTTTTTATACCCATGAGGAGACCGACACTTGTCTATTCCTGTGGTCGAGGATGCTTCCCAGCCTGGCAAATCACCATTCACATGCAGCCTTAAGGCTATAAAGATAAAAAAAATAAAAGTAGCGATACGCTTTAATTCCTATGGCAGAAACATCATTTTCAATCAAAAGAAAAGCTTTTGTAAATCAAATTAAATGCTTTTGCAAATCAAATCAAAGACTGATTTTCAAATCTAATCAAACCCTTCGTATATAGGCTCAACGAAGTCTGTCAAAGCTTTCAATCAATCAAATCAAAAGGCCCAATTTTCAAACAGCATTCACTCACGCATTCACAGTTTTAAGGGAAATATTGAAAAGATGCGGTACCGTGTTTACACGGGAGTCGTGGGGTGCCTAACACCTTCCCCATACTTACCAAGCCCCCGAACTCAAAACTCTAATTTCAAAGATCAAGTTTCGACAGTATCCAGCAATTGGGCCTCTTTTCAAATCAAACTCGGTTGAGTTGGTACAACCATTTTTCAATCTACCAACTGGCGACTCTAAACGTTCAAATCGTCGACATAAAAAAACATGTTGGCCTCTTTCCTAAAAAACCCTTCAAAACCTTTTTCCTAAATAAAAAGAGTGGGGGTAGAGAGAACTTAGGAAGATCGATTTGAGGAAACCCGGGTTATGAACCGACCCACAAGGTTCTTAAATTTTCCAACGTACATAGGTGGCGACTCTGCTGGGGACAGTAGAGGGCTTAGGCCGCTTTCTAATCTTTTAAAACATTTCCCATTCAAAACTATTGAATGCGTGAAATCCTGCGCCTCCGCAGTCAATGGATGAGTAAATACTGCGTCTTTACATTAAATGAATGTGAATGAATGCTTTCCTGGTTTAGTGCTTCGCACCCTTATTAGTGCTTCACACCCTTATTAATGCTTCGCACCCAACTGTCATTACATGCATAAACGGTAAGGCACAATGTATGAAAATGTATGTTGTGTGTCCCTCTCACAAGGAGGATAACCTGGTCGGTGTTAAGTAATGACTCTGGGAACGATTAAGTCTCTGGGGGTGCCTCATGAAAATACACCACTCAAATTTGCTCTAGTTGAACAATCGGATTAACTTCCCTTCTAGTAGATTGCGATGATCTAGGAGCCTTCATGCCAAAACAAAAGCAGCGAGAGCAACCTAAGATAGGTCGGCCTCTGATTAACCAAATTCGAAGGGAAGCTTCTTCATACCTTCCTCTTTCAATTCCATATCAAGTCTCCAATTTTTGAGGAGCACAATGTAAATATCAATAATGAAAGATTTACTTTCCCTGTCAAATACATGTCATCCTGCCATCAAAATAGCTAACCTCGGTTTTGCAGGATAAACACTAAAAAAACACATCATGTATCCAACCCTTACCTACCTCAGGAAACTAACATGCCTACGTTGTGTTGTAGGTGTAAAAATTGGTCCTGTCACCAGATCTAAATTAAAGAAAGCACTCAGTCCCTCCGCGGACATGGCTTCAAGTGCTCCACCAGAACCCACCCCTGTCTCCAGGGAAGAATTCGAAGGACTAAAAAATCAGATAGCCGAGCTAGCCGATTTTCTGCGAGAACAAAGTAAGGCCTTTAAAGAGAAATAATCTCAAGCTCATCCAGAACCAGGAACATCTGGTAGTGGTGCTGGCAGTCAAGATGTAGAAAAGGTCGAAACTCAGATTCCTGGACCACAAAACCAAGACACCACCAACAAAACTTCTGAAATCACCCCTCTCGTTAAAGAGCCAGAAGCTGGTAACATTCTCAAGAAAATGCAACAGATGGAAGAAACCCTCCGGTCTATCAAAGGGATTGGGGCGTTTGGCAGTGTTACTTACTCTGACCTCTGCATATTCCCCGGGGCTCGTTATCCCGAAAAATTTCAAGTCCCTGATTTCGAGAAATATGACGGAACGGGGGATCCTTACACACACCTGAAAGTCTTCATTGGAGAACTCAAATCCTATACTGAGGACGAGAAACTTCAAATGCAACTATTCTAGAAGAGTCTAACCGGAGAAGCCAGAGCTTGGTATGCTCGCTTGGACAACTCCAAAATTCATAGTTGGGAAGAGCTGGCCCATGCCTTCCTCAGCCAGTACAGTTTCCAATCACAACTGGCTTCAGACAGATATCAAATAACCAAAATCAAGAAAAAGAACACTGAATAATTCAGAGAATATGCCCAACGATGGAGACGGGTCGCAACACAAGTTACCCCTGCCATGACTGAATCTGAAATAGTCATAACCTTCGTCGATATCCAAGAAGCGTCTTATTATGAGAAGGTCCTTGCAGGAATAGGAAAGCCATTCTCTGAAATAATCAAGCATGGCGAGATAGCAGAAATGGGGCTCAAATCCGGGAAGATAAAAGATCTAACCGCCCTCAAAGCTGTCACCGAACATATCCAATCCGAAAATTACGGGAGTAATCCCCGAAGGGTCCATAAAAAGAAAGACGAAGAAGTCTCCTTGGTTTTACAAGGACAAAATTCAAGGGGCGAGTCAAACTAAATGCCCATTCAAAGGAGGAACTATACCCCTTTCCAAGCTTCAGCACAGCCTGCAAACCCTCAATTCCAGAAAAACATAGAAGTCAGGCGTCGAAGAAATTTCACCCCACTAGGGGATTCCCTTGAGAATGTGTTTAAACTTCTGACAGCTCAGAAGAAGATTGTTCAACTCCTTCCACCAACCAACACTAACGGAAGGAACTTCAATCCTAACAAGAAATGTGCTTATCATTCTGGATCTCCAGGCTATGATACTCAAAACTGTTGGTCTCTCAAGCACAAAATTCAAGACTTGATTGACAGCGGGGAAATTGTGGTAACAAAGCCTGACCAACCCCATGTCCAAGATAATCCTCTCCCACAGCACAAAGAGGAAAATGTCAACATGATCAGCGCCTCAAATGGAGAAGGATCTAAGTACCTCCGCTACATTGCGAAACCAAGTCAATCCAATCTTAGTAGCCCAGAGAGTTGGGAAACTTTTGAGAAGTGATTCCTGATAGAGCAAGAAGTTAAGTCTCATAAGGAACAGATTGAGCAGTTGGCTGAACTAGTCGTCTACCAGTATCAACTCACCAGGAAGGTGCTGAAGCAAATTTATCAATCTATTGGCAGTCATTCTCCTCCGAAGGAAATCAATTACATCCCCAATAGAGATCATTGCCAGTTACGCGAACAACTAATGGTAAAAAATGAGTATACCCAAGAAGGTAGAAAATTCCTGTTTCAAAGGAATTTCACAATCTGAACCAGTCAATGGAAGAAATCCTCCAAATGATGATCAATGAGGGGATGGTTGCAGATCTATTACCCCCATTAAACCCTCAATCCAGAAAATTCAAACCTGACCAAATATGTCAGTACCATTCCAACTCTCCCAGCCATGATACGGAAGAATGTTGGGCACTTCGTAACCTAATTCAAGACCTGATTGAGAAAGGTGACCTAATCAGAGGAGACCAAATCCTCGACTTGGCATATAAAGATAGCCTCTAGATCCCCAATGCATGGTACCAGGACACAGTGGCTATCGTATCGTGCGATAAGGAATCAATCCTCACACCCCTGGTACTGACAGGGAAAGGGGTCCAAGAAGTCTAAAATCCTGTGAAGGTGGCTGCACCTCAGCCTCTAATCTTTCCCTTCAGACCTCAATATCCAATCATCAATCTAAAGATGGTCCCATGGAACTACGGGGACATTGAAAGCTCTACTTTAAATAACATTTCTATCCTATCAAAGGATAATCCATTATACATGCCTCAGCGGGTAATTAAACCAATTACCAAAGCAAAAGAAAAGGTGGCTGAAGAAAAGATCACAGAGTTCCTCAACAAAATGGGACATAATGAAATCAAGGTACTGCAAAGCTTGAAAGACGCACCCAAGCAAGTGTCTATCCTTGATCTGGTCTTATCATCAGAAGACCATCGCAACATTCTAGTGAAGGTACTAAAGGAAGCCCATCTGCCACACACGGTAGACACAGAGAAATTTCGTCACTGTGATAGAACACATTTTCAACAACAATGTGATATCCTTCACAGACGATGATATCCCGACTAAGAGAAGGGGCCACCACAAGTCCCTGCATATAGCTGTAGTGTCCTCTGGATACGTGATCAGAGGAGTACTTATTGACAGAGGATCTTCCCTCAATATTTGTCCATATGACATGCTGCAAAGAATGAAGATCAATCCGAACTGGATCAAAACCAGTCATATGGTCATCCGGGCTTTCGATGGATCTCGCCACCAGGCTATGGGGGAAATTGAGCTTCCGCTAGAAATTGGTCCACACACCTTCTACGTATCCTTCCAAGTGCTCAATATTGCCACTGGATACAATTTGCTGTTGGGTAGACTATGGATCCACATGGCAGGAGTAGTGCCATCCACCCTCCATCAGCAACTCAAGTACATTATTAACGGCAGCCTCATCACGGTCAATGCCGAGCTAGAATACCCTACCTATATATATGGGGACATGCCAGTGATTAGCCTGGACGCGGGGATTGAACCTGCAAGTTTTTGAGCTTTCAAGGTGAGTGATACTCAATATCTACCAATTGGGGCACCAGCCCTAAAACCTAAAGTGTCCACTGAAGTAATGACAGTAGGCCAAGAGATGGTATCTTCGGGTTTCCAACCTGAAGAAGGGTTGGGAAAAGATAAGCAAGGTATCAAGATACCAGTCCAAATCCCAAGTTAGATTGGAAGAGAAGGATTGGGATATTCATCCGGGTCAAGCCACCGGAATCCATACAAACATCCCAAGGCTCATGCCTCTATGATTCTGCTCCCAAACCTCACAAATGTCAGATGGGTGAAACCTACGAGGAAGATCCCTACGGTGGTATCATCCATACTATTTCCTCCAATCATACCTGTCCATGAAAGAAAAGCCCTCAAGCCTGAGGCAAACAACGAAAAGGGAAAAGAAAAGATCTTGTACGAAGGACGAGACCTATTCGCTAACATGAGAGTCATTCTCAACTACAAGGGTATGAATGACGAACTCCCCTACAGTGACGACGACCATGTCCAAATTCCTCACATCAAGAAGAGGAATGATCTACAGAAAAGGCTTCGCCCTATTCTCAAGGATGTCTTAGTCATCATCCAGGACGAGGCGGGCGAGCACAATTCCTTGATTCTCCCTAATTAATGAGAATCTGACACTAGACAACTGGAGCAGTGTCCCTTACCTAAGTCGAAAAGGGTAAAGGGGCAGAGAGTACATCTGCGCTTAATCATGCTTTTATTTACTGCTTACTTTTGATTGCACAGCTAGAGTAGTAACTTTTGTCATGCTTTGCAAATGCCATGTGTTTAAGCAGTTGTATATATTAATGAAAGCATTTTTGTTTTCAGGACCCAAGCATTGGATGTGTGTGTCTCTGCTAATGAGATGCCAACCTGTCAAGATGACTCCGACTTGGATGTAGAATTGAACTTCCACTTGATGGATATTGATCAAGAGGAGGAAGATGACTATGAGGTGCCAGAGGAGATCAAGGAATGGGTCGAAGACAAACCCAAATCAAACCTCGACCAAACCTCCACCATCAATATAGGAACCTCCAAAAACGTCAAAGAAATCTAAATAGGTTAAGACCTCACACCAAATCGAAAAGCCAACCTGATCGAACTCCTAACACTATACCAGGATGTGTTTGCATGGTCACATGAAGACATGATCGGTCTATCTACAGACATTATCATCCATCGAATGCCCATCAAAGAAGGGTTCAAACTAGTCAAACAAAAACTCAAGCAATTAAAACCTGAGTGGAGTCTCAGAGTCAAAGAAGAAGTCATTAAGCAATTCAAAGTCGGGATCATTATGGTATCAACCCTCCCCGAATGGCTATCAAATATAGTCCCCGTACCTAAACCGGGAGGGAAGGTACGAGTATGCCTGGATTACCGGGAATTGAACACAGCCTGCCTCAAGGATAACTTCCCAATACCTTTCATCCACATTATAATCGATAATACTGCGCAGTATGGCATGTATTCCTTCATGGATTGCTTTGCTGGTTACCATCAAATCATGGTTGCTGAGGAAGACCGGGAGAAAATAGCCTTTATCACTCCCTGGGGAACTTTCTGCTATCGACGACTATCATTCAGTCTCATCAATGCCGGAGCAACGTATCAGCAAGCCATGATGACCCTCTTTCATGATATGATATACAAAGAAATAGAAGTCTATGTTGATGACATCATCATCAAATCCCGAAGGGAGGATGATCACATAGACCATCTCAGGAAGCTGTTCAACAGGTTACGTAAATACAACCTCAAGCTAAATCCCGCCAAATGTGCTTTTGGAGTCAAAGCAGGCAAACTGTTAGGATTCCTAGTGAGCAATCGGGGCATTGAACTCAACCCAGCCAAAATCAAAGCCATTACTGAGATGCCCTTACCTCGTATAGAGAAGGAGATACGTGGATTCCTGGGAAGGATCAACTTCATAAGCAGATTCATTTTCCAGTTCACAGCAACCTGTGAGCCCATTTTCAAGCTGTTCAGGAAGAATTCCTCCACCACGTGGAATAAGGATTGTCAACAAGCCTTCCTTGCCATCAAGAAACAGCTGATTGAAGCTCCTGTTCTGATACCCTAAGAGAGAGAGTCCCTTTGTTCATGTACCTGTCCATCAATGCCAATGCAATGGGTTGCATGTTAGGACAGAAGGATGATAGTAGCAAGGAAAGAGCCATCTACTACATCAGTAAAAGATTCAGCAGTGGGGAACAGAATACACCCTGATTCAAAGACATGTTGTGCATTAGCATGGGCCGCTATGAGGTTGCAACGCTATTTGCATGGGCATACGACCTACCTCATATCCCGCATGGATCCGCTCAAATATGTATTCAACAAACCAATGCTGAATTGCTGACTATCCAAATGGCAGTTGATCCTATAACAATTCGACATTATCTACGTTGAAAGTAATATGCATACAAGCCAATCATGTATGATGATAAAGCACATACTTTGGAGATAATTTTATTTATTTATTAATAAAAATATTCATTTATTAAAGGCATTTAATTATCTACATGATGCTCTTTTTATAATATGTAAATAACCCATAGTTTTAAGCAATGCTTTTAAATCATGATGATGATCATGCTAATGAGATCTAAATTCTTAAAAAGCTCTAAAACTAAAATAGTTCTCAATCATGGGATTACTAAAAAGGGGATTAGTAAATTCGAATAGATTGGTACATATGTTGCTTGCTCATTGGATGAGGATGATTGATCTCATGATCATTTGTGTGGAGACACTAAAGCAAGTATGTAGGTGCTTATTAGAGAATGAGTTCACTGAACGTGACTCGCTATGGAATACCTAATGGAGTTTTACTCGCCTGTCAATAGGAATTTCTAATGTGATAGTAGTACAAGTGATCCTTGGACTTGAGATCATCATAGTATCTTGTATGTAATGAATTATACTTTGACTTATTCCTTAAAGCCCTTTAGGGTATATAAAAGGGTAAGCTTGGGTATAATGAGTTACATATGGAGATAATGAATGATCAATAAAGAATCTACCGCCTCTAGTAAAAGAGGAGATATGTCCTATGTGATTCGTTAAATGACAACCTAGGAATCCTTGGCCAAGGTGGAATGAAATTAGAAAGGAGTTTCTAATTTGCATTAAATGGAGTTGTGCATTTTCTAATCGAAATACATACAATTAAATAAAATAAGACATGAGAGTAATTTCATGTCTTATATTTAATTGGGACATTGTATGGTGGAAGGATTGAATTGTACAGTAACTATTTACTCACAGGTTCTTTTATGATTAATGTTGAAATCTATATTATCTGAAAAGTCGTTGATCGCTAGGGAGGCTTATCCCTATTGTAGAATAAATATTATATATTTAAATAGATTATTAGTTTAATTTATTTATTTAAATAAGATTAGAATTGTTCTAATTGATTTATTCACAACCGATTTAATATGGAGAACCTAAAGGGTCACACCATAAAAGGAAGAATAATTATTTAATAAGGTAATGGCATAATCGTAATAATGCATTAAGTATAATTAATTTAATCTATGGTGATAGAATAAATTAAATAGCTTAATGTTTATTATTTAATATTTTGGAAATATTAAATATAAATTAATAAGAGGAGACTTATTAATATTATTACAATTATTATTATTTTAATTTCTAAAGGAGTTTAGTAATTAATTTAATATTAGTACTCTCATTTATTCCTAATAAGTTTAGGAGATAAATTAATTAAATGAATTTAATTAATTATTCCCAATGTGGTGGGAAGCCTAAATTAATTGAAGGAGTTTAATTAATTAAATGAAATCTCATGTCTAATAGGATTAGAAGGGTTGACCAATATCTATATAAGAGGTGTCTTATAATAGATATCAATTGATGCAATTCCAATTATTGGAGAGTACTTCTTTTCTATAGAGGATAGAAAACTTAGCCAATCACCCTCCTTCTTGATAATTTCTCTTCCTTGGTGGATCACCTCTAGAGTCCAAACACTTGGGTGGCTAACGTTGATCAAAGGAAGGAATCTAACCCGAAAATTTAAGGAGATCACAAAGAACAAGGACTTGAACTCTTACCCGTGGAAGCTTCGTTATACAAGGGTATGATTCCATAACTTCTTATTTATCGTTTTAAATTAATAATTTGCATAAAAGATGATCCGGGTGATGGTTTTGTAGAAATTTTTAAACTCTGATATACCATGCTTCCGCTAATTTTTGCAATTTGATTGCGTCACGATTTCGTACAAACCCAACATACGTGACTCAGAAGTCAATCAATGGTCAAGGCATTGCAGATCAATTAGCAGAAGCACCTTCAGTAGAGGGTTCGAGCCCCTGGAGATATATTTCCCTGATGATGGGATCATGACAATTCAACAACTCCAGTAAGAGAATACATTCCAACCATGGAAAATGTATTTCGACGGAGCAGGTAAACATGGAAGGTGTTGGAGCTGGGGCAGTCCTCATCTCTGGTATAGGTGATCAATATCCTATGGCTACAAAACTTTAATTTGGCAACACCAACAACACGGCCGAGTATGAAGTCTATATCATGTGGTTGAAGCTAGCCCAATCCATGTCTATCAAACACCTACTCCTCTTCGGAGATTCCGAGCTGGTCATCAGACAAACTACCAGCGCGTATCTCACTAAAGAACTGCATTTGCTGCCCTACCATCGGTAAGTCCTCAAAATATCTCAGGAATTCAAAGCATTAACCTTCGTTTACATTCCTCGGGGTCAGAATGACTTCGCTAATGCACTAGCAACGTTGGCTTCATTAATCCGCATGTTTAATAAGAGTGGATTTCCCAACATTCAGTTCATAATTCAGAAAGCCCCGATATATGGGAATTATATGGGAGAAGTATCAGATGAAATAGCTCCTGTCAAGCAGCCTTGGTTTCAAGACATCAAGGAATATCTCCGTGATGGATCCACACCCGTTGGTGCAAAAACAATCAGAGCGGAAACGAATTCTCAGAATGGCCATGAAGTTCTATCTGAGCGGAGATGCACTTTATAAAAGGGATGCTGGAATAAGCATGTAAGATGCCTCGATAATGAGCAAGCCCAAAGACTAATGGATGAAGTCCATGGCGGAGTCTGTGGTCCACACATGAGCGAACATCTGCTGGCCAAGAAGATAATTAGAACAGGACATTACTGGATCTCGCTCAAAGCTGAATGCAAAGATCACGTCAAGAGATTCTTTCAATGCCAAATACATGGAAATGCCATTCACGCTCCACCAAATGAGCTGCATAACATGAGTTCACCATGGCCTTTCTATATGTGGGGAATGGACATAATAGCTCCAGTGGAACCCAAAGCCAGCAATGGTCATCGATTCATCTTCACTATGATCGATTACTTTGCCAAATGGGTCGAAGCAGCCTCTTTTCCCAAAGTCACAAAAGAGGTCATCATCAATTTTATCAGAAACAATGTCGTCTGTCGATATGGACAACCGGAGGTGATCGTATCAGACAATGCCAAAAATATGAACAATCAAATAATGGTGGATCTGTGCAGTAAGTTTTACATCAAGCATCTCAATTCCGTCATCTATCGACCCAAGATGAACGGCGCTGTCGAAGCGGCCAACAAAAACATCAAGAAGATCATGCAGAAAATGTCCGCCAATCACAAGGACTGGCCTGACCTGCTGCCTCTAACTCTGTTAGCATACAGGACGTCAATGCGCACCTCTACTGGGGCTATCCCTACTCGTAGGTCTATGACATGGAAGCAGTCCTTCCCATAGAAGTAGAGATGGAATCTTTGCGAGTGTTGATCGACGCTCAAATAGATAAAGATCAATGGTTGCAAGGTCGGTATCATCAACTGTCTCTGATATATGAAAAGAGAGCTACGGCCATTTTCCACGGACAGTTATACCAGTAAAGGATCGCCAGATCCTACAACAAAAAGATCTGAATCCGACAATTCAGAGAAAATGACTTGGTGCTAAAGAAAATCATTGCCAATCAGGATGAAGCTAAAGGAAAATTTGCCCCAAACTGGGAAGGCCCTTTCATTGTCAAAGAAGTGTTGACTGGGGGCACTATCAAACTGCAAGAGTTGGATGGGACCGAGTTTCCCCAAATCATCAATGCAGACACAGTGAAAAGGTATTATGTCTGAATCACATGCGTACCCGCATCCGGGTCGTACAAATTAAATCAGGTTAGATTTTTTACTAGAAAGCCGGAACTATGAATGACCTGATCTCCCTCAGCCCGGGAGTATGTAGGCAACCATTTTTGGTGCTGTCAAACCAAATAAAAGCTCAAAAACTAATCAAACCAAATTCAAAATCCAAGATAAATACTTTTCAAACCTACATCCCGGCACTAGCCGGAACTACGAATGACCTGATCTGCCTCAACCCGAGAGTACGTAGGCAGTCATTTCTGGTGCGGTCAAACCAAATAAAAGCTCAAAAAAATTATCAAACCAAATTCAAAATCCAAGATAAATACTTTTCAAACCTACATCCCGGCACTAGCCAGAACTACGAATAACCTGATCTCCCTCAAACCGGGAGTACGTAGGCAGCCCCCTATAGCTCGGTTTGACCTTCAAGAAAAAAATAAAAATAAATACCAATTCCAAGACACCAAAGACAAATAGAAGCTAAATTCTATCAAACTACCCTAGTCAACAGGCCTATCTGAGATACTCCCTGACATCTCAACTGTCAGTCCATCAAGGAGAAGCTCAAGATACATCAACAACTGCGAGGCATGAAAGAAGTGGTAATCACTCAGCAATGACAATACATCTCCAGTCAGGGAAGTGCATTAAAAATATATTTCTCTGATATATAAAACTACTTTATATACATAATGCCTTGTACATGACAAAAATGGCTGATATAGTCCCTGCAGGAAAAATAAAGCTAGACTATGGACCCAGGGACAAGCGGGTTAGCAATGCCAGCATGGCATCTCTCTCCGAAGATGGTGGAGCAGCCGTAAGTGCAGTCCACTCAGCCTCCACACAGCCTAGAAAATCCACAGTCATCTGTAAGGTGGCATTGTGGTCATCAATATAAGCACTCATCTCGGTGACCAAACCATGAGTGTAAGATCAGAGAGCAGTACTATCAGCAATGTGGAAATCACGGGAAGCAAGTCTCATCCTTCTCCGCAAAAGCTACGTCTCGAGCAATTAAAGTCTCCTCGATCTAAACATATGCTACATCCTTGGTCGAGCGAATCTTGTCTCGCTCTACAACTGCAGTATCCAGAGCAGAGCTCGTCTCGCTCAATTAATCCAGCATCCAAAGCAGCCCTGAGACCATCCCTATCAGCAAAAGCTAAATCTCTGCCAGACAAGGCAGCCAACATCTATGCTCTAAACGAGTCTCGCTCAAAGGTTATCCTGAATAGTGAGTCTGCTAAAGCCGGATCTGTCCCCACAGGAATAGTCGGGGAATCACTAACCAGAGCAGCGGTCAAACCCGTGAACAGCTCATCCTCGATAGGAGAATTTGGATCCTCCATGGGCTCCTCCTCGTTAGAGTCCACATTAGGAGATGAAGAAGCCTCTGCTACCACTTCTGTCTCTGCCTCCAACCATGCAGAATACTCCGGAGAACAGCCTGGATGGCTACTGGAGAAATCAGCCCCCTCCCGATGAGTCCAACACTCATATACTCTGACCAAGTTGGCGGATGACATGGAAGAAGCCGACATCCTATGATCAGCGGACCCCTCAAAATGGTGTAAACTCTGCAGCTGATCAAACTGACACATGACTGCCAAAGGATGACAACCCTAGATGATCGACAAAAATAATCGCCTCAGAATGCGATCTCTATCCCTCTGGTCATCAGGTAGAGGCAACTGCAAAGTCCCATCTTGGGCATCTATACTCAAGGGACCAGATCGGACTGCCCGACCCTCGAATGCCGTCGTCGAAACTCCTAGCAGCGACCGAACGATAGCAAGCGAAATGTCAGTCATGACAGGCACTAACTCACCCTCAAACTCAATGCCGATGATAAATCTCCAGTCCATAAGAGTCATCATCACCTCGCAATCCAGCAAATGAAGGGACTGAGTCTGGTGGAACCAGCACTCAGACAAAGCCCTCATATACCCCCAGGGGCAACGACGGGGAAGGATCTAGAAAAAGGCCTAAAATCCCCAGCCATTTACAATCTCCCTGTAATCCTCATGCAAAGTGTGATACAGGGAGTGCACGCTAAACCAGTTCCCTCGAGGCTACGTAAAGCCGGGAACCTGCATCAAAAACCAACCAAAGTCAAAAATGTGTGCCCCAAGAATGGCAAAAAAATAAGAAAAGAATCCAGAGAGAAGAAAGACTTCAAGTCACCTCATTGGCGTGAAGATATCTAGAAGGATGGCGACTCAAATCGCCCAGTAGCTCCTGAGTAGGCACAGCAATGACTGGGACCTCCGCACATGGAGCCTGAGAGGGAGCAGAAATGGCAAACGGAGCCTCGTCATCATCAATATCCAATGGCTGCTCGTCCTGTGCTGGACGAATCATGCCCTCTACCAGTCTACGAGGCATCCTAGCCGGACGTGGCTGTGGCACATCAGAACCCTCCTACGTCTAATACCCAGTAAAGTCAAAACTACATGTTTTCAAAACCTAGCAACTCAAAACCTGCATGGGTCAGTAAAAAATTTCCCTACAGAATCAAAAATACATGTTTTTTAAAGCCTAAGATTTTGGAAAATTTTTGCCAGAGTCTCCTTTGTAAAATGGATTGTCCACATGCACATAGGCATGCCTAGGTGGCCATTCAGTAGCACACCTACCCAAAAATAAAAATAGTTCATAATTATGAAAAAATAATCAAAAATCAACCTCACATGGTAGCCAAATTACCATGGACATTTTTAGTTGAAAATTCAGGCTCACTAGGCCTCAAAAAGGATGACTAAATTGATCAAAAAGTACAAAAATTGACTGTCTCAGAACCTGAATTTTCTTACATCCAAACGTGCATTACAGTAAGATATGCATACATATGTAGTCAGAAAATTTTTTACAGGTCATATAGGTATACATTTTTCATACATTGCGTCTAAAAGCACCCTAGGCGGTTCGTATGCTTTTAAAGGTCAAAAATTGCGAAAAAAGCATGTAAAATGTTACCTGCGCTGCGCTGAACGCGTAGGAACTGACGGATTCAGAAAATAGTTGTCCAAGCTCCGTAGATTTGAAAGAGAAGATCGGAATCCTTTCGAAACTCAAAATGGGAAACTTGCAAAATGAAAATCCTGCAGCACATTAAATAGGCCAGGTAGCCGCACCTCCGCCTGCGACTGCCGTACCTCCACCTGTGGCAGCCCAAGTGGGTCCCACTTCCCCCGGGCCTTGTTCGGTTCGAGTTGAAACGAAGTTTAAACTGGCTGCCAAGTCAAATTTAAAGAGAAATCGCTACGCGATTGAGCGGTTTGGCCATAAATCCTGAGTTTAAGAAGTGTAATCCTGACGAAAAGGGAAATTCCATGAAGACCCTTGGTATTCATCTCGGATCCTTGTCTGGGGATCAACAAATTAAACTGCAGAAAAACTGCGTAAGAATTATGCAAAACTGCCAAAAAATATCATTTTTAGAAGTTCGGGTACTGACCGAAGTAGTTTCAGCCGTTGGCTCATCCCCAGTGAAGTTCAAGTACTGACCGAAGCAGTTTCAACCGTTGGCTCATCCCCAGCAAAGTTCGGGTACTGGCCGAAGCTGTTTCAGCCGTTGGCTCAGTCCCAACGAAGTTCAGGTACTGACCGAAGCAGTTTCAGCCGTTGGCTCAGCCCCAGCGAAGTTCGGGTACTGACCGAAGTAGTTTCAGCCGTGGGCTCAACCCCAGCAAAGTTCGGGTACAGATCGAAATACAGTCCAACCATTAGCTCAACCCTAATGTCATTTCAACTGTCGGCTCAAACCCAGCCAAGCAACAGAAGGGATCCGGTAACGGAAGAAATTATAATAATCCATATTAAAGGATGGAATCTGTTATACACATCCTCAAAGGGATCATTGAGGTAGTATCAATCAGATCAACCACAATCAGAATCTATAAAGCTATCGTGGAGAACGTCATCCCCAGCAGATCTAGACGTGGACAATCTGTGATATCTCATCTTCGACAATCTCATCCCCATCAGAATCAAATAGGTTATCATGAAAAAAATTAATTCGCGGTAACTTCCCAACAACATCAATGGCTGCCCATGACAACGTTATCCCCAGCAGAGTGATAACGTAGGCAGCTAATAGAAGCCCCTATTCCACTCAAAGACGCCCAATGTCTACTAATCTTTATTCTATCCATCCCATTACATTGCATGGACATGATAAAGAGGGGCATCTGTAAACACTCAAAATTTTCCTTACCCCAACACTAACACTATAGGAGGGCAAAACCGTCAATCAATTCAAATTCGGCCACCAATGTCGGTCCTTCAATTCAAATCCGGCTGCCAATGCCGGTCCTTGAACCTAAATTTGATCCCCAATATCGGTAACCTAAATCCGATCCCCAATATCGATATTCCAACCAAATCCGATAGTCAATCGGACGGTCTATCCAGCTCCGATCTCCAATCGGACCATCTATACAGCTCCGATCTCCAATCGGACCGTCTATCCAGCTCCGATCTCCAATCGGACCGTCAATCCAGCTCCAATCTCCAATCGGACCGTCTATCCAGCTCCGATCTCCAATCAAACAGTCAATCCAGCTCCGATCTCTAATCGGACCGTCAATCCAGCTCCGATTTCCAATTGAACCATCAATCCAGCTCTGATCTCCAATCGAACCGTCAATCCAGCTCTGATCTCCAATCGAACCGTCAATCCAGCTTTAATCTCCAATCGGGCCGTCAATCCAGCTCCGATCTCCAATAGAACCGTCAATCCAGCTTCGATCTCTAATTGGACCGTCAATCCAATTTTGATCTCCAATCAGACCGTTAATCCAGCTCCTGATCTCCAATCAGAACGTTAATCCAGCTCTGATCTCCAATCGAACAGTCTATCCAGCTCCGATCTTCGATTGGACCGTCAGTTAAACCCTGATCTCAATATCGGGCATTCAAGTCAGCCCCGACATCAACCCAGGAGGTACAGTTCAACCTTGACATCAACCTAGGACATGTCAAATCATCCCCGGTCTCAGCTCGGGAAGTACAGATAAGCCTCGGCGTCAAGACAGGAAGTGCAGTTCAGCCCCAGAAATAATCCTGGGAATCCAGTTCTATCAAAGGACGTGTCGACACCACAGGCAACCCCGGGAGGGGCAAAACGGTCATTTTATCCAACTCTCAATAGATTCAGTCAAACTCAAGATAAATTAATGCCATCGAAGTTAGAACGAACCACAACAACGATCCTGAGTGCCAATATCGCAAGACAGCTCAACGGATAAACTACAGGGAATCGAAGACCTGGTTATGAACCCGTCTTCTTGGACCTGGAAAATGTTTTATCCCATGTCATTGTGACACTCTCGACGAGGGCTTTCCGAAAAGGTATCACACGCCTCAAACGGACGCTCCGATCAAAAGTTTGAAAGTTCTGATTTCGACTATGCATTGTCCGGAGTGCACGTACTTCGAGACCACAGAACCCGGCACTGCGGGCCCCACCTGGGGAGCCGCACCTCTACCTGCGGCAGCCACAAGTAGAGCTAAGGCTGCCTGGCCTATAAATAAACGTGCACCCCCCCCCCCTTCATTTCAAGTTTTTGAAACGCAGCGAAGCTCAGCCCGTCTGATTTTTTGACTTTTATACCTCTTCCAAACCCAAATATTTTCACTCCAACAAGTAGATATACCCATATACTACCACATATCAGAAAATAACCGATAGATTTAAACGTATAGAGCCTACGATTTAGCAAAAAGCCCGTATTACAGTCCATTGTAAGTATTTTTACGATCAGAAAGTCAATACTACTACTTTGCACTATTTTCCACTTGCATATAAAGTTTCATCTTCTAAATATGCTCAGAACTTAGTTCTGTGGCCGTTTTCATCAAAATTTAGTATATTTCTATACATAAACGCAAAATTTTGCATTTTTACAACTCAGATTGACGATCCATCAGCTTCATCAGCTTCAATGCACTAGCACACACATATTTGGCAACTCCACCAGACTGGGTTGCTTTCCCAGTCCGGGTTTGGCACTTTTTTGTGCTTATTTAACTGTAAATGAACAAACATTTCAATTCTGTCAAGCCCGAATGTCAAATCCGTGGTAGTTTACCATTTTTATATATATTTACGCATATATAAGCGAATTTCACCATCACTGGCACTCATATCAGTCCTGGTTGACTGCATTTCTGTCAATATATATATATTTATATATTTTCAGTCCGGCCTGGATTACTTCGTGGCCATTTTACTGCTTGTGCACACTTCGCCATACTGGGTGCTCTCCGCAGTCACTGGTTGACTACTTTTCTGTCAATTTCAATTCTAGTACGGGCACCGGCGTGAAAATCCATCGCCTTTAATACTGTTTCTATATATATATATATATATATATATATATATATATATTTCATTTCTGTCACAGCCTGGATTATTTCATGGCTATTTACAGTTCTTTTATATAAATATATATATTTCAATTCCCGTTCGGGCTTGCGAGTGAAAACCCATCGCCCTTTTACAGCTTTTGTATATATATAATTATATATATTACTTTACTCAAATTTATTCAACTGCTGCATTTAACATTCATTTGTATATGAATCTACACTAACATATCTGCGGGCGGACTAGATTTATCCAAATCTCACCAATTCTAGCTTTCAACGGTTCAAACAGGTCCCGATAGAACCTGGAAGCTATAATGGCTGAGATTCCTTTAAATCTAGTTATTTTTATAGTTTCAGCTTTGAAAGCAAACTCGCATCCCTTAGATCACTATCTAGTGGGAATGAGACGCTTTATCCACTCACATCCTGGAATTATTGATGAATCCTTGGTTCCATTGCGACGTGATGATGTATATATATCCATTTCTATGCAAATTTGAACTGTGCAGATTTATGGGCTACTTATATGTGAGCCTAGGAATCGTGGGATTCACGATCAAATCGATCGGGATCTGATTCCCACGATGGACAAACTCCAGTTTATAGATGTACCCTGCTAGTTTTTCTGTAAAATGTACATAGACCTTAAAACGGTTATCCGGATTTAAGGTCTCATCATAGTGAAATGTCAATTTTCGTGTCAGTGTCCCTCCGATGGTTTTCATACCCATGAGGAGACCGACACTTGTCTATTCCTGTGGTCAAGGATGCTTCGCAGCCCGACAAATCACCATTCACATGCAGCCTTAAGGCTATAAAGATAAAAAAAATTGAAAGTAGCGATACGCTTCAATTCCTATGGCAGCGTAAGGGTTTGATGAACCAGCTTTCAAAACATCATTTTCAGTCAAAAGAAAAGCTTTTGTAAATCAAATTAAATACTTTTGCAAATCAAATCAAAGACTGATTTTCAAATCCAATCAAACCCTTCGTATATAGGCTCCACGAAGTCTGTCAAAGCTTTCAATCAATCAAATTAAAAGGCCCAATTTTCAAACAGCAATCACTCACGCATTCACAGTTTTAAGAGAAATATTGAAAAGATGCGGTACCGTGTTTACACGGGATTCGTGGGGTGCCTAACACCTTCCCCATACTTAACTAAGCCCCCGAACTCAAAATTCCGATTTCAAAGATCAAGTTTCGACAGTGTCCAGCAATTGGGCCTCTTTTTAAATCAAACTCGGTTGAGTTGGTTCAACCATTTTTCAATCTACCAACTGGCGACTCTAAACATTCAAATCGTCGACATAAAAAAATATGTTGGCCTTTTTCCTAAAAAACCCTTCAAAACCTTTTTCCTAAATAAAAAGAGTGGGGGTAGAGAGAACTTAGGAAGATCGATTTGAGGAAACCCGGGTTATAAACCGACCCGCGGGGTTCTTAAATTTTCCAACGTCGACAACTATGAGTAATAAAGACTCAGGGAAATGACTTGAAGCCATGAAATCCGAAATGAACTCTATGTATAAAAACCAAGTATGGACTTTGGTTTCACCACCTGAAGGCATTAAGCCTATTAGGATGTAAATGGGTCTTTAAAAAAAGACTGGAACGGATGGCAAGGTAGAGACCTATAAGGCCCGACTGGTTGCAAAAGGTTTTAAACAAAGACAAGGAGTTGACTATGATGAAACCTTCTCACCAGTAGCTATGCTCAAGTCCATTCGGATTTTGCTTGTAATTGCAGCTTATAACGACTATGAGATCTGGCAAATGGACGTGAAAACGGACTTCCTCAATAGGAAACTTGAGGAGGATGTGTATATGACACAGCTAGAGGGATTTGTTTCAAAGGTTGGAACAAATCAATTCTATAAGCTGCAGCGATCCATTTATGGATTGAAGCAAGCTTCTCGTAGATGGAACATTCGATTTGATGAGACAATCAAAGAGTTTGATTTTATCAAAAGCGACGATGAACCATGTGTGTACAAGAAGGTTAGTGGGAGTGCAGTTTCATTCCTTGTATTATATATTGATGATATATTACTGATAGGGATTGACATTCTTATGCTACAATCAATTAAAAACTGGTTATCTAAACATTTTTTCATGAAGGACTTGGGAGAAACATCCTATATTTTGGGGATAAAGTGATAGTAGTGTGCATACAAGCTAATCATGTATTATGATAAAGCACATACTTTGTAAACAATCTTATTTATTTATTAATAAAATATTAATTTAAGGCATTTAATTATCTACATGGTGCTATTCTTTATAATATCTAAATAACTGATAGTTTTAAGCAATGCTTTTAGAATAATGATGAGATTATGCTAATGAGATCTAAATTCTTAGAAAGCTTAAAAACTAAAATAGTTCCCAATTGTGGGATTACTAAAATGGGGATTAGTAAATCCGGATAGATTGGTACATATGTTACTTGCTCATTGGATGAGGATGACTGATCTCATGGTCAATTGTGTGGAAACACTAAAGCAAGTATGTAGGTGCTTATTGGAGAATAAGTTCACTGAACGTGACTCACTATGGAATACCTAATGGAGTTTTACTCGCCTGTCAATAGGAATTCCTAATGTGATAGTAGTACAAGTGATCCTTGGACTTGAGATCATCATAGTATCTTGTATGTAACAAATTATACTTTGACTTATTCCTTAAGGCCTTTTAAGGCATATATAGGGTATGCTTGGGTATAATGAGTTACTTATGGAGATAATGTATGATCAATAAAGAATCTACCACCTCTAGTAAAAGAGGAGATATGTCCTATAGTGATTCGTTAAATGACAACCCAGGAATCCTTGGCCAAGGTGAGAATGAAATTAGAAAGAGGTTTCTAATATGCATTATTTGGAGTTATGCAGTTTTCTAATCGAAATACATATGATTAAATAAATTAAGACTTGACAGTAAATCCATGTCTTATATTTAATTGGGACATTGTATGGTGGAAGGATTGAATTGTACGGTAACTATTAACTCACAGGTTCTTTTATGATTAATGTTGAAATCTATATTATCTGGAAAGTCGTTGATCACTAGGGAGGCTTATCCCTATTGTAGAATAAATGTTATTTATTTAAAAAGATTATTAGTTTAATTTATTTATTGAAATAAGATTAGAATTGTTCTAATTGATTTATTCACAACCGATTTAATATGGAGAACCTAAAGGGTCACACCATAAAATGAAGAAGAATTATTTAAGAAGAAAATGGCATGATAGTAATAATGCATTATGTATAATTAATTTAATCTTTGGTGATAGAATAAATTAAATAGCTTAATGTTTATTATTTAATATTTTAAAAATATTAAATATAAATTAATAAGAGGAGTCTTATTAATATTATTATTATTATTATTATTTTAATTCTAAAGGAGTTTAGGAATTAATATAATATCAGTACTCTCTCTCAATCCTAATAAGATTAGGATATAAATTAATTAAAAGTCTTTAATTAAATAATTAAATAAAACTCTATTCTAATTGGATTAGGAGGGTTAACCTAATATCTATATAAGAGAGTCTTATATCAGAAATAAGGTACGTGAATTTTTTCAAAGGTTGGGAGTACACATATTCTATAGAGATAGAAACAAGGGTTAAGCCAATAACCCATCTTCCTGAGTTCTTCATTTTCCTTGGTGGATCACCGTTAGAGGCCAAACATTTGGGTGGCTGACATTGATCAAAGGGAAAGGAGCCACTACAGAGGAATCAAAGGAATCAAAGGAGTAGAACTTGTACCTGAGGAAGCTTGGATATTCAAAGGTATAATTTCATGTTCTCTCTTTTCTGTTATTGATAACTAACACAAAGAATTATCATGGTTATGGATTTGTATAAATTTTTGAAAACCTATGTTTTGCGCTTCCGCCCTATTTATGTGATTTGATTGCATGATTGCGTTACTTACAAACCCAACAGTGGTATCAGAGCCTAACTTTGTGCTAATTATCAATTTTATGATTCCATGTATGAATTGATGTGAGAATTGGATCGAATTTTCTGGACAAAATCGTTTTCTGCAAGTTTCTGCGATGAACGGCGCAGCTGCCCAGTTCATTATTGGCGCAGCTGCGCCGATCTGCAAAAACTGGAGCTTCAGGTTACCTGTGCAGCTGCGCAGCTTCCCAGTTCATTCTGGGCGCAGCTGCTCTGGTTCCTAAACAGACCCTGAAATTTGATTTTCATTAATTAAGTAAACTGTTTATTTAATTAATAAAGTTTTAAAATAAAGATGTTTGTTTTATCTGAAATATAATTTCAGATTGCTAAAATTAAAGGAGTTTAATTTGAATTTATTTTTGATTAAAATAAAAGAGTTTATTTTGTTTCAAAATAAAAATTTAGCAAAACTTTTGTCCATTAAATGACATCGATCTATACATGGAACAGCTTTATAATTCATGAGATGAATGAAAATTTATTGATACGTATGATGATATGTATGTTAATAAAAGGGATTGATTATGAACTATGACCAATGTGATTGGATTTTATTTTGGATAAATGCTTGAATGTATGGGTTTTATAAAATGGGGTCTGCGTACCTCGTCTTCTCTGATTTTATTCTCGGTGTAAATTCTATCTCCCTCCTATGTACTTCTCCTTGACTGCTGATTAAGGATTCTATTTAATTATAAATAGTTTATGTAATAGAGATAGTTAGAATTATCTTGAAGAAACTTGAGACCAAAGAGCAAGGAGCGCGTGAAGACCCGTTTGCATGGAGCCCAGGTTTAAATGTAATAGTTACATTTAAATTTAAATTATTGCACTCCTAGGTTTGACCTTTTGGTTCACTTGGTGGCTCTAGTGAACCAAACTAGAATAAAAGTCCATAATCAATCCGGATAGAATATAGTATTCTATATTGCATGCTAAATATTATATATATTATATTTTATGCAAACATGCTTCGCATGTTTAATAATATATATATATATATATGTGTGTGTGTGTGTGTGTGTGCATGCGCACTTAACAAGATGAGACAAATAATAACAAACCCCTCAAAGAAATAATATTAAGTTCGAAGCGTTTAAATGGAATATCGAACGTCGCCTTCTAGCATGATTAATTAATAGAGTATTAAGTATTTAATACGAGTTTGTTGTGCTATCCACAAGGCGAGTATTGAGTATTTAAGATGTTAATTAATCACATTTGATGCTTATCAAGAAAATTGAACGCTCTAGTCTTGTTGTGCTATCCACAAGGACGAACATTTTTCCTTTTTGAATTTATGGAAGTGCTAGGCTGGACTTAACTTAAATCATTTTAGTTCGGATGTGCACACACATGACCATTATGATTTAAGAGGCAAAATAAAAGGAGTTACATGGTGATGTAATTGACAAGAGTTGTCTACCTATTTATTTGTATATCGCTTGTTGTGCTATCCACAAGGTTATTTACATTTGAAATGGGATCCTTAATCTCACTAGCAAATCTTTAATTAGATATTGCCGAACTATATAAGTGAGGGTAATATAGTTTGATGAAAATAGTGGGAGATACCAATTTAAAATAAAGACCTAAATTTATTTTGGTATGCAAAGTTAATACAATAAATGTTTGCTAAAAATGTTGTCTTTTCACATGCAGAATTTTAAAAAATGTCAAAATTACTAATCTCACTACGAAGCATACTTGATGCAAATAAGCTTATCGGGCCGAATTATGAGGACTGGCTAAGAAATCTGAGAATTGTTCTCACTGCTGAAAAGATTTCTTATGTCCTAAATTCAACTATCCCTGAATCTGTTTCGGAAACAGCCTCTGAGGAAGAGATTGCCACTTTCAATAAATGGCAAGATGATGCATCAATGGCTCAATGCATCATGCTCGCATCCATGAATAACGAGCTTCAGCGTCAGCACGTAAATATGGATGCTCCTGCTATGCTGCTTCACCTCAAGGAGTTGTATCGTGAACAGAGTAGGACTGCTAGATATGAGATATCTAAGGAGCTCTTCCGATCTCGGATGACCGAAGGCACTGCCGTCGAGACTCATGTTCTGAAGGTAATCAATTTGATTGAACGCCTTGGACAGCTTGGGTTCGTCATGGATGGGGAGTTGAGTCAAGACTTGGTCTTGCAGTCACTCCCTTAAACCTTCTCGTAGTTTGTGGTTAATTTTCACATGAATAAGCTAGATGTCAGCTTGCCTAAGCTGCTTAACATGCTGAAAACTGCAGAAGGTCACTTCTCATCCAAGAAGAACCATATCTTGATGGTGGATTCTTTCAATAAAAGGAAGAGGCCCAAGGTGTCTTCTGAAAAGAAGAAATCCAAGAAGGCTAAGGGAAAGGGGAAAGAAAAAGAACAAAAGAAACCTGAACCAGCTAAAGGAATGTGCTTTCATTGCAACGAGCCGGAACATTGGAAGAGGAACTGCCAGAAGTTTCTAGCAGAGAAGAAGCTTGGAGAAGCTTCGACTTCCAATCAAGGTTTGTTTATGATTGAAATTAATTTTTTTGAAAGTCATAATTCTACTTGGGTATTGGATACCGGCTATGGGTCTCACATATGTAACACTGTGCAGGGACTGGTCAAAAGTAGAAAGCTGAACAATGAAGAGGTGATCCTACGAGTAGGGAATGGAGCAAAGGTTGCTGCATTAGCTGTAGGAACTTATTATTTAGCAATGCCTTCGGCAAGTCTATTTATCTTAATAACTGTTATTATGTTCCGAATATTATTAAAAACATTATTTCAATTTCTGTATTGGATATGGAAGGTTTTCACGTTATTATAAAGAACAATGGTTGTTCCATTTATAAAGACGATGTTTTATAGGGTATTGGAAATTTGCGAAATGGGCTTTATATACTTGACTTGCAAGAAAATATATTTCAAATTGAACAAACTAAGAAAAGGAAAAGAGATGATATTAATTATACCTATATGTGGCACTGTAGACTCGGTCATATCAATGAAACAAGATTATCTAAGTTGCATAAAGATGGGCTCCTAGAGCTATCCGATTATGAATCATATCCAACTTGTGAATCTTGTCTCATGGGTAAAATAACTAAATCTCCTTTTAGTGGAAAAGGAGAAAGAGTTACAGAGTTGTTGGCATTGATTTACACAGACGTTTGTGGACCTATGACAACAAGTGCACGGGGAGGGTATTCTTATTTTATTACTTTCACTGATGATCACTCAAGATTTGGATATGTGTATTTAATGAAATACAAATCAGAATCATTTGAAAAGTTCAAAGAGTTCAGAAGTGAAGTAGAGAAACAAATGGGCAAGAGTATTAAGATACTTCGATCAGATCGAGGTGGAGAATACTTAAGCGGTGAGTTTCTCAATTGTCTCAAAGAAAATGGTATAATCTCACAATGGACTCCTCCAGGTACACCACAGTTAAATGGAGTATCTGAAAGGAGAAATCGAATACTGTTGGACATGGTTCGATCCATGATAAGTTTTACCGACCTTCCAATTTTCTTCTGGGGTTATGCCCTAGAAACGGCTGCATACCTACTTAACAAGGTGCCTACCAAATCCGCCCCAAAGACTCCATATGAGATGTGGAAGGGGAGGAAACCAAATATTAAGAATGTTAAGACTTGGGGTTGTCCAGCTTATGTTAAAAAGTTTGAAAATGATAAGCTACAGACTAAATCCGATAAGTTTGAAAATAATACCCGAAAACTTTAGGGTATTATTTCTATCATCCAACTGATCAAAAGGTGTTTATTGCGAAACATGCTGCCTTCTTGGAAAAGGAGTTTATCCATGAAGGGGTCAGTGGGAGTAAGATATATCTTGAAGAAGTTCAAGAACCACAAGTTACCACGGATCAAAGTCAGGCACCTGAACAAGTAGAAGAACCTATTTTACAACACCCTATTCGTAAATCTTGAAGAGTACCGAAGATACCTGAGAGGTATGGATTCGTTATAGAGGATGACGATGAGGTACACATCATGAATGATGATGATCCATTGAATTACGAACAGGCTATGAGTAATAAAGACTCAGGGAAATGGCTTGAAGCCATGAAATCCGAAATGGACTCCATGTATGAAAATAAAGTATGGACTATGGTTTCACCACCTGAAGGCATTAAGCCTATTGGGTGTAAATGGGTCTTTAAAAGAAAGACGGGAGCGGACGGCAAGGTAGAGACCTATAAAGCCTGACTGGTTGCAAAAGGTTTCAAACAAAGACAAGGAATTGACTATGATGAAACCTTCTCACCAGTAGCTATGCTCAAGTCCATTCGGATTTTGCTTGCGATTGCAGCTTATAACGACTATGAGATCTGGCAGATGGACGTGAAAACGGCCTTCCTCAATGAGAAACTTGAGGAGGATGTGTATATGACACAGCCAGAGGGATTTGTTTCAAAGGTTGGAACAAATCAAGTCTGTAAGCTGCAACGATCCATTTATGGATTGAAGCAAGCTTCTCGTAGATGGAACATTCGTTTTGATGAGATAATCAAAGAGTTTGATTTTATCAAAAACGATGATGAACCATGTGTGTACAAGAAGGTTAGTGAGAGCGCAGTTTCATTCCTTGTATTATATGTTGATGATATATTACTGATAGGGAATGACATTCCTATGCTACAATCGATTAAAATCTGGTTATCTAAAAACTTCTCCATGAAGGACTTGGGTGAAGCATCCTATATTTTGGGGATAAAGATCTATAGAGATAAATCTAAAAGGATGCTCGGCTTATCCCAAGGAACGTACATTGATACGATGCTAAAGAGGTTTAGCATGGAAGATTCCAAAAGAGGTCTCATGCCGATGAGCTATGGAATACATCTCTCCACGAAACAGGCTCCAAAGACACCTGAGGAGGGAGACCGTATGAGTAAGATCCCTTATGCTTCTGCAATAGGATCTATCATGTACGGTATGATATGTACTAGACCGGATGTTGCTCACGCACTTAGTGTAACGAGCAGATACCATTCGAATCCAGGAGAAGAGCACTGGAAAGCAGTGAATAATATCCTAAAGTACTTGAGAAGGACTAAAGATATTTTTCTTGTCTACGGTGGGTCTGAATTAAAACTCGAGGGATTCACGGACTCAAGTTTTCAAATAGACCAAGATGACAGTAAATCTGTTTCAGGGTATATGTTTACCTTGAACGGAGGCGCAGTGAGTTGGAAGAGTTCCAAGCAGCAAACAGTTGCTGATTCAATGACAAAGGCAGAGTATATAGCTGCAAGTGAAGCTGCAAAGGAAGCTGTTTGGATGAAGAAGTTCATAACTGAACTTGGTGTGGTTCCTAGCATTGGAGAAGCAGTTCCCGTATACTGTGACAACACCAAAGCGGTTGCACAGGCGAAGGAACCCAGGTCTCATCAGAAATCCAAACACGTGTTGCGGTGATTTCACTTGATCAAGGAGATCATTGAAAGAGGAGACGTCACCTTGGAGCGTGTGGACTTTCAAGACAACATTGCAGATCCATGTACTAAAGCTCTAACACAACAACAGTTTGATCGTCACTTAAAGAAGATGGGTATGAGATACCATAGCGATTGGCTTTAGTGCAAGTCGGAGATTGATAGTAGTGTGCATACAAGCCAATCATGTATGATGATAAAGCACATACTTTGTAAACAATCTTATTTATTTATTAATAAAATATTAATTTAAGGCATTTAATTATCTACATGGTGCTGTTCTTTATAATATATAAATAACCCATAGTTTTAAGCAATGCTTTTAGAATCATGATGAGATCATGCTAATGAGATCTAAATTCTTAGAAAGCTTAAAAACTAAAATAGTTCTTAATTGTGGGATTACTAAAATGGAGATTAGTAAATCCGGATAGATTGGTACATATGTTGCTTGCTCATTGGATGAGGATGACTGATCTCATGGTCATTTGTGTGGAGACACTAAAGCAAGTATGTAGGTGCTTATTGGAGAATAAGTTCACTGAACGTGACTCGCTATGGAATACCTAATGGAGTTTTTCTCGCCTGTCAATAGAAATTCCTAATGTGATAGTAGTACAAGTGATCCTTGGACTTGAGATCATCATAGTATCTTATATGTAACAAATTATACTTTGACTTATTCCTTAAGGCCTTTTAAGGCATATATAAGGTATGCTTGGGTATAATGAGTTGCATATGGAGATAATGTATGATCAATAAAGAATCTACCACCTCTAGTAAAAGAGGAGATATGTCCTATGTGATTCGTTAAATGACAACCCAGGAATCCTTGGCCAATGGTGGAATGAAATTAGAAAGAGGTTTCTAATTTGCATTATTTGAAGTTGTGCGTTTTCTAATCGAAATACATATGATTAAATAAATTAAGACTTGACAGTAAATCCATGTCTTATATTTAATTGGAACATTGTATGGTGGAAGAATTGAATTGTACAGTAACTATTAACTCACAGGTTCTTTTATGATTAATGTTGAAATCTATATTATATGGAAAGTCGTTGATCGCTAGGGAGGCTTATCCCTATTGTAGAATAAATATTATTTATTTAAATAGATTATTAGTTTAATTTATTTATTTAAATAAGATTAGAATTGTTCTAATTGGTTTATTCACAACCGGTTTAATATGGAGAACCTAAAGGGTCACACCATAAAAGGAAGAAGAATTATTTAAGAAGAAAATGGCATGATAGTAATAATGCATTAAGTATAATTAATTTAATCTATGGTGATAGAATAAATTAAATAGCTTAATATTTATTATTTAATATTTTAGAAATATTAAATATAAATTAATAAGAGTAGTCTTATTAATATTATTAATATTATTATTATTTTAATTCTAAAGGAGTTTAGGAATTAATATAATATCAGTATTCTCTCTCAATCCTAATAAGATTAGGATATAAATTAATTAAAAGTGTTTAATTAATTAATTAATTAAAACCATATTCTAATTGGATTAGGAGGGTTAACATAATATCTATATAATAGAGTCTTATATCAGAAATAAGGTACGTGAATTTTTTCAAAGGTTGGGAGTACACATATTCTATAGAGATAGAAACAAGGGTTAAGCCAATAACCCATCTTCCTGAGTTCTTCATTTTCCTTGGTGGATCACCGTTAGAGGCCAAACATTTGGGTGGCTGACATTGATCAAGGGAAAGGAGCCACTACAGAGGAATCAAAGGAATCAAAGGAGTAGAACTTGTACTTGAGGAAGCTTGGATCTTTAAAGGTATAATTTCATGTTCTCTCTTTTCTGTTATTGATAACTAACACAAAGCATGATCATGGTTATGGGTTTGTATAATTTTTTGAAAACCTATGTTTCGCGCTTCCACCATATTTATGTGATTTGATTGCATGATTGCGTTACGTACAAACCCAACATAAAGATCTATAGAGATAGATCTAAAAGGATGCTTGGCTTATCCCAAGGAACGTACATTGAAACGATGCTAAAGAGGTTTAGCATGGAAGATTCCAAAAGAGGTCTCATGCCATGAGCCATGGAATACAACTTTCCAAGAAATAGGCCCAAAGACACTTGAGGAGAGAGACCGTATGAGTAAGATCCCTTATACTTCTGCAATAGGATCTATCATGTACGATATGATATGTACTAGACCTGATGTTGCTCATGTACTTAGTGTGATGAGCCGATACCAGTCGAATCCAGGAGAAGAGCACTGGAAGGCAGTGAAAAATATCCTAAAGTACTTGAGAAGGACTAAGGATATATTTTTTGTCTACGGTAGGTCTGAATTAAAACTCGAGGGCTTCACGGACTCAAGTTTTCAAACAGACCAAGATGACAGTAAATCTGTTTCGGGGTATGTGTTTGCCTTGAACAGAGGCGCAGTGAGTTGGAAGAGATCCAAGCAGCAAACAATTGCTGATTCAGTGACAGAGGCAGAGTATATAGCTGCAAGTGAAGCTGCAAAGAAAGCTGTTTGGATGAAGAAGTTCATAACAGAACTTGGTGTGGTTCCTAACATTGGAGAAGCAGTTCCCGTATACTATGACAACACCAGAGCGGTTGCACAGGCTAAGGAACCCAGGTCTCATCAGAAATTCAAACACGTGTTGCGGCGATGTCACTTGATCAAGGAGATCATTGAAAGAGGAGACGTCACCTTGGAACGTGTGGACTCTCAAGATAACATTGCAGATTCATTTACTAAAGCTTTAACGCAACAATAGTTTGATCGTCACTTAGAGAATATGGGTATGAGATACCATGACGATTGGCTTTAGTGCAAGTGGGAGATTGATAGTAGTGTGCATACAAGCCAATCATGTATGATGATAAATCACATACTTTGTAAACAATCTTATTTATTTATTAATAAAATATTCATTTATTAAATGCATTTAATTATCTACATGGTGCTGTTTTTATAATATGTAAATAACCTATAGTTTTAAGCAATGCTTTTATAATCATGATGATGATCATGCTAATGAGATCTAAATTCTTAGAAAGCTTAAAAACTAAAATAGTTCCCAATCGTGGGATTACTAAAAAGGGGATTAGTAAATCCAGATAGATTGGTACATATGTTGCTTGATCAGTGGATGAGGATGACTGATCTCATAGTCATATGTGTGAAGACACTAAAGCAAGTATGTAGGTGCTTATTGGAGAATAAGTTCACTGAACGTGACTCGCTATGGAATACCTAATGGAGTTTTACTCGCCGGTCAATAGAAATTCCTAATGTGATAGTAGTACAAGTGATCCTTGGACTTGAGATCATCATAGTATCTTGTATGTAATGAATTATACTTTGACTTATTCTTTAAGGCCTTTAAGGTAAATAAAAGGGTATGCTTGGGTATAATGAGTTACATATGGAGATAATGTATGATCAATAAAGAATCTATCACCTCTAGTAAAAGAGGAGATATGTCCTATGTGATTCGTTAAATGACAACCCAGGAATCCTTGGCCAAGGTGGAATGAAATTAGAAAGGAGTTTCTAATTTTCATTATTTGGAGTTGTGCGTTTTCTAATCAAAATACATATGATTAAATAAATTAAGACTTGACAGTAAATCCATGTCTTATATTTAATTAGGACATTGTATGGTGGAAGGATTGAATTGTACGGTAACTATTAACTCACAGGTTCTTTTATGATTAATGTTGAAATCTATATTATCTAGAAAGTCGTTGATCGCTAGGGAGACTTATCCCTATTGTAGAATAAATGTTATTTATTTAAATAGATTATTAGTTAATTAATTATTTAAATAAGATTAGAATTATTCTAATTGATTTATTCACAACCGGTTTAATATGGAGAATCTAAAGGGTCACACCATAAAAGGAAGAAGAATTATTTAAGAATATAATGGCATAATAGTAATAATACATTAAGTGTGATTAATTTAATCTATGGTGATAGAATAAATTAAATAGCTTAATATTTATTATTTAATATTTTAAAAATATTAAATATAAATTAATAAGAAGAGTCTTATTAATATTAATATTATTATTATTATTATTTTAATTCTAAAGGTGTTTAGGAATTAATTTAATAAAACTACTCTAACTTAAACCTAATGAGATTAGGAAATAAATTAATTAAAGAGTTTAATTAATTAATTAATTAAAACTATATTCTAATAAGATTAGTAGGGTTATCCTAATATCTATATAATAGAGTATTATATCAGATACAAGGTAACGTGAATTCCAAAAAGTTGGGAGAGTACGCCCTTTTTCTATACAGATAGAAAAACTAGGTTTTGATCCAATACACCTTTTTCTTGATTCTTGTTCTTCCTTGATGGATCACCTCTAGAGGCCAAACGCTTGGGTGGCTGACGTTGATCAAAGGAAGGAACCAAACCCGCATACTCAAAGAGAGCATAAAGGATTAGGAGTTGAACTTGTACCTAAGGAAGCTCGGATCTTCAAAGGTATAATTCTATTTCTCTTACTCTTTATTGACTGATAATCAAATCACAAGAACGATCATGGTTAATGGTTTTTAAGAAAAATTTAAAATTCATTTTATCATCCCTTCCGCTGCGTTTATGTAATTTGATTGCATGCTCATGTTTCTAGCAAGCCTAACAGGGTACTGCTCCTCTAATGCTAGGAACCACACCAAGTTCAGTTTTGAACTTCTTCATCCAAACATCCTCCTTTGTAGCTTCACTTGCAGCTATGTACTCTACCTTTGTCACTGAATCAACAACTCTTTACTACTTGAAAATCTTTCAACTCACTGCGCCACCGTTCAAGGTAAATACATACCCCGAAATGAATTTACTGTCATCTTGGTCCGTTTAAAAAGTTGAGTCTGTGTAGCCCTCTAGTTTCAATTCAGACCCAACGTAGACAAGAAATACATTATTAGTTCTTCTTAAGTACTTTAGGATATTTTTCACTACCTTTCAGTGCTCTTCTCCTGGATTCGACTGATATCTGCTCGTTACACTAAGTGCATGAGCGACATCCGGTCTAGTACATATCATACCGTACATGATAAATCTTATTGCTAAAGTATAAGGAATCTTACTCATACGGCCAATCTCCTCAGGTGTCTTTGGGGTCTGTTTCTTAGAGAGATGTATTCTATGGCTCATCGGCATGAGACCTCTCTTGGAATCTTTCATGCTAAATTTCTTTAACATCGAGTCAATGTACGTTCCTTAGGACAAGACAAGCATACTTTTAGACCTATCTCTATATATCTTTATCCCCAAAATATAGGATGTTTCTCCCAAGTCCTTCATAGAGAAGTGTTTAGATAACCAGATTTTGATCAACTTTAACATAGGAATATCATTCTCTATCAGTAATATATCGGCAACATATAATACTAGGAATAAAACAGTGCTCCCACTAACCTTCTTGTACACACATGGTTTATCCTCATTTTTGATAAAATCAAACTCTTTGATTGTCTCATCAAAATGGATGTTCCACCTACGAGAAGCTTCCTTCAATCCATAAATGGATCGTTGTAGCTTACTGTTAGGTTTGTAACATTCATGGACACAATCAAATTGCATAAAAATAGCAGAAACATGATAAATCAGAGTATTAAAATTTTTCAAATCATATACCCAGATCATCCTTTATGCACAATTATTAATTAAACGAAATAGAAGTAGATTAGATTCATACCCTCGTAGAAACTAGCTTCTTCAGGTACGAGTTCAACTCCAATTCGTTACGCGTTCAACTTGAATCCACCAGGTTGATTCCTTCCTTTGATCAATGTTAGCCACCCAAGTGTTTGGCCTCTAGAGGTGATCCACCAAAAAAGAATAAGAATTAAAGAAGATGGGTGTTTGGCTAAACCCTAGTTTCTATCTCTATATAAATTGTGTACTTTCCCAACTCTAGGAATGAAGTGTGTAACCTTGTTCTATAATAAGCCTTTCTTATTTATAGATGTAGACAACCCTCCTAAACTATTTAGGATTAGGGTTTCATATTAATTAATTAAACTCTTTTAATTAATTAGGCTTTCCAATCTTATCAAGAATAATTAATTAAACTCTTTTAATTAATTAGCCTCCTAATCTTATTAGGAATATATATGAGAGAGTATCTTATTAATTAATTTTTAAACTCCTTTAAGAATTAAATATTAATAATAATAGTAATAATAATAATAAGACTCTTCTTATTAATTTATATTTAATATTTCTAAAAAATTAAATATTAAATATTAAGTTATTTAATTTATTCCATCACCATAGATTAAATTATATATACTTAACTTATGATTACGATTATGCCATTTGCTTCTTTAATAAATATTCTTTCTTTTATGGTGTGACCCTTTAGGTTCTCCATATTAAACCGGTTGTGAATAAATCAATTAGAACAATTCTAATCTCATTTAAATAAATAAATTAAACTAATAATTCATTTAAATAAATAATATTTATTCTACAATAAGGATAAACCTGCTTAGCGATCAATGACTTTTTAGATAATATAGATTTCAACATTAATCATAAAAGAACCTTTGAGTAAATAGTTATCGTACAATGTCCCAATTAAATAAAAGATATGAAATTACTGTCAAGTCTTATTTAATTTAATTATATGTATTTCGATCTTTAAATGCACAACTCCAAATAATGCAAATTAGAAACTCCTTTCTAATTTCATTCCACCTTGGCCAAGGATTCTTGGGTTGTCATTTATCGAATCACATAGGATATATCTCTTCTTTTACTAGAAGTGGTAGATTCTTTATTGATCATTCATTATCTCCATATATAACTTATTACACCCAATCATACCCTTTGATATACCCTACGGGTCTTAAGGGATATGTCAAAGTATAACTTATCATACACAAGATATTATGATGATCTCAAATCTAAGGATCACTTTGACTACTATCACTACAGGAATTCCTATTGACAGGCAAGTAAAACTCCATTAAATATTCCTTAGCGAGCCACGTTTAGTGAACTTATTCTGTAATAAGCACCTACATACTTGCTTTAGTGTCTCCACACAAATAATTATGAGATTAATCATCCTCATCCAATAAGCAAGCAACGTATGTACCAATTTATCCAGATTCACTAATCTCTTTTTTAGTAATCCAACGATTGGGAACAATTTTAATTTTAAGCTATCTAAGAATTTAGATCTCATTAGCATGATCATCATCATGATTCTAAAAATATTGCTTAAAACTATGTGTTTATGACATATTATAATAACCGCATTATGTAGATAATTAAATGCCTTTAATTAATTAATACGTTTATTAATAAATGAATAAGATTGTTATAAAGTATATGTTTTACCATCAAACATGATTCGCTTGTATGCATACTACTTTCAACCTCCCACTTGCAATAAAGCCAATTGCCATGGTATGTCATTCCCTTCTTCTCTAAGTGACTATCATCCTGTTGTTGGATAGCTTTAGTAAATGGATATGTAATGTTGTTCTTAAGAGTTCACTATCTCTATAGTGACTTCTCCTTTTTTAATGACTCCTTTAATCAAATGAAAGTGCCGCAACACATGTTTGGATCTAATATGAGACTTAGGAACTATTCCTAGTTCTTTAATTAACTTTTCATCCGAGACATCAACTTGTAACTTCATTTACAGTTATATACTTTGTCTTTGTCACTAAACCAGTAAATCTTTACTGTTTAGAACCTTTCCAAATCACTGCACCACCTGTTCAAGGTAACGCTTTACCCTAAAGTGGATTTGTTTTCTTCTTGATCAGTCCGAAAAACTTAAGTCTTTTAGTTCTTTAGTTTTATTCTGACCCACCATGAAATATGATCACATTTTTAGTGTCGGTTAAGTACTTTGAGATATTTTCCACTGTCTTACAATGAACTTCCCCAGAATATGACTGATCAACATCAAGTCCGTACATTGCATACATGATATTGAATCATGCGATCTCTCTTTTATTGAGGATAATTTAGAGAGATACACTCCATGACTCATCATAATGAGACCTTTTTTGGAGTTTGCTATGCTAAACGCCTTTAGCATCAAATGAATATACGTCCCTTGGGTCAAATCGAACATCATTTTAAATTAATCAATATAGATTTATTTTCCCAATTTATAGGATGTTCCACCCAAATCATTTATAAAAGAATGTTTAGACAACTTTATCTTTACTAATTATAGAACTGGTATGCCATTCCTTATCAGTAGTATATCAACATATAATACTCGAAATGTCACAGCGCTCCCACAGACCCTTTTGTACACACTAGGTTCATTCTCGTTTTTGATAAAATCAAACCTTTTTTGATTGTCTCATCAAAACGAATGTTCCATCTTTGAGAAGCTTGCTTCAATCCATAAATGGACTGCTGTAGCTCATATACATAATTTGCTTCAACCATTGGAACAAATTCATCTGGTTGTATCATACATACATTCTCCTCTAATAATATATATATTTGAGGAATGGCGTCTCCACGTCCATTTGCCAAATTTAGTAATAATATGCTACAATCGCAAGTAAAATTCGAATGATCTTGAGCAATGCTTCAAAGATCCATTTTTGAATTTTATGATTATCTACCATTTCTCTGAGTGTCTACAAGGAAAGTAGTATGCACACAAGTCAATCATGTATGATGATAAAGCATATACTTTGTAACAATCTTATTCATTTATTAATAAAAGAATTATTTATTTAAAGGCGTTTATATTAGCTACATCATGTTGTTATATTTAAATGTGATAAAATCATAGTTTTAAGCAATGCTTTTAAAATCATGATGATGATCATGCTAATAAGATCTAAATTCTTAGATAGCTTAAAACTAAAATAGTTCCCAATTGATGGATTACTAAATAGGGGATTAGTGAATCCAAATAGATTGGTATACGTTGCTTGCTCTTTGGAAGAGGATGATCGATCTCATGATCATTTGTGTGGAGACACTAAAGTAAGTATGTAGGTGCTTATATGAGAATAAGTACACTAAACGTGGCTCGCTAAGGAATAACTAATGGAGTTTTACTCGCCTATCAATAAGAATTCATTTAGTGATAGTAGTACAAGTAATCTTTAGACTTGAAAGTATCATAGTATCTTATGTATGATGAGTTATACTTTGACATGTCCCTTAAGACCCTGAGGGTATATCAAAGGGTATACTTGAGTATAATTAATTATACATGAAGATAATGAGTGATTAATAAAGGATCTACCACTTCTAGTAAAAGAAGTGAATGTCCTATGTGATTCGATAAATGACAACTCAGTAGTCCTTGGCCAAGGCAGAATGAAATTAGAAAGTAGCTTCTAATTTGCATTATCGGAGTTTGTGCATTTAGGATCGGAATACATATACTTAAATAAAATAAGACTTGATAGTAAATCCATGTCTTATATTTAATTGGGACATTGTATGGTAGAAGGAATGAATTGTACGGTAACTATTTACTCAAAGGTTCTTTTATGATTAATGTTGAAATCTATATTATCTGGAAAGTGGTTGACTGCTAAGGGGACTTGCCCTTATTGTAGAATAAATATTTATTTAAATGAATTAATAGTTAGTTTATTTATTTAAATAAAATTAAAATTATTCTAATTAATTTATTCACAACCGGTTTAATATGGAGAACCTAAAGAGTCACACCATAAAAGGATCAATATTTATTTAAGAAGCAAATGACATAATTGTAATAATAAGTTAAGTGTATTTAATTTAATCTATGGCGATAGAATAAATTAATTAGCTTAATATTTATTATTTAATATTTTATAAATATTAAATATAAATTAATAAAATTTGTCTTAATATTATTATTACTATTATTATTAATTTGAATTACTAAAAGAGTTTGAAAATTAATTAATAAAAGTACTTTCTCATATTCTTAATAAGATTACACTACTATAAAACAGTAAAAATATGACACTTAAATAACAACGTTTTTATAAAAAATATTATAATTTTTTTCACAATATTTTTTGAAAAAATATTATAATTTGATATACAAAAATATTGTGTATTTAAAAGGGACAATTTTTCATTTTAAAGTTATAACGTTTTCTTAAAAAAAATTGTTATGTACTAAAAAAACACGGAGGATGATTAATTGCGCTACTTCAGGCCTCTCTCTCCCTGGTTCTCACTCCTCTTCTTCAAGCAAATTACTCTCGCTAGGGTTCTTCTCTTCAAGCAAATTAGTCTCGTTATCTAATCACTTTTCTCTTCAAGCAAATCACTCTTCTCTGTTTCAATAGGGCTCTCGCTCGCTCTCTCTCTAATTCAATAGGGTTATCGCTCTCTGGTTCGCGGAGTCGATCTGGGATTCAATAGGGCTCTGGCTCGCTCTCTCTCTCATTCAATAGGGCTCTCGCTCTCTCTTGTTCGCGGAGTCGATCTGGGATTCAATTTCTACAAAAATGTCTGGGTTTAGGATTAGAAGGGTTGTGACCGGTGGTTTGGGTTTTGTTGGATCAACTCTATGTCTTGAGCTCGTCAGACGGGGTGCTCGCCAAGTTAGGACTTTTGACTAAAATCCAATTCTCCTTCCTCCGACTGTCTTCTCCAAAATGGGGTCAAATGAGTTCAAGGTAAATCTAATCTAATTTAATTATAAACCTTCCTCCAAATTCCATTCTATCTTAAATTTCTTGAAATTACTTTGATCTATATTTTATTTAGGTTACCAAATAGGTAATGAAAAATTCATCAGAGATTGGACTTTTAATTTAATTTAAGTTTGTTATATTAATTAGCAGAAACATTGCTTCCTAATTTTTAAAGACGCCAGTTGATGATGATTGAAAATGCATGCTCAGAACTTTAGATATCTGATTATATATTCTTATGCACGTAGGGTTATCCTGGAGAGCGTCATCTACAGTTATGGAACAGTACTGTTGGATCTTCTGAGTGGGAAGCATATCCCTCCAAGCCATGTACAGTGCCTACTACCCTACTATTTAGATTTTTATATGTTTCAGCCTATTAGGAGCCATCCCAAACTCTGTTAGAAATGTAATTCAATTTTATGGATCCGTGTCTGTATTTTTGTTTATGATATCGAGAATACAAATGTCAACATCAAACAAATTTAAGTTTGTGACATGATCCTAAATTTTTAGCTTATGGGTTGCTCCAATCATTGCCCACTACTTTTTATATTGAATGGTTAAATATCATAATGTGCAGAAGTTCCCTTGGACTTGCTTTTCCTACTTGTCGTTTCTTCGTTTTGAAATTTGTATTTATAAGTATAAAACATGGTATATGAAAGGTGAAGTATATACTCCAACCAAGACAGCAAGTAGTGTAAATTAACTCAACCTGCAAGTTGTGTTGGTTAAGTTACTATTTTAATGTGTTGATTAGTCATCATATTTAGCTTTAAAAGTGCTAATTTCTTATTTAGTAGTCTATCATGGCAAAGTGTTTAAAAGGAATTTGAATTTTCCAGGCACTGGACCTGATAAGGGGGAAAAATGTATTATTGTTAATGGACTCATCATTGGAAGGGCAGTATGCCAATGATGACGCTACTAAATTCGTTGAACTCGCTTCAAAATGTCTTCAGGCTGAGGCTAGGGATAGACTTGATACCAAGTTTCTTATTACAACTGTATCTCCTCTTCAAAAGCAAAAGGAGGTGACATTTTACACAATTTTTATATTATGCTCCTGTTTCTCTTAATTGTTTCAACTTGTGCCCTTTTTATGGCTTCTATTGGTACCTATACATTTGTTCATTTCTATAATCTTTTGATAAATTTATTTGTCATGTGTAGGTGGCATCTCATGTTTTAATGGGGCTAACTAAAACTGCGACAGTGGTACCAACCATTCTATCTCCTATTGGAAAGGCTTGTGCAAGGATGGATCTTACTGCTGTGCATGATATACTGCTTAAAATAGGCTATAAGGATGAAGAAGGTCCTGAAAATGAGGTAAATTGAACTGTGTATATACTAGAGAGTTGCAAATGTTTTCACTATCAACCATTTCTATACAGTACTTGTAATTTCAAAGTGAAAATTTATTTCTTTTAATTTTCATGCAACTATAATATGATTTCTTTCTTAATATCTCCATGTTGTGGCTATGTCCAAATGATTATAATTGTGATGAAATTTTAAGATTCTTGTATTTCAAGAATTGACCTTTTATAACTTTTCTCGAGTGGTTTGATGTACTAGCTTCTCTTGTAATGTAATTGTTTGATGTAGCTATCATTTCAAGAATGGACGCATCAAGTGCAAGATATGTTAAACATAAAGAAGTTTGGTGATATTGCATTTAGGGACAAGGATTTCAAGAGTGCAATTGAATACTATACAATGGTATATTAATGCAGCCTTCCTCTTAGACTCTTATCTGAGAATTTCCTTGACGATATTTTTCTATCCTGCTCAATAGTTGGTTACTTGGCTGGTATTTGATTAGACATGTCCAACTGGTGGGTCTACTCCGCAATGCAATTTGATTATACATACACATTTTGAAGAAGAAATTGTTGGTTGGCATGGTAAACAGTAGATGAGGTTGAAGCTTACACACTTGCAGCATATGTTTTGGTTTGTGGAGATTTGGGGACTTATTTATGTTATTTTATGGATAGAGTTGTTTGTTGTTTTATTACAATTTTCTTTTTTGCACATGATGCAATTTCTAAGGATTTTTAAATTTATATTTAATTCAACATCTTTCAGTTCATGTGCTCCTTTTATTTGCATGATCTTGGAATTCCGTTAATTCAATATCTTTCAGTTCATGTGCTCCGTTTACTAATAATGTTTTGTATTTTTTTCATTTAATAATTAAAAAGGTATTGGGTTTCTTTCACTGTAAGATCTATAAATATCTAGAGTGCTTTCTTGTAAATAATTTTACTTTTATGCTGCTGTTGATATATTTCTCATTTTGACTTATCTGTTCCCTTAGGTGACAACAAAACCAATACTTATATATCCAAACAGTGGTGAGAGTTATGATGCCGATAGAAAGGAGTGGGTGGTGAGTTCCTTTCCTGAAGCTTAAAGGTTCTGTTCAATATTACTTGGAAATGAATTGCCAATGTTTTTGAATTCAAAAGGCAGAAGGAATTTTGGAGATTGATCTCTTGAATCAAAATGACTATTAATAAAAATAAAGTTAACAAGAAGCATGATAACCTAAGATCTTACAATGATTTAATATGAAGTATAAAAATGTTTAAGTTGCTATGATAGATAAAAGATGACCCGTTCAAAACAAATATTTGTTTTTTGAAATTTGAAGTCGTGCTATTTCACTCAGTGGTGTTCAAAATTTTCTTCATCTGATAAGTTATTCTGCTGCTGGGTTGAGACAGGTGCAACCCTGAATTTGTTATTCATCTGTATAGTCCTATAGGCTATAGGTGATCTTTTATATTGTAAAGATCTCAGCAGATAATAGAAATTGTTCATTTTGTCCGGGGGATGTTGAATTCTTGATAATTATGTTTACTGATCCTGATTAATAACTACAATTTTCATTGATTGTTTGAGTATCTCTGAGTATGAGAAAGTACCTAAGAGGCCCTAGGATGCTCTCTGCAGCTGTGGCAGGGTTCATCAAGTATTCTGAATTAACTATGTTTTATTTCAACTATATATTTTATATTTTGTGAAGGTCATATGACTGTCTCATTCTGTTTTTTATTTGTAAAACTATACTTGTTTAAGCTGTTGTACATCCTGCCCCAGAACTGATTATACTAGCATATATTATCTTGAGCCAAAACTCTTACACTGTTGTCATCCACATATGGTGTAATATATAGCAGTCTTAACCATAGTATGTTTCACTTTCTTATTGTTCATTTTTATTGTAGGAAATACTTGATGGTTTCAAGTTTGCTAAAGGTGATGCAAATTCAACATGGGGTTCTGTCCGAGCTTTTAATGCAAGAGAAAATAAATGGCGTTCTGTGGAGCTTTTGAGAAATAAATTTCCAAGAAAATAACACACAAGGTATATTATAGTGCCTTTAATGCATTATTATGTGAGAATAACAGAAATGGGGGATAGAATATGCAAAGTAAATTGTGGTCTGCCTCAAAGCTTATTTGGCCCTGTTTTCATGGGTGTAGATGTGACTTGTTTGGCATTCATAAACTGTACTTTCTTATTCAAGCTATATTCACCACTTATATCTGACTTTTCAGCTGGAATCAAGCTTCTAGTTTTGTCATTGTTGGATTACTTGTATCACCTAATTATTATATTAGTTTCTTACTTTCTGCGGCTTGGGAAACTTTATATTCTGAATATAACTTGCTAGTTAGTTTTGCAGGTCTATCATGATGAGGAGCACTATAATAGTGTGTGATTAAAGGAAGACACTTGTTTTGGAGCTGCAAGACCTATCACAAGCAAGGTTTTTTTGGCTCCTGCTGCTTGTGCCTCTGTTTGCTGCTTGTGTTACTTCCTTTCTGCTGAGCTGCTGCCTGTTTGTTGACGTCGGGAAAAAATTCGCAGGTCGGGTAACAACCCGGATCTTTTATTTCTTCCTAAGTTATCTCTACCCTCACTCTTTTTATTGCGAAAAAGGTTTTGAAGGGTTTTTTTAAGAAAATATCAACATATATCATGTCGACGATTTGAACGTTTTACAGAGTCATCAGTTGGTAAATTTGAAATAGTTGTACCAACTCAACCTAGTTTTCTTTGAAAGAGGCCTAATTGCTGGACACTGTCGAAACTTGATCTTTGAAACCGAAGTTTTGAGTTCAGGGGCTTGGTTAAGTATGGGAAAAGGTGTTAGACACCCCACAACTCCTGTGTAAACACGTTACCGTATTTTTTTCGATATTTTTCTTTAAAAACTGAAATGTGTGTGAATGTTGTTTGAAAATTGGGTCTATGTTTGATGGAAAGCATGTCTATGCATCGTTGAACCTATAGACGAAAGGTTTGTTTTGATTTGAAAAAAGTCTTTGATTTGATTTGTAAAAGTGTTTGATTTGATTTGCAATTTTTTTTTTCCGATTAAATTATTAAAATGATGTTTTGAAAGCAGGTCATCAAATCCCTACGCTAAAATAAGAATTGAAGCATATTGATATTTTAATTTTATTTTTTTCAGCCTTAAGGCTCAATTTGAATGGTGATTGTCGGGCTGCGAAGCATTCTCGACCATAAGATATAAATACAAGTGTCGGTCTCCTCATGGGTATGATAGTCATCAGAGAGATTACGACACGACAAATTATATTTTTACTATGTTGAGACCTTAAATTCGGATAATCATTTTAAGGTCTTTTATATGTATATTTTTATAGAAAAATTGGCAGGGTACATTTGTAAAGTGGAGTTCGTCCATCGTGGGAATCAGATTCTGATCAGTTGGATCATGAATCTCACGATTTTTAGGCTCACATATGAGTAGTCAATAAACATGTACAGCTTAAATTTGTACATAAATAGATATATATTCCAAATGTCGCCGGAATCGAGGATTTATTCAGTAAATCTTGGTTCGCACCTGGCCGAAGCGTCTCGTTCCCACTAGATAGCGATCTAAGGGACGCGAGATTGCTTTTATAACTGAAACTAGAAAAAATGCTAGATTTAAATAAATATCAGTCATTCTAGCTTTTCGGTTCAGTCTGTATCGATTTTGAACCGTTTGAAAGTTAAAATTAGAGAGATTTAAATAAATCTAGTTCGCCCGCAGATATGTCAGGGTCGATTCATATAAAATGAATATTTAAAACAAGAATTTAATAAAAGCGAGTAAAATAATATATATATATATATATATATAGTTATATATACAAAAGCTTTAAAGGGCGATGAATTTTTACACTGGTACTTGGACTGGAATTAAAATATATATATATATATATATATATATATTTATAAAAGCTGTAAAGAGCCACAGGATGATCCAGGCTGGATACAATGTAAATATATATATAAAAATTGCAAAAAAGGCGATTAGTTTTCACGCCGGTGCCCGGACTAGAATTGAAATATATATATTGATAAAAAAGTAGTCAACCAAGATTGGAAAGAGAACCCAGTAGTGGTGAAGGCTGCTTATATATACATATTTATATATAAAAGCAGTAAAAAGACCACAGAATAATCAAAGTCGAACAGAAATGTAAATATACAGAAACGTAGTCAACCAAGACTGGGAAGAGAACCTAGTGGTGGTGAAGGCTGCTTATATATGCATATTTATTTATAAAAGCAGTAAAAAGGCCACAGAAGGCCGAACTGAAATATAAATATATATATAGAGACAAAAATGTAGTCAACCAAGACTGGAAAGAGAATTCAGTGGTGGTGAAAGTTGCTTATATATGCATAAATATATATAAAAACAGTAAACTACCTCGGATTTGACATCCGGGCTTGACAGAATTAAAAAGTTAGTATATATACAGTTAAATATATACAAAAAAGAGTCAAATTCGGACTTGAAAGATAACCTAGTCTGACGAAATTGCTTATAACGAAGATGCAAGTATGCTGAAGCTGCTGGAAGTGACGGATCGTCAATCCGGGTTGTAAAAATGCCAGAAAATACGTTTATGTACAAAAATATAATACATTTTGACGAAAACGGTCACAGAACTACGTTACGGGAATATTTAAAAAATAAAACTTGATATGCAAGTGTATAAAAGTGCAAAGAAGTAGTATTGACTTTCTGATCTTAAAAATACTCGCAATGAACTGCTACATGGGCTTTTTACCGAATCGTAGACTCTAAACGTACGAATCTACCGGTTATTTTTCTGATATGTGATAATATGTAGGTATATCTACGTGTTAGAGTAAAAAAATTTGAGTTTGGAAGACTTGAAAATGATTGAAAATCAAACGGGCAAAGTTTCGAAGCATTTTCGAATTTTTAAAATGAGGGGAGGTGCCCTCATATATATAGGCCAGGGAGCCTCCACCCTACCTGCTGCTGTTGCAGGTAGAGGTGCGGCTCCCCTGGTGGAGCCCATGTGTCCAATTCAGTTGTCTCGAAGTACGTGCACTCTGAACAATGTGACAATCCGAGAATTTATAAGATTAATAAAGTCTTAAATGATTAAATAAAGGTTAATAATAAGACCTAGACTGAAAATTTAGTATGAATTTAAAATTTTGTGAATGACTTATATGATTTTGTGATTATATGTGTGTAAAGTATGTGATTAAGGGATAAGTATGAATCAGATAAAGAGTAATATGGAAAAAACCTAATGTTATATTAAGAACTTTAATATTCAGATATGAAACCCTGACTATTGATTTAAAACCCTAGTTCAGTTGATGACAACCCTAACCCTAATTAGAAATAGAAATTTGATAGTTAATACAGTCATTATAATTGTATTTATGATTGTGTGTTTGTATAGTAAGAGATTCATGATCAAATGCTGATTAGATAAGGTATAACATTAATAAACCTTAATAGTAGATTAGAAACCCTAATCTGCAATTAGAAACCCTAATTCCAACTTTGAAAATCCTAAACTCTAATTTATAAACTCTATTGGTGATTAGCAAATTCTAGTGTTATTTATTAAATCCTAAGGATTAAGAGTTATGTGATATAGGTGAAATGACCAAATTATCCTTCGAATTATTGGGGAAATGACAAAAATACCCTTACTAGGTGCGAAATGACCAAAATACTTTTTTACTTATGTTTTAAGTTAAAGATATATCCAAATTTTGGTGGGTCATCAATTGAGATTTGCCATGTGCTTATTATCTTTTTCCACCAGCCGAATTGTGCCACCTTGCAACATTCATGTGCATTGAATCCATGATAGAAATTAAAAGTTCGAAAATTAAAGTAAGAAATATCTTACTTTTATGTCCATAAGCTTGGCCAATCTTTCTCTCTCTAGACCCACGAATTTTTGAGAGGAACTCAGTCCAAAATAAAGCTATTAACACCCCATACACGATCCAAGAACAGATCATAAGGACATAAATCAAATATTGGACCAAAAAGGTATAAATCTTAATTCATGCTAGATCTTTAAGATCTTAGTAAATTATGTGTTTTGTTGTTTAAATATGTGTTATGTGATGTTATTTAGTGATCTGGGTTGTTACATCATGGATCCATAACATCTAAGTCCATGAAAATAAGAATTTAAAAAAAATGTCAAAACTTAGAAATATGGCATGACAACCTAATGTCAAGGCTTGTAGATCCTGCTCTGTTAATTGTTTGACATGTTTAAGCCTCTGTACTTGTAGTCTGACATGAGGTTAACAATCTGAAAGAAGAATCAGGTTCATCGGATCAGTATATTAGGAGTTATTCACGGTCAAACGGCGTTGACCGAACCCAAAAAGCGATTTTCTGAAAATTCCAGAAAACTGAAGAACAGCGTCTGGAGGTCGTTTGACCTGCATGTATCGCTTTAATGATGAACATTTAATGTGTAAATTTGTGTTTAGATTATAGTCTGACATGCATGCATGCTACGAGATTAGAGCACTCTAACACCTGGATTATACCCATATTGGAAGCTATTAACGGTCAAAGTACAATGACCGGTCACAATGGATTTCTAGGTAACCCAGAAAATCAAACAGGGGTCTGACAGGTACTTTGTGTTCCCAGATCTCTCTCCTGTTATGTTGGTAGACCCTCTAAGTGCTACCGTAAGGTACCCTGGTAGTTATACTACAATGTCCGACAACCATAACACCTAAGATACAAACAGACTTGCTCGGTATAAGGCCAACAAAAGCGATGACCGGCCATGACCATTAATTTTTGGGCAGCCCAGAAAAGCAAGAACAGCTTGGGTGCTTGGTTTGACCGTCCATGGAATCATGTAGTGATGTGTTTAGGCACTGAAATGACTATAGATGTATACTACTACACTAGTAATACAAATTCATTACATTTGCTTGCCTAGAAACCAAACCGATTGGAAGCATGATAGAGTCAAACAAGGCCCCTAGCCATTGACCGGACTGTTCTTGGCTCAGCCAAGAACGCCTTTAGCAACGGTTTTCTGTCACCATAGCCTTTAGCGACTGTTTTTAAATGAAAAATAATTATATTAATTAAAATAAATATAAATAAATAGAAAATAATTATAAAAAATTCATAAATTAGTTTTAAAAATTATTTTAAGTTATAAAAATTAACTTTTAATAATTTGAGATATATCTCATTAATAATTTAATTTATTTAAATATTAATGATATTAAATTTATTTAATAATTGTATTAAATAAATTACTTAAAAATGATTTTGATATTTTAAAAATTATTTAAAATTATATTAAAGTGTTAGAAAATATTTTAATTTATATTGAATAACTTTTAATATTTTGGAATGAAAATTTATTAATAATTTAATATTAATGATAATAATTTATTTAATAATTATGTTAAATAAATTATGTAAAAATAGTTTTAATGTTCTAACAATCATTTAAAAATGATTTAAAGGTTTTAAAAATATTTTAAAGTTATAATATATAACTTTTAATATATAAACATGAAATACATTAATATTTTAATATTGATGACAATTATTAAAGAATGATTTTAAATGTTTTAGAAATCATTTAAAGGTGATATTAAGGTATTAAAAAATATTATGAGTTATAATAAATAACTTTTAATATTATGAAAGATATTTCATTAATATTTGATATTAATTAAATATTAATGATGATGGAATTATTTGTTTACTAAATCATTTAAAAATGTTATTAATGATTGAAAAATCATTATAAATGATAATAATTAATTAAAAATTATTATGAGTTGCTGAAAAATATTTTGACTAATGATTAAATTATCTAAATATAATTGTGAAGCAGTTAAGTAGAGTTTAATTAAAAATAAACTCAATAATTATCCGATAGGGCAATCGGGACGTCGAAATAGGACCGAATTCCAATTAGACTGAAATAATTTGACTTGATACTAGGTCTTGTGTGTTTTAGTGACTGTTAGGGATATGTGCTTATGTGTTTAAGATATATTATGACTGTAATTAACAGTAGTATATGTGATGATATTTTTCTAATTGAGAGATCGATATTATCAATATTAAGTCTTTCAAATGAAGCTAAAATAGATTGCGTAACAGTAATCGATGGTTCAGGCAAGTTCTCGAACTATACTTTTAATTAAGCAAGTTTTCTAACTTCATTTAATTTTTATACTAAATGAAAGTCCATATATTGATATATGAACTTGTTATAAACATTATTCGTGATATCTGTGATTTAAAAAGGGTTATGACTTATTGTTCAATCATAACCAATATATATGAACTGTTATTTGCGTAAAATGTGTTTGATTTGATATAAAAGCATAAACTGTGGAAAAACCAATATTGTTTGGTACATATATATACTGATATTTGTCCTGAAATTATATTGGCAGTTATAGCATTGACCCTGGGTTACATTTATGGGCAGTCATAGTACTGACCTTGGATTTCAATTACAGGCAGTTATAACACTGACCTTGTTAAAATTGGTAGGATGATATGCATACTCCTAGGATATGATTAGGCTGATCACCTATGAGATATCCGAACAGAACTCCTATAAGTCTTTATGACTCTTAGGAATGCGGTGTGGTTGACCGAATTAACTCGGGTGGCTAAGTCTTTATGACTGATAGTAGCTCGTAATGGTAAACGAACAGAACTCCTATAAGTCTTTATGACTCTTAGGAATGTGATGTGGGAAAGATACTTTGAACTATATGTTCATTCAATTCAGATTCAGTGTGAGTATAATATATCACTTGTTTAAAACTTGCTGAGCTTTCTGTAGCTCATCCTTGCAATTATTATTTTCCTTTGCAGTTTTAGCTGATCTATCCAAAGTTCCATAGTTAAATCATGTGGATGAAACGACTCGATTAATATAAATTTTTGGTTATATCTTTATAGACTCTGATGTAATAGTAAGTTGGGATTTATTGTAAGCCAATTTAAGATTATGTAATATATTATTATCTTTTATCAACTGCTTAGTTTTTTTACCTTTCTAGAACATAGGAAGAAGTACAGTATCTATATGAACTATACATCTGAATTGGAAGTATTGAAAGATATTGTGGTTCTCTGATGCACTGAGGTTGGTTGCACCCCTCAGATTCCAAGAACGACCCGAACATTAATACTCCAAATGACAGATAGATAGAAATTATTGATATGAAAGAAATATCCGTGAGATTCTAAACCTATTCATCCAAGTGAGGGTATTTCGACATAGTAAATGTCTTGACGAGAACTACTGGTTGTTGTGGAATACTGTGAATTTTTGATTGATAGAAATTATTATCTTATGAAATATTTACGTGAGCACCAAATCTGCTACAGGGAATGTAGAGAATTTGGGGGCGTCACAATTTGGTATCAGAGTTGTAAGTTATAAACCTTAGGTAGGGTTACCTTAGGCTATAACCTTAGAGGAATGAGAGTGGAAGAAAAGTTAGTGAAAATATAAACTCCAAAAGAGTTTATAGGATATGAATTGAGGAAATTCATCGTAAAATAAGATAAAAACTAACTTAAAGAAATCTATTGCTTGCTATGTGTATACAAGGAATATTAGGTGCTAGTCTAGTAAATATAGTTGATTGAAAATAAAGAATTTAAGGATATTCACATAAGTGAGCGAGGAATTGGTTGTTCCGTTTGAGCCGGTATCTGAACCAAAATCAGTTGGGCTGATGGAGAATGATCCAGAGGGTAGGATACGAGAAGTGTCAATTGAAGTAGCTTTTAGAATAGTATTGAAGCTGTAAACGACAAACCTATGGTAGATTTAGAGAGTTCTCATGAAGAGTACCGGAGTGGAATTAAGTGAAGAGAAAGACTTATATCCCATTTAGGATTATATTAAGCAGAAGAGCATGACATGTGTAGGAAGCATGTTGAGAAGATGAGATTGGAATTACCATGTAAAACTCAGAAAGTAAACAGAAGAAGACAAAAGAACAGTGGAAAGATGCATACAGATGTATGTAGTAAAGGTGGAAGGTGTTGTTAAACTGAAAAGATAGGATAACGAAATAGAACGATATAAGACGAAGATTGAGTATTAGTGATTTAGTAATGGAAAGGAAGATAGGATAATACCTTATGAGTGAATCTATATGTATATACATGAATATATCTCTGTGCATAATATGTAAATTCCAAACTTTGGTATAAGTTAAGGAAAATATAATAGTAGATCCTAATTTTCTAATAGTAACAAAGGGAGATATAAGATAAATAGCAGCAACTAAGAGGTGAACTGTACCTTATGAATTTATAAGTTTTTTTTCAATGCGTTTTCAGAAAGGTTAGTTATATATATAAAACAGTAGGCAAGTATGTGACGTACAAATTCTGTTTGTTTAATTGAACTAATTGTTGTATTAGTTTTTATACTTGGTTATTTGTTATTGATAGATAAATGACATCATACGAAAAATTGCAAGCAAAAATTAATGCGGAACAAATAGAGGTAAACACAACCCAACAGTTTGTAAACATGTTGCGAGGAGCTTTACAGGGGAGGCTAGAGAACCCACCACCAATTGAACCCAATACCCGAAGGATTACCTTAGACTTTAAATTAACCGGACCACCTGAATTTTAAAGGGACTGATAAACCAGAAAATGAAGGGATTAGGGGATGTCAAGCGAAGAGAAATAACAAAAGGAAGTGGAATGCCACTTTTCCTAATAAAGCTAGTCAGAGGAATGAAGGTTGTCGTATTTGTAAGAAAAAGCACGGAGGGGTATGCTATTTTAGTGGGACCCAGTGTTTTACTTGTGGGAGAGATGGACATTACTCAAAATGGTGTCCACAAAAGAGGAATAGTAATAAGGATAGAATCACATGCTTTAACTGTGGGGTGGAGGGGCACATTGCTAAGTTCTGTCCAAAACTCAAAAATCCAAACAAAGGGGGAAACCAAAATTTCAAACCAGCAGTAGCCGGAGAGGTTGGTCAGGGTCGTCCGGAATAGTTAGAACCTTTAACATAATGATGAGGGATGCTGTTGCACAAGACGTTGTAACAGGTATTATCCCAAATCGATATTTTAAATTCTCATGAGATATTTGACTCTAGTACGAATTATTCATTCACATCTAGTGGTTTTACTAACAATATAGAAAGATGTTATGTGAAAACATCAATATAAAATTTTTTTCATAAAGAAATAGTTGTTGTTAAAGCCCATATAATTTTTTTGTAATAATTAAATGATATAATGTTTCAGTTAAGAGAGTTTAATGTAATTTAGGGATAAATTGGTTGACCATAAATTAATGATTGACTGCAATTAGAAATAAAAAAAATTTAAAATAGCAAAGTAGTGTACAACAGTGAGTGTTCACTAAAAACAACTCTAGGGTATAACAGTTATCTAAACAGAGGAATTTCTTAGAAAAGCTAGAAGAGTCTTTTGTCGAGGTGAAGGGTTAGAAAATTTTTTTGACTGAAAACTCTTATACTATTCTATTAATAAACAATATCATTATAGACGTTTTAAAAGTTGAAAGAATCAAGAAAAGTTAGAAGTAATAATAAAACAACGAGGTACTGATAAATAATTTTAATAAATTTGAGATTTTGGTAAGAGTTTCAACTAACTCTATTTAGGGATGATAGTCCAACCTTATTTAACAGAGTCAAAGGAATACAGGAAGTGGTTAAAGATTGTTCAAAGTATAAAACCAGATAACTTATAAAATGAATATTGAATTCAGAGTAGACAAAGATAGGACACTAGAATACAAAAAAAGTATTACATAGCATGGAATCAACATTAATAGGAAAAATTCAAATTCATGGAAAGGACGCCAGATCCAAGGGTTGCGAAGGCTTTTAGTGCAATAATGGGTCTAGGTATTGTTGCAGAAACGATGAAACCAGCTCTTAAGGAATTTTTGAAACTATATAACAGAAGTTAGGAGCTTATTGAAGTAGATAACTATCACCACTTTCGGGAGGTGGGTAGTTTTCTTTTTATAGTATTAGATTTGAGATATACGGTTTATTTCAAACTCTAGGATATGAGTTATTAAATAAATTTAGGGACTTAGTGAAGGGTAAGTACAGTATACCACCCATAAGCAGAATGAACAAAGCAAGAGAACCGTTCAGACCTTAAAGAATATATTAAGGACTTATGATTCAGACTTCAAAGAAAATGGAAGCCGTTTCAGAAGTTGCATACCATAGTTACCATGTTAGCTATTAAAAAGAATGAATGATGAGGTAGTATTACTTTCTAAATTAAAATATAGTCATAGTTTCTTGCATATGTTGTACTACGTAGATATAAATATGATTATAAACACGTTATAAGCTATGAACCTGTACCAATAGAAAAAGATTTATATTATATAGAAGTTTCGATACAAGTAGTTGGTCGGAAGGAATACGTGCGGATAAATAAAGTTATATCATCAGATTAAGTGATCTAGAAAAATCATGATATTGAGGAGGCTATGTGGGAGCTAGAGGATAAATACGAGGAAGTTTTCCACACCTGTTTTCGTAGAATGTATTTGTAATTTCGAGGACGAAATTCTTAGAAGAATGGGTGAATGTCACAACTCGAGAATTTATAAGATTAATAAAGTCTTAAATGATTAAATAAAGGTTAATAATAAGACCTAGATTGGAAATTTAGTATGAATTTAAAATTTTGTGAATGACTTATATGATTTTGTGATTATATGTGTGTACAGTATGTGGTTAAGGGATAAGTATGAATCAGATAAAGGGTAACATGGGAAAACCCTAATGTTATATTAAGAACTTTAATATTCAGATATGAAACCCTAACTATTGATTTGAAACCCTAGTTCAGTTGATGACAACCCTAACCCTAATTAGGAATAAGAATTTGATAGTTAATACAGTCATTATAATTGTATCTATGATTGTGTGTTTGTATAGTAGGGGATTCATGATCAAATGTTGATCAGATAAGGTATAACCTTAGTAAACCCTAATGGTAGATTAGAAATCCTAATTTGCAATTAGAAATCCTAATTCCAACTTTGGAAACCCTAAACCCTAATTTATAAACCCTATTGGTGATTAGCAAAACCTAGTATTATTTATTAAACCATAAGGGTTAAGAGTTATGTGATATAGGTGAAATGACCAAATTACCCTTCGAATTGTTGGGGAAATGACAAAAATACCCTTGGTAGGTGCGAAATGACCAAAATACCCTTTTACTTATGTTTTAAGTTAAAGATATATCCAAATCTTGGCGGGTCATCAATTGAGATTTGCCATGTGCTTATTATCTTCTCCCACCAACCGAATTGTGCCACCTTGCAACATTCATGTGCATTGAATCCATGATAGAAATCAAAAGTTAGAAAATTAAAGTAAGAAATATCTTACTTTTATGTCCATAAGCTTAGCCAATCTTTCTCTCTCTAGACCCACGAATTTTTGGGAGGAACTCAATCCAAAATAAAGCTATTAACACCCCATACACGATCTAAGAACAGATCATAAGGACATAAATCAAAGATTAGACCAAAAAGGTATAAACCTTAATTCATGCTAGATCTTTAAGATCTTAGTAAATTATGTGTTTTGTTGTTTAAATATGTGTTATGTGATGTTATTTAGTGATCTGGGTTGTTACATCATGGACCCATAACATCTAAGTGCATGAAAATAAGAATTTTAGAAAACTGTCAAAACTTAGAAATATGGCCTGACAGTCTAATGTCAGGGCTTGTAGATCTTGCTCTGTTAATGGTCTGACATGTTTAAGCCTCTAGACTTGTAGTCCGACATGAGGTTAACAACCTGAAAGAAGAATCAGGTCCATCAGATTAGTATATTAGGAGTTATTTACGGTCAAATGGCGTTGACCGAACCCAGAAAGCGATTTTCTGGAAATTCCAGAAAACTGAAGAACAACGTCTGGCGGTCGTTTGACCTGCATGTATTGCTTTAATAATGAACGTTTAATGTGTAAATTTGTGTTTAGATTATAGTCTGACATATATGCTACGAGACTATAGCACTCTAACACCTGGATCATACCCATATTGGAAGCTATTAACGGTCAAAGTACGTTGATCGGTCACAATGGATTTCTGGGTAACCCAGAAAATCAATCAAGGGTCTGACAGGTACTTTGTGTACCCAGATCTCTTTCCTGCTATGTTGTTAAGTGCTACCGTAAGGTACCCTGGTAGTTATACTACAATGCCCGACGACCATAACACCTAAGATACAAACAGACTGCTCGGTATAAGGCCAACAAAAGCATTGACCGGCCATGACCATTAATTTCTGGGCAGCCCAGAAAAGCAAGAACAGCTTGGGTGCTTGGTTTGACCTTCCATGGAATCATGTAGTGATGTGTTTAGGCACTGAAATGGCTATAGATGTATACTACTACACTAGTACTACAAATTCATTACATTTGCTTGCCTAGAAACCAAACCGATTGGAAGCATGATTGAGTCAAACAAGGGCCTTGGCCATTGACCAGATTATTCTTGGCTCAGCCAAGAACACCTTTAGCGACGGTTTCCTGTCACCATAGCCTTTAGCGACGGTTTTAAATGAAAAATAATTATATTAATTAAAATAAATAGAAAATAATTGTAAAAAATTCATAAATTAGTTTTAAAAATTATTTTAAGTTATAAAAATTAACTTTTAATAATTTGAGATATATCTCATTAATAATTTAATTTATTTAAATATTAATGATATTAAATTTATTTAATAATTGTATTAAATAAATTACTTAAAAATGATTTTGATATTTTAAAAATTATTTAAAATTATATTAAAGTGTTAGAAAATATTTTAATTTATATTGAATAACTTTTAATATTTTGGAATGGAAATTCATTAATAATTTAATATTAGTAATAATAATTTATTTAATAATTATGTTAAATAAATTATGTAAAAATAGTTTTAATGTTCTAACAATCATTTAAAAATGATTTAAAGGTTTTAAAAATGTTTTAAAGTTATAATAATAACTTTTATTATATAAACATGAAATACATTAATATTTTAATATTGATGACAATTATTAAAGAATGATTTTAAATGTTTTAGAAATCATTTAAAGGTGATATTAAGGTATTAAAAAATATTATGAGTTATAATAAATAACTTTTAATATTATGACATGTATTTCATTAATATTTGATATTAATTAAATATTAATGATGATGAAATTATTTGTTATCTAAATCATTTAAAAATTATATTAATGATTGAAAAATTATTATAAATGATAATAATTAATTAAAAATTATTATGAGTTATTGAAAAATGTTATGTCTAATGATTAAATTATCTAAATATAATTGTGAAGCAGTTAAGTAGAGTTTAATTAAAAATAAACTCGATAATTATCCGATAGGGCAATCAGGACGTCGAAATAGGACCGAACTCTAATTAGACTGAAATAATTTGACTTGATACTAGGTTTTATGTGTTTTAGTGACTGTTAGGGATTTGTGCTTACGTGTTTAAGATATATTATGACTGTAATTAATAGTAGTATATGTGATGATATTTTTCTAATTGAGAGATCGATATTATCAATATTAGGTCTTTCAGATGATCCTAAAATAGATTGCGTAACAATAATAGATGGTTCAGGCAAGTTCTCGAATTATACTTTTAATTAAGCAAGTTTTTTAACTTCATTTAATTTCTATATTAAATGAAAGTCATATATATTGATATACGAACTTGTTATAAACATTATTCGTGATATCTGTGATTTAAAAAGGGTTATGACTTATTGTTCAACCATAACCAATATATATGAACTGTTATTTGCGTAAAATGTGTTTGATTTGATATAAAAGCATAAACTGTGGAAAAACCAATATTATTTGGTACATATATATACTGATACTTGTCCTGAAATTATATTGGCAGTCATAGCATTGACCCTGGGTTACATTTATGGGCAGTCATAGTACTGACCCTGGATTTCAATTACAGGCAGTTATAACACTGACCTTGTTAAAATTGGTAGGATGATATGCATACTCCTAGGATATGATTAGGCTGATCACCTATGAGATATCCGAACAGAACTCCTATAAGTCTTTATGACTGATAGTAGCTCGTAATGGTAAACGAACAGAACTCCTATAAGTCTTTATGACTCTTAGGAATGTTATGTGGGAAAGATACTTTGAACTATATGTTCATTCAATTCAGATTCAGTGTGAGTATAATATATCACTTGTTTAAAACTTGCTGAGCTTTCTGTAACTCATCCTTGCAATTATTCTTTTCCTTTGCAGTTTTAGCTGATCTATCCAAAGTTCCAAAGTTAAATCACGTGGATGAAACGACTTGGTTAATATAAACTTTTTGTTATATCTTTATAGACTCTGATGTAATAGTAAGTTGGGATTTATTGTAAGCCAATTTAAGATTATGTAATATATTATTATCTTTTATCAACTGCTTAGTTTTTTTTTACCTTTCTAGAACATAGGAAGAAGTACAGTATCTATATGAACTATACATCTGAATTGGTAGTATTGAAAGATATTGTGGTTCTCTAATGCACTGAGGTTGGTTGCACCCCTCAGATTCCAAGAACGACCCTAACATTAATACTCCGAATGACAGATAGATAGGAATTATTGATATAAAAGAAATATCTATGAGATTATAAATCTATTCATCCAAGTGAGGGTATTTTAACACAGTAAATGTTCTGACGAGAACTACTGGTTGTTATGGAATATAATGAATCTTAGATTGATAGAAATTATTATCTTATGGGATATTTACGTGAGCACCAAATCTGCTATAGGGAATGTAGAGAATTTGGGGGCGTCACAAGCAACGCGAGGTCAAAGTCGAAACTTTCTAACTTTTGATCGGAGCGTCCGGTTGAGGCGTGCTTGTACCTTTCTGGAAAGCCCTCGCCGAGAGTGTCACAATGATATGGAATAAAACATTTTCCTGGTACAAGAAGACGGGTTCATAACCAGGTCTTCGATTCCCCGCAGTTTATCCGTTGAGCTGTCTTGCGCTGTTTGCACTCGGGATCATCGTTATGGTTCGTTCTGACCTTGGTGGCATCAATTCGGTTTGATTTTGACCGAATTGGCTTAGGGTTAGTAAAATGACCATTTTACCCCTCTCGGGGTTGCCCTTAGTGTTGGCATGGCCTTCAGTTGACTTCCTGGGGTTGTTTCCAAGACTTTGATCCCATTCGAGTCTGTTTGTCCTCAGTGTTGTCTCTGATCCTAACTTGGTCATTTCAGGTTTTCCTCTGGAGATGTTGTGGAGCTTCAGGTTTGTTCCTGAAGTTGACCTGACTTCCCGGGTTGAGGCCGAGGATAATCTGTATCTCCCGGGTTGAGATCGGGGCTGACCTGTACCTCCCGAGTTGAGACCAGGGCTGACCTGTACTTCCCGGGTTGAGACCGGGGCTGAACTGATGACCCGATACTGAGATCGAGGTTAATTTGACGGCCCGATTTGAGATCAGGATTGATTAGAAGGCATGATTTGAGATCGGGGTTGATCTGACGACCCGATTTGAGATCGGGGTTGATCTGACTACCCGATTTGAGATTGGGGTTGAATTGACGGCCCGATTTGAGATCGGGGTTGAACTTATGGCCTGATTTAAGATTGGGGTTGATCTGATGGTCTGATTTGAGATCAGGAATGATCTGACGGCCCATTTTGAGATCAGGGTTGAACTGACGGCCCGATTTGAGATCGGGGTTGAACTGACGGCTTGATATTGAGATCGGGGTTGATCTGACGGCCCGATTTGAGATCGGGGTTGATTTGACAGCCCAATTTGAGATCGGGATTGAACTGATGGCCCGATTTAAGATCGGGGTTGATCTGACGGCCCAATTTGAGATTGGGGTAGATCTGACAGCCCGATTTGAGATTGGGGTTGATTTGACGGTCCGATTAGAGATCGGAGTTGATCTGGTGGCCCGATATTGAGATCGGAGTTGATCTGACGGCCCGATTTGAGATCAGGGTTGATCTGACGGCTCGATTTGAGATCGGGGTTGATTTGACGGCCCAATTTGAGATCGGGGTTGATCTGGTGGCCCGATATTGAGATCGGGGTTGATTGACGGCCTGATATTGAGATCGAGGTTGATCCGACGGCCCGATTTGATATCAGGATTGATCCAAGGGCCCGATTTGAGATCGGGGTAGATCTGGTGGCCCAATATTGAGATCGGGGTTGATTTGACGACATTCTTGCCCTCCTATAGTGTTAGTAACAGGGAAAGAAAATTTCAAGTGTCTACACTGTTGCTTTGGTTTTTTTGCTGATTTTGCTGTGAGGTCTGTACGGTTTATTGGTCTTTTTTGTTTCTTCTTTTTCTTTGTTGGGCTTAAATTGCTTTAACCTTTTTCTCTCCGTATTGGTGTTTTTGCCTTGTGCAATTTTTATTTTGCCATCTGTATTTCTGATGCTCGGCTTATGGTTTACTTTTGCCATCATATGGCCTGTCCTGTGATAGTCATGGTATACTAGTTTGGGGTATGCCCCATGAAATTTTTACATTTTATTTTCTTTAATATAGTTTAAATTCAACAACAAAAAAGAATTCGTTTGTATTAATTATTATTATGAATATAAGAAAGAATATGCATTCATATCAAGACATTTGTTTTAATGTATCAATAGACAACGTTTTTTACAAATTAAACGTTGTGTAATGTATCAATAGACAACGTTTTCACGCATCCAATACCTTATGGAAACCAAATAGACAACGTTTTTTAGGAAAAAAGTGTTGTGTAATGTATCAATAGACAACGTTTTTTACAAAATAAACGTTGTGTAATGTACCAATAGACTAACGCTTTTTAGGAAAGAAACGTTGTGTAATGTATCAATAGATAACGTTGTTTAGGAAAAAAATGTTGTGTAATATATCAATAGGCAACGTTTTCACGCATCCAACAACTTATGAAAAACAAATAGACATAATTTTTTAGGAAAAAAAACGTTGTGTAATGTATCATTAGACAACATTTTAAAACGTTGTCTATTTATGTCTAATAGATGACATTGCTAACCACGATATTTATGGGGGGCCTATTACAACGCTTTTAAAACGTTATCTATTTACTTTTTTCTACTAGTGTTAGGAGGTAAATTAATTAAAAGAGTTTAATTAATTGCTCCTAATAAGATTAGGAAGCCTAATTAATTAAAAGAGTTTAATTAATTAATATTAAAACCCAAATCCTAAAACACTATTAGAAAATCAAGCATGCATGATAGATCCTGGTGACGATTTTCAAAAGCAATCACAATAGATAATATTTCGTGGTGGATTATTTGATTCATCACAAAAAATAGTATATATATGATGGCTCTAGTGATGGTTAATTTTGCCATCGTGGATATATATATGTGACGGCTATTTCAATCACCAAATATTGTCCTAAAATAATTTTTAGTTTTTGTGATGGCATGCAACCATCACCTATATATTTCTCCTTAACGTGATTGCATTTAAGCCACCACAAAGAAAAAAGTTCAAAAAATGTTTGGTGACAGTCAAAACCATCACGAAAAGAAAACCGCATGTGATGGACCTTTATGACGACATTTAAAGCAATCTCAAAAAATTGTATTATATGATGAACTTTTTCAACAATCACAAAATAATAGTATAGATGACGGCTCCTAGAAATGGCTAATTTTGCCATCACTATAAACTATTTGTGACGGTCAAGGCAATCATTAAAAAATAAGCATATATGACCAACAAATATATTAGGTGATGGAATTTACTAGCAGTCACAAAATAGTAATATATATGACGACTCTTACTATTATCTAGTTGTGTCATCACTATATAATATTTGAACAACTATTACAATCACTGAATTTTTCGCGTAAATTATTTTTTGTTTTTTGAAGGGAGGCGGGTACAATTGATAAAAAATTTAACGAACGCAAGAATATATTTGTTTTGCCATTTATCGAAGGAGGTCTTAATTTGTCAATTTTTTTCTTGATTGTGTTTGAACCATCACACAATATTTTATCTAAGGAAAATATTAAAGCTTAATGCAATCACTTATATTCTTCTTTGTCGCGCCTGAATAAGTTTTATTCCACATTACTATTATATGCACCCACTATATTTAATATCATTATGAGTAATATTCACTAGTACAAAAATAACCTTTGGACACGGTTGAGAAAAATTAAAGGGACACGATGGCATCAAAATCCGTGATATTTTTTTTAAGGGTAATGGTCATGGGATTAGGTAGTCATGTTTAGGTACGGTGATTCACTAGGACTAATATCGATATGTAATTTTGTTGTCACGATGGTTTGTAGTTAACGTGACTATTTTTATTTATGATTTTAGATACTATTTGCTCACCGTGACTACTAGATTATTGTCACGGGGAAATTTTGCGCCGTAACAAATTTTGTATTTTTTGAGGCACGGTATTCTATGTTCATGTGACCAATTGAGAGTCCGTAATTTAGATACGGTGGTGCACCCGTATCTAAATTTGTTGATAGCCTTTTTTTCCAACTTAATTTTGTATACGATTCCTCAAAGAGCTCCTTAGCTACACGATTCCTCTTTATCTGTCTCTCTTCATTTTGGAAAAATATTTTATAGGTTATTGCTGTACGATTCCTCCGACACTCGCTACCTTGCCTCTGCCTCAAACGACAAGACCGTCTGGATTTGGGATATCTCCACCGATTCTCTTATAAAAACCCTAACTAGTCACACCAATTACGTCTTCTGCGTAAACTACAATCATCAGTGCAACTTGCTCGCCTTCGGTTCAATCGACGAGGCCGTTTGGGTTTGGGATGTCAAGACGACTCATTCTGATCCACTCACTGCAGTTCATTTTAACCAAGACAGGTCGTTAATCGTGTCCAGCAGTTACGATGGGTTGTGCCGGATTTGGGATGCGTCGATGGGGCATTGTCAGAAGAAGCTGATTGATGATGAGAACCCGCCCGTCAGCTTTGACAAGTTTTCTCCCAACGAGAAGTTTATTCTTGTTGGCACATTGGATAACACATTGGTGAGTTTGATTTTATGTTCCACTTGTTTGATTAAATTCTTGTTTGCTTTTATGTTCCACTTGTTTGATTAAATTCCTGTGTGAATTTTACTCTGAAATTGTGAATTGTGTTTTTGTCGAATTAATATATTCAAAGAGTCATATTTTTAATTTGGGATGCATTTTCCTCTTACTTTGAATAGAAATCGCAAAAGATTATCTTTTTAATCCTTAAATTGCTTGAATTTTTATTTTGTAGAGTGGAAATTATATGTGATTTCGATGCTCAAGACCTGCCTTCTGAAGAGACTAATGATTGTGAGTTGCAAAAAACACCACATAGCAAGCTACATCTCATGATGTACCAGAAGCTGATAATCAAACATAGTCGGTTGAGGAAATTAAGCTTGTGGGGCTGTTCTGGCTTCGATGTGAGATTCTGTACGCTGTAATACAAGTATCTCACTAATGTGAAATTATGTTCTGGCATCTGAATATGTACTTTATTGCAGGCTTTATATTTAAATTGCCCTGAACTCAATGATCTCAATCTAAACTCGTGTAGAAATTTGCATCCTGGTATGTATTTGTTGTATCCCTTCAGCTTGATTACCTTAAATATTGGACTAGTTTGTTTTTATAATTAATATTTTGCTATTTTCTTTAACATCAGAGAGATTGCTAATTCAGTGTCCCAATCTGGAAAATGTGCATGCATCAGGATGCCAAGACATGTTGATCGAAATCATTCAAAATCCTTAAATTGCTTGAATTTTTTTTCCTCCTCCTTGTTCCCCTACTATTTGAATATATGTTTGTGCTTAATTTTATTAAAAGAAGGTCCTTATTCTCTAGTAATTCTATTTTGGTAAATATGTTCCCCGCATTTTTTGTAGGTTTAAATGACTCAAGAAGCTAATCCAGCCAAATTCAAATCTGAAGTAACTAGCTCACAGGTATGTATTATTTTCTATGGCTATTTATCTTGTACATTTTCTTGGCTTGATCAAGCTAATTATGAAGTTAAACAGAGGTTTGTAATAATGGAAGGCTGAGTATTATGTCTGAAATAGCCGAGCATTAGTGCTTATGATGCATCTCATTACGTTCTATATGATCATCGTAATTATAAAAGTAGGATATCAAGTTGGTAGCAAAGTCATTTAGATTTACAATAATAAGGGAATACATAAATTGAGGTTGTTAGGTCTTCGAGTTGAATAGTTCTATCAAATTTGTGGATGCAAAGATGTCATCATACTACTTATTTTTATGGCATTTGTACCCTCGAAGGAAAAAGTTTTCTTAGTTTCCAACATCTTCTCATCATTTTGGCCTTCTCACCTAATTAGGGACAATTTAGCTTTCATCATTCATTCAAAAAATCCTAGCATTTCCCTACGTGTTCTAAAAGTTTCATAAGACTATTATTCATAAGAGGTTAAGAAGTAAATAAAAGGAAAAAATGCAGGTTAGTATGACTTGGTGTGTAAATGAGGTCCCTCTCAATACTGAATGCAATCTTTGGAGGCTTGCATTTACCACTTAGTGAGCTATGCTTCAAGTATAGTTTGTCAAAGTTGTGATTAAATATTATTCCACTTTGCAGTCTTGTAGAAACCCCCATTGGGAATCTGTGTAGTTGTCGTTGTCTTGAGTTGTATTCTAAAAACTTGGGGTATACATTCTCTGCATCATAAATGCTCATGGATAGATTGTTCTATGATATTGACAATTTCCATACTATATCTGTGATTATGATGCAGGGACACCACTTTTCTTTGTTGCAACATGAGACTGAAAAACTCAAGGGTGATATAGAAAAGATGCGTAGTGAATTGAGGTTTGTTATGCAATGTAAACTACTTCAGCTGCTAGTATATGTGAATCCATGTTTGTTTATTCTGAACTTTAGGATATTGGATATCTATTTTGATGTAGGTATGAAATTGACAAAGTCACTGTTGGGAAACGTTTGGATTTGAATCTCGAGAAAGGGTAAGGATAAATTTCTTTTTTCTCTTTTCTTACTGTAACAGGGAAGCATAGATGTTCATGTAGTGTCTGCATATGCGCACTCGTGCTTGTGTTTCTGTTATGTCCAGTAATCTAGTTTATGTTGAGGTCAATAAAAATTTCTATTGTCAGCTTGTTATTACAACTGTTTACAGCATGCAGGAGAATCTGTGATGCAGGAAAATTTTTGGTATGTTGCACATGAGTTTTAAATAAGTTGTTTTCAGATAAACAAATTTTTTTTAGTGGATTTTGTCTTTCAAACTCCCCAACCTCATTGTAATCAAAATTCAAACATACACTCACTAAAATTTTCTTTATTTTTAAAATTAGAGGTATACCTGTCCTATCTCTATTACAGCCTTGAGACATGGAGTATAATAACACACATGAATCTGTTTTTGTGATGGGGTGGGCATGTGGGGATGTGGGGGTGAGGTGGTTGGGGGGGATGACCATTTAGTGTAAAAGTGATGAAGGAGTAGTAATGTTGTTATGTTGAAAATGTTGATGAAAGGACCACATTATGCTTTATAAAATAATGTGCAATCGTAAACAGTGTGTATGTATCTGAGTTATAACATGCCTTTGTAGTGTTGAATGCTAATGTCTTGCAGCCAAGTAAGGTGTTAATTGCTTTTAGTAGCAGTTATATGAAGAATTTTAAAATTGCATACAACATCATCTTTATCATTAGAGTTCACTAGATTAGCTTCACAATCTCCTGATTTTCCTTGAAACACGTAAGTCTGGTGAAATATATTTTATGAAATCAAATTATATCCAAGAAATGAAGTTATATCATGTTCTTTCGAAATTGGTTCTTCCATGATATTGAAATAAAAGTAAAACTCTAGCATGCTAAAGTAAAACATTATTTCAAACATATTATGTTAATAATAACAATATTAGCGTATGGAAATGTATAGATGCGTGTATAAAGTTATATACTATTAATAAGGAACATTGAATATAGAAACATATTTGACTAGATTTCCTTCAATCATGTCTGTATAATAAAAGCTTTACATTCTGCTATTTAAAATTACTTTGTAACACATGTCGTCGTCATGGATTGAATTATGTGAATTCATTTTCTATTTGGCCATTCATCAGTCCTCGATTCTTATATATTGAAACCCTCATATATATTGTGATAACTTAATCATTTCTTTCATTTATCCTATAGTTAATTATAAGTTTTGTTCTTCTCCAGCTATGGTGAGAACTAGATGTGGAAGTAGTGTTTCCGGTAGGAGATCAACTCTTCTTCGTAATAGTGGCGAGACTGTTAACATGGAGAGAATGAGAGATGAGCCTATTGTATCTTATAACAGTGGAAAAGTGGAGTTCTTGTTGTGGTTCCTATTGTCCATATTTGGTTGTAGATGACAACTCTATTAAATTAAAGAAAATGGAAAGCTACTTAAGTTATCTTTATCAATAAAGAACATGGCTGAAACGCTTGCACTTGATCCTCCTATAGACCCCCCATGTGATTTGTTTGCTTCATTAAACGCATCAGCTGATATTCCAACGAATAACTCAGCCACACATATTGAGAATGACGATGCAGATGATGACGACTCCGACGAGGATTCCATGCAGAATTTGGGATGATCTAGATTTCCTTTAATTATCAATTTATTAGTTTAGGAGTTCTTTGATAGATGTTAGGTTAGTTAATTGTTTGATGAATTTATGACATGTAGCTACCTATTTAAGTAGTTTGTTATAAATTGGTTTTTAATTAAATGAATCATTTTTCTTCATTTTAATAATTTTGTATGATTTTATGTTTCAAATTTATTAAAATTTATGGCATTTACAACTTTGAAATATAAAATTGACAATTAAATATATTTTAATATAAGAATTTTGTGATGGCTTTACTATCACCAAAAAGTATAAATAGGTTATAAAAATAGGGATAATTGTGATTACTTTAGCCATCACAATAGACTTATGTGTATGATTGCTTTAGCCATTAAAAATTCCTTAACATTTGATGATTGTTTTGACCATCATAAAATTTTTACCAATTATGTGATGGTCGTGACCATCACAAAAGGATGTGATTGCTTCAGCCATCACAAATAATTGGTGCTTGTATTGGCCATCACAAAAAGATGTAATTGCTTTGGCCATCACAAATAACCACTATGCTAATGTGATAGGTTTAGCCATCACAAAAGGATTGAATATTTCGGTGATTGCCAAAACCATCATGTAAAACCTTTCATGATGGGCGTATACAAGACGGGCATCGTGATGCTTAAAGTCATCACATAAACCTTTCGTGATGGTTTTCTAAATTTTGTGATGGATTTTGGTCATCACAAATGACCATTTTTTTAGTAGTGAAATGGTTATTATCTACCTCTATAAATAATGGGAGTCCTATTTTGATTAAGGGCTGGGAGCTGTCGTTTAGCACTCCACAATTAACCTTACTTCTATTCTACTAACTCAAGAATTAGTAAAGTAACAAGCAAGGATCGATCCCACAGAGAGTGTTTTATTTTATATTTATCCAAGTATTTTCTAATGAATTGGGGGGTTTTAGTTTGAAAAGTTGAATTATCAAAATTGAATTTAAAAGAAGTATCGATGAGTAAAAAGCATCAATTCTTCAGTTTAGTATTGCCTTTTCACAATTATGGATTAACCAAGCTTTTACAGTATTTATCCTTCAATGAGATTAACAATCCTAGATAACTGCGATCGCTAGTTATCCGAAATTCTCCTTATGTGTAAATCTTAATGCGACGATCGCCAACAAAAGATCTTAACTATCATATAACCTAGAACTATCAGTCTAAATTTAATATGATAGAAGCATGAAGAATGAGAATTAGATTGTTCCAAGCAACAATTACACAATCAAAAATTATTTAACTCGTCTTCTGAAAATCTTGATAATATCCAAAAGTTTGACCACAATTGAATATCATTAATTGCTACTTATGATCAGACATACATCGTTTGCTTAATATATATCTTATTCTAGCAGATGATATCAATTTACTAATTTAATCCTGCAGAAACCAAATTAGTTAATCGAATAGCATACAAGAAAGTTTTTGTAGATAATAATATAAATCTCACATACGAAAGAATAAATAAAGTAAACTTGCTCAAACCGTTAATTATGAATAAGGTTCAACATCCCTTCAGAATTGAATTGAGTAGTTTAGCTTGACATACTTTGATTCTCCAAAACTAGGGTTTAGATGAATGTAGAAGATGCTATATGATGATCCCCTTTATATTGGGTCTTACATGTCCTTATAAAGTCTAAAACAATTCATGAAAACCTAAAAGTTCACAATCCAAATCGTATTAGAAGTCTGCCTAAAACTTCCCAAAATTAAAAATTATTGTTTTCTTACCGACAATCTCGTCGGGCGCATTTTCCTTCATAAAAACTCCTGGGCGAAGTTTGGCAGAGAAGAACTTGCCATGGTGAGTTTTCCTTCATAAAAACTCGCTGGGGCTAAGTTTGGTAGAGAAAACTCGCCAGAGCGAAGTTTTTCTTCATAAAAACTTGTCGGGGCGAGTTTTCATTTTCTACTGCGACATCCTTTTGTAAAATGAGCATAACTTTTGATCTAGAAAGAGTTACGGTCCCCAAATACGCATATTTCAAGTGTGCAGGTAATTGTTTCAATTCAAGTGTTGGAGCTTGCACAACAGATGGTAATAGTTTTTTATGAGACACATGTAATTGAATTAAATGGATTGCATACTTAATTGAGAATTTAGGCAATGAGTGTAGTGCAGCCACAGTTTCCTTCAATTCCTGATTTTGCTCAAGTTCATACTCCCCATCCATGTCCAAACAGCTAGAAATAGCAACCTCCAAGCTGTCTCTATGAATTTGTTCAAAAGTTTCCTGCACTAAAGAGTCACACACATCAATTGCAAAAACTTAACTAATATCACTAGGGTACCTCATGGCATCATAGATATTAAATTGGATCTTTTCGCCATCAAACTCCATTGTTAAGGTCCTATTGTGCACATCAATCATAGTCCTCGCTGTTTTTAGGAATGACCTTCCTAACAAGATGTGGGATGGGTTTGGTGATGTATAATCCTCCATATCCACTATATAAAAATCTGCAGGAAAGATTTGTTTGTTCACTTGCACCAAGACAACTTCAACTACCCCTCGAGGATAGGTGCTATATAGTACGATCTGCCAATTGAATAATCACACCAGTATTTTTCGAAGGACCTAGATTTAGAGACTTATAAACAGATAATGGCATCACATTAATTGAAGCACCTAAATCTAGCATGACCTTCTCAAATCTAGTGTTTCCTATCTTGCATGGGATTGTGAACATGTCTGATTCTTTACATTTAGGGGGCATTTTTCTTTGAAGAACAGCTGATATATTCTCCCCAACTGTGACTTTTTCATCATTTTTCAATTTTCGTTTGTTAGTGCACAATTCTTTTAAAAATTTTGCATACCGTGGCACTTGTTTAATTGTATCAAGTAATGGAATATTCACTTCTACTTTCCTAAAAGTTTGCAGAATTTCTTTCTCCTGTTCATCTTTCTTTGAAGTTCTAGAATTTTTGGGAGGAAAGGGAAGAGGAATATTTTTAAGCTGACAAGGAGGGTTAGGGTGTACCTTAGATTTTTTCGGTTCCTCCTTAGCTTGCTCTTTCTCAAACTCAACTGTGGTTATAGGTGTATCCATCTGTTTCCCACTCTACAAGGTTATAGCACTAGCATTCTCTTTAGGATTCACAACAGTTTGAGATGGTAGCTTCCCTGAACCTTGAGAGTCCAACCGACCCACAGTAGTAGCTAATTGGCTCATTTGACACTCCAAACTATGGATGGAAGATCTCGTCTTTTGTTAAAACTGTTGTGTCTGTGTCATAAATGCTTTGAACATGTCCTCCAAGGATGTTCCAGAATTGCTCGGTGCTGCTGGTTTGGGTTAGTATTGTGGATGAGTTGACTGAAATTAATGTTTATTTGGGTAGAACCCTTGCGCCTATGGCCTAGCACCCCCATAACTCAAGTTGGGATGATCCCTCCATCCTGGATTGTATGTATTGGAAAAAGGGTCATATTTCCTCTGCGGCTGTGCCTGGCAATTTTCCACTGCATTAGCTTGCTGTGCATTCTCTTCCTCTTGTAATGTCGGGCATGAATCTGTAGGGTGCCCCACCATTAAACATATTCCACAAGCCTTTGTAACCGGCAAGTTACCTGTTGCTAATTGTTTCACCACAACAGTTAAGTCAAAAATCTGTTGCTCTAAATTACTCGTGCTTACCTCACTTACCCTTTGTGCTGGATGATCATTCCGTGTTCCATATTGTTGTGCATTGCCGACCATATTTGCAATCAAATTCTTTGCAGCCTCTGGTGTTTTATCTACTACTGCTCCTCCATTAGCAGCGTCGATCATACTTCTATCCATCGGTACAAGTCCCTCATAAAAGTACTGGATAAGGTGTTGATCATCAATCTGGTGGGGTGGACAGCTTGAGCAAAGCTTCTTGAATCTTTCCCAGTATTCATACAATATTTCACCGTTAAATTATTGGATTCCGCAAATTTCTTTCCTTATGTTGGCTACCCTTGAAGCAGGAAAGTATTTCTCCAAAAATAGCCTTTTTCATGTCATTCCATGATTGTATCGATCCCGAAGGGAGATAATACAACCAATCTTTCGCTAAATCTGCCAGTGAGAATGGGAAAGCTCTCAACTTTATCTGTTCCTCCTTAATTACGTGTGGCTTCATGGTTGAGCACACAACATGAAACTCCTTCAAATGTTTGTAAGGATCCTCACCTGTAAGACCACGAAAAGTAGGTAAAAGGTGAATTAGTCTAGATTTTAATTCAAATGCAACATTTAAAGCAGGATATTCAATGCATAGAGGTTGTTGAGTGAGATTAGGAGTGGACAACTCCTTTAAAGTTTTGTTATTATTTGGCACCGCCATTTTCTCGTCTGATTCACTAGAAGAATGGTCTAAAAGTAGTGTGAAAAAGATGTTGAGGCCTGGGGACGGAGCTTCGTCAGAATCTGCAAGTGTACTTCGGGAATTCCGAGCTTCTTTCCTAAGCCTTCATGCAGTTCTCTCTATTTTTGGATCAAATTTCAAATCAAGAGAGTGAGAGGATCGAGGCATAAACAAAAATAAAAGAAAACAAAGAATAAATAAAAACAAATAACACTCTCCGGCAACGGCTCCAAAATTTGGGAGCTGCCGTTTACCACTCCAAAATTAACCTTACTCCTATTCTACTAACTCAAGAATTAGTATAGTAACAAGCAAGGATCGATTCCACAGAGAGTGTTTTGTTTTATATTTATCCAAGTATTTTTTAATGAATTGGGGGGTTTTGGTTTGAAAAGTTGAATTATCGAAAGTGAATTTAAAAGAAGTATCGATGAGTAAAAAGCTTCAATTCTTCAGTTCAGTATCGCCTTTTCACAATTATGGATTAACCAAGCTTTTACAATATTTATCCTTCAATGAGATTAACAATCCTAGATAATCGCGATCGCTAGTTATTCAAAATTCTCCTTATGTGTAAATCTAATGCGACGATCGCTAACAAAAGATCCTAACTATCATATAACCTTGAACTATTAGTCTAAATTTAATAAGATAGAAGCATGAAGAATGAGAATTAGATTGTTCCAAGCAACAATTGCACAATCAAGAATTATTTAACTTATCTTCTGAAAATCTTGATAATATCCAAAAGTTTGACCACAATCGAATATCATTAATTGCTACTGTGACGCCCCCAAATTCGGGACCGCCACATGGTCTCTCGAATTCGGTTCGTCACGTGCTCATGGTCATACACCACAATAATAATATAACTAAATGTCGCATCGCAGAGCGAAATAATACACAACTAATACCGAATAGATTATATTTAAATAATATAATTTATTCACGTCCCAAGGTCTCGTAACTTAAACAGTGATTACATAGCTTAGACATATATTAAGCAATAATAACCTTAACTAGTACATAATATCATAAGTTCTTTATTACAATCATAAAGTCCTACATAAACAAAGCTACTCAGTAGCCTTTCCCTTGCCCTTGTCGGTACTCGAGGGTCCGCACTGCTCGGCCTTAACTGAAATATTTTTAGGGAAAGCAAGAATGAGCACAAATTGCTCAGCAAGTAATATACAATAAGGATGAGTAATAAAATTTTCAATTCTCGAAAGGGTATAGCAAGGTTTGATAGTTCAAGGATAACAAGAATATCAACAGTTTTCAATAACAGTCGCTAAGGACATAATAATATCAATGTGATTCAATAATAAATCAATTCAAGATTTCAAGATAACTGAATAATGAACAGTCACTAAGGACTATGAACTTCCACAGGAATTGACAGTAATAAACTAAAAATCCAACAAAAATTGGTACAACACGTGATCAGCCTAAAGTACCATACGTTATGCATAACAATCAATCATACTCAAGTGCGCGCGTCGGTTCTCCGACAGTTATATTTTGTTCTTCTCAGTCAAATACAAGATCCCGCACCAATCAATTATTTTGGGTCGCTTTTCAATAATATAAGTCTAGCCGAATCAAATGGCATAGACACTTTAACAATATTCAAGAACAATATCAAGTTCAATATGAATAATAGCTTTAATGAAATAAGAGTTCAAGTATGCTAATTCAATTCAAACGATTAAGTAAAGAAACTAGTTCACAATATACAAGAATAAAATACTTGCACTGTCAAAGAGTGTAAGTTAGGAAACTTGCATCCAAAGAGATAAGGTTTAGATACTTGCCTTATGAGTAGTTTACTCACGTAAAGCTAGCTAACACTTTCGAATCCTATTTATAACGTATTATATGTATAGGATTTTCATTAGTTAACACATTCGGTACATAAGCTTGTTACTCAATTTAAATATACACACATTGTATTACCTTAGTCACACGTCATTATATACTTATACGCATTCGGTATGAAATCAAATTATAAGTTACCATGAATTCAAATAACATTCGTATAGGATTATGTCATTTTTAATCGATTAGGCTTTCATTAGCTATGGAATTACTTTTCTCAATTGAAACATCTTCATGGTATGCTACTATCAAATATCAGTAGCAATTAGTCTTGTTTAGCAACTATAGCATTGAGGTGAGTTATCTGCCAAAAGTCAGATCAACAAAACTGCCCAGATTTCATTTTGACCTGGCGCAGCTGCGCCCTAGGTTAGGCCTAGGGGCGGCGCAGCTGCGCTTCCCCCTGGCCAGATCTGCTGCTGTTTCTGTCCAACACATAAGCATACTAAGGCAATTACACTTAACATTCATTCATGCTAGAGGACTTTTCATAAGCTTATGACCATCTTAAGTTCACTTTTACATGTCATGGTCTTAGTTTAGGATTGCCACGGGAACTAAGGCCAAATAGGGTCATATAATTACAATGCATACAATTTAATCATAGATTCTTGTGAGAAGGTCATATCAATTGTAATATACATGCTTGCGATTGTCCACATCATTTATTCTTAACTAGCATTGTTTATTACTTTAAAACATACCTATACTTATGCTTGGTTTACTACCGTTATATCAAACATATAAGAGTCATGCTTAGAGACATAATGAATGTAAACATGTCATTTTACATTCTAAGAACTTAACTACTCATACTTAATGCACTTGGTTCGAAAGCATATCCAAGTTTGCTTTTGAATCCATTTTATACTTGAACAACGCAATTTAACACATTCAAGGCAACATCAAAGCTCTTATCGTATGTAGTTAAGTCATATTAACACTTTTGCAAGATCAGCGTGTATATCATGTAGTATTCATACATATTAGCTTTAACATAACAAGCTTTTTCTTAATAATTTCTCTAACACAAGGTCTAACAAATTTGGTCATGAACAAGGACACTATAAACTCTATATCATGCTCCTTTATATTTGAAATCAATCATGTGTATGAATCACTAAGTTCAGAACTTGTAGAACAAGTATTACTTCAAAGTTTGTTTTTAGAATACTAAGTTTATCTCGGAAACCATACCCTTTTTATTAATCATGTATGCTAGTACAAGAAAACATGCTTACCTTGCCTCATTGTATTCATATATATATGTTACACAAGTTAGTATGCTTGTTTAAACCAAACCACATAATATATGCATAACAGAAATCAAGCAGGATGCAGAATCTGCAGCAGGCTGCTGGCGCAGCTGCCCAGTACAAAACTGGCGTAGCTGCGCCGGCTTGCAGCCAGCGGCAGACTGTTCCAGCCTTGGCAGACTTCCAGCCCAAACACAGAAAATTCGTCACAAATTCGATTATAACTAACAGCATTGTATTACCAATATGTTTTTAAGCTAATATAGCAACTAAACAAGTATGCTACAATCCAATTATAATCCAATTCAACATGATCAAGAATTAAGAATTTCAAGAATAGAAATTTTGACAGAGACAAAATGAAGAACAAGAATCATGGAATTATACCTCTGTAATAGTTAATTGGACTTGCTGCTTAATTTAGAATGCTCACACTGATATATGTATATGCTCTCCCTCTCAACACTTAGCAAAATCTCAACAAAGAAGAATGGAGAAGAAGAGCTCAATTTATAGAACAACCAATACCCAGACAATGCTTTAGTTCTTCAATTTAAACTAACGGATTGTTGTATTCTTTGATGGCTAATGATAAGTTGGTAGTAGTTGGAGGAATGCATCATGAGAGCCACTCCCCATTGAATCATGCTAGCTAGAATGTGCTGAGTTTGAGGATATAGGGAGTAGGATAGCTTCATGAGTATTCACGTGTGAAGAGATAGTGACTATCATTAAGGGACAAGGCAAGGCAATCTCAGCATTCTAGTAAGTTTGTACTATATCATGTTATAACATATAAGCATAACATATATTATCTACACTTAGGTATTAAATTAGTGTCACAAGGCAATTTCATATAATGTAGTAAGTGTAATTTGTACGCATATAATCCATGTACATTTTATCTTACCAATATAGTCTTTTCAGATATTATCACTCTATATTGTCTCCTTTATTATTAAATTCTACAATCAACAAGTGATTACATTATATTCATGATATATCATTTTAATCATGTAGCTTATATATTTCAATCAATCTTAATACATGGTCTCTATGTGTAATATATTCACATTGCACTATATAACATAGTTTATGTATACTTGCATGGTCACACCTAAGTGTTTCTCTACACTATATATTATAGTCATATTCCATATACTTTATATTTAATTCTTGCACATTTGCACATAGAAATCAATATAATCTCATCATATTAATAACTTACTTATTTATTTTATTATTCATAATGTCAAATAAATAAATTATTCATCTCATTGATTAATTAACGATAATATTAATTAATTCATTCCTCATTGATTATTAATTTCTATAATAATCGATTAACACTTATGTGATTAAATATCACATTAAGTGAATATAAATCTTATTATATTTATAAACACATTGCTTATTATTACTATATTTCTTGCAATAATAATAATCACATATTATTAATCAATCACAGTTAATGTTCTATAACCATTAATTAATATTCTATAATAGCAATTAACAATTAATATAGATTAATCGTTCACTTTAATAATTCATTTGTTAATTAATATAATCATTAATAATTCTCATCACGGTGCCACACAAGGCTATCAACGAGTTTATCGCAAACTCCATAAATTTCTCAATTATTATTATAATTATTCAATTTTATATAATTGAATCAATCCTTCTCATAACACAAAATCATTTATATTCAAATAAATTCTCATTTCCATTAATATATTTATTTAATAATATTAGGAATTTCTCGGGTATTATAGCTACTTATGATCAGACATACATCATTTGCTTAATATATATCTTATTTTGGCAGATGATATTAATTTTCTAATTTTATCCTGCAGAAACCAAATTAGTTAATCGAATAGCATACAAGAAAGTTTATGTAGATAATAATATAAATCTCACATACAAAAGAATAAATAAAATAAACTTGCTCAAACCGTTAATTATGAATAAGGTTCAACATCCCTTCAGAATTGAATTGAGTAGTTTAGCTTGACATGCTTTGATTATCCAAAACTAGGATTTAGATGAATGTAGAAGATGTTATATGATGATATATGATGATCCCCTTTATATTGGGTCTTACATGTCTTTATAAAGTTAAAAACAATCCCTGAAAACCTAAAAATTTGCAATCCAAATCGTATTAGAAGTCTGCCTAAAACTTTTCAAAACTAGAAATTACTGTTTTCTTGCAGACAATCTCGCCGGGGCTCATTTTTCTTCATAAAAACTCGCCGGGGCAAAGTTTGGCAAAGAAGAACTCGCCGGGGCGAGTTTTCCTTCATAAAAACTCGCCGGGGCTAAGTTTGGCAGAGAAAACTCGCCCCGGCGAGTTTTCATTTTCTGTTGCAACATCCTTTGGTAAAATGAGCATAACTTTTGATCCAAGAGGATTTACAAAGCCTGCTACCTATCAAATCGAAGCTGTCGACGAGATCTACAACTTTAATTCTTTGAGCATTGACATATTCGGATTGGATCAAGGTTGAAATCGGCTCCAAGTGACTGCTATGTAAATTGCAACTTCCAAACTTTTAGGTTTCAACTTCTGCTTGGTAAAAAGGTCATAACTTTTTCATATAAACTCCGATTGGGACGATTCAAGATGTTACGAAAAGCTAATGAATAGCTCTACAATAAAATCTAAGTCCCAAGCCAAGACCATGAATTTAACTTAGCATTTAAAACCCAACAATCTTCCCGTTTTCCTCATTTCAGCTCCATTTCGACCTGAAACCCATAAACAAACCTATTAAGCCATTGTTAACAACTAAACATGCAATAGACTACGCATAAAGGAATCAAAATAAATGAATATCATGCACTCGTCAAGGGCTAATGCAATTCCAATTGTTGGGAGAGCACACTTTTTCTTGAGAGAGAAAAAATTAGGGTTTTGCCAATAACCCACCTTCTTAATATTTGTTCATCCTTGGTGGATCACCTCTAGAGGCCAAACACAAAAGAATCATACCCGGTAGATTCAAGTTGAACAAGGAAAGGTTTGGAGTTGAACTTATACCTGAGAAAGCACGAATCTTCAAGTGTATGATTCGTTTTTCATCTCTTTAGATTGAATTAATAATTGCGCATAAAGGATGATCCGGGTTCATGGTTTGTAAAATTTTAAAACTCTATTTTTACACTTCCGTTGCTATGTATGTAATTTTTGCATGCTAATTTGATCTTACAAACCTACTAGTGGCATCAGAGCCAAACCTTCATGCGAGTTATTAATTATTTTTATTTGATATATATATATATATATATTGATGTGTTTTGAACAATTTAATTTGACATAATTGTTAGCTAGGAATCATGTTCTTTGAAAAATTGCACAATTCGCTAACTGGAAAAATAGTTCCTGGCGACTGGCGCCGCAACTCAGGGTCAGAAAAAGGGCGACCCAGCGCTGTAGCACTTGTTTACAGAGTGAACGGAGCGCCGCAGCGCCAGGGCCAGATTTTGACAATACGGGTGACCCGGCGCTGCAACGCCAGTGTACAGTACAAACTGGGCGTCGCATCGCCTTTTACCAGAATTGAGAAATTTATTTTTTTATTTAATTTTTAATTAAGATAAAATGTTTATTTTAATTAAAATTAAAAATATGTTTTTCTGTAAATCTAGATTAATAAAGGAGTTTATTAGATTTGGAATTGGATTAAAATAAAGATGTTTATTTTAATTAGAATTGGATTTCATGCTAGCTAATTAGAGTTGGAATTGGATTCCATGATAACTAATTAGAGTTGAAATCGAATTTGAAACTAACTAGGATTGCCATTAAATCGATATCAATGTATATATTAAATGTTTTATTTATTGATGTATATGGTGATATGTATGATAATAAATGAGGTTAATTATGGACTATTGACCAACGCAATTGGATTTTATTTTAATTAAATGCTTGAATGCACGGGTTTTATTAAATGGGGTCTGCGTACCTCGTCTTTGTTGGGTTTGTACGAAATCGTGGGCGCAATCAAATTGCAAAATTAGCGTAAACATGGTATATCAGAGTTTAAAAATTTCTACAAAACCATTATCCGGATCATCCTTTATGCAACTTATTAATTTAAAACGATAAATAAGAAGTTATGAAATTCATACCCTTGTAGAACGAAGCTTCCACAGGTACAAGTTCAACTCCTTGTTCTTCGCGATCTCCTTGAATTATCCAGGTTAGATTCCTTCCTTTGATCAATGCTAGCCACCTAAGTGTTTGGCATCTAGAGGTGATCCACCAAGGAAGAGGAATTATCAAAAAGGATGGTGGTGTGCGAAACCCTTGTTTTTCTATTCTCTCTAGAAAAGTAGTACTCTCTAACAATTGAAATTGTATCAACTGATATCTAATATAAGACTCCTCTTATATAGATATTGGTCTTATATTAGATATTGGTCAACCCTTCTAATCATATTAGAAATAAGTTTTCGTTTAATTAATTAAATTCCATTAATTAATTAGGCTTCCCAACATATTGGAATTAATTAATTAAACTCTTTTAATTAATTTGTCTCATAATCTTATTAGGAATAAATGAGAGTACTAATATTAAATTAATTCCTAAACTTCTTTAGAAATTAAAATAATCATAATTGTAACAATATTAATAAGATTCCTCTTATTAATTTATATTTAATATTTTCAAAATATTAAATATTAAACATTAAGCTATTTAATTTATTCTATCACCATAGATTAAATTAATTATACTTAATGCATTATTACGATTATGCCATTACATTCTTAAATAATTATTCTTCTTTTTATGGTGTGACCCTTTAGGTTCTCCATATTAAACCGATTGCGAATAAATCAATTAGAACAATTCTAATCTTATTTAAATAAATAAATTAAACTAATAATCTATTTAAATAAATAATAATTATTCTACAATAGGGATAAGCCTCCTTAGCGATCAACGACTTTCCAAATAATATAGATTTTAACATTAATCATAAAAAAACTTGTGAGCAAATAGTTACCGTACAATTCAATCCTTCCACCATACAATGTCCCAATTAAATATAAGACATGAAATTACTGTCAAGTCTTATTTTATTTAATTATATGTATTTCGATTAGAAAATGCACAACTCTAAATAATACAAATTATAAACTCCTTTCTAATTTTATTCTGTCTTAGCCAAGGACTACTGGGTTGTCATTTAACGAATCACATATGACATATCTCTTTTTTACTAGAAGTGGTAGATTCTTTATTGACCATTCATTATCTCCATATGTAACTTATTACACCCAAGCATACCCTTTGATATACCCTAAGGGTCTTAAGGAATAAGTCAAAGTATAAAACATTACATACAAGATACTATGATGATCTCAAGTTCAAGGATCACTTGTACTACTATCACATTAGGAATTTCTATTGACAGGCAAGTAAAACTCCATTAGGTATTCCATAGCGAGTCACGTTCAGTGAACTTATTCTCCAATAAGCACCTACATACTTGCTTTAGTGTCTCCACACAAATGATCATGAGATCAATCATCCTCATCCAATGAGCAAGCAACATACGTACCAATCAATCTGAATTTACTAATCCCCTTTTTAGTAATCCAACGATTGAGAACTATTTTAGTTTTAAGCTTTCTAAGAATTTAGATTTCATTAGCATGATCAACATCATGATTTTAAAAATATTGCTTAGAACTATGGGTTATTTAAATATTATAAAAATAGCATCATGTAGATAATTAAACGCCTTTAATAAGTGAATACTTTTATTAATAAATAAATAAGATTTTCTCCAAAGTATATGCTTTATCATCATACATAATTGGCTTGTATGCATACTACTTTCAATCTCCCACTTGAACTAAAGCCAATCGCCATGGTATCTCATACCCTTCTTCTCTAAGTGACGATCAAACTGCTGTTGTGTTAAAGCTTTAGTAAATGGATCTGCAATATTGTCTTGAGAGTTCACTATCTATAGTGGTTTCTCCTCTTTCTATGATTTCTTTAATCAAACTGCCACAACACATGTTTGGATTCAAGATGAGACTTAGGAACTATTCCTAGTTCTGTAATGAACTTTTCATCTAAAACATCAACTTACAGCTTCACTTACAGTTATATACTTTGTTTTTGTCACTAAACCAGCAACCTTTTGCTGTTTGGAACCTTTCTAATTTACTGCACCACCTTTCAAGGTAACGACTTACCCTAAGATGGATTTGCTGTCGTCTTGGTTAGTCTGAAAAACTTGAGTCTGTTTCGTCCTCTAGTTTAATTCAGACCCATCATGAGTCATGATGACATTCTTAGTGTCAGTTAAGTACTTTAAGATATTTATCACTGTCTTACAGTGATCTTTTCTAGAATATGATTGATCAACATCAAGTCTCGTATATTTTATTGCATACATGATAGTAACTAATTCGATCTCTCTTTTATTTAGGATAATTTTAGAGTGATTCACTCTATGTCTCATCATCACAAGACATCTTTTGGAGTTTGCCATGCTAAACACCTTTAGCATCTAATGAATATACATTCCTTGGGTTAAGCCGAATATCATTTTAAATCTATCTATACAGATTTATATCCCCAATGTAGGATGTTCTACCAAAATCATTATGGAGGAATGTTTAGACAACTTTATTTTGATCGATTGTAGCATAGGAATTTCATTCCCTATCAGTAATATATCATTAACATATAATACAAGGAATGAAAAAGCACTCCCACTAACTCTTTTGTACATACAAGGTTCATTCTTATTTTTGATAAAATCAAACTCTTTTTATTGTCTCATCAAAATGAATGTTCCATCTTTGAGAAGCTTGCTACAACCCATAAATGGATTGTTGTAGCTCATATACATGATTTGCTTCAACCATTGAAACAAATCCATCTGGCTGTATCATATATACATTCTCCTATAATATTGTATATTTGAGGAATGGCGTCTCCACGTCTATTTTTCCAAATTTAGTAATAATAAGCTATAATCGCAAGTAAAATCCAAATGGACTTGAGCATAGCTTCGAAGATCCATTTTAGATTTTATGGTCATCTACTATTTCCCTGAGTCTTAATTACTCATAGTCTGTTCGTAATTTAATGGATCATCATCATTCATGATGTGTACCTCATCGTCATCCTCTATGACGAATTCATATCTCTCAGGTATCTTCGGTACTCTTCCAGATTTACGAATATGTTATTGTACAGAAGGTGTATCTACTTGGATAGGTTCATCCAATTGATCTATAGTGGTTTGTGATTCTTGAATTTCTTCAAGATCTATTTTTCTCCCACTAGCCCCTTCAAGGGTAAACTCCTTTTCCAAGAAGGCAGCGTGGTTAGCAACAAACACCTTTTGCTCAGTAGGATTGTAGAAATAGTATCCCAAACTTTCTTTAGGATATCCCACAAACGTCCACTTATTAGATCTTGTTCCAAGCTTATCATTTTGAAACCTTTTGACATAAGCTGGACATCCCCAAATCTTAACATGCTTAAGACCAGATTTCCTCCCCGTCCACATCTCATATGGAGTCTTGGAGACGGATTTCGAGGGGAACTTATTTAGTAGATATGCAGCCGCTTCTAAGGTATAACCCCAGAATGATACTAGAAGATCGATAAAACTCATCATGGAACGAACCATGTCCAACAATGTTTGATTTCTCCTATCAGATACTCCATTTAACTGTGGTGTACCTGGTGGAGTTCATTGTGAGATTATACTATTTTCTTTGAGACAATTGAGAAACTCACCGCTTAGTATTCTCCACCTTGATCTGATCGAAGAATCTTAATACTCTTGCCCGTTTGTTTCTCTACTTCACTTCTGAACTCTTTGAACTTTTCAAATGATTCAGATTTGTATTTCGTTAAATACACATTTCTAAATCTTGAGTGATCATCAATGAAAGTAATAAAATATGAATACCCTCCCCGTGCATTCGTTATCATATGTCCACAAACGTCTGTGTGAACCAACGTTAACAACTCTGTAACTCTTTTTCCTTTTCCACTAAAAGGAAATTTAGTCATTTTACCCATGAGACAAGATTCACAAGTTGGATATGATTCATAATCTGATAGCTCTAAGAGCCCATCCTTATGCAACTTGGATAATCTTGTTTCATTGATATGACCGAGTCTACAGTGCCACATATAAGTATAAATAACATCATCTATTTTCCTTTTATTAGTTTGTTCAATTTGAAATATATTTTCATGCAAGCCAAGTATATAAACTCCATTTCCCTAATTACCAACACCATATAAAATATTGTCTTTAAAAATAGAACAACTGTTGTTCTTTATTATAATGTCAAATCCATCCATATCTAATACAAAAATAGAAATAATGTTTCTAATGATTTTCGAAATAAAATAACATTTATTTAAATAAATGGACTTGCCCGTAGGCAGTGCTAAACAATAAGTGCCTTCAGCTAATATAGCAACCTCTGCTCCATTTCCCACTCGTAGGACGACCTCATCCTTGTTCAGCTTTCTACTTCTGACAACCAGTCCCTGCACAGTATTACATATGTGAGAACCACATCCGGTATTCAATATCCAAGTAGAATTTTGACTTTCTGAAAAATTAATTTTAATCATGAACAAACCTTGATTGGAAGTCGAAGCTTCTCCAAGCTTCTTTTTTGCCAGAAACTTCTTGCAGTTCTTCTTCCAGTGACCCGGCTCATTGCAATGGAAGCACATTTCTTTGCTAGCTGGATCAGGTTTCTTTTGATCCTTCACTTTCGCCTTTCCCTTAGCCTTCTTAGATTTCTTCTTTTCAGAAGATACCTTGGGCCTCTTCCTTTTTTTGGAAGAATCCACCATTAAGACGTGGTTCTTCTTGGATGAGAAGTAACCTTTTGCAGTTTTCAACATGTTAAGTAATCCAGGCAAGCTAACATCTAATTTATTCATGTGAAAATTAACAACGAATTGCGAGAAGATCTCAGGGAGTGACAGCAAGACCAAGTCTTGACTCAACTCCCCATCCATTACGAACCCAAGCTATCCAAGGCGTTCAATCAGATTGATCACCCTTAGAACATGAGTTTCAACGGCTGTACCCTCGGTCATCCGAGATCGGAAGAGCTCCTTAGATATCTCATATCTAGCAGTCCTACTTTGTTCCCCATACAACTCCTTAAGGTGAAGCAACATAGTAGGAGCATCTATGTTTTCATGCTGACGCTGAAGCTTGTTATTCATGGATGCGAGCATGTTGCATTGAACCACAGATGCATCATCTTGCCACTTTACAATGGTGGCAATCTCTTCCTCAGAGGCTGTTTCTGGAACAGTTCTAGGGACAGGTAAATTTAGGACATAAGAAATCTTTTCAGCAGTGAGAACTATTCTCAGATTCCTTAACCAGTCCGTATAATTCGGTCCGGTCAGTTTGTTAGCATTAAGTATGCTACACAGTGAAATTAGTGATTTCGACATTTTTAAATTTCTGTATGTGAAAAGACGACATTTTAGCAAACATTCATTTAATTAATTTTATATACCAAAATAAATTAGGTCTTATTTTAAATTGGTAGCTCCCACTATTTTCTTCAAACTATGTTACCCTCACTTATATAGTTCGGCAACATCTAATTAAAGATTTGCTAGTGAGAATAAGGATCCCATTTCAAATGTATATAGCATTGTGTGTGCACAACAAATGATATATAAATAAATAGGTAGACAACTCTTGTCAATTTTATCGACATGTAACTCCTTGTATTTTGCCTCTTAGATCATAATGGTCAAGTGTGTGCACATCCGAATTAAAATGATTTAATTTAAGTCCAACCTAGCACTCCATATATTCAAAAAAGAAAAATATTGTCCTTGTGTGTGCACAACAAAATAATATTGTTCAATTAACTTTATAAGCATCAAATGTGATTAAATTAATATCTTAAATACTTAATATTTGCCTTGTGTGTGCACAACAAACTCATATTAAATATTAATACTCTATTAATTTATCATGCTATAAGGCGACGTTCGATGTTCTAAATATCATTGAACGCTTTAGACTTAATATGATTTTTTGAGGGGTTTGTTATTATTTGTCTCATCTTTTTTAGCGCGCATGCACACACACACACACACACACACACACACACACACACACACATATATATATATATATATATATATAAAATACGTGTCATTTTATTAAAACATGCTAATCATGTTTGCATAAAATATAATATATATAATACTTAGCATGCACATACAAAATACTATAATCTACCCGGATTGATTATGGACTTTTATTCTAGTTTGATTCACTAGAGCCACCAAGTGAACCAAAAGGTCAAACCTAGGAGTGCAAGAATTTAAATTTAAACGTAACTATTACATTTAAACCCGGGCTCCATACAAACGGGTCTTCACGCGCTCCTTGTTCCTTGGTCTCCAATTTATTCAAGATAATTCTAACTATTTCTATTACATTAAACTATTTAATTTAAATAGAAATCTTGATCAGCAGTCAAAGGGATGTATATAAGAGGGAGATAGAATTTTACATCAGAAAAAAACTAGAGAAGACGAGGTACGCAGACCCCATTTAATAAAATCCATTCATTCAAGCATTCAACTAAAATAAATTCAATCACATTGGTCAATAGTCCCATAATCAATCCAATTTATTATCATACATATCACCATATGCATCAATAAATAAATATTCATCTCATGAATTAAAACATTCTATATATATACGAATATCATTTAATGAGCAATTTTAATTTGCATGAAATCCAATTTCAAGATTAAAATAAACTCTTTATTTTAATTATAAAATTATTAATAATATATATATATATATATATATATATATATATATATGTATATATACCACTTAATCTATATAGTAACATGACCTGCACTTTTGGAAATCCTTTTGAATCCGTATTCCCCTGAATTACCCTTGTAACAAGTAACGTTTGTCTACTTTTTTTTCAGTTTTCTTTCTGATTAAAAAAAGCGTGACTCACCCATGGATTTTTTTTCTTTCTTCCATAAAAAATAACTTTATACAACTTATTATGCCAAATAAATTATTCTAAATGCATACACATACATATATGGAATCAAAATAATTAATAATTGCATAAAGATTTGGCTCTGATGCCACTGTTGGGTTTGTACGAAATCGTGGGCGCAATCAAATTATAAAATTAGCGGAAGCATGGTATATCATAGTTTAAAATTTTCTACAAAACCATTACCCGGATCATCCTTTATGCAAATTATTAATTTAAAACGATAAATAAGAAGTTATGGAATTCATACCCTTGTAGAATGAAGCTTTTACATGTACAAGTCCAACTCCTTGTTCTTCGCGATCTCCTTGAATTATCCGGGTTAGATTCCTTCCTTTGATCAACGTTAGCCACCCAAGTGTTTGATCTTTAGAGGTGATCCACCAAGGAAGATGAATTATCAAGAAGGATGGTGGTTTGCTAAACCCTTGTTTTTCTATTCTCTCTAAAAAAAGAGTGCTCTCCAACAATTGGAATTGCATCAACTGATATCTAATATAAGACTCCTCTTATATAGATATTGGTCAACCTTTCTAATCATATTAGAAATAGGTTTTTATTTAATTAATTAAATTCCTTTAATTAATTAGGCTTTCCAACATATTGGGATTAATTAATTAAACTCATTTAATTAATTTGCCTCCTAATCTTTTTAGGAATAAATGAGAGTACTAATATTAAATTAATTCCTAAACTCCTTTAGAAATTAAAATAATAATAATTAGAACAATATTAATAAGACTCCTCTTATTAATTTATATTTAATATTTTTAAAATATTAAATAATAAACATTAAGCTATTTAATTTATTCTATCACCATAGATTAAATTAATTACACTTAATGCATTATTACGATTATGCCATTACCTTCTTAAATAATTATTCTTTCTTTTATGGTGTGACCCTTTAGGTTCTCCATATTAAACCAGTTGTGAATAAATATATTAGAACAATTATAATATTATTTAAATAAAAAATTAAATTAATAATCTATTTAAATAAATAATATTTATTCTACAATAGGGATAAGTCTCCCTAGCGATCAACGACTTTTCTGTTAATATAGATTTCAACATTAATCATAAAAGAACCTGTGAGTAAATAGTTACCGTACAATTCAATTCTTTCACCATACAATGTCCCAATTAAATATAAGACATGGAATTACTTTCAAGTCTTATTTTATTTAATTATATGTATTTCGATTAGAAAATGCACAACTCCAAATAATGCAAATTAAAAAATCCTTTCTAATTTCATTCTGCCTTGGCCAAGGACTACTGGGTTGTCATTTAACTAATTACATTAGACATATTTCTTCTTTTACTAGAAGTGGTAGATTCTTTATTGATCATTTATTATCTCCATATGTAACTTATTACACCCAAGCATACCCTTTGATATACCCTAAGGGTTTTCAGGAATAAGTCAAAATATAATACATTATATACAAGATACTATGATGTTCTCAAGTCCAAGAATCACTTGTACTACTATTACATTAGCAATTCCTATTGACAAGCAAGTAAAACTCCATTAGGTATTCCATAGCGAGTCACGTTCAGTGAACTTATTCTCCAATAAGCACCTACATACTTGCTTTAGTGTCTCCACACAAATGATCATGAGATCAATCATCCTCATCCAATGTGCAAGCAACATATGTACCAATCTATCCGGATTTACTAATCCCCTTTTTAGTAATCCAACGATTGAGAACTATTTTAGTTTTAAGCTTTCTAAGAATTTAGATCTCATTAGCATGATCAACATCATGATTCTATAAGCATTGCTTAAAACTATGGGTTATTTACATATTATAAAAACAACATCACATGTAGATAATTAAACGCCTTTATTAAATGAATACTTTTATTAATAAAAAAAATAAGATTGTCTCTAAAGTATATGCTTTATCATCATACATGATTGGCTTGTATGCATACTACTTTCAGTCTTCTCTAATTTTTTTTGCTGTAAATTTTATCTCCCGCCTATGTACTGTTGGCTTGTTTGGGTGTTAATCAAAACAACACACACACGCAAGTGCACGTGGTCCACAAGTAATTAGAGTGAGTAGAGTATCGTTCCCACGGAGAATAATGAATGTATTTTAATCTAACATGCAATAATTTTATCACTATCTCGGTCTACTTAAACAGTTGAATGATATGAAACTTAGCTAGAAATGCTATTTGCAAGGAAATAGTAAAATAACAAGTAAAATAGCCAAATACGGGGAATATGGGGTATATGATTTCACTTAATATTTCAATCAAGATACTACACTTCCTTTCAAGCTTAGTTAATTAATATGGATTGTTAGTCAAGTACACACAAGTAAGATATGACAATCTCTCGATGTACCATACTCGTATTACATTCAATCCACAAAAGATAGAATAAATGCAAACACCCAAATTGACTAATGAACTATATGTCTATGTGAATTACAATCATAGAGGGTTGAAACTCAAGTGCTCAATGGACTACATATGGTGCTTCGATATATGTCTATTCTAGGCACAAAACATAAATTCCATCTCAATGTAGAATTCACATACATATGCTAATATGATTAGTTCTAAGCCTATACTTCATTTTTCTAGTTCATATAGACTAACATGGTAATTGGGGATCAAACAATTAATCATTTAAAGCAAATCACATTAGATAATCCAAAATAGATAATCAACCAACTCTCATAAGGAAATATAGAAATCTGAACTATATATTAAGATTCATCATAGCCCCATAATAGAAAGTAGTTCATATATAAAGCAAAATCCATCACAAGAGATTGCTCATACATTGAAAGCCAAAATGAAAAGAAAGAGATACTAAAGATAGAAAGATGCAAATCTGATCTCCTTCTCAAATCTAAGCATACCATGTTAATCCAAGCTCCAATGTTCCCAAATTCAGCCCTAATCTAAGCTATCTATCAAAATCTACTATAGAAACTAAGAGAGAAGCATAAATATAGAAGAAGAGGCTACCACTATCTCTCTGTGTTTCTCTAACCCTAAAAAGGCAATAAAAATAATCTATCAATGATGCCCTCACTTGAAATGACCCCTCCTTTTAGTAAATAGTTGATTGGTGAAATAAGTGAAAAGTCAGCTGCTGCAGAATCAGTGACCGGCGCAGCTGCACCGGATTTGCCCTTGGCCTGGGTGCAGCTGCTGGCTTGGGCGCAGTTACGCTCCCTTCCTTTGTTAATTGGGCGCAGCTGTGCTCTGCTATACTTTGCTCTGCTTGCTGCAATTTTCCTTTTCCCATTCCTTTGCTCAATTAGCTTGCCTTGCCTCTTGCCTTAGCTCCTTTACGCCCACATACCAGAATCCATGTATACTATGCAGATTTGTCCTTCCTTTTTAAGATAATGCCACCGGGCGAGTTGTCATCATGAAACCTATAAAATGATAAGGAATGCATGAAAAGATACTAAAACACATGAGTTTAAACAACAGTTATGGCAAGATATCATCCAATAAGTAGGTATAAAACCTAATTATCAAATACCCCCAAACTTAAACCGTTGCTTGCCCCCAAGTAACAAAACACAAATGCAATGCAAAAACTAAATGACATGCAATCTACTCTACATGCTAACGAATTCAAGTATCAGTCAAGCAGAATTCCAAAAGAGTTGCCTCAGAGAAACCACAATGACATCGAACACAGAATCCAACCAAGACAATGCAATAACACATAACACTTTGCAAATCAAAACCTGTCAACAATGATGTAGTGTGTGTGTGTGTGTGTGTGCGCTTGCTACCACTAAGATTGATGTAGACAACTACTTCACATAATACGCTTCTTAGAGAGAAAAATACAGTTTCAAATCAAGAAAAATAGTAAACACATTAAGCTCCAACCAAGACTACATATCAACTAAGCTAAGAGTCAACAAGGGGTTTATTATGTTTTTATTCACTCACAAGGGCGATATTCGCACTTTTCCGTGTTTACACCTGACTATGCAATGTCTAGTTCTCTTAGGCTTTTCAGTGATACCCGTGTAGCGAGCTTTCGACCAACGACTCCCAAGCCAGATGGCTTTAGGGAACTGGGTGTAAAGACATGCCCTAGGGCGTACTTACTCAAGTATCAAAGGCCACAGACTAAACTAGCCAAAGTGTTTATTCAACATCATTCTTTTTCTTTTTCTTTTTCTTTTTTTATACCCCATGTTTCCCCCAAACTTAAGCTTTTGCATCGTCTTGGCCATTACTATCTGTTTTACTAAATCTCTTTCTTTAAAACAAAATTTCCCACCAGAAGACAATTATGTGACTATTTAAACAAATCAAACAAAGAGGTAACTATATAATGCTATCCGGTTACATCATAATTGACAGATCAAAACTTACATCATATAATGACAATATAACAAAGCCTAAGTTATCAACGAACTTTAATTAATCATGCAATTCCAATCTCATCATAAGCCAAAAGAAATTCAAACTAACTGAAAACTGGATTCATGCAATATGATTACTAATCTAAATGCAAAGATAAAGCAAAATTTTATTTTAATTTATTTTTTTTATAAGGAAAAATAGGAAATAAAGAAACATGCTAAAAAAATAAAAAAAATGCAACTAAACAACTATATGCAAATAAAAAATGCAACTAAACTAAAATAAAAAAACTATACTAAATGCAACTAAACTACTGAACTACTAAACTAAAATGCAAACAACTATACTATATGCAAATGCAACTACTAACTAATATGACACCCAATACCTCCAAACTTAAAATACGCAAATGTCCTCATTGGAGATATAGGGTAAAGGAACTCCCCTAGGTGGAATCATCATTGCCACCATCCTTATGCTTGGGCGGTGTATATGGTGATGGATAAGGAGGAACTAAGCCATATGTGGGAAACTCCACGAGTACTCCCTGCTGATCAAAAGCTTGAGTCAATGCCCCCGACAGACCATCTACATAAGCCTGAAAGTTCATGTGCATGGAGTCCATCCGGGATTGTAAGTGCCTCATCTGACGATCATGTCGGGCAATGTAATCCGGCGGTGGCCCTGCTGTCTATAAGGTATGTGGCTGGGCATCTTCTTCTTCTTCATTACTGTCAGACTCATCCTCAGGCATAATGAAACCTAAGCCTCTCGGATGAGATTTCCTTCCAGCCCAAATTGTATACTTTTGAATGATGGCGCTATCTATATCGCGCATGGGCTGCTGTAAGGTCTCATCACCCCACTCCACCTTTGCCACATGGCAAAGGCGTGTGATGATAGCAGCGTGTGGAATCCCATCTGAGGTACCCGTTCTCATAAAATGCAGCATCGACTAGTTAATGAGGTATCCTAGGTCCATGTCTTCACCCTTGAGAATCCCATACAGTACGACTGCCCTCTCCTTGGTCACATCTGTATGATGACTGGTGGGAAGAATGCTGGCACACATAAATTTGTACTAAGCTTTGGCATATCTATTCAATACAGTCTGTGGGAAGTGAACTTTTTGTGTAGTACCAGCTTTTGTCTTCCACATTGTTCCTAGCTTGCACATTTCTTCCATCAGTTTATCCAAATTCGTCTCAAAGCGCTTAGATTGGACCCATTCAGTGTCTGCTGTAGTAGGTGGTGGCAGGTGATACAAATCAGAGATAGCTTGAGGCGTATAGGGAACCTGCTTGCCTCGCATAAATGATATCTCGTTCTGAGTTTCGCGGGCGTTGGCGTAAAATACTCGCACAATCGTCATTGGGGCTGGACACAGTGAGTTTGCAAATAGAATCCAACCTCGGCTCCGAATTTGATCCATAAGCTTGCCATCGTCCTTACTCGGCTTACATCCCTTCTCTGGCACAAACAATTTTTCAACCAGTGTATTCCAATAGTGATATTGAGCAGAGAGATTGACAAACTTGCTTGGATCCTGAGTATTTATGATGCCCCCAAATTCAGATCCCTAGAACCTCGGACCTCGGACCTGGTACGTTACGGTATTTTCATTATCATCCATATTCTATCATCTAATGCGGAATATATAAACATATATTATTTATTTCACATGATTCTATAATATTTCCCAAGGTCTGTTAACCTTAACTGAATACATAAGTTAAGTAATTAAAAAGGTTTACAACATTACTTGCATATGATAACTAAATAGTTATGAATGCGTAATAATCTACTCTTTGGAATTTGCCTTTGTCTTTCTTCGAGCCTTCGTCTTAATTTAAAATTTGTTATCATGATATAGCAAGGGTGAGCAACTAATTTTCCCAGCAAGTTTAAATACAATGAAGATATATCATGATTGAATGAAAAAATAAACTTTTTAATTTTCAATAATATAATAATTGTGAAAGAGCATAAATCAAAATTTCAATAAATGAATGACTGAATTCAATATTGTGTAATGTCAACAAGTACCATGAACAACTTTAACTGAACCTTATGGTAATGAAGGTGATCAGCCTTTCATACCTGATGAACATATGCAACATGCACTAAGTGCGAATCAATAATCAGTTTAGATGTGAATAATAAACAATAATTATTCACTACCATGCTTGAAAAATAATAACTCGAGTTTGAGTTAGGAAACTTGCCTGTAACGTCGATTACTGCTACGCAATCTAATTTAATCTCTTTATTGAAAAGACCTATCAATTATAAGATTGATCTTTTAATTAGCATAACATACTTTATCTCACAATACTATTACTTTATAAGTAAACTATCTAACATTTAACCACATAGTCAAATATTAGGTAATACCTTAACATCATACGTATTCACAAGTCTAAACCTAGCACACATCGAGTCTTTAATAGTATTTAATATAGTATACTAAGTGGTTTCCCACAAACAACCAACAAATTAGTTTCCATGTCGTCTACACTGTTTTCACAGTGAGTTAGATCGGTTGCTAATTCGTATATACCTCCACTCCCTAAAAGAATCGTTTAGCCCAACTACTATACTTCAACCATTAAAGAGTACGACTGCACTACTTTAGACTTAACACTTACTCGATCACTCAATAAGTTCTTATTATAACTTGGTAAACTGTTTACTATTTCAGCAAAATGAATACCTCATTTCAGCAAGCTGAAACAAAACTGTATTCCTTTTCCTAACATTTTCAGTTTCTATTTCAGCAACCTGAATTGTTCAATTCAGCAAGCTGAAATACCCTTATCACAAAAATACCAAATTACCTTAATATTTTTCTCTCCTCTGGCCACACATATATACATATATTCCATACACAAACATAATTTTCCTGGAATTTTTCAATTCCCTTTAGTATTTTTCAAAATCCGTTTTTAGTTCGTAACTTAAGAATTTAGCTACATCATGCTTAAATCCAACAATTCCCAACTCTTGGCAGAATCTTACATGTATTAACTTGACCATCCAGTTTAAATTTCGTGGCCATCGGAGTTATAGAACTCTGGTTATAGCGATTTTCGTCAGAAAAACCCAAATATTTAAATGACCATAACTCGGTCAATTTAAGTCGGAATATGCTCATTTTTGGACAGGAGCTAATTTATGTCATATGTTTACATGTCCCAAAAGATAGGAATTTATTTCAATAATTAAGTTATCGAAACTTCCCCTAGTAGTTTTGGACAGATTGTTCTTTTAACTTTTTCAAATTTTGACCCCTTTCCTAAAAATAGTCCACACGAAAATCTACAAGGAATATTTCAGTGATTCCACTTGGATCTGTTAAAAGACTCATAGATCTAACTCTAAAAATTGACCACACTCAAAAATTCAAAATAGAATGAGAGATATGGTTATTTGAATTTCATACTTCGTTTTTAAAAAAATTTGATTTTTAATCCTTGGTGATTTCAAAGAAAACTTCCATATTCTCACCCATTCACCAACTAAACCCATTATAATACCTACTAATAATTCATATAATCATGGATATTCCATGATCTATGATCTATGATCTATTTCATCAAACAATCACCAAACACAAGATTAAACACAATCAAGGCTAAAAAAAATAGGTTTTCTAACTTTTAAAAAACCTAGTTTCTATTTCATACTTTAGATCTAACTTTTGATCCTCAAAAGGGTTAGATCTAAACATGAAACACTATTAAACACATAGATATAAAGTTCTAAACCTCAAGATCATAACTTTACAAAAATTAAAACTCAAATCAAACCAAAAAGAAAATTAGACTATATAAGTAAGAATCTTGTTATACCTTAGATTTTCCTTCCTCTTCTTCTTCCTAAGATTGATTAGGAACTTATGAAACCACAAGAACTCTCCGTTTCTCTCCTATCTATGTGGTGGCCGAACTCTCCCTTTTTTTCTCTTGGTTGCTTTATTAAAGAATGAGAGGAAAGAGAAAAGAAAGGAAATATTATTTGGATTTTTGGTGGGTTAATAGATATATTTGGTATATCTAATTTTTAATCACCCACACTCTTACTCTCTCTTAGTCATCATGTTAGCTTGCTTGCATACTAAAGGTTGCTTGCTCTCTTGGATTAACTTGTAAGTTTAGTTAAAGTTGGTGGCTCCTTCCAAGGCTTGACACATATGAGTGGCTAGGTAGGAGTTAGTAAAAGCCATCGTTACATTCGCTCCCCTTACTCTCTTCCTTAAGTGGCCAACCAATATAGGCCTTTTGGGCCCGAGTTTTATTTTCTTATTAATGCTCCACTTAGCTTACTAAAGGTCCAAAAAGGTCCTCCCTTAATTGGGCTAAAAATTGGGCTACTTATTTAATTCTTTGAGCTTGCAAATTAATTCTTTGGACTTGCAAATCAACATAGTTTCATATTACCTAATTTTTATCTTACCCTAATTATTTAATTAGGGTTTTCATTACACACACTTGTAAATAAATTCTTTACTCATATATCTTTAATTTTATAGCCTAATTAGACTTGCATTACTTAGGTTATAAAATTAATTAATTGAGATGTATAAAATAAATCTCTTAGAGTTAGTATATATTTTTAAATACTAACATTCTCTCATATTATAATTCCTTAGGTTATTTAATTACCATACCTAATATATGTATTAGGTTACCTAACTTTATTCTTAATTCTTTTTATATACAAAATAAATATATACACATTATATAATATATATTTTTTTAACCATATACATAATTCACATAAGTCATAACATATTCCACTAGTGTATTAACTTAATAGCCCTAATTGGCTTAATAAGTTATAAACACTCACATAATCATACAAGATAATCTAATAGGTTGAGACATATTTTATAAATCTTCTTAGATTAGGTCACTAGTATATTGTTAAAATACTAGGACAATTAAATAAAGATAACCCTTTAGGTTATTAAATTTAAATACCTAATTTATATATTATGTCACCAAACTTTATAGGTATCGTAGTACCTTATCCTTAATATTCTTTCAAGTACATATAAATTCATTTCTAGGGTTTAAAAATTTTGTAACCCATATTTTCTCTATTCTCATTCAAATAGTAAACCATATAGGTTTTACTTAAAATTTTTAATTAAATTCTCAAATTCACATATAGGTTTTATTCTTTATCCTTTATTTTAATCATTTAAGATCTTATAAATTTTTGGGTTGTCACATTCTTCCCCCATTATAAGGATTCTGTCCCCAGAATCACTATTTACTAAAAGTACATACTGCTTCCTCCTATAAGGATCTTCTCTATCATCACATTCTACCATGACTTTTCTCTAAGGAGTTAGAAAAAACTTTTCATATCATGCTGAGTGGCCATATAAATCATGAACTTTCATTTTTTAATTTTGAAAAGGTTTGAACAAAAATTCATCTGTAAATCGACATACTTACGGGCATGGTGGGTGATCAGCCCGTTTTGATCAATGCTACATGTTGGAACGACATTCGCGTTCATCATAACCGCCTTTGGAGCATAAATATTTCCCAATTTAGTGATGTTCATACTCAGTCTGGATTCCGAATCAAAACAATATGGTTCGGGATAAATTCTCAAAGAGATACTTTAATTTTAATAATCATTTGTCTAGCTGAATCAAATAGCTTAGACATATACTAATAATTCGAATATTAATCAACATATGTATCTGGCCAAATTCAATTTGCAATAAATTATCTTTAAAATTCTAAAAATTATTTTATGACGTCCTGATACCGCACTGTATTTACAGTCCGTTTGAGGATTCCATCATTTTATAACTTTGTCATACTACATCGTACCATAGTAGCTGAAGATCCTTAGATCATATCCAACACTATGTAATTCTGCATTGATAACTCCATCATTTTTATTATCTCTGCACCAGGTTCCATGATGCATCGATGATATATAAAATATATTTTGATATTTAAAATTATTTTTGTCTAGCCGAAACAATTAGCGTAGACTTTTCTTTAAAAAGTGCAAAACTATTGAAAATTATTTTTGGTGTTATCATGCCGCAACAGGTAACGATGTGTTAGTGGTTCGAAGCCCATTTCTACACACTTGTAACCATGTGTTGAGGATAATAAAAATTTATTTATATTTTTAAAGGCACATTAGTACGAATTTAGCTTGATTTCAAAATTTTCGATGTCTAGCATAGCTAGAAGATTTAGAATACCTATGCTTCCACCATCAACTTCATCTCCTCTAATGATAAATTGCTTAATAATTCTATCTATTCTATCACCATTAAAACTTACTATACTAAAAATCCTAAATTCTTCACCCATAACTTTTCTATACCCTAGTATAGTTCATCAAACATACCACATGTTATGAGTTCAGGAACGTTCCACAATAATATGAGTTTAGGAACTTATCCTAGCAATACGTAATTTAAGAATCAATCAGGAACTGTCTATACGCTTAGGGGTTCAAAAACATACCATACAATTATGAGTAACAAACTTACCATAAGTAGGAGTTTTAAGAACTCACACCTAATCTTATATTCTCTACCTATCATTTATACACATGAGAAAAGAATCATATTCTCAACATACATATAGCGAATAACACGACACCAACATTTTAATGATTATCAATGTGATAAACTATGTAGTAGTTAGACCAAGCACAAAGCCCCTGCCCATACAAAGGTTTGTACAACTCAGCTATCACATGAATCCTCAATTAAAATCCCACATAATCCTAGCTCCCTCTTTGCTCAATACAAATTTTATTTTATCCGTATCTCATTATCTACAACTCTTTCCTGAGTTTTCATAGTACAATTTCATAGTACAATAGTCGTATAACAATTCTGCTATAAAGTTTTCAATCAATCGATTGATCATCTGTCCTCCTATGACCTCATCAGATCACGTTGTGACTTTTTCTTATAATCGTGTTATATTACGATTCTTTTCTATCTTATGATCGTTTTATTTTATGATCTTCTTATTTTTCACTTTAATCATATATTATGATTTTATTTAAGATTTTCATCTTTATTACTAGAGTTAGGTAACTCTAGATTCCTATCTTTATAACTTTTCGGGATTCTTCTTTGAATCTTATTTATCTTCTCCTTTACTTAATAATGAATTTTCCAAAATTCACCTCTTAGCACTTAAACTCTATTTGAGTTTATTCCTTATCCTCATCTCTGTAGTTATAGCCTAAGGTAACCATACCTAAGGTTTATAACCTACAACTCTGATACCAACATGTGACACCCCCAAATTCGGGTCCCTAGAACCCTGGACCTGGTACGTTACAGTAATTCATTATCATACATATTCTATCATCTAATGTTGAATATATAAACATATATTATTTATTTCACATGATTCTATAACATTTCTCAAGGTCTGTTAACCTTAATTGAATACATACCTTAAGTAATTAAAAAGGTTTACAACATTACTTGCATATGATAACTAAATAGTTATGAATGTGTAATAATCTACTCTTTGGAATTTGCCTTTGTCTTTCTTTGAGCTTTCGTCTTAATCTGAAATTTGTTATCATGATATAGCAAGGGTGAGCAACTAATTTGCCCAGCAAGTTTAAATATAATGAAGATATATCATGATTGAAAGAAAGAATAAACTTTATAATTTTCAATAATATAATAATTATGAAAGAGCATAAATCAGAATTTCAATAAATGAATGACTGAATCAATAATGCGTAATGTGAACAAGGACCATGAACTACTTTAACTGAACCTTATAGTAATGAAGGTGATTAGCCTTTCATAACTGATGAACATATGCAACATGCATTAAGTGCGACTCAAAAATCAGTTTAGATGTGAATAATCAACAACAATTATTCACTACCATGCTTGAAAAATAATAACTCGAGTTTGAGTTAGGAAACTTGCCTGTAACGTCGATTACTGCTACACAATCTAATTTAATCTCTTTACTGAAAAGACCTATCAGTTATAAGATTGATCTTTTAATTAACATAACATACTTTATCTCACAATACTATTACTTTCTAAGTAAACTATCTAATATTTAACCACATAGTCAAATATTAGGTAATACCATAACATCATACGTATTCACAAGTCTAAACCTAGCACACATTGAGTTTTTAATAGTATTCAATATAGTATACTGAGTGGTTTCCCATAAACAACCAACAAATTAGTTTTCGTCTCGTCTACACTATTTTCACAGCGAGTTAGATCGGTTGCTAATTCGTATATACCTCCGCTTCCTGAATGAATCGTTTAGCCTAGTTACTATACTTCAACCATTAAAGAGTACAACTACACTAGTTTAGACTTAACAGTTACTCGATCACTTAATAAGTTCTTATTATAACTTGGTAAACTGTTTACTATTTCAGTAAACCGAATACCTCATTTCAGCTAGCTGAAACAAAACTGTATTCCTTTTCCTAACATTTTCAGTTTCCATTTCAGCAACTTGAATTGTTCAATTCAGCAAGCTAAAATACCCTTATCACAAAAATACCAAATCATCTTAATATTTTTCTATCCTTTGGCCACACATATATACATATATTCCATACACAAACATAATTTTCCTAGAATTTTTCAATTCCCTTTAGTATTTTTCAAAAATCCGTTTTTAGTTCGTAGCTTAAGAATTTAGCTACATCATGCTTAACTCCAACAATTCCCAACTCTAGGAAGAATCTTACATGTATTAACGTGAACTTCCAGTTTAAATTTCGTGGCCATCGGAGTTACAGAACTTCGGTTATAGCGGTTTTTGTCGAAACAATCCAAATATTGAAATGACCATAACTCGGTCAATTTAAGTCATAATAAGCTCATTTTTGGACAGGAGCTACTTTATATCATATATTTTCATGTACCAAAATATTGGAATTTATTCAATAATTAAGTTACCAAAATTTCCCCTAGAAGTTTTTGGCAGATTGCTCTTTTCACTTTTTCTGATTTTGACCCCTTTGCTAAACATAGTCCACACAGAAATCTACAAAGAATCTTTTAGTGATTCCACTTAGATCTGTTATAAGACTCATATTTCTAACTCCAAAAATGGATCACACTCAAAAATTCGAAATAGAATGAGAGATATGGTCGTTTGAATTTTATACTTCGTTTTCACAAAAATCTGATTTTCAATCCTTGGTGATTTCTAAGAAAACTTCCATATTCTCACCCATTCACCAACATAACCCATCATAATACCTTCTAATACTTCATATACTCATTGATCTACCATGATCCATGATCTATTTCATCAAAAAATCACCAAACACAATATTAAACACAATCAAGGGTAAGAAAAATAAGGTTTTCTAACTTTTGAAAAACCTAGTTTCTATTTCATACTTTAGACCTAACTTTTGATCCTCAAAAGGATTAGATCTAAACATGAAACACTATTAAACACATAGATCTAAGATTTTAAACCTCAAGATCATAACTTTACTAAAATCAAAACTCAAATCAAACTAAAAAGGAAATTAGACTATATAAGTAGGAATCTTGTTATACCATAGATTTTCCTTCCTCTTCTTCATAAGATTGATTAGGAACTTATGAAACCACAAGAACTCTCCCTCTCTCTCCTCTCTATGTGGTGGCCGAACTCTCCCCTTTTTCTTTCTTGGTTGCTTTATTTTGCTAGCTTAGAAAGAATGAGAGGAAAGAGAAAAGAAAGGAAATATTATTTGGTTTTTTGGTGGATTAATAGATATATTTGGTATATCTAATTTTTAATCTCCCACACTTTTACTCTCTCTTAGTCATCATGTTAGCTTGCTTGCACACTTAAGGTTGCTTGCTCTCTTGGGTTAACTTGTAAGTTTAGTTAAAGTTGGTGGCTCCATCCAAGGCTTGACACATATGAGTGGTTAGGTAGGAGTTAGTAAAAGCCATTATTAAATTCACTCCCTTTACTCTCTTCCTTAAGTGGCCAACCTGGCCCAAGTTCTGTTTTCTTTTTAATGCTCCACTTAGCTTACTAAAGGTCCAAAAAGGTCCTCCCTTAATTGGGCTACTTATTTAATTCTTTGGGCTTGCAAATTAATTCTTTGGGCTTGCAAATCAACATAGTTTCATATTCTTTAATTTTTATCTTACCCTAATCATTTAATTAGGGTTTTCATTACACACACTTGTAAATAAATTTCTTACTCATGTATCTTTAATTTCATAACCCAATTAAACTTGCATTACTTAGGTTATAAAATTAATTAATGGTGATGTATAAAATAAATCTCTTAGGGTTAGTATATATTTTTAAATACTAACATTCTCTCATATTATAATTTCTTAGGTTATTTAAATACCATACCTAATATATGTATTATGTTACATAACTTTAATCTTAATTCTCTTTATATACAAAATAAATGTATACACATTATATAATGTATATTTATTTAATCATATACATAATTCACATAAGTCATAACATATTCCACTAGTGTATTAACTTAATAGCCCTAATTGGCTTAATAAGTTATAAACATTCACATAATTATACAAGATAATCTAATAGGTTGAGACATATTTTATAAATCTTCTTAGATTAGGTCACTAGTATATAGTTAAAATACTAGAAAAATTAAATAAAGATAACCCTTTAGGTTATTAAATTCAAATACCTAATTTATATATTAGGTCATCAAACATTATAGGTATCGTAGTATCTTATCCTTAATATTCTTTCAAATACATATAAATTCATTTCTAGGGTGTAGAAATTTTGTAGCCCATATTTTTTCTATTCTCAAATAGTAAACTATATAGGTTTTAATTAAATCCTCAAATTCACATCTAGGTTTTATTATTTATCCTTTATTTTAATCATTTAAGATCTTATAAATTTTTGGGTTGTCACAGTATCACTGCTCCGTCCATGATTCTCACTGCTAGAAGAAGATGGCTGGGGTGTTTGGGATCTCTTCCGCATGTTGATGAGACCTAGAATCAAGCACTCGGCGTGTGACTGAATCTGCTCCCTTTTTTACCTCTGTGAATTCTGATGAGTGTGAATGAATAGAGGAATTAAGGTTTATTTATAGGGGATAGAAAGATGAAATATGATTTTTATTTTAATTGTGATATGGATTGATAGTGATATAGAAGTTGAGAAGGAGATGGAGTGTTTGCTTCGGTTATGTTTGGAAGAGAGAGAGTAGAATTGTGTTTGAATAGGACTTAAACTGCTGCCTTTCAAGCTCTTAAAAAAAACTTACTGTCACTTGGGCACAGCTGTGCCTCGATTATATAGGGTTTGGGAGCAGTTACGCTGTAGGGCTTTCAATCTGGAAATTTCTAGCCGGCGCAGCTGCACGCTCAGCCGTTGTATTTCAGGCGCAGCTGTGCTGCCCTAAATCCAGAGATGCAGAAGTCTGCTGCTGCACAGATGTGACGCCCCCAAAATAGGTCCACACAACCCATTTTGAGTAGCCAAATACATAGTACAGAATCCAAATATAAAATTCTTGTGTACAACTATTAAACTGTCGTGCAAATACGACAAAACATAAGATGTGAGTTTCAATACAAATAGTCTTATAGACAATATCCAAACTCAAATAAAGTCCTCATTACAATTATTATCATACTATTTTATAGAATAGTTAGGACTACTATAGTAACCATCTTGGATCATTACTCCACTCCCCGACTAGTCTCAGCTATACTCTCGCTTCCTGAGAAGAACTATAGAACTAAAAGGAAAAAGGTGAGCTCAATTAGCCAAGTAAAGAATATTATGACTAAGATAATGTAGAACAAATTATCCTTAGTCCTCAACAGGCAAAAATCTGATAGAATACAATAGACAACAAGTTTTAGATCAACAACTGCATCGAAAATAGCAATCCATTAGAAGAGTCAAGTATAGCATGATGTCTACTATCTTCTATGATTTAAAAGTCCATCATCAAAATTTTTTCCGTGAAACACCAATTAATTATTATTTTCAATCAACGAGTTATCTATGCACTACGGTCCAAAGATAATCGTTTGTATCACCAGTGGTCATGATCATGCCATACACCTGTCCATCTCTGCACTACGGGCCAAAGATATTCATCAATCAACAGTTCATCTTTGCACTACGGCCAAAAATAACTTTCACCGCAATTTAAGTCTAAGGATTAAGACAATGATATAAAGAATGAATCCAGTGAGATCAAGGATAAATATTAGAGATTTATAATTCAATTTATCAAGAGTTCAAAAATGTCCAAATTGTCAATATGAAGATCAAAACATGGATCCAATTTTAAGAATAAGATTAATAAAAGATAACTTGGACAAAGAATTTTTTTTAATTTTGTTGTGAATAGTACTCATGAATAGTACTGTATGAATAGTACCCCAACATGAAAAGATTAAAATTTAATAAGAAAGTTCAGACCAATATTCCAGTGAAATGATATTTAGATGAAGAGAAACCTTAAGTAATTTATAATTATTTTAGGAATTATAAAAGCAACACTTACCATAGTAAGTTTAGATTTAGGAATATGAAATAAAATAATATACGAAACTGCAAATGGATTTTCACCCATCAAGCGGTAATCCGCGTAGACAGATCATTTCCACAACTTTAATAAAGAATGAATACAAAGGGTTATTCACCAGGCATGCGGTAGTCCGCGTAGAAAGGTTATTCCCATAGCTTAATAGAGAAGGAATACGAAGGGTAATTCACCATGCATGCAGTAATCCGCGTAGACAGGTTATTTTCACTGCTTAATAATGAATAGAATGACAACCCTTACGAGTACTGAAAAAAAAATAACATCCTTTACCTTAGTAGGAGATTGGATACTGCAATAGTGTAGTAGCAGAATACTCTTCTTCTTTCTCTCTTATTCTCTCTATAGTTTCTCTCTCTATAGTTTCTCTCTCTATAACTTTAGTGAATTGGTGAGAAAGAAGGAAGAAATGAGCTTTTGTTTATAGAAGAATTCTAGCTTGGCCCTTACAATGTGAAAAGGCAAGTGGTTTGACTCCTGTAATGTGAAAAGATAAGATGTTTAACGACTTTAATGTAAAAAAGATAAGTGGTTTGACGCCTGTAATGTGAAAAGATAAGTGGTTTGACGCCAGTAATGTGAAAACGTAAGTGGTTTGACGGTTGGTAAAGGCAAGTACTATTGACGAAAGTGACTCTTAGATGATGACCTATGAGTCCCAAACTTATAAAATGCCACATATCACCATTATTTCCTTCGAGTATCGGTAACTTTTTCTAATGGTTCTGTTACTCATCACATAATTAATAAACGCTTTTTCATCCTTCAATAATTATTCACAATTAATATTATAGATTCACAATATTGACAACCAGATCGTTCCCAGAAATAAGGGGGGGCTTTTTGATAAGGATTTCTTCGTTATTGGCGCGCAATTAGACCCCTTTCCTCGACATAACTTTCTAGACATTGTCAATAATGCTAATCAATAATATCATTTCAATAATTTGAGTTACTATATCGTGATAATTATTGATTTACTAATATAAAATATAGTGCAGATGATACTGTAACAATTATTGAATCAATAATATGAGATACTATGTGTCGACATTGGAAAAAATCTGCGGGTTGGGTCACAACCCGGATCTTTCTCTCTTCCTAAGTTATGTCTACCCTTACTCTTTTTATTTGTGAAAAAAGGATTTTGAAGGGTTTTTTTATGAAAATGCCAACATTTATCATGTCGACGATTTGAACATTTTACAGTGTCGCCAGTTGGTAGATTTGAAATGGTTGTACCAACTCAACCGAGTTTTGTTTGAAAAGAGCCCCAATTACTCGACACTATCGAAACTTGATCTTTGAAACCGAAGTTTTGAGTTCGGGGCTTAGTTAAGTGTGGGGAAGGTATTATGCACCCCACAACTCCCGTGTAAATATGGTACCGCATCTTTTCAATATTTCCCTTTTAAATATGCAATGTGTGTGTGAATGCTGGAAGAAATTGGGCCTATGCTTTGATTGGAAGTATGTTTATGCATCGTTGAACCTATATACGAAGGGTTTGATTTGATTTGCAAAAAGTCTTTGATTTGATTTGCAAAAGTGTTTGATTTGATTTTCAAAAGCTTTTTTTTCCGATAAGATTATTGAAATGATGTTTTGAAAGCAAGTTTTCAAACCCTTACGCTAACATAGGAATTGAAGCATATCGATACATCAATTTTATCTTTTCATCCTTAAGGCTCAATTTGAATGGTGATTGTTGGGCTGCGAAGCATCCTCGACCATAAAATATATACAAGTGTCGGTCTTCTCATAGGCATGACAGCCATCAGAGTGACTCTGACACGACAAACCATATTTTCACTATGTTGAAACCTTAAATTTGGATAACCGTTTTAAGGTCTTTTGTAGGTACATTTTTACAGAAAAACTGGCAGGATACATTTATAGAGTGGAGTTTGTCCATCCTTGGAATCAGATTCTGATCTGTTTGATCATGAATCCCACGATTCCTAGGCTCACATAGGGAGACCAATAAAACCTGCACAGCCAAATATGTACAACAATATATCCAACATCGCCAGAACCAAGGATTCATCAGTAAATCCTGGCTCGTACATGGCCGAAGCATCTCGTTTCCACTAGTTAGCGATCTAAGGGCCGCGAGGTAGCTTTTATAACTGAAACTAGAAAAATGCTAGATTTAAATAAATCTAAACCAGTTTAGCTTCCCGGTTCTATGTGGACCTATTTTGAACCGTTTGAAAGCTAGAGTTGGCGAGATTTAAAGAAATCTAGTTCTCCCATAGAAATGTTAGTGCCGATTCATATCAAATGAATATTTAAAGCAATAATTGAATAAAATGAGCAAAGCAATATATATATATATATATATATAATTATATATATGAAAGGTGTAAAGGGCGATGGATTTTCACTCCGATGGTTGGACTAGAATGTAAATATATATATATATATATATATATATATATATATATATTTATAACACTGTAAAAAGCCACGGAGTGATCCAGGCTTTGACAAAATGGAAATATATATATATATATATAAAAGCGATAAAAGGCGACGGACATTCTATCATTTGCCTGGACTGAAATAAAAATATATATATATATATATATATATATACATAAAAGCTGTAAAAGAGCAACAGAATTAACCAGGCTCGACAGAATTAAAATATATATATATATATATATATATATATATATATATATCTATATAAGTTGTAAAAGGAAAATGGACATTCTATCCTAGGCCCATATATATATAAAAACTGTAAAAGAGCCACAGAATTAACCAGGCTCGATAGAATTGAAATATATATATATATATATATATATATATATATATATATATAAGCTATAAAAGGGCAATGTACATTCTATCTTAGGGCCATATATATATATATAAAAGCAATAAAAGGCCACGAAATGATCCAGGCCGAACTGGAATTTAAATATTGATAAAAAATAGTCAAATCGGGACTGAAAAGATAACCCAGTCCGGTGAAGGGTGCATATATATATATATATATATATAAGCAGTAAACTATCGCGGATTTGACATCCGGGATTGACAGAATTAAAATGTTAGTATATATAGTTAAATATATACAAAAAAATCCAAACCCGGACTGGGAAGATAACCCAGTCCGGCGAAGTTGCTCGAAACGAAGATATTAGTATATAAAAGCTGTTAGAAGTGACGGATCGTCAATCCGAGTTGTAGAAATGCCAGAAAATGCGTTTAGGTACTAAAATGTACCAAAAGTTGACAAAAAACAGCCACGGAACTGAGTTTTGGGCATGTTCAAAAAACGAAAATTAACATGCACATGTATAAAAGTGCAAAGAAGTAGTAGTAACTTTCTGATAGTAAAAATACTCATAATGGACTGCTACTCAGGTTTTTTGCCAAATCGTAGGCTTTAAACGTTCGATTCTATCGCTTAGCTTTTGATATGTGGTAGTATATGGGTATATCTACGTGTTAGAGTAAAAAAAATTTGGGTATGGAAGACAAAAAAATGGCTGAAAAACCAAACAGGCAGGGGTTCAGAGCGTTTTTGAATTATGAAATGAGCTGGGGGTCACGTCATATATATAGACCCGGGAGAAGAGGGTTAACCCACGGTTGTTGCTGGTCCACCTGCGGCTCCATGTGGCAGGGGTCTTATGGTGGGTCCCGTCGTCTCGAAGTACGCGCACTCCGAGCAATGTGAGGTCCGATTCAAAACTTTATAACTTTTGATCGGAGCTTCCGTTTGAAGCATGTTGTACCTTTCCAGAAAGCCCTCACCGAGCGCGTCGTAATGACATAGGAGAAAACCTTTTTTGAGTCCAAAAAGACAGGTTCATAACCGGGTCTTTGATTCCTTGTAATTTATCCGTTGAGCTATCTTGCGCTGTTTCCACTTGGGAACATTGTTATGGTTCGTTCAGACCTTAGTGGTATCAAATCGGCTTGAGTTTGATCGAATCGGCTTCAAGTTGGTAAAATAACCATTTTGACCCTCCCGTGGTTGCCCTTAGTGCTGGCATAGCCTTTGGCTCACTTCTTGAGGTTGTTTCTAAGGTTTGGATCCTAATTGATTCTTATTTGTCCTCAGGGTTGTCTCCGAGGCTAACTTGGTCATTCCAGGTTTTCCTCTGGAGATTTTGTGAGGCTTCAGGATTGTTTCCGAAGTTAACCTGACCTCTCGGGTTAAGACCAGGGCTGACCTGTACCTCCTGGGTTAAGACCGGGGCTGACTTGTACCTCCCGAGTTGAGACCGAGGCTAACCTGTACCTCCATAGTTAAGACCGAGGCTGACTTGTACCTCCTTGGTTGAGACCAGGGTTGACCTGTACTTCCCGGGTTGAGACCGGGGCTGATTTGATGACCCGGTATTGAAATCGGAGTTGCGTTGATGACCCGATATTGAGACCAGGGTTGATTTGACGGGCCGGTATTGAGATCAGAGTTAATTTGACTACCTGATATTGAGACCGGGGTTGATTTGACAATCCAATATTGAGACCAGGGTTGATTTGACGACCTAGTATTTGAGACCGGGGTTGAGTTGATGGCCCGGTATTGAGACCAGGGTTGATTTGATGGTCTGGTATTAAGACCGGGGTTGATTTGATGACCCGATATTGAGACTGGGGTTGATTTGATGACCCAGTATTGAGACCAGGGTTAATTTGACGGTTCGATATTGAGATCGGGGTTTGTTTGATGACCCGGTATTGAGACCGGGGTTGATTTAACGACCCAGTATTGAGACCGGGGTTGATTTAACGACTTGGTATTTGAGATCGGGGTTGAGGTGATGGCCCGGTATTGAGACCGGGGTTGATTTGATGGTCTGGTATTGAGACCGGGGTTAATTTGATGACCTGATATTGAGATCGGGGTTGAGTTGATGGCCCGGTATTGAGACCGTGGTTGATTTGACGGCCTAGTATTGAGACTAGGGTTGATTTAAAAAGATAATTTTGCCCTCCTACAGTGTTAGTAACAGGAAAATAAAATTTTGAGTGTCTACAGATGCTCATCTTTATCATGTTCATGCAATGTAGTGGAATGAAACAGGATAAAGATTGCTAGACACTAGAAATGCAAATGCAAAGGCAAAGAAATGCATGGAAGGATACGCGATGAATGTTAGATGCCTTTGAGGGGGTAGGGTTATCACTGATTGATTACATTAGTTTTTGCTGGGGATAACGTTACCCGTGATAACCCTTGTTGCAGCATTATCATGCAGTCGCGGGTAGGACATCAGATTTAAGCTATCACAGACTGTTCTCATCACTTTCTGCTGGGAATGATGTCTTCGTGATAGCTTTCTTGACTATGATGGGGATGACATTATTGATGCTACCTTGGTTTGAGACCAATGGTTTCCTATGCCTGCCGATACTCTTCATGGGGTATATTTTCCTTCTAGTTGATGACGTTGTACCTTTCTACCGGTTTCTCCTCTGGGGATATAACTCGTTACCGAGTTACCTCAATGTGTGCTTTCGATGCCTATCTTGATGATAATTTACACCGGAAGTTTGCAACAGGGGGTTGAATCACCAATCCTTCTTGGTACTCCCACTAAGGATGAGTTGTTTATGGGTCTGACAGCCACATTAGTTAGTAATCCGCCGATCATTCCTGCCGGGATAGATCCAGCTTTGGCAGACTCACTAGTTAGGATGACCTTTGAGAGAGATCAGGCTAGGGCATTGATGTTGACTGCCTTGTCTGGCAGAGACATAGCTTTTGATGAGAGAGATGCAGCTCGAGCCACTCGGGATATGACATTGGTTGAGAGAGACGAGACTCGATCTTCTCGAGACGCTACTTTTGTCGATATTGAGGAGACATTGATTGCTAGAGATGCAGCTTTCACAGCGAGGGATGAGTTCTGATCTGCCAGAGACGCAGACTTTGAGGAGATTGAGGAGGTTTTGATTGCCAGGGATGCTGCTTTTGTGGAGAGGGACGAGGCCATAGCTTCCCGGGATTTCCATAGTGCCAACAGTACTGTTCTCCGATCTTATACTCATGGTCTGGTTGTCGAGATGAGTGTTTATATTGATGATCACAGCGAGACTATACAGATGGATGTGGATGTTCTGACTCGTATGGAGGCTGAGGGTATTGCGCTTGCAGCAGCTCCTCCATCTTCAGAGAGAGATGCCATGTTGGCATTGCTGTCCTGCTTATCCATGGGTCCGTAGACTAGCTTTATTTTTCCTGCACATACTAGATCAGCCATTTTTGTCATGTACAGGACACTATGTATATATCAAACAGTATTAAATATCAGAGAAATATATTTTGATTCACTTCCCTAGTTGGATATGTATTGTCATTGCTGAGTGATTGCCACTTTTTTCATGACTTGCTGTTGTTGATGTATCTTGAGCTTCTCCTTGATAGACTGACAGTGAGATGCCAAAGAGTATCTCAGATAGGCCTGCTGACCAAGGAAGCTTGATAGTTTTTAGGTTTCATATGGTTTTGGTGTCTTGGAACTAGTTTTTTTTGGGTTTTTATTTTTTCTTGAAGGTCAAACAGCACCATGAATGGCTGCCTACGTACTCCCGGGAGTAAGGAGATCAGGTCATTCGTAGTTCAATTTTTTTGTGTGAGAGGTTTGAGAAGTGTCTCTTTTGAGTTTGGTTTGATGAGTTTTTTGAATTTTTTGTTTAGTTTGACCGCACCAGAAATGGCTGCCTACGTACTCCCAGGCTGAGGGAGATCAGGTCATTCGTAGTTCCGACTTCTAGTGAAAACCGAACTTGATTTGATTTGCAGGACCAGGATGCGGGTATGCTGTGTTTCAGACATAGTACCTTTTTATGGTGTCTGAGTTGATGAGTTGGGGAAATTCGATTCCGTCCATCTCTTGTAATCTGATAGCTCCTCCCGTTAATACCTCATTAACAATTAATAGACCTTCCCAATTCAGGGCAAACATTCCTTTGGCTTCGTCTTGATTGGCCAAAACTTTCTTTAGCACCAAGTCATTTTCTTTGAATTGCCATATTCGGGCTTTCTTGTTGTATGATGAGCAATCCTCTGCTAGTATAACAGCCCGTGGAAAATGTTTGTAGCCCTCTTTTCATCTATCAGGGACAGTTGGTGGTACCGCTCTTGCAACCACTGATCTTCCTCCATCTAAGCGTCTATCAAAACTCTCAGGGACTACATTTCTACTTCTATGGGAAGGACTGCTTCCATGTCATAGAAAAATGAATAGAGGGTAGCCCAGTAAAGGCAAGCATTGATGTCTTGTATGCTAACAGGGTTAGAGGCAGCAGGTCAGCCCATTCTTTATGATTGGCAGACATTTTCTGCACGATCTTTTTGATATTCTTGTTGGCCGCTTCGACAGCACCATTTATCTTGGGCCGATAGATGACAGAATTGAGATGCTTAATGTGGAACTTTATAGCCATTTTGTGAATCTGCTTCCGCTCAGATAGAACTTCATAGCCATTTTGTGAATCCGCTTCCGCTCGGATTGGTTTGCCCCAGCGGGTGTTGATCCATCTCAGAGATATTCTATGATGTCTTGATACCAAGGCTGTTTGATAGGAGATATTTCATCTGATATGTCTCTAATGTAATTCCCGTATGTCGGGGCCTTCTGACTTGTGAATTTGATGTAGGGAATCCCACTCCTATCAGATATGTGGATCAAGGAAGCCAACGTTGTCAATGCATCAGCGAAGTCATTCCTACCCCGAGGAATATGGATGAAGGTTATGTCTTAAAAATCTAGAGATATGTGAACGACCTGCCGGTGATAGGGCAGCAAATGCAGTTTTTAGTGTGATATGCCCCGGTGGTTTGTCTGATAACCAATTCAGAGTCTCCAACGACTAGTAGATGTTTGATACCCATGGATTGGGCTAACTTCAACCCCATTATGCAGCCTTCATACTCGGCTGTGTTGTTGGTGTTGCCAAATTACTGTTTGGTAGCCACATGATATTGTTCTCCTATACCAGAGATAAGGACTTCCCCAGCTTTGGCACCTTCCATGTTTACCGCAACATCGAAATATATTTTCCATGGTTGGACTATATTCTCTTATTGGAGTTGTTGAATTTTCATAATCCCATCATCCGGGAAATAAGTCTCCAAAGGTTCAAACACTCCTGATGGTGCTTCGGCTAATTGATCTGTAATGCCTTGACCTTTGATGGACTTCTGAGTCACGTAGACAATGTCAAACTATTGTAGGATCAACTGCCATTTGGAAAGTTGACAATTCAACATTGGCTTGTTGAATACGTATTTCAGTGGATTCATGCAGGATATGAGGTAGGTCGTGTGCCCATACAAATAATGTTGTAACCTCATGGTGGCCCATGCTAACGTACAACAGGTTTTCTCGATCATGGTGTACTTCTATTCACCACTGTTGAATCTTTTGATGATGTAGTAGATGTCTCTCTCCTTGCTACTATCATCTTTCTGTCCCAGCATACAGCCCATGGCATTGACATTGACTAACAAGTACATAAACAGGGGAACTCCGTCCCTTGGGGGTACTAAGACTGGTGCTTCGATCAACTGTTTCTTGGTGGCAAGGAAGGCTTTATGACAATCCTCATTCCATTTGGTGGAGGAATTCTTTCTTATTAGCTTGAATATGGGTTCACAGGTTGTTGTGAGCTGGGAAATGAACCTGCTTATGAAATTTTCCCAGGAACCCACGTATCTCCTTCTCTATTCGAGGTACTGGCATCTCATTGATGGCTTTAATTTTGACAGGATCCAGCTCAATGCCTCTATTGCTTACTAGGAATCGTAACAACTTACCTGATTTAACACTAAAAGCACACTTGGCGGGATTCAGCTTGAGGTTGTACTTACATAACCTGTTGAACAGCTTCCTGAGATGGTCGATGTGATCGTTCTATTTTCGGGATTTGATGATGATGTCATCCATATAGACCTCGTCTCGAATAATGACTGAGACATCCTTTATAATAAGGTCATGGTTCTTCTTTGAACTGCCCCCTTTTCCTTTCTTGATGGGAGGAATTTGAATCTGATCCTCCTCGCTGCTGTCTGGGATATCATCATTCATACCCTCGTAGTTTATGATAACCCGCATGTTAGCAAATGGGTCTCGTCCTTCATATAGGAACTTTTCTTTAACCTTTTTGCTATCACCTTCTGGCTTTGGCGATTTTCTTTCACCGGCCGGTATGATTGGAGGAAACAGCATGGCTGATACAACAGCAGGGATCTTCCTCCTTGGCTTTACAAAGTCAGCATCAGTGAGGTTTGGCAGTAGTATGGTGTAAGCATGAGCCTTAGGGTGCTTATGTGGTTTCCGACGGCTTGACCCGGATGAATAACCCAATCCAGCTCTCCCTAACTGGCTCGGGATTTGGACTGGACTTGTAATACCTTGCTAATTCTTTCCTAACCCTTCTCCAGGTTGGAAACCCAAAGATACCATCTCCTGGCCCACTATCATCACTTCAGGGGAGACTTTAGGCTTCAAGGTTGGTGCCCCAACTGGTAGATATTGAGTATCACTCACCTCCAAGGCTTGAAAACTAGTAGGTTCAATCCCTACATCCAGGCTGATCACTAGCATGTCTCCCTGTATGCAGATAGAGTATTCCAGTTCGGCATTTACCGTGATTAGGTTATCGTTAATAATGTATTTGAGTTGTTGATGGAGGGTGGATGGCACTTCCCCTGCCATGTGGATCCATGGTCTTCCCAGCAACAAGTTGTATCTAGTGGCGATGCTGAGCACCTGGAAGGACACATAGAAAGTATGCGAACCAATTTCTAATGGAAGCTCTATTTCTCCCATAGCTTGTCGGCGAGATCCATTGAAAGCCCGGATGACCACATGACTGGTTTTGATCCGGTTCGGGTTAATCTTCATTCTCTCCAAGGTGTCGTAGGGACAGATGTTGAGGGATGATCCTCAATCTATGATCACACCTCTGATCACATACCTGGATGACATTACTTCTATGTGTAATGACTTGCGATGACCCGTCCCCTCTGCAGGTATATCATCGTCAGTGAAAAATATCACATTGCTGTTGAAAATGTGTTTTACCACGTGTCGAAATTTCTCGGCATCCACGGTATGTGGCAGATGAGCTTCTTCCAATACTTTCACTAGAATGTTGCGATGATCCACCGATGATAAGACCAAGTCTAGGATGGACATTTGCTTGGGTGCGTCTTTCAAGCTTTGCACTACCTTGATTTCATTGTGTCCCATTTTGTTGAGGAACTCTTCGATTTTCTCTTCAGCCGCCTTTTCTTTGGCCTTGATGACTGAATTGATCACCCGCTGAGGCAGGTACAATGGATTCTCCTTTGGTACAATGGCAATGTTGTTTGAGGTGGAACCTTCGTCATTCCCGTAGTTCCATGGGATCCTCTTCAGACTGATAACTGGATACTGAGGTATAAAGGGTAAGATTAAAGGCTCGGGTGCGGCCACCTTCACATGATTTTGTGTTTCTTGGACCCTTTTCCCTGGTAGTACTAAGGGTGTAAGAGATGACTCCTTATCAAAGGAAATAACAGCCACTGTATCCTGATTCCACGTAGTGGGAATAAAGAGAGTGTCATCATCTGGGAGGCCAAGAACTTGATTTCCTCTTATTAGTTCACCACTCTCAATCATGTTCTGAATTAAATGACAAAGTGCCTATAAATCCTCAGTATCATGGCCGGGTGCATTGGAGTGGTACTGGCAGATTCTGTCAGGCTTGAATTTTCTGGATCGGGGGTTTACCGGGGGTAACAAGTCTGCAACCATTCCCTATCTAGAGAATTTCTTTCATAGGCTGGTTTAGATTGGTGAAATTCCTTTGAAAGGCAAATTCTCGACCTACTTGAAACTTTTCATCCTTGGCCATTTTGTCGGCCCAGGGTTCTTGTTGATGAAAATAGTAATGATTCCTCATGGGAATGGGACTGATTTCTGGTGTGGGAGGACTAGCCTTATGTTGGTTGGATTGGTTGATCAGCTATCTGGTGACCTGATGTTGGTATACGACCAATTCTGCTAGATGTCCAATCTGTTCTTTGATAGACTTGATCTCCTGTTCTATCAGGAATAGCCTTTCTGAGACTTCCCAACTGTTTGGGCTGTTGTTGCTCGATGGAGTCGACTCTCCTACGTATCAGAGGTACTTGGATCCTTCTCCATTTCCTGTACTGATCATGTTGAAATTCTCCTCTTTATGCTGTGGGAGGGGATTGTCTTGTACGTGCGGTTGCTTGGGCTTTGTTATCACAATCTCTCCGTTGTTAATCAAGTCTTGAATTTTGTGCTTGAGAGACCAACAGTCTTGTGTATCATGGCCCAGGGATCCAGAATGGTAGGCACACTTCTTACTTGGGTCGAAATTCCATCCACCAGTATTGGTTGGTGGAAGGAGTTGCACAATCGTTTTCTATGCAGTTAACAATTTCAGCACATTCTCGAGTGAATCTCCTAACGGGGTGAATGTTCTCCGACGTCTGGCCTCCATAGTCTTCTGAAATAGAGGGTTTGAAGGTTGTGCAAAGGGGTATAATTCCTCCTTTGAATGGGCATACTGCTTGAATCACCCCTTGAATTATGTCCTTGCAATACTAAAGACACTTCTTCCTCTTTCTTCTTATGTGCCCTCCAAGGATTACTCCCATAATTTTTGGACTGGATATGTTTGGCCACAGCTTCTAAGGCGGTCAGGTCCTTGATCTTCTCAGACTTCAACCCCATTTCAGCCATCTCTCCGTGCTTGATCATCTCAGAGAATGGTTTTCCTAGCCTGTTAGGAACCTCTCGTAATATGGAGCGTCTTGAATATCGATAAAGGTAATGACTATCTCAGACTCAGACATGGATGGGGTGACTTGTGTTGCAACCCGTCTCCATCTTGAGCATATTCTCTGAATAACTCAGCACTTTGTTTCTTGATTTTGGTGATTTGGTATCTGTCTGGAGCCAGCTGAGATTGGAAACTGTATTGATTGAGGAAAGCGTGGGCCAACTCTTCCCAACTATGAATTATGGATTTGTCTAGACGGGCGTACCATGCTCTAGCCTCTCCGGTCAGACTCTTCTGGAATAACTGCATTCGGAGTTTCTCGTCCTCTGCATAGGATCTAAGTTCTCCAATAAATATTTTTAAGTGAGTGTAGGGGTCTCCCAATCCATCATAATTTTCAAAATCAGGGACTTAAAATTTTTCTAGATAACGAGCCCCAGGGAATATACAGAGGTCAGAATAATTGACACTGCCAAGTGCCCCAGTCCCTTTGATAGACCAGATGGTTTTTTCCATCTATTGTACTTTCTTCAGAATGTCACCAGCTTCTTGTTCTTTGCTAAGAATAGTGTTTTCAGCGATTTTGTTGGTAATATCCTGGTTCTGTGGTCCAGGAATCTGAGTATCTGTCTCTTGATTGCCACCAGATGTTCCTGGTTCTGTATGACCCTGTGCTTGCTTCCCTTTAAGAGCCTTACTTTCACTACAAAAAATGGTTATTTGGCAACAAACGGTTATCGTTGCTAAATGTGTAAAAATTCGTTGCCAAAGGTCATTTGCAACGATTTTTCTATCGTTGGACCATTCGTTGCGCAATGAGCGTTGCTAATTGTCTAGCAACAAATTTTTTTTTCCGTTGCAGAAAGGGAGATATTTTGCAACGAAAGTTTGTTTTTGTGTAAAATCATGTATCATTTAGCAACGAAATATTTTGTAGCAAATTTATTAAGAAATTGTTACTGAAAAGCAACTTTCGTTGTAAAATCCACCTAATTGGCAACGAAAAGAATCTTTTTTTGTGCCAACAAAAATGAAATTCGTTGCGCTTGTTACACATTTGCTAACGATATTTGTCGTTGTTGAACAATATGAAAATTATTACCTTAACTGGTTTTCGTTGTTGATTGTATACTTTTTGGCAACGATGTTTGTTGCTAAATGTTCTAGATAATTATGATCAATTAGCAACGATATTGTACGATGCTAATTGTTTTTCGAGAGCAACGAGAGTTGTTGTCATTTAGTAACGACACTATACGTTGTCGTTTAAAACAATAGATTTCGATTGTATTATTTCCAAATCCATTATTGACAATCCTATTATGTAACGAATATCAAAATTATTTTACAAACAAAATAAATTGCGGCTCAATGACCCCATAACAAATTATGGTCGAAATACAAAAAAAACTCAAATATTATTAACTTGATAAAATCATCCAGTACATGATCATTCGTCATCTTTACAATAATGCAATCTATGCACCAACAGCAAGGTCAGAGGTTACCAACGATTAATATTAATGGTAACTCTTACACATTGTGAAGAGTCTTTGGTCTCATAGTTCTCCATCTCCACTCATTTTGCAAAAAATCACAACTTGCAAAAAAACATTTCTTGAATTAAATAACGTAGAAAAGAAAGTTGAATGTAAAGTTGGAAAGATATGAGACTCTTTCTAAAATTAGCTACTGAAAACATGTTCACGGTTCAGATCATGTGCTAAGAAAAATGGAACAGAAATTGTATGCTATCCATATGCATGACTTAAAAACGATTGGATCACCAAATGTAAAATGATTATAACATATGAGATTCACAGATTGTATTTGGAAAGAACAACCCTTCTAATGAGTATACCTTTAAGGTGAGCTCCTTAAAACACTGATGCACATTTTCTCTAGTTTTAGCGCTAAATTCATAAAATGAACATTTATGTTCCCGTGCCAAAGCCATTCTCTCTTCTATTTGGCGACTCAGAATGGGTTGGGTTGACTGGACCTATTCTAGGGGCGTCAAAATTGGTATCATAGCTTAGGGATATGGTCTTTGGCGGAGATCTGGGAATAGAACTAGGAGGGGAGAGATGAGTAAATCCTTCACTAGTATGTCCTACTTAAGCTTATATGGTATTTAATTGGTCAGTTGGAGCATAGGTTTAATATGTGATATGTTAATTTGTTTAATTAACCCTTGTTTTATGGCAGCTGAGAATGTTAACAATGGAGTGAATTAGACTGTGGAGACACCTTTAATCACCAACCAGGAGAACGTGCAACATGAAGGCAATGTTCATCCTGAAAATAACACTGATCAGAAGATAAATGATGAGATGTTTTGAAGCTTTTTGCAGTTCATGCAAAATCAGATGAGGGAGACTTGTGTGCAAAATACAGGTTGAGATAATAACAACACGCAAATTGTCACTGCCAAGCAGTTCAAAGAATTGGGACCAACAGAGTTTTTGGGAAAGCCAGATCCGATCAAGGCAGAGACGTGGGTTAAGCAAATTACCAAGATATTTGATGTCTTGGGATCCACGGAGGGACAGAAGGTTCCATTTGCCACCTTTATGTTCCGTGGAGAGGCAGATTACTGGTGGGAATCTGTGAAACGTACCCAGACAACCGCACTCAAGATGTCTTGGGAAGCATTCCAGAAACTGTTCAATGACAAGTACTTTCCTGAAAGTATTCGTCATATGAAGGAGGTAGAGTTTATCAGACTGGAAAAAAACAACATGACTGTGTCCCAATACGAGGCTAAGTTCGCGGAGTTGTCCAGGTTTACACCTCATTTGGTGGAGAATGAGGAACGTATGACACGGATGTTTCTGAGAGGTTTGAAACCCGAAATTCGTCAATACCTCATTTCTCACAAATTTTCTATATTCGGATGTAGTAAATAGGGCCCAGTTGTTAGAACGAGATAGTGATTATGTTCAACCAAGGGACAACAACCAAGGTCGTACCGGTGGCAGAAGTCATCAGAACAATGACAACCAGTGGGGAAGAAAGTATCATGACAGAAGCGGTTACCACTCCGGTGGTAATCGTGGCCATGATAGTAGAAAAAATGAATCGGGAGGAGATTTCAAGAAGAGAATGTACAACAATGAGAACGTGAAGACGTCGACATCAGCACCAGCATCAACTATTTTTAGGGGAGGAGAACGACCACCGGTCGTATGCTATAAATGCGAGAAAGAGGGACACATCAGCCTAAACTACCCACAACGATTCGAAGCATGCTATAACTGTGGAAAAGAAGGACATATAGCTCGAGATTGTCCTGTAGCGAAACCAAGTCCTGCGGGGGTGGTGATTCCAAAGGCAGTTTCGGACAAGTCAAAGTCGGTAATTCCTGGAAGAGCGTTTGTCGTGACAGCCCAAAATGCGAGGAACCCACACGAGGTGATTACGGGTAAGCTAATTATAAACTCTTGCGAAGTTTACACCTTGTTAGATACCGGTGCTACCTATTCTTTTATTTCACCTGTTTGTGCTCAACGATTAAATTTGACACCTGAGAAGTTAGACTTTGACTTATCTGTTGAAACTCCATTAGGAGAAACTTTCGTTACATCTACAGTTTACAAATCTTGCTTGATTCAAATTGGTACCCTCACCCTACCTGTTGATCTTATATCTTTGAAAATACTTGCATTTGACGTGAGTTTAGGAATTGACTAGTTAACCAGTTACCATGCCAAAATTGATTATTTTTGTAAGGTTGTTAATTTTTATATTCCTAACCAACCTGCTGTGCGAATTCAAACCACCAAACCACTAAAATCTGTCAATGTCATTTTAAGTCACGAAGCTATTCGTTTATTGAAAAATGGATGTCAAGCTTTCTTAGCTCATGTCACTGATCTAAACTAAAATACGTCATATCTGAATAATATTTCTGTTGTTAATGAGTTTTCTGATGTATTTTCCAAAGAACTTCTCGGTCTACCCCAGAACGGGAAGTTGAATTCTTTATTGACCTTGAGCCCGGTACAAAACCCATTTCTAAAACCCCATATCGAATGGCTCCTATTGAACTTCAGGAGTTAAGGGTCCAATTACAGGAATTATTAGACATCGGTTTTATTCGTCCTAGTACGTCTCCTTGGGGTGCTCCTGTTTTATTCGTAAAGAAGAAAGACGGGAGTATGCGACTTTGTATTGACTATCGGGAGTTGAACCATGTCACCATCAAGAATAGGTATCCGCTACCTCGTATTGATGACCTGTTCGACTAGTTGCAAGGAGCACAATTCTTTTCAAAGATCAATCTTCGTTCTGGATATCATCAGCTGAAGATTAAAACTGAGGATATTCCAAAGACTGCTTTCAGAACTCGGTACGTGCATTATGAGTTCTTAGTCATGTCTTTTGGATTGACTAATGCTCCTGCTGCTTTCATGGATATGATGAACCGTGTATTTAAGGAATATTTGGATCAGTTTGTTGTTGTCTTTATTAATGACATCCTCATCTATTCTAAAAGCAGTGAAGATCATGAGCACCACTTGAAGTTGGTACTTCAAAAGCTTCGTGAGAACAAGCTATATGCCAAGCTGAAGAAATGCAAGTTCTGGCTTGAGGAAGTAGCATTCCTTGGGCACGTGGTATCGAAATATGGAGTATCTGTTGACCCGGTGAAGATTGAAGCAATACAAAGTTGGGAGCAACCTAATTCGGTGACCGAAGTACTAAGCTTTCTGGGCTTAGCTGGTTATTATCAGAGGTTCGTAGAGGGATTTTCTCAAATTGCTACTCCATTAACTCAGTTGACTCAGAAAGACACAAAATTCGTTTGGAGCGAGGAATGCGGGAAGATCTTCCAAGAGCTCAAGGGGAGACTTATTTCGGCACCTGTTCTGATGATACCATCTGGTTCGGATGGATTTATCATTTATAGCGACGCTTCGGACAAAGGGTTAGGATGTGTTCTCATACAACATGGGAAAGTCATAGCCTATGCCTCGCGAAAACTCAATGAATATGAGCGGAATTATCCTACTCATGATCTAGAGTTGGCAGCTGTCATTTTCGCATTAAAGATTTGGAGACACTACCTTGTATGGAGAGAAAGTGGAGATCTATACGGATCATAAGAGCCTCAAATATTTTTTCACTCAAAAGGAAACTCAACATGCGGCAATGACGTTGGCTTGAGCTGTTGAAAGATTACGATCATACCATTCAATACCATCCTAGAAAGGTGAACGTGGTAGCTGACGCGTTGAGTTGAAGATCATACGCGGGAATGAATGCGATGCTATCAAGGCCTATTTTGTGTGATTTACAAAGGATGGAGATAGAGTTCAAGACTCCAGGGACCCATGCGATGATGTCAAGTATACGCGTAGAACTAGCTTTGATTGATAAAGTTAAAGCTGCTCAAGCTACAGGCCCGGAGCTGATGAATATGAGGAAGAAGATGCAAGAAGGTGCTATTCCAGAAGCAAGGATTGATGAAGAAGGAATACTTCGAGTCAACTCCAGACTTTGTGTTCCTAACGATTCTGACTTGAAGTATAGAATTATGATGGAGGCATACAATACACCGTTTGTAATCCATCCTGGGAGTACCAAAATGTATTGTGACCTTCGACATACATTTTGGTGGAGCAATATGAAAAGAGAGATCGCGAAGTTCATCTCGAGGTGTTTAACGTGTCAACGTGTCTAGGCGGAGCATCAAATGCCAAAAGGTCCATTGCAACCACTTGAGATTCCAAAGTGGAAGTGGGAACACATTACCATGGATTTCGTTACAGGTCTTCCCAAGGTTTTTCAAGGCATAGATGCGATTTGGGTTATTGTCGATAGATTAACCAAGTCTGCTCATTTCTTACCGATACGGGAGACTTATTCCCTTGAACGTCTTGCTCGTATGTACGTGAATGAGATTGTGAGATTGCATGGCATGCCAGTATCCATAGTTTTGGATTGTGACCCAAGATTTACTTCACGATTTTGGATCAGTTTTGCAGAAAGCTATGGCACAGAGTTACGATTCAGTTCGGCATATCATCCTCAAACGGACGGACAATCAGAAAGGACTATTCAAACTCTTGAAGATCTTTTGAGACTCTATGTTCTAGACTTCAAAGGGAGTTGGGATAAGTACTTACCATTGGTGGAATTCTCCTACAACAACAGTTATCAGGCAAGTATAGGCGTGGCTCCATTCGAAGCGTTGTATGGACGAAAGTGTCGCTCTCCAGTATGCTGGAATGAGGTGGGTGAAGTAACATTGTTGGGACCGGAGTTAGTACGTATAACTACGGAAAAGATTCAAATGATCCGACAACGAATACAAACAGCACAAGATCGACAAAAGAGTTATGCGGATTTTTATCGAAAGGACGTGGAATTTAATGTTGGGGATCATGTATTGTTACGTGTTGCTCCATGGAAAGGAGTTACGAGATTCGAGAAGAGAGGAAAGCTCAACCCACGATTCATTGGTCCATTTGAGATCCTTGACCGAGTAGGAAATGTGGCCTATAGAATCGCTTTACCTCCAAGCATGTCTCGTGTTCATAATATTTTTCACATATCCGTGTTGCGTAAATATGTGAAAGATCCAAACCACATTATTGAGTTAGAACCGGATGAGATAGCTGAAGATTTAACGCATGAGGAGGTACCTGTCAAGATTTTGGATAGGAAAGAGCATGTCCTGCGCTCGAAAATTATACCTCAAGTTAAAATTTTGTGGAGAAACAATGCTATTGAGGAAATGACCTGGGAGTTAGAATCAGAAATGAAAGAGAGGTATCCTCACCTCTTTGACACCCAGGTACGTACGTCAATTTCGAGGACGAAATTTCATAAGGAGGAGAAGATGTAAGACCCCGAATTTTATAAATAAAGATTTAATTTTCTTTATATATTATTTTGAAATAGTAAGGGGTTGATTTAATTAATGTAGTAAGTTATGGGTAAAATGCGCAAATATTTCAAAATAAGAAAGTGGTTATAAAATATTCATTGTTGTCGGGGAATATTCATTTGGTCGTGGAATATTCTTGTTGTCGGGGAATATTTGTACGACGGCGCAACCATTTGTGGGCCCCAAGACGGAATAACTGTAGGATATAGAAAGCGACAGAAATAACCTTTTTATAAAATAACAGCGTAGTTGTTACCGTTGGTACTGTTGAAATACTCGGTAATTAAAATACAGTAATATGCGGTGTTGCACAGTAGCACACGGTATTGCACAGTATTTTGAATTATTGATTCTTACGTAAGAAGGCACTTACTCAATTATTGTTACAGTGATTACTGTTCAATATTTTATGTTATTGACTCAATAATTGCTACTTTGATATTTTATATGATTGATTCAATAATTGCTACCGTTGATATTTTGTATTATTGATTCAATAATTGTCACTGCACAGTATTTAGCATTATCAAATCAATAATTCATATTATTTGAATAATATTATTAGATAGCATTATTGACAATGTCTAAGGAAGTTCTGTCTAGGAGGGGTTATTTAATTGCGCGCCAGTAAGGAGAAATCCTTATCGGAAGGCCCCCTCTTTCCTGGGAACGACCTGGTTGTCAATATTGTAGTTCTGTAATATTATTTGTGAATAATTATTTATTGATTTATATGATAAGGAAATATTTTTTTTGTGGATATAAAAAAAAGGAATTAGTGCTGGGGTGTTTTTATCAGTATTTTGGTGTGGAAAATCATCCGTTTATGGATTTCAGCTATTTTCGGTTGGGATTTTTGAAAAACTTCCTTCTACAAAGTTGTAGAGAATTAAATTTCACATGGAAAGGACATATAATTTATATTTTTCTGATAAAAGGACTATTTATTATGAATTATTGAAGTTTCAAAAATAAATATTTTTTTAAATAAAATGGTGGGCCCCACTTTTGTCATTTGCTTGTTGAATGTTGAATTTTTTCAAAATCTCACGAGGTGTGCTGGGAGAAGCCGCCGGGCGCAAAAGTCTACTTTGGCATCCTAAGCTTTTCTTATAAATAGGGTGCTTAGTTAAAAATGAAAATCATACTAGAATTAGAAATTTTTCTCTCTATAATATCAAGCGTATTTCTTGTGAGTATTTAGATACTTTGAGTATTGATAACAGTGCAAGTTTTCGTCCACATAATATCCGATATTCCAGTCAAAACTACTCTCCGGTTAAGGTAAAGGAAGTTATTTTCTTTCGTAAACGATGTTATTTTTTTTTAATATCATTATACCAAAATATTGTCATGGATTTTATTATGAAATTCTTACTTTTTTCGTCGGAATTACTATTCACGTGTACGACACTATTCACGTATACGGCACTATTCACGGAAAAATTAAATTTTCTTCTATTTGTCCAAGTTGCTTGTTAAGGTTCCTATCTTTGATTGGATCCAAGTTTTGAGCTCTATTCTTAAATTTTGCTCCACAAAGTATTATTATGGAGTATTTTTGAACTTGGATAAATTAAAATGCGAATCCTTAGTCTTTGTCTTTTATCTTACTGGATTCGTTATTTATATTATTTTTCATCATCCTCAGTCCTAAATGGTGATATAACTGAATATCTTTGGCCTGTAGAACAAAGATGAATGATTACCTGATGAATATCTTTGGCCGTAGTGCAAAGATGACAGGTGTTGAGATGAACATGACCACTGGTGATACAAATGAATATCTTTGGCCTATAGTGCAAAGATGAATATTTGATTCGAGATTTATATTGATTGATGTTACAGGGATAAAATATTGATGATGAACTTTTAAATCATAGAAGATAGTAGATTTCATTTTCTACTTAACTCTTCTAATGAATTGTTATTTCCGCTGCGAATATTGATCTAAAACTTGTTGTCCATAATATTTTTTCTGAATTGTTTAAGACTAACGATAATTTATTTTTCATTATTTTAGTCATAATATTCTTTACTAGGCTAGTTGAGCTCACTCTTTTCATCTATTGTCCTCTTCAGAAAATGAGAATGTCGCAGGAACTAGTCGGGGGACAGAGTGATAGTCCGAGTTAGAGCAGTAGTAGTCCTCACTATTTCTAATAAATAGTGTGATAATAATTGTAATGAGGACTTAGTTTGAATGTTAATATTTTCTTCATATTTGTATTGACACTCACAGTTGTGTGGTCGTATTTTGCACGACTGTGTGATATAAAGTTTGTATTTGGATTCTGTACCATGTATTTGGCGACTCAGAATGGGTTGGGTTGACTGGACCTATTCTGGGGGCGTCACATTTAGTCCACATATTTATTTTATTTTTTCATAGAAACCAGAGAGCTTGATAATTGAAAAATCTTTCATCTTTATTCCAAATTTACAGCAAACCCTAGTGTATAGATAATGTAAGCATATTTGCATTCTTGTATTCTATTAGTGGGCACAATCACAAAAATATCATAGAGCCAGAACACCTTTTTATATGATAAAGTGACACTCAAACATCCGTTCAAACATTTTCAAAAGCTAAAAATCATTTCACTTTCAATTTTTTTCTTTTTTTCTACTGCTTAAAATTTTTAGCTACTGAAATAACATAAGAATTGAACAACCAAATATGAACTTTCACACATGTAAGGAAAACAATTATAAAGAAGATAACATAACGTATAATATAGTATAAGATGAGTTAAACTCTTTTAAGTCGTTGAAAGAAAAGCAAGAGAGCAGAAATGATAACTTGCACTTTCACTATAATGTATCAACTTCCGCAACTTGAACATTTAAAGTGAACTGTAATAAGCAAGGATTTACTAATAAACAACAAGAAAATATGAAGCTTTTTAGATATTTTAGAGGCACAAGATCTAGTGAAACATCGAGTTTTTACTTGAATCCAATGCTGAGAATTATACAAGGAAACACACTAAAAGTATATCTTTTATTTTGTTTGGAATATACTAGTATACTTAAATATAACTTATCAACATAGCAATGGTAATACTTGAGTAGTAATTGATAGTAGTATGCATATAAGCATATCATATATGATGATAAAGCACATACATTGTAAACAATCTTATTTATTTATTAATAAAATATTAATTTAAGACATTTAATTATCTACATGGTTCTATTTTTTATAATATGTAAATAACTCATAGTTTTAAGCAATGCTTTTAGAATCATGATGAGATCATGCTAATGACATCTAAATTCTTAGAAAGCTTAAAAACTAAAATAGTTCCCAATTGTGGGATTACTAAAATGGGGATTAGTAAATCCGGATAGATTGGTACATATGTTGCTTGCTTATTGGATGAGGATGACTGATCTCATTGTCATTTGTGCGGAGACACTAAAGCAAGTATGTAGGTGCTTATAGGAGAATAAGTTCACTGAACGTAACTCGCTATGGAATACCTAATGGAGTTTTACTCGCCTGTCAATAGGAATTTCTAATGTGATAGTAGTACAAGTGATTCTTGGACTTGAGATCATCATAGTATCTTGTATGTAACAAATTATACTTTGACTTATTCCTTAAGGCCTTTTAAGGCATATATAGGGTATGCTTAGGTATAATGAGTTGCATATGGAGATAATGTATGATCAATAAAGAATCTACCACCTCTAGTAAAAGAGGAGATATGTCCTATGTGATTCGTTAAATGACAACCCAAGAATCCTTGGCCAAGGTAGAATGAAATTAGAAAGAGATTTCTAATTTGCATTATTTGGAGTTGTGCGTTTTCTAATCGAAATACATATGATTAAATAAATTAAGACTTGACAGTAAATCCATGTCTTATATTTAATTGGGACATTGTATGGTGGAAGGATTGAATTGTACGGTAACTATTAACTCACAGGTTCTTTTATGATTAATGTTGAAATCTATATTATCTGAAAAGTCGTTGATCGCTAGAGAGGCTTATCCCTATTGTAGAATAAATATTATTTATTTAAATAGATTATTAGTTTAATTTATTTATTTAAATAAGATTAGAATTGTTCTAATTAATTTATTCTCAACCGGTTTAATATGGAGAACCTAAAGGGTCACACCATAAAAGGAAGAAGAATTATTTAAGAAGAAAATTGCATGATAGTAATAATGCATTAAGTATAATTAATTTAATCTATGGTGATAGAATAAATTAAATAGCTTAATGTTTATTATTTAATATTTTAGAAATATTAAATATAAATTAATAAGAGGAGTCTTATTATTATTATTATTATTATTATTTTAATTCTAAAGGAGTTTAGAAATTAATATAATATCAGTACTCTCTCTCAATCCTAATAAGATTAGGATATAGATTAATTAAAAGTATTTAATTAATTAATTAAATAAAACCCTATTCTAATTGGATTAGGAGGGTTAACCTAATATGTATATAAGAGAGTCTTGTATCAGAAATAAGGTACGTGAATTTTTCCAAGGGTTGGAAGTACACATATTCTATAGAGATAGAAACAAGGGTTAAGCCAATAACCCATCTTCTTGAGTTCTTCATCTTCCTTGGTAGATCACCGTTAGAGGCCAAACATTTGGGTGGTTGACATTGATCAAGGGAAGGAGCCACTACAGAGGAATCAAAGGAATCAAAGGAGTAGAATTTGTACCTGAGGAAGCTTGGATCTTCAAAGGTATAATTCCATCATCTCCTTCTATGTATTGACTGATAATTGATGCACAAGAAAGATCATGGTTAAGGGTTTGTAAGAAAATTTTAAAATCTAATTTTTCATCCCTTCCGCTGCGTTTATGTAATTTGATTGCATGCTTATGTTTCTAGCAAACCCAACAGTAATAATGTAAAATGATCCTAATTGAAAAAGTAAATTAAGTATTCAAACTCAGCAATTAGCAATTATCTGCCCCTGATCTTCAGGTTCTCCAACAATCAAGAGGCTCAATGCCGAACATATTTTCAACTTTTAAATCTAACATAACATTACAAGTGTAAAGTTGTTAATTTTTATCACAAGGTTATTATGTGCTCAATTCCACTTGGTTAAATGTTATATATACCCATTCTTGTATCGTTCATGTGGTTGCTTCTATGCGAAATCAAAATAATAAAACAAACACTAAATTACATGTACTGATATTATTTGCTTCAAGTTCTTTTGTAGGCAAACTAATCCCATGAATTTTTCATTTAATACTATAATCAGCACAAAGATGAACTCATAATAAACATCAAATGAGCTCATCATTAAACTAGAGCAAGAACAACTAAAACAAAAATTATACTGAATCCCCAATTTATACATATATAACATCATAAATTTCTTAAATTGAAACCTAAATTTGTGTGTATAAGTACTTTAGATTTAATATGTGTGTGAAACAAAAATTACAAGCTATTGTGTGTGTAAAATTGGGAAACGGTCAAATTGAATACTAACCGTTGACTACGGGTAATAGAAGACAACAATGGAACAAAATGAACCAAATGAAGCCTGCCACTGTCGTCGAAAATTACAAAAATCAGAATTGGGCCTCTTTTCCTAAACTAGGGCAATAATGAGTGGGGGGAGAAAGAATGGAAATGGAGTAGTGAGGCGGAGGAGATTGAGAGAGGAGGAGGATGAGAGGCAACAGGAGATTGAGAGAGGAGGAGGTGGTAGATCGAGTATGAGCTTTTTGATCTGAAGGATATAGTTTGGATAGTTGTCATCAACACTTTTCATCCATTTGATCAATCAATTTGTGTTTTTACCGGCCATATTTATTTTAAGCATAAGTAATATAAAATTTTAATTTCAAAAATTAAGACAATAATTTAAAAATAATTTTTTGTTTATTTATATAATTAATTATTTACCAAATATTATCTTTGTACTACAGTATTTAAATAGTGTAACACATACATATACTTATAATATTTATTATAGCATACAATATATTATTTTATAAAGAAAATTATATACCTTTGCTATTTAAAAAATATTTCTACTAAACTAATGTATATATCAATATATTAACTATGATTATAAAAAAATTAATATTATATAAAATATATATTTCAATTCATAATATATATTATTATAAAAATGGTATGTTTAAAAATTATTTTGAAAATGACGAAAATTTATTTGAATTGTAATTTAGAGTTGATTATTGTATTTATTAAAAATAAATAAATTAACATTCATTCATTAATGAACTATACTTTAAAACTCATTATTTATTTATTTTCTTATTCTAATTATAGTTGTAATAAGAGTATTCATTTTGAAATTGAAGAATTCAAAAATGATGAAAACTTATTTGAATTGTTAAACCTCTTTATTTATTTGCATCGAACAAATATGAAAAATAAATCTAATATTACAATTTACATATATCTAAGGCTGTAAACGAGCCAACACAGTTCGGGCTCGATTCGGGCTCTACTCGAAAAAAAAAACGAGCGAGACACGAATTCGTTAATAATATAATCAAATTTGAGCATTAAAAATAGTTCGAATAAAAATACGAGTAGAATCTGAGCAAGGTTACACTCGACTCTTTTAAGATTCAAACTACTCGAATTCTTGATTGTGATTCGATATATACTCTATTGATAAAAATTCGATTAGATGTTCGATACATTCTCTTATAATATATACAAATATAAATCAAACTAGGATAATTAATTATTATTTTGTTTTATTTTTATTTTTATTTTTAATTAGTGATTTTATATTTATAAAGTGTAATAGTAAATATATTTTCTCATTTTTAAGTAAAATAACAAATTTAATTTATAATTATATTTATTATAAAACTAGTTATTATGTGGAGACTCGAATTCGAGCTTGAATTTGAAGCTCGTGAATAGTTTGAATAAATATTCGAGTCGAGTCGAGTCGGATCAAATTCGAGTAATAAATATTCGAGTCGAGTCGAATCTGATTAGAAATTTTCAAATACAATTCGAATTCGAGTCGAATTTGAGTACAAATTTATCATTTCAAGTCGAATTCGAATAGCTCTATATTTGCTTCGATTCGATTCGTTTACACCCTTACATATATCGGGTTCATTTTAAGCTATAACTTATAAGTAAAAGTGTTCAGCACTAATTTGACTTATGAGTAAGAGTTAAGTTAAAACAAGTTGTGAAAGTGCTCGGCTGATAATGACTTATAAGTTAAAATAAAATATAAAGATTACTAAAAATAATATTATTAAAAGCATATGTTGATTCAATATTATATTAGAAGATCATCATTTTGCGTTACATAAAACACTAAACAAATGTGAGCCTTCATTAATGTGCTCAAAATGTTTTTAATGGTTTTTCATATATCAACTAATTTTGATATTCACTTAATAATTTAACTTTTCAGATATAAAAAAATTGTAAACGTGTTAATTTTCATATAATTTAGGAATATGAATAGACAATTTTATAATAATAAATAATCAAGTATGATCAATATTTAATATTTTTTATTTTACACTATTATAATATTAGTGTTTTACATTCTTAAATCAAATAAAATTAAAAGAAACAGAGATCATGTGATAACCCGTATTTCTTAGGACTTATTAAAAGAAAATATTATTTTTAAAATAATAATTATAATTAGTATTTTAAAATAATTGATATTTTAAATATTTTTTTTAAAAACTTTATTTTAAAAAATTTAAATAATAATTTAATTTAAAATTTTAAAATAAAATATTTTCTTAAAATAATTTGAAAATAATAATAATTTTTAATATTGTAAAATGAAATTTTCTTTCTAAAATAATTAATATTTTTATATTTAAAAAAATTATTTTTATATTTAAAATAAAATATTATTTTTATATTTAAAATAAAATATTATTTTTATATTTAAAATAAAATATTATTTTTATAAAGTTTTAAAAATAATTAGTAAAAAATATTAGAAACTTTTATTTTTCTCAAAAATTAATAAAGTTTCAAAAAATATAGATTCAAAAAAGGTAATGTTATTTTTTTTAAAATCTTAATTATTTTTATGAAAATTTACACATCTTTAAAAAAATTATTTTTGTTTTATGAAAATAAAGTTTAATTTTTTTGAATATATATTTTATAAAACATTACTATTATTTTCAAAAATGAAAATTTTCCAATGTTTTTCCTTAAAATAATAATAATTTTTAAAAATTTTAATTAATTTTATTTTAAAATTTGAATTAATTTTTTATTTATCTTTTACTGTTTATTATTTTTTATTTTTTGTATTTTAATTTATATTTTTAGTTTTTTTTAAAATATTATAATATTAAAAATAGATATAATATTGGTAAAGATATTAATTTTCTTTTCTGAAAATCATATTGTACATAAAAAAGGAAAAAAATCTACTTTTTTAAAAAATAAAATTTTATTTTTTATTTAATTTTTTTGAATCAGTATTTTATGAAACTTGACTCATTTTTGAAACAAATAAATTCCTAATATTTTTTCTTAAAATAATAATAATTTAATAATTTTTAAAAATAATATTTTATTTTAAATATAAAAAATAAATATTATTTTAACAATAATGTTTTATTTTAAAATATTCAAATTAATATATATTTTCATATTAGTGTTTAGCACTAATATGGGTGCGAAGCATTAAAAAAGTAGGAAAACATTCATTCACATTCATTCAATGTAAAGACGCAACATTCACGCATTCATTCAATGTAAAGACAAAATATTCACACATACGTAGATTTTAAAAAGGGAAATATTTGAAAAGATTTAAACGCGGCCTAAGCCCTCTACTATCCCCAGCATAGTCGCCACCTGTCGACGTCGGGAAAAATTCGCGGGTCGGGTCACAACCCGGATCTTTATCTCTTCCTAAGTTATGTCTACCCTTACTCTTTTTATTTGTGAAAAAAAAGGTTTAAAAGGGTTTTTTAGGAAAAGGCCAACATGTATCATGTCGACGATTTAAACGTTTTACAGAGTCGCCAGTTGGTAGATTTGAAATGGTTTTACCAACTCAACCGAGTTTTCTTTGAAAAGAGGCTCAATTGCTGGACATTGTCAAAACTTGATCTTTAAAATCGAAGTTTTGAGTTCAGGGGGGCTTGGTCAAGTGTGGGGAAGGTGTTAGGCACCCCACAACTCCCGTGTAAACACGGTACCACGTCTTTTCAATATTTCTCTTTTAAATCTGCAATGTGTGTCTGAATGCTGGAAGAAATTGGGTCTATGCTTTGATTAGAAGTATGTTTATGCATTGTTGAACCTATATACGAAGGGTTTGATTTGATTTGCAAAAAGTGTTTGATTTGATTTGCAAAAGCTTCTTTTTTCGATAAGATTATTGAAATGATGTTTTGAAAGCAGGTTTTCAAACCCTTACGCTAACATAGGAATTGAAGCATATCGATACTTCAGTTTTATCTTTTTAGCCTTAAGGCTCAATTTGAATGGTGATTGTCGGGCTGCGAAGCATCATCGACCACAAAATATATACAAGTGTCGGTCTTCTCATGGGCATGACAGCCATCAGAGTGACTCTGACACGACAAACTATATTTTCACTATGTTGAAACCTTAAATCCGGATAACCGTTTTAAGGTCTTTTATAGGTATATTTTTACAGAAAAATTGGCAGGATACATTTGTAAAGTGGAGTTTGTTCATCGTGGGAATCAGATTTTGATCTGTTTGACCATAAATCCCACGATTTCTAGGCTCACATAGGGAGGCCAATAAAACCTGCACAGCCAAATATGTACATCAATATATCCAACATCGCTAGAACCAAGGATTCATCAGTAAATCCTGGCTCGTACATGGCCGAAGCATCTCGTTCCCACTAGATAGCGATCTAAGGGCCGCGAGGTAGCTTTTATAATTAAAACTAGAAAAATGCTAGATTTAAATAAATCTCAGCCATTCTAGCTTTTCGATTCTGTCTGGACCTATTTTGAACCGTTTGAAAGCTAGAGTTGGCGAGATTTAAAGAAATCTAGTCCGCCCATAGAAATGTCAGTGCCGATTCATATCAAATGAATATTTAAAGCAACAATTGAATAAAATGAGTAAAACAATATATATATATATATATATATATAATTATATATATGAAAGCTGTAAAGGGCGATGGGTTTTCACTCCGATGCCCGGACTGGAATATAAATATAAATATATATATATATATAGGAAAAAATGTAAGTACACAGCTGTGTAGTGCACAGTAGGCTATAGCGACGGTTTTCCATGGCTATAGCGATGGTTTGTCTGTCGCTAAAGACAGAATATCTATGGCGACAGATAAACCGTCGCTATAGCCTACTGTGTAGCTACACAGCTGTGTAGCTACATATAGCCCATATATATATAATATATATATATATATATATATATATATATAAGCGGTAAAGGGAGACGAACATTCTATCATTTGCCCGGACTTCAATGGAATATATATATATATATATATATATATATATATATATATATATATAAAAGCTGTAAAAAAGCAATGAATATTCTATCCTAGGCCCATATATATATAAAGGCTGTAAAAGAGTCACAGAATTAACCAGGCTCGACAGAATTAAAATATGTATATATATATATATATATATATATATATATATAAAAGTAATAAAAGGCCACGAAATGATCCAGGCCAAACTGGAATTTAAATATAGATAGAAAAATAGTCAAACCGGGACTAGGAAGATAACCTAGTCCGGTGAAGGGTGCATATATATATATATATATATATATATATATATATATATATATATATATTTATATAAAAGCAGTAAACTACTGCAGATTTGACATTCGGACTTGACAGAATTGAAATGTTAGTATATATATAGTTAAATATATACAAAAAAGCCAAACCCGGATTGGGAAGATAACCAAGTCTAGCGAAGTTGCTCGAAACGAAGATATTAGTATATAAAGGTTGTTAGAAGTGACGGATTGTCAATCCGAGTTGTAGAAATGCCAAAAAATGCGTTTAGGTACTAAAATGTACCAAAAGTTGACAAAAACGACCACGGAACTGAGTTCCGGACATATTCAGAAAACGAAACTTAACGTGCAAATGTATAAATACAAAGAAGTATTAGTAACTTTCTGGTCGTAAAAATACTCACAATGGACTTGAAATTCAGATAAGGCACACTTAGAAGGGGGGGGGGGGTTGAATAAGTGTAGGAACAAACTTTGACCAATTTTTAAAATTAAGTAATAACTACTGAATTCAGCTTACCATTTTAACAAATGCATCTTGCTGAATAAATACGGTCTACTGGATTAAAACTTTAATCTTGTTATTAAATGAAAATAACTAGCTGAATTGATTGCTTTGTAAAAACACTTAGTGTTAACAATTTATCTTATGATAATAAACATACTTAATTTTTATTTATCAAAATAATTAAATATCTTTTTGTGAGCAAATAAGATAAAGCAAGTAATAATATGAACACCAAGATTTTTACGTGGTTCAGCTATTACCCTCTATAATAATAGCCTAGTCCACGTCCAATACCAACTAGTATTGGAGACTCAATTTATTTCTTTAAATTGACTTCTTTTACAGAACAGTTCAAAAACTTGAATTACAAAATTCACTTGAGCACTTTTGCTCCTTGTGCACCAATGCACTCCTTAAGCACCTATACTTCCTTGAACCTGTTTGTAAACAATTCTTAATCCACCCAGCTTAAATTCCTTTAGACAACACTTAGTCTAAATCAAAAAGAATTACAATTATAGAGGTCTAATGATCAAAGTAAATAATCAATTTAACAATGCAAGGCTCAACTAATGTATGCAATGATCAAATAGTTAAAAGATATCACTAATTATAGCTCACGAAATTAGCCAGAAATAATCTGAAATTTATTGCCTAGCAGCTTGTATAATTGCACCGAGAATAATAACGTTCAAGTATAATAGTGCAAAATTAATTCGTGTGTTGTCAATAATTCTGATATCATAGTTGACTTTTATAGCCATAAATTATTACCGTTGCTAACAGATAAGCTCTCAAGTAACGTTCCAGTTTTAATCAAATATAAGATCTGTTAGGAACGAACAAATCAAACGGATAACAAATATAACCAGTAAAGAAAATTTCGTGAAAAACTCTTGGATAACAAGTTTGACTTCTTTCAACGCCAATCCACTAATAAATTGAGACCTAATCATGACACGCTACTACCTTTTTCATTAAAGAAGAATACTAAATTTTCGTAACAAATAACAAAGGCACATAACATACTGTTTAGGATAAGCAACTTTAGAAATTCTTAGTTTCGTAATTAATAGCGCATGCAATCTTTTCAACTTTCTCAGGATAACATGTGAGTACCGAGACATATGCAATTAAACCACTAACTAATAGTAATCATTATCCTGCCGTCACAAGCTAAACAATTTCCAACAAATCTAATCTTCATCAATTCTTCTTACACGTGTGCCATGCTATTTTTATAGAATCAGGACTCTCACAGAAAACAGAGTAATACCTATACTAAAAATCTTCTATAAAAACACATGGTAATATATATCAAATAATCCCGGATATTTAAATTTTAATTCGTATTTCTTCTTATTTTTCAGACATGCATAAAACTAATATCATATAATATGCACATAAAATGTCCTAGAGCCTTGAACTGAAAAATTAACTATTTGCAATGACTTTACATAAAATCTCAAGACACAAAGTCTTCAAAGCCTTTGATCATCAATGATCCTTTTATCAATCTCCTGAAATTTCACAGTAAACGATTTAGTACTAAAAATCAAATCATCATCAAAACTTAAAGGTTAGAATATGAACAAATCAACATTCTCTCCTTTTTTGATGATGACAACACCAAAAACATAACTCCCCCTAAATCCATGCATACTATATTTCAGGATATTTATAAAATCAAAATACCCATCATGCTTTTTGGTAAGCATTATTCAACACCTACAAATATGTTAGCATAACATATAATAGACATTAAACCAAAAATATTTAATAGCAAATTATCCAAACGTCTTGTGCAGGAATCAAAATCTAAAAAAAACGTATAACAGAAAAATAAAATAAAAATAAGTCTTTAACACAATCAAATCAAAATACTAAACACCGGCACCACCAGCACCCAACACCAGCACTCACCATCCTTAACACCCAACACCCAGCATCATAGCACCCAACACCAACACTCAGCATCCTCAACACCCAACACCCATCATCACCCATCATCACCCATCATCATCATCCCAAAACATCTCCCCCTTTGTCATTATACAAAAAGAACGGTCAATCAATATCGTTAATATTCACAAACACGGGAGGACAAGTAGTGCAATAAGGACGATGAAGAATACGATGAAGTCGTTCTTCGAGAGGCAAAGTATCTGCAAAATGAGGGGGACGAGGAATAAAAGTAGAATTGGGAAGAGGTAGATCAAGAAAATCTCCAACAAACTCAGCCATCCAGTTACATCGAGGCCATTCAGGGATGGTGGAATACATATTCTGAAAGTGTAGCCGCTAACCAACATCATTAAACCTTACCGCCACAAAATCCGCAAACTCTCCAAGTTGATAACTGACAAACTTCAACTCTTAACTTAACTGGCAAGAATTGCGATTAATCTTTCGTTGTAATGCTTCAACCATCGCAGCAGTGTGCAACTCGAAACCAGCCAGCAAGTCAATAAATTCATATTCCATGCAAGTGATACATTGTTGTAAATCATTCGCCCGTATAGGCAACTTCCCTTTCTCCAGAATATTAAGCCGATGCTTAATTTCAACAATGTCAACTTGCATGGTTTCCTGATTCTGAAGAATAGTTGTCAACATATTTATGATTTCAGGAGAAGAGTCAGATTAATTTTGCAGAGTAGAAGAGGAAGAAGGAGTACTAGGTGATATTGGGACAGGATCAGGAATAACACGAACGAACGCACAATTAACCAGAGACAAATGAGATTGTTTTAAATTTGCAGCATTAACAAACTTATTGTGGGAGATAATAACTTCATCATCAAGATAAATGTTAAAGTGTTGGAAAACCTTGGTTAAGAAACAGCCATAGGGGAGACAATTTTTAGACTGACGAATACAACTGAGCATGTGAGATAACATCATGAGAGAGTAATTAAAAGACACTCCTTTAAGAATCATTGCTACCACTACCAGATCTTGATAAGTAAAATCTGAACCACCACCAAGGCGGGGAAATAAATTATATCAAACCAACTTGTGTATAACATAGGCAGTGGGACAAACATCAATAGTCTTTGGAGTACTCAAAGTTGTGAGATTAAAATTGTTCATGACAATGTGCAATTGTTCGAGAGGTGGAAAAGGGGTATTAGACGCACCTTTTAAAGTGAAAGGACACGATCCATCAGAAGGAATTTTAAGAATACTACCAAAATCCACGACAGTAAAGAACAATGACTTGCCTTTGACAAACGACGTATAACAATCATTATGACACTCACGATTGGTATAAAATTGTTGGACCAACCTTGGGTAAGCCTTAGTAGGAGGAAAAAGCATAGATGATATCCCACAAGATTTAAAAAGCTTTTTTAGAGGAGAATTTTTGAACAAGAATAGATCTAGGATTTTCTCGTAGATAAACTGTTTCGTAGAAATCGAAGTCTTAAATCGGTCTTCGAAAATATGACCTCTAAAGAAATTATCGTTTAAGTCAGAGAAAGAGGAACCAGAATTTACCAGTACAGAAGGAGATTCGAGTTAAGAGGAAGGAGATTCCATGGCTGGAGACTATTTCGTCTTCTGTTGGTGATAAAATTTGGAGGACTTTAAGAAGGAGAAACTTGAATCTTAACCATTTGAGAAAGCATCATCAGACGATACATGCATAGACGCTTGCTTACCCTGTCGCTAGGACTTCTTCTGGGTTTTTACTTTATATGGTGATCGGGTCTGTGGATGGTCGTTGATGGTAATTCTGGACGATCGTTTGTTTGCTCTTGTTTTCATTTTGCAGAGATTTAGCAACAATGATAAAAAAACAGAGGGTTTACTTAGGCAATAATTGAAGGGTTTTGGTAAAGTAAGAGATAAGAAAATGATTTATTAAGGAAGAGTTGGAAATCGAGAAGGTGTCTTGAGAAGATAACTTTCTTTTGCTGTCCTGTCTTTTCAAATCTCGAAGATCATTATGATATCCAAAAGACTGTTGAAGATTAAGGCAATTTGTATCACAAAAATGGTACATATCCCAGTAACATATTTCGGTTAGTATTTCCAATACATGAACAAATAAGGAATATCAAACAGATATATTTTATTTAATAACATGCAGATATACTATTCCATATTTAAGTACGTGAACACAGATTATACCATGCACAGCCCAAGTTCTCTTCTTAACATACAAAACCTTTATTCACTTAAGAGTTTAGTAAAGATATCAGCTAATTGATTTTCGGTAGGAATAAAATTAATTTAATCAAACCTTTTGAAACATTATCCCTTAAGAAATGATGTCTTTCCTCTATATGTTTTGTACGTGAATGCAAAACAGGATTTTTAGAAATATCTATGGCACTAGAGTTATCACAATATATGGGCACATTATCACATAGAATATCAAAATCACATAAAGTTTGTCTCATCCACAAAATCTGAGAGTAACAACTTCATGCAGCTAGGTATTCACCCTCAGTAGTAGAAAGTGCCACTGAAGTTTACTTTTTACTATGCCATGATACAAGACTTTGTCCCTAAAATGTACAAGCACCACTCATACTTTTTCTATCGATTTAACATCCTGCATAGTCAGCATCTGAGTAGCCAATTAGTTCAAAATGATTACAAATTGGATAAAATAAACCCAAAATGATAGTACTACTTAAATACTTGAGTTTTCTTTTAACAACTTGTAAGTGGGATTCCTTTGGTTTTGCTTAAAACCGAGCACAAAGACATACACTATACATTATGTCAGGTCTAGATGCAGTTAAATATAATAAGCAGTCGATTATACCTCGGTATTTGGTTAATTCTACATCTACACCTTTTTCATCAGAAGTTAGCTTTATTGAAGTACTTATTGGTGTAGCTTTTGAAGTTGATCCTTCAAAACCAAATCGTTTGTGTAGCTCTTTTGCGTATTTGGTTTGATGAATATAGATCCCCTCCTTTGTTTGTTTGATTTGGAGTCCCAAAAAGTAATTCAATTCTCCCATTAAGCTCATATCAAACTCCTTATGCATACACTTTGAAAACCACTCACAAAGAAAATCATTAGTAACACCAAATATTATGTCATCTACATATATTTGAACAATAATAATATCCTTATTTGCATGCTTAATAAATAATGTAGAATCAATTTTACCTCTAGTAAATCCATTTAAAAGTAGGTACTTACTTAACCTCTCGTACCAAGCTCTTGGAGCTTGTTTGAGACCATAGAGAGCTTTCTTTAGCTTATAAACATGATTTAGATATTTCTCATGTTCAAATCCAGGAGGTTGCTTCACGTATACCTCTTCATTGATATATCCGTTGAGGAAGGCGCTTTTCACGTCCATTTGATGAAGCTTAAATTTCTTGTAACATGCAAATGCTAACAAGATGCGGATAGACTCTAGCCTTGCAACTGGGGCATAAGTTTCATCGTAGTCGATTTCTTCTTATTGATTGTATCCTTGAGCTACTAATCTTGCTTTGTTGTGAGTGATTGTCCCATGGTCATCAAGCTTATTTTTGAATACCCATTTTGTCCCTATAATGGAAAAACCTTCAGGAGGAGGCATAAGTTCCCATACTTGGCATCGATCAAACTGTTGAAGTTCTTCTTGCATTTCCATAAGCTAACTTTCATCAAGGATAGCTTCCTTAGCATTCTTGGGCTCGACTTTTGATAAGAATGCAGAGAATGCATAATGATTTTGTAAGCCTCTTCGTGTGGTGATTCATTTGTTGATATCTCTAATGATATTTTTTGGTGGATGATATTTGAGATATCTTGCAGTCTTTGGCATATGGACATCATGTATTGTCTCCTCTTGTTAGGGGACGTCTTCTTCAAGCTCTTGTGTTGTTTCTTGTTCCACTTCATGTGAGTTATCCAATTCAGCTTGTTGAATTCGTTCAGTCGGTTTGCTGAATGTACCTTTTCGGTTTGCTGGATTTGCTGAAGTCTCCAAATTATCTGCATCCTAATCTCTTTCTTTTGGAAGACCATTGTTAGTCTCACTGAATGTAACACGAACTGATTCTTCAACACATAACTTATTAACATTAAATACACGATATGCCTTGCTATTTTGTGAATAACCAATGAAAATGCCTTCATAGGATTTAGCATCAAATTTTCCCAAGTTATCGCTAGTATTAAGAATAAAGCATTTAGATCCAAAATTTTTGAAATAACTTATGTTAGGAATCTTACTATTCAAAAGCTCATAAGGACTTTCCAAAATAATTGGACGAATAAGTACTCTATTCAAGATATAACAAGATGTGTTTACAGCTTCGGCCCAAAACTTCTTAGGAAGTTTACTTTCTTGTAACAAAGTTCTAGTTGTTTCTTGTAATGTTCTATTCCTTCTCTCCACTACTCCATTTTGTTGAGGAGTTCTCGGAGCTAAAAATTCATGGCTAATTTCTTTTTGATCACAAAATGTTATGAAGTCCTTTTGAAATTCAGTACCATGATCACTTCTAATTCTAATGAGTTTAAAACTATATCTTGTTTCAAGATTTCTTATCAATTTTTCAAACTCTTTAAATGCTTCATCATTTTGTTCTTAAAAACAATATCCATGTATATCTTGAAAAATCATCAACTATCACAAATGCATAAAATTTACCATTGATACTAGCATGTCTTTCTGGTCCAAACAAATCAAGATGAAGTAATTGCAAGGGAGAGGAAGTTGATACCATGTTCTTTGCGGTGAATGATATTCTTACTTGTTTCCCAAGTTGACAAGGAACACAAACTCCCTTCTTTTCATACTTTATTTTTGGCAATCCTTTGACAAGGTTCTTTGAGGATAGTTTCTTGATTAATTCCATATGAACATGTCCCATCCTTTTGTGCCATAAGTTAGACTCATCTTGCATAGTAACAAGACATAGTTCTTCATCTTGTTGCTCAAAATTGAGAGTATATATATTTCCTTCCCTTTGTGCAACTAGAGTAGAATTGTTAGAACCATGAGAAATTGTGCATTTTTCTTTTTCAAAAGTTACTTGATGACCACTATCTATTAATTGACTAACACTTATAAGATTAAATTCAAGTCCATTAACAAGATGTACATTATCAATATTAACCTTACCATTACCAATTTTACCTTTTCCGACAAACTCGCAAGTTCGATTATCTCCAAATGTGACCGTTCTATTTTTCTTCTTGATTTTCAGCTCCACGAACATTGATTTGTCACCAGTCATGTGTCGAGAGCATCCACTATCAAGAATCCATTTTTGAGATGGAACCCTTGCCTTGAGGCATACCTGTCAAGAAAACTTAATTCATCTGTTTGGTATCCATATCTTTTTGGGTCCTTTAATGTTAGTTGTAAGTAAATCACCCTTTTTAACCCATACCTTTTTAATCTTATTTTTCTTAAAACAATTTATGTCCAAGTGACCTTTAATACCACAATTTCTACATGTTGTAAAAGGAGAACAATAGTTTAATCTAAAATGTAATTTTGATTTTAGCATGTTCACATTTCCCTTTTTATGCATAGGGTTGTAACCGATTCCTTGTCTTTCAAAACTGGGTCTTTGTTTACCTAAAATGACATTTAAGTTTTCTTCCCCTTGAACGAACTTAGCAAGAGATGATTTTAATGAATCTATTTCTATTTGAAGTTCAATAGTAGGAATTGTTTTACAAAGAGATTCATCACTAAATGCATCAATACATACATCTCTCATTTTAAGTTCATTAGTCAATTTTTGTACTTCATTATTCAAATAGCTTACTCTATTGAAAAGTATTTTGTTATAATTATCAAAGTAATCATTCTTTGCAATCAAAAGTAGTTCATTAGTAGGAATGGTTTTACAAAGAGATTCATCACTAAATCTATCAATACATACATCTCTCATTTTAAGTTCATTAGTCAATTTTTGTACTTCATTATTCAAATAGTTTACTCTATTGAAAAGTATTTTGTTATAATTATCAAGGTAATCATTCGTTACAATCAAAATCTTTTCTTCTTTACAAAATGATTCTTTTTCGATTTCTTTCTTTTCATATATCAAACAATCAACTTCACTCATTAATGAATTAACTAATCCTTTTAAACATGCATTCTTTTCTTTCAATTTTTCATTTTCTTATTTTAAAGAATTAAACTCATAAATAGATACCTCATTTGATTCACCTTCTATTCCCATGAAGCAGACTTGAGCTAGTTCGTCCTTGGCATCAACCTCAACTTTGGATTCCTCTTCATCACTCTAAGTGACAAGTGCTTTGTTTCTCTTATTTTCCTTGAAGCCAGTTTTTCCTTTGTTCTTTAGTTGAAAGCAGTCCTTTTTGAAGTAACCAGGACGTCCACATTCGAAGAATGTATCTTCGGTTTGCTTTCCCTTGAACTTGTTTGAGTTGAACGTATTCCTCCTCCTGTTCTTCCTTTGAAGTAGTCCTTTGAGTCTTCTTGACATCATAGCTATTTCTTCATCTTAGTCATCATCAAGTTCCTCTTCATTTCCTGCATTAAGAGCTAAAACTTTTCTTCGAGGGGTTTCCTCCTCATCATCATATCTCTTTAATTGATGTTCATATTCCTCAAGTTCACCGAAAAGAGTTAGAGTATCCATAGTAGAGATAGTAGCAGAATCTTGAAGAGTAGTAATTTTAGAAGCAAACCTTTTGGGCATAGCCCGAAGTAACTTACGGTTAATCTCACTTTGTGGAATGGATTTGTCAAGTAGCATTAGAGAGTTTAAGAAAACTAGGAACCTTGCTTGAGCTATCTTTATAGTTTCATCTTTCTCAAGTTTGAACATTTTATAGTCGTGCATTAGCATGCTTAGTTTAACTTCTCGTACCTTTGATGTACCTTCATGGCTTACTATTAGAGTGTCCCACATTTCCTTAGCCGTGTTGCAAAAGGAAACTTTGTCGATCTCAGATTGTACCATGCCGCTAAGTAATGTATTCATTGCCCTTGAATTGTAGGAAGCCATGTAAGTTTCAGTTGAGTCCATTTCTACCAAGGTCTTTGGAGTACCGTCATCTTTTCTTGGAGTAACTGGTCCATTCTCCACGACACACCATTCCCAAGGATCCCTTTTAAGATAGATCCTCATTCAAAATTTCCAGAAGTTGTAGTTTTCTGCTCCATGCAGCAGAGGAGGTCTACTGGTTGATTGACCTTCTTGATTGTTGTTCCCAAATTATGCCATGTTAGAATCTTTCCCTACAAGTCACCTTTAAGACCAAGATAAGTAGAGCCAAGCTCTGATACCAAATGAAATTCAGATAAGGCACACTTAGAAGGGGGGGGTTGAATAAGTGTAGGAACAAACTATGACCAATTTTTAAACTTCAGTAATAACTACTGAATTCAGCTTACTATTTTAACAAATGCAGCTTGCTGAATAAATACGGTCTACTGGATTAAAACTTTAATCTTGTTATTAAATGAAAATAACTAGCTGAATTGATTGTTTTGTAAAAACATTTAGTGTTAATAATTTATCTTATGATAATAAAAATACTTAATTTTTATTTATCTAAACAATTAAATATCTTTTTGTGAGCAAATAAGATAAAGCAAGTAACAAGTAATAATATGAACACCAAGATTTTTACGTGGTTCAGCTATTACCCTCTATAATAATAGCCTAGTCCACGTCCAATACCAACTAGTATTGGAGACTCAATTTATTTCTTTAAATTGACTTCTTTTACAAAACAGTTCAAAAACTTGAATTACAAAATTCACTTGAGCACTTTTGCTCCTTGTGCACCAATGCATGAAAGTAGTATGCATACAAGCCAATCATGTATGATGATAAAGCATCTACTTTGGAGACGATCTTATTTATTTATTAATTAAAGTATTAACTTATTAAAGGCAAATAATTATCTACATGGTGCTATTTTTATAATATGTAAATAACCCATAGTTTTAAGCAATGCTTTTAGAATCATGATGTTGATCATGATAATGAGATCTAAATTCTTAGAAAGCTTAAAAACTAAAATAGTTCCTAATCATGGGATTACTAAAAAGGGGATTAGTAAATTCGGATAGATTATTACATATGTTGCTTGCTCATTGGATAAGGATGATTGATCTCATAATCATTTGTGTGGAGACACTAAAGCAAGTATGTAGGTGCTTATTGGAGAATAAGTTCACTGAACGTGACTCGCTATGGAATACCTAATGGAGTTTTACTCGCCTGTCAATAGGAATTCCTAATGTGATAGTAGTACAAATGATCCTTGGACTTGAGATCATCATATTATCTTGTATGTAATGAATTATACTTTGACTTATTCCTTAAAGCCCTTTAGGGTATATAAAAGGATATGCTTGGGTATAATGAGTTACATATGGAGATAATGAATGATCAATAAAGAATCTACCACCTCTAGTAAAAGAGGAGATATGTCCTATGTGATTCGGTAAATGACAACCCAGGAATCCTTGGCCAAGGTGGAATAAAATTAGAAAAGAGTTTCTAATTTATATTATTTGGAGTTGTGCATTTTTTAATCGAAATACATATAATTAAATAAAATAAGACTTGACAGTAAATCCATGTCTTATATTTAATTGGGACATTGTATGGTGAAAGGATTGAATTGTACAGTAACTATTTACTCACAAGTTCTTTTATGATTAATGTTGAAATCTATATTATCTGAAAAGTCGTTGATCGCTAGGGAGGCTTATCCCTATTGTAGAATAAATATTATTTATTTAAATAGATTATTAGTTTAATTTATTTATTTAAATAAGATTAGAATTGTTCTAATTGATTTATTCACAACTGGTTTAATATGGAGAACCTAAAGGGTCACACCATAAAAGAAAGAATAATTATTTAAGAAGGTAATGGCATAATCGTAATAATGCATTAAGTATAATTAATTTAATTTATAGTGATAGAATAAATTAAATAGCTTAATGTTTAATATTTAATATTTTAGAAATATTAAATATAAATTAATAAGAGATGTCTTATTAATATTATTACAATTATTATTATTTTAATTTCTAAAAGGGTTTAGTAATTAATTTAATATTAGTACTCTCATTTATTCCTAATAAGATTAGGAGACAAATTAATTAAATTAATTTAATTAATTATTCTCAATTTGGTGGGAAGCCTAAATTAATTAAATAAAATCCCATGTCTAATAGGATTAGAAGGGTTGACCAATATCTATATAAGAGGAATCTTATAATAGATATCAGTTGATGCAATTTCAATTGTTGGAGAGTACTCCTTTTCTATAGAGGATAGAAAACTAAGCCAACCACCCTCCTTTTTGATAATTCTTCTTCCTTGGTGGATCACCTCTAGAGGCCAAACACTTGGGTGGCTAACGTTGATCAAAGGAAGGAATCTAACCTGAAAATTCAAGGAGATCACGAAGAACAAGGAGTAGAACTAGTACCTGTAGAAGCTTCGTTCTACAAGGGTATGATTCCATAACTTCTTATTTATCGTTTTAAATTAATAATTTGCATAAAGGATGATCCGGGTAATGGTTTTGTAGAAGTTTTTTTAAACTCTGATATACCATGCTTCCGCTAATTTTTGCAATTTGATTGCGTCACAATTTCGTACAAACCCAACAATGCACTCCTGAAGCACCTATGCTTCCTTGAACCTGCTTGTAAACAATTCTTAATCCACCCGGATTAAATTTCTTTAGACAACACTAAGTCTAAATAAAAAACAATTACAATTATAGAGGTCTAATGATCAAAGCAAACAATCAATTTAACAATGCAAGGCTCAACTAATGTATGCAATGATCAAATAGTTAAAAGATATCACCAATTAGAGCTCACGAAATTAGCCAGAAATAATCTGAAATTTATTGCCCAGCAGCTTGTATAATTGCACTGAGAATAATAACGTTCAAGTATAATAGTGCAAAATTAATTCGTGTGGTGTCAATAATTCTGATATCTTAGTTGACTTTTATAGCCAGAAATTATTACCGTTGCTAACAGATAAGCTCTCAAGTAACGTTCCAGTTTTAATCAAATATAAGATCTGTTAGGAACGAACAAATCAAACGGATAACAAATATAACCAGTAAAGCAAATTCCGTGAAAAACTCTTGGATAACAAGTTTGACTTCTTTCAACTCCAATCCACTAATAAATTGAGACCAATCATGAAACGCTACTACCTTTTTCATTAAAGAAGAATACTAAATTTTCGTAACAAATAACAAAGGCACATAACATACTGTTTAGAATAAGCAACTTTAGAAATTCCAAAAAGAGTGTTAGTTTCGTAATTAATAGCACATGCAATCTTTCCAACTTTCTCAAGATAACATATGAGTACCGAGACATATGCAATTAAACCACTAACTTATAGTAATCATTATCCTACTGTCATAAGCTAAACAATTTCCAACAAATCTGATCTTCATCAATTCTTCTTACACGTGTGTCATGCTATTTTTATAGAATCAGGACTCTCACAGAAAATAGAGTAATACCTATACTAAAAAATCTTCTATAAAAATACATGGTATTATATATCAATTAATCCCAGATATTTAAATTTTAATTCATATTTCTTCTTATTTTTCAGACATGCATAAAACTCATATCATATAATATGCACATAAAATGTCCTAGAGCCTTGAACTGAAAAATTAACTATTTGCAATGACCTTACATAAAATCTTAAGACACAAAGTCTTCAAAGCCTTTGATCATCAATGATTCTTTTATCAATCTCCTGAAATTTCACTATAAATGATTTAGTACTAAAAATCAAATCATCATCAAAACTTTAAGGTTAGAATATGAACAAATTAACAGGTCTGCTACACGGGCTTTTTGCTAAATTGTAGGCTTTAAACGTTCGATTTTACCTTTTAGTTTTTGATATATGGTAGTATGTGGGTATATCTACGTGTAAGAGTAAAAAAATTTGGGTTTGGAAGACAAGAAAATGGCTGGAAAACCAAACAGGCAGGGGTTCAGAGCGTTTTCGAATTATGAAATGAGATGGGGGTCACCTCATATATATAGAGCAGGGAGAAGCGGGTCAACCCGCGGCTGTCGCGGGTCCACCTGCGGTTCCATGTGGCAGGGGTCTCGTGGTGGGTCATGTCATCTCGAAGTATGTGCACTCCAAGCAATATGAGGTTCAATTCGAAACTTTCTAACTTTTGATCAGAGCGTTTGTTTGAGGCGTGTTGTACCTTTCTGGAAATCCCTCACCGAGTGCGTCGTAATGACATAGGAGAAAACCTTTTTCGAGTCCAAAAAGACGGGTTCATAACCGGGTCTTTGATTCCTCGCAGTTTGTCCGTTGAGCTGTCTTGCGCTGTTTCCACTCGGGATCATTGTTATGGTTCGTTCTGACCTTAGTTGCATCAATTCAGCTTGAGTTTAATTGAATCGGCTTCAAGTTGGTAAAAAGATCGTTTTGCCCCTCCCGGGGTTGCCCTTAGTGCTGGCATGACATTTGGCTGACTTCTTGGGGTTGTTTCCAAGGTTTGGATCCCAGTTGATTCTTGTTTATCCTCAGGGTTGTCTCCGAGACTGACTTAATCATTCCAGGTTTTCCTCTGGAGATGTTGTGAGGCTTTAGGATTATTTTTAAAGTTGACCTGACCTCCCAGGTTGAGACCGGGGCTGACTTGTACCTCCCGAGTCGAGACTGGGGCTGACCTGTACCTCCCGGGTTGAAACCAAGGCTGACCTGTACCTCCCGGGTTGAAACCGAGGCTGACCTGTACCTCTTGGGTTGAGAAAGGGGCTGACTTATACTTCTTGGGTTGAGACCGGGGCTGACATGTACCTCCCGGGTTGAAACCGGGGCTAACCTATACCTCCCGGGTTGAGACCGGGGCTGACCTGTACCTCCCGTATTGAGATCGGGGCTGACCTATACTTCCCGGGTTGAGACCAGGGCTGACCTGTACTTCCCGGATTGAGATCGAGGCTGACCTGTACCTCTAGGGTTGAGACCGGGGCTGACCTGTAATTCCCGGGTTGAGACCAGGGCTGATTTGATGACCAGGTATTGAGATCGGGGTTAAGTTGATGACCCGATATTGTGACCGGGGTTGATTTGACGGCCCGGTATTGAGACCGGGGTTTATTTGACGGCCCGATATTGAGACCGGGGTTAATTTGACTCCCCGGTATTGAGACCGGGGTTGATTGGATGACCCGGTATTTGAGACCGGGGTTGAGTTGATGGCGCGGTATTGAGATCGGGGTTGATTTGATGGTCCGGTACTGAGACCAGGGTTGATTTGATGACCCGGTATTAAGACTGGGGTTGATTTAATGACCCGATATTGAGACCGAGGTTGATTTGACAGTCCGATATTGAGATCGGGGTTGATTTGACGACCCGGTATTGAGATCAGGGTTGATTTGACGACCCGATATTTGAGACAGGGGTTAAGTTGATGGCTCGATATTGAGACCGGGGTTGATTTGATGGTCCGGTATTGAAACCGGGGTTAATTTGATGACTCAGTATTGAGACCTGGGGTTGAGTTAATGGCCCAGTATTAAGACCGGGGTTGATTTGACGACCCGATATTAAAACTGGGGCTGATTTTAAAAGACAATTTTGCCATCCTACAGTGTTAGTAATAAGGAAATGAAATTTTGAGTGTCTACACTATGCAGCAACTACTGTGGCAATTATTGAATACTAGGTGATTTCTTACGTAAGAATCAATAATCAGAGACACTGTCCAATACCGTGTGCTACTGTGCAACAATGCGTATTACTGTACTTTTATCACCGGGTATTTCAACAGTTTAACAGTACAAGTTTTGTTATTTTTTTTAAGAAGGTCATTTTTGTCACTTTCTATATCCGACAGTTATTTTATTGTGGGTCCACCAATGATTGCGTCGTCGTACGAATATTCTCAGACAAAAAGAATATTCCCCGACCAAACGAATATTCCCCGACACAAAGAATATTTTATGACAACTTGCTTACTTTGTAAAATCTGCACATATCACCCATAACTATAGCATTTATTAAAATATCACCTTACTATTTAGAATAATAATTAGAGAAAATTAAATCTTTATTCATAAAAAGTTGGGGTCTTATAACCTCCCATCCTTATGAAATTTCGTCCTCGAAATTGATGTACTTACCTGGTATTTCGGAGAGGTGAGGATACCTGGCTTTCATTTCAGATTCTAACTCCCAGAACATTTCCCCAATATCATGGTTTCTCCATAAAACTTTGACTTGAGGTATAACCTTTGAGCGTAAAATATGTTCCTTCTTATCCAAGATCTTGACAGGTACCTCCTCATACGTTATATCTTCAGCTATCTCATCTAGTTTTAATTCAATAATGTGGTTTGGGTCTTTCACATTTTTACGTAGCATGGATATGTGAAAAACGTTATGAACACGAGATATGCTTGGTGGTAAGGCGAGTTTATAGGCCACAGTTCCTACTCGATCGAGAATTTCAAATGGACCAATAAATCATGGGTTGAGCTTCATCTCTTTTCAAATCTCGTAACTCCTTTCCACGGAGCAACACATAACAATACATGGTCTCTGACATTGAATTCCATGTCCCTTTCGATGAAGATCAGCATAACTCTTTTGTCGATCTTGTGCTGTTTGTGTATGTTGCTGGATCATTTGAATATTTTCCGTAGTCATGCGTACCAACTCTGGTCCCAACAATGTTTCCTCACCCACCTCATCCCAGCATACTGGAGAATGACACTTTCGTCCATATAACGCCTCGAATGGAGTCATGCCTATACTTGCTTGATTACTATTGTTGTAGGAGAATTCCACCAATGGTAAGTACTTGTCCCAACTTCCTTTGAAGTCTAGAACACAGAGTCTCAATAGATCTTCAAGAGTTTGAATTGTCTTTTCTGATTGTCCGTCTGTTTGAGGATGATATACAGAACTGAATAGTAAATTAGTGCCCATAGCTTTTTGCAAGCTGACCCAAAACGTGAAGTGAATATTGGGTCTCGATCAGAAACTATGGATATCGGCATACAATGCAGTCTTAAAATCACATTTATGTATATACGAGTAAGACGTTCAAGTGAATAAGCCTCTCGTATAGGCAAGAAATGAGAACACTTTGTTAATCTATCGACAATAAGCCAAATTGCATTTATGCCTTGAGAAACCTTGGGAAGACCAGTAACAAAATCCATGTTGATGTGTTCTCACTTCCATTCTAGAATTTTAAGTGGTTGTAATGGTCATTTTGGCACTTGATGCTCTACCTTGACACGTTGACACGTTAAACACCTTGAGATAAACTCCGCTATCTCTCCCTTCATGTTGTTCCACCAAAATGTATGTCGAAGATAACGATACATTTTAGTACATCCAGGATAGATTGCAAACTATGTGCTATGTGCCTCCATCATAATTTTATACTTCAAATCAGAGTCAATAGGAATAAAAAGTCTGGAGTTGACTCGAAGTATTCCTTTTTTGTCGATTCTTGCTTGTGGAATAGCACCTTCTCGTACTTTCTTCTTCATACTTATCAGCTCCAGGTCTGTGACTTGAGCAACTTTAACTTTATCAATTAAAGCTAGTTCTACCTGTATATTTGTTATCTTCACGTGGGTCCCTAGAGTCTTTAACTCTATCACCATCCTTTGTATGTCATACAAAATGGGCCTTTGTGTTAACAACATCGCACTCGTTCCACATATGATCTTCTACAAAATGCGTCAGCTACCATGTTTGCTTTTCCAAGATGGTATTGGATGGTATGATCATAATCTTTTAACAGCTCAGGCCAACGTCATTGCCGCATGTTGAGTTCCTTTTGAGTGAAGAAATATTTAAGGCTTTTATGATCTGTATAGATCTCCACTTTCTCCCCATACAGGGAGTGTCTCTAGATCTTTAGCGCGAAAACGACTGCTGCCAACTCTAGATCGTGAGTAGGATAATTTCTCTCATATTCTTTGAGTTGTCGTGAGTCATATGCTATGACTTTCCCATGTTGCATGAGAACACATCCTAAACCTTTACCTGAAGCATTGCTGCAGATGACAAATCCCTCCGAACCTAATGGTATTGTTAGAACAGGTGCTAAAATGAGTCTACTCTTGAGTTCTTGGAAGCTCTTCTCACATTCCTCGCTCCATCCGAATTTTGTATCTTTTCTAGTTAGCTGAGTTAATGGAGTGGCGATTCGAGAAAATCCTTCCACGAATCTCTGATAATAACTAGCTAAGCCCAGAAAGCTACGTATTTTTGTTACTGACTTAGGTTGCTCCCAACTTTGTATTACTTCAATCTTCGTCGGGTTAACTGATATTCCATGTTTCGATACCACGTGCCTAAGGAATGCTACTTCCTTAAGCCAGAACTCGCATTTCTTCAACTTGGCATATAGTTTGTTTTCACAAAGCTTTTGGAGTATCAGCCTCAAGTGTTGCTTATGATCTTCATAGCTTTTGGAGTAAATGAGGATGTTATCAATAAAGACAACCACAAAATGATCCAAATATTCCTTGATTATCTGGTTCATCATATCCATGAAGGCAGCAGGAGCATTAGTCAATCCAAAAGATATGACTAAGAATTCTTAATGCCCGTATCGAGTTCTGAAGGCAGTCTTGGAATGTCATCAGTTTTAATCTTTAACTGATGATATCCAGAACGAAGATCGATCTTTGAGAAGAATTTAGCACTTTGCAACTGGTCAAACAAGTCATCAATGCGAGGTAACCGATACTTATTTTTGATGGTGGCATGGTTCAACTCTCAATAGTTAATACAAAGTCGCATACTCCCGTTTTTCTTCTTTACGAATAACACAGGAGCACCCCAAGGCGATGCATAACAACTCTTGTAGTTGGACCTTTAACTCCTGAAGTTTAATAGTAGCCATTCAATATGGGGTTTTGGAAATAGGTTTTGTACCGGGTTCATGGTTAATAAAAAATTCAACTTCACGTTCTGGGGTCAGGCCAGGAAGTTCTTCGGGAAATACATCAGGGAATTTATTAACAACAGAAATATTATTCAAATCTGACGTATTTTTGTTTAAATCGGTGACATGGGCTAAGAAAGCTTGACATTCGTTTTTCAATAAACGAATGACTTTATGACTTGAAATGACAGTGATTGATTTTAGTGGTTTTGTTACTTGAATTCGCATAACAAGTTGGTTAGAAATATGAAAATAACGACCTTACAAAAATAATCAATTTTAGCATAATGAGTGGTTAACCAGTTGATTCCTAAAATCACATCAAATGCAAGTATTTTCAAAGAGATGAGATTCACAAGTAATGTGAGGATGCCAATTTGAATCAAACAATATTTGTAAACTGTGGATGTAATAAAGGTTTCTTCTAACGGAGTTTCAACAGATAAGTCAAAGTCTAATTTCTCAGGGGTCAAGTGTTGGGTTTGTACGAAATCGTGACGCAATCAAATTGCAAAAATTAGCGGAAGCATGGTATATCAGAGTTTAAAAATTTCTACAAAACCATTACCCGGATCATCCTTTATGCAAATTATTAATTTAAAACGATAAATAAGAAGTTATGGAATCGTACCCTTGTAGAACGAAGCTTCCACAGGTACTAGTTCAACTCCTTGTTCTTCGTGATCTCCTTGAATTTCCGGGTTAGATTCTTTCCTTTGATCAACGTTAGCCACCCAAGTGTTTGGCCTCTAGAGGTGATCCACCAAGGAAGATGAATTATCAAGAAGGAGGGTGTTTGGCTTAGTTTTTCTATCCTCTATAGAAAAGGAGTACTCTCCAACAATTGAAATTGCATCATCTAATATCTATTATAAGACTCCTCTTATATAGATATTAGTCAACCCTTCTAATCCTATTAGACATGGGATTTCTTTTAATTAATTAAACTCCTTTAATTAATTTAGGCTTCCCACCACATGGGAATAATTAATTAAATTATTTAATTAATTTGTCTCCTAATCTTATTAGGAATAAATGAGAGTACTAAATATTAAATTAATTACTAAACTCCTTTAGAAATTAAAATAATAATAATTGTAATAATATTAATAAGACTCCTCTTATTAATTTATATTTAATATTTCCAAAATATTAAATAATAAACATTAAGCTATTTAATTTATTCTATCACCATAGATTAAATTAATTATACTTAATGCATTATTACGATTATGCCATTACCTTCTTAAATAATTATTCTTCCTTTTATGGTGTGACCCTTTAGGTTCTCCATATTAAACCGGTTGTGAATAAATCAATTAAAACAATTTTAATCTTATTTAAATAAATAAATTAAACTAATAATCTATTTAAATAAATAATATTTATTCTACAATAGGGATAAGCCTCCCTAGCGATCAACGACTTTCCAGATAATATAGATTTCAACATTAATCATAAAAGAACCTGTGAGTTAATAGTTACCATACAATTCAATCCTTCCACCATACAATGTCCCAATTAAATATAAGACATGGATTTACTGTCAAGTCTTATTTTATTTAATTATATGTATTTCGATTAGAAAATGCACAACTCCAAATAATGCAAATTAAAAACTCCTTTCTAATTTCATTTCACCTTGGCCAAGGATTCCTGGGTTGTCATTTAACGAATCACATAGGACATATCTCCTCTTTTACTAGAGGTGGTAGATTCTTTATTGATCATTCATTATCTTCATATGTAACTCATTATACCCAAGCATACCCTATATATGCCTTAAAAGGTCTTAAGGAATAAGTCAAAGTATAATTTGTTACATACAAGATACTATGATGATCTCAAGTCCAAGGATCACTTGTACTACTATCACATTAGGAATTCCTATTGACATGCGAGTAAAACTCCATTAGGTATTCCATAGCGAATCACGTTCAGTGAACTTATTCTCCAATAAGCACCTACATACTTGCTTTAGTGTCTCCACACAAATGATCATGAGATCAATCATCCTCATCCAATGAGCAAGCAACATATGTACCAATCGGATTTACTAATCCCCTTTTTAGTAATCCCACGATTGAGAACTATTTTAGTTTTAAAACTTTCTAAGAATTTAGATCTCATTAGCATGATCATCATCATGATTCTAAAAGCATTGCTTAAAACTATGGGTTATTTACATATTATAAAAACTAGCAACATGTATATAATTAAATGCCTTTAATAAATGAATATTTTATTAATAAATAAATAAGATTGTTTACAAAGTACGTGCTTTATCATCATACATGATTGGCTTGTATGCACACTACTATCAATCTCCCACTTGCACTAAAGCCAATCGCCATGGTATCTCATACCCATCTTCTCTAAGTGACGATCAAACTGCTGTTGTGTTAAAGCTTTAGTAAATGGATCTGCAATGTTGTCTTGAGAGTCAACACGCTCCAAGGTGACGTCTCCTCTTTCAAGTGATCTCCCTGATCAAGTGAAATCGCCGCAACACGTGTTTAGATTTCTGATGAGACCTCGGTTCCTTAGCCTGTGCAACTGCTCCGGTGTTGTCACAGTAAACGGGAACTGCTTCTCCAATGCTAGGAACCACACCAAGTTCAGTTATGAACTTCTTCATCCAAACAGCTTCCTTTGCAGCTTCACTTGCAGCTATATACTCTGCCTCTGTCACTGAATCAGCAACTGTTTGCTGCTTGGAACTCTTCCAACTCACTGCGCCTCCGTTCAAGGTAAAAACATACCCCGAAACAGATTTACTGTCATCTTGGTCCGTTTGAAAACTTGAGTCTGTGAAACCCTCGAGTTTTAATTCAGACCCACCGTAGACAAGAAAAATATCCTTAGTCCTTCTCAAGTATTTTAGGATATTCTTCACTGCCTTCCAGTGCTCTTCTCCTGGATTCGACTGGTATCTGCTCGTTACACTAAGTGAATGAGCAACATCCGGTCTAGTACATATCATACCGTACATGATAGATCCTATTGCAGAAGCATAAGGGATCTTACTCATACGGTCTCTCTCCTCAGGTGTCTTTGGGGCCTGTTTCTTGGAGAGATGTATTCCATGGCTCATCGGCATGAGACCTCTTTTGGAATCTTCCATGCTAAATCTCTTTAGCATTGTTTCAATGTACGTCCCTTGGGATAAACCAAGCATCCTTTTAGATCTATCTCTATAGATCTTTATCCCCAAAATATAGGATGCTTCTCCCAAGTCCTTCATGGAGAAGTGTTTAGATAACCAGATTTTAATCGATTGTAGCATAGGAATGTCATTCCCTATCAGTAATATATCATCAACATATAATACAAGGAATGAAATTGCGCTCCCACTAACCTTCTTGTACACACATGGTTCATCGTCATTTTTGATAAAATCAAACTCTTTGATTGTCTCATCAAAACGAATGTTCCATCTACGAGAAGCTTGCTTCAATCCATAAATGGATCGTTGCAGCTTACAGACTTGATTTATTCCAACCTTTGAAACAAATCCCTCTGGCTGTGTCATATACACATCCTCCTCAAGTTTTCCATTGAGGAAGGCCGTTTTCACGTCCATCTGCCAGATCTCATAGTCGTTATAAGCTGCAATCGCAAGCAAAATCCGAATGGACTTGAGCATAGCTACTGGTGAAAAGGTTTCATCATAGTCAACTCCTTGTCTTTGTTTGAAACCTTTTGCAACCAGTCGGGCCTTATAGGTCTCTACCTTGCCGTCCGCTCCAGTCTTTCTTTTAAAGACCCATTTACACCCAATAGGCTTAATGCCTTCAGGTGGTGAAACCAAAGTCCATACTTTGTTTTCATACATGGAGTCCATTTCGGATTTCATGGCTTCAAGCCATTTCCTTGAGTCTTTATTACTCATGGCCTGTTCGTAATTCAATGGATCATCATCATTCATGATGTGTACCTCATCGTCATCTTCTATAACGAATCCATACCTCTCAGGTATCTTCGGTACTCTCCCAGATTTACGAACAGGGTGTGGTATAGTAGGTTCTTCTACTTGGTCAGGTACCTGACTTTGATCCGTGGTAATTTGTGGTTCTTGAACTTCTTCAAGATATATCTTACTCCCACTGACCCCTTCATGGATAAACTCCTTTTCCAAGAAGGCAGCATGTTTCGCAACAAACACCTTTTGATCAGTTGGATGATAGAAATAATACCCTACAGTTTCTTTAGGGTATCCCACAAATCTACACTTTTCGGATTTAGTCTGTAGCTTATCATGTTCAAACTTTTTGACATAAGCTGGACAACCCCAAGTCTTAACATGCTTAAGATTTGGTTTCCTCCCCTTCCACATCTCATATGGAGTCTTTGGGGCGGATTTGGTAGGTACCTTGTTAAGTAGGTATGCAGCCGTTTCTAGGGCATATCCCCAGAAGGAAATTGGAAGGTCGGTAAAACTCATCATGGATCGAACCATGTCTAACAGTGTTCGATTTCTCCTTTCAGATACTCCATTTAACTGTGGTGTACCTGGAGGAGTCCATTGTGAGATTATACCATTTTCTTTGAGACAATTGAGAAACTCACCGCTTAAGTATTCTCCACCTCGATCTGATCGAAATATCTTTATACTCTTGCCCGTTTGTTTCTCTACTTCACTTCTGAACTCTTTGAATTTTTCAAATGATTCTGACTTGTATTTCATTAAATACACATATCCAAATCTTGAGTGATCATCAGTGAAAGTAATAAAATAAGAATACCCACCCCGTGCACTTGTTGTCATAGGCCCACATACGTCTGTGTGAATCAATGCCAACAACTCTGTAACTCTTTCTCCTTTTCCACTAAAAAGAGATTTAGTCATTTTACCCATGAGACAAGATTCACAAGTTGGATATGATTCATAATCGGATAGCTCGAGGAGCCCATCTTTATGCAACTTGGATAATCTTGTTTCATTGATATGACCGAGTCTACAGTGCCACATGTAGGTATAATTAATATCATCTCTTTTCCTTTTCCTAGTTTGTTCAATTTGAAATATATTTTCTTGTAAGTCAAGTGTATAAAGTCCATTTCGCAAATTTCCAATACCATATAAAACATCGTCTTTATAAATAGAACAACTATTGTTCTTTATAACAACGTTAAATCCTTCCATATCCAATACAGAAATTGAAATAATGTTTTTAATAATATTCGGAACATAATAACAATTATTAAGATAAATGGACTTGCCCGAAGGCATTGCTAAATAATAAGTTCCTACAGCTAATGCAGCAACCTTTGCTCCATTCCCCACTCGTAGGATCACCTCATCATTGTTCAGCTTTCTACTTCTGACCAGTCCCTGCACAGTATTACATATGTGAGAACCACAGCCGGTATCCAATACCCAAGTAGAATTATGACTTTCAGAAAAATTAATTTCAATCATAAACAAACCTTGATTGGAAGTCGAAGCTTCTCCAAGCTTCTTCTCTGCTAGATACTTCTTGCAGTTCCTTTTCCAATGTCCCGGCTTGTTGCAATGAAAGCACATTCCTTTAGCTGGTTCAGGTTTCTTTTGTTCCTTTTCTTTTCCCTTTCCCTTAGCCTTCTTGGATTTCTTCTTTTCAGAAGATACCTTAGGTCACTTCCTTTTATTGGAAGAATCCACCATCAAGATATGGTTCTTCTTGGATGGGAAGTGACCTTCTGCAGTTTTCAGCATGTTAAGCAGCTCCGGCAAGCTGACATCTAGCTTATTCATGTGAAAATTAACCACAAACTGCGAGAAGGTCTCAGGGAGTGACTGCAAGACCAAGTCTTGACTCAGCTCCCCATCCATGACGAACCCCAGCTGTCCAAGGCGTTCAATCAAATTGATCACCTTTAGGACATGAGTCTCGACGGCAGTACCCTCAGTCATCCAAGATCGGAAGAGCTCCTTAGATATCTCATATCTAGCAGTCCTACTCTGTTCACCATACAACTCCTTGAGGTGAAGCAGCATAGCAGGAGCATCCATTTTTTCGTGCTGACGCTGAAGCTCGTTATTCATGGATGCGAGCATGATGCATTGAGCCACAGATGCATCATCTTGCCACTTATTGAAAGTGGCAATCTCTTCCTCAGAGGCTGTTTCTGAAACAGATTCAGGGACAGTTGAATTTAGGACATAAGAAATCTTTTCAGCAGTGAGAACAATTCTCAGATTTCTTAGCCAGTCCTCATAATTCGGCCCGGTAAGCTTGTTTGCATCAAGTATGCTTCGTAGTGAGATTAGTGATTTAGACATTTTTTAAAATTCTGCATGTGAAAGAAAATAACATTTTAGCAAACATTCACTTTATTAACTTTGCATACCAAAATAAATTTAGGTCTTTATTTTAAATTGGTATCTCCCACTATTTTCATCAAACTATATTACCCTCACTTATATAGTTCGGCAACATCTAATTAAAGATTTGCTAGTGAGAATAAGGATCCCATTTCAAATGTATATAACCTTGTGGATAGCACAACAAGCGATATACAAATAAATAGGTAGACAACTCTTGTCAATTACATCACCATGTAATTCTTTTTATTTTGCCTCTTAAATCATAATGGTCAAGTGTGTGCACATCCGAACTAAAATAATTTAAGTTAAGTCCAGCCTAGCACTTCCATAAATTCAAAAAAGAAAAATGTTCGTCCTTGTGGATAGCACAACAAGACTAGATCGTTCAATTTTCTTGATAAGCATCAAATGTGATTAATTAACATCTTAAATACTCAATACTCGCCTTGTGGATAGCACAACAAGCTCATATTAAATATTTAATACTCTATTAATTAATCATGCTAGAAGGCGACGTTCGATATTCCAAATATCATTTGAACGCTTCAGACTTAATATTATTTCTTTGAGGGGTTTGTTATTATTTGTCTCATCTTGTTTAGCGCGCATGCACATATATATATAAAATACGCGTCATTTTATTAAACATGCGAAGCATGTTTGCATAAAATATAATATATATAATATTTAGCATGCAATATAGAATACTATATTCTACCCGGATTGATTATGGACTTTTATTCTAGTTTGGTTCACTAGAGCCACCAAGTGAACCAAAAGGTCAAACCTAGGAGTGCAAGAATTTAAATTTAAACGTAACTATTACATTTAAACCCGGGCTCCATACAAACGGGTCTTCACGCGCTCCTTGCTCCTTGGTCTCCAATTTCTTCAAAATAATTCTAACTATTTCTATTACATTAAAGTATTTAATTTAAATAGAAACCTTGATCAGCAGTCAAGGGGAAGTTCATAGGAGGGAGATAGAATTTTACATCAAGAAAAAAATTAGAGAAGACGAGGTACGCAGACCCCATTTAATAAAACCCATTCATTCAAGCATTCAACTAAAATAAAATCCAATCACATTGGTCAAATAGTCCATAATCAATCCCCATTTATTATCATACATATCACCATATATATCAATAAATAAATATTCATCTCATGAATTAAAATATTTCATATATATATGAGTATCATTTAATGGGCAATTTTAATTTGAATGAAATCCAATTTCAAGATTAAAATAAACTCTTTATTTTAATTATAAAATTATTTAGAATAATATATATATATATATATATATATATATATATATAATATATATATATAATAAACGTGATATCAAGATACTACATTTTTGAATGCTTTCCTGGGTACACATTATATTATGTATGATAGAATATATATAATATATATGCTGATAGCATCCGTTCTTGGTTCCTTTAAAAAAAAAAAAGAATTCGCACCAAGAATCCTGCAGGTCACTACCCTTTTTGAAAAAATTCCCTTTTTAAAACAAATCAATGCCACGGACTGCAAACCACGGACAGCGTAAAAGTTAAAAAATAGTTCGCGTTTTAAAAAAAAAATTGATTTTGTTTTTCATAAAAAAATAATTTTATATAATAAATTATGCCCAATAAATTATTCTAAATAAATACTCATATAATATGAAATCAAAATAATTAATAATTACATAAAGGTTTGGCTCTGATGCCACTGTTGGGTTTGTACGAAATCGTGACGCAATCAAATTGCAAAAATTAGCGGAAGCATGGTATATCAGAGTTTAAAAATTTCTACAAAACCATTACCCGGATCATCCTTTATGCAAATTATTAATTTAAAACGATAAATAAGAAGTTATGGAATCGTACCCTTGTAGAACGAAGCTTCCACAGGTACTAGTTCAACTCCTTGTTCTTCGTGATCTCCTTGAATTTCCGGGTTAGATTCTTTCCTTTGATCAACGTTAGCCACCCAAGTGTTTGGCCTCTAGAGGTGATCCACCAAGGAAGATGAATTATCAAGAAGGAGGGTGTTTGACTTAGTTTTTCTATCCTCTATAGAAAAGGAGTACACTCCAACAATTGAATTGCATCATCTAATATCTATTATAAGACTCCTCTTATATAGATATTAGTCAACCCTTCTAATCCTATTAGACATGGGATTTCTTTTAATTAATTAAACTCCTTTAATTAATTTAGGCTTCCCACCACATGGGAATAATTAATTAAATTCATTTAATTAATTTGTCTCCTAATCTTATTAGGAATAAATGAGAGTACTAAATATTAAATTAATTACTAAACTCCTTTAGAAATTAAAATAATAATAATTGTAATAATATTAATAAGACTCCTCTTATTAATTTATATTTAATATTTCCAAAATATTAAATAATAAACATTAAGCTATTTAATTTAATTTATTCTATCACCATAGATTAAATTAATTATACTTAATGCATTATTACGATTATGCCATTACCTTCTTAAATAATTATTCTTCCTTTTATGGTGTGACCCTTTAGGTTCTCCATATTAAACCGGTTGTGAATAAATCAATTAAAACAATTTTAATCTTATTTAAATAAATAAATTAAACTAATAATCTATTTAAATAAATAATATTTATTCTACAATAGGGATAAGCCTCCCTAGCGATCAACGACTTTCCAGATAATATAGATTTCAACATTAATCATAAAAGAACCTGTGAGTTAATAGTTACCATACAATTCAATCCTTCCACCATACAATGTCCCAATTAAATATAAGACATGGATTTACTGTCAAGTCTTATTTTATTTAATTATATGTATTTCGATTAGAAAATGCACAACTCCAAATAATGCAAATTAAAAACTCCTTTCTAATTTCATTTCACCTTGGCCAAGGATTCCTGGGTTGTCATTTAACGAATCACATATGACATATCTCCTCTTTTACTAGAGGTGATAGATTCTTTATTGATCATTCATTATCTTCATATGTAACTCATTATACCCAAGCATACCCTATATATGCCTTAAAAGGTCTTAAGGAATAAGTCAAAGTATAATTTGTTACATACAAGATACTATGATGATCTCAAGTCCAAGGATCACTTGTACTACTATCACATTAGGAATTCCTATTGACATGCGAGTAAAACTCCATTAGGTATTCCATAGCGAATCACGTTCAGTGAACTTATTCTCCAATAAGCACCTACATACTTGCTTTAGTGTCTCCACACAAATGATCATGAGATCAATCATCCTCATCCAATGAGCAAGCAACATATGTACCAATCTATCCGGATTTACTAATCCCCTTTTTAGTAATCCCACGATTGAGAACTATTTTAGTTTTAAAACTTTCTAAGAATTTAGATCTCATTAGCATGATCATCATCATGATTCTAAAAGCATTGCTTAAAACTATGGGTTATTTACATATTATAAAAACAGCAACATGTATATAATTAAATGCCTTTAATAAATGAATATTTTATTAATAAATAAATAAGATTGTTTACAAAGTACGTGCTTTATCATCATACATGATTGACTTGTATGCACACTACTATCATCAAGTTCAAACATTGAGCACAAGCAGGTGAAATAAAAGAGTGGGTAGAACCGGTATCTAATAAGGTATAGACTTCGTAAGAATTTGTAATTAGCTTACCCGTGAAAACTTCATTCGGGTTCCTCATTTTTTGATAAGTCACGATAAAAGCTCTCCCCTGAACCACCGACTTTGACTTGTCTAGGGACAGCCTTTCGTGTCACCATCCTAGTTGGACTTGACTTCGCTATAGAGCACACTCGAGCTATGTGACCTTCCTTTCCGCAATTGTAACACACTTTGGGTTGCTGTGTATAATTTAGACTGATGTGTCCCTCTTGTCCGCATTTGTAATATACGACCTATGGTCGTTCTCCTCCCCTAGATTTGGATGCTGGTGATGTTGCCGCTGCCGATGTCTTTCAGTTATCATTATTAAATCTCCTCTTTTTGAAATTTTCACTTGACTCACTTCTTCTATTATCTTGGCCAAGATTACCACTAAAGGGGTTACCATTTCTGGCGTGATAATTTCCTCCACGCTGGTTATCATTATTCCGATGATTGTTGCCACCGGTACGACTATTATCGTGTTGTCGGTTGTTGTCCTTTGGTTGAACCGTCTCATTATCTCGTTCCAATAATTGATCCCTATTACAAAATCTGAATACAAACAAAGTTTATGAGAAATGAGGTATTGACAAATTTTAGGTTTCAAACCTCTCAAAAACATTCGTGTCATTCGTTCCTCATTATCCACCAAATGGGATATAAACCGGGATAATTTCGCAAACTTGGCCTCGTATTGTGATACAGTCATACTGTTCTGTTCCAGTTTGATGAATTCCACCTCCTTCATATGACGAATACTTTCTGGAAAGTACTTGTCATTGAACAATTCCTGGAACTTCTTCCAAGACATTTTAAGTGCAAAAGGCTGAGTTGTTTCACATATTCCCACTAGTAATTTGCCTCTCCATGCAACATAAAAGGTGGCAAAAGGAACTTTTTGCTCCTTTGTGCAACCCAAAACATCAAATATTTTGGTGATCTGCTTACTCTAAGCTTCTGCCTTGAGTGGCTCTGGCTTTCCCAAAAACTCTGGTGGTCCCAACTCCTTGAATTGTTTAGCAGTGACCAGCCGTGAGTTACCATTGTTTCCACCTGCATTTTGAAAAGGAGTCTCTCTCGTCTGGTTTTGCATGAATTGTAGAAAACTCCTAAACACCCTATCGTTCATCGTTTGGTCGGTGGTGTTATTTACATGAGGTTTATTGCCTTCCTGATGCACATTATCCTGGTTATTGATTGGCTGTGTCTCAATGGTCTCATATGCTGCATTGCTTATCTCCCGATTTTTAGATGTCATTCTCAAATACTGCCATAAAACAAGGGTTAATTAAAGAAATTGACATGTCACATATTATCCCTATATTCCGACCGACCAATTAAATAACAAATAAGCTTAAGTAGGACACACTAACGAATGTTTTACTCGTCTCTCCCCTCCTAGTTCTAGCCTTAGATCTCCGTCACAGATCATATCCCTATGCTCTGATACCAACTGTGACGCCCCCAAAATAGGTCCACACAACCCATTTTGAGTTGCCAAATACATTGTATAGAATCTAAATACAAACTTCTTGTGTACAACTATTAAACTGTCGTGCAAATACGACAAAACATAAGCTGTGAGTTTCTATACAAATATTGTCTTATAGACAATATCCAAACTCAAATAAAGTCTTCATTACAATTATTTTCATACTATTTTATAGCATAGTGAGGGCTACTATAGTAACCATCTTAGACCATTACTCCACTCCCCGACTAGTCCCAACTACACTCTCGCTTCCTGAGAAAAACAATGGAACCAAAAGGAAAAGAGTGAGCTCAATTAGCCCAGCAAAGAATATTATGACTAAGATAATGTAGAACAAATTATCCTTAGTCCTTAACAGGGAAAAATCTAATAGAATACAATAGACAATAAGCTTTAGATCAACAACTATAACTGAAATAACAATCCATTAGAAGAGTCAAGTAGAGCATGATGTCTACTATCTTCTATGATTTAAAAGTCCATCATCAATATTTTATCAGTGTAACACCAATCAATTAATTATTTCCAATCAACGAGTTATCTATGCACTACAGGCCAAAGATAATCATTTGTATCACCAGTGGTTATGATCATGCTATACACCTGTCCATCTTTGCACTACGGGCCAATGATATTCATCAATCAACAGTTCATCTTTGCACTACGGCCAAATATAACTTTCACCACAATTTAAGTATGAGAATTAAGACAATGATATAAAGAATGAATCTAGTAAGATCAAGGATAAATATTAGAGATTTATAATTCAATTTATCTAGAGTTCAAGAATATCCAAATTGTCAACATGAAGATCAAAAAATGGATCCAATTTTTAGAACAAGATTCATAAAAGATAACTTGGACAAAGAAAAGAAAATTTAATTTTATTTTGAATAGTACTCATGAATACTACCGTATGAATAGTACCCCAACATGAACAGATTTAAATTTAATAAGAAAGTTTAGACCAATATTCTAGTGTAATGATATTTAGATGAAGCAAAAACCTTAAGCCATTTCTAATCATTTCAGGAATTATAGAAGCAATACTTACCATAGTAAGTTTAGATTTAGGAATATGAAATGAAATAATATACAAAACTGCAAATGGATTTTCACCTATCACGCGGTAATCCGCGTAGACAGATCATTTCCACAACTTTAATAAAGAATGAATATGAAGGGTTATTCACCAGGCATGCGGTAGTTTGCGTAGACAGGTTATTCTCATAACTTAATAAAGAAGGAATACGAAGGGTAATTCACTATGCATGCGGTAATCCGCGTAGACAGATTATTTTCACAGCTTAATAAAGAATAGAATGACAACCCTTATGAGTATTGAAAGAAAATAACATCATTTACCTTAGTAGGAGATTGGATACTGCAATAGTGTAGTAGAAGACTACTCTTCTTCTTTCTCTCTTATTCTCTCTATAGTTTCTCTCTATATAGCTTTAGTGAATTGATGAGAAAGAAGGAAGAAATGAGCTTCTATTTATAGAAGAATTCGAGCTTGGCCCTTGCAATGTGAAGAGGCAAGTGGCTTAACGCCTGTAATGCAAAAAGATAAGTGGTTTGACGCCTGTAATGTGAAAGGATAAGTGGTTTGACGCCTGTAATGTGAAAAGGTAAGTGGTTTGACGCCTGTAATGTGAAAAGGTAAGTGGTTTGATGTCTGGTAAAGGCAAGTACTATTGACGAAAGTGACTCTTAGATGATGACCTATAGGTCCCAAACTTATAAAATGCCATATATCACCATTATTTCCTTCGAGTGTCGGCAACTTCTTCTAATGGTTATGTTACTCATCACATATTTAATCAAAACTTTTTAATCCTTCAATAATTATTCACAATTAATATTATAGATTCACAATATTGACAACTAGATCGTTCCTAGGAAAGAGGGGGCTTTCCGATAAGGATTTCTCTTTATTGGCGCGCAATAAGATAACCTAACCTCTTTCCTCGATAGAACTTTCTAAACATTGCCGATAATGCTAATCAATAATATCATTTCAATAATATGAGTTATTATATCGTGATAATTATTAATTTACTAATATAAAATATTGTGCAGATGGTACTGTAATAATTATTGAATCAATAATATGAGATACTATGCATCAACTACTGTGGCAATTATTGAATACTGAGTGATTTCTTACGTAAGAATCAATAATAAGAGATACTGTGCAATACTGTGTACTACTGTGCAATAACGACGCATTACTATACTTTTATCATCGAGTATTTCAACAGTTTAACGGTACGAGTTTTGTCGTTATTTTTATAAAAAGGTCATTTCTGTCGCTTTCTATATCCAACAGTTATTCCGTTATGGGGTCCACCAATGATTGCGTTGTCGTACGAATATTCTCTGACAAAAAAAATATTCCCCGACCAAACGAATATTCCCCGACACAACGAATATTTTATGACAACTTGCTTACTTTATAAAATCTGCACATCACCCATAACTATACCATTTATTAAATTATCACCTTCCTATTTAGAATAATAATTAGAGAAAATTAAATTTTTATTCATAAAAAATTGGGGTCTTACAACTGATTCTGCCAATTCTTGCAGCCACATGACTACACCTATTAGAAGTACCAAAAATGAGCTATCACCATTTATACCAAGCAAGCAAAAATGTAATATTTAAACTTACTTTACTCTAATCAAAAATGCATTGTAAAATCTATTTCACTTTATCAAAAATGAACTATTTACTCAAACTAACAAGAATTAAACATAGGGGGGGAATCAGATATCGAGCAAGAATTAAATATGTGGAAGAGAGAGAATGTATTGGATATGTAATGAGAATTAAACAAGGGAGAGAGAGAGGGTGAATGGGGTGCCTCCTATCGAGCGCTTGTTTATTGTCGTCTAGCTCGATTGTCTCTGAGTTGATCATGGAGTGGAGAGGACAATTGAGAACTTTTGGCGGTCAATTTTGCCTCCCCAATAATGCTTCAAACGCTGACCATTGACTTTGAAAGGTTGATCTTGATCTTTTCCTACTATCTCAACAGCTCCGTGTGGAAATACAGTCTTTATCGTGAAAGGGCCCGACCAACGGGACTTGAGCTTTCCCGGGAATAATCTAAGCCCAGAATTTAATAGAAGCACTGCTTGTCCCAGCTCAAATTGCCTTTTGATAATTTTCTGGTCGTGCCACTTTTTTTACCATTTCCTTGTACAATTTCAAATTCTCATATGCCTGCAAGCGAAATTCATCAAGTTCATTAAGCTACAAAAGTCTCTTTTTGCCTGCGGCCGAGAGATTAAAATTTAACTTCCTGATAGCCCAGTATGATTTATGCTCTAACTCCACAAGAAGGTGACAAGCCTTGCCATATACCAGTTGATAGGGTGACATGTCAATGGTTGTCTTGTATGCAGTCCTGTATGCCCAAAGTGCGTCATTAAGCTTTATAGCCCAGTCCTTCCTAGATGGATTTATAATTTTTTCAAAAATTCTCTTCACTTCCCTATTGGATACTTCTGCTTAGCAACTCGTCTGGGGGTGATACGCTATAGCAATCCTTTGATTTACCCCATACTTAGCAAGTAAAGCTGTGAAATATTTGTTGCAAAAGTGGCTTCTTTCATCACTGATTATCGCTCTAGAGCTGCCAAAACGGGTGAAGATATTATTTTGAAGGAATTTCAGGACGACCTTGGCATCATTGGTTGGTAGAGCACAAGCTTCCATCCATTTCATAACGTAGTCAACTGCCAACAGAATGTACAGGTTGCGGAAAGAAGATGGAAATGGCCCCATAAAATTTATTCCCCGCATATAAAAGACTTCCACTTCCAAAATTGAGTTTAGTGGTATTTCATTGTGTTTGGAAATGTTGCCCACCCTTTGGCATCTATTACAGTTTTTAACAAACTGATAGGCATCTTTGAATAATGTAGGCCAATAGAACCCTGCTTGAAGCACTTTTACTGCAGTCCTCTCAGTCCCATAATGACCTCCATATAGTGAAGAGTGGCATGCATACAAAATAGTAGCTGTCTCACTAAATGGAATACACATGCGAATCATACGATCTACACACTGCCTAAACAAGAATAGCTCATCCCACATGTATCTCTTCACTTCATGCAAAAATTTCTTTTTCTGTTGATGAGTCAAGTCTGGTGGAAGTACGTTGCTCACTAGATAGTTGACGAAATCAGCAAACCATAGAATTTTTGAAGTCACTGTAAATAGTTGTTCATCGGGAAAGTAATCGTTGATCACTGCCTTGTCCTTCTTATCATGCTCTAGACTTACTAATCTGGAAAGATGGTTAGCCACTTGATTCTCTGTACCTTTTTTTGTCCCAAATTTCCAAGTTGAACTCGTGGAGAAGAAGAATCCATTTGATTAATCTGGGCTTAGCATCTTTTTTGGCTATCAAATATCTAATGGCCGCATGATCAGTATAAACCTCTACTCTCGTCCCAATAAGGTAAGACCTGAACTTGTCAAATGCATAAACAACTGCTAATATCTCTTTTTCAGTGGTTGTGTAGTTTAACTGAGCATCTAATAGAGTCTTGCTGGCGTAATATATGACATGAAAGATCTTCTCTCTGTGCTGACCTAATACTGCCTCAACTGCATATTTGCTGGCATCACATATCAACTCAAATGGCAAAGACCAATCCAGGTCACAATCACTGGTGCCGATGTTAGCTTCTTCTTTAACAAGTTAAACGCAGCCAAGCAATCCTCATCAAATCTAAACAGGACATCCTTCTCTAGTAAACTGCATAATGGTTTTATAATTTTGGAAAAGCCTTTAATGAATCTTCGATAGAACCCATCATGTCCCAAAAAACTACGAATCCCTTTGATCGATATCGGTGGTGGTAGATTCTTAATTGTCTCCAACTTAGATTTATCAACCTCCAATCCCTTTACTGAAACCTTATTCCCGAGTATAATCCCTTCTTGTATCGTGAAATGACACTTTTCCCAATGTAGCACAAGGTTGGTTTCCACACAACGCCTTAGCACCATGATCAGATTCTCAAGACATCTATCAAATGAGTCTCCGAACAAAGAGAAGTCATCCATGAAAACTTCAATGTTTTTCTCTACCATGTCTGAGAAAATAGCCATCATACATCTTTGAAATGTAGCAGGAGCATTGCAAAGCCCAAAAGACATCCGTCTGAAGGCGAAGGTACAGTAAGGACAAGTAAATGTTGTCTTCTCTTGGTCCTCTAGAGGTATGACAATTTGTTTATACCCAGAATATCCATCTAACAAGCAATAATATTCGTGCCCAGCAAGTCTGTCCAACATATGGTCAATGAATGGTAATGGAAAATGATCCTTCCTAGTCACTTTATTGAGCTTCCTGTAGTCCATACATACTCTCCAACCTGTCACTGTCCATGTTGGAATCAACTCATTGTTATCATTTTTCACCACTGTCATCCCTCCTTTCTTGGGCACACACTGCACAGGGCTTACCCATGAGCTATCTAAGATGGGATAAATAATTCTAGCGTCTAACCATTTCAGAATCTCTTTCTTGACCACCTCTTTCATGATGGGGTCTAGCCTTGTTTGTTGTTCAACTGTAGGCTTGCTATCATCCTCCATCAAAAATTTATGCATGCAGAAGGAAGGACTTATTCCTTTGATGTCGGCAAGGGTCCACCCAATAGCATTTTTGAACTCTCGAATGACTCTAATTAGCTTATTTTCCTAAAATGTTGTTAGTGCATATGCAATAATAATAGGTAAAGTATCTGATTCACCTAAGTATGCATACCTGAGATGAGAAGGTAGTGGTTTGAGCTCAAGTGTTGGAAGTACCTCTAAGGATGGCCTCAAACGGTCTGAAGATATATCTGAAGTTTCTAATGGCTTAAACGGTACCTTAAATTTGTTAATTCTTGGAAGTGCATCTAACAACTGGAGATATTCAATCAATTTTGGCTCATCTATTTTAATATCACCCATCAGTGTGGTCTCTAACGGATCCTTGTGCATATCAAAAATTCATCATCCACGGCTCTATCATCCACATCCATTCTGAAGAATTCCTCTTTGTCTGTAGGGAATTTCATAGATTTAAACACATTGAACGTGACCTCTTGATCTTGGACCCTCATAGTAAGTTCACCTTTTTGCAGATCGATGAGAGTCCTCCCTGTTGCTAAAAATGGTCTCCCCAAAATGATAGGAATGTCTTTGTTTTCTTCATAGTCAAGGATGATGAAATCTGCTGGGAAGATGAGTTTATCCACCTTTACGAGGATGTCCTCCACAAACCCTTTCGGATAAGTAATGGACATATCTACAAGTTGAAAAGAGATGTTTGTTGGTTTTGGAGCCGGCAAACCCAATTGTGTATAGACAGATAGTAGCAGAAGATTTATGCTAGCACCCAAGTCACATAGACACTTGTTAAATGACATGCTACCAATAGAACATGGGATAGTGAAACTGCTAGGATCCTTTAACTTGGGAGGTAGCTTTCTTTGTAGAACTACACTGCACTCCTCAGTTAAAGCAACTGTTTCAAAATCTTCTAACTTCTTCTTTCTGGATAGAATTCCCTTTATGAACTTTGCATAGCTCGGCAGCTGTTCTAAGGCTTCTGCAAATGGGATGTTAATCTGTAGCTTCTTGAAGACTTCAAGGAATTTGGCAAATTGTTTGTCTAATTTTTGCTTTTGAAGCCTCTGTGGATACAAAATCGGTGGATATGTCCTAGGAGGAGGGACAAGTGTTTTCTCAGCTATTTCCATTTGTTCTGGTTCATTTCCTGCATTGCCTTCTTTGTCCTTAGCAAATTATGCAGAATTCAAGTCTGGGGTAGGGCGCAGCTGCGCGCTATTCCTTTGTAATTCAGGCGCAGCTGCGCCTGCCTGCTGAAGTTGTTTTCCAATTCTGATTGTTACTACTTGACACTGCTCCTTTCCCTCTCTCCTTGGATTGGCTTCTGTATTGCTGGGAAGGGAGCCTTGTGGTCTACTTGTCAGTATGCTAGCCATTTGGCCCATTTGATTTTCCAATTTTTTTATAGCCACCGCTTGGCTCTTTATCATCACCTCGGTGTTAGCCATGTATTCAACATCATCTCCTCCATTTATGATTTATTTTCTAGTTGAAGAGTTGGAGCTTGTTGATGATTTTGTTTTTGGAATTCTGATGGTATGAAGGTATTGGAGCTTGTTGATGGTTTTGGTTGTTGCTCCATGAAAAGTTGGGATGGTTTCTGTTATTAGAGTTGAAGGTGTTCTGGTATTGATTTGGTTACCTCTGATAGTTACACACAAACTGCACCGATTTGGGATTGATAGCACATTGGTCTATGGGATGTGACCCCGCACAAAGCTCACAAACATAGGCCACTTGTTGCACTTTTGACTCGATAATGGAATCAATTTTCTTTGACATAACCGATAATTGAGCTGCTAAAGTCGTGATTGCATTTACCTCCAATACTCCAGCTACTTTCTAATGATTCAGTCTAGAAGTAGGCCATTGGTAATCATTTACAACCATGGTCTCTAACAACTCATATGCCTCTTCATAACTTTTGGCTATGAATGCCCCTCCTGAAGCTGCATCAATGCTAGACCGAGTTTGACTACCCAATCCATTGTAAAATGTATTTATCTCCATCCATTGAGGTAATCCATGATGAGGACATTTCCTTAGTAATTCTTTGTATCTCTCCCACGCTTCATATAAGGACTCACCATGTTGTTTCTCAAAGGTGAAAATTTCACTCCTCATTTTGGCAGTCTTTGCGGGTGGGTAGGATTTTGCCAAGAATTTCTGTGCCAAGTCTTGCCAAGTGGTAATGGACCCCGGTGGTAACGAGTGAAGCCAACTCTTTGCCTTGTCTATCAACGTGAATGGAAAAAGTCTAAGTCTCACCACATCATCCGTTACTCTATTAAACTTATAATTATCACATATCTCAATGAATCTCATTAAATGCTCATTCGGGTCATCATTAGCCATACCCCCAAACTGAACTGAGTTTTGCACATTTGTATTGTTCCCGATTTGATTTTGAAGGAATTAACAGCTATTGATGGCCTTGTGATGCTTGAATGTAACTCATGGATACGCGGCGTTACATAGTCCCTTAATGCTTTATGTTCTTCTGTAGCCATGACTATCGGTGTCTCTGTTTCCTCTTGAATACTAGGAGTACCCTTACTCAATTACTTAATGTTGTCCTTTCTAGGCACCAAAGTAGGCTTCTTAGACCGAGTGTGCATACACTATTCAAGAGTGCCTGAAATAAAAGAAAATAAAAACATAAATAAGATAAGAAAGATTTGTTTAACTAAGATCAATTTAATTTAAACTGATGACGAAAGTAATAAAAACAATCAATAATCCTCGACAACGGAGCCAAAAACTTGTTGGCTTATTTGGGTGTTAATCAAAACAACACACACACGCAAGTGCACGTGGTCCACAAGTAATATAGAGTGAGTAGAATATCGTTCCCACGGAGAATAATGAATGTATTTTTATCTAACATGCAACAGTTTTATCACTATCTCGGTCTACTTAAATAGTTGAATGATATGAAACTTAGCTAGAAGTGCCATTTGCAAGGAAATAGTAAAATAACAAGTAAAATAGCCAAATAAGGGGAATATAGGGTATATGATTTCATTTAATATTTCATTCAAGATACTACACTTCCTTTCAAGCTTATTTAATTATTATGGATTGTTAGTCAAGCACACACAAGTAAGATATGACCATCTCTCGATGTACCATACCCGTATTACATTCAATCCACAAAAGACAGAATAAATGCAAACACCCAAATTGATTAATGCACTATATATCTATGTGAATTACAATCAAAGCGGGTTGAAGCTCAAGTGCTCAATGGACTATATATGGTGCTTCGGTATATGTCTATTCTAGGCACGAAACATAAATTCCATCTCAATGTAGAATTCACATATATATGCTAATATGATTAGTTCTAAGCCTATACTTCATTTTTCAAGTTCATATAAACTAACATGGTAATTGGTGATCAAGCAATAATCATTTAAAGTAAATCACATAAGACAATCTAATATAGATAATCAACTAAGTCTCATAAGGGAATATAGAAATCTGAACTACATATTAAGATTCATCATAACCCCATAACAGAAATTAGTTCATATATAAAGCAAAATCCATCACAAGAGATTGTTCATACATTGGAAGCCAAAATGAAAAGAAAGAGATACTAAAGATAGAAAGATGTAAATCTGATCTCCTTCTCAAATCTGAGCATACAATATTAATCCAAGCTCCAATGTTCCCAAATTTAGCCTTAATCTAAGCTATCTATAAATATCTACTATAGAAACTAAGAGAGAAGCATATATATAGAAGAAGAGGCTACCACTATCTCTCTGTGTTTCTCTAACCCTAAAAAGGCAATAAAAACGATCTATTAATGATGCCCTCACTTGAAATGACCCCTCCTTTTAGTAAATGGTTGATTGGTGTAATAAGTGAAAAGTCAGCTGCTGAAAAATCAGTGACCGACGCAGTTGCTCTGAATTTTCTCTTGGCCTGGGCGCAGCAGCGCGCCAGGGCATCCGGTTGCTGGCTTGGGCTCAGCTGCGCTCTGCTACACTTTGCTCTGCTGCTGCTGTAATTTTCCTTTGCCCATTCCTTTGCTCAATTAGCTTGCCTTGCCTCTTGCCTTAGCTCCTTTATGCCCACATACAAGAATCCATGTATATACTATGCCGATTTGTCCTCCCTTTTTACGATAATGCCACCGGGCGAGTTTTCATCATGAAACCTACAAAATGATAAGAAATGCATGAAAAGCTACTAAAACACATGAGTTTAAACAACAGTTATGGTAAGATAGCATCCAATAAGTAGGTATAAAACCTACTTATCATGTACTTCCCCTTGATTGCTGATCAAGGTTTTTATTTAATGTAAATAGTTTATGTAATAGGATTAGTTAGAATTATCTTGAAGAATTGGAGACCAAGGAGCAAAGAGCGCATGAAGAACCGTTTGTATGGAGCCCGGGGTTAAATGTAAATGTTTTGTTTAAATTTAATTCTTGCACTCCTAGGTTTGACCTTTTTGTTCACTTGATGGCTCGAGTGAACCAAACTAGAATAAAAGCCCATAATCAATCCGAGTAGAATATTGTATTCTATATGTATGCTTATACTATATATATATATATATATTATACAACATGCTTCACATGTTAATTAATATGACGCGTATTTTATATAGACATATATATATATATGTGTGTGTGTGTGTATGTGTGTGTGTGTGTGTGTGTGTGTGTGTGTGTGTGTGTGTGTGCATTCGTGCTTAACAAGATGAGGCAATTAATAAAAAGCCCCTCAAAGAATTTATATTAAGTCCTAAGCGTTCAAAGATATTTGGAATATTGAACATCGCCTTCTAGCATGATACATTTAATAGAGTATTAAATATTTAATGAGTTTGTTGTGTCACCACAAGGCAAGTATTAAATATTTAAGATGTTGATTTATCACATTTGATGCCTATAAAGAAGTTGAACAATACTGTTTTGTTGTGTCACCACAAGAATGGTATTTTTTTGTTTGAATATATAAAAGTGCTAGGTTGGACTTAACTTATATAATTTTGGTTCGGATGTGTCACCACTTGATCAAAATAATCAAAGAGGCATAAAAAGGAGTTATATGATGATGTAATTGACAATAGTTGTCTACCTATTTGTTAATATATCGTTTGTTGTGTCACCACAAGACTATATATATTTGAAATGGGATCCTAAATCTCACTAGCAAATCTTTAATTAAGTTTGTCGAACTATATATTGTTAGGGTAATATAGTTTGAAGAAAATAGTGGAAAATATCAATTTAAAATAAGATCTAATTTATTTTAATAATTAATTAAATAAATGATAAAATATTGTTTTATTTCATATGCAGAATTTGAAAAATGTCACACTCACTATCACTGCGTTGCATACTTGATGCTAACAAGTTGACAGGACCGAATTACACCGACTGGTTAAGAAATTTGAGAGTTGTTCTCACTGCTAAAAGCTTTCTTATTTCCAAGATTCATTTGTCCCTGTAAAGGTTGCAGAAACAGCCTATGCGGAAGAGATTGCTACTTTTATAAAGTGACAAGATGATGCATCTATTGCACAGTGCCTCATGCTCGCATCCATGAGTAACGAGCTACATCGTCAGCACGAGAAAATGGATGCCTATTCTATTTTGTTGCACCTAAAAGAATTATATGGTGAGAAAAGCAGGACTGCTAGGTATCAGATATCTAGAGAGCTCTTCCGATCTCGCAAGTCCGAGGGCACTAAAGTTGAGACTCCTTGTCTAAAGTTGATTAATCTAATTGAACAATTGGAACAATTGGGGTTTACCATGGATGGGGAGTTAAATCAAGATTTGATCTTTCAGTCAATCCCGGACATCTTCTCATAATTTGTTGTGAATTTCCACATGAATAAGTTGGACGTTAGCTTGCCTGAGTTACTTAACATGTTGAAAACTGCTGAAGGTTACTTCCCATCCAAGAGGGACTATGTCTTAATGGTAGATGATTCTTCCAAGAAAAGGAAGAGGTCCATGGTATCTTCTGAAAAAAAGAAAAGCAAGAAGGCTAAGGGCAATGCAAAGAAAAAGAACAATAAGAAACCTGATCCTTATAGCAAAGGAATATGCTTCCATTGCAATAGGACGGGACACTGGAAGAGGAACTGTGATAAGTACCTTGCGGAACAAAAGCAGAAGAAGCTTTAGGTTTTATCATGATTGAAATTAATTTTTCTCAAAGTCAAAATTCTACTTGGGTATTGGATACCGGATGTAGTTCTCACATATGTAATACTATGCAGGGACTGGTCAAAATTAGAAAGCTGAACAAGGATAAAGTCGTCCTACTAGTGGGACATGGATCAAAGGTTACTGCATTAGCTATGGGGACTTATTGTTTAGCACTGCCTTCGGAAAAGTCCATTTATTTAAATAATTATTATTATGTTCCAACACTTATTAGAAACATTATTTCAATTTCTGTATTAGATATGGAAGGATTTGATATTATAATTAAGAACAATAGTTGTTCCATTTATAATAAGAATGTTTTATATTGTGTTGGTAAATTATTAAATAGACTTTATGTGATTGACTTGAATGAAAATGTACTTCAAATTGAACATACTAATAAAAGGAAAAGAGACGATGTTAATTATACTTTTATGTGGCACTGTAGACTCGGTCATATCAATGAAACAAGATTATCCTAGTTGCACAAGGATGGGCTCTTAGAGCTATTTGATTATGAATCATATCCAACTTGTGAATCTTGTCTCATGGGTAAAATGACTAAATCACCTTTTAGTGGAAAAAGAGAAAGAGTTACAGAGTTGTTAGCGTTGGTACACACAGATGTATGTGGACCTATGACAACGAATGTACGAGGAGGGTATTCTTATTTCATTACTTTCACTGATGATCATTAAAGATATGGATATGTGTATTTAATGAAATACAAATCCGAATCGTTTGAAAAATTCAAAGAATTCAGAAGTGAAGTAGAGAAACAAACCCGCAAGAGTATTAAGATTCTTCAATTGGATCAAGGAGGAGAATATTTAAGTGGTGAGTTTCTCAATTATCTCAAAGAAAATTGTATAATCTCATAATTGACTTCACCAGGAACACCACAGTTGAATGGTGTATCTGAAAAGAAAAATCGAACATTGTTGGACATGGTTCATTCCATGATGAGTTTTATCGATATTCCAGTATCATTCTGGGGCTTTGCCCTAGAAGCGGCTGCATACCTACTTAACAAGGTACCTACCAAATCCGTCCCAAAGACTCTATATGAGTTATGGACAGGGAGGAAACCAAAGCTTAAGCATGTTAAGACTTGGGGTTGTCCAGCTTATGCCAAAACGTTTGAAAATGATAAGCTGAAGACTAGATCTGAAAAATATAGATTTGTGGGATACCCTAAAGAAACTTTAGGGTATTACTTCTATCATTCTACTGATCAAAAGGTGTTTGTTGCAAAAAATGCTACCTTTTTGGAAAAGGAGTTTTTCCTTGAAGGGGTCAGTGAGAGTAAGATATATCTTGAAGAAGTTCAAGACCCACAAATTACGACATATCAAAGTCAGGTACCTGACCAATTAGAAGAACCAATTTTAAAACACCATATTCATAAATCTGGAAGGATACCGAAGATATATGATAGGTATGGATTTGTCATAGAACATAACGATGAGGTACACATCATGAATGATGATGATCAATTAAATTACGAATAGGATATGAGTAGTAAAGACTAAGAGAAATGGCAAGAAACTATGAAATCTGAAATGGACTCCATGTTTAAAAACCAAGTATGGACTTTGGTTTCAGCACCTGAGGGCATTAAGCCTATTGGGTGCAAATGGGTCTTTTAAGAGAAAGACTGGAGCGGATGGCAAGGTAGAGACCTATAAGGCCCCAAAGACACCTGAGGAGAGAGACCATATGAGTAAGATACCTTATGCTTTAGTAATAGGATCTATCATGTACGGTATGATATGTACTAGACCTGATTTCGCTCATGGACTTAGTGTAACGAGCAGATACCAGTCGAATCCAAGAGAAGAGCACTGGAAGGCAGTGAAAAATATCTTAAAGTACTTAATGAGAACTAAGGATGCATTTCTTGTCTATAGTGGATCTAAATTAAAACTAAAGGGCTATACAGACTTAAGTTTTCAAACGGATCAAGATGACAGTAAATCCATTTTGGGGTATATGTTTACCTTAAACGGTGGCGCAGTGAGTTGGAAAAGTTCCAAGCAGCAAACAGTTGCTGATTCAGTGACAGAGGCAGAGTACATAGCTGCAAGTAAAGCTACAAAGGAGGCTATTTGGATGAAAAAGTTCATAACTAAACTTGGCGTGGTTCCTAGCATTAGATGAGCAATACCTTTATTCTGTGACAACACCGGAGCTGTTGCACATACCAAGGAACCCAGGTCTTATTCGAAATCTAAACACGTGTTGCGACGGTTTAATTTGATTAGAGAGATCATTGAAAGAGGGGATGTCACCTAGGACGAGTGGACACTCAAAATAATATTGCAGATCCATTTACTAAAGCTTTAACACAACAGCAATTTGAATGTCACTTAGAGAAGATGGGTATTAAATACCAAGGCGATTGGCTTTAGTGCAAGTGGGTGATTGAAAGTATTATGCACACAAGCCAATCATGTATGATGATAAAGCATATACTTTGTGACAATCTTATTTATTTATTAATAAAAGAATTATTTATTTAAAGGCGTCTATATTATTATCTACATCATACTATTATATTTAAATGTGATAAACTCATAGTTTTAAGCAATGTTTTTAGAATCATGAAGATGATCATGCTAATGAGATCTAAATTCTTAGATAGCATAAAACTAAAATAGTTTCCAATCGATGGATTACAAAATATGGAATTAGTGAATCCGTATAGATTGGTACATACATTGCTTGCTCTTTGGAAGAGGATAATCGATCTCATGATCATTTGTGTAGAGACACTAAAGCAAGTATGTAGGTACTTATTGGAGAATAAGTACACTGAACGTGGCTTGCTAAGGAATACCTAATGGAGTTTTACTCGCCTATCAATAGGAATTCCTTTAGTGATAGTAGTACAAGTAATCGTTAGACTTGAGATCATCATAATATCTTATGTATGATGAGTTATAGTTTGACATGTCCCTTAAGTCCCTGAGGGTATATCAAAGGGTATGCTTGAGTATAATTATAATGAATGATCAATAAAGGATCTACCACTTATAGTAAAAAAAGTGAATGTCCTATGTGATTCGATAAATGACAACTCTGTAGTCCTTGGCCAAGGCAGAATGAAATTTGAAAGTAGTATCTAATTTGCATTATCGGAGTTTGTGCATTTAGGATCAAAATACATATAATTAAATAAAATAAGACTTGATAGTAAATCCATGTCTTATATTTAATTAGGACATTGTATGGTAGAAAGAATGAATTGTACGGTAACTATTTACTCAAAGGTTCTTTTATGATTAATGTTGAAATCTATATTATCTGGAAAGTCGTTGAGCGCTAAGGGAGCTTACCCTTATTGTAGAATAAATATTTATTTAAATGAATTAGTAGTTAATTTATTTATTTAAATAAAATTAAAATTATTCTAATTAATTTATTCATAACCAATTTAATATGAAGAACCTAACTGGTCACACCATAAAAGGATGAATATTTATTTCAGAAGCAAATGACATAATTGTAATAATAAGTTAAGTGTATTTAATTTAATTTATGGTGGTAGAATAAATTAATTAGCTTAATATTTATTATTTAGTTTTTTAGAAATATTAAATATAAATTAATAAGAGGAGTCTTATTATTATTATTAATTTGAATTCTTAATAGAGTTTGAGAAATAATTATTAAAAGTACTCTCCCATATTCCTAATAAGATTAAGAGGTAAATTAATTAAAGGAGTTTAATTAATTACTCCTAATAAGATTAGGAAGCCTAATTAATTAAAAGAGTTTACTTAATTAATATGAAACCCAAATCCTAAAATGGTTAGGAGGGCTACCTACATCTATAAATAAGAAGAGTCTTATTTTGATTAAGGGCCAATGCAACTCCAATTGTTGGGAGAGCTCACTTTTTCTTGAGAGAGAGAATACTAAGGTTTTGCTAATAACCCACCTTCTTAATATTTGTTCATCCTTGGTGGATCACCTCTAGACGCCAAACACTTGGGTGGCTGACGTTGATCAAAGGAAGGAATCACACCCAGTAGATTCAAGTTGAAACAAGGAAAGGATTGGAGTTGAACTCATACCCGAGGAAGCATGAATCTTCAAGGGTATGATTCATTTTCATCTTTTTAGATTGAATTAATAATTGTGCATAAAGGATGATCTGAATTCATGATTTGTAAAATTTTTAAACTCTATTTGTACGCTTCCGCTGCTATGTATGTAATTGTTCTATGCTAATTTGATCTTACAAACCTAACAGTGGCATCAGAGCCAAACCTTTATGCTAGTTATTAATTATTTTTATTTGATATATATATATATAATATATATATATATTGATATATATTTTGAACAATTTAATTGGGCATAATTGTTAGCTAGGAATCATATTTTTTTGGAAAAAAACTACACAATTTGCGAACTTGAAAAATAGTTCCTGGCGACTGGCGCCGCAATGCCGGATTACAGTTTAATCTGGGCGCTGCAGCGCTGGTTTGGGTCAGGAAACGAGCGAACCGGCGATGCAGCGCCTGTTCACAAAGCAAACGAAGCGCCGCAGCGCCTGTTTACAGAGTAAACGAAGTGCAGCGCCAGGTTTGAATTTTGACAATACGGGTGACCCGGCGCTGCAACGCCAGTGTATAGTACAAACTAGGCGACATAGCGCCGGTTACCAGAATTGAGAATTTTAATTTTTTATTTGATTTCTAATTAAGATAAAAGATTTATTTTAATTAAAATTAAAAAAAAATTCTATAATTCCAAATTAATAATGGAGTTTATTAGATTTAGAATTGGATTAAAATAAAGATGTTTATTTTAATTAGAATTGGATTTCATGCTAACTAATTAGAGTTAGAATTGGATTCCATGATAACTAATTAGAGTTGAAATCGGATTTCGAAACTACTACGATTGCCCATTAAATCGATGTCATTGTATATATTAAATATTTTATTTATTGATGCATATGGTGATATGTATGATAATAAATGGGATTGATTATGTGTTGACCTAGTCATATTCTATCCTTGTGTTTTGATGGTGACTTGTTTTGTGTACTAAATCCTTTTTTTGACATTTCATGTATTTGATAAAAAGAACCTTGGTGGTGTAAACGAATGGATTGAAGATTTTATTTTTCTAGGAAATAAAATGTAAGGTCAATTGTATTTTAATTGATTTTTCAATCAAGGCTCTAGGACATATTATGTGCATTTAATAATATATGTTATGTATGTTTAGATTAAAAGGGATTTTAAAACTAATGAAAAAGGTTTTTCGATAAATAAATAATATGGTTACTTGATCAGTTTTTAGTGACATAAATTTATCAAAGATCAAGAGTTTTAAAACATTATTGAAAAACGTGTTGTTAGTAGATATATTTGCTTTCAAAAGAATCCTAATGATATATGTTTTGCATATATGTATACACGTGTAATTCATTTATATATATATATATTTCTGTGTGTATGCTAAAGTAGAGGAAGTTATTTGATATAGATATGTTATAGGAACATGTTTCTAGGAAGTCATGATTACATAGTCTTGGAACTCTAATATACTTTTTGAATTGGAAAATGAATGGGTTATGCCTTTTGGATTTCTATGTAATGAGATAAAGTCAAATGCGTTTAAAGTGGGATATCTTTATAAGGGACTTAGAGTGGCTAGCACGTGATGATGATTTATTAACTATCAATATGGACTCTATCTAAATCACGTTAAAGGAAAATATTGTTCTAACAGAGTATATTATATTGGGTAAATAAAAGATATTCTGTTAATATGATAAACTTGCATATATCTCTTAGACTGTTATACATTATCTTTAGAGATATATTCTAGAACGGATATATTTTCAAATCAAATTGGAGATTGGATTTGTTCTTTAACGGTAAAATAGTTTTGGCTATATAAGTAGCTGGATTTATTAAAGTTAAGCACACGACTTACTATTGCATTAATTCTGAAATTAAAGAGCTATTCAATTAATTGGTGCAAACTCAGTTGGTTGGGTATTGATATTCTGATATTTAATCGGCCTATTTTCGGTGAGCTGTAATTAGTAATCTTTCTTTATTATTTGATCATTGCATTATATAGTTGAGCCTTGCATTGTTAAATTGATTATTTTCCATTGATCATAGACGTCTATATTTGTAATCTATTTTCTGTTTAGACTAAGTGTAGTCTAAAGGTTTTAATCCGTGTGAATTAGAGAAGCATTACAAACAGGTTCAAGGAAGCAAAGGTGCTTAAGGAGTGCATAGGTGCACAAGGAGCAAGAGTGCTCAAGAGAGCTTAATTATTTAAATTATTGTAAGAATCTGCTTTGTAATAAGTATTGATTTATAAAGAAATAAATAAAGTGAGTCTCCAATACTAGTTAGTATTGGACATGGAGTAGACTACTATTATAGAGGGTAGTAGTTGAACCACGTAAAAATTCTTGGTGTTCAGTTAATTAATTGTGTTTAACTTTATTGTTCACAAGAAATTAACTAAATTAAGTGTAAGATTATAAGTTAATATATTAATCATATTCAGAAATTTAGTTATCTAAATAATTGATCATTTTAGTAAATTGAAGTTAAAAGTCTTTAAACTATTTTATTTATTCGGGGTCCTGTATTAATCATTTCAGCAAGCTGAATTAAGTACAAGTTTTAACTTAAAATAAAAATCGGCCATAGTTGTTCTCACACTTATTCAACCGCCCTTCTAAGTGTGCCTATCTGAATTTCATTTGGTATCAAAGCTTGGCTCTACTTATCTTGGTCTTAAAGGTGACTTGTAGGGAAAGATTCTGACATGGCACAGTTCGGGAACAACAATCAAGAAGGTCAATCAACCAATAGACCACCACTGCTGCATGGAACCGAAAACTTTAACTTTTGGAAATTTTGAATGAGGATTTATCTTAAAAGAGATCCTTGGGAATGGTGGGTCTTGGAAAATGGACCTGTTATTCCAAGGAAAGATGATGGGACTCCAAAGACTCTGCTGGAAATGGATTCAGTCGAAACCTACATGGTCTCATATGATTCAAGGGCTATGAACACACTTCTTAGTGGCATGGTACAATCCGAGATAGATAAAGTCTCCTCATAAAACACAATGAAAGAGATATGGGATACTCTAGTAGTAAGTCATGAAGGTACCTCTAAAGTACGAGAAGTCAAGTTAAGCATGCTCATACACGACTATGAAATGTTTAAGCTCGAAAAAGATGAAACCATCAAGATGGCTCAAGCACAATTTCTAGTCCTCATAAACTCCTTGAAGTTACTAGATAAAACTATTCCACAAAGTGAGATTAATCGTAAGTTACTTCGGGCTATGCCCAAAAGGTTTGGTTCTAAAATTACCACTCTTCAAGATTCTGTTAGTATTTCCTCTATGGATACTTTAACTCTTTTTGGTGAATTAGAAGAATATGAACATCAATTAAAGAGATATGATGATGAGGAGGAAACTCCTCGAAGAAAGGACTTAGCTCTTAATGTAGGAAATGAAGAGGAACTTGATGATGACTTAGATGAAGAAATAGCTATGATGTCAAGAAGACTCAAAGGACTACTACAAAGGAAGAACAAGAGGAGGAATACTTTCAAATCAAATAAGTTCAAAGGAAAGAAAACCGAAGAGACATGCTTCAAATGTGGACGTCCAGGTCACTTCAAGAAAGATTATTTTTAATTAAAGAAGAAAGGGAAGACAAACTACAAAGACAAAAAAAAAGAACAAAGCCCTTGTTACATGGAGTGATGAGGAATCCGAAGTAGAGATCGATGCCAAAGAGGAGATAGCTCGAGTATGCTTCGTGGGAATTAAAGGTGAAACTAATCAAGTATCTCTTAAGGAGCTATATGAGAATCCAGAATTACACATAATTCAAATTTTTTGAATAATTTTTTTATTATTTAATATTGATATTGATTATCAATATTGTGCTCAGTATCTATGATATGAGTTTAGCAAAGTGGTCAAACTGTGTATTGACTGAGAAATATGAGTACAATTTTGTTTAACAGAGAATAGAAGCTCTAACCCTAGTTACGGATAGGGATTCGGTAGAAAATACAGTTATAATAATTGTATTGATGAATGTGTGAGTTTTTATAACTTATTAAGTCAATTAGAGCTATTAAGTTAATACACTAGGGGAATATGTTATGACATATGTGAATTATATACGTGATTGAATAAATATGTATTATGAATGTGTATATATTTATTTAGCATCTAAAGAGAATTAAGAATAAAGCTATATGACCTAATATATATATTAGGTATAATAATTACATAACCTAAGGGTTATAATATGGGAGAATGATAGTATTTAAATATATACTAATCCTAAGAGATTTATTTTATACATCTCAAATAATTAAATTTTATAACCTAAGTAAAACAAGTTTAATTGGATTATGAAATTAAAGATATATGAGTAAGGAATTAACTTACAAATGTGTGTAAGGAAATCGTAACTAAATGATTAGGAGATGATAAAAATTAAAAAGTATAAACTATGTTGAATTGCAAGCCCAAAGATATAGAATTGCTAGCCTAAATAATTAATTGAGTGGCCCAACTCTTAGTCCAATTGGGAGGGGACCTTTTTGACCATTAAGTAAGCTAAATGGGCCTTAAAAAGAAAATAAAATGGGGGCAAAACAAGGCCCCTTGGCCGAAATTTAGAGAGAGGAGAGAAAAGGGAGAGGCATGTAATGATTACATTGCTTTAGTAGGTGAGCTAACTTGCTAGGTGTCAAGCCTTGGTCTTATTCTTATCTTTTCACCAAACCCATAAGATAAACCAAGAGTGCAAGCAAGCTTAAATGATTATGAGAGAGAGAGAGAGATATTGGAAGGTTTTGATAATTGTAAAGTATATCTCTAAAATCTAATAACCCACTACCTACGGATTGATTTCATTTCATTTTCTGTCATTATATTTTCTCCTTAGCATACAAAGCAAGCAAGATATAGTGAGAGAGAGAGAGAGTGATATTTCGGTCACTATAGAAGAAAGAGAGGGAGAGTTTTTGATAGTTTATTAAGTTCCTAATCTAGGTTTAGGAAGAAGAAGAGAAAGAATCAAGCAAAGGTATAAAGAATTCCTACTTTTGTTGTTTATTTTCCTTTTGTCATGATTTGAGTTTTGATTTTTTGTAAAAATATGATCTTAAGGTTTAAAACCTTAGATCCATATGTTTAAAAGTGTTTCATGTATACATTGAACCCTTTTGTGGATCAAAAGTTAGATTTAAAGTGTGAAATATGAGTTATGTTTTTCAAAAGATAGAAAATCAAATTTTTCTTAGCGTTGGTTGTGTTTGATCTTGTGTTTGTTGATTATTTGATGATATAGATCATGGATCATGGTATATGCATAAGTATATGAGTTATTTTAAGTATTATGATGAGCTATGTTGGTTTTATGTGAAAATATAGAAGTTTTCTTAAAAATCACCAACAGTTGAAAAACAGATTTTTGGGAAAAAGAAGTATGAAATGGAAACGATCATACCTCTCATTCTACTTTGAATTTTTGAGTGTGGTCAGATTTTAGAGTTAGATATATGAGTCTTTTAATAGATTCAAGTAGAATCACGGAAAAATATGTTGTAGATTTTTGTTTGGACTTATTTTAGTAACGGAAGCAAAATCTGAAAAAGTTAAAATAGTAGGCTGTCCGGAAATTGTAAGTACAATTTCGTCCACTTAAATATTGTAATAAATTCCTGCCTCTTGGAACATGAAAATATATGGAATGAAGTAGGTTGTGTCCCACAATGAGATCATTCCAACTTAAAATGAGTAAGTTATGGCCATTTCAATTTTTGGGATTTTTTGACGAAAAACGCTATAACCGGAGTTGTATAACTCCGATGGCCATGAGATTTAAACTGGAGACTCACGTTAACATGTGTAAGATCCCACCAAGAGTTGGGAAATTTTGGAGTTAAGCGTGAGGTACTTAATTTCTTAAGGAATTTACTAGAAATGGATTTTTGGAAAATACTTAAGGAAATTAAAAAATTCCAGAAAAATTCTTTTTGTGTATGGAATATATGTATATATGATTGGCCAAAATATAGAAAAATAATAAGCTGATTTTTTATTTTTGTGAATAGTATATTTTAGCTTCCTGAAATGAACATTTCAGGTTACTGAAATGAGAAACTGAAATGTCAGAAGAGATGTCAGTTTTGTTTTAGCTTGCTGAAATGGAAATTGAAATGATATATGACTTATCCAAAATAATATTGAAGCTTTGAGATTGAGTTAATTAATAATAAATGTGTTAATTGTCGGATAGGGTGACCAGGACACCAAATTGAGACCGAAGTCCAACCAGACCGAAATAGTTAGACTTGATAAGTGTTTATACAGGTTATAAACACTGATGTGACTACGTGATGATGTGTCTAGGAGATATATTAACTATAAATTTTAGTGCTATGTGTTGTGATTTGTTGTGCTAATTGTGAGACCGATATTGTTAATTATAGGTCTTTCAAACGCAGATAGAATATATTGTGTAGCAGTAATCAACGAAGAATGCAAGTTTCCTTAACTCAATCTTGAGTTATTACTTTTCAAATATAGTGGTGGTTAATTATTGCTGATTATACCACGTCTGATAATTATTGTTAATTATTCGCAGTTAGTGAATGTTTATTAATTCAAATTGAATTATTGATTTTGAGAATATGCTTGGGGAATAACTGTTGTTGGTTATTCACATCCGTAGAAGTTATTATTGATTGCAAATAGTACAGTTAATTTCTGTCTATTATTGAATCGTGTTGAGATATGTCATAGCTAATTATTTTGGCTGGACGAACATTTGTTGAAACTTGATAGGTTCGAGAAGAGAACTCAATTATTATTGACAGGTCAATGCCAATTATTCTGGCTAGATCGGGAAAGCGATTAGATATTGAAATCATTGTATTTCGTTGTTGTGATCCGAATTCTAGTTATAAGACTGAGAAGAATAACCTTTTTATATAAAAAGGGGCTTTGTGGTCGTATATTCGGCCGTTGCGCTTATATAAGTATTATGCATAATATAGGGTATAATGAAGCTGATCACTTTATATACTTGCAGAGGGTTATGATTTAATCTTTATGGTTATCTGATACACCTAGGTACTTCAATGTAAAGCCTTTGATAGTTACTCGAGAAGTTCAAGATCCTGTAGGGTCGCTCAGCATAAAATCTGGATAATATGCCACTTTGTTATTGCATAGAATTGATTCTTGTTATTCAATTGAGAAATTTCGAAAGCGTTTTACTCTTTCAGTATCGAATTATTGTTTTGCCTAAAATATGAGAAAGTCTTGTTATGGATTAATGATTTGTTCAGCTATTTTAAAGTCCTTTGAATATTGGTGATATTCTATCGAATCGATAGTCTTATATTCTTGATTCTTATATTTTATTGTATAATTTAAATTGCGGAGCAAATTTGTTGCTCACCCTTGCTTAAATACAATAGTTTAGCTAGGATCGAGGTAGCCGGATGGGAGAGAAAGACAAAGGCAAAGGTGTATTGCTGGAGTAGTTATAATGAACATATTTATTATGTTATTTTGTATAACCCTTTTTGTATATCTAAGGGTATATTTGTTATATTAAGGTTAGAAAACCTGGGACAATGTATTATAAATATCAGTTAATGTTATGTATATTTTTATTTATAAATAAATGGGTAGTTAGATGATATTAAAATGTTAGATCGTGAGCACCAAACTCGAGGGTCAGGTAACTCGGGCGTCACAAGTTGGTATCAGAGCTATAGGTTATAAACCTTAAGTGGGGGGGGGGGGGGAAACCCTAGGATTATAACCATAAGAGAGATAGAGAAAACTCATTTAGAGTACTAAGTGAGGGATTGCCGAAGTACATCAATAGAAAGATGTGTGGACACATAGTGAGTATGAAATTCGTACTGGTAAAGTATTAATCAAGTTGTTTAAACTGATTGTAGGATGTCAGGAGAAGATGAAATGAGTACAGAAGTGTTGGTAGCTGTTGCACCAATGCCAGTAGCCGAGGTGCCAGCGCAGAGCGAGTCAGTTGAGGAAGTTGGAAAAGATGAACCCTATGGTGAATCTGGGGAGTGATAATGATGAGTATCCCAAAATGTATCTGAATGAAGATGAGGAGGCAGAGTCCGAAGAAGTTAAGGTGGAGATAGAGATTAAGACCAAAGTGGGAGAAAAAGATCAAGTATCTGCAGAAGTTCAAGAACTCCGAAGTAAAGTATTTCTTTTGGAGGAGTTGTGGAAGACGGAGCGAGCATTATGCGAGACGACCGAAGAACGAAACGAACTGAAGACACAAGTAAAAAGAATGAAGGCTGAAGGTGGTGGATCATCTGGGGCAATAGTCAAGCAGAAGAAGAGAAGCAATAAGCGAAAAAGGGACAATGACAGTGATAATAACTCAGGGAACTCAAACCCGAAAAAGAAAAAAGTCTGTGTCAAGTGTGGAAAGACCCACTTGGGAGAATGTATGATGTGGGAGAACGTGTGTTTCAATTGTAAACAGGAAAGACATATTTCTCTAAATTGTCCTAAGCCGAATATGAGAAAATGTTTTTCATGTGGAGGAATGGGTCACGAACGTAACGAGTGTCCCAGTAAGAAGGCAGGAGAAGGGAGTAGACTGTAGACAGCTTAAGTATAAGCAGTAGTATCTTTTAGTAACAAGGTGTAATATAAATATTATAATATCGAGAACAATGAGTGAGCATATGTAATATATCTGTTTGTATGAATGTAATCTTTATTTTCAATATGAATAATAAGATGATTTTGGAGAATTGCAACTTTTTGTGTAAAGTTGTGGTAATTACAAGTTTTTATGTAAAGTTGTGGTAATTGCTACTTTTTGTGTAAGGTTGTGTTGTTAATCCCGATATTTATCAAAAAGGGATAGTGACTGATTATAACAGTAGGTGTTAAGTACTAAGAGTATTATGTGCTATTTGAATAAATATGCGATTATATGAGAAATTTGTGTTAAATTCTTATGTTACTAATAAGAATTTGTGTAGAGAAAAAGGATTAATGTAAGATTTTTATTTAAATCTGATAATGCCACCTAGACGACAGAATCAAAATCAAAGAGAAGAGCAATCAGTGAATAATGAAGGAGGTCAAGCAGACCCGATGCAGAATTTTGTGGGTATGTTAGCCCAAGCTATGCTACATAGGGCGCCAGCAGCAAGAGCAAGAGCAAGAGAATAGCTAGCTAATAGATTGGCAAACTTTAAAGATTTTAAAGCTGTAGGACCACCATAATTCAAGGGAACTACGGATCCTATTGAAGCCCAAACTTGGGTAAAGGAGATAGAGAAAGCATTTATTATTGCGAAAGTGACAGAAGAGCAAAAGACAGCTTTTTCCACCTATTTGATGAAGGGAGAAGCCAATTACTGGTGGGAAACCAATCAGGCTAGAGCTGGGACAGCTGTAGTGACTTGGACAAGGTTTAAAGAGTTGTTCTTTGAGAACTATTTTTTGCCAAGTATGTAAGCCAGGATGGAAGTCAAGTTTCTAGAACTAAAGCAAGAGAATATGTCGGTATCAGAATATGCTGCTAAGTTCAATGAGTTAGCGAGAATTGCACCTCATCAGGTGGACACGGAGGCAAGAAAGGCGAGAAGATTTGAGAATGGATTGTAGCCAGAGATATTCAACAAGGTAGCTGTATTGCAGATTAATACGTTTGCGACTTTGTTAGAGAAATCAATAATTGCTAAAGGGGGAAGCGAAGCTGCATCTCGATATCATCAGGAGAAGAATAAGAAAACAAATGAAGGAGGTTGTAGTGGTGGTAGTAATCCGAACAAGCGGAAATGGAGTGAGAATACCCAATCGGGTAATAAGTCAGAAGAGAATAGGAAGGGAGGTGTGCCTTGTGCGACTTGTGGGAAGAATCATCCAGGAATTTGTCTGAAGAGGAAGGGAGTCTGTTATAACTGTGGTCAAGAGGGACACATGTCGCCCAATTGTCCCAGTCCGAAGAAAATACAAGGTTGTTTTGCGTGTGGATCGACAGATAATCTGGTTCGGAATTGTCCAAAGAAAAATGTGGAGAAGGGAAATACCAACAAGGGACCCGGTGGCGGAGCCCGGGCGATTAGAGGACCTGCACAATCAGGAAGACCAACAGCTCGTACATTCAACATGACGGTGCAAGATGCAGTAGCTGCCCAGGAGGTGGTAACAGGTAATAATTTAGTTGAGTAAATAAACTACGCGATATATTGGGTAGATATAGCTGTGAATTGTTTTCTTTTACAGATCCCAAGTCACAGGTTAGTACATAAGACACAAATTAATATTGTGTTGATAAGAATAAATTGATGATACAACTTTAAAAAGATTGTAGATAATAAGAAAGTGGTGATTCCGAGGACGGAATCCTTATAAGGAGGAGAGAATGTGAGAACCCAGAATTTCACATAATTCAAATTTTTTGAATAATTTTTTTATTAGTAAATATTGATATTGATTATCAATATTGTGCTTAGTATTTGTGATATGAGTTTAGCAAAGTGGTCAAACTGTGTATTGACTGAGAAATATGAGTACAATTTTGTTTAACAGAGAATAGAAGCTCTAACCCTAGTTACGGATAGGGATTCTGTAGAAAATTTAGTTATAATAATTGTATTGATGAATATGTGAGTTTTTATAACTTATTAAGTCAATTAGGGATATTAAGTTAATACACTAGGGGAATATGTTATGACATATGTGAATTATGTACGTGATTGAATAAATATGTATTATGAATGTGTATATATTTATTTAGCATCTAAAGAGAATTAAGAATAAATCTATATGACCTAATATATATATTAGGTATAATAATTACATAACCTAAGGGTTATAATATGGGAGAATGATAGTATTTAAATATATACTAATCCTAAGAGATTTATTTTATACATCTCAAATAATTAAATTTTATAACCTAAGTAAAACAAGTTTAATTGGGTTATGAAATTAAAGATATATGAGTAAGGAATTAACTTACAAATGTGTGTAAAAAAATCCTAACTAAATGATTAGGAGAGGATAAAAATTAAAAAGTATAAACTATGTTGAATTGCAAGCCGAATTAGAATTACTAGCCTAAATAATTAATTGAGTGGCCCAACTCTTAGCCCAATTGGGAGGGGACCTTTTGGACCATTAAGTAAGCTAAATGGGCCTTAAAAAGAAAATAAAATGGGGCAAAACAAGGCCCCTTGGCCGAAATTTAGAGAGAGGAGAGAAAAGGGGGAGGCATGTAATGATTACATTGCTTTAGTAGGTGAGCTAACTTGCTAGGTGTCAAGCCTTGGTCTTATTCTTATCTTTTCACCAAACCCATAAGATAAACCAAGAGTGCAAGCAAGCTTAAATGATTATGAGAGAGAGAGATAGATATTGGAAGGTTTTGATCTATGTAAAGTATATCTCTATAATCTAATAGCCCACTACCTACGGATTGCTTTCATTTCATTTTCTCTTTCATTATATTTCCTCCTTAGCGTACAAAGCAAGCAAGATATAGTGAGATATATATATATATATATATATATATATATATATTTCGGCCACTATAGAAGAAAGAGAGGGAGAGTTTTTGATAGTTTATTAAGTTCCTAATCTAGGTTTAGGAAGAAGAAGAGAAAGAATCAAGCAAAGGTATACAGAATTCCTACTTTTGTAGTTTATTTTTCTTTTGTCATGATTTGAGTTTTGATTTTTTGTAATAATATGATCTTAAGGTTTAAAACCTTAGATCCATATGTTTAAAAGTGTTTCATGTATAGATTCAACCCTTTTGTGGATCAAAAGTTAGATTTAAAGTGTGAAATATGAGTTATGTTTTTCAAAAGATAGAAAATTAAATTTTTCTTAGCTTTGGTTGTGTTTGATCTTGTGTTTGTTGATTATTTGATGATATAGATCATGTATCATGGTATATCCATGAGTATATGAGTTATTTTAAGTATTATGATGAGCTATGTTGGTTTTATGTGAAAATATAGAAGTTTTCTTAAAAATCACCAAAAGTTGAAAAACAGATTTTTGGGAAAAAAAAAAGTATGAAATGGAAACGACCATATCTCTCATTCTACTTTGAATTTTTGAGTGTGGTTAGATTCTGGAGTTAGATATATGTGTCTTCTAATAGATCCAGGTAGAATTACGGAAAAATATGTTGTAAATTTTCGTTTGGACTTATTTTAGTAACGGAAGAAAAATCTAAAAAAGTCAAAATAGTAGGCTGTCCGGAAATTGTAAGGGAACTTTCGTCCACTTAAATATTGTAATAAATTCCGGCCTCTTGGGACATGAAACTATATGGAATGAAGTAGGTTGTGTCCCAAAATGAGCTCATTCTGACTTAAAATGAGAAAGTTATGGCCATTTCAATTTTTGGGATCTTCCGACAAAAAATGCTATAACCGGAGTTGTATAACTCCGATGGCCATGAAATTTAAACTGGAGACTCAAGTTAACATGTGTAAGATCCCGCCAAGAGTTGGGAATTTTTGGAGTTAAGCGTGAGGTACTTAATTTCTTAAGGAATTAACTATAAATGAATTTTTGGAAAATACTTAAGGAAATTAAAAAATTCCAGAAAAATTCTTTTTGTGTATGGAATATATGTATATATGATTGGCCAAAAGATAGAAAAATAATAAGCTAATTTTGTATTTTTGTGAATAGTGTATTTCAACTTCCTGAAATGAACATTTCAGGTTACTGAAATGAGAAACTGAAATGTCAGAAGAGATGTCAGTTTTGTTTTAGCTTGTTGAAATGAAAATTGAAATGATATATGACTTATCTAAAATAATATTGAATCTTTGAGATCGAGTTAATTAACAATAAATGTGTTAATTGTCGGATAGGGTGACCAGGACACCGAATTGAGATCAAAGTCTAACCAGACCGAAATAGTTAGACTTGATAAGTGTTTATACAGGTTATAAAAAATGATGTGACTATGTGATGATGTGTCTAGGAGATATATTAACTGTAAATTTCAGTGCTATGTGTTGTGATTTGTTGTGCTAATTGTGAGACCGATATTGTTAATTATAGGTCTTTCAAACGCAGATAGAATATATTGTGTAGCAGTAATCAACGAAGAAGGCAAGTTTCCTTAACTCAATCTTGAGTTATTACTTTTCAAATATAGTGGTGGTTAATTATTGCTGATTATACCACGTCTGAGAATTATTGTTGATTATTCGCAGTTAGTGCATGTTTATTAATTCAAATTGAATTATTGATTTTGAGAATATGCTTGGGGAATAACTGTTGTTGGTTATTCACATCCGTAGAAGTTATTATTGATTGCAAATAGTACAGTTAATTTCTGTCTATTATTGAATCGTGTTGAGATATGTCATAGCTAATTGTTTTGGCTGGACGAACATTTGTTGAAACTTGATAGGTTCGAGAAGAGAACTCAATTATTATTAACAGGTCAATGCCAATTATTCTGGCTAGATCGAGAAAGAGATTAGATATTGAAATTATTGTATTTCGTTGTTGTGATTCGAATTCTGGTTATAAGACTGAGAAGAATAACCTTTTTATATAAAAAGGGGCTTTGTGGTCATATATTCGGCCGTTGCGCGCGTGTAAGTATTATGCAAAATATAGGTTATAATGAAGCTGATCACTTTAAATACTTGCAGATGGGTATGATTTAATCTTTATGGTTATCTGATACACCTAGGTACTTCAAAGTAAAACATTTGATAGTTACTCGAGAAGTTCAAGATCCTGTAGGGTCGCTCAGCATAAAATCTGGATAATATTCCACTTTGTTATTACGTAGAATTGATTCTTGTTATTCAATTGAGAAATTTCGAAAGCGTTTTACTCTTTCACTATCGAATTATTATTTTGCCTAAAATACGAGAAAGTCTTGTTATGGATTAACGATTTGTTCAGCTATTTCATAGTCCTTTGAATATTGGTGATATTTTATCGAATCGATAGTCTTATATTCTTGATTCTTATACTTTATTGTATAATTTAACTTGCGGAGCAAATTTGTTTCTCACCCTTACTTAAATACAATATTTCAGGTAGAAACGAGGTAGTCGGAGGGGCAGAGAAAGACAAAGGCAAAGGTGTATTGCTGGAGTAGTTATAATGAACATATTTATTATGTTGTTTTGTATAACCCTCTTTGTATATCTAAGGGTATATTTGTTATGTTAAGGTTAGAAAACCTAGGATAATATATTATAAATATCAGTTAATGATATGTATATTTCTATTCATAAATAAATGGGTAGTTATATGATATTAAAATGTTGGATCGTGAGCACCAAACTCGGAGATCAGGTAACCCGGATTTGGGGGCGTCACAAGCTAAATTTATTAGAACTAGAAAATAAAAAATTAAAAGAAAAGAATGCATGCTTAAAAGGTTTAGTTAATGCATTAATGAGTGAAGTTGATTCATTGATAGATGAAAAGAACGAAATTGAAAAAGTGTTATCATGTAAAGAAGAAAATATTTTGATTGCAAAAATGATTATTTAGACAATTATAATAAGATACTTTTTAATAAGGTAAACTATCTAAATATGGAAGTTGATAGATTGACTAAAGAATTAAAAATGAGAGATGTATGTATTGATGCATTTAGTGATGAGTCTCACTGCAAAACTATTCCAACTAATGAACTACAAAAGGAAATAGAGTCATTAAAATTAACACTGGCCAAATTTGTTCAAGGAGAAGAAAATTTGGCAGTCATGTTAGGAAAACAAAGACCTAGTTTCGAAAAGCAAGGAATTGGCTATAATTCCATTTACAAAAAGAGAGATGTAAAAATGCTAAAATCAAAATCAAACTTTGAATTAAATTTTTGCTCTCCTTTCACAACATGTAAACATTGTGGTATTAAAGGTCATTTATATATAAATTGTTTTAAGAAACAAAACAAGGTTAAAAAGATGTGGATTAAAAAGGGTGATTTACTTGTGACTAACCCAAGTGGACCCAGAAAGATATGGGTACCAAAAGGATGAATTATTTTTTCTTAACAAGTGTGATTGAAGGCAAGGGTTCCATCTCAAAAATGGATTCTTGATAAAGGATGCTCTCGTCACATGACCGGTGACAAATCAAAGTTCATGGAGCTAAATCTCAAGAAGAAAAATGGAACAGTTACATTTGGAGATAATCGAACCTGCGAAATAATTGGAAAAGCTAAAATTGGTAATGGTAAGGTTAATATCAATAATGTTCACCTTGTTAATGGTCTTGAATTTAATTTAATAAGTATTAGTCAATTAATTGATAATGGCCATCAAGTTAATTTTGAGAAAGATAAATGCACAATATTTTATGGTACTAACAAAACTACTCTAGTTGCACAAAGAGAATGAAATATATATACCCTTGATTTTGAGTAACAGGATGAAGAACTATGTCCTGCCTCAGTACAAGATGAAGCTAATTAATGGCATAAGATGATGGGACATGTTCATATGGATCTAATTAAGAAGTTGTCTTCGAAAAGTCTCGTAAACGGATTGCCAAAAATAAAGTTTGAAAAGAAGGGGATATGTATTCGTTGTCAATTGGGGAAACAAGTAAGAACCTCATTTACGGCAAAGAATATGGTATCAACTTCTTCTCCCTTGCAATTACTTCATCTTGATTTATTTGGACCTGAAAGACATTCTAGTAATAATGGTAAATTTTATGCATTTGTAATAGTTGATGATTTTTCTAAATACACATGGGTACTTTTTTTAAGAACTAAAGATGAAGCATTTAAAGAATTTGAGAAATTGATAAGAAACCTGGAAACAAAGTATAGTTACAAACTCATTAGAATCAGAAGTGATCACGTTACTGAATTTCAAAACGATTTCATAATATTTTGTGATCAAAAAGGAATTAGCCATGAATTCTCAGCCCTAAGGACTCCCCAACAAAATGGGGTGATGGAAAGAAAGAATAGGACACTACAAGAGACAGCAAGAACACTACTGCAAGAGAGTAAGCTCCCAAAGAAATTTTGGACTGAAGTGGTAAGTACATCATGTTATGTTCTAAATAGAGTGCTTATTCGTCCAATTATTTTGAAAACACCTTATGAGCTTTTAAATACTAAAATTCCAAATATAAGTTATTTCAAAGTGTTTGGATCTAAATGTTTCATTTTAAATACAAGTGATAATCGGGAAAAATTTGATGCTAAGTCTTATGAAGGAATATTCATTGGTTATTCTCAAAATAGTAAAGCATATCATATTTTCAATATTAAAAAATCATATGTTGAAGAGTCTGTCCAAATCATATGTAATGAGACTAACAAAGATCTTCCAAAAGCAAGAGAAGAGGATGCAGGAAATTTGGAGATAACTGTGAATTCAGCAAACTGAAAGGGACAAAACAACAAATCGAATGAACACTTTTAGCAAACTGAAATGGATGATCAGCAGGAACATGAACCAAAAAATTTACAAGATGCTGAAAAAGACTTTCATGATCAAAAGGAAGTCATTAATGATATCCAAATGCCAAAGACAACTAGATATCTTAAAAATAACCCTCCATAAAATATCATTGGAGATATCAACAAAGGGATAACCACGCGAAGAGGGTTACAAAACCATTGTGCATTCTCAGCATTTTTGTCACAAGTTTAGCCAAAGAATGTGAAGGTTGTTGTTCTTGATGAAAACTGGCTATCTGTTATGCAAGAAGAACTTCAACAATTTGAGAGATGCCATGTGTGGGAACTTATGCCCCCTCTAAAAGATGTCTCTATCATTGGCACAAAATGGGTATTTAAAAACAAGCTTGATGAACATGGGACAATCACTCGTAACAAAGCAAGGTTAGTAGCTCAAGGATACAATCAACAAGAGGGGATCGACTATGAAGAAACATATGCACCAGTCGCAAGGTTAGAATCGATTCGGATATTGTTGGCCTTTGCGTGCTATAAAAGGTTTAAACTTAATCAAATGGATGTAAAGAGCGCCTTCCTCAGCGAAAACATCAATGAAGAAGTATATGTCAAACAGCCTCCTGGATTCAAGCATAAAAAGTACCCCAATCATGTCTACAAACTAAAGAAAGATCTTTATGGTCTTAAACAAGCTCCAAGGGCTTGGTACGAAAGGTTAAGTAAGTATCTTTTGTCGAATGGTTTTATTAGAGGTAAAATAGATTCTACATTATTTATCAAACATAAAAATATAGATATCATTATTGTTCAAATATATGTAGATGATATAATATTTGGTGCTACTAATGATTATCTTTGTGAGTGGTTTTCTAAATGCATGCATAAGAATTTGATATGAGCTCAATGGGAGAGCTAAATTACTTTTTGGGACTTCAAATCAAGCAAACAAAGGAAGGAATTTATATCCATCAAACCAAATACACAAAAGAGTTACTCAAGAGATTTGGCTTTGAAGGATTCAACTCAAAAGGTACACCCATGAGCACATCAATAAAACTCACATCTGATGACAAAGGTATTGATGTTGATTTAACAAAATATCGAGGTATGATTGGATGCTTATTATATTTAACTGCTTCTAGACCTGATATAATGTATAATGTATGTCTTTGTGCTTGATTTCAAGCGAAACCCAAAGAATCACACTTAAATGTTGTTAAAAGGATTTTTAAATATTTAAGTGGTACTATTAACTTAGGGTTATTTTATCCAATCAGCAATCACTTTGAACTAATAGGTTATTCAGATGCTGACTATGCAGGGTGTCAAATCGATAGAAAAAGTACGAGTGGTGCTTGTACGTTTTTGGGGTCAAAGTCTTGTATTTTGGCATAGTAAAAAGCAAACCTCTGTTGCTCTTTCAACTACTGAGGGTGAATACCTAGCTGCAAGAAGTTGTTGTTCTCAAATCTTATAGATGAGACAAACTCTATGTGATTTTGATATTTTTTGTGATTGTGTGCCCATATACTGTGATAACTCTAGTGCTATAGATATATCAAAAAATCCTATTTTACATTCACGAACAAAACATATAGAGGTAAGGCATCATTGTTTAAGAGATAAAGTGTCAAAAGGATTAATTAAATTAATTTTCATTCTTACAGAAAATCATATAGCATACATTTTCACAAACCATTAAGTGAAGAAAGGTTTTGTATATTACGAAGGGAATTACTTGGAATGTGCATGGTATAAAAATATTGTTGAGATTCTGTAATATGCATTAGTCAATTAATTTTAATTATCCACTACATTCATATCGTCTTACTTGATATATTTATATTAATGATGTCTAATACATAGCTTGCATTTAATAAACACCTTGAATTATGGGACGTGTAATCCTAAAACGCTATCATCATTATTTTTGAAATTTAAAAAGACAAGACGCCTGGTTTTCTCGGGAAACGTATGTCAATAGAAGTCTATATACATGCACTTCTCTTTCTTACTTTACCCATTCACTTCTCCATACATTTCACTTGCATACCTTTTCATTTATTGAATTCTTTTCTCTCGCTAGACACATACTTTCTTTTCTTATCTTCCATTTTCAAAAACTATGAGAACTTGCACCAACAAACGATCTATCATCGATTCAGACGATGATCAACCTCTGATGCAGTCTCAACCCACAGTCTGACCTTCACGCAAATAAAAGACACTGAAGAAGGTTTTCTTTGTGGATACGGAATCACAGGATACTGTATCTTCAGACGAGTCAAGCTTTAGTCCATCCTCGAGGAAGAAACCTGGACCATCTAGGCAAAGGAAATTGTAACGCCCCCAAAATAGGTCCAATCCACCCAACCCATTCTGGGTCGCCACGAAATACACTCAACAAAAATTCTAAATATAAATCTTCAAATTCCAAATTTTAAACTGTCGTACAAAATACGACCACAATTAAACTGTGAGTTTCAATACAAATATAGTGCCCATACTCCAAATCAATAATACGTTACAGAAAGATACAGTCAATAACTGTTTTAGGAATTAAAATCTTTGGAAAATGCTCAAAAAAACCTTCGTACATGGGAGGCCATGCGTCTAAGTTATAATAGATATCATATGACTTGAGAATTATCTTAGTTGACCCAATAGACCCCAAAGAAAAATGAGAAGATTACTATCATGTTCTTTCCAATAGTGGGTCTTCTCTTGCCATATAATTATCTCCATTGTCTCCAATTGAGAATTATATTTCAACCAAACTCCAATATTATATAGGTAGTGCTCATAGATATAATCAGCAAGTGAATGTGCACAACCATGTCTTATGATAACCCGAAGTCGTATGTGATTAGACATCTTGTATGATAGTGGCAAAACACCCTTCCAAAGTTGGGTTCACCTCAGCCGATTTGGTTCACCAAAATTAACTGTTAAATGACGTATAAAATACGACACACACATTTTAAATTCTCAATATAATTCTTCTCATACTATTTTATGGAAAACCACAACAGCTATAGACCATTGTTCTATTTCACTGTTATCCCCGCTCGACCCCGCTATACTCTGATTACCTGAAAGGAATTGTGAAGCAAAAGGGTGAGCACAAATAGCCCAGTAAAGAATATCATGACTAAAGATAATTAAATTATCAATAGTTTTCATATGGTAGATGATAAAACTTTTCAACCATAGTTGCAGCGGAACGAGCAATCCATTAGAAGAGTCAAATAGACCATAATGTCTACTATCTTCTCCATGTTAAAAGTCCACCAACAATATTTTATCCCGGTAACATCAATTAATAGTTTCTGCCCACAATCATGTAAATAGTTCATGATCATAATTATGTTGATAAATTCCTCTTCGCACTCAGGACGAAGATAATTCTCATCACCTGTCTTTACCTGAAACACCAAAGATCATAGTTATACCAAATCACAGTTCCTGTTCATAATCATGCTAATCAATTCATCTTTGCATTACAAGCCAAAGATATTCAACAATTAATCATTCATCTTTGCACTACAGGCCAAAGATATTCACAAACCAACCACTCATCTTTGCACTACAGGCTAAAGATATTCATCAATAGTTCATCTTTACACTACGGGCCAAAGATATTTAACAACAGGTCATCTTTGCACTACATGCCAAAGATATTCATATCTTAAAAAAATATTTAATCATTTCAGAATTTATATAAACAATAATTATAACCATGTTGATCAATTCACCTTTGCCCTTAAGCTAAAGATATTCAATTGTAAATTCAATGGTCATGAACATACATTACTGGCCAAAGAGAATCTATAGTCATGATCATACCAATAATCTACCCATCTTTACACTCAAGTCAAAGAGATATTTCATCACCAGGATTATAAAAATGTTATATATGATAATAAAAACAATATGATCAAAACATCGATCTAATTTTAAAAGTAAGATTCATAAATCAACAATAATTTGGTTAGAAAAAAAACCAATTTTGTCATGAATAGTACCCCGTGAATACTACCCCGTGCATAGTACCACGTATTCGTAAGAGTACCGTATACCTAAATAGTGCCGTATACGTAAATAGTGCCGTATACATAAATAGTGCCATATACATTAATAGTGTCGTATACGTGCATAGTACCCCCAACACAAAAAAGTAAGAATTTCATAATACAATCTATGCCAATATTTTGGTATAATGATATTGAAAAGAATAACATCGTTTACGAAAGAAAACAACCTCCCTTACAAATACGACAGAAATAATACCCCTTACCTTAGTAGAAGTTTGGATACTGCAATAGTATAGCAGCAGAATACTCTTCTTCTTTCTCTCTTATTCTCTCTCTAAAGCTTCTCTCTGTATATCACTGTGAATTGGTGGTGAGAAATAATGAAGAATTAAACTTCTATTTATAGAAGAACTGAAAGTGCCCCTTGGCTCCTGGTAATATTGAAGAGGCAACTACTATTTGCGAAGAGGCAAATAACTCTTGAAAAAACGAAGATGCAAGTAACTCTTGAAAAAACAAAGAGGCAAGTAACTCTTAGAAAAACAAAGAGGCAAGTAACTATTTGAGTTACTATTTACGAAAGTGATTCTTAGATGATGACCTATGGGTCCTAACTTACAAAATGCCACATATCACCGTAACTTCCTCTAATGGTTATGTTACTCATCACACAATTAATCAACGCCTTTTAATCCTTCCAAATTCCCAACCGAAAATGGTCGAAATCCACAAAATAAATATTTCCTTATCATATAAATCAATAATTAATTATTCACAACTAATATTACAGAACTACAATATTGACAACCTGGTCGTTCCCAGAAAAGAGGGGGCCTTCCGATAAGGATTTCTCCTTACTGGCGCGCAATTAAATAACCCCTCCTAGACAAAACTTCCTTAGACATTGTCAATAATGTCATCTAATAATATTATTCAAATAATATGAATTATTGAGTTGATAATACGAAATATTGTGCAGTGACTATTATTGAATCAATAATACAAAATATCAATTGTAGCAATTATTGAATCAATCATATAAAATAGCAACGTAGCAATTATTGATATAAAATATCAACGTAGCAATTATTGAACCAATAAAATATCATGCAATTATTGAATCAATAATATAAAATATTAAACAGTAATTACTGTAACAATAATTGAGTAAGTGCCTTCTTACTTAAGAATCAATAATTTAAAATACTATGCAATACCGTGTGCTACTGTGCAACAACTGCGTATTACTGTATTTTTATCACCGAATATTTCAATAGTTTAACCGTAACAGTTTTACCGTTATTTATAAAAAGGTTATTTCTGTCGCTTTCTATATCCGACAGTTATTCCGTTGTGAGGCCCACAAATAGCTGCGCCGTCGTACGAATATTCCCCGACAACAAGAATATTCCACGACCAAATGAATATTCCCCGACAACAATGAATATTTTATAACCACTTGCTTACTTTGAAAATTTTGCATATTTCACCCTTAACTTTAAATTTTTATCAATTTAACCATTTACTAAATAGAAAAATTGAATACTTTTATTTCATAAAATCTGGGGTCTTACAGAAATCGACTATGCTTTCCTCTCAGCCCGAGTCTCCACCGCCACCGACTTTGGTAAACCCTGTCCTAACTTCTGATCTCCCTGAGAATTTCTTTCGCAGTAATGCATATGAGTCTCGCTTTAAATCAGTTATTGCATAGAAAAAATTTGTCTATGAAAAATCTATTGACCAAATCTGTTATCAAGGTTCTCCTTTAAAAAATCTTTTTGAGTTATGTGGAGTTTCTTCTATGGTTTTTCCTCTTTTGGTTGTCTATCCTAGATTGGTTCAACAATTTTATACAAATCTCGAATGTCACAGTGATTTTTACACGTCTTTTATAAAGGGTAAATCTTTGTATTTTACTTTCATAGATTTTGGTAGTATATTGAGTATTCCATTTTCTGGTGTCTGTCCTTTCACTCATAAAGGTGCTGTTCATCTTCCATTTTCTCCTCTGGAACAGTTACAAATTTTCATGGACAATCCCATCTTGCATGAATTTTTTACTCCTAAGACTGTAGATGTGTGTCCTACTACTTGTGTACTTCACAAATTGGTAAGGTATAATTTGTTGCCCCGCTTATGTGGGAATGTAGATTTTACATACCAAGACTTGGTGATTGTGGCTATGATTCTAAAAGGTGTCTCATTTAATTTGTCTCTTATGCTCTTACAACACATAATGAGTTACTTGCGAAAAACAAAGACTTGTTTGCCTTATAGAGCGTGTCTCACAACATTTCTCCATCATTTCAAAATTTTGTTTGAAAATAAAATTTCTGTTGCAATTTCTGATTCTATTGATGTTGGTCATTTAAAACTCTCTCGGATAGCTTTGGTTAATGGACAGTTTGTTCGATTTGCATCTGATCCTCCTGTTAATCCTATCCCTAATCCATCTTCCTCTACTCTGCCCCAAACACAGTCATCTCCTAAAATTTTGGGTCTGTTGAATACCATTATTTTGAATCAAGAACATTGGAAAAATGATATGACTGAATACAAAACTAGACCTATTTGGAGAACGAAAAACTTCCTTTAGGTGCCCCTGAAATCAACAAATTGTATAATAATATTGGGGATGAGTTTATAGATTTGCAGGCTGGTTTCGAGTTACAAACAAAAGCCTTGGCAGAGGCAATGCAACACAAAATGAATCGGAATGCCTGTTAATTAAGCAAGGAACTCAAGTTTGTTAGCAATCAGGTAGGTGAGTTAGCAAAATTCACTACTACTCGATTGAATGATGTGGGCTCCAAGTTACATTTTCAGAGGAAATACTCGTCCGTCACTAAATGGACTCATTGTAATTGGATAGCAAAATACATTGGAGATTTTATGGATTTACCTTGGCCAAATGCCACATTCATTCCTCGCCCTCCTTAGTTTGCTTCTGATCTTACCTATGCCGAACGAGTTCATCGTGCCACCCATCATCCATATTTCACACAACGGGCTACCCAGAATGCAGCGGTGGTGGATCTTGACTGAATTTCCTCCCTTTTTGATAGATGTCAAAGGGGGAGACAAAGAAGCATTTCGGTGTTGTTTTTGGTTTGCTGAACAACTGCACTTTTAATTATCGTTTCTTGATTTTTTTTAAAACTGATATACTTATTTTTGGCTTGTGATGTTGAAGACTGATATGTTTGATATGTTAGTAATTTGAGAAGTTGATATTTGATAAATGTTTTTAAACTAATATATGTGCAGGTGAAAGGTACTTAAACAAAGGTACACTGGGGTACACTGAGAATCTAACTTTGTTAGATTAATAGTATGCTTAATTTAAAATTCCTAAAATATAGTATGCATGGATTTAGGGGGAGCTAAAATTCTTGGGTTCTCATCATCAAAAAGGGGGAGAATGTTGACCTAGTCATATTCTATCCTTATGTTTTGATGGTGACTTGTTTTGTGTACTAAATTCTTTTTTGACATTTCAGGTATTTGATAAAAAGAACCTTGGTAGTGTACACGAATGGATTGAAGATTTTATTTTACTAGGAAATAAAATGTAAGGTCAATTGCATTTTAATTGATTTTTCAATCAAGGCTCTAGGACATATTATGTGCATTTAATAATATATGTTATGTATGTCTATATTTAAAGGGATTTTAAAACTAATGAAAAAGGTTTTTCGATAAATAAATAATATGGTTACTTGATCAGTTTTTAGTAAGACATAAATTTATCAAAGATCAGGAGTTTTAAAACATTATTGAAAAACGTGTTATTAGTAGATATATTTGCTTTCAAAAGAATCCTAATGATATATGTTTTGCATATCTGTATACATGTGTAATTCATTTATATATATATATATATATATATATATGTTTCCGTGTGTATGCTAAAGTAGTGAAAGTTATTTGATTGAGATATGTTACAGGAACAGGTTTCTAGGAAGTCATGATTACATAGTCTTGGAACTCTAATATACTTTTTGAATTGAAAAGTGAATGGGTTATGCCTTTTGGATTGCTATGTAATGAGATAAAGTCAAATGCGATTAAAGTGGGATATCTTTATAAGGGACTTAGAGTGGCTGCCACGTGATGATGATTTATTAACTATCAATATGGACTCTATCTAAATCACGTTAAAGGAAAATATTGTTCTAACAGAGTATATCATATTGGGTAAATAAAAGATATTCTGTTATTATGATAAACTTGCATATATCTTTTAAACTGTTATACATTATCTTTAGAGATATATTCTAGAACGGATATATTTTCAAATCAAATTGGAGATTGGATTTGTTCTTTAACAGTAAATTAACTTTGGCTATTTAAGTAGCTGGATTTATTAAAGTTAAGCACACGACTTACTATTGCATTAATTCTGAAATTAAAGAGCTATTTGATTAATTGGTGCAAACTCAATTTGTTGGTTGATATTCTGATATTTAATTAGCCTATTTTTGGTGAGCTGTAATTGGTAATTTTTCTTTATTATTTGATCATAGCATTATATAGTTGAGCCTTGCATTATTAAATTGATTATTTTGCATTGATCATAGACCTCTATATTTGTAATCTTTTTTCTGTTTAGACTAAGTGTAGTCTAAAGGTTTTAATCTGTGTGGATTAGAGAAGCAATACAAACAGGTTCAAGGAAGTAAAGGTGCTTAAGGAGTGCATAGGTGCACAAAGAGCAAGAGTGCTCAAGAGAGCTTAGTTGTTTTAATTATTGTAAGCTTTGTAATAAATATTGATTTATAAAGAAATAAATAAAGTGAGTCTCCAATACTAGTTGGTATTAGACATAGAGTAGACTACTATTATAGAGGGTAGTAGTTGAATCACGTAAAAATTCTTGGTGTTCATTTAATTAATTGTGTTTAACTTTATTGTTCACATGAGATTAACTAAATTAAGTTTAAGATTATAAGTTAATATATTAATTATATTCAAAAATTTAGTTATCTAAATAATTGATTATTTCAGTAAGTTGTAGTTAAATATCTTTAAACTGTTTTATTAATTCGGGGTCCTTAATTAATCATTTCAGCAAGCTGAATTAAGGACAAGTTTAACTTAAAATAAAAATTGGCCATAGTTGTTCTCACACTTATTCAACTCCCCATTCTAAGTGTGCGTATCTGAATTTCAATATGGACTATTGACCAATGCGATTGAATTTTATTTTACTTGAATGCTTGAATGTGTGGGTTTTATTAAATGGGGTCTGCGTATCTCGTCTTCTCTAATTTTTCTTGATGTAAATTCTATCTCCCTCCTATGTAATTCCCCTTGACTACTGATCAAGGTTTCTATTTAATATAAATAGTTTATGTAATAGGATTAGTTAGAATTATATTGAAGAATTGGAGACCAAGGAGCAAGGAGCAAGGAGCGCATGAAGACCCGTTTGTATGGAGTGCGGGTTTAAATGTAAAAGTTATGCTTAAATTTAATTCTTGCACACCTAGGTTTGAGCTTTTGGTTCACTTGATGACTCGAGTGAACCAAATGATAATAAAAGTCCATAATCAATCCGAGTAGAATATTGTATTCTATATGCATACTTGTACTATATATATATATCTATATTATATATTATGCAACATGCTTCGCATGTCAATTAATATAAAGCGTATTATATATATATATATATATATATATGTGTGTGTGTGTGTGTGTGTGTGTGTGTGCATACGCGCTTAACAAGATGAGACAATTAATAACAAACCCCTCGAAGAATTTATATTAAGTCTTAAGCGTTCAAAGATATTTAGAATATCGAACGTCGCCTTCTAGCATAATAAATTTAATGGAGTATTAAATATTTAATATGAGTTTGTTGTGTCATCATAAGGCAAATATTAAATATTTAAGATGTTGATTTATCACATTTGATGCCTATAACGAAATTGAACAATACTGTTTTGTTGTGTCACCACAAGGATGGTATTTTTCTAGTTGAATATATAAAAGTGCTAGGTTGGACTTAACTTAGATAATTTTGATTCGGATGTGGCACCACTTGATCAAAATAATTTAAGAAGCATAAAAGGAATTACATTATGATGTAATTGACAATAGTTGTCTACCTATTTATTTATATATCGTGTGTTGTGTCACCACAAGGCTATATATATTTGAAATAGGATCCTAAATTTCACTAGAAAATTTTTAATCAAATTTGTCGAATTATATATTGTGAGGGTAATATAGTTTGAAGAAATTGTGGGAAATACCAATATAAAATAAGACCTAATTTATTTTGGTAATTAATTAAATGAATGTATGCTAAAATATTATTTTATTTCACATGAAGAATTTGAAAAATGTCACACTCACTATCACTGCGTAGCATACTTGATGCTAACAAGTTGACCGGACCGAATTACATGAACTGGTTAAGAAATTTGAGAATTGTTCTCATTGCTAAAAAACTTTCTTATATCCAAGATTCATCTATCCCTGCAAAAGTTTAAGAAACAGCCTATGAGGAAGAGATTGCTACTTTTAGAAAGTGGCAAGATTATGCATCTATTGCACAGTGCATCATACTCCCATCCATAAGTAACGAGTTACATCGTCAGCACGAGAAAATGGATGCCTATTCTATTTTGTTGCACCTAAAAGAATTATATGGTGAGCAAAGCAAGACTGCTAGGTATCAGATATCTAGAGAGCTCTTCCGATCTCGCATGTCTAAGGGCACTACAGTTGAGACTCATTGTCTAAAGTTGATTAATCTGATTAACAACTGGAATAATTGGGGTTCACCATGGATGGGGAGTTCGGTCAAGATTTGATCTTGCAGTCACTCCCGAACACCTTCTCACAATTTCTTGTGAATTTCCACATGAATAAGTTGGACGTCAGCTTGCCTAAGTTATTTAACATGTTGAAAACTGCTGAAGGTCACTTTCCATCTAAGCAGGACCATGTCTTAATGGTAGATGATTCTTCCAAGAAAAGGAAAATGCCCAAGGTATTTTCTAAAAAGAAGGAAAGCAAGAAGGCTAAGGGCAAGGCGAAGAAAAAGGAAAAAATGAAACCTGATCCTGATAACAATGGAATATGCTTACATTGCAATAGGCCGGGACACTAGAAGAGGAACTGTGATAAGTACCTTGCAGAACAAAAGCAGAAGAAGCTTGGAGAAGCTTCAGGTTTGTTCATGAGTGAAATTAATTTTTCTTAAAGTCAAAATTCTACTTGGGTATTGGATACCGGATATAGTTCTCACATATATAATACTATGCAGGGACTAGTCAGAAGTAGAAAGCTGAATAAGGATGAAGTCATCCTACGAGTAGGAAATGGAGCAAAAGTTGCTGCATTAGCTATGTGGACTTATTGTTTATCACTGCCTTTGGGCAAGTACATTTACTTAAATAATTGTTATTATGCTCCAACACTTATTAGAAACATTATATCAATTTCTATATTGGATATGGAAGGATTTGATATTATAATTAAGAATAATAGTTGTTCCATTTATAATAAGAATGTTTTATATCGTGTTGGTAATTTATTAAATGGACTTTATGTGATTGACTTGAATGAAAATATACTTCAAATTGAACAAACTAATAAAAGGAAAAGAGACGATGTTAATTATACTTTTATGTGGCACTGTAGACTCGGTCATATCAATGAAACAAGATTATCCAAGTTGCACAAGGATGGGCTCCTAGAGCTATCTGATTATGAATCATATCCAACTTGTGAATCTTGTCTCATGGGTAAAATGACTAAATCACCTTTTAGTGAAAAAGGAGAAAGAGTTATAGAGTTGTTAGCATTGGTACACACAGATGTATGTGGACCTATGACAATGAATGCACGAGGAGGGTATTTTTATTTAATTACTTTCATTGATGATCATTCAAGATATGGATATGTGTATTTAATGAAACACAAATCTGAATAGTTTGAAAAGTTCAAAGAATTCGAAGTGAATTAGAGAAACAAACCCGTAAAAGAATTAAGATTTTTTAATCGGATCGAGGAGGAGAATACTTAAGCGATGAGTTTCTCAATTCTCTAAAAGAAAATGGTATAATCTTACAATGGACTCCACCAGGAACACCACAGTTGAATGGTGTATCTGAAAGGAGAAATCGAACATTGTTGGACATGGTTCGTTCCATGATAAGTTTTATCGATCTTCCAGTATCATTCTGGGGCTATGCCCTAGAAGCGGCTGCATACTTACTTAACAAGGTACCTACCAAATCCGTCCCAAAGACTCCATATGAGTTATGGACAGTGAGGAAACCAAATCTTAAACATGTTAAGACTTGGGGTTGTCCAGCTTATGTCAAAAAGTTTAAAATTGATGAGCTTGAAGACTAGATCTGAAAATTGTAGATTTGTGGGATACCCTAAAGAAACTTCAGGGTATTACTTCTATCATCCTACTGATCAAAAGGTGTTTGTTGTGAAACATGCTACCTTCTTGGAAAAGGAGTTTATCCTTGAAAGGGTCAGTGGGAGTAAGATATATCTTGAAGAATTTCAAGACCCACAAATTACAACAGATCAAAGTAAGGAACCTGACTAAGTAGAAGAACCATATGTACAGCACCCTCTTCGTAAATCTGGAAGGATACCGAAGAAACCTGATAGGTATGAATTCGTCATAGAAGATGACGATGAGGTACACATCATGAATGATGATGATCCATTGAATTACAAACGAGCTATGAGTAGTAAAGACTCAAAGAAATGGCAAGAAGCCATAAAATCCGAAATGGACTCCATGTATGAAAACCAAGTATGGACGTTGGTTTCAACACCTGAGGGACATTAAGCCTATTGGGTGCAAATGGGTCTTTAAGATAAAGACTAGAGCGAATGGCAAGATAGAGACCTATAAAGCCAGATTGGTTGCAAAAGATTTCAAACAAAGGCAAGGAATTGACTATGATGAAACCTTCTCACCAGTAGCTATGCTCAAGTCCATTCGGATTTTATTTGCGATTGCAGCTTATAATGACTACGAGATCTAGAAAATGGACGTGAAAACAATCTTCCTCAATGGAAAACTTGAGGAGGATGTGTATATGACACAACCAGAGAGTTTTGTTTCAACAGTTAGAACAAATCAAGTCTGTAAGCTACAACGATCCATTTATGGATTGAAGCAAGCTTCTCGAAGGTAGAACATATGTTTTGATGAGATAATCAAAGAGTTTGATTTTATCAAAAACGAGGATGAACCATGTGTGTATAAGAAGGTTAGTGGGAGCGCTGTATCATTCCTTGTATTATATGTTGATGATATATTATTGATAGGGAATGATATTCCGATGTTGCAATCAATTAAAATCTGGTTATCTAAACATTTCTCCATGAAGGACTTGGGAGAAGCATCCTATATTTTGGGGATAAAGATCTATAGAAATAGATCTAAAAGGATGCTTGGCTTATCCCAAGGAACGTACATTGACACTATGCTAAAGAGGTTTAGCATGGAAGATTTTGAGAGACGTCTCATGCCGATGAGCCATGGAATACATCTCTCCAAGAAACAGACCCCAAAAACACTTGAGGAGAGAGACCGTATGAGTAAGATACCTTATGCTTCAGCAATAGGATCTATCATGTACGGTATGATATGTACTAGATTGGATGTCGCTCATGCACTTAGTGTAACGATCAGATACTAGTCGAATCCAGGAGAAGAGCATTGGAAGGTAGTGAAAAATATCCTAAAGTACTTAAGAAGAACTAAGGATGTATTTCTTATCTACGGTGGATCTGAATTGAAACTAGATAGCTATACAGACTCAAGTTTTCAAATGAATCAAGATCAAAGTAAATTCATTTTGGGGTATGTGTTTACCTTAAACGGGGGCGCAGTGAGTTGGAAAAGTTCCAAGCAGCAAACAATTGTTGATTCAGTGGCAGGGGCAGAGTACATAGCTGGAAGTGAAGCTGCAAAGGAGGCTGTTTGGATGAAAAAGTTCATAACTGAACTTGGCCTGGTTCCTAGCATTAGAGGAGCAGTACCTTTATTCTATAACAACACCGGAGCTGTTGCACAGGCCAAGAAACCTAGGTCTCATCAGAAATCCAAACACGTGTTGCGGCGGTTTAATTTGATTAGAGAGATCATTGAAAGAGGAGATGTCGCCCTAGAGCGAGTGGACACTCAAAACAACATTCTAGATCCATTTACTAAACCTTAAACACATCAGCAGTTTGATCGTCACTTAGAGAAGATGGATATTAGATACCATGGCGATTGGCTTTAGTGCAAATGGGAGAGTGAAAGTAGTATGAACACAAGCTAATCATATATGATGATAAAGCATATACTTTGTAACAATCTTATTCATTTATTAATAAAAGAATTATTTATTTAAAGGCGTTTATATTATCTACATCATGCTGTTATATTTAAATGTGATAAAGCCATAGTTTTAAGCAATGCTTTTAGAATCATGATGATGATTATACTAATGAGATCTAAATTCTTAGATAGCTTAAAACTAAAATAGTTCCCAATCGATAGATTACTAAATAAGGACATTAATGAATCTGGATAGATTGGTACATACGATTCTTGCTCTTTGGAAGAAGATAATCGATCTTATGATCATTTGTGTGGAGACACTAAAGCAAGTATGTAGGTGCTTATCGGAGAATAAGTACACTGAACATGGCTCACTAAGGAATACCTAATGAAGTTTTACTCGCCCATCAATATGAATTCCTTTAGTGATAGTAATACAAGTAATCCTTAGACTTGATATCATCATAGTATCTTATATATGATGAGTTATACTTTGACATGTCCCTTAAGATCCTGAGGGTATATCAAAGGGTATGCTTAGGTATAATTAATTATATATGAAGATAATGAATGATCAATAAAGGATCTACCACTTCTAGTAAAAGAAGTGAATTTTCTATGTGATTCTATAAATGACAACTCGGTAGTCCTTGGCCAAGGCAAGATGAAATTAGAAAGTAGCTTCTAATTTGCATTATCAAAATTTATGCATTTAGGTTCGGAATACATATTATTAAATAAAATAAGACTTGATAGTAAATCTATGTCTTATATTTAATTGGGACATTGTATGGTAGAAGGAATGAATTGTACGGTAACTATTTACTCAAAGGTTCTTGTATGATTAATGTTGAAATCTATATTCTCTGGAAAGTCGTTGAGCGCTAAGGGGACTTACTCTTATTGTAGAATAAATATTTATTTAAATGAATTAATAGTTAATTTATTTCTTTAAATAAAATTGTAATTGTTCTAATTAATTTATTCATAACCGGTTTAATATGGAGAACCTAAAGGGTCACACAATAAAGGGATGAATATTTATTTAAGAAGCAAATAACATAATTGTAATAATAAGTTAGGTGTATTTAATTTAATCTATGGTGATAGAATAAATTAATTAGATTAATATTTATTATTTTATATTTTAAAAATATTAAATATAAATTAATAAGAGGAGTCTTATTAGTATTATTACTATTATTATTAATTTGAATTCATAAAAGAGTTTGGGAAGTAATTAATAAAAGTACTCTCCCATATTCTTAATAAGATTAGGTGGTAAATTCTTTTGAAACCTTTTCACATAAGCTGGACAACCCTTTATCTTAACATTCTTAAGATTCAGATGTTGGGTTTGTACGAAATCGTGGCGCAATCAAATTATAAAATTAGCAGAAGCATGGTATATCAGAGTGTATAAATTTCTACAAAATCATTATCCGGATTATCCTTTATGCAAATTATTAATTTAAAACGATAAATAAGAAGTTATGGAATTCATACCCTTGTAGAACGAAGCTTTCACAGGTACAAGTTCAACTCCTTATTCTTCGCGATCTCCTTGAATATCCAGGGTTGATTCTTTCCTTTGATCAACGTTAGCCACCTAAGTGTTTGGCCTCTAGAGGTGATCCACCAAGGAATATGAATTATTTAAGAAGGAGGGTGGCTGGCTAAACCCTAATTTTCTATCCTCTATAGAAAATGATTACTCTCCAACAATTGAAATTTCATCAACTGATATATATTATAAGACTTCTCTTATATAGATATTGGTCAACCCTTCTAATCCTATTAGACATGGAGTTTCATTTAATTAATTAAATTCCTTTAATTAATTTAGGCTTCCCACCACATTGGGATTAATTAATTAAATTTATTTAATTAATTTGCCTTCTAATCTTATTAGGAATAAATGAGAATACTAATATTAAATTAATTTATAAACTCCTTTAAAAATTAAAATAATAATTATTATAATAATATTAATATGACTCCTCTTATTAATTTATATTTAATATTTCTAAAATATTAAATAATAAACATTAAGCTATTTAATTTATTCGATCAACATATATTAAATTAATTACACTTAATGCATTATTACGATTATGCCATTACCTTCTTAAATATTTATTCTTCCTTTTATGGCGTGACTCTTTAGGTTCTCCATATTAAACCGGTTGTGAATAAATCAATTAGAACAATTCTAATCTTATTTAAATAAATAAAATAAATTAAAAATATATTTAAATAAATAATATTTATTTTACAATAGGGATAAGCCTCCCTAACGATCAACGACTTTCTAGATAATATAGATTTCAACATTAATCATAAAAGAACTTGTGAGTAAATAGTTACCGTACAATTCAATTTTTCCACCATACAATGTCCCAATTAAATATAAGACATGAAATTACTGTTAAGTCTTATTTTATTTAATCATATGTATTTCGATTAAAAAATACACAACTCCAAATAATGCAAATTAGAAACTCATTTCTAATTTCATTCTGCCTTGGCCAAGGACTACTAGGTTGTCATTTAACGAATCATATAGGACATATCTCTTCTTTTACTAGAAGTGGTAGATTCTTTATAAATTATTCATTATCTCCATATGTAACTCATTATACTCAAGCATACCCTTTGATATACCCTAAGGGTCTTAAATGAATAAGTCAAAGTTTAATTCATTACAGACAAGATATTATGATGATCTCAAGTCCAAGGATCACTTGTACTACTATCACATTAGAAATTCCTATTGACAGGCAAGTAAAACTACATTAGGTATTTCATAGCGAGTCACGTTCAGTGAACTTATTATCCAATAAGCACCTACATACTTGCTTTAGTGTCTCCACACAAATGATCATGAGATCAATCATCCTCATCCAATGAGCAAGCAACATATGTACCAATCTATCCGGATTTACTAATCCCCTTTTTAGTAATCCAACGATTGAGAACTATTTTAGTTTTAAGCTTTCTAAGAATTTAGATCTCATTAGCATGATCAACATCATGATTCTAACAGCATTGTTTAAAACTATGAGTTATTTATATATTATAAAAATAACATCATGTAGATAATTAAATGCCTTTAATAAGTGAATACTTTTATTAATAAATAAATAAGATTGTTTACAAAGTATGTGCTTTATCATTATACATGATTGGATTGCTTGCACACTACTATCAATCTCCCACATGCACTAAAGCCAATCATCATGGTATCTCATACCCATCTTCTCTAAGTGACTATCAAACTGTTGTTGTGTTAAAGCTTTAGAAATGGATCTGCAATGTTGTCTTGAGAGTCTACACGCTCCAAGGTGACGTCTCTTCTTTCAATAATTCCTTTAATCAAAGTGCCGCAACACATGTTTGGACTCAAGATGAGACTTAGGAACTATTCTTAGTTCTGTAATAAACTTTTCATCTGAAACATCAACTTGCAGCTTCACTTACAGTTATATACTTTGTCTTTGTCATTAAACCAGCAACCTTTCCAAATCACTGCACCACCTTTCAAGGTAACGACTTACCCTAAAGTGGATTTTTTGTCATCTTGGTCAGTTTGAAAACTTGAGTCTGTTTAGTCCTCTAGTTTAATTCAAACCCATCATGTGTCATGATGACATCCTTAGTATCAGTTAAGTACTTTAAGATGTTTATTACTGTCTTACAGTGATCTTCTCCAGAATATGATTGATCAACATCAAGTCGCTTATATTTAATTGCATACATGATAGTAACTCATGCGATCTCTCTTTTATTGAGAAAAATTTTAGAGAGATACACTCCATGGCTCATCTTCATGAGATACTTTTGGAGTTTTCCATGCTAAATGCCTTTAGCATCTAATGAATATATGTTCCTTGGGTTAAGCCGAATATCCTTTTAAATCTATCTATATAGATTTATATCCCCAATGTAGGATGTTCTACCCAAATCATTCATGGAGGAATGTTTAGACAACTTTATTTTGATCGATTGTAGCATAGGAATGTCATTCCCTATCATTAATATATCATCAACATATAATATAAGGAATGAAACAGCGCTCCCACTAACCTTCTTGTACACACTTGGTTCATCCTCATTTTTGATAAAATCAAACTTTTTGATTGTCTCATCAAAACGGATGTTCCATCTACGAGAAGTTTGCTTCAATCCATAAATGGATCGTTGTAGCTCATATACATGATTTGCTTCAACCATTTAAATAAATCCATCTAGATGTATCATACATACATTCTCCTCTAATAAGTATATTTTAGGAATGGCAGTCTCCACGTTCATTTTTTCAGATCTAGTAATAATAAGCTTCAATCGCAAGTAAAATCCAAATGGACTTGAGCATTGCTTCAAAGATCTATTTTAGATTTTATGGTCATCTACCATTTCCTTAAGTCTTTATTACTTATAGCCTATTCATAATTCAATGGATCATCATCATCCATGATGTGTACCCCATCGTCATCCTCTATGACGAATCCATACCATTCAGGTATCTTCGATACTCTGCCAGATTTAAGAATAGGGTGTTGTATAGTAGGTGTCTCTACTTGGACAGGTTCATTCAATTGATCTGTAGGATTGTAGAAATAGTATCCCAAACTTTCTTTAGGATATCCCACAAATGTGCACTTATCAGATCTTATCCCAAGCTTATTATTTTGAAACCTTTTCACATAATCTGGACATTAACAAATCTTAACATGCTTAAAACTAGGTTTCCTCCCTGTCCACATCTCATATGGAGTCTTGGGGACGGATTTTAGGGGACCTTATTTAGTAGATATGCAGCCGATTCTAGGGCATAACCCCGGAATAAAATTGGAAGATAGGTAAAACTCATCATGGAACGAACCATGTCTAACAATGTTCGATTTCGCCTTTTAGATACTCCATTTAACTGTGGTGTACCTGGCGAAGTCTATTGTGAGATTATACCATTATCTTTGAGACAACTGAGAAACTCACCGCTTAAGTATTCTCCACCTCTATCTGATCGAAGAATCTTAATACTCTTGTCCGTTTGTTTCTCTACTTCACTTCTGAACTCTTTGAACTTTTCAAATGATTCAGATTTGTATTTCATTAAATACACATATCTAAATCTTGAGTGATTTGTAATACCTGTGAATTTTATAAATAATATTAATATTGATATTAATAAACGTGTGAAATATTTATTGTAATATAATTGTTTATGTGGCATGAGATGAGTAACTCAATTAAATTGAATTGAATTTATGATAATTGAGAAATGTGGAGAATTTAAGATGAGCTTATGGAATGCCTTGTGTGGCACAATGATGGAATTAATGATGAATAAATTAAAGAAGGAATGAATTAATAAGTGAAGGACTAATTATTATCATATTGTTAATTAATTGTTGTTATGAGTAATAGCATATCAATGAGTAAACAATTTAAATGGTGTGTTAAATTAATATTTATTTACATTAATTAATTGCTATGTACAATAAAATGTAATGATTGATCACATGTTATATAGTGCCTACATTTATTAAAATAAAATGAGGTGTGACATTACAAGGTGATTATGTAATATAGAAAACTATATGGTAAAATTAAATGAATCATATAAGTTACATAAATAAGCTTATGTGACAACAACATGTTGTGTGTGGATAAATTAAACGTGTATTTTAATGAGTGGAATTAAATTAGAATAAATAAATATTTATTATTAAACATTTATAATTATGTATACTTGAAATAATAAAGTTTTATGATAATATGAAATAATAGTGCACGACTAAATTATATTTCGGTATTATCTGGACTAATCAAATGTACATAAATTATATAATGATGTGTATATATATACCCACAACTTACTACAATATAATATTATTTCCTCATTAAAGCTACATTGTGACTTAAAAGGAAATTAAAACCTAAGTATACATATATACATTGTGTGTGCATATATATATATATATATATATATATATATATATATATATTACACTTAAGTATGTTAGCATTATTGTTTTCAAATGCTGAGTATTAAGAATTGTCCCATATTCAGTGTCTTTTCTTCCTCACGCGTATAGCCCAATGGACTAGGCATATTCCTTACAATCTCAATACTCAACTTGCTAGCCAATGATGAGAGGGGGGAGTGGCTCAAATAGTAGCAGTGATATGCTATTCCACCAACTCCTCAATATCCACCATCTTCTTCTTCTCCCTGCTAAACAAAATTGGTGGACAAAACTTTTGTATGGATTTTGAATTCTCTATAAATTGAACTCTCTTCTTCTCCATTTCATTTTTATTGAGTTCTTGCAAAAGTTGATGTAGAGAATGAGGATATTGAAATGAGAGTGCAATCTGAAATTTGGATCAAGGGAGTTTCAATTCAGCTCCAAGAGGTATAATGTTTAAACATATTTTAAAATTCAAACATTTATAATTCTTAGAAAATTGCATGAATTAGTTAAAGATTGATATGTGGAATGATGTTAACATGATAGTAGAGTTTATATACATGTATAAAAGCAATGGGTGTTAATTACAAGCATGTTTCATGAAGAAATTTGGAATTGGTTTTGAAGCTCTACTATTGCAGAATGCTATCTGTGATGGAACCAGAGTGGCGCGGCCACGCCCCTCCATAGTACAAATATTGCGCGGGCGCGCTGTTTGGCAGATCTGCAGCATATATTTTGTGATTTCTATAGTGACGAGCATGTTAGTTTAACTTGATTATGCCTATATATGTTCTTGACATGCTAACGTAGGTTGCCTTACGTGTAGTCACTTACCTTATCTTGGTTTTAATGGTTTTCTAAAGGAAACTTAAAGTTTACAAAATACAAACTTGGTGGATCTTGTGACCTTTGAACTCTGAACATTTAAGCATGCTTTTGTGACTTAGTTTTATATATATATATATATATATATATATATATGTATATATATACATGAGTATGAAATATGTAATCAAAGAGTCTCTCATGCTTAGTTGGTTAACATGAAATTTTTAAGGAAAACTTAAGAGATTGAAAACTAACGTTGGTTAATAACTACCTTATGTGCATTCTGAAAATTTCGACTACTATGATAGGATATGTTATGCATCTAGACGCGATGTGACGCCCCAAATTCGGGTCCCCAGAACCTCGGACCTGGTACGTTACGATACATCATTTCTTTAACTATTGCGGAAGATATAAACATAAATTGTTTATACAATAACTTTTATAACATAATTCCCACGGTCTATAACCTCAACTTAATACCTGCATTTAATATCCTATACGACTTACAATGTCATTTGTATCCAATACTATTACCATTTTAAGCGTACAATAATCCAATCCTGGAACTTATCTTTGCCCTTGCCTGTGTCCGAAGTTTCGTCTTAATCTGAAATGTTTATCATGATATAGCAAGGGTGAGCAACAGGGCCCAACAAGTTTAAGTTTAAATGAAGATATATCATGATTGAATAAGCTGACAAACTTTCAACAATATAAGAATTGTGAAAGAATATAAATCAATAATGCTGAATAGCCAACAATGAACATGAATAATTTAACTGAAAAATATGGTAATAAAGGTGATCAGCCTTTCATACCTGATGAACATATACAATATGCACAATGTGCGAATCAATAAATCATAGATGTGATATAATCAACAATGATTAATCACGAACATGCTTTACAATAACAACTCGAGTTCTAGTTAGGAAACTTGCTTGTTCCGTCGATTACTACTATGCAATATAATTTAATCGCTTTATTGTAAAGACCTATCAGTTATAAGATTTATCTTTCAATTAGCATAACATACCTTATAGGTAAACTATCTAATATTTAAACACATAGTCAAATATTAGATAACCTTAACACTATACATATACACAAGTCTAAACCTAGCACACATCGAGTCTTTAATAATATTCAATATAGTATACTGAGTGGTTTTCCACAAACAACTAACAAATTAGTCTTCGTCTAGTCTATACTATTTTCAGAGTGAGTTAGATCGGTTACTAATTCGTAGATCCCTTCCCCATATGAAGGATTCGTTTAGCCCAGCTACTATACATCAACCATTAAAGAGTACGATTGTACTACCTTAGACTTAACACTACTGTATCATATAACTTGTGAATTAACACTTAGTCTTTCATTTTATAAGTCCTTTATAATTAAGTAAGCTGAATACCTAATCCAGCAATCTGGATTCAGACTGAATTTTAATATAGTAAATTATTTTTCAATCCAGTAGATTGGATTCAACTGACCTCCAATCCAGCAAACCTGGATTCAACTATCATCTAATCCGGCAAGCCTGGATTCAACTAATATCTAATCCAGCAAGCCTGGATTCAACTTACCTACAATCCAGCAACCTGGATTCATTAATTCTTCAATCCAGCAACCTGGATTATCCAAACAGATCATTCCAGCAACTTGATGGCCAATCCAACAAACCAGATTGCAATCCAGCAAACTAGATTTCCCTTTTTTAATCAAATCATCTTATTATTTTTTAATCTTTTGTCCACACATAAATACATGTATTCCATACACAAAAATAATTATTCAGGAATTTTTCAACTTCCTTAAGTATTTTTCAAAAATTAATTTCTAGTTAATTCCTCAAGAAATTTCCTACATCGTGCTTAACTCAAAAAATTTCCCAACTCTAAAAATTTCCCAACTCTTTTGTTGGGATCTTATACGTATTAACTTGAGCCTGCAGTTTAAATTTCGTGACCATCAGAGTTATACAACTCCGGTTATAGCGATTTTCATCGGAAAAATGCAAATATTGAAATAGTCATAACTTACTCAATTTAAGTCGAATTGAGTTTAGTTTTGGACACAAGATACTTTATAACATATATTTTAATGTCCCAAAAGATTGGAATTTATTTCATAAATTAAGTGGATGAAACTGCCCTTAAAATATTCGGACAGATTGCTTTTTTTCATTATAAGATTTTACGTCCATTGCTAATTTCAGTCCACACGAAAATCTATAACTCCTTTTTCAGTGATTCCACTTGGAAAAGTTGGAAGACTTATAGATCTAACTCTAAAAATTAAACACCCTCAAAAATTCAAAACACAATGAGAGATATGGTCATTTGAATTTTATGTTACGTTTTCTCAAAAATTTAATTTTAAAACTTTTGTGTTTTCTAATAAATCTTCTTAGATCTCTTGATTAACCAAACATTAAACATCATAAACTATTATAATACATACTAATACACCTTAAGATAAAGGATCTACTATTATCCATGATATATTTCATTAAAACTTCACCAAACACAAACAAAACATAATTTATACTAAGAAAATTATAATTTTCTAACTTTTAAAACATAGTTTATTTTTTCTTGCTTTTGATCTAATTTTTGACAATTAAAAGTGATAGATCTAAACATATAACACTTATACATATGAAGATCTATGGTTTTTAAGTTTGAAAAATATAACTTGATTATTTCATTAAATCAAACAAAATAAAAGGAATAAACTAAACTAGGATTTTATACCTAGATCATGTAGCTCTTCTCCTACCCTTTACACCATATAAGATGAAGTTAGGAAACATAAAAAATTTCTCTCCTTCCTCATCTATAGGCTGCCGAACTCACCTCCTTTTCTCTCTCCTTTCTATTTCTTTCTTTTGTTTGCTAAGCTTGGAAATGAAATGAAAGAGAAAGAGGAAGGAACTTAGATTTTTGTTTATTAAAAATGTATAGATATGTTGTATATATCTATATATGTTTCACCAATATCTCTTGCTTAATCATTTAGATTGTTGCTTGTAGACTTAGATTGCTTGTAAGAGTGGCTAAAATAAGTGGGCTAGTCTTAAGGTGACACATAATAAGAGTTGGTGGAGAGTTGGTAAATCCAATGATTGCATACATTCCCTCCTTATTTCTTCCTTGTTTGACCAAACATGCTAGCCCATTTTTTCTCCAAATTTTGTTTTGTCTTTATTTCCTTACTTAGCTTTATTAAATGCCTAACATGTCCCTCCTCAATTTGGTTAATCTTGGGTCATTTTATTTAATTACTTTGGGTTGATAATAAAATTTTTGGACAATGTAAATTAACATAGTCCACTATATATAATTCTATCATACCCTAATCATTTAATTTGGGTTTCTATTCACTCAATTGTAAATCAAATCCTTACTCATGCACACTTAATTACTTAACCCAATTAAACTTGCTTTAATAAAATTAATTAATAAATTGAGATAATAAAATAAATCTCTTAGTGTTAGTTAATAAGTTAAATACTAACATTCTTTCCTATTATAACCCTTAGGTTATTTAAATTTCCATACCTCATATATATATATATATATATATATATATATATATATATTAGGTTACATTAGTTTCTTTTATTTGCTTATTATATAATAAACAAATATAAGCAATCAAATATTATACATACACATATCAAATAATTTAATACTTTGAGAAATGTTCCACAAATCTCATACTATATTTATTCTTATCATCCTTTTTACTAAAATATATATAGCACATCACTAAATATACATATATGCACCTATACATATACACATTTTAAGAATTCAAATCAAACCATATAGGTTCTTTAAATTTTTTAACTAAATCTTCAAATTTCCATCTAGGTTTTATTCTTTAACCTTTATTTAATCATTTAAAATCTTATAAATTTTCGGGTTGTCACATTCATCCTTTCTTTTAAAAATTTTGTTCTCGAATTACAGCCTACTAATCCCTACTCCTTTTATTTATCAAAACTAAGTTTTCAACTTAACCTTTATCTGATTTCATTCTCATTTAATGAATATATACTGCTTCCTTCTATGAGGAACTATTCTATCATCATATTCTACCCAAACTTCTCCCCGAGGAGTTAAATAACTTTTCATAAAATGCTGAGTGGCCATGAACTTTCATTTTTCAATTTTGAAAAGGTTTAAACAGAAATTCATCTGTAAACCGCTCTAGACTTACGGACAATTGGGTGATCAGCCCGTATGCCCTGCAATGATTAGATGCTACATGTTGGAACGACATTCGCGTTCATCATCACCACCATTGGCGCAAAAATATTTCCCAATTTAGGGATGTTCATACTCAACTTAGTTTCCGAATCAAAATAATATAGTTCGGGATAAGTTCCCAAAGAGATACTTGAATTTTCAAAAACATTGTCTAGCTGAATCAAATAGCTTTAGACATATACCAATAATTCCAATATCAATCAAAACATGTGTCTGGACAAATTTAATTGACACTTGACTTTTCTTTAAAATTTTGAAAATCATTTTATGACGTCATGATACCGCACTGTATTTACAGTCTGTTTTAGATTCCGTTATTTTTGTGACTTTGTCATAAAATAATATACCATAGTGAGCTGACGATCTTTAGATCACATCCAACACTAGGTAATACTGCATTAATGACTCCATCATTTTTATCATCCTTGCATCAAGTTCTATGATGCATTGATGATATATAAAATATATTTTAATATTTTAAATAATTTTTGTCTAGCCAAAACAATTAGCGTAGACACTTCTTTAAACCGTTCGAAACTATTAAAAATCATTTTTGGAATTATCATGTCGTAACAGGTAATGATGTGGCAGGGTCCCGAAGTCCACACTTTCACAATTGTAACTATATTTTGAAGATAACCAAAAATTCATTTTATTTCGAAAAAGGCACATCAGTACGAATTTAGCTTGATGTCAAAAATTTTGAAGTCTAGCACAGCTAGAAGATTTGGAATACCTATGCTTCCACCATTAACTTCAATTCTTCAAATGATTAATTTCTTATTAATTCTATCTATTTCTATTATCCTCAATCCTTCATTCACAATTTTCCTATACCCCCGTATAGTTCATCAAACATACCACACCTTATGAGTTCAGGAATTTACCACAATCATATGGGTTTTGGAACTTATCCTAGTCAGACCAAAGTCGTCTATTCGTTGAGGGGTTCCACCATACGATTATGAGTCACGAACTTACGATACGTATGAGTTTAAAGAACTCGCACCTAATCTTATATTCTCTACCTATCCGTTATACTCATGAGAAAAGAATCATCTTCTCATCATACATATAGCAAATAGCGCGACACTGACATTTCAATGATTATCAATGTGATAAACTAAGTAGTCGTTAGACCAAGCACAAAACCCCCGCCCATATAAAGGTTTGTACAACCAGCTATCACATGAGTCCTCAATTGAAATCCCACATAATCTTAGCTCTCTCAATACTCGATACGAATTTCATTTAATCCGTATCTATAATTCACAACTCTTTCCTGAGTTTTAATAGTATAATTTCATAGTACCCTATTCGTATAACAATTCTGCTATAAAATTTTTAATAAAACGATTGATCATCTGTCCTCCTATGACCTCATCAGATCACGTTGTAATATAATATTATAATCGTATTATATTAAGATTCTTTTCTATGTTATGATCGTTTTGTTTTGCGATCTTCTTTCTATTTATACTTCTAGTCTTTTAGACTCTATCTATTCATTACTACTGTTCATCTTTATTATTAGAGTTAGGTAACTCTAAATCTTTATTACTTGTCAGGATTCTTCTTTGAATCTTATTAACTTATTAATACCTTGCCCAAATTCATCTCTTAAATTTCAAACTCTATTTGAGTTTATTCTTTATTCTCATCCCTGCGGTTATAGCCTAAGGTAACCCTACCTAAGGTTTATAACCTACAGCTCTGATACCAACTGTGACGCCCCCACATTCGGGTCCCCAGAACCTCAGACTTAGTATATGACACCCCCGAATCTGGGTCCTCTGACCCTCACGAAACAATACAAATATCCACCTCTAAACAACATACAATAACTAAATGCGAAAATATAATAAACGTATGTCGTTCATTCAAAAGATGTTACTAGGCCCAAGATTCGATAACCTAAATATAAACATACAAACATACCCTAGAATAGTCATTAGGGTTCATATTACATAACAGTAATTTAATTAAACGTAAAGATAAAGTCTGCTCCTTGCAAACTAATCATACATCTTCCCTTTACCCTTGTCCTTCCCTGAAGTCTCGGGCTTAACTGCAATATAAGTCATGATATAGCAAGAATGAGCAACAAGTTTGCTCAGCAAGTTTAAATACAACAATAAAGGATATATCATGATGAAAGGAATATATCTAACAATGAATTCAACAATATGAATATCGAAAGCAAGAATAATAATTGCTTTTAGAATAACTGATAGTCAAGTAGACTTTTGAACTATAAAACTCCAACAGAATCAATAGCTGATTGACCCTTTGGTTACTGGCTATAGAATAGTACTTGAGGGGATCAGCCTCGCGTACGCCATGTATATGCATAACATTCAACTCTGCTGTTTGTATCTTAGAACAGATACCTACTACTCCCTTATAATATAAGGGTGTTCTTTCAGTCTAAGAATTCTTACCATCAATTGGTTTGGATAGCTTTTATAAAATTTCATATACCTATCTGACCGAACAAGGGGTCAGACTTTATCTGACATAGTTCAAGAATTCTAGAACTTTAAATGTTGTACAAGTCCAAGACTGTACGAACTCAAGTGCATCAAGTGAGAATAACAATAATATCGATGTGGAATAATTGTAAAGTAATTAAACCACCTAATAGCATGCTTGGAAATAAAGTTCAAGCTTTAAATAATTAACTGTCAATACGATAATAACCTGCTCAATACAATATGAGAAGGATAGGAACTTGCACAATAAAGAGTGTAAGGGAACTTGCATTCAAATCAAGTGAAGTTAAGAAACTCGCTTACACGATTCATTGAATAAGGTAGTGCAAGAATTTAGAATACTTGCCTATTTGTTCAGCTACGAATAAGTTCTAGCTTTAATTAAATCTCGTTGAAATAACCTAACATTAATAAGTCGGTACTCCAATTAGCATGTGTAAACTAATAGGAGTCAACACTTACAAGAATCTAATTATCATATAAATTTATCATGTAATTCACGTAAGTCAATCACTTTGACTAGGTCTATAAACAATTAACTCTGTCCTTGATTTAATAGTGCTAGAATATCTAGTTTCTATACATCAACATAGGTTTGAACATTTAGCATTTCAAGTAATCATGCTTCAAGAATATACTTTCAAGTTTAACTCCTAGCATGCTCACCCTATTCAATTCAAAATGATATGTCTTCATGCCGGTAATTCACATACATTAAGTTAATCAATTCCATGTTACGAGGGTTAGCTATATAGTCATATTACCACATAATGAGGCTAAACAATATTCAGTAGTCATGCTTGTGTGTAAACAACACATGTATACTCACATAGTTCATATTTTAGAAATTTCCTTTTCATGAATATGGGTGCATAGGTGAAAACTATGTTTAATCAAAATGATACTCATATCAACAAGTCTATAGGCATAATGAGATACTAATATACATGCTTGCGTAATCATAACATAATTCTCATGGTAATTAATGTTATTAACTTTCAAATCATAAGTTTTCTTTCAAAATTGCACTAATTCAACAAAGGTCATTTTATTATCAACAAAGTGTTTTGTAACCATGACCCACATGTATTAAAACACATTACTAAGCCATATAAATGTTCTCATATGGTCAGAAATTTCAAGACATTGTCTTGGTCAAGTTTGCTTCATAAGTTCTTAAGTGTCTTACCTTTGAAATTGTCTTAACTTTCAATCTAGTATACTAGTGTGTTTAACGACTTTAGACTTAGTTCTCATGTCCATATAGACCATACAGTCGTGTTTTAAAAATTAGAATATGTACATGCTACTTACGTGTCTAAGTTCACAATCGAAACTATAAGTTTCATTTCAAAACCATAAGTGTTGCGTCAATCATGTGTACTAACATTGTTATACATGCTCATACTACATGAAGGTATTCATACAGGTGTGCTAATCCAGTTTACATGCGTAACCAAAAAGGGTGCCATCAAGATAGCACAACCAAAATGAAACAAAAAACAAAAATTCTAGTGCAGGCCCGGCGCAGCTGCGCCTCTGGCCAGTGCAACACTGGCGCAGCTGTAAGACCCCGAATTTTATAAATAAAGATTTAATTTTCTTTATATATTATTTCAAAATAGTAAGGTGTTGATTTGATAAATGTGAAAAATTATGGGTGAAATGTGCAAATATTTCAAAATAAGCAAGTGGTTATAAAATATTCATTGTTGTCGGGGAATATTCGTTTGGTCGTGGAATATTCTTGTTGTCGGGGAATATTCGTACGACGGCGCAGCTATTTATGGGCCCCACAATGGAATAACTGTCGAATATAGAAAGTGACATAAATAACCTTTTTATAAAATAACGGCGTAGTTGTTACCGTTAGTACTGTTGAAATACCCGGTGGTTAAAATACAGTAATGCGCGGTGTTGCACAGTAGCACACGGTATTGCACAGTATTTTGAATTATTGATTCTTACGTAAGAAGGCACTTACTCAATTATTGTTATAGTAATTATTGTTTAATATTTTATATTATTGATTCAATAATTGCATGATATTTTATTGATTCAATGATTGCTACGTTGATATTTTATATCAATAATTGCTACGTTGATATTTTATATGACTGATTTAATAATTGCTACCGTTGATATTTTGTATTATTGATTCAATAATTGTCACTGCACAGTATTTCACATTATCAACTCAATAATTTATATTATTTAAATAATATTATTAGATAGCATTATTGACAATGTCTAAGGAAGTTCTGTTTAGGAGGGATTATTTAATTGCGCGCCAGTAAGGAGAAGTCCTTATCGGAAGGCCCCCTCTTTCCTGGGAACGACCTGGTTGTCAATATTGTAGTTCTGTAATATTATTTATGAATAAGTAATTATTGATTTATATGATAAGGAAACATTTATTTTGTGGATATAAAAGAAGGAATTAGCGTTGATGTGTTTTTATCAGTATTTTGGTGTGAAAAATCATCCGTTTATTAAATTTAGATAATTTATGTTTGGAATTTGGAAAAACTTCTTTCTACAAAGTTGTATTTTTCTGACAAAAGAGCTATTTATTATGAATTATTGAAGTTTCAAAAAATAAATATTTTTTAATGGGAGGTGGGCCCCACTGGTGGCTGATAGCTTTTGAGGCGACTGAGGAGGCTGAAATTTTAAAAAAATATTATTTTATTAAAAGTCTACTTTGGCATCCTAAGTTTTTCCTATAAATAGGGTGCTTAGGTTAGAATTGAAAATCACACCAGAATCAGAAGTTTTCTCTCTCTATAATATCGAGCGTATTTTTGTGAGTATTTAGATACTTTGAGTGTTGCTATTCAGTGCAAGTTTTCTTCGGTATTATATCCGATATTCCAGCCAGAAGTACTATTATTTTGAGATAAGGGATGTTATTTTCTTTGGTAAATGATGTTATTCTTTTCAATATCATTATGCCAAAATATTGTCATGGATTTTATTATAAAATTCTTACTTTTTTCGTTGGAATTACTATTCACGTATACGACACTAGTCACGAAAAAATTAAATTTTCTTCAATTTGTCCAAATTGTTTGTTAAGGTTCCTATCTTTGATTGGATCTAAGTTTTGATCTTATTCTTGAATTTTGCTTCACAAAGTATTATTATGGAATATTTTTAAACTTGGATAAACTAAATTACGAATCCCTAATCTTTGTCCTTTATCTTATTGGATTCGTTGTTTATATTGTTTTTCATCATCCTCAGTCCTAAATGGTGATATAACTGAATATCTTTGGCCTGTAGAGCAAAGATGAATGATTACCTAATGAATATCTTTGGCCCGTAGTGCAAAGAAGAACAGGTGTTGAGATGAACATGACCACTGGTGATACAAATGAATATCTTTGGCCCGTAGTGCAAAGATGAATATTTGATTTGAGATATATATTGATTGATGTTACAGGGATAAAATATTGATGATGGACTTTTAAATCATAGAAGATAGTAGACTTCATTATCTACTTAACTCTTCTAATGAATTGTTATTTCCGCTGTGAATATTGATCAAAAACTTGTTGTCCATAATATTTTATCTGAATTGTTGAAGACTAACGATAATTTATTTTCCATTATCTTAGTCATAAAATTCTTTACTGGGCTAGTTGAGCTCACTCTTTTCATCTATTGTCCTTTTCAGGGAATGAGAATGTCCAAAAAACTAGTTGGGGGACAGAGTGATGGTCCGAGTTAGAGCAGTAGTAGTCCTCACTATTTCTAATAAATAGTGTGAGAATAACTGTAATGAGGACTTAGTTTGAATGTTAATATTTTCTACATATTTGTATTGACACTCACAGTTGTGTGTTCGTATTTTGCACGACCATGTGATATAAAGTTTGTATTTAAATTCTGTTCCATGTATTTGGCGACTCAGAATGGGTTGGGTTTACTGGACCTATTCTGGGGGCGTCACAGTTGGTATCAGAGCTTAGGGATATGATCACTGGCGGAGATCGGGAAATAGAACTAGGAGGGGAGAGACGAGAAAATCCTTCACTAGTATGTCCTACCTAAGCTTATGTGGTATTTAATTGGTCAGTCGGAGCATAGGGTTAATAGGTGATATGTTAATTTATTTAATTAACCCTTGTTTTATGGCAGTTTTTGAGAATGGCAGCTGAGAATGTTAACAATGAAGTGAATGAGACCGTGGAGACACCTTTAATCACCAACCAGGAGAACGTGCAACAGGAAGGCAATGGTCATCTTGAAAACAACGCTGATCAGACGATAAACAATGAGGTGTTTAGAAATTTTTTATAGTTCATGCAAAACCAGACGAGGGAAATCGTGTGCAAAATACAAGTGGAGATAATAACAACACGCGAAGTGTCACTGCCAAGCAGTTCAAAGAATTGGGACCACCAGAGTTTTTGGGGAAGCCGGATCCGATCAAGGCGGAGACGTGGGTTAAGAAAATTACCAAGATATTTGATTTCATGGGATGTATGGAGGAAGAGAAGGTTCCATTCGCCACGTTTATGTTCCGTGGAGAGGCAGATTAATGGTGGGAATCCGTGAAGCGTACCCAGCCTGCCGCACTCAAGATGTCTTAGGAAGCATTCCAGAAACTTTTCAATGACAAGTACTTTCCTGAAAGTATTCGTCATATGAAGGAGGTAGAGTTTATCAGACTAGAACAAAACAACATGACGGTGTCCCAGTACGAGGCTAAGTTCGCGGAGTTATCCAGGTTTGCACCTTATTTGGTGGAGAATGAGGAACGTATGACGCGGATGTTTCTGAGAAGTTTGAAACCCAAAATACGTCAATACCTCATTTCTCACAAATTTTCTCTACATTCGGATGTAGTGAACAGGGCCCAGTTATTAGAACGATATAGTGATTATGTTCAACCAAGGGACAACAACCAAGGTCGTACCGGTGGCAGCAGTCATCGGAGCAATGACAACCAACGGGGAGGAAAGTATGACAGAAGCGGTAACCACTCCGGTGGTAATCGTGGCCATGATAGTTGAAAAAGCGAATCGAGAGGAGATTTCAAGAAGAGAAGGTACAATAATGAGAACGTGAAGAAGTCAACATCAGCACCAGCATCAACTGTTTCTAGGGGACGAGAACGACCACCGGTCGTATGCTATAAATGCGGGAAAGAGGGACACATCAGCCCAAACTGCCCACAATAATTCAAAGCATGCTATAATTGTGGAAAAGAAGGATATATAGCTCGAGATTGTCCTGTTGCAAAACCAAATCCAGCCGGGGTGGTGATTCCAAAGGCGGTTTCGGACAAGTCAAAGTCGGTGATTCTTGGAAGAGCATTTGTCGTGACAGCCCAAAACGCGAGGAATCCACACGAGGTGATTACGGGTAAGCTAATCATAAACTCTTGCGAAGTTTACACCTTGTTAGACACCGGTGCTACCCATTCTTTTATTTCACCTGCTTGTGCTCAACGTTTGAACTTGACTTCTGATAAATTAGACTTTGACTTATCTGTTGAAACTCAGTTGGGAGAAACCTTTGTTACATCCACAGTTTACAAATCTTGCTTGATTCAGATTGGTACCCTTACCTTACCTTTTGATCTTATATCTTTGAAAATACTTGCATTTGACGTGATTTTAGGAATTGACTGGTTAACCACTTACTATGCCAAAATTAATTATTTTCGTAAGGTTGTTAGTTTTCATATTCCTAATCAACCTGTTGTGTGAATCCAAACCACCCAACCACTAAAATCAGTCAATATCATTTCAAGTCACAAAGCTATTCGTTTATTGAAAAACGGATGTCAAGCTTTCTTAGCTCATGTCACTGATCTAAACCAGAATACATTGGGTTTGAATGATATTTCCGTTGTTAATGAGTTTCCTGATGTATTTCCAGAAGAACTTCCCGGTCCCCCAGAACGTGAAGTTGAATTCTTTATTGACCTTGAACCCGGTACAAAACCCATTTCTAAAACCCCATATCGAATGGCTCCTATTGAACTTCAGGAGTTAAAGGTCCAATTACAGGAATTGTTAGACATCGGTTTTATTCGTCCTAGTACGTCTCCTTGGGGTGCTCCTATTTTATTCGTAAAGAAGAAAGACGGGAGTATGTGACTTTGTATTGACTATCGGGAGTTGAACCATGTCACGATCAAGAATAGGTATCCGCTACCTCGTATTGATGACCTGTTCGACCAGTTGCAAGGAGCACAATTCTTTTCAAAGATCGATCTTCGTTCTGGATATCATCAGCTGAAGATTAAAATTGAGGATATTCCAAAGACTGCCTTTAGAACTCGGTACATGCATTATGAGTTCTTAGTCATGTCTTTTGGATTGACTAATGCTCCTGCAGCTTTTATGGATATGATGAACCGTGTATTTAAGGAATATTTAGATCAGTTCGTTGTTATCTTTATTGATGACATCCTCATCTATTCTAAAAGCCGTGAAGATCATGAGCACCACTTGAAGTTGGTACTTCAAAAGCTTCGTGAGAACAAGTTATATGCCAAGCTGAAGAAATGCGAGTTCTGGCTTGAGGAAGTAGCATTCCTTGGGCACGTGGTATCGAAACGTGGAGTATCTGTTGACCCGACGAAGATTGAAGCAATACAAAGCTGGGAGCAACCTAAGCCGATGATCGAAATACGAAGTTTTCTGGGCTTAGCTGGTTATTATCGGAGGTTCGTAGAGGGATTTTCTATAATCCCTACTCGATTAACTCAGTTGACTCGGAAAGATATAAAATTCTTTTGGAGCGAGGAATGCGAGAAGAGCTTCCAAGAGCTCAAGAGAAGACTTATGTAGGCACCTGTTCTGACAATACCATTTGGTTCAGATGGATTTGTTATCTACAGCGATGCTTCGGGCAAAGGGTTAGGATGTGTTCTCATGCAACATGGGAAAGTTATAGCCTATGCCTCGAGACAACTCAAAGAATATAAGAGGAATTATCCTACTCATGATCTAGAGTTGGCAGCTGTCGTTTTGGCATTGAAGATCTGGAGACATTACCTGTACGGGGAGAAAGTAGAAATTTATACGGATCATAAGAGCCTTAAATATTTCTTCACTCAAAAGGAACTCAACATGCGGCAATGACGTTGGCTTGAGCTGTTGAAAGATTACGATCATACCATCCAATACTATCCTGGAAAAGAGAACGTGGTAGCTGACGCGTTGAGTAGAAGATCATATGCGGGAACGAGTGCGATGATGTCAAGTATACGCGTGGAACCAGGTTTGATTGATAAAGTTAAAGTTGCTCAAGCTACGGATCCGGAGCTGATGAAAATGAAGAAGAAGGTGCAAGAAGGTGCCATTCCAGAAGCGAGAATCGATTAAGAGGGAATACTTCGAGTCAACTCCAGACTTTGTGTTCCTAACGATTCCGACTTGAAGCATAGAATCATGATGGAGGCACACAACACACCATTTGCAATCCATCCTGGGAGTACCAAAATGTATCGTGATCTTCGACATACATTTTGGTGGAACAATATGAAAAGAGAGATCGCAGAGTTTATTTCGAGATGTTTAACTTGTCAAAGTGTAAAGGCGGAGCATCAAGTGCCGAAGGGTCCATTGCAACCACTGGAAATTCTGAAATGGAAGTGGGAACACATTACGATGGATTTTGTTATGGGTCTTCCCAAGGTTTCTCAAGGCATAGATGCGATTTGGGTTATTGTTGATAGATTAACCAAGTCTGCTCATTTCTTGCCGATACGAGAGACTTATTCCCTTGAACGTCTTGCTTATATATACGTGAATGAGATTGTGAGATTGCATGGCATGCCAGTATCCATAGTTTCAGATCGTGACCCCAGATTTACTTCACGATTTTGGATCAGTTTGCAGAAAGCTATGGGCACGGATTTACGATTTAGTTCGGCTTATCATCCTCAAACAGACGGACAATCAGAAAGGAATATTCAAACTCTTGAAGATCTATTGAGACTCTGTGTTCTAGACTTCAAAGGGAGTTGGGATAAGTACTTACCATTGGTGGAATTCTCCTACAACAACAGTTATCAGGCAAGTATAGGCGTGGCTCCATTCGAAGCGTTGTATGGACGAAAGTGTTGTTCTCTAGTATGCTAGAATGAGGTGGGTGAAGCAACATTGTTGGGACCGGAGTTGGTACGTATGACTACAGAAAAGGTTCAAATGATCTGGCAACGGATACAAACCGCACAAGATCGACAAAAGAGTTATGCAGATCTTCATCGAAAGGACGTGGAATTTAATGTTGGGGACTATGTGTTATTACTTGTTGCTCTGTGGAAGGGAGTTACGAGGTTTGGCAAGAGAGGAAAGCTCAATCCACGATTCATTGGTCCATTTGAGATTCTTGACCGAATAGGAAACGTGGCTTATAGACTTGCTTTACCTCCAAGCATTTCTCGTGTTCATAATGTTTTTCACATATCCATGTTGCGTAAATATGTGAAAGATCCAAACCACATTATTGAGTTAGAACCAGACGAGATAGCCGAAGATTTAACATACGAGGAGGTACCTGTCAAGATCTTGGATAGGAAGGAGCATGTCCTAAGCTCGAAAATTATACCTCAAGTTAAAGTTTTGTGGAGAAACCATGAAATTGAGGAAATGACCTGGGAGTTGGAATCGAAAATGAAAGCGAGGTATCCTCACCTTTTCGACATACCAGGTACGTATGTCAATTTCTAGGACGAAATTTTATAAGGAGGGGAGGATGTAAGACCCCGAATTTTATAAATAAAGATTTAATTTTCTTTATATATTATTTCAAAACGGTAAGGTGTTGATTTGATAAAAATGAAAAATTATGGGTGAAATGTGCAAATATTTTAAAATAAGCAAGTGGTTATAAAATATTCATTGTTGTCAGGGAATATTCTTGTTGTCGGGGAATATTCATACGACGGCGCAGCTATTTGTGGGCCCCACAACGGAATAACTGTCGGATATAAAAAGTGACAGAAATAACCTTTTTATAAAATAACGGCGTAGTTATTACCATTAGTACTGTTGAAATACCCGGTGGTTAAAATACAGTAATACGCGGTGTTGCACAGTAGCACACGGTATTGCACAGTATTTTAAATTATTGATTCTTACGTAAGAAGGCACTTACTCAATTATTGTTACAGTAATTACTGTTCAATATTTTATATTATTGATTCAATAATTGCATGATATTTTATTGATTCAATAATTGCTACGTTGATATTTTATATCAATAATTGCTACGTTGCTATTTTATATGATTGATTCAATAATTGCTACCGTTGATATTTTGTATTATTGATTCAATAATTGTCACTGCACAGTATTTCACATTATCAACTTAATAATTCATATTATTTAAATAATATTATTAGATAGCATTATTAACAATGTCTAAGGATGTTCTGTCTAGGAGGGGTTATTTAATTGCGCGCCAGTAAGAAGAAGTCCTTATCGGAAGGCCCCCTCTTTCCTGGGAACGACCTGGTTGTCAATGTTGTAGTTCTGTAATATTATTTGTAACGACCATGAATTTTAAACTCCTTATTTATTAAATATGTGATTTAATTTTAACAGGTTAGTTTTGTGAGTTTATTTAAACCTTATGTGGTTATGTGAATTGGTGAAATGGGTAAGGGGAGTCACTAATAGTTTATTTAAATTAGTGGACTAGCCCTGAGACTTTAATATCAGAAAATTGATAGGATTATTAATAATTAAATATTCAAATTATTTGGATATAGTGGCAAGAGTTGATCATATTGATTAGTTGCAATTATGAGTAAATATTTGATAATGTAACAATTATTATGAATAAATAATAATTAATGAATGAGAGATTAATAAATATAATAATATTATATTTACTTGATTAATTATTTCATACAAGCATGTGATAAGTAAACCTTACAATACATGGTAGTTAACTATATATTATATATATAGTACAAGGTGACGTATTAATACGTCTACATATTATATATGTAGACTATATAGTATGATTAATTACATTATGTGAGTTACATATTATTGCTTATGTAACATGATAGACATTAATATATAACCTTATTACCTTATATTAATATCAATAACCAATTGTTAACTGATAATTATTCCATTAAGTTATTATGATAATAACGGTTATGGTAATAAATAATGAGCAATACACAATTGTATTATATTTAGTGTTAATAGAAAATGTACATGGATTATATGTATGTATACTACTTGATATATTATATCAACATTTGCTCATTAGAAGTAACATTATAATATACTATGTGTATATATATTATACTATCTAGTGTATTTATTATGTAACAAGTATGGGACATATATGATATATACCCATTTGCAAGATTACTGAGTTTACATTGTCCCATAATAAGAGCCATTTCCTCTTCACGTGAGAAGCTAGGTAGCCTACACTATGTCTACTCCTTCTCTCAAATTCATCAATTGTAGCCATAATCATGAGATGGGGAGTGGGATTCATGAGTGGAATCACCAACCCTCACCAACTCTTTCTTGTCCATTGTACATTCTTGCAATCCTTTGATTTATTTTGAAGGAGAATTGCATTGACTGGTTATTGAATTATCTATATAATGAGCTCCCTCCTTCTCATTTACACTTGCTGAGATTTTCATGTAAGTGTAGAGTTGATAGTGAGTGAGATATCAGTAAGGGAGATTTGTTAGTTCAAGCAAACCAATTACAGAGGTATATCATGTTCTTCATTTTCTGATAAATTTCTAATCTTTGATTCTTGGAATTAAGCATGTAATTGTTGATAATTGATTTGGAATATGTTGTTTAATGTTATACAAGATGTTAAGCATGTTCGAATTGCAATGTGTTATTTTAGAATCAATTTTCGTAGAAAAATTTCTGAGTTGGGCTAAGTTCTGCCGTTGCAGGGCAGCTACTGTCACTGGCCAACAGCCTGCGCAGCTGCGCCAGTTATGTACTGGCAAGCGGCGCAGCTGCGCCAGTACCAGCTTCCAGATTCTTTTTTTTGTTAAGTGCTGTGACATACTAACATGTGATATACCATTGAAACAAGCTTGTGAACAAGATTTGAATGTAGATATTAGTACAATGACACGATATAAGTATGTAATCGTTGATGCTATACGTATATGTCATGACCATGTTAGTACAAAAAGCATATGTTTTAAAAGGAAACTTGTAGTTTCGAAAGAGAACTTGTTACGAACATATCGTGTATGCATTCTAAAATTATGAACATGATAGTATGGTTTATATTTACTTGAAATGCATGTTTAAAGTGTGTTCACACACTAGCATACGTGATTACAAGATTCTAGTGATTTCAAAAGAGAAACTTAAGACTTTTGAAAACAAACTCGACCAAGACTTGAGTCTCTTAGATTCTGACCATATGAGAACACTTATGTGGCTTTGATGTGTGTTTCAAATACATATGAGTTATATGTCAAGGTGCCTTGCATGTACTTAGTGGACTTAGTATATTTTTGAAAGAGAACTTAAGATGTGAAAGTAAATAACATCAAATACCATATGAATGATATTATGATCATGCGAGCATGTGTATTAAAGTTCATTAACATAGGCCTCGTTTGATCAAAGTGTAAATTTCGCATATGCACGTATTTATAAGAAATGAATTTCTGAAGCATGAACTACGTGATTAAAGTATATATGTGTAGTATACTCGAGCATACATATTAAATACTGTTTAGCCTTGTTACGTGATAACATGACTTTAGTAATCAACTTTGAAGCATGCACTTGTATTAGTTAAGTATGTGAATTACCGGCATGAAAACATGACTTTAAATTGGATTAGGATGAGCATGCTAGGTTTTCAAACTTGAAATTATAATCATAAAGCATGTGTGTTGATTAAAAATAAGTAACTTTAAGTACTATGTGTTCAAGCCTATATTGATGCATAGAAACTAGATAATCTAAAGTTATTAAATCTATGACATGATTAGATTGACTTACGTGAATTATGGATAGATTTACATGATAAGCAGATTCTTGTAAGTATAGACTCGTATTAGTTTACACATGCTAATTGGAATACCGACTTATTAATGTTAGGTTATTTCAGCGAGATTTAATTAAAGCTAGAACTTAATTGTAGCTGAGCTATCAGGCAAGTTTTCTAACTTCATTTAATTGTTATATTGAATGCAAGTATTCTAAATTCTTGCACTACCTTATTCAATGAATCGTGTAAGCGAGTTTCTTAACTTCACTTAATTTGAATGCAAGTTCCCTAACTTTATTCAAATTTATATTGAGCAAGTCTCCGAACTTCACTCTTTGGTTGTGCAAGTTCTCTTACACTCTTTATTGTGCAAGTTCATATCCTTCTCATATTGTATTGAGCAGGTTACTATCGTATTGACAGTTAATTATTTAAAGCTTGAATTTTATTTCCAAGCATGCTATTAGGTGGTTTAATTACTTTAAAATTATTCCACATCGATATTATTGTTATTCGCACTTGGTACACTTAAGTTCGTACAGTCTTGGACTTGTACATCATTTAAAGTTTTATAATTCTTGAACTGTGTCAGATAGAGTCTGAACCCTTGTTCGGTCAGACAATTGAATAAAATTTTATAAAAGCTATCCAAACCAATTGATGGTAAGGATTCTTAGACTGAAAGAACACCCCTTATATGATAGGGGAGTACCCCATGTATCTAATATAAAGATACAAATAACAGAGTTGAATGTTATGTTGGGTTTGTACGAAATCGTAACGCAATCAAATTGCAAACATTAGCGGAAGCATGGTATATCAGAGTTTAAAAAATTTCTACAAAACCATTACTCGGATCATCCTTTATGCAAATTATTAATTTAAAACGATAAATAAGAAGTTATGGAATCATACCCTTGTAGAACGAAGCTTCCACAGGTACTAGTTCAACTCCTTGTTCTTCGTGATCTCCTTGAATTTCCGGGTTAGATTCCTTTCTTTGATCAACGTTAGCCACCCAAGTGTTTGGCCTCTAGAGGTGATCCACCAAGGAAGAGAAATTATCAAGAAGGAGGGTGTTTGGCTTAGTGTTCTATCCTCTATAGAAAAGGAGTACTCTCCAACAATTAGAATTGCATCATCTAATATCTATTATAAGACTTCTCTTATATAGACATTGGTCAACCCTTCTAATCCTATTAGACATGGGATTTCTTTTAATTAATTAAACTCCTTTAATTAATTTAGGCTTCCCACCACATGGGAATAATTAATTAAATTCATTTAATTAATTTGTCTCCTAATCTTATTAGGAATAAATGAGAGTACTAAATATTAAATTAATTACTAAACTCCTTTAGAAATTAAAATAATAATAATTGTAATAATATTAATAAGACTCCTCTTATTAATTTATATTTAATATTTTCAAAATATTAAATAATAAACATTATGCTATTTAATTTATTCTATCACCATAGATTAAATTAATTATACTTAATGCATTATTACGATTATGCCATTACCTTCTTAAATAATTATTCTTCCTTTTATGGTGTGACCCTTTAGGTTCTCCATATTAAACCGGTTGTGAATAAATCAATACTAATAATCTATTTAAATAAATAATATTTATTCTACAATAGGGATAAGCCTCCCTAGCGATCAACGACTTTCCAGATAATATAGATTTCAACATTAATCATAAAAGAACCTGTGAGTTAATAGTTACCATACAATTCAATCCTTCCACCATACAATGTCCCAATTAAATATAAGACATGGATTTACTGTCAAGTCTTATTTTATTTAATTATATGTATTTCGATTAGAAAATGCACAACTCCAAATAATGCAAATTAAAAACTCCTTTCTAATTTCATTTCACCTTGGCCAAGGATTCCTGGGTTGTCATTTAACGAATCACATAGGACATATCTCCTCTTTTACTAGAGGTGGTAGATTCTTTATTGATCATTCATTATCTCCATATGTAACTCATTATACCCAAGCATACCCTATATATGCCTTAAAAGGTCTTAAGGAATAAGTCAAAGTATAATTTGTTACATACAAGATACTATGATGATCTCAAGTCCAAGGATCACTTGTACTACTATCACATTAGGAATTTCTATTGACATGCGAGTAAAACTCCATTAGGTATTCCATAGCGAATCACGTTCAGTGAACTTATTCTCCAATAAGCACCTACATACTTGCTTTAGTGTCTCCACACAAATGATCATGAGATCAATCATCCTCATCCAATGAGCAAGCAACATATGTACCAATCTATCCGGATTTACTAATCCCCTTTTTAGTAATCCCACGATTGGGAACTATTTTAGTTTTAAAACTTTCTAAGAATTTATATCTCATTAGCATGATCATCATCATGATTCTAAAAGCTTTGCTTAAAACTATGGGTTATTTACATATTATAAAAACAGCAACATGTAGATAATTAAATGCCTTTAATAAATGAATATTTTATTAATAAATAAATAAGATTGTTTACAAAGTACGTGCTTTATCATCATACATGATTGGCTTGTATGCACACTACTATCAATCTACCACTTGCACTAAAGCCAATCGCCATGGTATCTCATACCCATCTTCTCTAAGTGACGATCAAACTGCTGTTGTGTTAAAGCTTTAGTAAATGGATCTGCAATGTTGTCTTGAGAGTCTACACTCTCCTCTTTCAATGATTTTTTTAATCAAAGTGCCGCAACACATGTTTAGATTCAAGATGAGACTTAGGAACTATTCCTAGTTCTGTAATGAACTTTTCATCCGAAACATCAACTTGCAGCTTCACTTACAGTTATATACTTTGTCTTTGTCACTAACCCAGCAACTTTTGCTGTTTGAAACCTTTCCAATTTACTGCACCACCTTTTAAGGTAACGACTTACCATAAAGTGGATTTTGCTGTCGTCTTGGTCAGTCTGAAAACTTGAGTCTGTTTAGTCTTCTAGTTTAATTCAGACCCATCATGTGTCATGATGACATCCTTAGTGTCAGTTAAGTACTTTGAGATGTTTATCACTGTCTCACAGAGATCTTCTCCAGAATATGACTGATCAACATCAAATCTTGTATATTTCATTGCATACATAATAGTTACTTATGCATCTCTCTTTTACTGAGGACAATTTTAGAGAGATACACTCCATGGCTCATCATCATGAGGCACCTTTTGGAGTTGCCATGCTAAACGCCTTTTAGCATCTAATGAATATACGTTTCCATGGCTTAAGCCGAACATCCTTTTAAATCTATTAATACAGATTTATATCCCCAATATGGGATGTTCTACCCAAATCATTCATGGAGGAATGTTTAGACAACTTTATTTTGATCGATTTTAGCATAGAAATTTCATTCCCTATCAGTAATATATCATCAACATATAATACATGGAATGAAACAGCGCTCCCACTAACCTTCTTGTACACACATGGTTCATCGTCATTTTTGATAAAATCAAACTCTTTGATTGTCTCATCAAAACGAATGTTCCATCTACGAGAAGCTTGCTTCAATCCATAAATGGATCATTGCAACTTACAAACTTGATTTATTCCAACCTTTGAAACAAATCCCTCTGGCTGTGTCATATACACATCCTCCTCAAGTTTCCCATTGAGGAAGGCCGTTTTCACGTCCATTTGCCAGATCTCATAGTCGTTATAAGCTGCAATCGCAAGCAAAATCCGAATGGACTTGAGCATAGCTACTGGTGAAAAGGTTTCATCATAATCAACTCCTTGTCTTTGTTTGAAACCTTTTGCAACCAGTCGGGCCTTATAGGTCTCCACCTTGCCGTCCTCTCCAGTCTTTCTTTTAAAGACCCATTTACACCCAATAGGCTTAATGCCTTCAGGTGGTGAAACCAAAGTCCATACTTTGTTTTCATACATGGAGTCCATTTCGGATTTCATGGCTTCAAGCCATTTCCCTGAGTCTTTATTACTCATGGCCTGTTCGTAATTCAATGGATCATCATCATTCATGATGCGTACCTCATCGTCATCCTCTATAACGAATCCATACCTCTCAGGTATCTTCGGTACTCTTCCAGATTTACGAACAGGGTGTGTTATAGTAGGTTCTTCTACTTGGTCAGGTACCTGACTTTGATCCGTGGTAATTTGTGGTTCTTGAACTTCTTCAAGATATATCTTACTCCCACTGACCCCTTCATGGATAAACTCCTTTTCCAAGAAGGCAGCATGTTTCGCGACAAACACCTTTTGATCAGTTGAATGATAGAAATAATACCCTAAAATTTCTTTAGGGTATCCCACAAATCTACACTTATCGGATTTAGTCTGTAGCTTATCATTTTCAAACTTTTTGACATAAGCTGGGCAACCCCAAGTCTTAATATGCTTAAGATTTGGTTTTCTCCCATTCCACATCTCATATGGAGTCTTTGGGGCGGATTTGGTAGGTACCTTGTTAAGTAGGTATGTAGCCGTTTCTAGGGCATATCCCCAGAAGGAAATTGGAAGGTCGGTAAAACTCATCATGGATCGAACCATGTCTAATAGTGTTCGATTTCTCCTTTCAGATACTCCATTTAACTGTGGTGTACCTGGAGGAGTCCATTGTGAGATTATACCATTTTCTTTGAGACAATTGAGAAACTCACCGCTTAAGTATTCTCCGCCTCGATCTGATCGAAGTATCTTTATACTCTTGCCCGTTTGTTTCTCTACTTCACTTCTGAACTCTTTGAACTTTTCAAATGATTCTGACTTGTATTTCATTAAATACACATATCCAAATCTTGAGTGATCATCAGTGAAAGTAATAAAATAAGAATACCCACCCCGTGCACTTGTTGTCATAGGTCCACAAACGTCTGTGTGAATCAATGCCAACAACTCTGTAACTCTTTCTCCTTTTCCACTAAAAGGAGATTTAGTCATTTTACTCATGAGACAAGATTCACAAGTTGGATATGATTCATAATCAAATAACTCAAGGAGCCCATCTTTATGCAACTTGGATAATCTTGTTTCATTGATATGACCTAGTCTACAGTGCCACATGTAGGTATAATTAATATCATCTCTTTTCCTTTTCTTAGTTTGTTCAATTTGAAAAATATTTTCTTGTAAGTCAAGTGTATAAAGTCCATTTCGCAAATTTCCAACACCATATAAAACATCGTCTTTATAAATAGAACAACTATTGTTCTTTATAACAACGTTAAATCCTTCCATATCCAATACAGAAATTGAAATAATGTTTTTAATAATATTCGGAACATAATAACAATTATTAAGATAAATGGACTTGCCCGAAGGCATTGCTAAATAATAAGTTCCTACAGCTAATGCAGCAACCTTTGCTCCATTCCCCACTCGTAGGATCACCTCATCATTGTTCAGCTTTCTACTTCTGACCAGTCCCTTCACATTATTACATATGTGAGAACCACAGCCGGTATCCAATACCCAAGTAGAATTTTGACTTTCTGAAAAATTAATTTCAATCATGAACAAACCTTGATTGGAAGTCAAAGCTTCTCCAAGCTTCTTCTTTGCCAGAAACTTCTTGCAGTTCCTCTTCCAATGACCCGGCTCGTTGCAATGGAAACACATTCCTTTGCTAGCTGGATCAGATTTCTTTTGTTCCTTTATGTTCGCTTTTCCCTTGGTCATTCGAGATCGGAAGAGCTCCTTAGATATCTCATATCTAGCAGTCCTACTTTGTTCACCATACAACTCCTTGAGGTGAATCAACATAGTAGGAGCATCCATATTTTCGTGCTGACGCTGAAGCTCGTTATTCATGGATGCGAGCATGATGCATTGAGCCACAGATGCATCATCTTGCCACTTATTGACAGTGGCAATCTCTTCCTCAGAGGCTGTTTCTGAAACAGATTCAGGGACAGTTGAATTTAGGACATAAGAAATCTTTTCAGCAGTGAGAACAATTCTCAGATTTCTTAGCCAGTCCTCATAATTAGGTCCGGTAAGCTTGTTTGCATCAAGTATGCTTCGTAGTGAGATTAGTGATTTAGACATTTTTAAAATTCTGCATGTGAAAGAAAACAACATTTTAGCAAACATTCGTTTTATTAACTTTGCATACCAAAATAAATTTAGGTCTTTATTTTAAATTGGTATCTCCCACTATTTTCATCAAACTATATTACCCTCACTTATATAGTTCGGCAACATCTATTTAAAGATTTGCTAGTGAGAATAAGGATCCCATTTCAAATGTATATAACCTTGTGGATAGCACAACAAGCGATATACAAATAAATAGGTAGACAACTCTTGTCAATTACATCACTATATAACTCCTTTTATTTTGCCTCTTAAATCATAATGGTCAAGTGTGTGCACATCCGAACTAAAATGATTTAAGTTAAGTCCAGCCTAGCACTTCCATAAATTCAAAAAAGAAAAATGTTCGTCTTTGTGGATAGCACAACAAGACTAGATCGTTCAATTTTCTTGATAAGCATCAAATGTGATTAATTAACATCTTAAATACGCAATACTCGCCTTGTGGATAGCACAACAAGCTCATATTAAATATTTAATACTCTATTAATTTATCATGCTAGAAGGCGACGTTCGATATTTCAAATATCATTTGAACGCTTCGGACTTAATATTATTTCTTTGAGGGGTTTGTTATTATTTGTCTCATCTTGTTTAGCGCGCATGCACATATATATATAAAATACGCGTCATTTTATTAAACATGCGAAGCATGTTTGCATAAAATTTAATATATATAATATTTAGCATGCAATATAGAATATTATATTCTACCCGGATTGATTATGGACTTTTATTCTAGTTTGGTTCACTAGAGCCACCAAGTGAACCAAAAGGTCAAACCTAGGAGTGCAAGAATTTAAATTTAAATATAACTATTACATTTAAACCCGGGCTCCATACAAACAGGTCTTCACGCGCTCCTTGCTCCTTGGTCTCTAATTTCTTCAAGATAATTCTAACTATTTCTATTACATTAAACTATTTAATTTAAATAGAAACCTTGATCAGCAGTCAAGGGAAAATACATAGGAGGGAGATAGAATTTTACATCAAGAAAAAAAAATTAGAGAAGACGAGGTACACAGACCCCATTTAATAAAACCCATTCATTCAAGCATTCAACTAAAATAAAATCCAATCACATTGGTCAAATAGTCCATAATCAATCCCCATTTATTATCATACATATCACCATATATATCAATAAATAAATATTCATCTCATGAATTAAAACATTCCATATATATATATATGAGTATCATTTAATGGGCAATTTTAAATTGCATGAAATTCAATTTCAAGATTAAAATAAACTCTTTATTTTAATTATAAAATTATTTAGAATATAATATATAAATATATCATATTTATTTTTTTTAAAAAGATGTCACCTTCTTTTATTAAAAGAGTCCTGCAGGTTTATTAAAAAAGTCCTTTCCTGATGGGTCACCTTCTTTTTGGAGTAAGAAAGAGAAAACACCTTTTCTTTGCAGAATTCAAGATTAGCACCAAAAAAAAATTGTGATTCGTCCCAAAAAAAGTCTTTTTTTTTTCTTAAAAAAAATAATTTTATACAATAAAATTATGCCCAATAAATTATTTTAAATACATACCCATATGTATATGAAATCAAAAATAAATTAATAATTGCATAAAGATTTGGCTCTGATGCCACTGTTGGGTTTGTACGAAATCGTAACGCAATCAAATTGCAAAAATTAGCAGAAGCATGGTATATCAGAGTTTAAAAAATTTCTACAAAACCATTACCCGGATCATCCTTTATGCAAATTATTAATTTAAAACGATAAATAAGAAGTTATGGAATCATACCCTTGTAGAACGAAGCTTCCACAGGTACTAGTTCAACTCCTTGTTCTTCGTGATCTCCTTGAATTTCCGGGTTAGATTCCTTTCTTTGATCAACGTTAGCCACCCAAGTGTTTGGCCTCTAGAGGTGATCCACCAAGGAAGAGAAATTATCAAGAAGGAGGGTGTTTGGCTTAGTGTTCTATCCTCTATAGAAAAGGAGTACTCTCCAACAATTAGAATTGCATCATCTAATATCTATTATAAGACTTCTCTTATATAGACATTGGTCAACCCTTCTAATCCTATTAGACATGGGATTTCTTTTAATTAATTAAACTCCTTTAATTAATTTAGGCTTCCCACCACATGGGAATAATTAATTAAATTCATTTAATTAATTTGTCTCCTAATCTTATTAGGAATAAATGAGAGTACTAAATATTAAATTAATTACTAAACTCCTTTAGAAATTAAAATAATAATAATTGTAATAATATTAATAAGACTCCTCTTATTAATTTATATTTAATATTTTCAAAATATTAAATAATAAACATTATGCTATTTAATTTATTCTATCACCATAGATTAAATTAATTATACTTAATGCATTATTACGATTATGCCATTACCTTCTTAAATAATTATTCTTCCTTTTATGGTGTGACCCTTTAGGTTCTCCATATTAAACCGGTTGTGAATAAATCAATACTAATAATCTATTTAAATAAATAATATTTATTCTACAATAGGGATAAGCCTCCCTAGCGATCAACGACTTTCCAGATAATATAGATTTCAACATTAATCATAAAAGAACCTGTGAGTTAATAGTTACCATACAATTCAATCCTTCCACCATACAATGTCCCAATTAAATATAAGACATGGATTTACTGTCAAGTCTTATTTTATTTAATTATATGTATTTCGATTAGAAAATGCACAACTCCAAATAATGCAAATTAAAAACTCCTTTCTAATTTCATTTCACCTTGGCCAAGGATTCCTGGGTTGTCATTTAACGAATCACATAGGACATATCTCCTCTTTTACTAGAGGTGGTAGATTCTTTATTGATCATTCATTATCTCCATATGTAACTCATTATACCCAAGCATACCCTATATATGCCTTAAAAGGTCTTAAGGAATAAGTCAAAGTATAATTTGTTACATACAAGATACTATGATGATCTCAAGTCCAAGGATCACTTGTACTACTATCACATTAGGAATTTCTATTGACATGAGAGTAAAACTCCATTAGGTATTCCATAGCGAATCACGTTCAGTGAACTTATTCTCCAATAAGCACCTACATACTTGCTTTAGTGTCTCCACACAAATGATCATGAGATCAATCATCCTCATCCAATGAGCAAGCAACATATGTACCAATCTATCCGGATTTACTAATCCCCTTTTTAGTAATCCCACGATTGGGAACTATTTTAGTTTTAAAACTTTCTAAGAATTTATATCTCATTAGCATGATCATCATCATGATTCTAAAAGCTTTGCTTAAAACTATGGGTTATTTACATATTATAAAAACAGCAACATGTAGATAATTAAATGCCTTTAATAAATGAATATTTTATTAATAAATAAATAAGATTGTTTACAAAGTACGTGCTTTATCATCATACATGATTGGCTTGTATGCACACTACTATCATGTTATGCATATACATGGCGTACGCGAGGCTGATCCCCTCAAGTACTTATTCTGTAGCCAGTAACCAAAGGGTCAATCAGCTATTGATTCCGTTGGAGTTTTATAGTTCAAAAGTCTACTTGACTATCAGTTATTCTAAAAGCAATCATTATCCTTGTTTTCGATATTCATATTGTTGAATTCATTATCAGATATTTTTTATTCATCATGATATATCCTTTATTGTTGTATTTCAACTTGCTGAGCAAACTTGTTGCTCATACTTGCTATATCATGACTTATATTGCAGTTAAGCCCGAGACTTCAGGGAAGGACAAGGGTAAAGGGAAGATGTAGGATTAGTTTGCAAGGAGCAGACTTTATCTTTATGTTTAATTAATTTACTGTTATGTAATATGAACCCTATTGACTATTCTAGGGTATGTTTGTATGTTGTATTAAGGTAATCGAATCTTGGGACTAGTAACACCTTTTGAATGAACGACGTACGTTTATTATATTTCCGCATTTTAGATATCGTATGTTGCTTAGAGGTGGATGTTTATGTTAGATCGTGACGACCGGACCGGGGTCAGAGGACCCGGATTCGGGGCTGTCACAGGTTGGTATCAAAGCCTTAGGTTATAAACATTAGGAATGCGAAACCTAGGCTATAACCTTAGTAGAAACTCAAGTAGAGTATGTGAGTGATGGGTTGAGGAGATCCATCGGGTTTTATTGTGATACTGAAGTTGTTTATTTGAATCACATATGATTGATAGACGTCTTAAACTTCTTAATGCTAACATAAATAGCATATCACGTAAAACCTAATGTTTTCTTCCTTTCCTCAGGATCATGCCGCCTAGGAGACTACCGCGAAACTAGAGGGAAGAAGGATCCGTTAATAATGGCGGAGGGGAAAATATCAACCCTATGCAAAACTTCGTTAACTTGTTAACTGAGGCAATGCAGAACAGACCCCAGCCAGCAGCAGGGCAACCAGGACATCACTTGGCTAGTTTCAAAGATTTTAAATTGGTAGGACCGCCAGAGTTCCGGGGAACCTTGGACCCAATCGAAGCCCAAACCTGGATAGAAGAGATGGAGAAAGTGTTTGAGGTCGCACGAGTGGCCGAAGCACAGAAGACGAGTTTTGCCACTTTCATGATGAAGGGCGAAGCTAACTATTGGTGGAAAGCCAATTAGGGACGAGCAGGCGAAGGAGTTGTTCCTTGGGATAAATTTAAGGAGCTATTTCTCGAGAATTACTTCTCGGAGAATACGCAACAGGATATGGAAGTTAAGTTTCTGGAACTGAAACAAGGTAGTATGTCTGTCGCAGAGTACGCGGCAAGATTTAATGAGTTGGCCCGATTCGCTTCACATCAGGTTGACACGGAAGCCAGGAAGGCAAGGAGGTTCGAATTAGGACTAAAACCATGGGTGCAGAAAGCAGTCGCGGTATTGAAGATTAAGACTTACTCTGATCTACTAGAAAGGGCTATCATTGCCGAAGGAGGTAATGAAGCCATTGCTCGATTCAAGCAAGAAAAGAAGACTGGTCAGGAGGGATAGAAAGGGGGAAGCAGCGGAGGGAGCAACCCCAACAAGCTTAAATGGACAGAGAGCCAATCCTCTGGAGGCAACAAGTCCGGGGGAGAGGCCAAGAAAAGTGTAAAGTGCAACAACTGTGGGAAGAATCACTCGGGGGAGTGCATGAAGGGAAAGAACGCTTGTTACCGTTGTGGACAACCGGGGCACATGGCTCCTCAGTGTCCGAATAAGCAGAAAGGAGGGTGTTTCTCGTGTGGAGCCCTAGACCATCAAATTAAGGACTGCCCGAAGAGAAAGGGCGATGCCGCTAGCGGCAATCGCAACAACTACAACAACGGACTGAGCATCAGAGGGCCATCCAGTCAAGCCAACAGACCAACGGCACGCACGTTCAACATGACCGTTCAGGATGCGGTGGAGTCTAAGGATGTGGTGTCAGGTATCATCCCAATCAACAATATAGATGCATATGTGTTATTTGATTCGGGTGCTACCTGTTCTTTTGTTTCCGAAGAATTTGCTAAACGGTTAGACTTACCCCGTGAAAGATTAGAACACCCTATGAACGTAGAAGTAGCGAACAAGGAAATTATTCCCGTAGAATACATTCATAGGAACTGTTATACCGAATTACGAGGATTTAAGCTCAGAGTGGATTTGATACCGATTCGTTTGGGGGAGTTCGATGTAATCCTTGGAATGGATTGGTTATCGAATCACGGAGCAGTTATCGACTATAAGAAGAAGTGCGTACACCTTAAGACTTCGAATAAGTCAAAGGAGGTATTTTATGGTAGTAAATCGCCGAGACAATCTCATTGTCTGACGATGATGCAAGCACAGAGATTGCTTAGGAAGGGTTGTGTAGGTTATTTGGCTCACGTGGTTGATACTCGACGAGTCGAGGGTGAACTTGGTCAGATACCTATTGTAAGGGAATTCGCCGATGTCTTCCCAGACGAGATTCCTGGATTGCCACCGGATAGAGAAATTGAGTTTGTTATTGATTTGGCACCGGGGACAGCACCGGTATACAAAGCTTCGTACCGTATGGCACCAGTAGAGATGAAGGAACTGATGGCTCAATTACAAGAGTTATTGGATAAGGGATACATTCGACCGAGCATATCACCGTGGGGAGCGCCAGTCTTATTCGTGAAGAAGAAAGATGGATCGCTCAGACTTTGTATCGACTACCGAGAGTTGAACAAGGTCACCATTAAGAACAAGTACCCATTGCCTAGGATCGACGATTTGTTTGATCAGTTGAAGGGGGCGAAGTACTTTTCAAAGATTGACTTGAGGACCGGTTATCATCAACTGAAAGTGAGGCCGGAGGATATTCCAAAGACGGCATTCAGAACTCGGTATGGACACTTTGAGTTTCTGGTAATGTCATTCGGATTGACGAACGCGCCGGTAGCATTTATGGACTTGATGAACAGAGTATTCAAACAGTATTTGGATAAGTTCGTTGTCGTATTCATCGATGACATTCTGGTGTATTCCGAGACGGAGGAAGAACACGCCGAGCATCTTCGAATAGTGTTGGAGACATTAAGGAAAGAGAAGTTGTATGCAAAATTCTCCAAGTGTGAGTTTTGGTTGCAGAGAGTGCAGTTTTTGGGGCACATTATCGACAAGAATGGTGTTTCGGTGGATCCAGCAAAGGTAGAAGCGATTATCAATTGGGAGCAGCCGAAGAAGCCAACAGAAATCAGGAGTTTCTTAGGGTTAGCGGGATACTATCGGAGATTCATCCAGGATTTTTCAAAAATAGCATCGCCGTTGACCAATATTACTAGAAAGACAGTTAAGTTCGTTTGGACGGAGAAGTGTGAAGAGAGTTTCCTAGAGTTGAAGAAGAGGCTTAGTCAAGCACCTGTGTTAGCTTTACCAAATAACACAGGAGGGTTCGTAGTGTATAGTGATGCGTCCCACAAGGTCTTGGCTGTGTACTGATGCAACACGGCAGGGTCATTGCGTACGCTTCACGTCAGCTAAAAGATTATGAGAAGGGTTATCCGACTCATGACCTGGAATTAGCAGCAGTAGTTTTTGCCTTGAAGATTTGGAGGCATTATTTGTATGGTGAGAAGTGTGAGATATATACGGACCACAAGAGTCTGAAGTATATCTTCACGCAGAAAGAATTAAACATGAGGCAGCGCCGATGGCTAGAATTGATCAAAGATTATGATTATGAGATTCTGTACCATCCAGGCAAAGCAAATGTAGTGGCAGATGCCTTGAGCAGAAAGGGCAGAGAGAAGTTATCGAAGTTAACCGTTCAAGAAGAGTTAGTGAAAGATTTCGAACGACTAGGTTTGGAGGTTAAGTATTCGACGGAGACCATCGAGAAATTATTTTCAGTGACAGCGAGTCCGACTTTATTAGATAAGGTTAAGGAGGCACAAGAGAAGGACGAAGATTGTGATATTATCAAGAAGCGGATTGTTGAGGCTGATGATTTGAAATTCAAGATTGATAGCACTGGACTGCTAAGGTTTGAAGGAAGAATTTGGGTACCATTAATACCAAAATTAAGAGAAGAAATTTTACAAGAAGCGCATAGTACGAGATACTCGATACACCCAGGAAGCACGAAGATGTACCAAGATTTGCGTCATCACTTTTGGTGGCCAAACATGAAGAGGGAAGTTGCAGAATGCGTAAGTAGGTGTTTAACTTGTCAGAGAGTCAAGGCAGAGCACCAACGACCAAGCGGGTTATTACAACCGTTAGAGATTCTAGAATGAAAATGGGAACACATCACGATGGACTTTGTGGTAGGACTTCCGGCAACGCAGAAAGGGCACGACGCCATATGGGTAATTGTAGATCGTCTTACGAAGTCAGCTCACTTTTTGCCGATTAAGATTAAGTATAGTTTGGATCAGCTAGCCAGATTATATGTCAAAGAAATTATCTCGAGACATGGGGTGCCGGTATCTATTGTATCAGATAGAGATCCGCGATTCACGTCAAATTTCTGGAAGAGTCTTCAAGAGAGATTGGGGACACAATTACGAATGAGTACCGCGTATCATCCGCAGACCGATGGGAAAAGCGAAAGAACAATTCAAACACTTGAAGACATGTTCCGAGCTTGTGTGATGGACTTCAAGGGTAGCTGGGAGGATCACCTTCCATTAGTAGAGTTCGCGTACAACAATAGTTATCACACTAGTATCAGAATGCCACCGTACGAAGCGCTATATGGGAGAAAATGTCGAACACCGTTGTGTTGGGATGAAGTTGGTGAACGTCGACTGTTGGGACCAGAATTGGTACAACAGACTGTAGAGATTATCAAGGTGATAAGAGCACGGCTGGTAGCTGCTCAAGATCGCCAGAAGAAGTATGCGGACTTGCATCGCAAGAAGAAAGAATTTGAAGTAGGAAGCTATGCTTTTCTGAAAGTATCTCCCTGGAAGGGGAAGATTCGTTTTGGGAAGAAAGGCAAGTTGAGCCCTAGGTTCATAGGACCGTTTGAGATTCTGAGGAGAGTCGGTGAAGTGGCGTACGAGGTGGCATTACCTCCTGAACTTGAGCACATTCACAACGTGTTTCATGTGTCAGTATTACGGCCGTATAAATCAGACTACAAGCACGTTATCTCCTATGAACCAATCCAAGTCGAGAAAGACTTATCATACGAGGAAGTTCCTGTCCAGATACTAGATAGGAAGGAACAGAAGCTGAGGAATAAGATCATTCATTCCATTAAGATTCTTTGGAGGAATCACGCAGTTGAAGAAGCTACATGGGAGCTAGAAGAGAAAATGAGAGCAAATTATCCGTTTTTATTTGAGTAACCTTATTTTTACAATTTCGAGGACGGAATTTTTATAAGGGGGGAGGGATGTAACAACCATGAATTTTAAACTCCTTATTTATTAAATATGTGATTTAATTTTAACAGGTTAGTTTTGTGAGTTTATTTAAACCTTATGTGGTTATGTGAATTGGTGAAATGGGTAAGGGGAGTCACTAATAGTTTATTTAAATTAGTGGACTAGCCCTGAGACTTTAATATCAGAAAATTGATAGGATTATTAATAATTAAATATTCAAATTATTTGGATATAGTGGCAAGAGTTGATCATATTGATTAGTTGCAATTATGAGTAAATATTTGATAATGTAACAATTATTATGAATAAATAATAATTAATGAATGAGAGATTAATAAATATAATAATATTATATTTACTTGATTAATTATTTCATACAAGCATGTGATAAGTAAACCTTACAATATATGGTAGTTAACTATATATTATATATATATAGTACAAGGTGACGTATTAATACGTCTACATATTATATATGTAGACTATATAGTATGATTAATTACATTATGTGAGTTACATATTATTGCTTATGTAACATGATAGACATTAATATATAACCTTATTACCTTATATTAATATCAATAACCAATTGTTAACTGATAATTATTCCATTAAGTTATTATGATAATAACGGTTATGGTAATAAATAATGAGCAATACACAATTGTATTATATTTAGTGTTAATAGAAAATGTACATGGATTATATGTATGTATACTACTTGATATATTATATCAACATTTGCTCATTAGAAGTAACATTATAATATACTATGTGTATATATATTATACTATCTAGTGTATTTATTATGTAACAAGTATGGGACATATATGATATATACCCATTTGCAAGATTACTGAGTTTACATTGTCCCATAATAAGAGCCATTTCCTCTTCGCGTGAGAAGCTAGGTAGCCTACATTATGTCTACTCCTTCTCTCAAATTCATCAATTGTAGCCATAATCATGAGATGGGGAGTGGGATTCATGAGTGGAATCACCGACCCTCACCAACTCTTTCTTGTCCATTGTACATTCTTGCAATCCTTTGATTTATTTTGAAGGAGAATTGCATTGACTGGTTATTGAATTATCTATATAATGAGCTCCCTCCTTCTCATTTACACTTGCTGAGATTTTCATGTAAGTGTAGAGTTGATAGTGAGTGAGATATCAGTAAGGGAGATTTGTTAGTTCAAGCAAACCAATTACAGAGGTATATCATGTTCTTCATTTTCTGATAAATTTCTAATCTTTGATTCTTGGAATTAAGCATGTAATTGTTGATAATTGATTTGGAATATGTTGTTTAATGTTATACAAGATGTTAAGCATGTTCGAATTGCAATGTGTTATTTTAGAATCAATTTTCGTAGAAAAATTTCTGAGTTGGGCTAAGTTCTGCCGTTGCAGGGCAGCTACTGTCACTGGCCAACAGCCTGCGCAGCTGCGCCAGTTATGTACTGGCAAGCGGCGCAGCTGCGCCAGTACCAGCTTCCAGATTCTTTTTTTTGTTAAGTGCTGTGACATACTAACATGTGATATACCATTGAAACAAGCTTGTGAACAAGATTTGAATGTAGATATTAGTACAATGACACGATATAAGTATGTAATCGTTGATGCTATACGTATATGTCATGACCATGTTAGTACAAAAAGCATATGTTTTAAAAGGAAACTTGTAGTTTCGAAAGAGAACTTGTTACGAACATATCGTGTATGCATTCTAAAATTATGAACATGATAGTATGGTTTATATTTACTTGAAATGCATGTTTAAAGTGTGTTCACACACTAGCATACGTGATTGCAAGATTCTAGTGATTTCAAAAGAGAAACTTAAGACTTTTGAAAACAAACTCGACCAAGACTTGAGTCTCTTAGATTCTGACCATATGAGAACACTTATGTGGCTTTGATGTGTGTTTCAAATACATATGAGTTATATGTCAAGGTGCCTTGCATGTACTTAGTGGACTTAGTATATTTTTGAAAGAGAACTTAAGATGTGAAAGTAAATAACATCAAATACCATATGAATGATATTATGATCATGCGAGCATGTGTATTAAAGTTCATTAACATAGGCCTCGTTTGATCAAAGTGTAAATTTCGCATATGCACGTATTTATAAGAAATGAATTTCTGAAGCATGAACTACGTGATTAAAGTATATATGTGTAGTATACTCGAGCATACATATTAAATACTGTTTAGCCTTGTTACGTGATAACATGACTTTAGTAATCAACTTTGAAGCATGCACTTGTATTAGTTAAGTATGTGAATTACCGGCATGAAAACATGACTTTAAATTGGATTAGGATGAGCATGCTAGGTTTTCAAACTTGAAATTATAATCATAAAGCATGTGTGTTGATTAAAAATAAGTTACTTTAAGTACTATGTGTTCAAGCCTATATTGATGCATAGAAACTAGATAATCTAAAGTTATTAAATCTATGACATGATTAGATTGACTTACGTGAATTATGGATAGATTTACATGATAAGCAGATTCTTGTAAGTATAGACTCGTATTAGTTTACACATGCTAATTGGAATACCGACTTATTAATGTTAGGTTATTTCAGCGAGATTTAATTAAAGCTAGAACTTAATTGTAGCTGAGCTATCAGGCAAGTTTTCTAACTTCATTTAATTGTTATATTGAATGCAAGTATTCTAAATTCTTGCACTACCTTATTCAATGAATCGTGTAAGCGAGTTTCTTAACTTCACTTAATTTGAATGCAAGTTCCCTAACTTTATTCAAATTTATATTGAGCAAGTCTCCGAACTTCACTCTTTGGTTGTGCAAGTTCTCTTACACTCATTATTGTGCAAGTGCATATCCTTCTCATATTGTATTGAGCAGGTTACTATCGTATTGACAGTTAATTATTTAAAGCTTGAATTTTATTTCCAAGCATGCTATTAGGTGGTTTAATTACTTTAAAATTATTCCACATCGATATTATTGTTATTCGCACTTGGTACACTTAAGTTCGTACAGTCTTGGACTTGTACATCATTTAAAGTTCTATAATTCTTGAACTGTGTCAGATAGAGTCTGAACCCTTGTTCGGTCAGACAATTGAATAAAATTTTATAAAAGCTATCCAAACCAATTGATGGTAAGGATTCTTAGACTGAAAGAACACCCCTTATATGATAGGGGAGTACCCCATGTATCTAATATAAAGATACAAACAGCAGAGTTGAATGTTATGCATATACATGGCGTACGCGAGGCTGATCCCCTTAAGTACTTATTCTGTAGCCAGTAACCAAAGGGTCAATCAGCTATTGATTCCGTTGGAGTTTTATAGTTCAAAAGTCTACTTGACTATCAGTTATTCTAAAAGCAATCATTATCCTTGTTTTCGATATTCATATTGTTGAATTCATTATCAGATATTTTCTATTCATCATGATATATCCTTTATTGTTGTATTTCAACTTGCTGAGCAAACTTGTTGCTCATACTTGCTATATCATGACTTATATTGCAGTTAAGCCCGAGACTTCAGGGAAGGACAAGGGTAAAGGGAAGATGTAGGATTAGTTTGCAAGGAGCAGACTTTATCTTTATGTTTAATTAATTTACTGTTATGTAATATGAACCCTATTGACTATTCTAGGGTATGTTTGTATGTTGTATTAAGGTAATCGAATCTTGGGACTAGTAACACCTTTTGAATGAACGACGTACGTTTATTATATTTCCGCATTTTAGATATCGTATGTTGCTTAGAGGTGGATGTTTATGTTAGATCGTGACGACCGGACCGGGGTCAGAGGACCCGGATTCGGGGCTGTCACATTATTTGTGAATAATTAATTATTAATTTATATGATAAGAAAATATTTATTTTGTGGATATTAAAGAAGGAATTAGAGCTAATGTGTTTTTATCAGTATTTTGGTGTGGAAAATCATCCGTTTATGAAATTCGGATAATTTATGTTTGGAATTTGGAAAAACTTCCTTCTACAAAGTTGTAGAGAATTAAATTTCCTATGAAAAGGACATAGAATTTGTATTTTTCTGATAAAAAGGGCTATTTATTATGAATTATTGAAGTTTCAAAAAATAAATATTTTTTAATGAGAGGTAGGCCCCACTGGTGGCTGATGGCTTTTGAGGCGGCTGTAATTTTAAAAAAAATATTATTTTATTAAAAAGTCTACTTTGGCATCCTAAGCTTTTCCTATAAATAGGGTGCTTAGGTTAGAATTGAAAATCACACCAGAATCAAAAGTTTTCTCTCTATAATATCGAGCGTATTTTTGTGAGTATTTAGATACTTTGAGTGTTGCTATTCAGTGTAAGTTTTCTTCGGTATTATATCCGATATTCCAGCCAGAAGTACTATTCTTTTGAGGTATGGGATGTTATTTTCTTTCGTAACTGATGTTATTCTTTTCAATATCATTATGCCAAAATATTGTCATTGATTTTATTATGAAATTCTTACTTTTTTCGTCGGGGGTTACTATTCACGTATACGGCACTATTCACCGAAAAACTAAATTTTCTTCTATTTGTCCAAATTGTTTGTTAAGGTTCCTATCATTGATTGGATCCAAGTTTTGATCTTTATTCTTGAATTTTGCTTCACAAAGTATTATTATGGAATATTTTTAAACTTGGATAAACTAAATTACGAATTCCTAATCTTTGTCCTTTATCTCATTGGATTCGTTGTTTATATTATTTTTCATCATCCTCAGTCCTAAATGGTGATATAACTGAATATCTTTGGCCTGTAGAGCAAAGATGAATGATTACCTGATGAATATCTTTGGCCCGTAGTGCAAAGAAGAACAGGTGTTGAGATGAACATGACCACTGGTGATACAAATGAATATCTTTGGCCCGTAATGCAAAGATGAATATTTGATTTGAGATATATATTGATTGATGTTACAGGGATAAAATATTGATGATGGACTTTTAAATCATAGAAGATAGTAGACTTCATTATCTACTTAACTCTTCTAATGAATTGTTATTTTCGCTGCGAATATTGATCTAAAACTTGTTGTCCATAATATTTTATCTGAATTGTTGAAGACTAACGATAATTTATTTTCCATTATCTTAGTCATAATATTCTTTACTGGGCTAGTTGAGCTAACCCTTTTCATCTATTGTCCTTTTCAGGGAATGAGAATGTCGCTGGAACTAGTCGGGGGACAGAGTGATGGTCCGAGTTAGAGCAGTAGTAGTCCTCACTATTTCTAATAAATAGTGTGAGAATAACTGTAATGAGGACTTAGTTTGAATGTTAATATTTTCTACATATTTGTATTGACACTCACAGTTGTGTGGTCGTATTTTGCACGATCATGTGACATAAAGTTTGTATTTGAATTATGTACCATGTATTTGGCGACTCAAAATGGGTTGGGTTGACTTGACCTATTTTGGGGGCGTCACAGCAGCTGCGCCGTTGCCTGGGCCGACCAGGAACTGCTTCTGCTTGGCAGGAGCTTAAACCCAACTCAGAGATTCCAAACGAATTCTATTCTAACATAATATTTTGCAATTCTAAGCTAACATAACAACTTATATAATACATAGAAAGCATTCTCAAATCAAATGGTCATTCAATAATCGAGAATTAGATAATGAAGAACAAGAATGGAAACTATAGAAATTATACCTCTGTTATATGGCTTTGCTGCTAAACAGATTCTATAATGCTATTATGATACTCTCCCTTAAATCAAATGAAATACTCAACAAATGAATGAAGGAGAAGAGAGGACTATATTTATAGGCATTTCAATACACAGACATTTCAATTCTCCATTAGAACAAACCTAAAGATTTAGCAAGAACATGATGGTCAAGGGAGGGTGGTTGAGAGTGGGTGGATTTGTAAGACCCTGAATTTTATAAATAAAGATTTAATTTTCTTTATATATTATTTCAAAATGGTAAGGTGTTGATTTGATAAATGTGAAAAATTATGGGTGAAATGTGTAAATATTTTAAAATAAGTAAGTGGTTATAAAATATTCATTGTTGTCGGGGAATATTCGTTTGGTCATGGAATATTCTTGTTGTCGGGGAATATTCGTTCGACGGCGCAGCTATTTGTGGGCCCCACAATGGAATAAGTGTCGGATATAGAAAGTGACAAAAATAACCTTTTTATAAAATAACGGCATTGTTGTTACCGTTAGTACTGTTGAAATACCTGGTGGTTAAAATACAGTAATACGCGGTGTTGCACAGTAGCACACGGTATTGAACAGTATTTTGAATTATTGATTCTTACGTAAGAAGTCACTTACTCAATTATTGTTACAGTAATTACTGTTCAATATTTTATAATATTGATTCAATAATTGCATGATATTTTATTGATTCAATAATTGCTACGTTGATATTTTATATCAATAATTGCTACGTTGCTATTTTGTATGATTGATTCAATAATTGCTACCGTTGATATTTTGTATTATTGATTCAATAATTGTCACTGCACAGTATTTCACATTATCAACTCAATAATTCATAATATTTGAATAATATTATTAGATAGCATTATTGACAATGTCTAAGGAAGTTCTGTCTAGGAGGGGTTATTTAATTGCGCGCCAGTAAGGAGAAGTCCTTATCGGAAGGCCCCCTCTTTCCTGGGAACGACCTTGTTGTCAATATTGTAGTTCTGTAATATTATTTGTGAATAATTAATTATTGATTTATATGATAAAAAAATATTTATTTTGTGGATATAAAAGAAGGAATTAGCGCTGATGTGTTTTTATCAGTATTTTAGTGTGGAAAATCATCCGTTTATAAAATTCGGATAATTTATGTTTGGAATTTGGAAAAACTTCCTTCTACAAAGTTGTAGAGAATTAAATTTCCTATGGAAAGGACATAGAAATTGTATTTTTCTGACAAAAGGGCTATTTATTATGAATTATTGAAGTTTCAAAAAATAAATATTTTTTTAATGGGAGGTGGGCCCCACTGGTGGCTGATGGCTTTTGAGGCAGCTGAGGCGGCTAGAATTTTAAAAAAAATATTATTTTATTAAAAAATCTACTTTGGCATCCTAAGCTTTTCTTATAAATAGGGTGCTTAGGTTAGAATTGAAAATCACACCAGAATCAGAAGTTTTCTCTCTCTATAATATCAAGCGTATTTTTGTGAGTATTTAGATACTTTGAGTATTACTATTCAGTGCAAGTTTCCTTCGGTATTATATCCGATATTTCAGCCAGAAGTACTATTCTTTTGAGGTAAGGGATGTTATTTTCTTTCGTAAATGATGTTATTCTTTTCAATATCATTATGCCAAAATATTGTCATAGATTTTATTATGAAATTCTTACTTTTTCTGTCAGGGTTACTATTCACGTATACGTCACTATTCACAGAAAAATTAAATTTTCTTCTATTTGTCCAAGTTGCTTGTTAAGATTCCTATCTTTGATTGGATTCAAGTTTTTATCTTTATTCTTGAATTTTGCTGCCACAAAGTATTATTATAAAATATTCTTGAACTTGGATAAACTAAATTACGAATCCCTAATCTTTGTCTTTTATCTCACTAGATTCGTTATTTATATTGTTTTCATCATCCTCGGTCCTAAAAGGTGATATAACTGAATATCTTTGGCTGTAGGACAAAGATGAATGATTACCTGATGAATATCTTTGGCCGTAGTGCAAAGATGACAGGTGTCGAGATGAACATGACCACTGGTGATACAAATGAATATCTTTGGCCGTAGTGCAAAGATGAATTTTTTTTTTCGAGATGTATATTGATTGATGTTACAGGGATAAAATATTGATGATGAACTTTTAAATCATAGAAGATAATAGACTTCATTCTCTACTTAACTCTTCTAATGAATTGCTATTTTCGCTGCGAATATTGATCTAAAACTTGTTGTCCATAATATTTTATCTGAATTACTGAAGACTAACGATAATTTATTTTCTATTATCTTAGTCATAATATTCTTTACTGGGCTAGTTGAGCTCACCCTTTTCATCTATTGTCCTCTTCAGGAAATGAGAATGTTGCGGGAACTAGTCGGGGGACAGAGTGATGGTCCGAGTTAGAGTAGTAGTAGTCCTCACTATTTCTGATAAATAGTGTGATAATAATTATAATGAGGACTTAGTTTGAATATTAATATTTTTTACATATTTGTATTGACACTCACAGTTGTGTGGTCGTATTTCGCACGACCGTGTGATATAAAGTTTGTATTTGAATTCTGTACCATGTATTTGGCGACTCAGAATGGGTTGAGTTGACTGGACCTATTCTGGGGGGCGTCATAGTTGGTATCAGAGCTTAGGGATATGATCTCTGGCGGAGATCGGGGAATAGAACTAGGAGGGGAGAGACGAGTAAATCCTTCGCTAGTATGTCCTATCTAAGCTTATGTGGTATTTAATTGGTCAGTCGGAGCATAGGGTTAATATGTGATATGTTAATTTGATTAATTAACCCTTATTTTATGTCAGTATTTGAGAATGGCAGCTGAGAATGTTAACAATGAAGTGAATGAGACCGTGGAGACACCTTTAATCACTAACCAGGAGAACGTGCAGCAAGAAGGCAATCATCCTGAAAACAACGCTGCTCAGACGAAAAACAATGAGATGTTTAGAAGATTTTTGCAGTTCAAGCAAAATCAGACGAGGGAAACTCGTGTGCAAAATACAGGTGGAGATAATAACAACACGCGAAGTGTCACTGCCAAGCAGTTCAAAGAATTGGGACCACTAGAGTTTTTGGGGAAGCCGGATCCGATCAAGGCGGAGACGTGGGTTAAGCAAATTACCAAGATATTTGATGTCTTGGGATGCACTGGAGGAACAGAAGGTTCCATTCGCCACGTTTATATTCCGTGGAGAGGCAGATTACTGGTGGGAAACCGTGAAGCGTACGCAGCCTGCCGCACTCAAGATGTCTTGGGAAGCATTCCAGAAACTGTTCAATGACAAGTACTTTCCTAAAAGTATTCGTCATATGAAGGAGTTAGAGTTTATCAGACTAGAATAAAACAACATGACTGTGTCCCAGTACGAGGCTAAGTTCGCGGAGTTGTCCAGGTTTGCACCTCATTTGGTGGAGAATGAGGAACGTATGACGCGGATGTTTCTGAGAGGTTTGAAACCCGAAATTCGTCAATACCTCATTTCTCACAAATTTTCTCCATATTCGGATGTAGTGAACAGGGCCTGGTTGTTAGAACGAGATAGTGATTATGTTCAACCAAGGGATAATAACCAAGGTCGTACCGGTGGCAGCAGTCATCGGAACAATGACAACCAGTGGGGAGAAAAGTATCATGACAGAAGCGGTAACCACTCCGGTGGTAATCGTGGCCATGATAGTAGAAAAAGCGAATCGGGAGGAGATTTCAAGAAGAGAAGGTACAACAATAAGAACGTGAAGACGTCAACATCAGCACCAGCATCAACTGTTTCTAGGGGACGAGAACGACCACCGGTCGTATGCTATAAATGCGGGAAAGAGGGACACATCAGCCCAAACTGCCCATAATAATTCAAAGCATGCTATAATTGTGGAAAAGAAGGATATATAGCTCGAGATTGTCCTGTTACAAAACCAAATCCAGCGGGGGTGGTGATTCCAAAGGCAGTTTCGGACAAGTCAAAGTCGGTGATTCCTGGAAGAGCGTTTGTCGTGACAGCCCAAAATACGAGGAATCCACACGAGGTGATTACGGGTAAGCTAATCATAAACTCTTGCGAAGTTTACACCTTGTTAGACACCGGTGCTACCCATTCTTTTATTTCACCTGCTTGTGCTCAACGTTTGAACTTGACTTCTAATAAATTAGACTTTGACTTATCTGTTGAAACTCAGTTGGGAGAAACCTTTGTTACATCCACAGTTTACAAATCTTGCTTGATTCAGATTGGTACCCTTACATTACCTATTGATCTTATATCTTTGAAAATACTTGCATTTGACGTGATTTTAGGAATTGACTGGTTAACCACTTACCATGCCAAAATTGATTATTTTCGTAAGGTTGTTAGTTTTCATATTCCTAATCAACCTGTTGTGCGAATCCAAACCACCAAACCACTAAAATCAGTCAATATTATTTCAAGTCACAAAGCTATTCGTTTATTGAAAAACGGATGTCAAGCTTTCTTAGCTCATGTCACTGATCTAAACCAGAATACGTTGGGTTTGAATGATATTTTCGTTGTTAATGAGTTTTCTGATGTATTTCTCGAAGAACTTCCCGGTCTACCCCCAGAACGTGAAGTTGAATTCTTTATTGACCTTGAACCCGGTACAAAACCCATTTCTAAAACCCCATATCGAATGGCTCCTATTGAACTCCAGGAGTTAAAGGTTCAATTACAGGAGTTGTTAGACTTTGGTTTTATTCGTCTTAGAACGTCTCCTTGGGGTGCTCCTGTTTTATTCGTAAAGAAGAAAGACGGGAGTATGCGACTTTGTATTGACTATCGGAAGTTGAACCATGTCACCAACAAGAATAGGTATTCGCTACCTCGTATTGATGACCTGTTCGACCAGTTGCAAGGAGCATAATTTTTTTCAAAGATCGATCTTCGTCCTGGATATCATCAGCTGAAGATTAAAACTGAGGATATTCCAAAGATTGCCTTCAGAACTCGGTACAGGAATTATGAGTTCTTAGTCATGTCTTTTGGATTGACTAATGCTCCTGCTGCTTTTATGGATATGATAAACCGTGTATTTAAGGAATATTTATATCAGTTCGTTGTTGTCTTTATTGATGATATCCTCATCTATTCTAAAAGCCGTGAAGATCATGAGCACCACTTGAAGTTGGTACTTCAAAAGCTTCGTGAGAACAAGCTATATGCCAAGCTAAAGAAATGCGAGTTCTGGCTTGAGGAAGTAGCATTCCTTGGGCACGTGGTATCAAAACGTGGAGTATCTGTTGATCTGACGAAGATTGAAGCAATACAAAGCTGGGAGCAACCTAAGTCGGTGACCGAAGTACGAAGCTTTCTGGGCTTAGCTGGTTATTATCGGAGGTTCGTAGAGGGATTTTCTCGAATCGCTACTCCATTAACTCAGTTGACTCGGAAAGATATAAAATTCGTTTGGAGCGAGTAATGCGAGAAGAGCTTCCAAGAGCTCAAGAGAAGACTTATCTCGGCACCTGTTCTGACAATACCATCTGGTTCGGATGGATATGTTATTTACAGCGATACTTCAGGGCAAAGGGTTAGGATGTGTTCTCATGCAACATGTTAAAGTCATAGCCTATGCCTCGCGACAACTCAAAGAATATAAGAGGAATTATCCTACTCATGATCTAGGGTTGGCAGTTGTCGTTTTGGTATTGAAGATCTGGAGACATTACCTGTACGGGGAGAAAGTGGAAATTTATATGGATCATAAGAGCCTCAAATATTTCTTCACTCAAAAGGAACTCAACATGCGGCAACGACGTTGGCTTGGGCTGTTGAAAGATTACGATCATACCATCCAATACCATCCTAGAAAAGCGAACGTGGTAGCTGACGCGTTGAGTAGAAGACCATATGTGGGAACGAGTGCAATGATGTCAAGTATACGCGTAGAACCAGCTTTGATTGATAAAATTAAAGCTGCTCAAGCTACGGATCCGGAGCTGATGAAGATGAAGAAAAAAGGTGCAAGAAGGTGCTATTCCAGAATCAAGAATCGATGAAGAGGGAATACTTCGAGTCAACTCCAGACTTTGTGTTCTAACGATTCCGACTTGAAGCATAGAATTATGATGGAGTCACACAACACACCGTTTGCAATCCATCCTGGGAGTACTAAAATGTATCGTGATCTTCGACATACATTTTGGTGGAGTAATATGAAAAGAGAGATTGCGGAGTTTATTTTGAGATGTTTAAATTGTCAACGTGTAAAGGCGGAGCATCAAGTGCCGAAGGGTCCATTGCAGCCACTGAAAATTCGGAAATGGAAGTGGGAACACATTACGATGGATTTCGTTATGGGTCTTCCCAAGGTTTCTCAAGGCATAGATGCGATTTAGGTTATTGTTGATAGATTAACCAAGTCTGCTCATTTCTTGTCGATACGAGAGACTTATTCCCTTGAACGTCTTGCTCATATGTACGTGAATGAGATTGTGAGATTGCATGGCATGCCAGTATCCATAGTTTTGGATCGTGACCCCAGATTTACTTCACGATTTTGGATCAGTTTGCAGAAAGCTATGGGCACGGATTTACGATTTAGTTCGGCTTATCATCCTCAAACAGACGGACAATCAGAAAGGACTATTCAAACTCTTGAAGATCTATTGAGACTCTGTGTTCTAGACTTCAAAGGGAGTTGGGATAAGTACTTACCGTTGGTGGAATTCTCCTACAACAACAGTTATCAGGCAAGTATAGGCGTGGCTCCATTCGAAGCGTTGTATAGACGAAAGTGTCGCTCTCCAGTATGCTTGGATGAGGTGGGTGATATGACTACAGAAAAGATTCAAATGATCCGGCAACGGATACAAACCGCACAAGATCGACAAAAGAGTTATGCGGATCTTCATCAAAAGGATGTGGAATTTAATGTTGGGGACCATGTGTTATTACGTGTTGCTCCGTGGAAGGGAGTTACGAGGTTTGGCAAGAGAGGAAAGCTCAATTCATGATTCATTGGTCCATTTGAGATCCTTGGCAGAATAGGAAATGTGGCTTATAGACTTGCTTTACCTCCAAGCATTTCTCTTGTTCATAATGTTTTTCACATATCCATGTTGCGTAAATATGTGAAAGATCCAAACCACATTATTGAGTTAGAACCAGACGAGATAGCCGAAGATTTAACGTACGAGGAGGTACTTGTCAAGATCTTGGATAGGAAGGAGCATGTCCTACGCTTGAAAATTATACCTCAAGTTAAAGTTTTGTGGAGAAACCATGCTATTGAGGAAATGACCTGGGAGTTGGAATCGAAAATGAAAGCGAGGTATCCTCACCTTTTCGACATACCAGGTACGTACGTCAATTTCGAGGATGAAATTTTATATAGACGGGAGATGTAAGACCCCGAATTTTATAAATAATTTTTTTTTTTTTATATATTATTTCAAAATGGTAAAGTGTTGATTTGATAAATGTGAAAAATTATGGGTGAAATGTATAAATATTTCAAAATAAGCAAGTGGTTATAAAATATTCATTATTGTCGGGGAATATTCGTTTGGTCATGGAATATTCTTGTTGTCGGGTAATATTCGTACGACGGCGCAGCTATTTGTGGGCCCCACAACGGAATAACTGTCGGATGTAGAAAGTAACAGAAATAACCTTTTTATAAAATAACAGCGTAGTTGTTACCGTTAGTACTGTTGAAATACCCGGTGGTTAAAATAAAATAATACGCGGTGTTGCACAGTAGCACACGGTATTGCACAGTATTTTGAATTATTGATTCTTACGTAAGAAGGCACTTACTCAATTATTGTTACAGTAATTACTGTTCAATATTTTATATTATTAATTCAATAATTGCATGATATTTTATTGATTCAATAATTGCTACGTTGATATTTTATATCAATAATTGTTACGTTGCTATTTTATATGATTGATTCAATAATTGCTACCGTTGATATTTTGTATTATTGATTCAATAATTATCACTGCACAGTATTTCACATTATCAACTCAATAATTCATATTATTTGAATAGTAATATTAGATAGCATTATTGACAATGTCTAAGGAAGTTTTGTCTAGGAGGGGTTATTTAATTGCACGCCAGTAAGAAGAAGTCCTTATCGGAAGGTCCCCTCTTTCCTAGGAACGACCTGGTTGTCAATATTGTAGTTCTGTAATATTATTTGTGAATAATTAATTATTAATACATATGATAAAGAAATATTTATTTTGTGGATATAAAAGAAGGAATTAGCGCTGATGTGTTTTTATCAGTATTTTTGGTGTGGAAAATCACCCGTTTATAAAATTCGGATAATTTATGTTTGGAATTTGGAAAAACTTCCTTCTACAAAGTTGTAGAGAATTAAATTTCCTATGCAAAAGGACATAGAAATTGTATTTTTCTGACAAAAGGGCTATTTATTATGAATTATTGAAGTTTCGGAAAATAAATATTTTTTAATGGGAGGTGGGCCCCACTGGTGGCTGATGGCTTTTGAGGCAGCTGAGGCGGCTGGAATTTTAAAAAAAATATTATTTTATTAAAAAGTCTACTATGGCATCCTAAGCTTTTCCTATAAATAAGGTGCTTAGGTTAGAATTGAAAATCACACCAGAATCAGAAGTTTTCTCTCTCTATAATATCGAGCGTATTTTTGTGAGTATTTAGATACTTTGAGTATTACTATTCAGTGCAAGTTTCCTTCGGTATTATATCCGATATTCCAGCCAGAAGTACTATTCTTTTGAGGTAAGGGATGTTATTTTCTTTCGTAAATGATGTTATTCTTTTCAATATCATTATGCCAAAATATTGTCATGGATTTTATTATGAAATTCTTACTTTTTCTGTCAGGGTTACTATTCACGTATACGGCACTATTCACGTATACGACACTATTCACGAAAAAAATTAAATTTTCTTTTATTTGTCCATGTTGCTTGTTAAGATTCCTATCTTTGATTGGATTCAAGTTTTTATCTTTATTCTTGAATTTTGCTCCACAAAGTATTATTATAAAATATTCTTGAACTTGGATAAACTAAATTACGAATCCCTAATCTTTGTCTTTTATCTCACTAGATTCGATATTTATATTGTTTTCATCATCCTCAGTCCTAAAAGGTGATATAACTGAATATCTTTGGCCTGTAGAGCAAAGATGAATGATTACCTGATGAATATCGTTGGTCGTAGTGCAAAGATGACATGTGTCGAGATGAGCATGACCACTGGTGATACAAATGAATATCTTTGGCTGTAGTGCAAAGATGAATATTTGATTCGAGATGTATATTGATTGATGTTACAGGGATAAAATATTGATGATGAACTTTTAAATCATAGAAGATAGTAGACTTCATTCTCTACTTAACTCTTCTACTGAATTGTTATTTCCGCTGCGAATATTGATCTAAAACTTGTTGTTCATATTATTTTATCTGAATTGTTGAAGACTAACGATAATTTATTTTCTATTATCTTAGTCATAATATTCTTTACTGGGCTAGTTGAGCTCACCCTTTTCATCTATTGTCCTCTTCAGGAAATGAGAATGTTGCGGGAACTAGTCGGGGGACAGAGTGATGGTCGGAGTTAGAGCAGTAGTAGTCTTCACTATTTCTGATAAATAGTGTGATAATAATTGTAATGAGGACTTAGTTTGAATATTAATATTTTCTACATATTTGTATTGACACTCACAGTTGTGTGGTCGTATTTTGCACGACCGTGTGATATAAAGTTTGTATTTGAATTATGTACCATGTATTTGGTGACTCAGAATGGGTTGAGTTGACTGGACCTATTCTGGGGGGCGTCACAGGATTCATCATGAATCCCACACCCCTTGAGATCATTAGCTAGCTTTGTTGAAATTGAGGAAGATATAGAGTGGTGTAGCCATGGGGAAGTTTACGTGAAGAATGAAATGAGGGACTCTTATTATGGGACAAGCCAGTTAACTCAGCAATGTAACAACTAGCAAGGTATATATCATATATGTCCAACACTAGTCATATAATAAATACACTAGGTTATATAATATATATACACATTGTATATACTTAAGTTTAAAGTCACAATTTCTAATGAGCTAATAATAATGCAATGTATCAAGTAGTGTACATACATATAATCCATGTACATTTTCCTTAATACCAATTATAATGCAATTGGTTATTATCATTACTCATTACCATAACTGTTATTATTATAATTATAATAACTTATTGAAATCATTATCAGTTAACAATTGTTTATTGATATTAATATAAGGTAATAGGGTTATATATTAATGTCTATCATGTTACATAAGCAATAATATATAACTCACATAATGTAATTATGTTTACTATATGGTCTATACATATATATAATATATAGACATATTAATGAGTCACCTTGTACCATATATAATATATAGTTAACTACCATATATTAAAGGTTTAATAGATCGCATGCTTGCACAATTTAATTAATCAAGTAAATATAATCTCATTATATTTATTAATCCTTTGCTCAATAATATATAATTTATTCACAATAATAGTTAATCGACATATTATCAATTAATTGAAGTTAATCAATGCGGTTTAAATCCTTTCACTATATTCAATTAAATTGAATATTTAATTAATAACAATTCTTTCGATATAAAACTTTAGGGTTAGTCCACTAATTTAATTAGACCATTAGTGGCTCCCTTTAAATATTTCTAGCAATTATTTGCATAGGCTCTATCTCACATAATCACATAACCACATAAGGTTTAAATATGCTCACAAAACTAACTCATAAAAATTAAATCACATATTTAATAAATAAGGAGTTTAAAAAATTTCATGGTCGTTATATCCCTCCCCCCTTATAAAAATTTCGTCCTTGGAATTGTAAAAATAAGGTTACTCAAATAAAAACGGATATTTCGCTCTCATTTTCTCTTCTAGCTTCCATGTAGCTTCTTCAACTGCGTGATTCCTCCAAAGAATCTTAACGGAATGAATGATCTTATTCCTCAGCTTCTGTTCCTTCCTATCTAGTATCTGGACAGGAACCTCTTCGTATGATAAGTCTTTCTCGACTTGGATCGGCTCATAGGAGATAACATGCTTGTAGTCTGGTTTATACGGCCGCAACACTGACATATGAAACACGTTGTGAATGTGCTCAAGTTCAGGAGGTAACGCCACCTCGTACGCCACTTCACCGACTCTCCTCAGAATCTCGAACGGTCCTATGAACCTAGGGCTCAACTTGCCCTTCTTCCCAAAATAAATCTTCCCCTTCTAGGGAGATACTTTCATAACAGCATAGCTTCCTAATTCAAATTCTTTCTTCTTGCGATGCAAATTCGCATACTTCTTCTGGCGATCTTGAGCCGCTACCAGCCGTGCTCTTATCACCTTGATAATCTCTACTGTCCGTTGTACCAATTCTGGTCCCAACAGTCGACGTTCACCAACTTCGTCCCAACACAACGGTGTTCGACATTTTCTCCCATATAGCGCTTCGTACGGTGGCATTCCAATACTAGTGTGAAAACTATTGTTGTACGCAAAGTCTACTAATGGAAGGTGATCCTCCCAACTACCCTTGAAGTCCATTACACAAGCTCGGAGCATGTCTTCAAGTGTTTGAATTATTCTTTTGCTTTGCCCATTGGTCTGCGGATGATACGCGGTACTCATTCGTAACTGTGTCCCCAATCTCTCTTGAAGACTCTTCCAGAAGTTCGACGTGAATCGCGGATCTCTATCAGCTACAATAGATATCGGCACCCATATCTCGAGATAATTTCCATGACATATAATCTGGCTAGCTGGTCCAAACTATACTTAATCTTAATCAGCAAAAAGTGAGCTGACTTCGTAAGACGATCTACAATTATCCATATGGCGTCGTGCCCTTTCTGCGTTGCCAGAAGTCCCACCACAAAATCCATCGTGATGTGCTCCCATTTTCATTCTGGAATCTCTAACGGTTGTAATAACCCGCTTGGTCGTTGGTGCTCTGCCTTGACTCTCTGACAAGTTAAACACCTACTTACGCATTCTGCAACCTCCCTCTTCATGTTTGGCCACCAAAAGTGATGACGCAAGTCTTGGTACATCTTCGTGCTTCTTGGGTGTATCGAGTATCTCGTATTGTGTGCTTCTTGCAAAATCTCTTCTCTCAGTTCCGATACTAATGGTACCCAAATTCGTCCTTCAAACCTTAGCAGTCCAGTGCTATCAATTTTGAATTTCAAATCATCACCTTCGACAATCCACTTCTTGATAATATCACAATCTTCGTCCTTCTCTTGTACCTCCTTAACCTTATCTAATAAAGTCGGGCTCGCTGTCACTGTAAATAATTTCTCGTCGGTCTCCATCGGATACTTAACCTCCAAGTTTAGTCGTTCGAAATCTTTCACTAACTATTCTTGAATGGTTAACTTTGATAACTTCTCTCTGCCCTGTCTGCTCAAGGCATCTGCCACAACATTTGCTTTGCTTGGATGGTACAGAATCTCACAATCATAATCTTAGATCAATTCTAGCCATCGGCGCTGCCTCATGTTTAATTCTTTCTACGTGAAGATATACTTTAGACTCTTGTGGTCCGTATATATCTCACACTTCTCACCATACAAATAATGCCTCCAAATCATCAAGGCAAAAACTACTGCTGCTAATTCCAGGTCATGAGTCGGATAACCCTTCTCATAATCTTTTAGCTGACGTGAAGCGTACGCAATGACCCTGTCGTGTTGCATTAGTACACAGCCAAGACCCTTGTGTGACGCATTGCTATACACTACAAACCCTCCCGTGTTATCCGATAAAGCTAACACAGGTGCTTGACTAAGCCTCTTCTTCAATTCTAGGAAACTCTCTTCACACATCTCCGTCCAAACGAACTTCACTTTCTTTCTAGTAAGATTGGTCAACGGTGATGCTAATTTCAAAAAATCCTGGATGAATCTCCGATAGTATCCCGCTAATCCTAAGAAACTACTAATTTCTATCAGCGTCTTCGGCTATGCCCAATTGATAACCGCTTCAACTTTTGTTTGGTCCACCGAAACACCATTCTTGTCGATAATGTGCCCCAAAAACTGCACTCTCTGCAACCAAAACTCACACTTGGAGAATTTTGCATACAGCTTCTCTCTCCTTAATGTCTCCAATACTATTCGAAGATGCTCAGCGTGTTATTCCTCCGTCTCTGAATACACCAAAATGTCATCGATGAATACGACAACGAACTTATCCAAATACTATTTGAACACTCTGTTCATCAAGTCCATAAATGCTGCCGGCGCGTTCGTCAATCTGAATGACATTACCAGAAACTCAAAGTGTCCATACCGAGTTCTGAATACCGTCTTTGGAATGTCCTCCGGCCTCACCTTCAATTGATGATAACCGGTCCTCAAGTCAATCTTTGAAAAGTACTTCGCCCTCTTCAACTGATCAAACAAATCGTCGATCCTAGGCAATGGGTACTTGTTCTTAATGGTGACATTGTTCAACTCTCGGTAGTCGATACAAAGTCTGAGCGATCCATCTTTCTCTTCACGAATAAGACTGGCGCTCCCCACGGTTATACGCTCGGTCGAATGTGTCCCTTATCCAACAACTCTTGTAATTGAGCCATCAGTTCTTTCATCTCTACCGATGCCATACAATACGGCGCTTTGTATACCGGTGCTATCACTAGTGCCAAATCAATGACAAACTCAATTTTTCTATCCGATGGCAATCCCTGAATCTCGTATGGGAAGACATTAACGAAATCCCTTACAATAGGTATCTGACCTAGTTCACCCTCGACTCGTCGAGTATCAACCACGTGAGCCAAATAACCTATACAACCCTTCCTAAGCAATCTCTGCGCTTGCACCATTGTCAGACAATGAGATTGTCTCGGCGATTTACTACCATGAAATACTACCTTCGACTTATTCGGAGTCTTAAGGCATACACATTTCTTCTTACAATCGATAACTGCTCCGTGAACCGATAACCAATCCATTCCAAGGATTACATCGAACTCCCCCAAACGAATCGGTATCAAATCTACTATGAGCTTAAATCCTCGCAATTCGGTATAACAGTTCCTATGAATGTATTCTACTTGAATAATTTCCTTGTTCGCTACTTCTACATTCATAAGGTGTTCTAATCTTTCACGGGGTAAGTCTAACCGTTTAGCAAATTCTTCAAAAACAAAAGAGCAGGTAGCACCCGAATCAAATAACACATATGCATCTATATTGTTGATTGGGATGATACCTGACACCACGTCCTTAGACTCCACCGCATCCTGTACGGTCATGTTGAACGTGCGTGTCGTTGGTCTGTTGGCCTTACTGGCTGGCCCTCCGATGCTCAGTCCATTGTTGTTGTTGTTGCGATTATCGCTAGCTGCATTGCCCTTTTTCTTCGGACAGTCTTTGATTTGATGGTCTGGGGCTCCACACGAGAAACACCCTCCTTTCTGCTTATTCGAACACTGAGGAGCCATGTGCCCCGGTTGTCCACAACGGTAACAAACACTCTTTCCCTTCATGCACTTCCCCGAGTGATTCCTCCCACAGTTGTTGCACTTTACACTTTTCTTGACCTCTATCCCAGCCTTGTTACCTCCAGAGGATTGGCTCTCCATCCATTTATGCTTGTTGGGGTTGCTGCCTCCGCTGCTTCCCCCTTTTTGTCCCTCTTGACCGATCTTCTTTTCTTGTTTAAAACAAGCAATGGCTTCATTGCCTCCTTCGACAATGATAGCCCTTTCCAGTAGATCAGAGAATGTCTTAATCTTTAATACTACGACTGCTTTCTGCACCCAAGGTTTCAGTCCTAATTCGAACCTCCTTGCCTTCCTGGCTTCCGTGTCAACCTGATGTGAAGTGAATCGGGCCAACTCGTTAAATCTTGCCGCGTACTCTGCGACAGACATACTACCTTGTTTCAACTCTAGAAACTTAACTTCCATATCCTGTTGCGTATTCTTCGAGAAGTAATTCTCGAGAAATAGCTCCTTAAATTTATCCCAAGAAATAACTCCTTCGCCTGCCCGTCCCTTATTGGCTTTCCACCAATAGTTAGCTTCGCCCTTCATCATGAAAGTGGCAAAACTCGTCTTCTGTGCTTCGGCCACTCGTGCGACCTCAAACACATTCTCCATCTCTTCTATCCAGGTTTGGGCTTCGATTAGGTCTAAGGTTCCCCGGAACTCCGGTGGTCCTACCAATTTAAAGTCCTTAAAGCTCGCCAAGTGATGTCCTGACTGCCCTGCTGCTGGCTGGGGACTGTTCTGCATTGCCTCAGTTAATAAGTTAACGAAGTTCTGCATAGGGTCGACATTTTCCCCTCCGCCATTATTAACGGATCCTTCCTCCCTCTGGTTCCGCAGTAGTCTCCTAGGCGGCATGATCCTGAGGAAAGGAAGAAAATATTAGGTTTTACGTGATATGCTATTCATGGTAGCATTAAGAAGTTTAAGACGTCTATCAAACATATTTGATTCAAATAAACAACTTCAGTATCATAATACAACTCGATGGATCTCCTCAACCCATCACTTACATACTCTACTTGAGTTTTCTACTAAGGTTATATCCTAGGTTTTGCATTCCTAATGTTTATAACCTAAAGCTTTGATGCCAACCTGTGACACCACCGAATCCGGGTCCTCTGACCCCGGTCCGGTCGTCACGAAACAATACAAATATCCACCTCTAAACAACATACAATAACTAAATGCGGAAATATAATAAACGTATGTCGTTCATTCAAAAGATGTTACCAGTACCAAGATTCGATAACCTAAATACAAACATATAAACATACCCTAGAATAGTCATTAGGGTTCATATTATATAACAGTAATTTAATTAAACATAAAGATAAAGTCTGCTCCTTGCAAACTAATCCTACATCTTCCCTTTACCCTTGTCCTTCCCTGAAGTCTCGGGACTTAACTGCAATATAAGTCATGATATAGCAAGAATGAGCAACAAGTTTGCTCAGCAAGTTTAAATACAACAATAAAGGATATATCATGATGAAAGGAATATATCTGACAATGAATTCAACAATATGAATATCGGAAGCAAGAATAATAATTGCTTTTAAAATAACTGATAGTCAAGTAGACTTTTGAACTATAAAACTCTAACGGAATCAATAGCTGATTGACCCTTTGGTTACTGGCTACAGAATAGTACTTGAGGGGATCAGCCTCGCGTACGTCATATATATGCATAACATTCAACTCTGCTGTTTGTATCTTAAATCAGATACCTACTACTCCCTTATAATATAAGGGTGTTCTTTCAGTCTAAGAATTCTTACCATCAATTGGTTTGGATAGCTTTTATAAAATTTCATATACCTGTCTGACCGAATAAGGGTTTAGACTCTATCTGACACAGTTCAAGAATTATAGAACTTTAAATGATGTACAAGTCCAAGACTATACGAACTCAAGTGCATCAAGTGCGAATAACAATAATATCGATGTGGAATAATTGTAAAGTAATTAAACCACCTAATAGCATGCTTGGAAATAAAGTTCAAGCTTAAAATAATTAACTGTCAATACGATAATAACCTGCTCAATACAATATGAGAAGGATAGGAACTTGCACAATAAAGAGTGTAAGGGAACTTGCATTCAAATCCAGTGAAGTTAAGAAACTTGCTTACACGATTCATTGAATAAGGTAGTGCAAGAATTTAGAATACTTGCCTGTTTGTTCAGCTACGAATAAGTTCTAGCTTTAATTAAATCTCGTTGAAATAACCTAACATTAATAAGTCGGTACTCCAATTAGCATGTGTAAACTAATACGAGTCTACACATACAAAAATCTAATCATTATATAAATTTATCATGTAATTCACGTAAGTCAATCACTTTGACTGGGTCTATAAACAATTAACTCTGTCCTTGATTTAATAGTGCTAGAATATCTAGTTTCTATAAATTAACATAGGTTTGAATATTTAGCATTTCAAGTAATCATGCTTCAAGAATATACTTTCAAGTTTAAATCCTAGCATGCTCACCCTATTCAATTCAAAATCATATGTCTTCATGCCGGTAATTCACATACCTTAAGTTAATCAATTCCATGTTACGAGGGTTAGCTATATAGTCATATTACCACATAACGAGGCTAAATGATATTCAGTAGTCATGCTTGTGTGTAAACAACACATGTATACTCACATAGTTCATATTTTAGAAATTTCCTTTTCATGAATATGGGTGCATAGGTGAAAACTATGTTTAATCAAAATGACACTCATGTCAACAAGTCTATAGGCATAATGAGATACTAATATACATGCTTGCGTAATCATAACATAATTCTCATGGTAATTGATGTTATTAACTTTTAAATCTTAAGTTTTCTTTCCAAATTGCACTAAGTCAACAAAGGTCATTTTATTATCAACAAAGTGTTTTGTAACCATGACCCACATGTATTAAAACACATTACTAAGCCATATAAATGTTCTCATATGGTCAAAAATTTCAAGCTATTGTCTTGGTCAAGTTTGCTTCATAAGTTCTTAATTGTCTTACCTTTGAAATTGTCTTAACTTTCAATCTAGTATACTAGTGTGTTTAACCACTTTAGACTTAGTTCTCATGTCCATATAGACCATACGGCCGTGTTTTAAAAATCAGAATATGTATATGCTACTTACGTGTCTAAGTTCATAATCGAAACTATAAGTTTCATTTCAAAACCGTAAGTGTTGCGTCAATCATGTGTACTAACATTGTTATACATGCTCATACTACATGAAGGTATTTATACAGGTGTGCTAATCCAGTTTACATGCTTAACCAAAAAGGGTACCATCAAGATAGCACAACCAGAACGAAACATAAAACAAAAATTCTAGTGTAGGCCCGGCGTAGCTGCGCCGCTGGCCAGTACAACACTAGCGCAGCTGCGCAGTTGCCTGGGCCGACCAGGAACTGCTTCTGCTTGGCAGGAGCTTAAACCCAACTCAAAGATTTCAAACGAATTCTATTCTAACATGATATTTTGCAATTCTAAGCTAACATAACAACTTATATAATACGTAGCAAGCATTCTCCAATCAAATGGTCATTCAATAATCGAGAATTAGATAATGAAGAACAAGAATGGAAACTATAGAAATTATACCTCTGTTATATGGCTTTGCTGCTAAACAGATTCTATAATGCTATTATGATACTCTCCCTTAAATCAAATGAAATACTCAGCAAATGAATGAAGGAGAAGAGAGGACTATATTTATAGGCATTTCAATACACAGACATTTCAGTTCTCCATTAGAACAAACAAAAGGATTTAGCAAGAACATGGTGGTCAAGGGAGGGTGGTTGAGAGTGGGTGGATTCATCATGAATCCCACACCCCTTGAGATCATTAGCTAGCTTTGTTGAAATTGAGGAAGATATAGAGTGGTGTAGCCATGGGGAAGTTTACGTGAAGAATGAAATGAGGGACTCTTATTATGGGACAAGCCAGTTAACTCAGCAATGTAGCAACTAGCAAGGTATATATCATATATGTCCAACACTAGTCATATAATAAATACACTAGGTTATATAATATATATACGCATAGTATATACTTAAGTTTAAAGTCATAATTTTTAATGAGCCAATAATAATGCAATGTATCAAGTAGTGTACATACATATAATCCATGTACATTTTCCTTATTACCAGTTATAATGCAATTGGGTATTATCATTACTCATTACCATAACTGTTATTATTATAATTATAATAACTTATTGAAATCATTATCAGTTAACAATTGTTTATTGATATTAATATAAGGTAATAGGGTTATATATTAATGTCTATCATGTTACATAAGCAATAATATGTAACTCACATAATGTAATTATGTTTACTATATAGTCTATACATATATATAATATATAGATATATTAATGAGTCACCTTGTACCATATATAATATATAGTTAACTATCATATATTAAAGGTTTAATATATCGCATGCGTGCACAATTTAATTAATCAAGTAAATATAATCTCATTATATTTATTAATCCTTTGCTCAATAATATATAATTTATTCACAATAATAGTTAATCGACATATTATCAATTAATTACTCATAGATGAAGTTAATCAATGCGGTTTAAATCCTTTCACTATATTCAATTAAATTGAATATTTAATTAATAACAATTCTTTCAATTCTTTCGATATAAAACTTTAGGGTTAGTCCACTAATTTAATTAGACCATTAGTGACTCCCTTTAAATATTTCTAGCAATTATTTGCATAGGCTCTATCTCACATAATCACATAACCACATAAGGTTTAAATATGCTCACAAAACTAACTCATAAAAATTAAATCACATATTTAATAAATAAGGAGTTTAAAAAATTTCATGGTCGTTACATAGTACGTTATGATACATCATTTCTATAACTATAACGGAAGATATAAACATAAATTATTTATACAATAACTTTTACAACATAATTCCCACGGTCTGTAACCTTAACTTAATACCTGCATTTAATATCCTATACGACTTACAATGTCATTTGTATCCAATACTATTACCATTTTAACCGTACAATAATCCAATCCTGGAACTTGTCTTTACCTTTGCTTGTGTCCGAAGTTTCGTCTTAATCTGAAATGTTTATCATGATATATCAAGGGTGAGCAACAAGTTTACCCAGCAAGTTTAAGTTCAAATAAAGATATATCATGATTGAAAAGAATAATAAGCTGACAAACTTTCAACAATATAAGAATTGTGAAAGAACATGAATCAATAATGCTGAATAGCCAACAATGAACATGAATAATTTAACTGAACAATATGGTAATGAAGGTGATCAGCCTTTCATACCTGATGAACATATACAATATGCACAACGTGCGAATCAATAAATCATAGATGTGATATAATCAATAATGATTAATCACGAACATGATTTACAATAACAACTCGAGTTCAAGTTAGGAAACTTGCCTGTACCGTCGATTACTGCTACGCAATATAATTTAATCGCTTTATTGTAAAGATCTATCAGTTATAAGATTGACCTTTCAATTAGCATAACATACCTTATAAGTAAACTATCTAACATTTAAACACATAGTCAAATATTAGATAACCTTAACACTATACATATACACAAGTCTAAACTAAGTACACATCGAGTCTTTAATAATATTCAATATAGTATACTGAGTGGTTTCCCACAAACAACTAACAAATTAGTCTTCGTCTAGTCTATACTATTTTCAAAGTGAGTTAGATCGGTTACTAATTCGTAGATCCCTTCCCCATACGAAGGAGTCGTTTAGCCAAGCTACTATACACCAACTATTAAAGAGTACGATTGTACTACCATAGACTTAACACTACTGTATTATATAACTTGTGAATTAACACTTAGTCTTTCATTTTATAAGTCCTTTATAATTAAGTAAGCCGAATACCTAATCCAGCAACCTGGATTCAACTGAATTTCAATTTAGTAAATTATTTTCCAATCCAGCAAGCCTGGATTCAACTTACCTATAATCCAGTAACCTGGATTCACTAATTCTTTAATCCAGCAACCTGGATTATCCAAACAGATCATTCCAGCAACTTGATGGCCAATCTAGCAAACCAGATTGCAATCCAGCAAACTAGATTCCAATCCAGCAAACTGGATTCCCCTTTTTTAACCAAATCATCTTATTAGTTTTTTTATCTTTTTTTCACACATAAATACATGTATTCCATACACAAAAATAATTTTTCAGGAATTTTTCAACTTCCTTAAGTATTTTTCAAAAATCCATTTCTAGTTAATTCCTTAAGAAATTTGCTACATCGTGATTAACTCCAAAAATTTACAACTCTTGACGGGATCTTATACGTATTAACGTGAGCCTTCAGTTTAAATTTCGTTGCCATCGGAGTTATACAACTCCGGTTAAAGTAATTTTGGTGGAAAAACGCAAATATTAAAATAGTCATAACTTGCTCAATTTAAGTCGGAATGAGTTTATTTTTGGATGCAAGCTACTTTATAACATATATTTTAATGTCCCAAAAGATTGGAATTTATTTCATAAATTAAGTGGACAAAACTGCCCTTAAAATATTTGGACAGATTGTTTTTCTTCATTTTCAGATTTTATGTCCTTTGCTAATTTCAGTCCACACAAAAATCTATAACTCTTTTTTCAGTGATTCCACTTGATAAAGTTAGAAGACTTATAGATCTAACTCCAAAAATTAAACACACTCAAAAATTCAAAACACAATGAGAGATATGGTCATTTGAATTTCGGGTTACGTTTTCTCAAAAATCTAATTTTAAAACTTTTGTGTTTTCTAAGAAATCATCCTAGATCTCTTGATTAACCAAACATTAAACATCATAAACCATTATAATACATACTAATACACCTTAAGATCAAGGATCTACCACGATCCATGATATATTTCATTAAAACTTCAGCAAACACAAACAAAACATAATTTATACGAAGAAAATTATAAATTTCTAACTTTTAAAACATAGTTTCTTTTTTCTTGCTTTTGATCTAATTTTTGACACTTTAAAAGTGATAGATCTAAACATATAACACTTATACATATGAAGATCTATGGTTTTTAAGTTTGGAAAACATAACTTGATTATTTCATTAAATCAAACAAAATAAAAGGAATAAACTAAACTAGGATTTTATACCTAGATCATGTAGCTCTTCTCCTACCCTTTACACCATATAAGATGAAGTTAGGAAACATGAAAACTTTCTCTCCTTCCTCATCTATAGGCTGCCGAAATCACCCTCTTTTCTCTCTCCTTTCTATTTCTTTCTTTTGTTTGCTAAGCTTGGAAATGAAATGAAAGAGAAAGAGGAAGGAACTTAGATTTTTGTTTATTAAAAATGTATAGATATGTTGTATATATCTATATACATTTCACCAATATCTCTTGCTTAATCATTTAAATTGTTGCTTGTAGACTTAGATTGCTTGTAAAAGTGGCTAAAATAAGTGGGCTAGTCTTAAGGTGATACATAATAAGAGTTGGTGGAGAGTTGGTAAATCCAAGGATTGCACACATTCCCTCCTTATTTCTTCTATGTTTGACCAAACATGCTAGCCCATTTTTCCTCCAAATTTTGTTTTGATTTTATTTCCTTACTTAGCTTTATTAAATGCCTAACATGTCCCTCCTCAATTTGGTTAATCTTGAGCCATTTTATTTAATTACTTTGGGCTTGATAATAAAATTTTTGGACAATGTAAATTAACATAGTCCACTATTTATAATTATATCCTACCCTAATCATTTAATTTGGGTTTTTATTCACTCAATTGTAATTCAAATCCTTACTCATGCACACTTAATTACTTAACCCAATTAGACTTGCTTTAATAAAATTAATTAATAAATTGAGATAATAAAATAAATCTCTTAGTGTTAGTTAATATGTTAAATACTAACATTCTTTCCTATTATAACCCTTAGGTTATTTAAATTTCCATACCTCATATATATATATATATATATATATATATATATATATATTAGGTTACATTAGTTTCTTTTATTTGCTTATTATATAATAAACAAATATAAGCAATCAAATATTATACATACACATACCAAATAATTTAATAGTTTTAGAAATGACCCACAAATCTCATACTATATTTATTCTTGTCATCCCACTTGCTAAAATATATATAGCACATCACTAAATATACATATATGTACCTATACATATACACATTTTAAGAATTCAAATCAAACCATATAGGTTCTTTAAAATTTTTAACTAAATCTTCAAATTCCCAGCTAGGTTTTATTCTTTAACCTTTATTTAATCATTTAAAATCTTATAAATTTTTGGGTTGTCACACGCGATCTACATGTACACCTATCTAGCTATGAATGTGTGAACTAGTCAAGCATAGTTTCAAATGAGTTTTAATGAAGTAAAATTATACTACTTTGAAATACAGAACTAGGATGACTTAAACATGTAAGTTAAGGTTTATTAACCTGATTACGTAGTATAATGGCTAACATGAGAAGCCTTTTTAAATTGAACTCTTTAAGCATTGTTAAATGAAAAGTTGATATAAAACAGTGTTGGAGGTAAACCTAAGGTAAGACGAGAACCGAACCTAATCATAAACCTCATAACATGTATGTTCTGCATGAATCATCATCTAGAGTACACTATTGGACAAGCTAGGTTTCTGCAGGAGCAAGTCAGCTTTGGTTTGAACTGGGAGTAACACGGCCGCGCCACTCCCTAGTTCAAATCCAGTGCGGCCGTGCCGCCCTGCAGTGCAAACTGACCTTGTTGATTGAAATCTGAAACTTCTTGCATGCTATTATTACTATACTAAAACAACAATACATGAATAGTGGAGTGTTCAAGTGTTAATGAACATGATGACGATAGGAAACTAAGAATTGATGAGTGTGTATAAAACTTCAAAAAGCTAAGTCAACAAACGATTACAAGCTGTGTTATTTGATTATATAGTAACATACAAACTAATTATGTGCTATGTGGACGTAAGATATGTAACGGTGTACGTATAGGATTGTATGACTAAGTTAAGATCTTATATATATGTTTAACTTACATATCAACTATATGTATGCAACGTATGTAACTAATGAATACCCTATATACGTAACTATGTTACAATAAGATTTTAAAGTGTTGATAAGCTATAAATTGGTAAACTACGCTTAAGGTAAGTTCCCTAACTCTTTTCACTTTACATATTGTATAAATCCGTTTTGCCATATCAACCATATTTACATCAAACAAATATCTGTTACTATTCAAAAATCAATTTTGTATCTTGACGTTGTTGCAAGCATTGAACTTATCGTTCCTAAATGCATTACAAAAGTTGTCTAAGTCATTTGATTCGGCTAGACTAATATCATATGTTAGAAAGCTATGCAAACCAATTGACTTGGTGCGGACTCTTATAATTCTACTGAGATGAACAACCCTCATGGAAGGGAAAATTATATATAAATGTCAGGAAACCGACGTGCGCACATGAGTATGATTAAATGTTATGCATAACTTAGGGTACTTTAGGCTGATCACCTGTTATACTTGTTTTTATTAGATTTTTAGCATAATACTGTTAATTATAGTAAGAGTTCATAGTCCTTAGTGACTGCTTAGTGTTCATTATTTTTGAACCTTGAAAGGGTTAAAACTTGAATCCTGTTGATATCTTCAGTCCATAGCGACATTTATTAAGAGTTATTGATACTTTTTGTTATTCTTGAACTATCATTTACTGTTATACCCTTGAGATTTGAAATTCTTATTATACACCCTTATTGCTATATTACTTGCTGAGCAAATTTGTTTCTCATTCTTGCTTTTCCTAAAATATTTCAGTTAAGGCAGAATAGTGCGGACCCTCTGGCACAGACAAGGGCAAGGGCAAGGGCAAGGCTACGGCGTAGCTTTGTTCTCTTTTAGGATTATTATGATGATGTAATAAGACTTATTTCATATTATGTACTAGTTATGTTTAAGTTATGTTTGAGATATGTTTAAGTTACGAGACCGTAGGACACGAATATTTATATTAAATCAATGTAAATTATTATATTATTCCGTTGCATGAGATGTTATTATGTTATTAGAATTTAGTACGTGATGTGCTGAATTCAAGACACGTGTGGTATGAATTTGGGGGCGTCGCAGTGATCATCAGTGAAAGTAATAAAATAAGAATACCCTACCCGTGCATTCGTTGTCATAGGTCCATAAATGTCTGTGTGAACCATATTTAACAACTCTGTAACTCTTTCTATATTTCCACTAAAGGGAGATTTAGTCATTTTACCCATGAGACAAGATTCACAAGTTGGATATGATTCATAATCGGATAGCTCTAAGAGCCCATCCTTATGCAACTCGGATAATCTTATTTTATTGATATGATCGAGTCTACACTGCCACATAGAGGTATAATTAACATCATCTATTTTCCTTTTCTTAATTTGTTCTATTTGAAACATATTTTCATGCAAGTCAAGTATGTCAAGTTCATTTCGCAAATTACCAATACCATATAAAATATTGCTTTTATAATTAGAACAATTTTTGTTCTTTATTATACTTTCAAATCCATCCATATCTAATATGGAAATATAAATAATGTTTATAATGATATTCGGGAAAAAATAACAATTATTTAAATAAATAGACTTGCCCGTAGGCAGTGCTAAACAATAAGTGCCTACAGCTAATGCAACAACCTTTGCTCCATTTCCCACTCGTAAGACAACCGCATCCTTATTCAGCTTTCTACTTCTGACCAGTCCCTGCACAGTATTACATATGTGATAACCACAGCCGGTATCCAATACCCAAGTAGAATTTTAACTTTATAAAAAATTAATTTCAATCATGAACAAACCTTGATTGGAAGTCAAAGCTTCTCCAAGCTTCTTCTCTGCCAGAAACTTCTTGTAGTTCCTCTTCCATTGACCCGAATCATTGCAATGGAAGCACATTCCTTTGTTTGTTGGATCAGGTTTCTTTTGATTCTTTATGTTCACTAGACCTAGGAAAAAGAATTCCGGGCCCACAGGCCGGGTCGACCTGCGTGTAAAAAAGTGGGCTACGGGCTTTTGTATTACAGCCCACGAAAAGCTGGGCCATTTTGGCCGGCCCGTGAGATATTTGGCATACGTAGGAAAAATGGAACAAAAAAATAACTTAAAGACGCAGAGATAAGAGGATGATATTGGGACCATATTTGGAGTTTTTTTATTACATTAAAGTAACCACTGTCCAATGGGCGGTTGGATTTAAATGGCCTTGCTAGAGGATTAAAGAAACAAACATTACTAACCTGCATCAGATGCAAGGTAGAGAGCAGCCATAGCAATATCCCATTTCTCCCCAAATTTATATAATGGAGTCTGTAGAGCTTCGCCCTTTATCTCATCAGGTACAAGTTTACTTACACTGGTAGTGTCACCAATAGGTCCTGGTGCAATCCCATTAACTCTGATATCATAATCTGTTTCCCACTCTAATGCCAAGCTTCTTGTAATGCTATCAACAGCTGCCTGGTGAAAGGCAAAACTGTGAATATCTAATAAAATATCAAAATAATATTTTTTACAAATTGTATCACTTTGTAGTATAAAAATATAAATGTACTTTTAATTTTGGCAGATAGTAATGTATTTCTAATCTTGTACATTACCTTAATTTTAAAAGGAAGAGAGTAATATATATACACAAAAAGACACCAAGTAACAACTTTTCATTTATTGAAAATTTCAAATTTCATCTTCTTTTGTGTTAATACATAATGGACACAATAGTTTCATTTTATTACCGAAAGAATCCCAAATCCAAGTTACGAATTTATGTTATAACAAGTACACACATTGAAACAATCCAGATAAAATCTAATGTATGAATTTATTAAAGTTAAATGTTCATTTGTATTATTGAGATTGATTGTGCATTTATGTATTTGTATATGTATAAAAATATATATTCTTTTTGAGTAAAATTGACAATTTGTGTAGCATAATTTTGCAAAAAAAAAAGAGGAAAAAGCTCGCGATCGGGCAGGGCCGGGCCCAACCCGGGCCACAGGCCTCATATTTTTAACCCAGAAAAACCCGGGCCAAAAAATTTGGCCCGGCCCACCAGCGGCTCAGCCCGTTTAGGCTGGCCCGACCCGTTTGCCAGGTCTAATGTTCACCTTACCCTTAGCCTTCTTAGATTTTTCTTTTCAGAAGATACCATGGGCCTTTTCCTTTTCTTGGAAGAATCCACCATTAAGATATGGTTCTTCTTGGATGGGAAGTGACCTTTTGCAGTTTTCAACATGTTAAGTAATTTAGGCAAGCTGACATCTAACTTATTTATGTAGAAATTAACAACGAACTGCGAGAAGGTCTCAGGGAGTGACTGCAAAATCAAGTCTTGACTCAACTCCCCATCCATGATGAACCAAAGTTGTCCAAGGCGTTCAATAATATTGATCGCCCTTAGGACATAAGTCTCAACGGCGGTACCCTCGGTTATCCAAGATCGAAAGCGCTCCTTAGATATCTCATATCTAGCAGTCCTACTTTGTTCACCATACAACTCCTTGAGGTGAAGCAACATAGTAGGAGCATCCATGTTTTCATGCTGACGCTGAAGCTCGTTATTCATGGATGCAAGCATGATGCATTGAGCCACAAATGCATCATCTTGCCACTTTGTTATGGTGGCAATCTCTTCCTCAGAGGCTGATTCTAGAACAGTTCCAGGGACAGGAGAATTTAAGACATAAGAAATCTTTTCAGCAGTGAGAACTATTCTTAGATTCCTTAACCAGTTCGTGTAATTTTGCCCGGTTAGTTTGTTAGCATCAAGTATGCTACGCAGTGAGATTTGTGATTTTGATAATTTTAAATTTCTATATGTGAAAAGACAATATTTTAGCAAACATTCATTTAATTAATTTTATATACCAAAATAAATTAGGTCTTATTTTAAATTGGTATCTCCTACTATTTTCTTCAAACTATATTACCCTCACTTATATAGTTCGGCAACATCTAATTAAAGATTTTTTAGTGAGAATAAGGATCCCATTTCAAATCTATATGGCCTTGTGGATAGCACAACAAACGATATATAAATAAATAGGTAGACAACTCTTTGTCAATTACATCAACATGTAACTCCTTTTTATTTTTCCTCTTAAATCATAATGATCAAGTGTGCGCACATCTGAACTAAAATGATTTAAGTTAAGTCCAACCTAGCACTTCCATAAATTCAAAAAAAAAATATATTGTCCTTGTGGATAACACAACAAAATAATATTGTTCAATTTTCTTGATAAACATCAAATGTGATTAAATTAATATCTTAAATACGCAATACTTGCCTTGTGGATAGCACAACAAACTCGTATTAAATATTTAATACTCTATTAATTTATCATGCTAGAAGGCGACGTTCGTTATTCCAAATATCTCTGAACATTTTAGACTTAATATAATTTCTTTGAGGGGTTTGTTATTATTTGTCTCATCTTGTTTAGCACGCATGCACACACACACACACACACACACACACACACACACACACACACACACATATATATATATATATATATATATATATATAATACGCGTCATTTTATTAAACATGCAAAGCATGTCTGCATAAAATATAATATATATAATACTTAGTATGCACATATAGAATACTATATTCTACCCGAATTGATTATGAACTTTTATTCTAGTTTGGTTTACTAGAGCCACCAAGTGAACCAAAAGGTCAAACCTAAGAGTGCAAAAATTTAAATTTAAACATAACTATTACATTTAAACCCAGGCTCCATACAAACGGGTCTTCACGCGCTCCTTGCTCCTTGGTCTCCAATTACTTCACAATAATTCTAACTATTTCTATTACATAAACTATTTAATTTAAATACAAACCTTGATCAGTAGTCAAGGAGAAGTACATAAGAGTGAGATAGAATTTTTACATCAAGAAAAAATCAGAGAAAACGAGGTACGCAGACCCCATTTAATAAAACCTATTCATTCAAGCATTTAACTAAAATAAAATCCAATCACATTGGTCAATAGTCTCATAATCAATCTCATTTATTATCATACATATCACCATATGCATCAATAAATAAATATTCATCTTATGAATTAAAACATTCCATATATATATGAGTATCTTTTAATGAGCAATTTTAAATTGCATGAAATCCAATTTAAAGATTAAAATAAACTCTTTATTTTAATTATAAAATTAATAAGAATATTATATATATATATATATATATATATATATATATATATATATATATATATACGGTTCGGATCTTAAACTCACCATTTATCCAACATACCTTGCTCACCCCCCTTTAGCGACGGATCGGGCGACGGTTTGATCCGTCGCTATATATACAACCGTCGTCTATATGTTGTCCGTTGCTATATGTTGTCTGTCGCTAAAAGCTAAGACGACGGTTGTATATATAGCGACGGACCGAAACGTCGCCCAGTCCGTCGCTAAAGGGGGGTGAGCAAGGTACGTTGAACAAAGAGTGAGTTTAAGATCCGGACCGTATATATATATATAATGTAACAGTAATCTTATATATATATATATTATATATATAACCGTATATATAATATATATATATATATATATATAAGATTACTGTTACATTATATATATATATATATATTATTAAAGTCACCATAATCATTCCTTCTAAAAAAATAATCCAGGATTGCAAAGTAACTTATATATATATATATATATATATATATAGTAACAGGTAACCTTTTATAAATAGTAACTGCCCTTTTGAAATCAATTAGCTCCACCGAATTCATAGCTATACAACGTGATCTCGCGAATTCCTGCAGAGAACGGGAAAAAAGATTGCTTTTCGATTTTTTTTTTCTTTCAAAAAAAAAGGTAATGGTTCTATAGAAATTTTTAAACTCTGATATACCATATTTTCGCTAATTTTATACAATTAATTATGCCCAGTAAATTATTCTAAATACATACGTATACATATATGGAATCAAAATAATTAATAATTACATAAAGGTTTGGCTCTGATGCCACTGTTGGGTTTGTACGAAATCGTGGCACAATCAAATTGCAAAAATTAGTGGAAGCATGGTATATCAGAGTCTAAAAATTATACAAAACCATTACCCGGATCATCCTTTATGCAAATTATTAATTTAAAACGAGAAATAAGAAGTTATGAAATCCATACCTTTGTAAAACGAAGCTTTCACAAGTACAAGTTCAACTCCTTGTTCTTCGCGATCTCCTTGAATATCCGGGGTTGATTCCTTCCTTTGATCAACGTTAGACACCCAAGTGTTTGGCATCTAGAGGTGATCCACCGAGAAATATGAATTATTCAAGAAGGAGGGTGATTGACTAAACCATAGTTTTCTATCATCTATTGAAAAGGAGTACTCTTCAATAATTGTAATTTCATCAACTGATATCTATTATAAGACTCCTCTTATATAGATATTGGTAAACCCTTTTAATCCTATTAGACATGTGGTTTCATTTAATTAATTAATCTCCTTTAAAAAATTTAGGCTTCCCACCACATTGAGATTAATAAATTAAATTTATTTAATTAATTTGCCTCCTAATTTTATTAGAAATAAATGAGAGTACTAATATTAAATTAATTCTTAAACTGCTTTAGAAATTAAAATAATAATAATTGTAATAATATTAATAAGACTCCTCTTATTAATTTATATTTAATGTTTTTAAAATATTAAATAATAAACATTAAGCTATTTAATTTATTCTATCAACACAGATTAAATTAATTACACTTAATACATTATTACGATTATGTCATTACCTTCTTAAATAATTATTTTTCATTTTAAAGTGTGACCCTTTAGGTTCTCCATATTAAACCGTTTGTGAATAAATAACTTTGAACAATTCTAATCTTATTTAAATAAATAAAATAAAATAATAATCTATTTAAATAAATAATATTTATTCTACAATAGGGACAAACCTCCCGACTTTCTAGATAATATAGATTTTAACATTAATCATAAAAGAACCTGTGAGTATGATAAGTCAGTTTTATACCTACTTATCTGCTATCTACTACTTGAATTAGTTGCTTAAACCTATGTTTCGTAGTTACTTTTCATGTATTTTGTGTTCATTTTGTAGATCTTATGCTTGGGAACTGTGTGAGCGATTATTAGTATGAAATGGCAAGGAAATGCAACTCGGGCATCGTTTGGACTTTCATATTCATTTCATGCTCTTGGCTCTGAACTTGGGTTTTATTGTATAGCTTCTTCTAAGCTTTCCGGAACATCTTGAATCATCCCAATCGGAGTTCGGAGGCGAGAGTTATGACCTTTGTACCAACGGACGTTGAACTTCAATGTTTTGGGTAGCCATTGCACAAGCTGTGACTTCAAGCCCAATTTCAACCTTCATCCGTCCATTATTTCTCAATTCTCAAAGATTGAAAGTCGTAGATGTCGTTGATATCTTCGATTTGACAGGTCGCAGGTCCCGTAACTCCTCCCGGATCAAAAGTTATGGCTGTTCTACCAGAGGGCACTGCAGCAAAAAATCTGGGGCGCGGCCGCGCCATTTCATAGTGTATTTGTAGCACCCCCGCGCTCTTCCCTGGTCCTAAAAAGTGATATTTGCTACTAGCGCGCCCGCGCCCAACTTCAGGCCATTTCTAGCTCGACCACGCTGATAGTAGCGTGCATACAAGCCAATCATGTATGATGATAAAGCACATACTTTGTAAACAATCTTATTTATTTATTAATAAAATATTCATTTAAGGTATTTAATTATCTACATGGTGCTATTTTTATAATATGTAAATAACTCATAGTTTTAAGCAATGCTTTTAGAATCATGATGAGATCATGCTAATGAGATCTAAATTCTTAGAAAGCTTAAAAACTAAAATAGTTCCCAATTGTGTGATTACTAAAATGGGGAGTAGTAAATCCGGATAGATTGGTACATTTGTTGCTTGCTCATTGGATGAGGATGACTGATCTCATGGTCATTTGTGTGGAGACACTAAAGCAAGTATGTAGGTGCTTATTGGAGAATAAGTTCACTGAACGTGACTCGCTATGGAATACCTAATGGAGTTTTACTCGCCTGTCAATAGAAATTCCTAATGTGATAGTAGTACAAGTGATCCTTGGACTTGAGATCATCATAGTATCTTGTATGTAACGAATTATACTTTGATTTATTCCTTAAGGCCTTTTAAGGCATATATAGGGTATGCTTGGGTATAATAAGTTGCATATAGAGATAATGTATGATCAATAAAGAATCTACCACCTCTAGTAAAAGAGGAGATATGTCATATGTGATTCGTTAAATGACAACCCAAGTATCCTTGGCCAAGGTAGAATGAAATTAGAAAGAGGTTTCTAATTTGCATTATTTGGAGTTGTGCATTTTCTAATCGAAATACATATGATTAAATAAATTAAGACTTGACAGTAAATCCATGTCTTATATTTAATTGGGACATTGTATGGTGGAAGGATTGAATTGTACGGTAACTATTAACTCACAGGTTCTTTTATGATTAATGTTGAAATCTATATTATCTGGAAAGTCGTTGATCGCTAGGGAGGCTTATCCCTATTGTAGAATAAATGTTATTTATTTAAATAAAATATTAGTTTAATTTATTTATTTAAATAAGATTAGAATTGTTCTAATTGATTTATTCACAACCGATTTAATATGGAGAACCTAAAGGGTCACACAATAAAAGAAAGAAGAATTATTTAAGAAGAAAATGGCATGATAGTAATAATGCATTAAGTATAATTAATTTAATCTATGGTGATAGAATAAATTAAATAACTTAATGTTTATTATTTAATATTTTAAAAATATTAAATATAAATTAATAAGAGGAGTTTTATTAATATTATTAATATTATTATTATTTTAATTCTAAAGGAGTTTAGGAGTTATTATAATATCAGTACTCTCTCTCAATCCTAATAAGATTATGATATAAATTAATTAAAAGTGTTTAATTAATTAATTAAATAAAACCCTATTCTAATTGGATTAGGAGGGCTAACCTAATATCTATATAAGAGAGTCTTATATCAGAAATAAGGTACGTGAATTTTTCAAAGGTTGGGAGTACACATATTCTATAGAGATAAAAACAAGGGTTAAGCCAATAACCCATCTTCCTGAGTTCTTCATATTCCTTGGTGGATCACCGTTAGAGGCCAAACATTTGGGTGGCTGACATTGATCAAAGGAAGAAGCCACTGTAGAGGAATCAAAGAAATCAAAGGAGTAGAACTTGTACTTGAGAAAGCTTGGATCTTTAAAGGTATAATTCCATCTTCTCCTTCTATGTATTGACTGATAATTAATGCACAAGAATGATCATGGTTATGGGTTTGTATAAATTTTGGAAAACCTATGTTTCGCGCTTTCACCCTATTTATGTGATTTGATTGCATGATTGCGTTACGTACAAACCCAACAGTGGTATCAGAGCCAATCTTGTGCTAATTATCAGTCTATGTGATTCCATACATGTATGAAATGCGATTGGATCGAGTTCTGGACAACAAAATATTTTTTTGATTCTGCGAAGCTGCGCCGGTGCAAGGCCTTCTTGCTGCGCGGCTGTGCCGGTGTCTTGGCCTGGTTTTCATGCTGCAATGCTGCGCCGGTTCCCATTATATTACTGGCACAGCTGCGCCACTAACAGAATCTGAATTTTTTTTTGTTTTATTTAATTAAATGAATGGTTTATTTAATTAATAAATAAAGGTTTAAAATAAAGATGTTTATTTTATATGAAATGAGATTTCAGAATTGCTAAAATTAAAGAGTTTAATTTGGAATTATTTTTGAATGAAATAAAGTAGTTTATTTTTCCAAAAACAAAATTTAGCAAACTTTTGCTCATTAACTGATATTAATACATATATGGAATGAATTTATTTTCATGAGATGAATAAGTTTTATTGATATGTATGATGATATGTATGTTAATAAAAGGAATTGATTATGGACTATGACCAATGTGATTGGATTTTATTTTGGATGAATGCTTGAATGTATGGGTTTTATAAAATGGGGTCTGCGTACCTCGTCTTCTCTAGTTTTATTCTCGGTGTAAAATTCTATCTCCCTCCTATGTACTTCCCCTTGACTGCTGATCAAGATTTCTATTTAATTATAAATAGTTTATGTAATAGAGATAGTTAGAATTATCTTGAAGAAACTGGAGACCAAAGAGCAAGGAGCGCGTGAAGACCCGTTTGTATGGAGCCCGGGTTTAAATGTAATAGTTACATTTAAAATTTAAATTCTTGCACTCCTAGATTTGACCTTTTGGTTCACTTGATGGCTCTAGTGAACCAAACTAGAATGAAAGTCCATAATCAATCCGGGTAGAATATAGTATTCTATATTGCATGCTAAATATTATATATATTATATTTTATGCAAACATGTTTTGTATGTTTAATAAAATGACACGTATTTTATATATATATGTGCATGCGCGCTAAACAAGATGAGACAAATAATAACAAACCCCTCAAAGAAATAATATTAAGTCTGAAGCGTTCAAATGATATTTGGAATATCGAACGTCGCCTTCTAGCATGGTTAATTAATAGAGTATTAAATATTTAATATGAGTTTGTTGTGCTATCCACAAGGCGAGTATTGAGTATTTAAGATGTTAATTAATCACATTTGATGCTTATCAAGAAAATTGAACGATCTAGTCTTGTTGTGCCATCCACAAGGACGAACATTTTTTTTTTGAATTTATGGAAGTGCTAGGCTGGACTTAACTTAAATCATTTTAGTTCGGATGTGCACACACATGACCATTATGATTTAAGAGGTAAAATAAAAGGAGTTACATGGTGATGTAATTGACAAGAGTTGTCTACCTATTTATTTGTATATCGCTTGTTGTGCTATCCACAAGGTTATATACATTTGAAATGGGATCCTTAATCTCACTAGCAAATCTTTAATTAGATGTTGCCGAACTATATAAGTGAGGATAATATAGTTTGATAAAAATAGTGGGAGATACCAATTTAAAATAAAGACCTAAATTTATTTTGGTATGCAAAGTTAATAAAATAAATGTTTGCTAAAAATGTTGTCTTTTCACATGCAGAATTTTAAAAATGTCAAAATCACTAATCTCACTACGAAGCATACTTGATGCAAATAAGCTTACCAGCCCGAATTATGAGGACTGGCTAAGAAATCTGAGAATTGTTCTCACTGCTGAAAAGATTTTTTATGTCCTAAATTCAACTATCCCTGAATCTGTTTCAGAAACAGCCTTTGAGGAAGAGATTGCCACTTTCAATAAATGTCAAGATGATGCATCTGTGGCTCAATGCATCATGCTCGCATCCATGAATAACGAGCTTCAGCGTCAGCACGTAAATATGGATGCTCTTGCTATGCTGCTTCACCTCAAGGATTTTTATGGTGAACAGAGTAGGACTGCTAGATATGAGATATCTAAGGAGCTCTTCCGATCTCGGATGACCGAGGGCACTGCTGTCGAGACTCATGTTCTGAAGGTAATCAATTTGATTGAACGCCTTGGACAGCTTAGGTTCGTCATGGATGGGGAGCTGAGTCAAGACTTGGTCTTGTAGTCACTCCCTGAGACCTTCTCGCAGTTTGTCGTTAATTTTCACATGAATAAGCTAGATGTCAACTTGCCTGAGCTGCTTAACATGCTGAAAACTGCAGAAGGTCACTTCTCATCCAAGAAGAACCATGTCTTGATGGTGGATTCTTCCAATAAAAGGAAGAGGCCCAAGGTGTCTTCTGAAAAGAAGAAATCCAAGAAGGCTAAGGGAAAGGGGAAAAAAAGGAACAAAAGAAACCTGAACCAGCTAAAGGAATGTGCTTTCATTGCAACGAGCCGGGACATTGGAAGAGGAACTGCAAGAAGTTTCTAGCAGAGAAGAAGCTTGGAAAAGCTTCGACTTTCAGTCAAGGTTTGTTTATGATTGAAATTAATTTTTCTGAAAGTCATAATTCTACTTGGATATTGGATACCGGCTGTGGTTCTCATATATGTAATACTGTGCACGGACTGGTCAGAAGTAGAAAGCTGAACAATGATGAGGTGATCCTACGAGTGGGGAATGGAGCAAAGGTTGCTGCATTAGCTGTAGGAACTTATTGTTTAGCAATGCCTTCGGGCAAGTCCATTTATCTTAATAATTGTTATTATGTTCCGAATATTATTAAAAATATTATTTCAATTTCTGTATTGGATATGGAAGGATTTAACGTTGTTATAAAGAACAATAGTTGTTCTATTTATAAAAACGATGCTTTATATAGTATTGAAAATTTGCGAAATGGACTTTATACACTTGACTTATAAGAAAATATATTTCAAATTGAACAAACTAAGAAAAGGAAAAGAGATGATATTAATTATACCTACATGTGGCACTGTAGACTCGGTCATATCAATGAAACAAGACTATCCAAGTTGCATAAGAATGGACTCCTAGAGCTATCCGATTATGTATCATATCCAACATGTGAATCTTGTCTCATGGGTAAAATGACTAAATCTCCTTTTAGTGGAAAAGGAGAAAAAGTTACAGAGTTGTTGGTATTGATTCACACAGACGTTTGTGGACCTATGACAACAAGTGCACGGGGTGGGTATTCTTATTTTATTACTTTCACTGATGATCACTCAAGATTAGGATATGTGTATTTAATGAAATACAAATCAGAATCATTTGAAAAGTTCAAAGAGTTCAGAAGTGAAGTAGAGAAACAAACGGGCAAGAGTATTAAGATACTTCGATCAGATCGAGGTGGAGAATACTTAAGCGGTGAGTTTCTCAATTGCCTTAAAGAAAATGATATAATCTCACAATGGACTCCTCCAGGTACACCACAGTTAAATGGAGTATCTGAAAGGAGAAATCGAACATTGTTGGACATGGTTCGATCCATGATGAGTTTTACCGACCTTCCAATTTCCTTCTAGGGTTATGCCCTAGAAACGGCTACATACCTACTTAACAAGGTACCTATAAAATCCGCCCCAAAGACTCCATATGAGATGTGGAAAGGGAGGAAATCAAATCTTAAGTATGTTAAGACTTGGGGTTGTCCATCTTATGTCAAAAAGTTTGAAAATGATAAGCTACAGACTAAATCCGATAAGTGTAGATTTGTGGGATACCCTAAAGAAACTGTAGGGTATTATTTCTATCATCCTACTAATCAAAAGGTGTTTGTTGCGAAACATGCTACCTTCTTGGAGAAAGAGTTTATCCATGAAGGGGCCAGTGGGAGTAAGATATATCTTGAAGAAGTTCAAGAACCACAAATTACCACGGATCAAAGTCAGGTACCTAACCAAGTAGAAGAACCTGCTGTACCACACACTGTTGGTAAATCTGGAAGAGTACCGAAGATACCTGAGAGGTATGGATTCATTATAGAGGATGACGATGAGGTACACTTCATGAATGATGATGATCCATTGAATTACGAACAGGCTATGAGTAATAAAGACTCAAGGAAATGGCTTGAAGCCATGAAATCCGAAATGGACTCCATGTATGAAAATAAAGTATGGACTTTGGTTTCACCACCTGAAGGTATTAAGCCTATTGGGTGTAAATGGGTTTTTAAGAGAAAGACTGGAGCAGACGGAAAGGTAGAGACCTATAAGGCCCGACTGGTTGCAAAAGGTTTTAAACAAAGACAAGGAGTTGACTATGATAAAACCTTCTCACCAGTAGCCATGCTCAAGTCCATTCGGATTTTGCTTGCGATTGCAGCTTACAACGACTATGCGATCTGGCAGATGGACGTGAAAACGGCCTTCCTCAATGGGAAACTTGAGGAGGATGTGTATATGACACAGCCAGAAGGATTTATTTCAAAAGTTGGAACAAATCAAGTCTGTAAGCTACAACGATCCATTTATGGGTTGAAGCAAGCTTCTCGTTGATGGAACATTCGTTTTGATGAGACAATCAAAGAGTTTGATTTTATTAAAAACAAGGACGAACCATGTGTATACAAGAAGGTTAATGGGAGCGCAGTATCATTCCTTGTATTATATGTTGATGATATATTACTGATAGGGAATGGCATTCCTGTTGGGTTTGTACGAAATCGTGATGCAATCAAATTGCAAAAATTAGCGGAAGCATGGTATATCAGAGTTTAAAAAAATTTCTACAAAACCATTACCCGGATCATCCTTTATGCAAATTATTAATTTAAAACAATAAATAAGAAGTTATGGAATCATACCCTTGTAAAACGAAGCTTCCACAGGTACGAGTTCAACTCCTTGTTCTTCGTGATCTCCTTGAATTTCCAGATTAGATTCCTTCCTTTGATCAACGTTAGCCACCCAAGTGTTTGGCCTCTAGAGGTGATCCACCAAAGAAGATGAATTATCAAGAAGGAGGGTGTTTGGCTAAACCTTAGTTTTCTATCCTCTATAGAAAAGGAGTACTCTCCAACAATTGGAATTGCATCAACTGATATCTATTATAAGACTCCTCTGATATAGATATTGGTCAACCCTTCTAATTCTATTAGACATGGGATTTCTTTTAATTAATTAAACTCCTTTAATTAATTTAGGCTTCCCACCACATGGGGAATAATTAATTAAATTTATTTAATTAATTTGTCTCCTAATCTTATTAGGAATAAATGAGAGTACTAATATTAAATTAATTACTAAACTCCTTTAGAAATTAAAATAATAATAATTGTAATAATATTAATAAGACTCCTCTTATTAATTTATATTTAATATTTCCAAAATATTAAATAATAAACATTAAGCTATTTAATTTATTCTATCACTATAGATTAAGTTAATTACACTTAATGCATTATTACGATTATGCCATTACCATCTTAAATAATTATTCTTCCTTTTATGGTATGACCCTTTAGGTTCTCTCTATTAAACTGGTTGTGAATAAATCAATTAGAATAATTCTAATCTTATTTAAATAAATAAATTAAACTAATAATCTATTTAAATAAATAATATTTATTTTACAATAGGGATAAGCCTCCCTAGCGATCAACGACTTTTCAGATAATATAGATTTCAACATTAATCATAAAAGAACCTGTGAGTAAATAGTTACCATACAATTCAATCCTTCCACCATAATATGCCCCAATTAAATATAAGACATGAATTTACTGTCAAGTCTTATTTTATTTAATTATATGTATTTCGATTAGAAAATGCACAACTCCAAATAATGTAAATTAGAAACTCCTTTCTAATTTCATTTTACCTTGGCCAAGGATTCCTGGGTTGTCATTTAACGAATCACATAGGACATATCTCCTCTTTTACTAGAGGTGGTAGATTCTTTATTGATCATTCATTATCTCCATATGTAACTCATTATACCCAAGCATACCCTTTTATATACCCTAAATGACTTTAAGGAATAAGTCAAAGTATAATTCATTACATACAAGATACAATGATGATCTCAAGTCCAAGGATCACTTGTACTACTATCACATTAGGAATTCCTATTGACAGGCGAGTAAAACTCCATTAGGTATTCCATAGCGAGTCACGTTCAGTGAACTTATTCTCCAATAAGCACCTACATACTTTCTTTAGTGTCTCCACACAAATGATCAAGAGATCAATCATCCTCATCCAATGAGCAAGCAACATATGTACCAATCTATCCGGATTTACTAATCCCCTTTTTAGTAATCCCACGATTGGGAACTATTTTAGTTTTAGAGCTTTCTAAGAATTTAGATCTCATTAGCATGATCATCATCATGATTCTAAAAGCATTGCTTAAAACTATGGGTTATTTACATATTATAAAAACAGCACCATGTAGATAATAAAATGCCTTTAATAAATGAATATTTTATTAATAAATAAATAAGATTGTTTACAAAGTACGTGCTTTATCATCATACATGATTGGCTTGTATGCACACTACTATCAAACTCCCACTTGCACTAAAGCAAATCGCCATGATATCTCATACCCATCTTCTCTTAGTGACGATCAAACTACTATTGTGTTAAAGCTTTAGTAAATGGATCTGCAATGTTGTCTTGAGAGTCTACACGCTCCAAGGTGACGTCTCCTCTTTCAATGATCTCCCTGATCAAGTGAAATCGCCTCAACACGTGTTTAGATTTTTGATGAGACCTTGGTTCCTTAGCCTGTGCAACTGCTCCTGTGTTGTCACAGTAAACGGGAACTGCTTCTCCAATGCTAGAAACCACACCAAGTTCAGTTATGAACTTCTTCATCCAAACAGCTTCCTTTGCAGCTTCACTTGCAGCTATATACTCTGCCTTTGTCACTGAATCAGCAACTGTTTGCTGCTTGGAACTCTTCCAACTCACTGCGCCTCCGTTCAAGGTAAAAACATACCCCAAAAAGATTTACTGTCATCTTGGTCCGTTTGAAAACTTGAGTCTGTGAAGCCCTCGAGTTTTAATTCAGACCCACTATAGACAAGAAAAATATCCTTAGTCCTTCTCAAGTATTCTAGGATATTTTTCACTGCCTTCCAGTGCTCTTCTCCTAGATTCGACTGGTATCTGCTCGTTACACTAACTACATGAGCAACATCCGGTCTAGTACATATCATACCGTACATGATAGATCATATTGCAGAAGCATAAGGGATCTTACTCATACGGGCTCTCTCCTCAGGTGTTTTTGGGGCCTATTTCTTGGAGAGATGTATTCCATGGCTCATCGGTATGAGACCTCTTTTGGAATCTTCCATGCTAAATCTCTTTAGCATTGCATCAATGTACGTTCCTTGGGATAAACCAAACATCCTTTTAGATCTATCTCTATAGATCTTTATCCCCAAAATATAGGATGCTTCTCCCAAGTCCTTCATGGAGAAGTGTTTAGATAACCAGATTTTAATCGATTGTAGCATAGGAATGTCATTCCCTATCTGTAATATATCATCAACATAGAATACAAGGAATGAAACTGCGCTCCCACTAACCTTCTTGTACACACATGGTTCATCGTCTTTTTTGATAAAATCAAACTCTTTGATTGTCTCATCAAAATGAATGTTCCATCTACGAGAAGCTTGCTTCAATCCATAAATGGATCGTTGCAGCTTATAGACTTGATTTGTTCCAACCTTTGAAACAAATCCCTCTGGCTGTGTCATATACACATCATCCTCAAGTTTCCCATTGAGGAAGGCCATTTTCACGTCCATCTGCTAGATCTCATAGTCGTTATGAGCTGCAATCGCAAGCAAAATCTGAATGGACTTGAGCATAGCTACTGGTGAAAAGGTTTCATCATAGTCAACTCCTTGTCTTTGTTTGAAACCTTTTGCAACCAGTCGGGCCTTATAGGTCTCTACCTTGTCGTCCGCTCCAGTCTTTCTTTTAAAGACCCATTTACACCCAATAGGCTTAATGCCTTCAGGTGGTGAAACCAAAGTCCATACTTTATTTTCATACATGGAGTCCATTTCAGATTTCATGGCTTCAAGTCATTTTCCTGAGTCTTTATTACTCATAGCCTGTTCATAATTCAATGGATTATCATCATTCATGATGTGTACCTCATCGTCATCCTCTATAACGAATCCATACCTCTCAGGTATCTTCGGTACACTTCCAGATTTAAGAACAGGGTGTGGTATAGTAGGTTCTTCTACTTGGTCAGGTACCTGACTTTGATCCGTGGTAATTTGTGGTTCTTGAACTTCTTCAAGATATGTCTTACTCCCACTGACCCCTTCATGGATAAACTCCTTTTCCAAGAAGGCAGCATGTTTCGCAACAAACACCTTTTGATCAGTTGGATGATAGAAATAATATCCTAAAGTTTCTTTAGGGTATCCCACAAATCTACACTTATCAGATTTAGTCTGTAGCTTATCATTTTCAAACTTTTTGACATACGCTGGGCAACCTCAAGTCTTAACATGCTTAAGATTTGGTTTCCTCCCCTTCCACATCTCATATGGAGTCTTTGGGGTGAATTTGTTAGGTACCTTGTTAAGTAGGTATGCAGCCGTTTCTAGGGCATATCCCCAGAAAGAAATTGGAAGGTCGGTAAAACTCATCATGGATCGAACCATGTCCAACAGTGTTTAATTTCTCCTTTCAGATACTCCATTTAACTGTGGTGTACCTGGAGGAGTCCATTGTGAGATTATACCATTTTATTTGAGACAATTGAGAAACTCACCGCTAAGTATTCTCCACCTCGATCTGATCGAAGTATCTTTATACTCTTGCCCGTTTGTTTCTCTACTTCACTTCTGAACTCTTTGAACTTTTCAAATGATTCTGACTTGTATTTCATTAAATACACATATCCAAATCTTGAGTGATCATCAGTGAAAGTAATAAAATAAGAATTCCCACCCCGTGCACTTGTTGTCATAGGTCCACAAACGTCTATGTGAATCAATGCCAACAACTCTGTAACTCTTTCTCCTTTTTCCACTAAAAGGAGATTTAGTCATTTTACCCATGAGACAAGATTCACAAGTTGGATATGATTCATAATCAGATAACTCAAGGAGCCCATCTTTATGTAACTTAGATAATCTTGTTTTATTGATATGACCGAGTCTACAGTGCCACATGTAGGTATAATTAATATCATCTCTTTTCCTTTTCTTAGTTTGTTCAATTTGAAAAATATTTTCTTGTAAGTCAAGTGTATAAAGTCCATTTCGCAAATTTCCAACACCATATAAAACATCATCTTTATAAATAGAACAACTATTGTTCTTTATAACAACGTTAAATCCTTCCATATCCAATACAGAAATTGAAATAATGTTTTTAATAATATTCGGAACATAATAACAATTATTAAGATAAATGGACTTGCCCGAAGGCATTGCTAAATAATAAGTTCCTACAGCTAATGCAGCAACCTTTGCTCCATTCCCCACTCGTAGGATCACCTCATCATTGTTCAGCTTTCTACTTCTGACCAGTCCCTTCCCATTATTACATATGTGAGAACCACAGCCGGTATCCAATACCCAAGTAGAATTTTGATTTTCTGAAAAATTAATTTCAATCATGAACAAACCTTAAGTGGAAGTCGAAGTTTCTCCAAGCTTCTTCTTTGCCAGAAACTTCTTGCAGTTCCTCTTCCAATGACCCGGATCGTTGTAATGGAAGCATATTCTTTTGCTAGCTGGATCAGATTTCTTTTGTTCCTTTATGTTCACTTTGCCCTTGGTCATCCGAGATCGGAAGAGCTCCTTAGATATCTCATATCTAGCAGTCCTACTTTGTTCACTATACAACTCCTTGAGGTGAATCAACATAGTAGGAGCATTCATGTTTTCGTGCTGACGCTGAAGCTCGTTATTCATGGATTCGAGCATGATGCATTGAGCCACAGATGCATCATCTTGCCACAGATGCATCATCTTGCCACTTTACAATTGTGGAAATCTCTTCCTCGGAGGCTGTTTCTGGAACAGTTCCAGGGACAGGTGAGTTTAGGACATAAGAAATCTTTTCAGCAGTGAGAACTATTCTCAGATTTCTTAGCCAGTCCGTATAATTCGGCCTGGTAAGCTTATTAGCATCAAGTATGCTTCGCAGTGAAATTAGTGATTTTGACATTTTTAAAATTCTGCATGTGAAAAACAACATTTTAGCAAACATTCATTTTATTAATTTTGCATACCAAAATAAATTTAGGTCTTTATTTTAAATTGGTATCTCCCACTATTTTTATCAAACTATATTACCCTCACTTATATAGTTCGGCAACATCTAATTAAAGATTTGCTAGTGAGAATAAGGATCACATTTCAAATGTATATAACCTTGTGGATAGTACAACAAGCGATATACAAATAAATAAGTAGACAACTCTTGTCAATTACATCACAATATAACTCCTTTTATTTTGCCTCTTAAATCATAATGGTCAAGTGTGTGCACATCCGAACTAAAATGATTTAAGTTAAGTCCAGCCTAGCACTTCCATAAATTCAAAAAAAAAATATGTTCGTCCTTGTGGATAGCACAACAAGACTAGATCGTTCAATTTTCTTGATAAGCATCAAATGTGATTAATTAACATCTTAAATATGCAATACTCGCCTTGTGGATAGCACAATAAGCTCATATTAAATATTTAATACTCTATTAATTTATCATGCTAGAAGGCGACGTTCGATATTCCAAATATCATTGAAACGCTTTGGACTTAATATTATTTCTTTGAGGGGTTTGTTATTATTTGTCTCATCTTGTTTAGCGCGCATGCACACACACACACACACACACACACACACACACACACACATATATATATATATATATAAAATACGCGTCATTTTATTAAACATGCGAAGCATGTTTGCATAAAATATAATATATATAATATTTAGCATGCAATATAGAATACTATATTCTACCCGGATTGATTATGGACTTTTATTCTAGTTTGGTTCACTAGAGCCTCCAAGTGAACCAAAAGGTCAAACCTAGGAGTGCAAGAATTTAAATTTAAATATAACTATTACATTTAAACCCGGGCTCCATACAAACGGGTATTCACGCGCTCCTTGCTCCTTAGTCTCTAATTTCTTCAAGATAATTATAACTATTTCTATTACATTAAACTATTTAATTTAAATAGAAACCTTGATCAGCAGTCAAGGGAAAGTACATAGGAGGGAGATAGAATTTTATATCAAGAAAAATAAATTAGAGAAGACGAGGTACACATACCCCATTTAATAAAACCCATTCATTCAAGCATTCAACTAAAATAAAATCCAATCACATTGGTCAAATAGTCCATAATCAATCCCCATTTATTATCATACATATCACCATATATATCAATAAATAAATATTCATCTCATGAATTAAAATATTCCATATATATATGAGTATCATTTAATGGGCAATTTTAAATTGCATGAAATCCAATTTCAAGATTAAAATAAACTCTTTATTTTAATTATAAAATTATTTAGAATATAATATATAAATATATCATATATATATATATATCATATATATATATATATATTTGATATTACCGTATATATTATATATATTTATATAACGAATCAGGTTATATATATATATATAATATAAATTCACATTTATTTTTTAAAAAGAAGTCACCTTCTTTTATTAAAAGAGTCCTGCAGGTTTATTAAAAGAGTCCTTTCCTGATGGGTCACCTTCATTTTGGAGTAAGAAAAAGACAACACCTTTTCTTTGCAGAATTCAAGATTAGCACCCAAAAAAAAATTGTGATTCGTCTCAAAAAAAAACGTCATTTTTTTTCTTAAAAAATAATAATTTTATACAATAAAATTATGCCCAATAAATTATTTTAAATACATACCAATATGTATATGAAATCAAAAATAAATTAATAATTGCACAAAGGTTTGGCTCTGATGCCACTGTTGGGTTTGTACGAAATCGTGATGCAATCAAATTGCAAAAATTAGCGGAAGCATGGTATATCAGAGTTTAAAAAAATTTCTACAAAACCATTACCCGAATCATCCTTTATGCAAATTATTAATTTAAAACAATAAATAAGAAGTTATGGAATCATACCCTTGTAAAACGAAGCTTCCACAGGTACGAGTTCAACTCCTTGTTCTTCGTGATCTCCTTGAATTTTCGGGTTAGATTCCTTCCTTTGATCAACGTTAGCCACCCAAGTGTTTGGCCTCTAGAGGTGATCCACCAAGGAAGATGAATTATCAAGAAGGAGGGTGTTTGGCTAAACCTTAGTTTTCTATCCTCTATAGAAAAGGAGTACTCTCCAACAATTAGAATTGCATCAACTGATATCTATTATAAAACTCCTCTTATATAGATATTGGTCAACCCTTCTAATCCTATTAGACATGGGATTTCTTTTAATTAATTAAACTCCTTTAATTAATTTAGGCTTCCCACCACATGGGGAATAATTAATTAAATTCATTTAATTAATTTGTCTCCTAATCTTATTAGGAATAAATGAGAGTACTAATATTAAATTAATTACTAAACTCCTTTAGAAATTAAAATAATAATAATTGTAATAATATTAATAAGACTCCTCTTATTAATTTATATTTAATATTTCCAAAATATTAAATAATAAACATTAAGCTATTTAATTTATTCTATCACTATAGATTAAATTAATTACACTAAATGCATTATTACGATTATGCCATTACCTTCTTAAATAATTATTCTTCCTTTTATGGTATGACCCTTTAGGTTCTCTATATTAAACTGGTTGTGAATAAATAAATTAGAATAATTCTAATCTTATTTAAATATATAAATTAAACTAATAATCTATTTAAATAAATAATATTTATTCTACAATAGAGATAAGCCTCCCTAGCGATCAACGACTTTTCAGATAATATATATTTTAACATTAATCATAAAAGAACCTGTGAGTAAATAGTTACCATACAATTCAATTCTTCCACCATACAATGTCCCAATTAAATATAAGACATGAATTTACTGTCAAGTCTTATTTTATTTAATTATATGTATTTCGATTAGAAAATGCCCAACTCCAAATAATGCAAATTAGAAACTCCTTTCTAATTTTATTTTACCTTGGCCAAGGATTCCTGGGTTGTCATTTAACGAATCACATAGGACATATCTTCTCTTTTACTAGAGGTGGTAGATTCTTTATTGATAATTCATTATCTCCATATGTAACTCATTATACCCAAGCATACCCTTTTATATACCCTAAAGGACTTTAAGGAATAAGTCAAAGTATAATTCATTACATACAAGATACTATGATGATCTCAAGTCCAAGGATCACTTGTACTACTATCACATTAGGAATTCCTATTGACAGACGAGTAAAACTCCATTAGGTATTCCATAGCGAGTCACGTTCAGTGAACTTATTCTCCAATAAGCACCTACATACTTTCTTTAGTGTCTCCACACAAATGATCATGAGATCAATCATCCTCATCCAATGAGCAAGCAACATATGTACCAATCTATCCGGATTTATTAATCTCCTTTTTAGTAATCCCACGATTGGGAACTATTTTAGTTTTAGAGCTTTCTAAGAATTTAGATCTCATTAGCATGATCATCATCATGATTCTAAAAGCATTGCTTGAAACTATGGGTTATTTACATATTATAAAAACAGCACTATGTAGATAATTAAATGCCTTTAATAAATGAATATTTTATTAATAAATAAATAAGATTGTTTACAAAGTACGTGCTTTATCATCATACATGATTGGCTTGTATGCACACTACTATCAATTCCTATGTTACAATCAATTAAAATCTGGTTATCTAAAAACATCTCTATGAAGGACTTGGGTGAAGCATCCTATATTTTGGGGATAAAGATCTATAGAGATAGATCTAAAAGGATGTTCGGTTTATCCCAAGGAACGTACATTGATACTATGCTAAAGAGGTTTAGCATGGAAGATTCCAAAAGAGGTCTCATGCCGATGAGCCATGGAATACATTTCTCCAAGAAACAGGCCCCAAAGACACCTGAGGAGAGAGACCATATGAGTAAGATCCCTTATACTTTTGCAATAGGATCTATCATGTACGATATGATATGTACTAGACCGGATGTTGCTCACGCACTTAGTGTAACGAGCAGATACCAGTCGAATCTAGGAGAAGAGCACTGGAAGGCAGTGAAGAATATCCTAAAGTACTTGAGAAGGACTAAAGATATTTTTCTTGTCTACGGTGGGTCTGAATTAAAACTCGAGAGATTCACAGGCTCAAGTTTTCAAACAGACCAAGATGACAGTAAATCTGTTTCAGGGTATGTGTTTACATTGAACGGAGGCGCAGTGAGTTGGAAGAGTTCCAAGCAGCAAATAGTTGCTGATTCAGTGACAGAGGCAGAGTACATAGCTGCAAGTGAAGCTGCAAAGGAAGCTGTTTGGATGAAGAAGTTCATAACTGAACTTGGTGTGGTTCCTAGCATTGGAGAAGCAATTCCCGTATACTGTGACAACACCGGAGCGGTTGCACAGGCTAAGGAACCCAGGTCTCATCAGAAATCCAAACACGTGTTGTGGCAATTTCACCTGATCAGGGAGATCATTGAAAGAGGAGACGTCACCTTGGAGCGTGTAGACTCTCAAGACAACATTGCAGATCCATTTACTAAAGCTCTAACACAACAGCAGTTTGATCGTCACTTAGAGAAGATGGGTATGAGATACCATTGCGATTGGATTTAGTGCAAGTGGGAGATTGATAGTAGTGTGCATACAAGCCAATCATGTATGATGATAAAGCACATACTTTATAAATAATCTTATTTATTTATTAATAAAATATTCATTTAAGGCATTTAATTATCTACATGGTGCTGTTTTTATAATATGTAAATAACCCATAGTTTTAAGCAATGTTTTTAGAATCATGATGAGATCATGCTAATGAGATCTAAATTCTTAGAAAGCTTAAAAACTAAAATAGTTTCTAATTGTGGGATTAGTAAAATGGGGATTAGTAAATTCGGATAGATTGGTACATATGTTGCTTGCTCATTGGATGAGGATGACTGATCTCATAGTCATTTGTGTGGAGACACTAAAGCAAGTATGTAGGTGCTTATTGGAGAATAAGTTCACAGAACGTGACTCGCTATGGAATACCTAATGGAGTTTTACTCGCCTGTCAATAGGAATTCCTAATGTGATAGTAGTAAAAGTGATCCTTGAACTTGAGATCATCATAGTATCTTGTATGTAACGAATTATACTTTGACTTATTTCTTAAGGCCTTTTAAGACATATATAGGGTATGTTTGGGTATAATGAGTTGCATATGAAGATAATGTATGATCAATAAAGAATCTACCACCTCTAGTAAAAGAGGAGATATGTCCTATGTGATTCGTTAAATGACAACCCAGGAATCCTTGGCCAAGGTAGAATGAAATTAAAAAGAGGTTTCTAATTTACATTATTTGAAGTTGTGCATTCTCTAATCGAAATACATATGATTAAATAAATTAAGACTTGACAGTAAATTCATATCTTATATTTAATTGGGACATTGTATGGTGGAAGGATTGAATTGTACGGTAACTATTAACTCACAGGTTCTTTTATGATTAATGTTGAAATCTATATTATCTGAAAAGTCGTTGATCGCCTAGGGAGGCTTATCCCTATTGTAGAATAAATGTTATTTATTTAAATAAATTATTATAAATTATTAGTTTAATTTATTTATTTAAATAAGATTAGAATTGTTCTAATTGATTTATTCACAATCGGTTTAATATGGAGAACCTAAAGGATCACACCATAAAAGGAAGAAGAATTATTTAAGAAGAAAATGGCATGATAGTAATAATGCATTAAGTATAATTAATTTAATCTATGGTGATAGAATAAATTAAATAGTTTAATGTTTATTATTTAATATTTTAGAAATATTAAATATAAATTAATAAGAGGAGTCTTATTATTATTATTATTATTTTAATTCTAAAGGAGTTTAGGAATTAATATAATATCAGTACTCCCTCTCAATCCTAATAAGATTAAGATATAAATTAATTAAAAATGTTTAATTAATTAAATAAATAAAATTATATTCTAATTGGATTAGGAGGTTTAACCTAATATCTATATAAGAGAGTCTTATATCAGAAATAAGGTACATGAATTTTTCCAAAGGTTAGGGAGTACACATATTCTATAGAGATAGAAACAAGGGTTAAGCCAATAACCCATCTTCCTGAGTTCTTCATCTTCCTTGGTGGATCACCGTTAGAGGCCAAACATTTGGGTGGCTGACATTGATCAAGGGAAGGAGCCACTACAGAGGAATCAAAGGAATCAAAGGAGTAGAACTTGTACCTGAGGAAGCTTGGATATTTAAAGGTATAATTCCATCTTCTCCTTCTATGTATTGACTGATAATTAATGCACAAGAATGATCATGGTTATGGGTTTGTATAAATTTTTGAAAACCTATGTTTCGCGCTTCCGCCCTATTTATGTGATTTGATTGCATGATTGCGTTACGTACAAACCCAACACGCGCCACTCAATGTTATGGGTAGCCATTGCACAAGCTGTCACTTTAAGCCCAATTTCAACCTTCTATCGTCCATTATTTCTCAATTCTCAATAAATGAAAGTTGTAGATCTCGTCGATATCTTCGATTTGACAGGTCGCTAGCCCCGTAACTTCTCCCGGATCAAAATTTGTGACAGTTCTACCAGAGGGCACTACAACAGAAAATTCGGGGCGCGGCTGCGCCATTTCATAGTGTATTTAGAGCGTGCTCGCGCTCATCACTAGTCCAAAAAAGTGATATTTGCTACTAACGCGCTTTCACCCAACTCCAGGCCATTCCCAGCACGGTCGCGCCACTATTAAAGCTGCCTAGAGTTGACTTTTTCATTAAATAGTGCAATTAAAGCGTAACTTAGAGGATGAGTCATATTAGGGCTTATAAATAAAGATATATCAATAGAGGGGGAGGCATTCCATCCTTAGAGATCATCATCTTGTATATATCATCATTAGATAGTCTACTCTTTCATTAGATTGGATTACATTAGATTATTAGAACCCTAGACTAGATTAGATTTGGGGATTGAAGCAAGTGAAGATCCTTGGAAGTTCAAATTTGAAGAAAGAGAAGAAACTCATATTTGCAATTCTTAATTCCTAACTTCTCTTTACTTCTATTTGTATTCTTCTAATGTGTAATCAATTGTGGATTGTGGGATTTGATTCAAGTAGGAGTTAGACCCTATTTTGAGATTACAATGGAACTTATTGAGTAGTTTATTTTGATAAACTTCATTGTTAGTCTTATTAATTATTATTGGATTATCTATTGTGATTTGTACTAGATTGTTTAATTGTTTAGCTATCAATTACCGTGATAATCCATATGAAGTTGAGGAATGGAATATGGGTTTAGATATGATCATAATAGCATGTGTTTGTGAGTTCTACATGGTGTTGGAATTCATGATTTGTGCTTCGGATAGACATATACAGAATCATCACTTGTAATCATTGGAGAACTTGTGCTTAAACCCTTATTATTGTTAAGTCACATAGAAATATAGTGGTTTATATAATTTGGGTGTTCACGTGCATTCTATCATTTGTGGATTATATGTGATATGGACTTGGTTCATCGAGAGATGGCTATGTTTTGCTTTCGTGTTCTCGACTAACAATCCGGTGATAATTTATTTGGCTTAACGGGAAATGTACTGATTTAGATGAAACAATAGGTGATATTATAGTCTCATGTCTTCTGTGACAACCCAAAAATTTATAAGATCTTGAATGATTAAAATAAAGGTTAAAGGATAAAACCTAGATGAGAATTTGAGGAATAATTTAAAATTTTTAAAGAAAAACCTATATGGTTTACTATTCAAATGAGAATAGAGAATACATGTGTTACAAAAATTTTAAACCCTAGAATCCATTTATTTTGTATATAAAGATAATTAAGAATATATAAATATCAAAAATATTGAGCATTAGTTCTAGTGATAATAGATTTAATGGACTAATGATGGTAAGTAATTTAAATAAGCCCAATTATTTATTTAAGCATTGGACTTGTACATAATTTGATTTAATAGCAAATAAATTATTAAACTAGCCCAATATATCATGTGAAGGGCAAGTATAATAATGAACCAATTTAATTATGGGTGGAAGCCCAAGTTCATTTTAATTAGTAAGTAAACTAAAAAAATGCAAGCCCAAAAGAAATTAAGTGTGAGCCCAAGCTTGGCCCAAGCTTAGCCCACTTGAGGAAGAGTTTTTAAATCATTGATTTAGTATAAAATTAAAAGTATGGAAACATGTGGATTACATGGCCCAAAGAATTAAAATTGCTAACCCAAAACATTAAAATAGTGGCCCAACTTTTAGCCCAATGGAGAGGGGACCTTTTGGACCATTAAGTAAGCTAATTGGTACTTAAAAAGAAAACAAAATGGGCCAAATAAGGCCATCATGGCTGAAATTTGCACAAGGAGGAGAAAGGGGGATGGATGAAATGATTGTAGTAGCTTTAGTTGGTGAACAACTATGCTAGGTGTTAACCTTGGAGTGGAGCCACCACTTTAACCAAGTTTTCAAGCAACCTTTGGAGTGCAAGCAAGCTTAAACATGATGAGAAAGAGAGAGTGTGGGAGATTAAAAATAGATATACAAAATATATCTACTAAACCACCAAAACCAAATAATATTTCTTTCTTTCTCGTTCATCTCATTCCTTTCTTTGCTAGCTAACAAACTAAGAGAGAGAGAGAGAGAGAGAAAGAGAGAGTGTAAAGGAGAGTTCGGCCAAGAGGGAGAGGGAGAGGGAGAGGGAGAGAGAGAGAGAGAGAGAGTTCTTGTAGCTTCATAAGTTCCTAATCAAGGTTTAGGAAGAAGAAGAGGAAGGAAATATCAAATGAAGGTATAAAGGATTTTACTTATGTAGTTTAATTTCTTCTTGATTTAATTTGAGTTTGATTTTTGTAAATTTATGATCTTGAGCTTAAAACCTTAGATCTATGTGTTTTATAGTGTTTTAAGTTTATATCTAACTCTTTGGAGGATCAAAAGTTGGATCTAAAGCATGAAAGAAGAACTAGGTTTTTCAAAAGTTAGAAAACTTAATTTTTCTTAGCCTTAGTTGTGATTCATCTTGTGTTTGGTCATTTTTGTTGAAATAGATCATGGATCATGATAGATCCATGAGTAAATCTGGTATGTGTTTGTGTTATGATGTTTTATGATGGATTATGTTGGAGAAGGGGTAAGAATATGAAAGTTTTCTTAGAAATCAACAAGAATGAAAAATCAGATTTTAAGAAAATGCAACATGAAATTCAAGTGACCATATCTCCTATTGTATTTCAAATTTTTGAGTGTGGTCAATTTCTGGAGTTAGATATATATGTCGTCTAATATTTCCAAGTCGAATCACTAAAAAAGGAGTTATAGATTTTTGTGTGGACTGAATTTAGTAAAGGACGCCAAAAATGAAAAATGCTAAAAAGCATTCTATCCAGAACTGCCAGGGGCAGTTTTGTCCACTTATTTGTTGAAATAAATTCCAATTTTTTGGGACATTAAAATATATTTTATAAAGTAACTTGTGTCCAAAAATGAGCTCATTCCGACTTAAATTGACCAAGTTATGTCTGTTTCAATATTTGTATTTTTTTAACGAAAATCACTATAACCGGAATTGTATAGGGAAGGTATATACGAATTAGTAACCGATCTAACTCACTATGAAAATAGTGTAAACGAGACGAAAACTAATTTGTTGGTTGTTTGTGGCAAACCACTCAGTATACTATATTGAATACTATTAAAGACTCGATGTGTGTTAGATTTAGACTTGTAAATAAGTATAGTGTTAAGGTTATCTAATATTGACTATGTGGTTTAGTGTTAGATAGTTTACTTTTAAAGTAATAGTATTATGAGATAAGTATGTTATACTAATTAAAAGATAAATCTTATAACGATGATAGGTCTTCACAATAAAGCTATTAAATTAGATTGCGTAGCAGTAATCGACGATATAAGCAAGTTCCTATACTCTTTTATTGAGCAAGTTTTTCCTAACTCAAACTTGAGTTATATTTTCAAAGCATGGTAGTGAATAATTATTATTGATTATTCACATCTATACTGATTATTGATTCGCACTTAGTGCATGTTGCATATGTTCATCAGGTATGAAAGGCTGATCACCTTCATTATCCCTAAGGTTCAGTTAAAGTTGTTCATGGTCCTTGTTGACATTAAACATTATTGGTTCAGTTATTCATTTATTAAAACTTTGATTTATTGTGACGCCCCCAAATTCGGACCGCCACTGGTCTCTCGAATTTGGTTCGTCACGTACTACAATCTAACACCATAATAATAATAATAATAATAATACGACTAAATGTCGCATTTCACAACGGAATAACACAAAATACTACTACTGAATAGATGACATTTAATTAATATAATTTATTCACGTCCCAAGGTCTCGTGACTTAAACATCGATTACACAGCTTAAACCTACCTTAAGCATATATAAACCTAACTAATACATAACAACATAAGCTCTTATTACAATCATAAGGTTCTACATAATATTAAGCTACTCAATAGCCTTGTCCTTGCCTTTGTCGGTGCCCGAAGGTCCACATTGCTCTGCCTTAACTAAAATATTTTTAGGGAAAGCAAGAATGAGCAACAAGTTTGCTTAGCAAGTAATATGACAATAAGGGTGAGTATTATAGTTTTTGAATCCCAAAAGAGTATATCAAGGTGTGATAGTTCAAGAGAACAAGAAATATCAACAATTTTCAATAACAGTCGCTAAGGATAAAATAATATCAATATAATTCAACGCTAAATTAATTTAAGATTTCAAGATAATTGAATACTGAGCAGTCACTAAGGACTATGAACTTCTATTAGAATTAACAGAAATATATTGATAATCCAATAAAACAAGTACAACAGGTGATCAGCCTAAAGTACCCTATAGTATGCATAACATTCAATCGTACTCAAGTGCGCACGTCGGTCTCCCGACAAATATAGTTTCCCTTTAAAGAGGTTTGTTCATCTCAGTCAATATAAAACTCCGCACCAATCAATTGGTTTGGATAGCTTTCTAATCATGATATAAGTTTAGCCGAATCAAATGGCATAGACCACTCTTTATAAGTTCAATACTTGACATTAAAGTTCAAAGAATATAATCGACTTTATCGTAACTATGGCGCAATAAGTCATAACTTGAATAACTCACTTGCACAACAATAAACTTAATATGTATTTAATAAGAATAGAGTTCAAGTACTTGCTTACAATATTCGTTAAATAAAGTAATGCAAGGGTTATACTTGCACAATAAAAGAGTGCAAGTTAGGGAACTTGCATAATTAAAGAATGTAAGTTAGGGAACTTACACAATAAAAGAGTGTAAGTTAGGGAACTTTCACAATAAAAGAGTGTAAGTTAGGGAACTTGCACAATAAAAGAGTGTAAGTTAGGAAACTTGCACAATAAAAGAGTGTAAGTTAGGGAACTTGCCTTATGCGTATTTTACCCACGTAAAGCTAATCAACACTTTTGGATCCTATTATAGGATATTCATTAGCTAAGTACATTCGATATACAAGCTCGTTATGAAATTCAAGTATACACATATGATTCTAACTTAGTTGTATAATCCTAGACGTATGTTACTACGTACTTCTTCCTATGTAGCATGAAATCAGATTATAAGTCACTATGATTTCAATTAACGTAGTTCGTAACCATCGTTTAGACTTAACATTTGAAGTTTATAAACGCTTTGTCGACTTAATATAGTTTCATAGCTTAGCATGCTCATTGACACTTGAATAATGTTCTGGACATGTATTACAGATTAGGACAACCACACAAGTATGTCTCAAGTTCATATTATAATAAAACAGGCTCTAGAATTTATGCATACTGGCGCGGCCACGCTTGGTTTGAACTAAGGAGTGGCACGGCCGCGCTGCTCCTGGTGCAGACCAAGACATGGCTGTTCCTGCAGAATCCCAGCGTATCCCGACTTCCACATATATGAAGAATTTATGTAAAACACACATGTTCACTCTATTTTAGTCATGCATTTCATGTTCTATGTTCTACTTCTTTGAAACTTGTTTTAAATCATGCTCAACTAGTTAGGCATACATGGTAATCATACGTAGAGGCATATAATATCTTATCACAATGGTCATAAATTTCAGAATGTTTATAATGTAGTTATCAACAAAACTAGTTTTCATTCTCTTAAGGTTTTCCTTGAAAATCTTATGTTAACCAAGCATGCAAAACTACTTTACTTACTATACATCATGCTTACATATATCAAGAATACGTAAGCACATGCACGAGTTCCTAACTCAAAGTGTATATGGTTTATCAAGTCTATATTGGAAACTCTAAGTATTTCCATAGAGGGTCCTCAAAGCTACTCAAGCATGCAAAGTAAATCCACATGTCTTATATCATTCCTTCATATACACATAAATAGATCACATAGTCATGCTCACAAGTTCATGACTCAAGTGTATATAGTTCATTAAGCTCGTATGTGAAACTCTAAGCTTCCATTAGCATGCTATCAACATCATTTAAGCATGCAAAGTAAACATACTATGTTTTATGTTCATGTACATGTGAAATCAGATTATAATAGTAGGTCTTTAAGTTCAGAATCTAAAGCCTACTTGGCTCATTGTGTTTGCACTTAAAACTCAAGTTCTCTTTGGAAACCAAGTCATGGGGGTGAATATATGAAAGGTAATGTAAACTAGCATGTCAGAGACTTGTATGGTCTTATTTAAGTTCAATTAATGTGCTCAACATCTCAGAAACCACAACAAACCACCAATTGATTCTGCAGAAGGGCGCAGCCGTGCCCTATTTGTACTAGGGAGTGGCGCGGCCTCGCCACTCCGGTTCTGTGACGCCCCCAAATTCCAGGACCGTCACGGGATCTCTAGAATTCGGTTCATCACGTGCTCATGGTAATACATCACAATAATAATAACTAAATATCACACAATCACAGCGGAAAATCTATTCTAGAATAATTTACAATGATTTATTATAATTATTCCCCCAAGTCTCGCAACCTGCAGTACTTAATAGATTACATAATAATATCAATTAACGACTTATTACATAATCTAACTTAACCTTAAACATAATCAAATCCAGTCTTACTACATCATCTTAATACAACATTAAAATATTTAAAAACATAAAAGAGACAAGCTAGTTGGTAGCCTTGCCCTTGCCCTTATCAACGCCCGAAGGTTCACCATGCTCTGCCTTAACTGAAATGTTTTAGGGAAAGCAAGAATGAGCACAAATTGCCCAGCAAGTAATATACAATAAGGGTGAGTAATAAGATTCTCAATTCTCGAAAGGGTATAACAAGGTTTGATAGTTCAAGGATAACAAGAATATCAACAGTTCTCAATAACAGTCGCTAAGGACAGAATAATATCAATATGATTCAATAATAAGTCAATTCAAGATTTCAAATAACTGAATACTCAGCAGTCACTAAAGACTATGAACTTCTACTAGAATTAACAGTAATAAACTGAAAATCCAACAAAAACAGGTACAACAGGTGATCAGCCTGAAGCACCATCGTTATGCATAACAATCAATCATACTCAAGTGTGCACGTCGGTTCTCCGATAATTATATATTCCCTTCAAAGAAGGTTGTTCGTCTCAGTCAAATACAAGATCCCGCACCAATCAATTGGTTTTGGGTCGCTTTTCAATAACATAAGTCTAGCCGAATCAAATGGCATAGACACTTTCACAATATTTAAGATCAATACTAAGTTCAACATGAATAATAGCTTTAATGAAATAAGAGTTCAAGTATGCTAATTCAATTCAAACGATTAAGTAGGAAACTAGTTTGCAATATACAAAGATAGAATACTTGTATCCAAAGAGATAAGGTTTAGATACTCGCTTACGATATCCGTTGAATAAAGTAATGCAAGGGTTTAGGATACTTGCCTTTAGCATAGTTTACTCACGTAAAGCTAGATAACACTTTCGAATTCCTATCGTAACGTATATATATGATATTCATTAGTCATATAATTAAACTTCACATTTAATCTAGCTACACAGTCATATAGAGTTATATTTCCATCCTTAACTTTCTCTTTTCTCAAGTTGATCATATTTATACATCATTACTATCATGTGAGACTACCACAATTAGCAAACATACTCGCATATTATTAATATCACATAAGACCACAATCAATACTAAATATATTTCATTTTAGCAAGTTATGGCATTCCCCTAAGTTAACCGTCAAAATCAGATTCACATATATCACATAGTATATATACATGTTAAAGAGTCTTTTTATATTCGTATAACCTTCCCTTGTTCCAAACATATGTGATATAGGTTCTAGATCGACACTTGAGGTCATTCAAGTTCATGAAATTTACAAAGCCTATCATGCTTGCTTTCAAAACACCTAAGGTATTTATATTAACTTGTATTAGGCATGCTCATGAGTACTCGTATAGCATATATGTAGCTAGCATTGTTATTATCTTGAAAACATGCTTCGTTTACGCTAAACTTGAATTATGGCAACTAATCATGGTATATATATACATGCATGACACATGAATGAGTCTAAGAGTACTATCACATGTGTCCATAAATATCAAAATATGAAACTTACAATAACATGTTAAGATTTACGTTCAAAACTTATACTTTCACTAGTAAAGTTCATTTAACGCGATCCACGTGCTCACGTTACCTTATAAAATCTATATATGCAAGTTAACATGTATTACATGTGGTTCTAGGTCATGTAAACATGTTTGCAAAATCAGTACCTCAATGTGTCACACATATGTCAAAGTTTGTTTCATAAAACTTTCATTTTCGTTCGAAATTTTTACTAATCGAGGTTTAGCATGATCACGTTATACTATGAAACATGTATACACAAGTCATCATTCATTTCATGCATTTCTAAGCCGCTCTACCATGTAACAAAAATCAGAATATACCCATGCATTATAATGTTAATGATTATTTATGAAACTTTAAGTTCGTTTCCAAACTTCATGTCGTTTTGTTAACCATGCATGCTAATATACTAAAACATGCTTACATTGTCTCATTAGGTTTATATATATGTATTAATCATGCTTCCATGCTTGTTTAAACAAAATCAAACAATTAGTACATAACAGTTTTGTTGCAGTGTGCAGCAAACAGCACACAGAGGCCGGCGCTGCGGCGCGGCAACAACAGCCACAATCTGGCGCTGCGGAGCGAAAACAACAGCTTCAAGCTGACGCTGCGGCGCGGGAGGCGCTGCGGCGCAGACAATGGCGCTGCGGCGTGGGAACTGTTTCTGCAGTTCACACTGCAGCGGAAACCGACCCAAAACCTCCCATTTCATCGATTTCAACATACCCAGATGCTATTAGACTTCTTTAACTTACTAACACACAAACACACACACACACACACACACACACACATATATATATATATATATATATATATATGCTTATATAACAGTCAATCGCCATTTATCAATTTCCAATTTCACGAACTCCAACCAAATTCACGAATTTGATGTTTTACAGAAATTGCAGAGCAAGAATGGAAATAAAAGTCAAGAAAGCTATATAGTGGTTTCATCATGTATGTATGTTCATATAACAACAATATAAGGGTTCTACAAACCAATCATGAGCCAATTTGGCATAATCAATAATTTGAAGGAAACTTCAGAAACAGAAAACGAAAATGAAGAACGAAGAAACTGTATTATACCTTCTGCTAGAATCTAAACTTGCTGCTACTCAAGGACACTGATATATATATATATATATATATATAACTCTTAACTTACTTAGCCAAAATTCTCAGCAAATGAATTAGGAAGAGGTTGGGTTATATTTATAGAAGAACTTATAATCCAGACAATGTTATTGCCTACCATTTCAAACTAACGAAAATTTGAATTGCAGGGAGGTTATTAGGGGGTTGGTAATGGTGGTTGAAATCCATTATGATAGCCACACCCTTCTTCATCATTTGCTAGCCTATGTTACTGAGTTTAAGGAAGAATAGGGGAGTAGGATAGCTTGTGTATTTCACGTGAAGGAGATAGTGACTCTCCCAGCAAAACAAACTCAACCTTCTATACTACACTTAAATCATTATACACCTATGTATTAAATACTTAGGCTATCTACACATATATATATTTTATACATATGTCTTTAATTGAAATGTCACACTATAATTTACATAATGTAGTAAGTGTCACTTGTACACATATAATCCAGGTATATTTTTATCATAATGGTATAATTTTCTCGGATATAATCACATCACATTATTTCCTTTATTATTAAATTGTATTAATCAACAATTATTTATAATATATCCATGATACATTATTTTAATGTCCACACAATCACATAGTCACATGGGGATTATCATGTAGCTCTCATAATTCAATAAACTTTACTATATAGTTTATATATATAATATAGTCACATAAATGTTGCACCACATTATATAATATAGTTGTATTCCATATACTTTATATTATTAATTATTGCATGTTTGCACATAATAATTAATATAATCTTATTATATTAATAATTTACTTATTTGTCAAATAAATAAATTATTTATCTCATTGATTAATTAACAATAATATTAATTAATTTATTCCTCATTGATTATTAATTTCCATAATAATTGATTAACACTTATATGATTAAATATCACATTAAATGAATATAAATCTTATTATATTTATAAACACGTTGCTCATTATTATTATTATATTTCTTGCAATAATAATAATCACATATGATTAATCAATCACATTTAATATTCCACAATAATTAATTAATATTCTACGATAACAATTAATTAATATTCTACAATAGCAATTAACAATTAATATAGATTAATTGTTTACTTAATAATTCATTCGTTAATTAATATAATCATTAATAATCCTCATCACTATGCCACACAAGGCTATCAACGAGTTTATCGCAAACTCCATCAATTTCTCAATTATTATAATTATTCAATTTAATATAATTGAATTAATCATTCTCATAACACAAAATCATTTATATTCTAATAAATTCTCATTTTCATTAATATTTTCATTTAATAATAGATGGAAATTCTCGGGTATTACAGGTTCCAGATCAGAAAGTTCTCTGCTATTGCAGAGCTTCAGCCACTCTTCACATTTTGCTCAGCTAGCATGCTTTCCTACTATCACATTGCATACAACATACATATACACTTTATTAATCACGCTAGCACCTTATCACATATCAATTCCACTACATTATGCAATTTCAATTGATTGAATTTCAAAGTGGGTTTAAGTATTGTACCTTTTTAAGCTCTAAATTGCACAAGACTTACTCTCAACTCACTCTTGCAACACTTAGCAACTAATTTTTAGCAATAAGGAATAAAGGGGAGTGCTCAATTTATAGGAAACTCAAAACTCATGCCAAGCCTTTACACTAAAATCAAACCATTGGAAGAAGAGGGAATTCATTGGGCCATCCTTAGTTGGTGAAATAGTGTCCCAACCACCCCCATCACCCACTCCCCTCTTCATCATGACCCTCATTGGCTATAATTTCTAGCTTAAGGAAAACAAGGAAGAGATAATGCTAGGCTATGCAATACACGTGAATAAGAATGAGGAGTGACTCTCATTTTGGGACAATTATAATCTAAGCATTTGGCAAGTGAAGTAATGTTACAAACTTATGGTTTTATTACATATACATATAGTATACTTACCCAAATGTACATACATGCATACCTAGGTTTAATTCCTTTGGGTGGGTCCATGGACTTTAATGTTATAACAATATTACATGGTAGCAAATTGGGGTACATGTATACACATTAGTATATAATCCATGTATATTGTAATAATGCCAAATTATTATTTAATTGAGTTGTGACACACCACTTTATTATTCCAATTATTTTACTTATTGAAATACATATTAATTATTCATATACTTTAATTTAATATTCCATATAGTAGACATTAATGTACTATACCTACCACATGGTCACATAAGCATTATTTATGTAACTCATATAATTCATTACTCTTACAATATAGTTTCCATATTGCATTTTCTCACTAAAGTGTCACACTACACTTTATAATATAGTTTGGTTCCATATTGCACAATGTACACACAACATGTATTCACTTGGGTTTATTTATGTAATTTATGTGACTTACTCCCTTCTTCCATATAGTTCCTATATTACCTAGTTATATCAAAATGTCACATTATACCTTATATTATATAGTTGTAGTTACTATATAATACGTGATTACATAACTTTATACTAAGCAATTAATTGAGTAAACATAAACCCCAAAATATTAATTAACTATTTACTCATTAATATGCTATTACTCATAATCACCATTAATCAATAATATATTATTAATTAATCATCCACTTATTAATTCCTTCTCCATATCAATTAAATCATCATTATTCTCACCACTGTGCCACACAAGGCATTCTTCGAGCTTATTATAAACTCCACATTTTCTTCTCAATTATTATAAATTCAATTTGAAGTAATTGAGTTAACTCATTTTATAACACATAAATATTTATATTCAAATAAATATTCGACTTTCATTCATATATCCATTTAATGATATTCGAAAATTCTCGGGTATTACATTTATGCTCTTTCACAATTATTATATTGTTGAAAATTCAAAAGCTTATTCTTTCTTTCAATCATGATATATCCTTGTTGTAGTTAAACTTGCTGAGCAAAGTCGCTGCTCACCCTTGCTATATCATGATAACAAATTTCAGATTAAGACGAAGGCTCAAAGAAAGACAGAGGCAAAGGCAAAGTACAAGACTAGATTATTACACATTTATAACTATTAGTTATCTGATGCAAGTAATGTTGTAAACTTTTTTAATTACTTAAGGTATGTATTCAGTTAAGGTTAACAGACCTTGGGATATGTTATAGAATCTTGTAAAATAAACAATATATGTCTATATATTCCGCATTAGTTTATAGAACATGTATGAAGATGATGTAACGTGACGCACCATGTCCGAGGTTCTAGGGACCCGAATTTGGGGGTGCTACATTTGGTATCAGAGCTGTAGGTTATAAACCTTAGGTAGGGTTACCTTAGGCTATAACCGTAGAGATGAAGAATAGGAATAAACTCAAATAAAGTTTAAGTGATAAGAGATAAATACAGGAAATTCATTATTTAGATAAGAAGATCTCAAAATAAAACGATCATAAGATAGAAAAGAATCATAATATAACACGATTATAAGAAAAGGTCACAACGTGATATGATGAGGTCATAGGAGGACAGATGATCAATCGTTTGATTGAAAACTTTATAGCAGAATTGTTGTACTACTACTGTACTATGAAAACTCAGGAAAGAGTTGTAGAATTGTAGATACGGATTAAATGAAATTCGTATTGAGTAAACAGGAAGCTAGGATTATGTGGGATTTTAGTTGAGGACTCTTGTGATAGCTGAGTTGTACAAACCATTGTATGGGCGGGGGTTTCGTGCTTGGTCTAACGACTACTTAGTTTTTCACGTTGATAATTATTGAAATATTGGTGACGCGCTATTCGCTATATGTATGTTAAGAAGGTGATTCTTTTCTCATGTGTAAAACGGATAAGTAGAGAATATAAGATTAGGTACGAGTTCTTAAAACTCATACTTATGGTCAGTTTGTGACTCATAATCGTATGGTATGTTTTTGATCCCCTAAGCTTATGGACAGTTCTTGATTGGTTCTTGAACTACGTATTGCTAGGATAAGTTCCTAAACTTATATTATTGTGGAAAGTTCTTGAACTCATAAGGTGTGGTATGTTTGATGAACTATATTGGGTATAGAAAACTTGTGGATGAAGAATTGAGGATTTTTAGTGTAGTAAGTTATAAGTATGATAGAAATAGATAGAATTATTAAGTAATTGATCATTAGAGTAATTGAAGTTGATGGTGGAAGCATAGGTATTCCAAATCTTTTAGTTGTGCTAGACTTCAAAATTTTTGACATCAAGCTAAATTTGCACTGATGTGGCTTTAAAAATATAAATGAATTTTTGTTATCATCAACACATGCTTACAATTGTGTAGAAGTGGACTTCGTACCACTAACACATCGTCACCTGTTGCGGCATGATAATACCAAAAATAATTTTTTAATGGTTTTGAACTATTTAAAGAAGAGTCTATGCTAATTGTTTCGGCTAGATAAAAATTATTTAAAATATCAAAATGTATTTTTATATATCATCAATGCATCATAGAACCTGGTGCAAAGATTATAAAAATGATGGAGTTATCAATGTATTATTGCCTAGTGTCGGATGTGATCTAAGGATCGTCAGCCCACTATGGTATGATGTAATATGACAAAGTCATAAAAATGACGGAATCTTCAAACGGACTGTAAATATAGTGCGGTATCATGACCTCATAAATGATTTTCAGAATTCTAAAGAAAAGTCAAGTGTCAATTGAATTGGTCAGACATGTTTCGATTAATATTCGAATTATTGGTATATGTCTAAAGCTATTTGATTCAGCTAGACAAATGTTTATGAAAATTCAAGTATCTCTTTGAGAATTTATCCCGAACCATATTGTTTTGATTCGGACACCAAGCCGAGGATGAACATCCCAAAATTGGGAAATATTTTTGCGCCAAAGGCGGATATGATAAACGTGAATGTCGTTCCAGTATGTAACATCTGATCAATGTAGGGTATAACGGGCTGATCACCCACCGTGCCCGTAAGTATGACGGTTTATAGATGAATTTCTGTTTAAACCTTATCGAAATTGAAAAATGAAAGTTCATGGTCTATATGGCCACTCAACATTATATGAAAAGTTTTTTTTCTCAGCATTATATGAAAAGTTTTTTTTAACTCCTTAGAGAGAGGTCTGGGTAGAATGTGATGATAGAATAGTTCTTCATAGAATGAAGCCGTATGTACTCATTAAATGAGAATGAAATCAGATTAAGGTTAAGTTAAAAACTTAGTTTTGATGAATAAAAGGAGTAGGAAATAGTAGGCTGTAAATTCGAGGACAAAATTCTTAGAAAAAGGGGTGAATGTGACAACCCAAAAATTTATAAGATCTTGAATGATTAAAAAAAAGGTTAAAGGATAAAACCTAGATGAGAATTTGAGAAATAATTTAAAATTTTTAAAGAAAAACCTATATGGTTTACTATTCGAATGAGAATAGAGAATACATGGGTTACAAAATTTCTAAACCCTAGAAATGAATTTATGTGTACTTAAAAGAATATTAAGGATAAGGTACTACGATACCTATAAATTTTATATGAACTAAATGGTGTAAATTTTTTATTAAGGAAACTAAAAATGTAGAGATTTATGAAATGTGTCTCAACCTATTAGGTTATCTTGCATAATTATATGAGTAGTCATAACTCATTAAGCCAATTATGGCTATTTAGTTAATAAACTAATAGAATATGTGATGACTTATGTGAATTATGTGTATGATTAAATAAATATACATTATATAATGTGTATATATTATTTTGTATATAAAGATAATTAAGAATATGTAAATATCAAAAATGTTGAGTATTAGTTCTAGTGATAATAGATTTAATGGACTAAGGATGGCAAGTAATTTAAATAAGCCCAATTATTTATTTAAGCATTGGACTTGTAGATAATTTGATTTAATAGCAAATAAATTATTAAACTAGCCCAATATATCATGTGAAGGGCAAGTATAATAATGACCAAATTTAATTATGGGTGAAAGCCCAAGTTCATTTTAATTAGTAAGTAAACTAAGAAAATGCAAGCCCAAAAGAAATTAAGTGTGAGCCCAAGCTTGGCCCAAGCTTAGCCCACTTGAGAAGAGTATTTAAGTCATTAAATTGGTATAAAATTAAAAGTATGAAAACATGTGGATTACTTGATCCGAAGAATTAAAATTGCTAACCCAAAACATTAAAAGAGTGACCCAACTTTTAGCCCAATGGAGAGGGGACGTTTTGGACCATTAAGTAAGCTAATTGGGCCATAAAAAGAAAACAAAATGGGCTAAATAAGGCCATCATGGCCAAAATTTTCACAAGGAGGAGAAAGGGGGATGGATGAAATGATTGTAGTAGCTTTAGTTTGTGAACAACTATGCTAGGTGTTAACCTTGGAGTGGAGCCACCACTTTAACCAAGTTTTCAAGCAACATTTGGAGTGCAAGCAAGCTTAAACATGATGAGAAAGGGAGTGTGTGGGAGATTAAAAAAAGATATACAAAATATATCTACTAAACCACCAAAATCAAATAATATGTCTTTCTTTTCTCTTTCATCTCATTCCTTTCTTTGCTAGCTAACAAACTAAGAGAGAGAGAAAGTGCAAGGGAGAGTTCGGCCAAGAAGGAGAGGGAGAGAGAGAGAGTTCTTATTGCTTCATAAGTTCCTAATCAAGGTTTAGGAAGAAGAGGAAGGAAAAATTAAATGAAGGTATATAGGATTTTACTTATGTAGTTTAATTTCTTCTTGATTTGATTTGAGTTTGATTTTTGTAAAGTTATGATCTTGAGATTAAAACCTTAGATCTATGTGTTTTATAGTGTTTCAAGTTTATATCTAACTCTTCTGAGGATCAAAAGTTGGATCTAAAGCATGAAAGAGGAACTAGGTTTTTCAAAAGTTAGAAAACTTAATTTTTCTTAGCCTTGGTTGTGATTCATCTTGTGTTTGGTCATTTTTGCTGAAATAGATCATGGATTATGATAGATCTATGAGTATATCTGGTATTAGTTTGTGTTATGATATTTTATGATGGATTATGTTGGAGAAGGGATAAGGATATGAAAGTTTTCTTAAAAATCAACAAGAATGAAAAATTAAATTTTTAAAAAACGCAACATGAAATTCAAATGACCATATCTCCTATTGTATTTTAAATTTTTGAGTGTGGTCAATTTTTGGAGTTAGATATATAAGTCTTCTAACTTTTTCAAGTGGAATCACTGAAAAAGGAGTTATAGATTTTTGTGTGGACTGAATTTAGTAAAGGACGCCAAAACTAAAAATGCTAAAAAACATTCTATCCAGAACTGCTAAGGGCAGTTTCGTCCACTTATTTGTTGAACTAAATTCCAATCTTTTGGGACATTACAATATATGTTATAAAGTAGCTTGTGTCTAAAAATGAGCTCATTCCGACTTAAATTGACCAAGTTATGACTATTTCAATATTTATAGTTTTTGACAAAAATTGCTATAACCGGAGTTGTATAACTCCGATGACCACGAAATTTAAACTGGAGGCTCACGTTAACATGTGTAAAATCCTTCCAAGAGATGGAAATTTTTGGAGTTAAGCATGAGGTAGCTAATTTCTTAAGGAATTAACTAGAAACAGATTTTTGAAAAATACTTAAGGGAGTTGAAAAATTCCAAAAAAATTGTTTTTTGTATAGATTATATGTATATATATGTGGCCAAAGGATAGAAAAATAATAAACTGATTTGCTCTTTTCGTGATAAGGGTATTTCAGCTTTCTGAAATGAACAATTCAGGGTGCTGAAATGGAAACTGAAATGTCAGGAAGAGAAGTTAGTTTGGATTCAGCTTGCTGAAATAGAAACTGAAAAGGTTAGGAAGGGAAGACAGTTTAGTTTCAGTTTACTGAAATGATATATTAAGTCTTCTAAATTCATAAATAGTTTATCGAGTTATAAGAAGAACTTATAAATGAACGAGTAAGTGTTAAGTCTAAGGTAGTGCAATCGTACCCTTTAACGGTTGATGTATAGTAGCTAGGCTAAACGATTCCTTCATATGGGGAAGGTATATACGAATTAGTAATCGATCTTACTCACTGTGAAAATAGTGTAGACGAGACGAAAACTAATTTGTTGGTTGTTTGTGGGAAACCACTTAGTATACTATATTGAATACTATTAAAGACTCGATGTGTGCTAGATTTAGACTTATAAATAAGTATGGTGTTAAGGTTATCTAATATTGACTATGTGGTTTAGTGTTAGATAGTTTACTTTTAAAGTAATAGTATTATGAGATAATTATGTTATACTAATTGAAAGATCAATCTTATAACAATGATAGGTCTTCACAATAAAGTGATTAAATTAGATTGCGTAATAGTAATCGATGATACAGGCAAATTCTTATACTCTTTTATTGAGCAAGTTTTTCATAACTTAAACTTGAGTTATATTTTCAAAGCATGGTAGTGAATAATTATTATTGATTATTCACATCTATACTGATTATTGATTCGCACTTAGTGCATGTTGCATATGTTCATCAGGTATGAAAGGCTGATCACCTTCATTACCCTAAGGTTCAGTTAAAGTTGTTCATGGTCCTTGTTGACATTAAACATTATTGGTTCAGTCATTCATTTATTGAAACTCTGATTTATGCTCTTTCACAATTATTATATTATTAAAAATTTGAAAGCTTATTCTTTCTTTCAATCATGATATATCCTTGTTGTATTTAAACTTGCTAAGCAAAGTCGTTGCTCACCCTTGCTATATCATGATAACAAATTTTAGATTAATACGAAGGCTCAAAGAAAGACAGAGGCAAAGGCAAAGTACAAGACTATATTATTACACATTTATAACTATTAGTTATCTGATGCATGTAATGTTGTAAACCTTTTTAATTACTTAAGGTATGTATTCAGTTAAGGTTAACAGACCTTGGGATATGTTATAGATTCTTGTTAAATAAATAATATATGTTTATATATTCCGCATTAGTTTATAGAACATGTATGAAGACGATGTATCGTGACGCACCATGTCCGAGGTTCTGGGGACCCGGATTTGGGGGCGCTACATCTTCACTATCTAGTTTAATCTAGGGATAGTTAGTATTAGTTTAATTGCATTTTAATATTTATAATACTAAATTAATCTTTTAAATAAGATTAAGTTGGTTATGGGTTAGTGCTTGGTGAGTCTTGATAATTAATTCTCCATGGGATCGATACTTTACTTATTCTATATTACTTATTGACCACGTGCACTTGTATGTGTGTGTTTGTTTTTATTAACACCTAAACAAGCCAACAAGTTTTTGGCGCCATTTTCGGGAAATTATTTTAATATATTTTGCCAACATTAGCTTCAATCAAATTAGTCTTAATTTAAACATTTTATTTTATTTTAGTTTTTAATTCTCTTCCTTTATTTCTCTATTTTCAGGTACCATGGATGACTTTGCTTATCAATGGCCATACACTAGGATGACTCAACCAAGGGAAACATGGATTGATGAACTAAACGCAATTTCTGCATTATCAGCACAACTTGAGATACTTTCAAGGAAGTTAGACGTTATTGCAACACAACGTACTCGAAAGATAGCAGTTACTTGTGATTATTGTGCTGGTAACCATCCGAGTCATCAGTGCACCGTCAGTTTTGGACAAGTGCAGTTTGGGGGTGATTACCTCGACAACTATGCTTATCCAAATTATCATCAAGATTGGGGGTATCACCCAGATTCTTCATGGTGCTATGATTATCAAGACCAATATTGTGCTCCAAATCCAACATATGCACCAGAATTCACATATCAATCTCCATTGTCACAAGAAGAACAGTCAAGGAAAGAATTCATGTATAAACTCTTAGCAAACCAGGAGGAGATGGTGATGAGTCAGGAAACATCGAGTCAAAATTTCCAGAATCAAATGGAACAACTCATCAACACTCCAACCAATGATCCTCAATACATGGATTCCGAGGCTGAAATAAAAAATTCAAGATTAGAGGATTTGTTGTTCAAGTTCATAGCGTTAACTAAAGAGAGCTTGATTGAGCAAGAGATGTTAATTCAAAATCTTCAGAATCAGATGGATCAAATGTTCAAAGCCTTGACAAATGAGAGCTTGATTGAGCAAGGGATGTCAATTCAAAATCTTCAAAATCAGATGGATCAAATGTTCAAAGCTTTGAACAACTGTCCATAACATAATTGGTGCTATGACATGGATTCTGATACTGATGGAGAGTCCGAGTGGAATATGCAACTGGACGAGCTACAAGAATTTGAAACCGAGGAGACAAATGGGGATAAGGAAGATGAGGCCATCAAAAATCTAAGTCACAACAAATATGAACCGACCTTGTTAGTACCCCAAGTACCTTCTCCGCCAAAGTTCAAGAATCTAGTCAGTTTTGCACAAATATGCCCCCTTGGTAGTCAGGTTGACAACAATGTTCTTTATGACATGAGAGATGGCCAAACCTTGAAACCATGGTGGTCCAAGGAAGATAAAATAGAAGAAGAGCCCGTTATTTTTTTCATGCCCTCAATCTATTCATGAACACAATGGCGGAAGCGCCTAGCTATTCGATGTGTGAAATTGGGAACTTATCTACAAGAAGCAAGTTAGGTGACTTAAAATTGAAGGCTATCACTAATGGAAACCTCTCAAAGCATACATCGATCCTAATGGATGGAGGGTTCCTCATATATCTTAGAGGAATTAGTTAGCCTTGACAAGAAAAAGTCTAGCTAAAAGACTATAAACCAAGCGCTCGATGGGAGGCACCCCATCCAATCCAATCTTTCTCCCTCATTATTTAATTCTTATTTAAATATCCACTCATTTCTCCCTCTATGTTTAATTCTTCGTAGTTTTGATATTAAGTAAAATTTTTGGTAGATTATAGTAGTATTAATAGGTTATTTTGTGATTCTCTCAGGTTCAATTCAATTGCTATGAGGATGAATGGGCAGAATAGAAGTCAAAAACAAAGCGCATTGCAAGTGTTTCTAAATAGGGCAGAAAGACTAAATTGGAGTGCTAAATAAGTTTGGGGGATTGCAGGCCGAATTCCCAAGGCATTAGAGGAGTCCACGCTCAGTTCCCAACTTTTAGATCCATCCAGACTTATCCACCGCCTGATACACCATCGAATCATGAGGAGGAGGGCGGAGATGACGATGCCACTTAGGGGAGTAGTCTTTCACTTTTTATTACAATGACAGCATTGTTTGTTTTAAGTTTGGGGGGATCGTTCTTCTTTAGGGTGCATATTAGTATGTTCATGTGTATTGCATATAGTTTACTTTTTCCTCATATGTTGCATCTAATAAATTGTGAAAATCAAAAATTTTAAATAATATTTGTTAATATTTGGTTTTAATTGTTGCATTTAGTTAGGTCATATTGCATAAATCCAAGTTTTCAGTTTATGTGAAATTCATTTGGCCTATGAGGAGGTTGGAACTGCATGATTTTTGATCAATTTTGATTACTTAGGCTTGGTTGTAATGGACATCCTGGATTTTTAAGAATTAATAAATGAGAATTTAATAAATAAAATTCTTATTATCTGATGTTTTGAGTTTTAGTATGTGTATACGTGTCATATATTGTGAAATATGTGAATTGATGTGAAGAAGATTTTAGATATTAATTTTAATATTTATTGAATTAAAATAAATATTTTAATTAAATTATTTATTGAGTTAAATAAATAATTATGTGATTAATATGGAGTAATATAATTAAGTGTATTATATTAATTAAATGATTATTTAATAATTTTTAATTTAATTAATACGTAATGATTTTATGTTATAGTTCTAATTTAATTGGGATAATTAAATTAGATGAAGTTATGTGGTAATTGTTACACGAAATTATAGTTAGCGAGTAATTATAATTATGTGACCATTTTATGTGATTTATTGATGTTAGATTTTAATTAATTAAATAAGAATGTTAAAGATTTAATTAATTAAAGTGTGACATTAAGGTATGTGTTAAAATAATTTATAAAAATAAATAAAAGAGTTTTTAAATGATTTTTAACCAAACAAGGCCCTTACTTTTGTTTTAAAAAGCTTTTGCCAAACAGGGCCCTTGCACTACTTTTAAACCTATTCTAACCAAACAAGCCTTATTACTAATAATCTGTTTTATAAAATATTTTGCCAAACTAGCCCTAGTGGCTTTTGAAATTCTATAACAGCTATATTAATAATATTATTAATTGTAATTAGTATACGTATATTAATATATCAGTTATATATGTATACTACGTTAAGTAAAACTACGTTAGTTTAGCCTAAGTCTAAAACTAAGAACAAAGAAGAAAGAAGAGCAGAGAAGGGAGAATACAGAGAAGAAGAAGAGAAGCTTGAGAAAGCAAGAGAAGAACATCATCATCATCTCCATCTCTTAATCCAAACTAGTAAGGGTATAATCTTAACCCTTATAATTGTAGAATTAATTTGTATACTTATTGTATTCTCTCTCTGTCAAATTAGATTTTAATGAAAATTGTATAATCATGAATTTTATATGTATATATGGTATTCATATGTTCTTCGTAGTAATTGTATGCTATGAAAGTAGTCTTCGGATTCAATCGTCTTAAAAACAAGTTTTAAACTATGTTCTTCAATATTTCTTAGTTCAAAACTTCTCTGTAAAAAGTTTTTCGTGTAAATTACTTAATCATGATGTATATATGTGATGTATATGTATATATTGATGATTATATATGAGTTATATTATTGTTTTAGCAATTCAATCCATGTATTTTTGATAAACAAGAAGAGTTGTGTTTATAATAATTTTCTGTGAATTAATTTTTGAAAAATGGCTTTTGAAACTATCAAATTGATGTTTGATTATGGGTTATTGTTTAAATTGATCATGTATTATGTTAGTATGTTAAGAGTAAGAACTATTACAATTGGAATTACTTGAATTGATTGAAAAACGAATTCGTAATAGCAAATTTTGTCAAGAACGCTTAATATTGTGTTTTTCTTCAAAAATCATGAAAACCTTGGTTTTGATTATGTGTTGTACGGATTTTATATGTTAAAATCATGTTAGAAGTGTAGGATTTTGTTTGTATAAAGTTTTATGTACATTGTGTTAGTTAAAATCGGACTTTGGTGCGAAGAAATAAGCCAAATTGGCTTATTTCTCTGCAAGTTCAAAAATTGGGGAGCCCAACAGCAGGGTGCCCCGCCCCAGCGGGGCTTCTTGGCCTTGGGGGACCCACCCCAGCGGGTAACCATGCTGTCTGGAGTGGTTTAAGTGTTGTAATGCAAAACTTCTTTGACCTCAAGTAGTAAAATGGCCATAACTTTTTCATACGAACTCCGATTGAGGAGATTAAAGATGATTCGGAACGAGCACGAGTAGACCTACTACTTTTGTTCTTTTACTTTTTTAATTTGAGGTCGTTATCAGGGGTCAAAATGGTCATCTTTAAGACTGATGTGTTTTTGTAAGTAAACGGGGGGCGTCGGGCATGCACGTATGCACATGTAATGCTCTCGACCATGTAAAATGATGTTCTAATTTTCATAACATGACTATTATGTATTATAATGATACTTGACATTAACTATTGAGTATTAGACAATTCGTATGGGCGTGTTAAGTGTGCGCAAATGCGTGTCATTTGGACGTTCGAATAGGCAAGTTTGGCGTACGGACGTGCAAGCATCGCAACGCCGTAACGAGTGTGCATAACCTTGTTTAATATTATGTTTCTAATAAGAATAAAATATTATAGAGCAATGTAACCCAACATAGGAGGATGCTAAGCGCATGCAAAAGAGGCGATTAGGTGTGTGACGTATAAACGTCGAAACACCATGTAATGTGTTAATACACTTAAATAGTGTTTTGATTCTAATGGAATGAACATTATAAAATATGAAATGGGGTTAATATAAAACCAATAAGTAGTCCTAGCAAGACTTAAACACTTGAATGAATTTCGAGTATTACTAAAAAAGAAATATAGTGAGATATAAGTCGAAAGTTAACACAATCAAATTGAACATTGTGTATTGATAGTAGGAAGAGTTATGAGATGTAGAGTAGAGTTTAAATTACAACTACTATGTGTTGCAATGTGACTAATAGTTGATGTGCATGATTATATAATTGTGTAGGACACGTGAAGTGCAGATAGCTGTAAGCTGTTAAACTGTTATTAGTAAACAACGATCAAGACAAGTCTTTTGGTTCCTATTTGTCTACGTGAAATTGATGAACTATTTTAAATTGCATGATATGTTATACATGTTGTAATCGTGAAATGTTAAAGTCAATTTATGACTACATTGTTTTGGATAAATAATGTTGATTGAGTAAGTAACTCAATCTTTATATTTGTTATGTGAATTAAAGCATGTATGCCATGTTACTTTAATTATTATGATATGTATGTTGAGCATATTATGTGCTATGTGATGCATGAAAACTGTTAGAACTTGCTAAGCTGTCGAGCTCACTCATGCAAATAATAATTTTTACAGGTCAAGATTTCAAGGTAAGGATACGTGCTAAGTGAATTATAGAGATCCATATTCACGAAGAATACTTATGTTTTATGAGAAATGTATTTAATGTTTTGAATGTAACATGTTATTGAATTATAAGTGGAGTTATCCAATGTATATGGATATTTCTTTATGATGTAAGACTTTGTATAGTCATTTTGTTGTAACGAGTCATGATATAGATTTGAATCGAAGAGATGTAATGTAAAGGTTGCGATTCAGGGCAATAAAGAAAAATTGTATAAAAGTTTTAAATATTTCGCATTTTTTGTGATTATAATATCGAATAATGATGTAAAGATAGAATAAAGATGTATTGTTAACGATCGAGGATGAGGATTTTATTGTATGAATTTTGGGGTCGTTACATGTAATATTATAGCATGATGTGAATTTTAATCTGTTTTGAAACTGATGCAATCAAATAGCACTTTAGAGTATCTAGTACAATTTGCTCAGTTTAAATGGTCACATAATTGTCTTCTTTTGGGAAATTTGTGTTTTAATGATTGCGATTTAGTAGACAGTTAGCAATGGCTAGATGATGCAAAAGCTTAAGTTTGGGGGGAAACAAGGGGTATGCATGTTATATATATAAAAAATAAAAAATAAAAAAATGAGAAAAAGAAAAGAAAAGAAAATATGTTGAATAAACACTTCGGCTAGTCGAGTCATGTGGCCTTTGATATTCGAGCAAGTACGCCCTAGGGGTTATCTTTACACCAGCGCCCTAAAGCCTTCTGGATTGGGAGTCGTTGGTCGAAAGCTAGCTACACGGGTATCATTGAAAAGCCTAAGAGGGCTAGGCATTGCACAGTCGGGTGTAATCACGGGAATGCACGAATATCGCCCTCGTGAGTGAATAAAAGCATAATAAACCCCTTGTTGACTCTTAGCTTAGTTGATACATAGTCTTGGTTGGAGCTTAATTTGTTCACTGCCTTTATTGAGTTAAAACTGTATTTTTTCCCTCTAAGAACCCTATTATGTGAAGTATTTGTTTTGTAGTAAGTTTAATGGTTGCTAAGCACACACACACACTACATCAATGATGACAGGTTTTGATTTACAGAATAATATGCATTATAGCCTTATTCTTGGTTGGATTCTCTGTTTGAAGATTTTATAGTTTATTTGAGGCAATTATTGTGAGCTTCATATCTGTCTGGTATTTGGATTAGTTAGCATTTCGAGTAGATTGCAATGCAAAATATGTATTTCTTGGGGACAAGCAACAGTTCAAGTTTGGGGGTATTTGATAAGTCAGTTTTATACCTACTTATCTGGTATCTACTATTTGAATTAGTTGCTTAAACCTATATTTCGTAGTTACTTTTCATGCATTTTGTGTTCATTTTGTAGATCTTATGCTTGGGAACTGTGTGAGCGACTATTGGTATGAAAAGGCAAGAAAATGTAATTCGGGCATCTTTTGGACTTTCATGTTCATTTCATGCTCTTGACTTAGAACTTGGGTTTTATTGTAGAGCTTCTTCTAAGCTTTCCAGAACATCTTGAATCATCCCAATTGGAGTTCGGAGGCGAGAGTTATAACCTTTGTACCAACGGACGTTGAACTTCAATGTTATGGGTAGCCATTGCACAAGCTGTCACTTTAAGCCCAATTTCAACCTTCTACCGTCCATTATTTCTCAATTCTCAAAAAATGAAAGTTGTAGATCTCGTCGATATCTTCGATTTGACAGGTCGCTGGCCCCGTAACTTCTCCCGGATCAAAATTTATGACAGTTCTACCAGAGGGCACTACAACAGAAAATTCGGGGCGCGGCTGCGCCATTTCATAGTGTATTTGGAGCGTGCCCGCGCTCATCCCTAGTCCAAAAAAGTGATATTTGCTACTAACGTGCTCGCATCCAACTCCAGGCCATTCCCAGCACGGTCGCGCCACTATTGAAGCTGCCTAGAGTTGACTTTTTCATTAAATAGTGCAATTGAAGCGTAACTTAGAGGATGAGTCATATTAGGGCTTATAAATAAAGATATATCAATAGAGGGGGAGGCATTCCATCCTTAGAGATCATCATCTTGTATATATCATCATTAGATAGTCTACTCTTTCATTAGATTAGATTACATTAGATTATTAGAACCCTAGACTAGATTAGATTTGGGGATTGAAGCAAGTGATGATCCTTGGAAGTTCAAATTTGAAGAAAGAGAAGAAACTCATATTTGTAATTCTTAATTCCTAACTTCTCTTTACTTCTATTTGTATTCTTCTAATGTGTAATCACTTGTGGATTGTGGGATTTGATTCAAGTAGGAGTTAGACCCTATTTTGAGATTACAATGGAACTTATTGAGTAGTTTATTTTGATATACTTCCTTGTTAGTCTTATTAATTGTTATTGGATTGTCTATTGTGATTTGTACTTGATTGTTTAATTGCCTAGCTATCAATTACACTGATAATCCATATGAAGTTGAGAAATGGAATATGGGTTTAGATCTGATCATAATAGCATGTGTTTGTGTGTTCTACATGGTGTTGGGATTCATGATTTGTGCTTCGGATAGACATATACCAAATCATCGCTTGTAGTCATTGGAGAACTTGTGCTTAAACCCTTATTATTGTTAAGTCACATAGAAATATAGTGGTTTATGTAATTTGGGTGTTCACAGTGCATTCTATCATTTGTGGATTATATGTGATATGGACTTGGTCCATCGAGAGATGACTATGTTTTGCTTTCGTGTTCTCGACTAACAATCCGGTGATAATTTATTTGGCTTAACGAGAAGTGTACTGATTTAAATGAAACAATAGGTGATATTGTAGTCTTATATCTTCACTATCTAGTTTTAATCTAGGGATATATAGTATTAGTTTAATTGCATTTTAATATTCATAATACTAAATCAATCATTTAAATAAGATTAAGTTGGTTATGGGTTAGTGCTTGGTGAGTCTTGTTAATTAATTCTCCGTGGGATCGATACTTTACTTATTCTATATTACTTGTTGACCACGTGCACTTTCGTGTGTGTGTTTGTTTTGATTAACACCTAAACAAGCCAACAGAGTAAATAGTTACCGTACAATTCAATTCTTCCACCATACAATGTTCCAATTAAATATAAGATATGGAATTACTGTCAAGTTGTAGACACTCGAAATTTTCTTCAGTCCTGTTGTAGACACTCGAAATTTGGCATTCTTGTTACTAACCCTGCAAGAGGGCAAAATCGTCTTTTCAACTCTAACCCCGGTCTCAATACCGGGATGTCAAACTCAACCCCGGTCTCAATACCGGGACGTCAAATCAACCCCGGTCTCAATACCGAGATGTTAAATCAACCCCGGTCTCAATATCGAGATGTCAACTCAACCTCAGTCTTAATATAGGGATGTCAAATCAACCTCATTCACATCTCTGGAGGTACAAGTCAGCCTCGGTCTCATCCCGAGAGGTACAGGTCAGCCCCGGTCAAATTTTGGGAGGTACAGGTCAGCCCCGGTCACATCCCGGCAGGTATAGGTCAGCCCCGGTCACATCCCGGGAGGTACAAGTCAGCCCCAGGTCACATCCCGGGAGGTAAAGGTCAGCCCCGATCTCATCCCGGGAGGTATAAGTCAGCCCCGGTCATATCCTGGGAGGTACAGGTTAGCCCCGGTCTCATCCCGGGAGGTACAGGTCAGCCTCGGTCACATCCTGAGAGGTACAGGTCAGCCCCGGTCACATCCTGGGAGGTGCAGGTCAGCTCCAGTCACATCCCCGGAGGTACAGATCAGCCCCGGTCTCATCCTAGGAGGTATAGGTCAGCCCCGATCTCATCCCGGGAGGTACAGGTCAACCTCGATCTCAACCGAAAGGCCAACTCAACTTCGGAGACAACCCCGAAGCCACACAACATCTCCAGAGAAAAACCTGGAAGAACCAAGTCAGCCTCAGAGACAACCCTGAGGACAAACAGAATCAGCTGGGATCTAAACCTCGGAGACAACCCTGGGAAAATCTGCCGAAGGCCATGCCAGCATTGGAGGCAACCCCAGGAGGGGAAAAATTGTCATTTAACCAAATTAAAGCCGATTCAATAAAAATCAAGCCGAATTGATGCCACTAAGGTTAGAAAGAACCGTAACATTAATCCCAAGGGGAAACAGCGCAAGATAGCTCAACGAAAAAATTACGGGGAAACGAAGACCTAGTTATGAACCTGTCTTATTAAACTTGGAAAAGGTTTAATCTCATGTCATTGCGACACTCTCGGCGAGGGCTTTCCGAAAAGGTACATCACGCCTCCAACAGACGCTCCGATCAAAAGTTAGAAAGTTTCGAATCTCACCTCGCATTGCTCGCATACTGTTTGACTCGCCCCTTGAATTCTGTCCTTGCAATACTACGGACACTTCTTCATCTTTCTTCTTGTGTACCCTCCGGGGATTACTATCGTAATTTTTGGACTAGATATGTTCAGCAACAGCTTCGAGGACGATTAGATCTTTTATCTTCCCTGATTTGAGCCCCATTTCTGCCATTTCATCGTGCTTGATCATTTCAGAGAATGGTTTTCCTATGCCTGCTAGGACCCTCTCATAATATAGAGCTTCTTGAATGTCGATGAAAGTCATGACTATCTCAGACTCAGTCATGGCTGGGATAACTTGTGCTGCGACCCGTCTCCATCGCTGGGCATACTCTCTGAATGATTCAGTGTTCGTTTTCTTGATTTTGGTTATTTGGTATCTGTCTGGAGCCAACTGTGATTGGAAGCTGTATTGACTGAGGGAGGCATAGGCCAACTCTTCCCAGCTGTGAATCTTAGAATTGTCTAGACAGGCATACCAGGCTCTGGCCTCTCCAGTCAGACTCTTTTGGAATAGTTGCATTCGAAACTTCTTGTCCTCTGCATAGGATTTGAGTTCTCTGATGAATACTTTCAGATGGATATAAGGATCTCCCAATCCATCATATTTCTCGAAATTGAAGGTTTTGAATTTCTCGAGATAACGAGCCCCGGGAAAAATATAGAGGTCGGAGTAATTGACACTACCGAATGCCCCAGTCCCTTTGATAGACAGGAGAATTTCCTCCATTTGTTGTACTTTCTTCACGATATCACCAACTTCCTATTCTTTGTTGAGGGCGGTGATTTCAGAGGTTTTGTTGGTTGTGTCCTGGTTCTGTGGTCCAGGAATTTGAGTCTCGGCCTTTTCAGTCTCTTGACTACCACCACTACCACCAGGTGCTCCTGGTTCTGTATGAGTTTGGGTTTGCTTCCCTTTAAGGGCCTTGCTTTGCTCTCTCAGAAAACCGGCTAGTTCAGCTATCTGATGTTTCAGTCCTTCGAACTCTTCCCTAGATACAGGGGTGGACTCTGGTTGAGCACTTGAAGCCATGTCCGGGGGTGGACCTTGTGCTTTCTTAGACTTAGACCTAGTGACAGGAACAATTTTTCACCTACACCAAAACTTAGGCATGTCAATTTCCTGAGGTAGGTAGGGATAGGATGCATGATATGTTTTTTATTCTTATCCTGCAAAACCGAGGTTAGTTGTTTTGATGACAGGATGACAAGAGTTAACTATTGAAAACTGGACATTGAATTGAAAGAGGAAGGCATGAAGAGACTTCCCATCGGATTTGGTTAATCAGAGGCTGACCTATCTTAGGTTACTCCCGCGTTGGATTTTTGGCATGAAGGTCCCTAGATCATTGCAATCTACTAGAGGGGAAATTAATCCAATCTTTCAACTGGAGCGAATCTGGGTGGTGCATTTTCATGAGCCCCAGAGACTTAGCCGATCCCCAGAGACATTACTTATCACCGACGGTTTTTGCCTCCTTGTGAGAGGAACACAACATACATTCACATACATCGTGCCTTACCTTTATGCATATGATGACAGTTCGTGCGAAGCACTAATATGGGTGCGAAGCACTAAAAAGCAGGAAAGCATTCATTCACATTGATTCAATATAAATATGCAGCATTCACTCATTCATTCAATATGGAGACGCAGAATTTCACGCATTCATAGTTTTGAAAGGGAAATATTTAAAAAGATTTGAAAATTGGCCTAAGCCCTCTATTGTCCCCAGCAGAGTCGCCACCTGTCGACGTTGGTTAAAAAATCTGCGGGTAGGGTCACAACCCAGAACTTTTTATCTCTTTTCCTAAGTTATCTCTACCCTCACTCTTTTTATTGCGAAAAAGGTTTTGAAGGGTTTTTTAGGAAAAGGCCAACATGTATCATGTCGACGATTTGAACGTTTTACAGAGTCATCAGTTGGTATATTTGAAAATGGTTGTACCAACTCATCCGAGTTTTGTTTGAAAAGAGGCGCAATTGATGGACAATGTCTAAACTTGATCTTTGAAAATAAAGTTTTGAGATCGGGGGCTTGGTTAAGTGTGGGGAAGGTGTTAGGCACCCCACAACTCTCGTGTAAACATGGTACCGAATCTTTTCAATATTTCCCTTAAAAATGAAACGCGTGTGTGAATGCTGTTTGAAAATTGGGCCTATGTTTGATTGATTGAAAGTAGTGCTTTGCTTCATTGAACCTATATACGAAGGGTTTGATTTGATTTGCAAAAGTCTTTGATTTTATTTGTAAAAGTATTTAATTTGATTTGCAAAAGCTTTTTTTTTATTGAACTTGAAATGATGTTTTGAAAGCTGGTTATCAAACCCTTACGCTAACATAGGAATTGAAACATGTCAATACTTTCAATTTTATCTTTTTAGCATTTAGGCTGCATTTGAATGGTGATTTGTCAGGCTGCGAAGCATCCTCGACCACATAAATAAATATAAGTGTCAGTCTCTTCATGGGCATGAAAACCATCGGAGGGACGCTTGACACGGCAAACCATATTTTCACTATGTTGAGACCTTAAATCCGGATAATCGTTTTAAGGTCTTTGTATGTACATTCCTACAGAAAAACTGGCAAGGGTACATTCGTAAAGTGGAGTTTATCCATCGTGGGAATCATATTCTGATTAGTTTGATCATGAATCCCATGATTCCTAGGCTCACATATGAGTAGCCAATAAACCTGCACAGTTCAAATTTGTACAGAAATAGATATATATGCCAAGATTGCCAGAACCGAGGATTCATTCAGTAAATTTCGATTCGCACGGCCGAAGCGTCTCGTTCCCACTAGATAGCGATCTAAGGGACGCGAGGTTGCTTTTGAAACTGAAAAATGCCGATTCATATTAAATTAATATTTAAAGTATCAATTTAATAAAAAGTAAGTAATAGTAATATATATAAACAGTTATATATATATAAGCTGTAAAGGGCGATGGGTTTTCACGCCAGTGCCTCGGACTGGAATTGAAATATATATATATATATATATATATATATATATATATATATTGATAGAAAAGTAGTCAACCAAGACTGTGAAGAAAACCCAGTGATGGTGAAGGCTGCTTATATATGCATAAATATATATAAAAGCAGTAAAATGGCCACAGAATAATCCAGGCCGAACAGAAATATAAATGTATAAAAAAGTAGTCAACCAGGGACTGGGAAGATAACCTAGTAATGGTGAAGAGTGCAAAAAATAGTAAAAAGGCCACAGAGTAATCTAGGTCGAACTGAAATGTAAATTTACAGAAAAGTAGTCAACCAGGGACTGGGAAGAAAACCCAGTAATGGTGAAGAGTGCAAAAAATAGTAAAAAGGCCACAGAATAATTCAGGCCAGACTGAAATATAAATTTACAGAAAAGTAGTCAATCAGGGATTGGGAAGATAACCCAGTAATGTTGAAGTGTGCAAAAGCAATAAAACGGCCACAGAATAATCCAGGCCGGACTGAAATATATAAATATATGTCTGGTTGTCAAGTTGAGTGCATATATTGATGATCACAGTGCCACACTGCAGATGACTGTGGATGTTTTGAGCCAGATGGAGGCTGAGGGTATTGCACTTGCAGCAGCTCCTCCATCTTCAAAGAGAGATGTCATGTTGGCATTGTTGTCCTGCTTATCTATGGGTCCATAGACTAGCTTTGTTTTTCCTGTACATACTAGATCAACCATTTTTGTCATGTACAGGAAAATATGTATATATCAAACAGTATTATATATTAGAGAAATATATTTTGATTCACCTCCCTGTTTGGATATGTATTGTCAATGCTGAGTGATTACCACTTCTTTCATGACTTGCTGTTGTTGATGTATCTTGAGCTTCTCCTTGATGGACTGACAATGAGATGTCAGAGAGTATCTTAGATAGGCCTGCTGACCAAGGAGGCTTGATAGTTTTTAAATTTCATATGCTTCGGTGTCTTGGAACTGGTTTTTATTGGTTTTTATTTTTTCTTGAAGGTCAAATCGCGCCATAAATGGCTGCCTACGTACTCCCGCGTGTTAGGAGATCAGGTCATTCGTAGTTCCATTTTTATGTGAGAGAGGTTTGAAAAGTATTTATCTTGTGTTTCGAGTTTGGTTTGATGAGTTTTTGAAATTTTTATTTGGTTTAACCGCACCACAAATGGCTGCCTATGTACTCCTGGGTGGAGGGAGATTAGGTCATTCGTAGTTCCAGCTTTCTAGTGAAAACTGAAGCTAATTTGATTTGTAGGACCAGGATGAGGGTATGCATGAGTTTTAGATATAGTACCTTTTCATGGTGTCTGAGTTGATGAGTTGGTGAAATTCGGTCCCATCCATCTCTTGTAATCTAATAGCTCCTCCCGTCAATACCTCCTTGACAATGAAAGGGCATTCCCAATTCGAGGCAAACTTTCCTTTTGCTTCGTCTTGATTGGCCAAAACTTTCTTCAGCACCAAGTCATATTCTTTGAATTGCCGTATTTAGACTTTCTTGTTGTAGGATCGAGCAATCCTTTGCTGATATAACTGCCCGTGGAAAATGGTTGTAGCCCTCTTCTCATCTATCAGGGACAATTGGTGGTACCGGTCTTGCAACCACTGATCTTCTTCCATCTGAGCATCGACTAACACTTGCAAGGACTCCATCTCTACTTCTATGGAAAGGACAGCTTCCATGCCATAGACCAATGAATAGGGGGTAGCCCCATTAGAGGTGCGCATTGACGTCCTATATGCTAACAAGGTTAGAGGCAGCAGGTCAAGCCATTCTTTGTGATTGGCGAACATTTTCTACATGATCTTTTTGATGTTCTTGTTGGTCGCTTCGACAGCACTATTCATCTTAGGCCGATAAATGACGAATTAAGATGCTTGATGTGGAACTTATTACAAAGTTCTTTCACATTTGATTATGCAGGTTCTTGGCGTTGTCTAATACGATCACCTTCGATTGTCCATATCGACAGGCGACATTATTTCTGATGAAACTAATGATGACCTCTTTGGTGACTTTGGGAAAAGAGGCAGGTTCAACCCATTTGGCAAAGTAATTGATCATGATGAAGATGAATCGATGACCATTGCTTTCTTTTGGTTCCACTGGACCAATCACATCCATTCCCCACATAGAGAAAGGCCATGGTGAACTCATATTGTGCAGCTCGTTTGGAGGAGCGTGTATGGAATTTCCATGTACCTAGCATTAAAAGCATCTCCTGACGTGATCATCACAGTCAGCTTTGAGCGAGACCCAATAATGTCATATTCTTAATATCTTTTTGGCTAATAAATGATCGCTCATGTGTGGACCACAGACTCTCCCGTGGACTTCATCCATCAATCTCTAAGCTTGCTCCTTATCAAGGCATATTAAGAAGCCCATTCCAGAATCCCTTTTGTATAGTGCATCTCCGCTCAGATAGAACTTCATAGCCATTTTGTGAATCCGCTTCCGTTCGGATTGGCTTGCCTCATCGGGTGTAGATCCATCTCGGTAATATTCCTTGATGTTTTGATACCAAGGCTGTTTGATAGGAGGTATTTCATCTGATATGTATCCAATGTAATTCCCGTATATCGTGGCTTTCTGACTTGTGAACTTGATGCAGGGAATCCCACTCCTATTGGATATGTGGATCAAGGAAGCCAACGTTGCCAATGCATCAGTGAAGTCATTCCTACCCTGAGGTATGTTGATGAAGGTTATATCTTCATACTCCATAGCTAGTTTAACAACCTGCCGATGATAGGGGAGCAAATGCAATTTTTTGGTATGATATGCCCTGGTGATTTGTCTGATAACCAATTCAGAGTCTCCAAAGACCAGTAGATGTTTGATACCCATAGATTGGGCTAACTTCAACCCCATTATGTATCCTTCATACTCGGCTGTGTTGTTGGTGTTGCCAAACTGCAGTTTGGTAGCCACAGGATATTGTTCTCCTGTACCAGAGATAAAGACTGCCCCAGCTCCGATAGCTTCCATGTTTACTGCTCCACCAAAATACATTTTATATGGTTGGACTGTATTTTATTGAAGATCTTACTGAATTGTCATGATCCCATCATCCGAGAAATAAGTCTCCAGGGGCTCGAACCCTCCTGATGTTGCTTCGGTTAATTGATCTGCAATGCCTTGACCTTTGATGGACTTCTGAGTCACGTAGACAATGTCAAACTGCTGTAGAATCAACTGCCATTTTGACAGTCGATAATTCAACATTGGCTTGTTAAATACATACTTTAGCGGATCCATGTGGGATATGAGGTAAGTCGTGTGCCCATGCAGATAATGTTGTAACCTCATGGCTGCCCATGATAACTCACAGCAGGTTTTCTCGATCAGGGTATATTTCTGTTCATCGCTGCTGAATCCTTTGCTAATGTAGTATATGGCTTTTTCCTCGCTACTACCATCTTTTTGTCCAAGCATACAGCCCATTGCATTGGCATTGACGGACAAGTACATGAATAGGGGAACTCCGTCCCTTGGGGGTACCAATACAGGTGCTTCAACCAGCTGCCTTTTGATGGCAAGGAAGGCTTGTTGACAATTCTCATTCCATTTGGTGGAGGAATTCTTCCTTAGTAGCTTGAAGATGGGTTCACAGGTTGCTGTGAGCTGAGAAATGAATCGACTTATGAAGTTGATTCTCCCTTGGAACCCACGTATCTCCTTCTTTGTTTGAGGTACTAGTATCTCAGTGATGGCTTTGATCTTGGCAGGGTTCAGCTCTATGCCTCGATTACTCACCAGAAATCCTAATAGCTTACCTGATTTGACAGCCAAAAGCACATTTGGCGGGATTTAGCTTAAGGTTGCACTTACGCAACCTGTTGAACAGCTTCCTGAGATGGTCGATGTGATCATTCTCCCTCCGTGATTTGATGATGATGTCATCCACATGGACTTCTATCTCCGTATGCATTATGTCATAAAACAGGGCTATCATGGCTGGCTGATACGTGGCTCCGTCATTGATGAGGCCAAAGGATAGTCGTCTATAGCAGAAGGTTCCCCAAGGAGTGATGAAATTAGTTTTCTCCCTGCCCTCTTCAGCAACCATAATCTGGTGGTAACCGGTAAAGCAGTCCATGAAAGAATACATGTCGTACTGCTCCGTATTATCGATCAGGATGTGGATAAAAGGCACAGGGAAATTGTCCTTGAGGCAGGCTTTGTTCAAGTCCTTGTAATCCACGCATACTCGCACTTTCCCTCCGGGCTTTAGCATGAGGACTATATTTGACATCCACTCTGGGTATGTTGATACCATGATGATACAGACTTTGAATTGTTTAATGACTTCTTCTTTGACTTTCAGTCTCTATTCAGGTTTCAATCCCCTGAGCTTCTACTTGACTGGCTCGAATCCATCTTTGATGGGCATTCGATGGATGACAATATCAGTAGATAGTCCAATAATGTCCTCATGTGATCATGCAAATACATCCTGGAACTGTGTTAGGATTTCAATCAGATCGATTTTTTGGTCTTGGGTGAGGTCTATGCCTATTTGGATTTCTTTGATGTTTTTGGAGGTTCCTATATTGATAGTGGTGGTTTGGTCGAGGTTTGGTTTGGGTTTGTCTTCAACCCATTCTTTGATCTCCTCGGGCACCTCATAGTCATTTTCTTCCTCTTGATCAATATCCATCAAGTCGAAGTTTAGTTCTACATCAAAGTTGTAGTCACTGTGACAGGTTGGCATCTCATCAACAGTGACAAACAAATCCAACTCTGGAGTCCTAAAAACAAAAATACTTTCACTTTAATATATGTATCTGCTTAAATATACAAAGCATTTGGCAAAGTATGACAAAGTTATTGTTATAGTTGTGCAATCAAAAGTAAGTAGTAAATGAAAGCATGTTACAGGGAAGACGGACTCTCTGCCCCTTTACCCTTTTCGACTGAGGCAAGGGACGTTGTTCCAGTTATCCAGTGTTAGATCCTCATGATCTACGTGTTAGAGTGAAAAATTTTGGGTTTGGAAGAAAAGAAAATAGCTAGAAAATCAAACGGACAAGGGTTTGGAGCGTTTCTGAATTTTTCAAATGAGAGGGGGGTGCACCTCTATATATAGACCAGGGAGCCTCCACTCTACCTGCTACTGCCGCAGGTAGAGGTGCGGCTCCATGTGGCAGGGCCATGTGGCGGGTCCCCTTGCATCGAAGTACGTGTATTCCGAGCAACGCGAGGTCATATTCAAAACTTTCTAACTTTTGATCGGAGAGTCCGTTTGAGGCATGCTGTACCTTTTCGGAAAACCCTCGTCGAGAGTATCAAAATGACATGGGATAAAACATTTTCTGGGTCCAAGAAGACGGGTTTATAACCAGGTCTTTGATTCCCCGCAGTTTGTCCGTTGAGCTGTCTTGCGCTGTTTGCACTCGGAATCATCATTATGGTTCGTTCTGACCTGGGTGGCATAAATTCATCTTGAGTTTGACCGAATCGGTTTAGAGTTGGATAAATTAATGTTTTGCCCCTCCCGGGGCTGCTGTGAGAACCCGAATTTCTAAGAATTATTTAAATAAGAATTTAATAAATAAAATTCTTAAAGCATGAGATAGGTTCGGATAAGAATATATATATGTGATACGAGGTATGTAGTATTGTGTTACATAGGGTAATATGAGCTATGTAATAAGTAATTTTATATTTAATAAATATATATCATTATTATATAATTGTTATAAATTGTAGAGATGAATTAGTAAGAAGATGGATAAGATTTATCTATCGATATTAAATAATTTATAGAATTATTTTATGATAGTAAGTTGGTGACATTAAATATCTTTGATGAATAATCACTATTTTCTTGAATATATATACTAGTAACTAGTATGATTGTAATATAGGTTATAATTAGTGCTTAAGCTATCCATGGATGGATTAAGATAGTAAAGCATGAATTAGTTAAGGGAATTAACTAATAAGTATATATATTGGTTAATTTATATTAAATTGGAAGTTATATTATGGAATAATATAATTTGAATATTAAAGCCTTAATTAACTATGGTGATATAGTAAGGGGTTTAAGAATCACTTAAGTAAATAGTGAGTTAATACATGTGTGGAGTATATTATTATAGTAAGTGCCTTTATATATATTACTTGGCATGGTATTATGTGAATGTGCGAACGACGTTAATAAAATACGTTGTTAAACCAATATATCTTTAAATAAATATTGATTAGAGAATTAATTAATATTTGTGATATGGTTAAATGTATAGATTAAAGAAATTATTTTGGGGATAATTTAAGAAAGGAAAGAGAAATAATTATTATATATTTCTAATAAGGGATATTAAAATAATTTCTAATATTAAATTATTTTATTAAAAGGGAGGATGTTATTTTAAATAACAATATTTTCTTATGTCTTAGTATGAGGTAAAATGTATGATTAGTTATTATGGTAAATATATTAAAACATATTTGCTCTATGTAATATATTGATGGAAACATTTATCAAAATAGAAAATAAACTTATTATCTATTTTCTATAATACGTGCACATGTGTCGTACATACAATTACTTTTGTGAGATGTGAATATTATATTAAAATAATATCTTGAGAAAATGAGTAAGTCATTTTATTATGATTAATGCCTCTATTGCAGAAAATATAATCAAAACTTATTATATCATGTTATGAAGGAATACATAATAGTAATTATATCTTATGTATTTCCAAGAGAGTTAACTCTATAAAAGAAAACTAAGTTATTTTAATGTATTAAATAACTTAAGTTATTAATTTACCGTAGATTTTATAATTAATAGAGTAAATATTAATTAATCTAAGCATAAAGGTTATACATATTATAAGTGTATAATTATTTGAGGTAGCTTAGTATTAAAGTGCATGTGTCACACAAACCTTATATTAAAGGAATATTAAAGTGTGGTGGGAGTGATAATAAGCTTAATATTGAGCCTATGAGGTATGCCTAGTGTGGCAAAGTGGTAGAAGGAGCCATTCATTAAATAAATTAATGAAAGAATATTAAAAGCATTTGATTAGTATTATTATGAGAATTTATTTGCTATGTGCAAGTGTATATGTTATGAGAACATATAAGTATGGTAATACTTTATGACCATATTATAAAATGAATTATTAGTTGGTGAGATTGTTGTGTTACGCTTGAGACCTATTAAATTCTAAGCTTATATAATTATGCCTTGTGTAACATAAATAGTAGAGTTAAATCAATTGAAGGTTTAACTATAAGTTTTAAAAGGAGAGTTAATTGGTAAGTTAGTGAATGAATTGATATTAATTATCATTATAACATTTGAGTATATTTGAAAATGGTGGGATAATAATGCCCAACTATATTATATAATTAGCCCAATTAAAATATTATTGGATTAAGCCAATGTACATGAGGTACATTATTATAAGTGTAGGTATGCTTGTTTATATGAAGGTATACATATCTATGTATATATATATATATATATAACTATATATATATATATACATATATATATGTATGTATAGTTAATTGGTAAGGAGTATATTAGTTTCTAACTATTAATACATGTTGAGAAACCAAATTGGTTGTCCCATTTTGAGAGTCCCATCTCTTTCTTCATCACGTGAGTAGCCCAATGACCTAGCTTCCTACCTTGCTGAAATTGAGAACGGTAATGATGGCTAGGCAATAATGAAGGGGAGTGGCTCTAATAGTAAACACCAACTACTCTCCACCCATCAAATTCTTGTTCTTCCCGTTAGTTTGGAATGGTGGGCAAAACTTTGGACTGTGTAATTCATTCTCTATAAAATGAAGCTCTTCTCCTCTCAAATTGAATTGCTGAAATTCTACTAAGTCCTTATAGAATGTGAGAGTGATGAACCAGTGAGCTATCTGTCATTGGAAGCAAAAGTTAGCAATTAATATCACAAAGGTAACATATCAGTGTTCTTACTTTGATAATTAAAGAATTCTAGAATTTCTTGAAAATCACTTGTGAATTGAATTATGAAGTTATTTAGAAGTTGCTAACATGATGTTAGTTCAGTTAGTATTCATGTATGAAGTCATTAAGATTGTTCTAAACGTGTTAAAAATTAAGAATTTCGAGCATGGGTTTGGTTTTTGCAGAAGCAGAGCCGCTTCTCAAACTGTCCAGAGATGGCGCAGCTGCGCTAGTCCTGCAGTTCAAAACGATGCAGCTGTGCCGTATGCTGTTGTCTGAGTCTGTTTTGGGGCAGCGCAGCTGTGCCGCTCCCGATGCTTAGCACAGCGCAGCTGCGCCATGCACCAATAAGAATTTTCACTTTCTGTTGCAAGCTGATAAATTCTAGCATAATAATATCACTTAGACATACATGAAAACAGATTTAACATGTAAAAATATGTACCTTGATGTAGCATGAACGTTCTTGACTTCGTTAGTACGCGATTTCTAAAGAAAGTTATAAGTTTTGAAAATGGACTTTGACTTATACTTGAGATGTTTATATCCTGACTTCAAAGCAAGTTTATATGGTCTAGATATGCATGACATAAGATTCAAAGTTGTTTTGTATGTGTTAGTTTACTTTGATTTGTTTTAAAACGATTTCAAAGGCAAACTCGGATAGTTTTGCAAACTAAGTTTTATAAACATTGAGTGGTTATATTTTAACCTTGTAAACATGTGTAGAAACATGTACAAATGAGTATGACATGTGATCCAAAGTTGCCTTACATGATTAGGTTGACTTAGTTGTGCATGGAAATAGGTATGCCATGTGGTTTCAAACCTCTTTGAATACCATGAATCTCTTAGTCGCTTTAGTGAGTGGTTCTAAAGAAAACTTGAAACCTTGAAATTAAACTTAAAGGAACTTGTGTACTTAAAGTTCTAAATGTGATAACATGCGTTTATGGCATAATTAGCTATGAAATGAGATTTAAAGTTGTCTTACATGCACAAGTTGCTTTAGCTTGGCTTAGAATGACTTCTAAAGGCAAACTTAAACGTTTTGAAACCCATATCCATGAGCATGGTGCTACCTATCCTCTGAACTTGTAAGAATTCATGCTAGTACTAGTTGTGTCATTAAACATGGCCTATGAATGCACTCACTTAGTTTAACACAATAAAAATTTATCCAAGCATGAGTTTAGATATGTTTTAAACTACACTAGTTATGTGTAAATGATGAGAATACTTACAAGCGTGCACATTAAAGATTATAGGACCTTCTCATATGAAAAGATGGTTAATATAGTTGGCCTCATTATTTCATGAATTTGTTGGCCTTAATTCGGTAGAAATTTCCAACTAGAGACACATTGTGAGAATGTGGACTTAAGGTGACCCTAAGAAAGTCTAAGACCTTTTTAGATGGATGTTGCTATGTGTTAATACTCTTGCATGCTAGAAAACCAAAACAAAACCAGAAATCAAAAGCTAAATCTGGTCTGGACAGGGAGCTGCGCAGCTGCGCACCTCCCAAGTCTAATTATGGCGCAGCTGCGCCACTGGGCAATTTTACCTGATTATTTTAAATGCAGTCAGAACCTTGTGGTAGGCTTACATTGTTATTATAAGATATAAAACAGAGTCTAAATGATGCTTTGAGTGTTGATTAATGTAATGATGATAGAAAACCCGGAATTGATAAATTTTCCTAAGGTTTGAGAAACACAAAGATAATGTGAATTAAGTATCTATGAGTTTTAAAATGTGTGTGTCGAACACATAGATAGTTAAGTGTGTATGAATGTTGATGTCAAGTGTGGGTAGTTAAGGTAAACCTATACATAGTTATTCTAAGAACATGATGAGAAAGTGAAAAGAAGGTTGTACAAACCTAGTTAGAAAACAATATACAATTGTTCTTATACTTAGAGCATATGAAATGTATGGAGGTGTATAACTGACAAGTGTGAAATCCATGATTATATAATAGAGGATTACACGAAGTGCAGAGATCTTTAAGCAGTTAAGTCGTAGTTGTTAAACTACGAATCAGGCAAGTCTTTCAGTTCCTATTTGTTATATAAAATTGATAACTGTTAGTTGAATTATATTATTCTATGAGAATGTTGATATGAAATGCATATGGAATATGTATGATATTTGAAAGATGATCTTTGATGATATATTTATGAAGTAAATCTCTATGCTTGTTATGTCAGAAGTAACATGCGTAGTATATTTAAATGATTATGAATGTATAAACTGAGCATGATATTATATGCTATGTGATGTATAAAAATTGTTAGAATTGCTGAGTTGTCGAGCTCACTCTTGTAAATAACCATTTTTGCAGGTTAAGGATTCACGGTAAAGTTACGTGCTAAGTGATTGATAGAGTCCCATAGTTTCGTTAGGAGATCGACGTAGTTATCTAATGATACGATCTTGAACAATGTTTAAGTTTTATACGATGTACTTAATAGTTGCTTATGATGTATAACACTAGTCGTGTTGTAAAGATGTATTAGTTAATACATAGAGGATATCGAATCAAGATATAAAATCTTATACAGTAATTCGAATAGAAAGAATCATAATACATTTGACTCAAGGTTATGTAATTGATTCAAGATTATGAAATCAATAAAAGATTTTATTTAAGAGGATGGAAAAAGTTTAAGTTATTCCGCATTTTTATAATATCGAAATTGATGTATAGACAGGGATAGTAAATGACCAATATTGTAACTTATAAAAGTTTGGAGTCATTATACAAGATCCTGATATTGAAAGGAGTTTATATTCTAATTTGTAATAAAGCAAAGTTATATTTATTAAGTTGTGAATGAAAGATGTAATAGTTTGACTAGTAGTACCGTGACTGCACCGTATCCGAGGTAATTGAAGAGACCCGAATTTGGGGGTCACATAGGTTGGTATCAGAGCTGTAGGTTATAAACCTTAGGTAAGAGTATCTTAGAACATTACTCAACCAAGGAAAATAGGGATTGATGGACTTAATACATCTTCTGCAATATTAGCACAGATTGAAGAGCTTTCGAAGACGTTGGAGGTTATCGCAGCCCAACGAAGTCGAAGGATGGCAGTTACGTGTGATTATTGTGCTGGCAACCATCAAAGTCATCAATGCACCGTCAGTTTTGAACCGGTACAATATAGTGGTGATTACCTCAACAACTATGCAGATCCTAACTATCACCAAGATTTGGGGTGTCACTCGGATTCTTCATGGAGCTACAATTATGAAGACCAATACTATGCTCCAAATCCATCATGCACACCGGAATTTTCATGTCCACCCCCATTGCCACAAGAAGAAAATCCAAATCTGAGGGAAGTAATATTGAAGGGCATAGCAGACTTAGAGGAGATGAGGATTAGTCTGGAGTTGTCAAACCAAAATCTTCATAATCAGACGGAGCAACTCATCACTACATCAACCAATGGTCCTGAAGACATGGATTTGGAAACGCAAACAGATAATTCAAGGCTGGGGGAATTGTTGTCCAAGTTCATAGCGTCGAATGAGGAGAAGATGAGTAATCAAGCAAGGTCAATTCGAAATCTTAAGAATAAGATAGAGCAAATGACCAAAGCCTTAAACAACCTTCCTCCAAACACTTGGCTTAATGACATGAATGACAAAACTGACGGAGAATCCGAACCAAATCTACGACTAGATGAGCCACAAGATATCGAAAGTGTGGAGACAAATGGGGATAATGAAATAGAGATCGACGAAGATCTAAAGGGGTCTCCACCACAGATCAAAGAGTCGGTCAGATTTGCAAAACCCTGCCCGATTGGTAGTCATGTGGTCGGCGAAGCTCTTTATAACATAAGAGCAAGTACAATTTTGAAGCCATGGTGGGACGAGAGAGAGAAGATAGACGAAGATCCCATTGTGTGTGACAAGCTTCCATGCCCCAAAGTAATCACATACACAATGGAGAAAACACCTAGCTGTTGGACCTTCTTCGTGGAGATTAGACTGAATAAGAGAATGCTAGGTGACTTTGATGCGCTGGGCATCGCATGTGGGAACTTCCCAAAAGATTATTTTTTTACTGATGGATGGAGGGTCCCTCAACTTTCGAAGAGGAATTGGATAGCGTTGACCAGACAAAGTCCGGCTAAAGGACTATAAATTAAGCGCTTATTGGGAGGCAACCCAAGTTTAATTTTTATTTTTAGTTTTTTTTAGGTTTCATATTATTTTTTAGGTTTGTCATTTTTTTAGGATTTAATAAACGTGATTCTATCATGTTCACAGGTGAGTCAGGTTCAACTCGAGTGTGGTGCCCGATTCATTCCAATGAGCTAGCTTATTCTTCAGACTTAGCAGACAAGGAGGGACATTGCTATATTTTCAGGGAAGTCCTCTCTTTTAATTTTTCCTATCTTAGCCATTGAGGACAATGTCTGTTTTAAGTTTGGGGGTATTTATCATGTTTAGTATTTACTTGGGCAATGTTTTGATGGAATTTGATTTTGGCCAATGATAAGTGGGTAGTTAATGTTTTTAACTCTTGGAGAATTGATGAGCATGCTTAGTCTATATTTTAACTCATTAGTTGGTTTCACACTACTTGCGAAATTTTGAAAATTTTTACACATATCCATTTGTTTAGCTAGTTGGGGTTAAATTTTTTTTGACTAAATGCCTATGAAAAATATCATTGCAACTTGAGAAACCTTATTTGAGCATCATTCAAAGTGAAGATTAGGCACTCACATAAGTTTGGGAGAAATCTTGGGATATTTTTGAAAAAAATTGAAACCTTCCTGAGTTAAATAATTGAATCATGTGGTGGGTCGAGATGGAGCGTAAAACGCACTCCCCATAAACACAGGCACGAGATGGAGCGTAAAACGCACTCGTTTAATGGAAGTGAAAAGTGAGATGGAGCGTAAAACGTACTCACTAAAAAAAAGAAGAGAAAAAAGAGTATTTTTGAAATACTTGGAAAAGGTTCATATAAGCTTAAACATTTAAATATCCGGTTGATCCTCAAGAAAAAAATTGTGATTTGTCTTTATTAGCGGAGATTGATGTGATAAGAAGTTTTGAGAGTTGTTTTTGAAAATCTTTTATGAGTGTTGGTTGATCTTATCTAAATCATAACTAGTTTGAACATGTGGATGCACACACGTACTTAAAGGATCATGAGTAGTTGTGAAAATAAAGAAAGTTGTTGAAAATTTTAGACAGAGCATATATTTTTTGAAATTTTCTATGGGTCATCATTTTTTGTAACATTTGAGGCCAGTGTTCAAATTCATATTGACTCATTGCCTGAGTGGATCATTCCTAGAGGTTGAATTATTTTTAATTGTGTTTTTTCTTGAGGACAAGCAAAGTCTTAAGTTTGGGGGTATTTGATGAGTGGGTTTAATACCCACTAATAGATAGTCTTAACAGCTTGAGTCTTAAGGTTTTCAAGTGAATTTCCCAAAATTTTACTGGGTTTTATATTATTGTGTGCAGGAAATGAATTGAATGCAAAAGGAGTTTAAAAGGGCAATTTTTAGCACACTTGCAGGGCTTTCTAATTACATGTTCATATCCATGCAAAGCCTTACATGTATTCAATTGAATTATTCCAAGCAACTCATGGACTCTACAACAACATTAAAGCAATCAGCATATAACTCATATGAACCGAAGATTTAGAAGGAGCAGCTACAAAATTAGAAGTATGACTATGCAAAAATCAGAAGCCGGACAGTACCCACCCCCGCTGGGGCGGGGCCTTGGCCAAAGTAACCCCCGTTGGGGCGGGGAGGCGCGCATGTATGACTGATTCTTCTTTGCCGAGTAGGACTTTGGGTGCAACAAGGGGCATGACTTGGACTTGCGGTAATGAGCTAGAGATTAATAGGACTAGGACCTGCTGACGTGAATAGGAGGGTTGCTATTATTATACAAGGACACGTAACCTTATAAAGGGCGGCAGCATGCTTCTTTTTCTCACACGGACGGTGCAAGATGATTTGGAGAGTAAGTGGGCCACAAATTATATTTTATCAAGGAGACTCCTCCTATTTGGACGGTGCAACAAGAAAGAAGCTGCATGTCATATAACATAATGGAATCACGTGAGCATCATGCCTCATTTTCCTCCTTTTATTCGGTTTTGGCTATCAAGTGGGGTGACAAGTGGGCCTTTTATGGGATTTGGACGAAGCCTGATACAAGCCAAAAAAAGGAAGGGAGTTAATATATTAGACATATTATATTAGTATTATTATTAGCTTAATATAAGATAATATATATTATATTATATATATTCAATTAGGATTCCTCCAGCAAGGAAATATAGAGGAGATAGGCGAGAGCAGCTTAGGTCCTTTGGATAGGAGCATATAATAGATATATATTAAATTAATTAGATAATAGGAAAGCACGTGACCTGTTATATAAGAGAAAGGGAAGAGCAGCTTGGAAGAAAATATATATATATATATATTAGATAGAGCAGCTTTATTTATTATTCAATTAATTCTATTAGTTTAGTTTTAATTTAGTTTTCAATAAAAATAATAAATCCTAGTTGAAAGGAGATTTGGAGATTGAAACAAGTGAAAGCCATTGGAGATCCAGATCAAGAGCAAGAAGGAGGACGAATTTGCCGGCAACAAATTCAATTCTTTTCCTTAATCTTTTTCTTATCTTTTAATGCGTATTCAAGTGTGGATTCTTAGTTTTAATTCAATGAACTAATTCTTTGTTTAAGATTGCAATGGATCTTATTGTGTAATTTATTTTATTATGCTTCTCTATTAATTATTATGATCCATCGTTGTGAATTGTCTATTGTGATTTGGAATTAATTGTTTAATTGCCTAGCTAACAATTACCGTGATAATCTATATAAAATCGGAAAAGGAGTATAGATTTAGATCTGATCATAATAGCATGTGTTTGTGATTTTTGCATAGATGAAAATTATGATTCGTGTTTAGAATAGAGCTATTCCTTTACGCCATATGTAATCTAATAGTGAACTTGTGAATAAATCCTTTTTAATTGTAATTCACATATAAATATAGTGAATTAGTTAATTAGGGTGTCTTGCTTAATTCTATCATCTGTGGATTTGAGTGAGTATGGTATGATGCATCGAGAGGTGGTTATATTTATTTTCGTGTTCTTGATTAACAATTTAGAATAGAGAGAATAATTGATGAGAAGTATGTTAACTTAAATAAAGCAATAAGTGAAGTTGTGATCTTAAATCTCCGTAATCTTAATTAACTAGGGGTAATTAGTGGTAATTAGAAGTAGTTTAATTATATAATTTGAAATTCATTCGTTTAAATAAGAGTGAGTTGGTTACGGGTTAGTACTTGGTGAATCTTATTAAATAATTCCTCGTGAGAACGATACTCCACTTTCACATTATTACTTGTTGACCACGTATACTTGCGTGTTGTGCGTAACTAGATTTTACCCACCACTAACTAATAAGTATATATATTGGTTAATTTATATTAAATTAGAAGTTATAGTATGAAATAATATAATTTGAATATTAAAGCCTTAATTAACTATGGTGTTATAGTAAGTGGTTTAAGAATCACTTAAGTAAATAGTGAGTTAATTCACATCTGTTTAAATAAGATTGAGTTGGTTACGGGTTAGTACTTGGTGAATCTTATTAAATAATTTCTCGTGGAAACGATACTCTACTTTCACTTTATTACTTGTTGACCACGTATACTTGCGTGTTGTGCGTAACTAGATTTAATCTAACAAGTTTTTGGCGCCATTGCAAGGGAATTAATTTAATAATTATTTGCCAATATTAACTTCAATCAAATTAGTCTTAATTTAAATATTTTTTTATATTATATTTTATTTAATTCTCTTCCTATTTTACTCTTTTTTTTCAAGTACCATGGATGACTTTGCGTATTAATGGCCACACACGAACATTACTCAACCAAGGGAAATAGGGATTGATGGACTTAATACATCTTCTGCAATATTAGCACAGATTGAAGAGCTTTCGAAGACGTTGGAGGTTATCGCAGCCCAACGAAGTCGAAGGATGGCAGTTACGTGTGATTATTGTGCTGGCAACCATCAAAGTCATCAATGCACCGTCAGTTTTGAACCGGTACAATATAGTGGTGATTACCTCAACAACTATGCAGATCCTAACTATCACCAAGATTTGGGGTGTCACTCGGATTCTTCATGGAGCTACAATTATGAAGACCAATACTATGCTCCAAATCCATCATGCACACCGGAATTTTCATGTCCACCCCCATTGCCACAAGAAGAAAATCCAAATCTGAGGGAAGTAATATTGAAGGGCATAGCAGACTTAGAGGAGATGAGGATTAGTCTGGAGTTGTCAAACCAAAATCTTCATAATCAGACGGAGCAACTCATCACTACATCAACCAATGGTCCTGAAGACATGGATTTCGAAATGCAAACAGATAATTCAAGGCTGGGGGAATTGTTGTCCAAGTTCATAGCGTCGAATGAGGATAAGATGAGTAATCAAGCAAGGTCAATTCGAAATCTTAAGAATAAGATAGAGCAAATGACCAAAGCCTTAAACAACCTTCCTCCAAACACTTGGCTTAATGACATGAATGACAAAACTGACGGAGAATCCGAACCAAATCTACGACTAGATGAGCCACAGGATATCGAAAGTGTGGAGACAAATGGGGATAATGAAATAGAGGTCAATGAAGATCTAACGGGGTCTCCACCACACATCAAAGAGTCGGTTAGATTTGCAAAACCCTGCCCGATTGGTAGTCATGTCGTCTGCGAAGCTCTTTATAACATAAGAGCAAGTACAATTTTGAAGCCATGGTGGGACGAGAGAGAGAAGATAGACGAAGATCCCATTGTGTGTGACAAGCTTCCATGCCCCAAAGTAATCACATACACAATGGAGAAAACACCTAGCTGTTGGACCTTCTTCGTGGAGATTAGACTGAATAAGAGAATGCTAGGTGACTTTGATGCGCTGGGCATCGCATGTGGGAACTTCCCAAAAGATTATTTTTTTACTGATGGATGGAGGGTCCCTCAACTTTCGAAGAGGAATTGGATAGCGTTGACCAGACAAAGTCCGGCTAAAGGACTATAAATCAAGCGCTTATTGGGAGGCAACCCAAGTTTAATTTTTATTTTTAGTTTTTTTTAGGTTTCATATTATTTTTTAGGTTTGTCATTTTTTTAGGATTTAATAAACGTGATTCTATCATGTTCACAGGTGAGTCAGGTTCAACTCGAGTGTGGTGCCCGATTCATTCCAATGAGCTAGCTTATTCTTCAGACTTAGCAGACAAGGAGGGACATTGCTATATTTTCAGGGAAGTCCTCTCTTTTAATTTTTCCTATCTTAGCCATTGAGGACAATGTCTGTTTTAAGTTTGGGGGTATTTATCATGTTTAGTATTTACTTGGGCAATGTTTTGATGGAATTTGATTTTGGCCAATGATAAGTGGGTAGTTAATGTTTTTAACTCTTGGAGAATTGATGAGCATGCTTAGTCTATATTTTAACTCATTAGTTGGTTTCACACTACTTGCGAAATTTTGAAATTTTTACACATATCCATTTGTTTAGCTAGTTGGGGTTAAATTTTTTTTGACTAAATGCCTATGAAAAATATCATTGCAACTTGAGAAACCTTATTTGAGCATCATTCAAAGTGAAGATTAGGCACTCACATAAGTTTGGGAGAAATCTTGGGATATTTTTGAAAAAAATTGAAACCTTCCTGAGTTAAATAATTGAATCATGTGGTGGGTCGAGATAGAGCGTAAAATGCACTCTCCATAAACACAGGCACGAGATGGAGCGTAAAACGCACTCGTTTAATGGAAGTGAAAAGTGAGATGGAGCGTAAAACGCACTCACTAAAAAAAAGAAGAGAAAAAAGAGTATTTTTGAAATACTTGGAAAAGGTTCATATAAGCTTAAACGTTTAAATATCCGGTTGATCCTCAAGAAAAAAATTGTGATTTGTCTTTATTAGCGGAGATTGATGTGATAAGAAGTTTTGAGAGTTGTTTTTGAAAATATTTTATGAGTGTTGGTTGATCTTATCTAAATCATAACTAGTTTGAACATGTGGATGCACACACGTACTTAAAGGATCTTGAGTAGTTGTGGAAATAAAGAAAGTTGTTGAAAATTTTAGACAGAGCATATTTTTTTTGAAATTTTCTATGGGTCATCATTTTTTGTAACATTTGAGGCCAGTGTTCAAATTCATATTGACTCATTGCCTGAGTGGATCATTCCTAGAGGTTGAATTATTTTTAATTGTGTTTTTGCTTGAGGACAAGCAAAGTCTTAAGTTTGGGGGTATTTGATGAGTGGGTTTAATACCCACTAATAGATAGTCTTAATAGCTTGAGTCTTAAGGTTTTCAAGTGAATTTCCCAAAATTTTACTGAATTTTATATTATTGTGTGCAGGAAATGAATTGAATGCAAAAGGAGTTTAAAAGGGCAATTTTTAGCACACTTGCAGGGCTTTCTAATTACAAGTTCATATCCATGCAAAGCCTTGCATGTATTCAATTGAATTATTCCAAGCAACTCATGGACTCTACAACAACATTAAAGTAATCAGCATATAACTCATATGGACCGAAGATTTAGAAGGAGCAGCTACAAAATTAGAAGTATGACTATGCAAAAATCAGAAGCCGAACAGTACCCACCCCCGCTGGGGCGGGGCCTTGGCCAAAGTAACCCCCGTTGGGGCGGGGAGGCGCGCACGTATGACTGATTCTTCTTTGCCGAGTAGGACTTTGGGTGCAACAAGGGGCATGACTTGGACTTGCGGTAATGAGCTAGAGATTAATAGGACTAGGACCTGCTGACGTGAATAGGAGGGTTGCTATTATTATACAAGGACACGTAACCTTATAAAGGGCGGCAGCATGCTTCTTTTTCTCACACGGACGGTGCAAGATGATTTGGAGAGTAAGTGGGCCACAAATTATATTTTATCAAGGAGACTCCTCCTATTTGGACGGTGCAACAAGAAAGAAGCTGCATGTCATATAACATAATGGAATCACGTGAGCATCATGCCTCCTTTTCCTCCTTTTATTCGGTTTTAGGCTATCAAGTGGGGTGACAAGTGGGCCTTTTATGGGATTTGGACGAAGCCTGATACAAGCAAAAAAAGGAAGGGAATTAATATATTAGACATATTATATTAGTATTATTATTAGCTTAATATAAGATAATATATATTATATTATATATATTCAATTAGGATTCCTCCAGCAAGGAAATATAGAGGAGATAGGCGAGAGCAGCTTAGGTCCTTAGGATAGGAGCATATAATAGATATATATTAAATTAATTAGATAATAGGAGAGCACGTGACCTGTTATATAAGAGAAAGGGCAGAGTAGCTTGGAAGAAAATATATATATATATATATATATATATATATATTAGATATAGCAGCTTTATTTATTATTCAATTAATTCTATTAGTTTAGTTTTAATTTAGTTTTCAATAAAAATAATAAATCCTAGTTGAAAGGAGATTTGGAGATTGAAACAAGTGAATGCCATTGGAGATCCAGATCAAGAGCAAGAAGGAGGACGAATTTGCCGGCAACAAATTCAATTCTTTTCCTTAATCTTTTTCTTATCTTTTAATGCGTATTCAAGTGTGGATTCTTAGTTTTAATTCAATGAACTAATTCTTTGTTTAAGATTGCAATGGATCTTATTGTGTAATTTATTTTATTATGCTTCTCTATTAATTATTATGATCCATCGTTGTGAATTGTCTATTGTGATTTGAAATTAATTGTTTAATTGCCTAACTAACAATTACCGTGATAATCTATATAAAATTGGAAAAGGAGTATAGATTTAGATCTGATCATAATAGCATGTGTTTGTGATTTTTGCATAGATGGAAATTATGATTCGTGTTTAGGATAGAGCTATTCCTTTACGCCATATGTAATCTAATAGAGAACTTGTGATTAAATCCTTTTTAATTGTAATTCACATATAAATATAGTGAATTAGTTAATTAGGGTGTCTTGCTTAATTCTATCATCTGTGGATTTGAGTGAGTATGGTATGATGCATCGAGAGGTGGTTATATTTATTTTCGTGTTCTTGATTAACAATTCAGAATAGAGAGAATAATTGATGAGAAGTATGTTAACTTAAATAAAGCAATAAGTGAAGTTGTGATCTTAAATCTCCGCAATCTTAATTAACTAGGGGTAATTAGTGGTAATTAGAAGTAGTTTAATTATATAATTTGAAATTCATTCGTTTAAATAAGATTGAGTTGGTTACGGGTTAGTACTTGGTGAATCTTATTAAATAATTCCTCGTGAGAACGATACTCTACTTTCACATTATTACTTGTTGACCACGTATACTTGCGTGTTGTGCGTAACTAGATTTTACCCAACACTAACTAATAAGTATATATATTGGTTAATTTATATTAAATTAGAAGTTATATTATGAAATAATATAATTTGAATATTAAAGCCTTAATTAACTATGGTGTTATAGTAAGGGGTTTAAGAATCACTTAAGTAAATAGTGAGTTAATACATGTGTGGAGTATATTATTATAGTAAGTGCCTTTATATATATTACTTGGCATGGTATTATGTAAATGTGAAACGACGTTAATAAAATACGTTGTTAAACCAATATATCTTTAAATAAATATTGATTAGAGAATTAATTAATATTTGAGATACGGTTAAATGTATAGATTAAAGAAATTATTTTGGGGATAATTTATAGAAAGGAAAGAGAAATAATTATTATATATTTCTAATAAGGGATATTAAAATAATTTCTAATATAGAATTATTTTAATAAAAGGGAGGATGTTATTTTAAATAAAAATATTACCTTATATGTCTTAGTATGAGGTAAAATGTATGATTAGTTATTATGGTAAATATATTAAAATATATTTGCTATATGTAATATATGGATGAAAACATTTATCATAATAGAAAATAAACTTATTATCTATTTTCTATAATACGTGTACATGTGTCATACATACAATTACTTTAGTGAGACGTGAATATTATTTTAAAATAATATCTTGAAAAAATGAGTAAGTCATTTTATTATGATTAATGCCTCTATTGGAGAAAATATAATCAAAATGTATTATATCATGTTATGAAGGAATACATAATAGTAATTATATCTTATGTATTTCCAATAGGGTTAACTCTACAAAAGAAAACTAAGTTATTTTAATGTATTAAATAACTTAAGTTATTAATTTACCATAGATTTTATAATTAATAAAGTAAATATTAATTAATCTAAGCATAAAGGTTATACATATTATAAGTATATAATTATTTGAGGTAACTTAGTATTAAAGTGCATGTGTCACACAAACCTTATATTAAAGGAATATTAAAGTGTGGTGGGAGTGATAATAAGCTTAATATTGAGCCTGTGAGGTATGCCTAGTGTGGCAAAGTGGTAGAAGATGCCATTCATTAAATAAATTAATGAAAGAATGATTAAAAGGATTTGATTAGTATTATTATGAGAATTTATTTGATATGTGCAAGTGTATATGTTATGAGAACATATAAATATGGTAATACTTTATAACCATATTATAAAATAAAATATTAGTTGGTGAGATTGTTGTGTTAAGCTTAAGACCTATTAAATTCTAAGCTTATATAATTATGCCTTGTGTAGCATAAATAGTAGAGTTAAATCAATTGAAGGTTTAACTATAAGTTTTAAAAGGAGAGTTAATTGGTAAGTTAGTGAATGAATTGATATTAATTATCATTATAACATTTGAGTATATTTGAAAATGGTGGGATAATAATGCCCAACTATATTATATAATTAGTCCAATTAAAATATTATTGGATTAAGCTAATGTACATGAGGTACATTATTATAAGTGTAAGGTATATATATATATATATATATATATATATATATATATATATATATATATATATATATATATATATATATATATATATATATATATATATATATATATGTGTGTGTGTGTGTGTGTATCCATAACTTATATTAAAGTAGCAATATTAAGCCATTTTAATTGACTTAAGAAGCTAAGAAGGAAGAAAAAGGAGTATATTAGTATCTAACTATTAATACATGCTGAGAAACCAAATTGGTTGTCCCATTTTGAGAGTCCCATCTCTTTCTTCATCACGTGAGTAGCCCAATGGCCTATCTTCCTACCTTACTGAAATTGAGAACGGTAATGATGGCTAGGCAATAATGAAGGGGAGTGGCTCTAATAGTAAACACCAACTACTCTTCAATACCCATCAAATTCTTGTTCTTCCCGTTAGTTTGGAATAGTGGGCAAAACTTTGGACTGTGTAATTCATTCTCTATAAAATGAAGCTCTTTTCCTCTCAAATTGAATTGCTGAAATTCTGCTAAGTCCTTATAGAGTGTGAGAGTGATGAACCAGTGAGCTATCTGTCTTTGGAAGCAAAAGTTAGCAATTCATATCACAACGGTAACATATCAGTGTTCTTACTTTGACAATTGAAGAATTCTAGAATTTCTTGAAAATTACTTGTGAATTGAATTATGAAGTTATTTAGAAGTTGCTAACATGATGTTAGTTCAGTTAGTATTCATGTATGAAGTCATTAAGATTATTCTAGACGTGTTAAAATTTAAGAATTTCGAGTATGGGTTTGGTTTCTGCAGAAGCAGAGTCGTTTCTGAAACTGTCTAGAGATGGCGCATCTGCACCAGTCCTGCAAGTTCAAAACGGCGCAGCTGTGCCATATGCTGTTGTCTGAGTCTGTTTTGGGGCAGCGCAGCTGCGCCACTCCCATGGCTTAGCACAGCGCAGCTGCGCTATGCACCAATCAGAATTTTCACTTTCTGTTGCAAGCTGATAAATTCTAGCATAATAATATCACTTAGACATACATGAAAATAGGTTTAACATGTAAAAATATGTACCTTGACGTAGAATGAATGCTCTTGACTTCGTTAGTATGCGATTTCTAAAGAAAGTTATAAGTTTTGAAAATGGACTTTGACTGATACTTGAAATGTTTATATTCTGACTTCTAAGCAAGTTTATATGGTCTAGATATGCATGACATAAGATTCAAAGTTGTTTTGTATGAGTTAGATTGCTTTGATTTGGTTTAAAACGATTTCAAAGGCAAACTCGGATAGTTTTGCAAACTAAGTTTTATAAACGTTGAGTGGTTATATTTTAACCTTGTAAGCATGTGTAGAAATATGTACAAATGAGTATGACATGTGATCCAAAGTTGCCTTACATGATTAGGTTGACCTAGTTGTGCATGGAAATAGGTATGCCATGTGGTTTCAAACCCCTTTGAATACCATGAATCTCTTAGTCGCTTTAGTGAGTGGTTCTAAAGAAAACTTGAAACCTTGAAATTAAACTTAAAGGAACTTGTGTACTTAAAGTTCTAAATGTGATAACATGCGTATATGGCATAATTAGCTATGAAATGAGATTTAAAGTTGTTTTACATGCACAAGTTGCTTTAACTTGGCTTAGAATGACTTCTAAAGGCAAACTTAAACGTTTTGAAACCCATATCCATGAATATGGTGCTACCTAACCTCTGAACTTGTAAGAATTCATGCTAGTACTAGTTGCGTCATTAAACATGGCCTATGAATGCACTCACTTAGTTTAACACAATAAAAAGTTATCCAAGCATGAGTTTAGATATGTTTTAAACTACACTAGTTATGTGTAAATGATGAGAATACTTACAAGCGTGCACATTACAAATTATAGGACCTTCTCATATGAAAAGATGGTTAATATAGTTGGCCTCATTATTTCATGAATTTGTTGGCCTTAATTCAGTAGAAATTTCCAACTAGAGACACATTATGAGAATGTGGACTTGAGGTGACCCTAAGAAAGTCTAAGACCTTGTTAGATGTATGTTGCTATGTGTTAATACTCTTGCATGCTAGAAAACTAAAATGAAACCAGAAATCAAAAGCCAAATCTGGTCTGGATAGGGAGCTGCATAGCTGTGCCCCTCCCAGGTCTAATTGTGGCGCAGTTGCGCCACAGGGTAATTTTGCCTGATTATTTTAAATGCAGTCTGAACCTTGTGGTAGGCTTATATTGTTATCATAAGATATAAAACAGAGTCTAAATGATGCTTTGAGTGTTGATTAATGTAATGATGATAGAAAACCCAGAATTGATAAATTTTTCTAAGGTTTGAGAAACACAAAGATAATGTGAATTATGTATCTATGAGTTTTAAAATATGTGTGTCGAACACATAAGTAGTTAAGTGTGTATGAATGTTGATGTCAAATGTGGGTAGTTAAGGTAAACCTATACATACTTAGTTATTCTAAGAACATGATGAGAAAGTGAAAAGAAGGTTGTACAAACCTAGTTAGAAAATAATATACAATTGTTCTTATACTTAGAGCATATGAAATGTATGAAGGTGTATAACTGACAAGTGTGAAATCCATGATTATATAACAGAGGATTACACGAAGTGCAGAGATCTTTAAGCAGTTAAGTCGTAGTTGTTAAACTACAAATCAGGCAAGTCTTTTAGTTCCTATTTGTTATATAAAATTGATAACTGTTAGTTGAATTATATTATTCTATGAGAATTTTGATATGAAATGCATATGGAATATGTATGATATTTGAAAGCTGATCTTTGATGATATATTTATGAAGTAAATCTCTATGCCTGTTATGTGAGAAGTAACATGCGTAGTATATTTAAATGATTATGAATGCATAAACTGAGCATGATATTATATGCTATGTAATGTATAAAAACTATTAGAATTGCTGAGCTGTCGAGCTCACTCTTTTAAATAACCATTTTTGTAGGTTAAGGATTCACGGTAAAGTTACATGCTAAGTGATTGATAGAGTTCCGTAGTTTCGTAAAGAGATCGACGTAGTTATCTAATGATACGATCTTGAACAATTTTTAAGTTTATACAATGTACTTAATAGTTACTTATGATGTATAACACTAGTCGTGTAGTAAGGATGTATTAGTTAATACATAGAGGATATCGAATCAAGATGTAAAATCTTATACAGTAATTCGAATAGAAAGAATCATAATACATTTGACTCAAGGTTATGTAATTGATTCAAGATTATGAAATCAATAAAAGATTTTATTCAAGAGGATGGAAAAAGTATAAGTTATTCCGCATTTTTATAATATCGAAATTGATGTATCGACAGGGATAATAAATGACCAATATTGTAACTTATAAAAGTTTGGAGTCATTATACAAGATCCTGATATTGAAAGGAGTTTATATTCTAATTTATAATAAATCAAAGTTATATTCATTAAGTTGTGAATGAAAGATGTAATAGTTTGACTGGTAGTACCGTGACTGCACCGAATCCGATGTATTTGAAGGGACCCGGATTTGGGGGCGTCACAGTTGCCTTCAGTGTTGGCATGGCCTTCGGTTGACTTCCTTGGGTTGTTTCCAAGACTTGGATCCCATTCAAGTCTGTTTGTACTTAGTGTTGTCTCTGAGGTTGACTTGGTCACTCCAGGTTTTCCTCTAGAGATGTTGTGAGGCTTCAGGATTATTTCTGAAGTTGACCTGACTTCCCGGGTTTAGACCGGGGCTGACCTATACTTCCCGGATTGAGACTGGGGCTGATATGTACCTCCGGGTTGAGATCGGCGCTGACCTGTACCTCCCAGGTTGAGACTGAGGCTGATCTGTACCTCCCAGGTTGAGATCGGGGCTGACCTGTACCTCTCAGGTTGAGATCATGGCTGACCTGTACCTCTCGGGTGGAGATCGAGGCTAACTTGTACCTCCCAAGTTGAGATCGGGGCTGACCTGTACCTCCCGGGTTGAGACCGGGGCTTACCTGTTCCTCCCGGGTTAATACGGGGGCTGAGCTGATTGCCTGGTATTAAGACCGGGGTTGATTTGACTGTTCGTTATTGAGACTGGGGTTGATTTGATGGCCCGATATTGAGACCGTGGTTGATTTGACGGCCCGGTATTGAGACCGGGGTTGATTTGACTGCCCGATATTGAGATCGGGGTTGATTTCACTGTCCGGTATTGATACCGGGGTTGATTTAATTGCCCAGTATTGAGACCACAGTTGAGTTGATGGCCCTATATTGAGACGGGGGTTGAGTTGATGATAGTTTTGCCCTCCTACAGTGTTAGTAACAGGGAAACAAAATTTTGAGTGTCTACAGATGCCCCACTTTATCATATTTATGCAATGCAGTGAAATGGACATGATAAAGATTAGTAGACACGGGAAATGCACAAGCAAAGGGGAGGCAATTCATGGCATGATATGCGATGAATGTTAGATACCTTCGAGGGGGTAAGGTTATCACTGATTTGATTACATTAGCTTTTGATGGGGATAACGTTACCCGTGATAACCCTTGTTGCAGCATTACCACGTAGTTGCTGGGAAGATATCAAAGTTAGGCTATCACAGATGGTTCTCGTCACTTTCTACTGGGGGTGATGTACTCCGTGATAGCTTTTGGGGTAGCACTATCAAACGATTACTGGTAGGGGAACCACTGATAGGTTTGTTAGTTCCCAGTAGGCACACAATAGATCTAGAAGGGAAGGGGGGTTGAATAGATCCTTTGCATTTTTAAACTCTTTTCATTTCTATTTTGTATTGCTAAGAAGTTATCATATGACAAACATAAGAATCATTTCAAGCACATCGGAATAAGTTAAATCTCCCCTTCATTGATATATTGATAAACATTGATACATTGTTCTTGGAGTTAGTTTAGTTGTAAGTAGTTAATACATACATAGCAGTTATAGCAGTTAAGTACATAATGTATTGACAGAATGTAAAAGACACAAAGGGTTTTAAGTGGTTCAGAGACACAAGCTCCTAATCCACTCTCCTGCACTCTCGCAGGAAATCCACTAAGGAATGGGCAGCACCCTGAATCACTAAGATTCCTTCAAGGCCTGCAGCCCTGGAACTTCAGTTCACTAAGAACCTCTTTAAGTCCTCCGACTTGGAACTCCTTTAGTTCACTAAGAACTCTTCAGGGCCAGTAGCCATGGAACTTCAGTTCACTTAGAACTCTTCAAGCCCTCCGGCTTAGAACTTATTTAGTCCTTCTGGACAAGGACCCCTCAGGCCCTGGCTACTTATTGTTGTAGTTGTTTTTGTTGTTTGTACTTTGCTGCTAAGATGTCTTGAAGCTTGATCATCTTTGTACTTAGCAGCTAGGCTTGGTCCTCAGCATTCTGCTTTGAGTTTGGACCTCTTCTCTGGTGCAGCTGATCTTCATTCTGTTCAGCTCATCTTCGCTTGATATCAGCTGTGCACCATCACCACATAGAACTGCTAAGGGCTTTTCATTGTGGGTCACCTTCTTCTGGTCCTTAGCAGCCCTTGAACCTTTCTTGAATGATATGCAGACATGGTTCTGCATCTTTTCTGGTTCAGCTTCTGGTTCTTCATGGTGATCCGTAGAGTGGCTCTTCTGATCTTCTTTATGCTCAGCCAGTTTCCTGAATGTTATCTTCTTGGCCTTCTCGGCTCTCAGCTTGGCTGCCATCTTTAGTGGCATTCTCATCCTTATTGAGTGAAGCTTTAGTCTGTTCAAGTCTTTCTTTAAGTCTGCTTTAATTCCACCTTCGTAGTCTCACTGTCACTGAGACTTGTTCTGTTTAGCTCAGGTGGAACTCGTAGAGTCAACAATAATGCATTCCAACAACTCAACGAATCTATAACTCAGCAACAACTCTTATCCTTGAAGCTCTGTCCATTAAATACCCTTCCATGATCTTCCCGTTGGAAAGTAGCCGTTGGAAGCTATTTGAATTGCTTCGCAGATCTCGAGTTATTTGGTGCAGACTGCTGATGTGATGTGACAGCTCTTTTTTGACTTTACTGACACAGCAGTCTACTTTTTCACCTATCGCCTCAGAGATGTCACTATTCTGTGTCAGGCTGGTAGTCACCCTTATTACTCCTTTCTGATTCTTTGATTCGAATCCTTAGGAGTTGTCCTTCTGCATCGATGCTCTCAATCAGCAAAGTTCAGATGTCAGTCTTCATATTGATTCATTGCCAGTGCTTCAATACTAAGATGCTCGAACTCCACGATTCTGATGCAGATGTTCTTGGACCTTTATCGTAGTGTGTCTTGTTGAATGTTGCTTTGGCTGGTTGAGACAACACTACTATTCTGAAGAGTGTTCTTGGATCTTCAATGTAGAACACCTCTTCCTTTACTTGTGCAGTGCTTCAACACTTATGCTTGCCTTGACTGATCTAAGGAACTGATAGCTTGACTTGTCGTTCTGGCCTTTTCTGAATAGCAAGACACTTCAGATTTGTGGCATACCCAGCTCTCTTTCTCCTGGTGATCTCCCGTTCACCTATCTTCAATGGGCTGACCCATGCTTAATCACTTTTGTCTTGTTCTTCATAAGCTGGCCGGTATCTCTGTATAAATTGTATCAGTTCCTTCTTCGTTCGGCAACCACTACGATCTGGAGTGATTCTCAAGATCGTTGTCTTCTATTCTCTTGACATCATTTGCACTTACTGACTTTCTGTAGTCAGCTACTATGTCTGAAGTCTTCTTCTGATTTGCTTGTGGAAAACTTTATCTCGAATAGCTTCACAACTTCAATTTGCATATTGATTGAGTTGATGCTTGTATCTTCTGTTAGCTTGCATGCCATTCGTTGAGTGCTCTTTGGTTCCCTTGGAATGTATCTTTGTAGCTCAGACCAGAGACTCCAGGCTTTGGATATTCTGGGAGTGCCCATTTGTTGAGAATCGTGTTGACACTACGATTCTTCCCTTAGCGTTGTGAGCAACCTTTTTGGAAGCCTTAGTTCTGCAAACTACGATTTAGCTTTGTTGCTGCAGACACTACGATTCAAAAATCAGATCTTGACTAGACTACGATTTCTGTATTTATGCTTGTTGTACTCGTCTGATCTGGCTCGACTATGATTTCTGCTTCTGATTAGATCCGTAGACTCCACTGCTTGTAGTGTGATCTACGATTCTTGACTTAGCTCTGGCAGACATTAAGTCGGCTTATAGACAGGCTATCTGTACGATTCTGAACATGACTTTCTTAGCAGACTACGGTTCTGAGAAAGTTCTTCCCGACACACTACGATCCTTTCTTGTTTCTCCCAACAGACTACGAAATCTACTCTCCTTGTAGACTACAATTCTGCCTTGATAGTTCTCGAGTCTTCCTTGTCTCTCCAGGTAGACTACGATGCTGGTGCAGTGCTCGACGATCAGACAAGCCTATCTATTACATTGTATAAGATCAACCTAACAAGCTTGATCTTTCTATATTTATAGTCCTTGTACATCATTTCTTTTTAAGGACTTTACAAAGCTGTTTTGCTTATGTAGGATCAACCTAACATATTTGATCAATTCATTCTAAATCCTTGTACATATATTCCTATTATCTATCAAAGGACTTTATAGCTTTTGTCAACGCAAGCACACTTGCATATTAATTCATTTATATCATAATCAAATCATATAAAATAGGAATACCATTCTTATGAATATTCCTAACAAGGTTTATCAAAGCTGGGCTATCACCAATTGTTTTCGTCTTGTTCTGTCGGGGATGACGTTATCCGTGATGAACCTGCTCACTCTGATGCAGATGATATTATTGAGGCTGCCTTGGTTTGAGACCAAGGGTTTTAGATGTCTGTCGAGACTCTTCACAAGGCATATCTTCTTTAACGGGTAATGTCATCGTATATTTCTGCTGGTTTCTCTGCTGGGGATTCATCTCGGTTACCGAGTTCCTTAGGTGTGTGCTTCCGATGCCTATCTTGATGATAATTTACACCGATAGTTGGCAATAGGGAAATTGAATCACCAATCCTTCTTGGTGCTCCTTTTGAGGATGTGTATAACAGATTCCATCATCGGGGATGAATTATTATATGGCTTCTGTCACCTGATCATTCCTGACGCTTCGCTGGGGTTGAGCCAACGGCTGAACTGTCATTGGTCAGTACCCAACGCTTCGTTGGGGTTGAGCCAACGACTGAACTATCATCAGTCAGTACCCGACACTTCGCTTGGGTTGAGCTAACAGGCTGAACTGTCATCGGTCAGTACCCGACGCTTCGCTGTGGTTGTGCCAACGGCTGATCTATCATTGGTCAGTACCCGACGCTTCGCTAGGGTTGTGCCAACGGCTGATCTGCCATCGGTTAGTACCCGACGCTTCGTCGGGTTGCACCAACAGTTGATCTGTCATCGATCAGTACCCGACGCTTTGCTGGGGTTAAGTCAACGACTGATCTATCATCGTTTAGTACCCGACTCTTCGCTGGGGTTGTGCCAACGGCTGAACTGTCATCGATCAATACCCGACGCGCCGTTGAGGTTGTGCCAATAGCTGAACTGTCATCGGTCAGTACCCGACGCTTCGCTGGGGTTGTGCTAACGGCTGAACTGTCATTGGTTAGTACCCGACGCTTCGCTGGGGTTGTGCCAACTGCTGAACTGTCATCGGTCAGTACCCGACACTTTGCTGGGGTTGTGCCAACGGCTGAACTGTCTCGGTCTGTACCCGATGCTTCGAAAGTCGCACTTTTTGGCAATTTTGCGCAGTTTTTTGGTTATTTTTTTAGCATTCTTCTTCCTTGATCCCCAAACATTTCTTCGGGATGAATACCAAGGGTTTTCAAAAAGTCCCCTATTTCTGTCAGGATTACGCTGCTTAAATGCAAGATTTCAGTATAAACCGTTCAATCGCGTAGCAATTTTTCTCAGATTTGACTTTTCGGCTCATAGGAATTCTGTTTCAACTCGAACCGAACAGAGCCCAGGGGAGTCAGACCCACCCTGGGTAGCCGCAGGTAGAGGTGTGGCTGCCGCGGGTGGGCATGCTTCCACATGTGGCTTTATATTGGGCAGCGAAATTCATTATTTTGAAGTTTCATTTCGAGTTTCAAACAGAATCTGATCTTCTTTTTTAGATCTACAGAGTTCGGGCAGCCTTTTTTTTTATTTCGTCAGCTTCTACGCGTTCAGCGCATTGCATGTAACGTTTTACGTCCTTTTTTTCCGCAAGTTTTGGCCGTTAAAAGCATGTAAACCACGTAGGGGGCTTTTAGATGCAATGTATGAAAAAATGTATGCTTATATGACTTGCTAAAAATTATCTGACTTCATATGTATGCATATCTTACTGTAATGCATGTTTTGATTTAAGAAAATTCTGATTCTAAGACAGTTATATTTTGCTCTTTTTGATTAGTTTACTCATCCTTTTTGAGGACTAGTGAGCCTGGATTTTCAACTAAAAATGTCCATGGTAATTTGGCTACCATGTGAAGTTTACTTTTGATTTTATTTCATAAATATAAACTGTTCCTGTTTCTGGGAAGGTGTGCTACTGAATGACCACCTAGATATGCCTGTGTGTATGCCGACAGTCCATTTTACAAAGGAGACTATGGCAAAAAAAAATTCAAAAACTCGAGCATTTAATAACATGAAGTTTTGATTCTACTGGGGATTTTTAAATGACCCATGCACGTTTTTAGGATTTATCTTTTGAAAAATATGCAGTTTTGACTTTACTGGATATTTTTAACTGACACATGCATGTTTTGAGACTTAGAAATGCATAGAGTACTGATTTAAAATAATAAGCCACAGGTTTTTGGCTTACCACATCCTTTCTGAGGTGATTTGGAGACTTTGTCCAGGTGATGGACCGAGATAGACCCGGCAGTGCTAGCAGGGTAGTTTCAGGCGTTAGACGGAGATTAGCAGAGTCGGTGATCCGTCCAGCCCAGGACGAGCAGATGATTGATATTGATGATGAGCAGGCTCCTTTTGCTGCTCTTGCCCTGGCTCAGGCACCACGTGCGGAGCTTCCGAGCATTGTTGTGGCGACCCAGGAGTTGTTGGGAGACTTGAGTCATCATCCATCGAGATTTCTCCATGCCAACGAGGTGACTTAAAGTTTTTTTCTTTCTGGATTCTCTTTCGTTCTTTTGCCATTCTCGGGGCACAGGTTTTTGACATGGGTTGGTTTTTGATGCAGGTTCCTGGCTTTACGCAGCCTCTAGGGAACTAGTTCAACGTGCACTCCTTGTACCATACTTTTCCCCAAGACTATATGGATATCATTGATGGCTGGAGGTTTCAGGCCTTCTTTTCTATTCTTCCCAACCGTTGCCCCTGGGGGTATATGAGGTCTTTGTCTGAGCGCTGGTTCCACCAGACTCAGTCCCTTCATTTGTTGGATTGTGAGGTGATGATGACTCCTATGGACTGGAGGTTCATCACCAGTGTGACGCCCCCAAATATGGTTTCCTTGAACCTCGGACCTGGTACGTTACGATACATCATTTCTATAACTATTGCGGAAGATATAAACATAAATTGTTTATACAATAACTTTTACAACATAATTCCCAAGGTCTATAACCTTAACTTAATACCTGCATCCAATATCTTACACGACATACAATGTCATTTGTATCTAATACTATTACCATTTTAACCGTACCATATTCCAATCCTGGAACTTGTCTTTGCCTTTGCCTGTGACTGAAGTTTCGTCTTAATCTAAAAGTTTTATCATGTTATAGCAAGGGTGAGCAACAAATTTGCCCAGCAAGTTTTAAATACAAAGGAAGATATTTTATGATTGAAAAGAATAATAAGCTGACAAACTTTCAACAATATAATAATTATGAAAGGACATGAATCAATAATGCTGAATAGCCAACAATGAACATGAACAAATTTATTTGAACCTTAGGGTAATGAAGGTGATCAGCCTTTCATACCTGATGAACATATGCACTAAGTGCGAATCAATAATCAGTATAGATATGAATAATCAACAATCATTATTCACGAACATGCTTTGAAAATATAACTCAAGTTGAGTTAAAGAAAACTTGCTGGGCAAATTTGTTGCTCACCCTTGCTATAACATGATAAAACTTTAGATTAAGACGAAACTTCAGTCACAGGCAAAGGCAAAGACAAGTTCCAGGATTGGAATATGGTACGGTTAAAATGGTAATAGTATTAGATACAAATGACATTGTATGTCGTGTAAGATATTGGATGCAGGTATTAAGTTAAGGTTACAGACCTTGGGAATTATGTTGTAAAAGTTATTGTATAAACAATTTATGTTTATATCTTCCGCAATAGTTATAAAAATTATGTATCGTAACGTACCAGGTCCGAGGTTCTGGGAACCCAGAATTGGGGGCGTCACAGTTGGTATCAGAGTTGTAGGTTATAAACCTTAGGTAGGGTTACCTTAGGCTATAATCGTAGGAATGAGGATAAGGAATAAACTCAAATAGAGTCTGAAATTTAAGCGATGAATTTGGGCAAGATATTGGTAAGTTAATAAGATTCAAAGAAGAGTCATGATAAGTAATAAAGATCCAGAGTTACCTAACTCTGATAATAAAGATGAACAGTAATAATGAATAGATAGAGTCTAAAAGACTAAAAGTATAAAGGGAAAGAAGAACGTAAAACAAAACGATCATAACATGGAAAAAAATTATAATATAATACGATTATAATATGAGATCACAACATGATCTGACGAGGTCATAAAAAGGACAGATGATCAATCAAATGGTTGAAAACTTTATAGAAGAATTGCTATACGAATAGGGTACTATAAAATTATACTATTCAAACTCAGGAATGAGTTGTGAATTGTAGATACGGATTAAATGAAATTCGTATCGAGTATTGAGGGAGCTAGGATTATGTGGGATTTCAATTGAGGACTCATGTGATAGCTGAGTTGTACAAACCTTTGTATGGGCGGGGGTTTTGTGCTTGGTCTAACGACTACTTAGTTTATCACATTGATAATTATTGAAATGTCGGTGTCGCGCTATTCGCTATATGTATGATGAGAAGGTGATTCTTTTCTCATGTGTATAACGGATAGGTAGAGAATATAAGATTAGTTGCGAGTTCTTAAAACTCATACTTATGGTAAGTTCGTGACTCATAATTATATGAAATATTTTGAACCCCTCAGCGAATGGATGCCAATGGTCTGTCTAGAACAAGTTCTTAAACTCATATGATTGTGGAAAGTTCCTGAACTCATAACGTGTGGTAAGTTTGACGAAATGGGTATAATTAAGTGTGAATGGAGTATTAAGGATAATAGGAATAGATAGCCTGATTAAGCAATGGATCATTAGTGGAAGCGTAGGTATTCTAAATCTTCTAGCTATGCAAGACGTCGAAATTTTTTGACATCAAGCTAAATTCGCACTGATGTGCCTTTTTCGAAATAAAATGAATTTTTGGTTATCTTCAAAACATGGTTACAACTGTGTATGTGTGGACTTCGGGACCCTGACACATCGCTACCTGTTGCAACATGATAATTTCAAAAATGATTTTCAATAGTTTTGAACTGTTTAAAGAAGAGTCTATGCTAATTATTTCGGCTAGACAGCAATGATTTGAAATATCAAAATGTGTTTTATTTATCATTGATACATCTTGTAACCTGGTGCAGAGATGATAAAAAGTTGATGAAGTTGTAAATACAGGAATACTTAGTGTTGAATTCTATCTAAAAATCGTTGTTCCACTATTGTATGATGTGTTATAACAAAGTCGCACAATGACGGAATCCTCAAACGTGCTGTAAATACAGTACGGTATCATGACATCATTTTCAAAATATTTTTTTTATAATTAATTGCCAATGGGGTTTGGCTATACATAAATATTTTGATTGAAATTGAATTATTGGTATGAGTCTAAGCTATTTGATTCAGCTAGACCAACGTTTATGAAAATTCTGAGCGTTCTTTGGGAATTTTCCTGAACCAAATTATTTTGGTGCGGAATCCGATAAGACTGAGGTAAGCATCCCAAAATTTGGGAAAATTTTGTGCGCCTAAGGCGGATAAGAGGAACAGGGAAAAATTGTTCCGACCAGCAGTACTTAATAAGTACAGGGCATAACGGGCTAATTACCCTCTATGTCTGTAAGTTATGACGGTTAGCGGATGAATTTTTGTATAACCTTTTTGAAAATAAAAGTTCGTAGTCTATATGACTCCTCAGCATGATTTGAAAAATTTAACTCTGGTGAGTGATGATTTGGGTAGCATGTGATGATGAGTATGAAAGGTGTAAGGTGTAAGGTAAATTTCGGGGATAAAATTCTTAGAAGAAGGGGTGAATGTGACAACCCGAGAATTTATAAGATTTGAAATGATTAAATAAAGGTTAAAGGATAAAACCTAGAGTGGAAATAAAGGAATAATTTTTTTTTTTAAAGAATAATCTATATGGTTTATTATTTGATTGAGAATAGAGAAATTATAGGTTACAAAATTTCTAAACCCTAGAGACGAATCTATATGTGTTTGATGGAATATTGAGGATAAGGTACTACGATACCTATAAAGTTTGGTGACCTAATACATAAATTAGGTATTTGAATCAAATGACTTCAAGGGTTATCTTGTATGATTATGTGAGTGTGAGTGTTTATAACTCATTAAGCCAAATATGGTTATTTAGTTAGTAAACTATTAGAATATGTGATTGATTATGTGGATTATGTGTATGATTAAATAAATATACATTATATAATATGTATACATTTATTTTGTATATAGAGATAATTAAGAATATGTATATATTAAAAATATTGAGCATTAGTTCTAGTGATAATAGATTTAATGGACTAAGATGATTGTATGGCCCAAGGAATTATATAAGTAGCCCAATTGTTTATTTAAGGATTAAACTGGTAGCTAATTTGATTTAATAGCAATTAAAGTTGATAAGTAGCCTAATATATTATGTATAGGGCACGTATAGTGGTGACCCAATTTAATTAATGGAGGAAACCAAGCTCATTTTATTAGTAAGTAAACTAAGAAAAATGGAAGCCCAAAGATATATTTGAGTAGCCCAATTGGTGGCCCAATGGAGTGAGGACGTATTGGACATTAAGTAAGCAATTTGGGCCTTTAAAATAAAACCAATTAGGGCCCAAGAAGGCCTTAGGGCAGAAGTTATGAGGGAGGAGCAAGGGGGGAGATGAATGTAATGATTAAGCCACTTTAGTTGGTGAACAACTATGCTAGGTGTTAACCTTGGAGTGGAGCCAACACTTTAACCAAGATCACAAGTTATCCAAAGTGTGCAAGCAAGCTTATAATGATTATGAGAGAGAGAGATATTGGGAGATTACAATAGATATACAAAATATATCTACTAACCCACTACAACCTAAATAATATTTATTTCTTTTCTCTTTCATCTCAATATTTCTTTCTATGCTAGTTAACAAACTACTAGGGAGAGAGAGAGAGAGAGTGAAAGGGAGAATTCAGTCACCATAGAGAGAAGAGAAAGGGAGAGTTCTTCTTAGTTTCATAGTTTCCTAAACAAACATAGGAAGAAAAAGAGGAAGAACTAGCTAAGGTATAAACAATTCCTACTTATATAGTCTAATATCTTTTTGAATTGATTTGAGTTTTGGTTTTTGAGAAGTTATGATTTTGAGGCTTAAAAACCTTGGATATATGTGTTTAATACTATATCAAGTTTATATCTAACCCATTTATGGATCAAAAGTTAGATCTAAACTAAGAAATAGGATATAAGTTTTTCAAAAGTGAGAAAACCTAATTTTTCTAGCCTTACTTGTGTTGATCATGTGATTTGTGATTTTTTTATGAATTAGATCATGGATCATGTTAGATTCATGGGTATATGAGGTATTAGTTTGTGGTATGATATTTTGATAAAGGGTTATGTTTATTATTATGTGAGAATAGGGAAGATTTCTTAAAAAATCACAAGTAATGAAAAATAGATTTTTGTGAAAATGAAGTGTGAAACGAAAATGACCATATCTCTTTTAATATTTTGAATTTTTGAGTGTGGTCAATTTCTAGAGTTAGATATATAAGTCTTCTAATTTTTCCAAGTGGAATCACTGAAAAATTCCATGTAGATTTCCGTGTGGACTATTTTGAACAAAGGACGCCAAACCTGAAAAACCCAAAAAGTAGGCTGTTAGGATTTTTGAAGGGCAGTTTCGGCCACTTAATTTGTGTAATAAATTCCAATCTTTTGGGACATGAAAATATATGATATAAAGTAGCTTGTGTCCAAAAATGAGCTTATTCCGACTTAAATTGAGCAAGTTATGACTATTTCAATATTTACGTTTTTCCTACAAAAATCGCTATAACCGGAGTTCTATAACTCCAATGGCCACGAAATTTAAATTGGAGGCTCATGATAACATGTATAAGATCCCGCCAAAAGTTGGGAATTTCTGGAGTTAAGCGTGATGTAGTAAATTTCTTAAGAAATTAACTAGAAATGGATTTTTGAAAGATACTAAAGGAAATTGAAAAATTCCTGGAAAATTATTTTTGTGTATGAAATACATGTATTTATGTATGAACAAAAGATAAAAAAATAATAAGATGATTTAGTTAAAAAAGAGGAATCTAGCTTGCTGGATTGGCCATCAGGTTACTGGATTACAATCTGGTTTGCTGGATTGGCCATCAAGTGCTGGAATGGTCTGTTTGAATAATCCAGGTTGCTGGATTAGAGGTTAGTTTGAATCCAGGCTTGCTGGATTGGAAAATAGTTTACTAAATTAAAATTCAGTTTGAATCTAAGTTGCTGGATTAGGTATTCGATTTATTAGATTATAAAGAAGGACTTATAAAATGAAAGATTAAGTGTTAATTTACAAGTTGCATGAACAAGTAAGTGTTAAATGGTTTAGTTTTAAAGTAATAGTATTATGAGATAAGTATGATATGCTAATTGAAAGATCAATCTTATAACTGATAGGTCTTTTCAATAAAGCGATTAAATAAGATTGTGTAGCAGTAATCAACGATGCAGGCAAGTTTTCTTTAACTCAACTTGAGTTATATTTTCAAACCTTGTTCGTGAATAATGATGGTTGATTATTCACATCTATACTGATTATTGATTTGCACTTAGTGCATGTTGCATATGTTCATCAGGTATGAAAGGTTGATCACCTTCATTACCCTAAGGTTCAGATAAATTTGTTCATGTTCATTGTTAGCTATTTAGCATTATTGATTCATGTTCTTTCACGATTATTATATTGTTAAAAGTTTGTTAGCTTATTATTCTTTTCAATCATGATATATCATCCTTTGTATTTAAAACTTGCTGGGCAAATTTGTTGCTCACCCTTGCTATATCATGATAAAACTTTCAGATTAATACGAAACTTCGGTCACAGGCAAAGGCAAAGACAAGTTCCAGGATTGGAATATGGTACGGTTAAAATGGTAATAGTATTAGATACAAATAACATGTATGTCGTGTAGGATATTGGATGCAGGTATTAAGTTAAGGTTATAGACCTTGAGAATTATGTTATAAAAGTTATTGTATAAATAATTTATGTTTATATCTTCAGCAATAGTTATAGAAATGATGTATCATAACGTACTAGGTCTGAGGTTTTAGGAACCTAGATTTGGGGGGTCACAATCGGCATCGAGTTTGAGGGTGAGCAAATGCCTGTCGTGGCTGACATCACGCTTACTGCCATTCGATACCTGCTGGGAGTTCCTACGATGACGATCAAGGGTCGGACGGTTCGATCGGGTCCCTTGAGTATAGATGCCCAGAGTAGGGGATTTACTTGAGCCTCTGCCTGATGATCAGAGAGTTAGAGATCGCATTCTGAGGCGATTATTTCTGGTGATCATCAGAGGTTATTTTGTGGCGGACAACTCCTCGACTGTGTCCTTCGCCCCGATTAGCGCTACCCGATATGTAGAGCACCTCAGTGACTTTGATTGGGGTTCCTACACCTTTGTCTATTTCTCCAAGGTATGCGCATGCTCTCGGAGGGTTTGACGGAGGCTTGGTTAGGGTTTTACCCATTTCTGCTGGTGAGTACATCTTTCTTGTACCTTTTTGATTTATGCATTTATATTTGTCAATCTTGGTCACTGATGACTTTTCATATTGATATGGCCAGTTCTGGGCGTATGAGAGGCTTCCTTGCCTACGGCTTGCCACTTCTTTAGGTCTGGACACCTATCCCCAGGGACGGTGTTGGCATCACTCCACTTTGACGGAGGTCCCTGTTGCTGAGGGATTTACCCATTCCCGCCTGCAGTTGGAGCTTTTGACAGCCGGAGCGATCATATGGATTCTATATACCTCCGAGTTTTTAGCTGTTGGATTTGAGGGAGGTTTCCCCACTAGTCGGGAGTTTGTGTTGTCGACCCGCAGAGTCCCATTTTTGACAGAGGGAGGCTGGGAGCTTTATTTAGGAGAGCGTACGATCAAAAGCATTATGGGGCAGATCCGCATTCCCATTGTTCCTCTTGCTTGGCATCATTGGCCATTAATCCTACCACTGACAGATATCCCTATGGAGGGCATAGATGGCTTTACCCTATTAGAGGGCCCTTACAGCCAGGTGGCATTTAGCAGCTGGTGGAGTCCTAGCACTTTCGGGGCTCAGACTCGTGCTACTTAGTTTATGGCAGACATGGTGCCTGGGTCTGTGATGATGATAGACTAGATAGCTTGCCTCAGGGAGTCGACTCATTTGGACCAGATCACAGGGCTGACCCAGCAGTTGGAGAGAGCTTACTTATTTATTAGGCATCTTGGCATAGATCCATCAAAGGCATCTTCTTTTGACCCTTCTAGCTCAGGAGCGGGCCCCTCCTCAGGTATATTTTCCAACAATTTTTCAAGGGCTGATCCTCCCTTGTACTGCTCAGACATGTCTGATGACCGCAGTTTTGTGTCCACTGAGGATATGGAGCAGGTTAACCACCTGAGCGTAGATATTTTGGATCTTTTTAGATAGCTATTGTAGCTATATCTTTTGGTCGCCACTGTTTTGGCTATTGGGCGGCTGTACCCCATTTTGATAAACCACTGTTAGTAACTGGGGGGTGGTGTCCCATATTCCTGTACTTTTTATTTTGCTTTGTATTATCAGACATGAATGATGCTTGTAGTAGATAGTTTGCTGTAGGTATGCATGATATTTCCTATCTATCACATCATATTTATCATTGTCATTATGCATGTATTACGTTATGTGTATACATGTTAGACAGATGGGTTCAGATTTGACCCCTAGATGGTCTTGTGATACGGTGATACAGATGGCATCGTCTACCGTTAGCCGTATCGAGCATTTACCACCGTCTGAGGTGGCATCGTCGTTGAGATCGTGGTACGAGAGCCTGCCCTTCCCGACTAGAGGGATAGTGGATCAGATGCTGGGGCATTTGTTGGCCCTCGTAGACTTTTAGGTGCCATACGGGTTCAAAGATGGCATTTTATTTTGCTGGATACCTGATCGACAGGTCTTTCACTTTGGGCATCGTGAGTTGACTCCGACCCTTGAGGAGTACCAGCGGTTTACTGGCTTAGCTTTAAAGGTGCCATGCGCTCGCACGGCGATCAGTGATATGAGGAGACCATTTATACGGATGTTAGCTCTTCGCTAGAGCGCAGTGATGGATGAGATTATCTCTGGACGTATGATCTCCATCGACTTTTTGATCGATCACTTTGGTGAGCTCGACAATTACGATCGACATGCTGGGGATTTTATTATATCTGCAGAGGCATTGCATTTGGCAACGATAGACATTTTGCTGATGTGCATCGTATCCTACGTCTATATGCCGCTACGCTTGGACCATTTAGATGTGGGATTGATAGCTGTGGTGCGTGCCCTTAGGAAGGGTAGCACCATTATACCGATGATATTAGCTGAGACGCTGAGGTCAGCCACCCACTGCATTACCCACCCGGAGGGGTTTTTCAGAGGCAGTTCGATCTTGTTGTATATATGGCTCATGTCCCATATTCGACCGATTGGATTTTTCAGACATCAGGGGTATTGTTTCTCCCATGATATAGCTATGTCTTACTTCTTCCAGCCCGCGGAGTGCTCAGATGCGGGGTCATGGTCAGCATTTTTTTCTGACATTGTGCATCCATTCTCAATTCTGCCATGTGTAGGGCTAGTCTCCTCGTATAGCTTCATCACCCATGCACCTGGTATGGACTACTTTCCCCTAGCGGGATTGAGGGAAATGACTACCTCTCATCCTCTGGCAGTTATGGGCTAGTTTGATCTGTTTCAGAGCCTGCATCAGTTTGAGGGGGCTGTTGATCAGAGGATGTCAGCTTCATCTATGTCATCTGCTGATTTGATTTGAGTGTATGAGTGTTGGACTCACAGGGAGAGGGCTGATTTCTCCAGTAGCCATCCGGACCGTTCTCCAAAGTCCTCAGCATGGTTAGAGGCAGATATAGCATCGGCCGCATTCATCCAGCCAGCTCTTATTGTAGATTCAGACGAGGAGGAGCCTATGGAGGATCTTGATTCTCCTACTGAGGATGAGTTGTTCATGGGTTTGACAGCAGCACTAGTTAGTGATCCACCGATTATTCCTGCCTGGACAGATCCCGCTTTGGCAGACTCACTAGCTAGGATAACTTTTGAGAGAGATCAGGTTAGAGCACTGATGTTGACCGCCTTGTCTGGCAGAGATATAAATTTTGCAGAGAGAGATGCGGCTCTAGCCGCTTAGGATGCAAGATTGATTGAGCGAGAGGAGATCCGATCTGCCAGAGATGTAACCTTTGTAGAGATCGAGGGGGCTTTGATTGGTAAGGACACAACTTTTCTGGAGAGGGATGAGGCTATAGCTTCCCGGGATTTCCACATTGCCGATAGTATTGCTCTCCGATCTTATACTCATGGTCTGGTTATCAAGATGAGTGCATATATTGATGATCACAGTGCCACACTATAGATGACTGTGGAGGTTTTGAGCCATATGGAGGCTGAGGGTATTGCACTTGCAGCTGCTCCTCCATCTTCAGAGAGAGATGCCATGTTGGCATTGCTGGCCCGCTTATCTTTGGGTCCATAGACTAGCTTTATTTTTCCTACACATACTAGATCGGCCATTTTTGTCATGTACATGACACTATGTATATATCAAACAGTGTTATATATCAGAGAAATATATTTTGATTCACTTCGCTGTTTGGATATATATTGTCACTGCTGAGTGATTACCACTTCTTTCATGACTTGATGTTGTTGATGTATCTTGAGCTTCTTCTTGATGGACTGACAGTTGAGATGTCAGAGAGTATCTCAGACGGGACTGTTGACTAGGGTAGCTTGATAGGACTTAACTTTTATATGGTTTTGGTAGTTTTTTATTTGGTTTTTGTTTTTTCTTGAAAGTTAAACCGCGCCGTAAACTGGCTGCCTACGTACTCCCGTGTGTAGGGAGATCAGGTCATTCGTAATTCAAATTTTTTTATGTGAGAGAGGTTTGAAAAGTATTTATCTTGGGTTTTGAGTTTGGATCGATGCGTTTTTGGAAAAAAAATTTGGTTTGCCGCACAAGAAATGGCTGCCTACGTACTCCCAAGTGGAGGGAGATCAGGTCTTTCGTAGTTCCAACTTCTAGTGAAAACCGAACCTGATTTGATTTGTAGGACCCGGATGCGGGTATGCATTCATTTCAGACATACTACCTTTTCAAGGTGTCTGAGTTGATGATGTTGGGGAAATTCGCTCCCATCTATCTCTTGTAGTCTGACATCCTTGACAATGAAAGGGCCTTCCCAATTAGGGGCTAACTTTCCTTTAGCTTCATCTTGATTGGCCAAAACTTTCTTCAGCACCAAGTCATTTTCTTAGAATTGCCGTATTCAGACCTTCTTTTTGTAGGATCGAGCAATTCTTTGCTGATATAACTATCCGTGGAAAATGGCTGTAGCCCTCTTTTCATCTATTAGAGATAGTTGGTGATACCGGTCTTGCAAACACTGATCTTCATCCATCTGAGCATCGATTAACACTCACAAGGACTCCATCTCTACTTCTATGGGAGGACTGCTTCCATGATATAGACTAATGAATAAGGGGTAGCCCCAGTAGAGGTACGCATTGACGTCCTGTATGCTAACAGGGTTAGTGGCAGCAAGTCAGGCCATTCTTTGTGATTAGCGGACATTTTCTGCATGATCTTTTTGATGTTCTTGTTGGCCGCTTCTACAGCACCATTCATCTTGGGCCGGTAGATGACAAAATTAAGATGCTTGATGTGAACTTGCTGCATAGTTCTCTCATCATTTAATTGTTCAGGTTCTTGGCGTTGTCTAATATGATCACCTCCGGTTGTCCATATCGACAAACGACATTATTTCTGATGAAACCAATGATTACCTCTTTGGTGACTTTGGGAAAGGAGGCAGCTTCAACCCACTTGGTAAAGTAATTGATCATGGTGAAGATGAATCGATGACCATTACTGGTTTTTGGTTCCACAGGACTGATCACATCCATTCTCCACATGGAGAAAGGCCATGGTGAACTCATGTTGTGTAGCTCATTTAGAGGAGCATGTATGGCATTTCCATGTACTTGGCATCAAAAGCATCTCTTGACATGATCATCACAGTCAGCTTTGAGCGAGATCCAATAATGTCCTGCTCTTAGTATCTTCTTGGCCAGCAGATGACTGCTCATGTGTGGACCACAGACTCCACCGTGGATTTCATCCATAAGTCTCTGGGCTTTCTCTTTATCAAGGCATCTTAGCAGGCCTATTCCAGTATCCCTTTTATAGAGTGCATCTCCGCTTAGATAAAACTTCATAGCCATCTTGTGAATCCACTTTCGTTCGGATTGGCTGGTCCCAGCGGGTGTAGATCTATCTCAGAGATATTCTTTGATGTCTTGATACCAAGGATATTTGATAGGAGGTATTTCATTTGATACTTCCCCAATGTAATTCTCGTATGTCAGGTCTTTCTAAATTGTGAATTTGATGCAAGGAATCCCACTCCTATCGGATATGCGTATCAATGAAGCCAATGTCGCCAGTGCATCAGCAAAGTCATTTCTACCCCGAGGAATATGGATGAAGGTTATGTCTTCAAACTCCAAGGATATTTTGATGACCTGCCGATGATAGGGAAGCAAATGCAGTTCTTTGGTGTGATATGCCCTAGTGGTTTCTTTGATGACCAACTCAGAGTCTCCAAAGACCAGTACGTGTTTGATACCCATGGATTGGGCTAATTTCTTCCCCATTATGCAGCCTTCATACTCGGCTGTGCTGTTGGTGTTGCCAAATTAAAGTTTGGTAGCCACAGGATATTGTTCTCCTGTACCAGAGATAAGGACTACCCCAGCTCCGGCACCTTTCATGTTTACTTCTCCATCGAAATACATTTTCTATGGTTGGATTATATTCTCTTACTGGAGTTATTAATCATGATCCCATCATCCGGGAAATAAGTCTCTAGGGGCTCGAACCCTCCTGAAGGTGCTTCAGCTAATTGATCTGCAATGCCTTGACCCTTAATTGACTTCTGAGTTATGTAGACAATGTCGAACTGTTGTAGGATCAACTGCCATTTGGACAGTCGATAATTCAACATTGTTTTGTTGAATATGTACTTTAGGGGATCCATGCGGGATATGAGGTAGGTCGTGTGCCCATGCAAATAGTGTTGCAACCTCATGGCGGCCCATGCTAATGCATATCACGTCTTCTCGATCAGGGTGTACTTCTGTTCACCACTGCTGAATCTTTTGCTGATGTAGTAGATAGCTCTCTCCTTGCTACTTACTATCATCCTTTTGTCCCAGCATGCAGCCCATTGCATTGGAATTGACAGACATGTACATGAACAAGGGAACTCCATCACTCGGGGGTACCAAAATAGGTGCTTCGACCAGCTGTTTCTTGATGGCAAGGAAGGCTTGTTGACAATCCTCGTTCCATTTGGTGGAGGAATTCTTTCTTAGTAGCTTGAAGATGGGTTCACAGGTTTCTGTGAGCTGGAAAATGAATCGGCTTATGAAGTTGATTCTTCCCAAAAACCCACGTATCTCTTTTTCTATTTGAGGGACTGGCATCTCAGTGATGGCTTTGATCTTGGCAGGGTCTAGCTCAATGCCTCGATTACTCACCAAGAATCCTAACAACTTGCCTGATTTGACGCCAAAAGCACATTTGGCGGGATTTAGCTTGAGGTTGTACTTACGCAACCTATTGAACAGCTTCTTGAGATGGTCTAGGTGTTCATCCTCCCTCCGAGATTTAAGGATGATGTCGTCCACATAAACCTCTATCTCTTTGTGCATCATGTCATGAAATAGGGCCATTATGGCTCGCTGATACGTGGCTCCGGCATTGATAAGGTCGAAGGATAGTCGCCTATAGCAAAAGGTTCCCCAAGGAGTTTTGAAAATTGTTTTCTCCCGGTCCTCTTCAGCAACCATGATCTGATGGTAACCAGCAAAGCAATCTACGAAGGAATACATATCGTACTGTGCCGTATTGTCGATCAGGATGTTGATGAAAGGCACTGGGAAATTGTCCTTGAGGCAGGCTTTGTTCAAATCCCAGTAATCTATGCATACTCGTACTTTCCCTCTGGGTTTAGGTACGGGAACTATGTTTGACAGCCACTCTGGATATGTTTATACCATTATGATTCTGGCTTTGAATTGTTAAATGACTTCTTCTTTGACTTTTAGACTCCATTCAGGTTTCAATTGCCTGAGCTTTTGCTTAACTGGCTTGAATCCATCTTTGATGGGCATTCGATGAATAACAATGTTAGTAGATAGGCCAATCATGTCTTCATGTGACCATACAAACACATCCTGGAACTGTGTTAGGAGTTTGATCAGGTCGGCTTCTTGATCTGGTGTAAGGTCTAAACCTATATGGATTTCTTTGATGTTTTTGGAGGTTCCTATGTTGATAGTGGTGATTTGGTCGAGGTTTGGTTTGGGTTTATCTTCAACCCATTCTTTGATCTCCTCGGGCACCTCAGAGTCATCTTCCTCCTCCTGATCAATATCCATCAAGTCGAAGTTCAATTCTACATCAAAGTCATAGTTACTTTGATAGGTTGGCATTTCATCAGCAGAGACAAACACATCCAATGCTTGAGTCCTGAAAACAAAATGCTTTCACTTCAATATATATAACTACTTAAATATACAGAGCATTTGGCAAAGCATGACAAAAGTTATTGCTATAGCTGTGCAATCAAAAGTAAGTAGTAAATGAAAGCATGTTTAAAGGGCAGATGGACTCTCTGCCCCTTTACCTTTTTTAACTGAGGCAAGGGATACTGTTCCAGTTATCCAGGGTTAGATCCTCATGAATAGGGAGAACCAAGAATTTGTGATCATCCGCCTCATATCGAATGATGACTAAGACATCCTTCGAAATAGGGTTGGGGTTTTTCTTTGAACTGCCCACTTTTTCCTTCTTGATGCGAGGAATTTGAATATGATCCTCGTCGTCATTGTCTGGGATCTCATCATTCATACCCTCGTAGTTTATGATAACCCGCATGTTAGCAAATGGGTCTCGTCCTTCGTACATGATCTTTTCTTTTCCCTTTTTGCTATTCACCTCGAATTTGGGAGTTGTTCTCTCACTTGCTGGTATAATGGGAGGAAATTACATGGTTGATACCGTAGCTGGGATTTTCCTCATGGGTTTCACCCATCCGACACCCGTAAGGTTTGGCAGTAAAATTGTGGAAGCATGAGCCTTAAGATGCTTATGTGGATTCTGGCAGGCTTGACCCGATTGAATAACCCAATCCGGCTCTCCCTGTTTGGCTCGAGACATGGACTGGACTTGAAATACCTGGCTGGTTCTTTCCTAACCCTTCTCCAGGTTGGAAACCCAAAGATACCATCTCTTGGTCTACTGTCATCACTTCAGGGGAGACTTTAGGCTTCAAGGCTGGTGCTCCAATAGGTAGATACTGAGTATCACTCACTTCCAGGGATTGAAAACTTACAGGTTCAATCCCCGCATCCAGGATGATCACCGACATGTCTCCTTGTAGGCAGATAGGGTATTCTGGTTCGGCGTTGACCGTGATTAGGTTGCGTTGATAATGTATTTGAGCTGTTGATTGAGGGTGGATGGCACTGCCCCTGCCATGTGGATCCATAGCCTGCCCAACAACAAGTTGTATCCAGTGGCGATGTTGAGCACCATGAAAGGACACATAGAAAGTGTGCGGACCAATCTCTAGAGGAAGCTCTATTTCTCCCATAGCTTGTCAGCGAGATCCATAGAAAGCCCGGATGACCACATGACTGGTTTTGATCCGGTTCGTGTTGATCTTCATTCTTTCCAAGGTATCGTAGGGACAAATGTTGAGGGATGATCCTCCATCTATGAGCACACCTCCTATCACATACCCGGAAGACATTATTGCTTTGTGTAGGGATTTGCGATGACCCATCCCTTCTGCGGGGATATCATCGTTAGTGAAAGATATCACATTGCAGTTAAAAATGTGTTCTACCACGTGAAAGAATTTCTCGGCATCCACGGTATATGGCAGATGGGCTTCTTCCAGTACTTTCACTAGAATGTCACGATTCTCCATCGAGGATAGAACCATATCTAAGATGGACATTTGCTTTAGTGCATCCTTCAAACTTTGCACTATCTTGATTTTATTATGTCCCATTTTGTTGAGGAACTCTTCGATTATCTCTTCAGCCACCTTTTTTTTAGCTTTGATGACTGACTTGACACTCACTGAGGCAGGTACAATGGATTATCCTTTGGTACTATGGCAATGTTGTTTGAGGTGGAACCTTCGTCATTCTCGTAGTTCCATGGGACCCTCTTCAGACTGATAACTGGATACTGAGGTTTGAAGGGCAGAATTAAAGGCTCGGGTGCGGCCACCTTCACAGGATTTTGTGTTTCTTGGACCTCTTTCCCTAGCAGTACTAAGGGTGTGAAGGATGGCTCCTTATCACAGGAAACCACAACCACTATATCCTGATTCCATACAGTGGAGATAAAGAGAGTGTCTTTATCTGGGAGGCTATAATCCCGATTCCCTCTTATCAAGTCACTATTTTCAATCATATTCTAAATCAGGTTACGAAGTGCCCAGCAATCTTCAGTATCATGGTCGGGTGCATTGAAGTGGTACTGACAGATTTGGTCAGGCTTGAATTTCCTAGATCGCTGGCTCAATGGAGGTAATAAATCTGCAATCATTCCCTCGTTGATTAACATTTGGAGGATTTCCTCCATTGGCTGGTTCAGGTTAGTCAAATTCCTTTGAAATAAGAATTTCCTACCATCTCAGAAATTCTCATCTTTGACCATCTTGTCGGCCCAGGGTTCATGCTCATGAGACCGGTAGTGATCTCTCCTAGAGATGGGAATGATCTCTGGTGTGGGAGGACAATCGGCATTGGACTGGTTGGCCTGGTTTATCATCTGTCTGGTGATCTGATGTTGGTAGACAACCAGTTCTGCTAACTATTTAATTTGTTCCTTGATAGACCTTATCTCCTGCTCTATAAGGAATCACCTTTCTGAGACTTCCCAACTATCTGGGCTGTTGTTGCTGGATTGAGTTGATTCTCCAATATATCAGAGGTATTTGGATCCTCCTCTATTTTCTGTACTGATCATGTTGACACTCTCCTCTTTATGCTGAGGGGGGGGGGATTGTCTTGTACGTGTGGTTGTTCTGGTTTGGTCACCACAATCTCTCCAGTATCAATCAAGTCTTGGATTTTGTGCTTAAGAGACCAACAGTCTTGAGTGTCATGGCCCGGAGATCCGGAATGGTAAGCACACTTCTTGCTTGGGTCGAAATTCCGTCCACCAGTGTTAGTTGGTGGAAGGAGTTGTACAATCTTCTTCTGTGCCATCAACAACTTTAGCACATTCTCGAGTGAATCCCCTAGAGGGGTGAAAGTTATTAGACGCCTGACCTCCATATTTTTCTAAAATGGAGGGTTTGAAGGCTGTGCTGGAGCTTAGAAAGGTGTATAGTTCCTCCTTTGAATGGGCATACTGTTTGACTCGCTTCTTTGATTCTGTCCTTGTATTACTAAGGACACCTCTTCATCTTTCTTTTTATGTGCTCTCCGAGGATTACTTTCGTAATTTTCGGACTGGATATGTTCAGCAACAGCTTCGAGGGCGGTTAGATCCTTTATATTCCTGGACTTGAGCCCCATTTTTGCCATCTCACCGTGTTTGATCATTTTAGAGAATGGTTTTCCTATGTCTGCTAGGACCCTCTCATAATATGGAGCTTCTTGAATGTCGATGAAGGTTATGACTATCTTAGACTCAATCATAGCTGGGGTGACTTGTGCTGCAACCCGTCTCCATCGTTGAGAATATTCTCTAAATGACAGCTGAGACAGCTGAGATTGGAAGCTATATTGACTGAGGAAGGTATGGGCCAACTCTTCCCAACCGTGAATTTTAGAGTTGTCCAAACGGGCGTACCAGGCTCTAGCCTCTCCGGTCAAACTTTTCTGGAATAACTGCATTCGAAGTTTCTCGTCCTCTGAATAGGATCCGAGTTCTCTAATGAATACCTTCAGATGGATATAAAGGTCTCCCAATCCGTCGTATTTCTCAAAATCATGAGTTCTAAATTTTTTGAGATAACGAGCCCCAGGGAATATACAGAGGTCTGAATAATTGACACTGCCAAATGCCCCAGTTCCTTTGATAGACTAGATGGTTTCTTCCATCTGCTGTACTTTCTTTAGAATGTCACCAGCTTCCTGTTCTTTGCTAAGGACGGTGATTTCAGGGGTTTTGTTGGTTGTGTCTTGGTTTTGTGGTCCAGGAATCTGAGTATCTGTCTTTTAAGTCTCTTGACTGCCACCACTACCACCAGGTGTTCCCGATTTTGTGTGAGCTTGGGCTTGCTTCCCTTTAAGAGCCTTACTTTGTTCTCTCAGGAAATTGGCCAATTCGGCTATCTGGTTCTTTAGTCCTTGAAACTCTTCCCTAGAGACAGGGGTGGATTCTGGCTGAGCACTGGAAGCCTTGTCCGTGGATGGACTTAGTACTTTCTTAGACTTAGACCTAGTAACAGGACCAATTTTTCACCTGCATCAAAACGTAGGCGTGTCAATTTCTTGAGGTAGGTAGGGATAGGATACATGCCATGATGTGTTTTAGTGGTTTTTTAATCTTATCCTGCGAAACAGAGGTTAGTTGTTTTGATGGCAGATGACAAGATGTATTATAACAGGGAATATAAATTTTTATTATGATATTTACATTGTGCTTCTTTACATTGGAATTGAAAACTTGACATTGAATTGAAAAAGGAAGGCATGAAGAAGCTTCCCATCGGATTTGGTTAATCAGAGGTTGACCTATCTTAGGCTACTCTCGCGGATTTTCGGCATGAAGGTCCCCATATCATCTCAATCTACTAGAGGGGAAATTAATTCGATCTTTCAACTGGAACGAATCTGGGTGGTGCATTTTCATGAGCCCCCAAAGACTTAGCTGTCTCCAGAGTCATTACTTATCACCGAAGGGTTTTATCTCCCGAAGGAGGAATCACACAACATACATTCACATACATCGCGCCTCACCGTATGCATATGATGACATTGGTGCGAAGCACTAATATGGGTGCGAAGCACTAAAAAACATGAAAGCATTCATTCACATTCATTCAATGTAAAGACGCAACATTCACGCATTCATTCAATGTAAAGGCGCAACATTCACGCATACGTAGTTTTGAAAGGGAAATATTTTAAAAAGATTGGAACGCGGCCTAAACCTTCTACTGTCTCTAGCAGAGTCGCCACCTGTCGACGTCGAGAAAAAATCGACGGGTCGGGTCACAACCCGAATCTTTCTCTCTTCCTTAGTTATCTCTACCCTTACTCTTTTTATTACGAAAAAGGTTTTGAAGGGTTTTTTTAAGAAAAACCCAACATGTATCATGTCGACGATTGAACGTTTTACAGAGTCACCAGTTGGTAGATTTGAAATGATTGTACCAACTCAACCGAGTTTTGTTTGAAAGAGACCCAATTGCTGGACACTGTCGAAACTTGATCTTTGAAACCGAAGTTTTGAGTTCGGGGGCTTGGTTAAGTGTGGGGAAGGTGTTAGGCACCCCACAACTCCCGTGTAAACACGGTACCACATCTTTTCAATATTTCCCTTTTAAATCTGCAATGTGTGTGTGAATGTTGGAAGAGAATTGGGCCTATATTTGATTGGAAGCATGTCTATGCATCGTTGACCATATATACGAATGGTTTGATTTGATTTGTAAAAAGTTCTTTGGATTTGATTTGCAAAAGTGTTTGATTTAATTTGCAAAAGCTTCTTTTTTGAAAACATTATTAAAATGGAGTTTTGAAAGAAGGTTTTCAAACCCTTACGCTAACATAGGAATTGAAGCATATCGACACTTCAGTTTTATCTTTTCAGCCTTAAGGCTCAATTTAAAGGGTGATTGTCGGGCTGCGAAGCATCCTCGACCACAAAATATATATAAGTGTTAGTCTCCTCATGGGCATGATAGCCATCGGAGGGACTCTGACACAACAAACTATATTTTCACTATATTGAGACCTTAAATCCGAATAACCATTTTAAGGTCTTTTGTATGTACATTTTTATAGAAAAACTGGTAGGGTACATTTGTAAACTAGATTTTGTCTATCGTGAGAATCAGATTCTGATCTGTTTGATCATGAATCCAACGATTCCTAGGCTCACATATGAATAGCCAATAAACCTGCACAGCTCAAATTTGTACAGAAATATATCCAAATATCGCCCGAACCAAGGATTCATCAGTAAATCCTTGCTCCGCGAGGTTGCTTTTATAACTGAAACTAGAAAAATGCTAGATTTAAATAAATCTCAACCATTCTAGCTTCTCGGTTCTGTCTGGACCTAATTTGAACCGTTTGAAAGCTAGAGTTGGCGAGATTTAAATAAATCTAGTTCGCCCACAGAAATGTCAAGGTCGATTCATATAAAATGAATATTTAAAGCAACAATTTGATAAAAATGAGTAAAGCAATATATATATATATATATATATATATATATGATTATATATACAAAAGCTGTAAAGGGCGATGGGTTTTCACGCCAGTGCCTGGACTGGAATTGAAATATATATATATATATATATATATATATATATATATATATATTTATAAAAACTATATAAAGGCCACTGAAATGATCCAGGCTAGACAGAATTGAAATATATATAGAAAAACAGTAACAAAGGCGATGGGTTTTCACGCCTGTGCTCGGACTGAAATATAAATATAAATATAAATATATATATATATATATATATATATATATATTTAAATATTGACAGAAAAGTAGTCAACAAAGATTAGGAAGATAACCCAGTGTGGTGAATGTTGCAGATATAAAATAGTAAAGAGGCCACAGAATAATCCAGGCCAAACTGGAATGTAAATATACAGAAAAGTACTCAAACCAAGACTGGGAAGATAACCTAGTGTGGTGAATGTTGCTTATATATGCATATTTATATATAAAAGCAATAAAAAGGCCATAGAATGATCCAGGCCGAACTGAAATATAAATTTATATACATATAGACAGAAAAGTAGTCAAACCAAGACTGGGAAGATAATCTAGTGTGGTGAATGTTGCTTATATATCCATAAATATATATAAAAGCAGTAAACTACCACAGATTTGACATCCAGGCTTGACAAAATTGAAAAGTTAGTATATATACAGTTAAATATCTACAAAAAAAGCCAAACCTGGACTGGGAAGATAACCCAGTTCGGCGAAGTTGCTCCAAACGCAGACATTTGTATTTAAAAGCTGTTGGAAGCGACGGATCGTCAATCCGAGTTGTGAAAATACTAGAAAATGCGTTTAGGTACTAAAATGTACCAAACGTTGACAAAAAAACGGCCACGGAACTGAGTTCCGGGCATATTTAGAAAACGAAACTTGATATGCAAGTGTATAAAAGTGCAAAGAAGTAGAATTGACTTGCTGATCATAAAAACACTCACAATAGACCGCTACACGGGCTTTTTGCCAAATCGTAGGCTTTAAATGTCTGAATCTACCGATTATTTACTGATATGTGGTAGTATGTGATTATATCTACTTGGTAGAGTGAAACAATTTGGATTTGGAAGACAAGAAAATAGCCAGAAAACCAAACGGGCAGGGGTTCGGAGCGTTTCTGAATTCTTCAAATGAGAGGGGGGTGCACCTCTATATATAGACTAGGGAGCCTCCACTCTACTTGCTACTACCGCAGGTAGAGGTACGGCTCCACATGGTAGGGCCCACGTGGCGGATCCCATTGCATCAAAATACAAGCACTCCGAGCAACGCGAGGTCTGATTCAAAACTTTCTAACTTTTGATCGGAGCGTCCATTTGAGGCGTGATGTACCTTTCCGGAAAGCCCTCACCGAGAGTGTCACAATGACATGGGATAAAACATTTTTCGAGTCCAAGAAGATGAGTTCATAACCAGGTATTCTATTCCCCGCAGTTTATCCGTTGAGCTGTCTTGCGCTATTTGCACTCGGGATAATCGTTATGGTTCGTTCTGACCTGAGTGGCATCAATTTGGCTTGAGTTTGACCTGAATCGGTTTAGAGTTGGTAAAATAACTGTTTTGCCTTTCTCAGGGTTGCCTTCAGTGTCGGCGTGGCCTTTGGTTGACTTCCTGGGGTTGTTTCCAAGACTTGGATCCCATTCGAGTCTGTTTGTCCTCAGTGTTATCTCTGAGGTTGACTTTGTCACTCCAGGTTTTTCTCTTGAGATGTTGTGAGGCTTCAGGATTGTTTTGAAATTGACCTGACTTCCCGGGTTGAGACCGGGGCTGACCTGTACTTCTCATGTTGAGACCGGGGCTGACTTCTACTTCCCGGGTTGAGACCGGGGCTGACCTGTACCTCCCGGTTTGAGACTGGGGCTGACCTGTACCTCCCGAGTTGAGATCGGGGCTGACCTGTACCTCCCGGGTTGAGATCGGGGCTGACCTATACCTTACGGGTTGAGACCGGGGCTGACTTGTTCTCCCGGGTGGAGACCGGGGCTGACCTGTACCTCCCGGGTTTAGACCGGGGCTGACCTGTACCTCCCGGGTTGAGACCGGGGATGACCTGTACCTCCCGAGTTGAGATCAGGGCTGAGCTGATTGCCCGATATTTAGATCGGGGTTAATTTGACTGCCCTGTATTGAGTCCGGGGTTGATTTGACGGCCCGTTATTGAGACTGGGGTTGATTTGACGGACCGATATTTAGACCGGGGTTGATTTGACTGTCCAGTATTGAGACCAGGGTTGATTTGACTTCTCGATATTGAGACCGGGGTTGATTTGATGACCCGATATTGAGACCGGGGTTGAGTTGATGACAGTTTTGCCCTCCTACAGTGTTAGTAACATGGAAACAAAATTTTGAGCGTCTACAGGAACGATACTCTACTTATCATATATTACTTGTGGACTGCGTATACTTGCGTATTTTTGCTGGGATAGATTTAGGAAAACATTATAGATGTTAATGAAAATATAATTCGTTTCTAAAACTGAATATTTATCTCAGGTATGCGATTTCAAAAAGCGTTCGTTCGAAGAACTGAACACTTATGCAATTAGTAAAAATATTCGTTTAAATAAACTGAACATAAATAAGTAAAGAAGATATTCATTCGGCAGAACTAAATGAATAATGTAATAACATTCGTTTCGGGGAACTTTAATATTCATCCAAACAAATAATGAAAAGTATTCGTTTCGGGAAACTGAATACAAGTATAAGAATTGTTCGTTTTGGGAAACTGAACACCCCTTTATACATAGACAATTAATAAAGAGGATACTCATTCGGCAGAATTGAATAACCACATAAGCAATTATAAGAAGGCATTTGTTTAAATAAACTGAATAACCTTATAAGTAATATTCGTTCCGGGGAACTGAATATCCCTTCAAACATAAATAGATAATGATAATATTTGTTTAAAAATTGAATACTCATTTTATTAATAACTTTGAAAAACTACAGAGTCGTATAGACGAACTACTCAAACATGCCCTACTGATAATATATTTCAAGCCTTCCTACATGCCAAGTGTTCTTGACTTCTGTCCCATCCATTGCTCGAAGCCGGTAAGAACCTGACTTCGACACCATAATAACCTCATAGGGCCCTTCCCAATTAGGCATCAATATTCAGAGATTTTGGGCCGTAGAAGCCTCCACCTCCCGAAGAACCAAATCACCTACTTCAAACCTCCTCAGCTTCACCCCTTTATTATAATGCATAGTCACTCTCCTTTTGTTGGCTGCAAGCCTTTCCACAGCCGACTCCCTAACCTCCTCTAATAGATCCAAGTTTACTCGAAGGCCATCATCGTTTTACAATTCTTTGAACTAGCTGACCCGAAGCGAAGAAGACCCCATCTCAACAGGAATGAGAACATCAGTTCCGTATGCTAGTCTGAATGGAGAATTGCATGTTGTTGTCCTCGGGGTAGTCCGATACACCCACATTATGCTGAGTAACTCTTTTGGCTATCTCCCCTTAGCCTCATCTAGCCTTCATTTTATCCCGTTCAGTAGAGTTCTGTTGGTGACTTCTACATGTCCATTCGATTGGGGATGGGCAACTGATATCTTCCGATGTTGAAGCCCCAAGTCTTTCAGAATTTTTTCAAATTTAAAACCCACAAATTGTATGCCATTATCTGAAACCACCACCATGGAAATCCCGAACCAAAAAACCACAAATTCCTTTAGAAACTTTAAACATTCTTATTCCGTGATTTGACAAAGGGGTTTTGCCTCTACCCACTTGGTCATATAATCGATGGCCACTATGAAGAAACTAACCTGACCCTTCGCCTTCGACAGTGGTCCCCAAATGTCAACCCCCCGCATTATAATCGGGATCGGGGACAGAACTAAATACAACTTTTTAGGTGGCTGATGAGGAATAGTGTTATTCAATTGACACTTGGGGCACCTTTTTACATAGTTGGTTGCTTCTTTGAAAATTATAGGCCAATAATATCCCTATAGAGGCACATTATACTCCAACGCCTTAGCACCCATGTGGTAACCACAAATCCCCTCGTGAACTTCCCGAAGGACATACTTGGCTTTAGAAGGCACAAGACACCTCATCAAATGAGAAGAATGAGCCCTTCGATACAAATCTCAGTCAATAAGCACAAAATTCAATCTCCTGTATTTAATTTTATTTGCTAGCATCCGATCCAAAGGCAAGACACCATCAGCCAAATAATCCAAATAAGGCTTCAACGAACGGTTCGACTGCTCCACACACATTACCTTCGAATGCTGAACACTTGGTGAATTCAAAACCTCCAAATAGACCCATCCACTAAACAAGTTTGCCTCTGTCATAGCTAACCTTGCCAAGGCATCGACAATGGTGTTATCTAACCTATCCACCCCCCGAATGGCAAACGAACTAAAGTAATGGGGCATGTCTTTGACTTCGGCTAGGTATCTACACATTCTTACCCCCCCGGGCCTCATACTCCCTTAAAATCTACTTACCCACTAGATGGGAGTCGTTGAAAATTATCAACCTCTGCACTTCCAGACTTTTTGCTAGCCGAAGACCTGCCAAAATTGCTTCATATTATGCCTCATTATTAGTCAGTTTGAAACCAAAATGGATTGCCTGCTGCACCTTGAAACCTTTGAGACTTGTCAAAATAACCTCAGCCCCACTAATATCTACCGTTGAAAAACCATCCACATACAATGTCCAAGAAGTCTGAACCGGCTGAATACTGAAGACCGACCCATCCATTCCTCCTGCCTGGTCAATAGTGTCATCTGGCTCAAAAAACGAACACTCCACTACAAAGTCGGTCAAGGCCTGACCTTTTATTGTTGTCCAAGGATGATACTCCAACATAAACTGCGTGAATTTCATGGCCCAAGCTGCTAGCCGACCCAAGATGTCTAGTTACTTAGAATCTTCTTTAATGTCTGATCTGTATACACCACAACCATCCGACCTTGGAAGTAATGCCAAACTTTTTGATTAGCTATTATTAGAGCATACGATAACTTCTCAGGGTTCAGATATCTGGTTTCGATTTCTCAAAAGGCATGGTTCACATAATACACCGGGTGCTGCTTCCCACCTATCTCCTAAATTAACAGCGCTCTGACCACCAAAAAACTTGCTGCTATATATAGGTATAAAGGTTCCAAAGGAACCGACTTCACCAATAAAGGAGCCGAAAATAAGTACCTTTTAATTCCTGAAAAGCATTCTCGCATTCTGAAGACCATTGGAAGGTCTTCTCATTCTTCGACCCTTTCAACGTATCAAAAAAAGACAAGCACCTTTCTGCTGACTTAGACATAAACCTCCACAGGGCTGCTATCTGACCGATTAAATGTTGAACATCCATGTATGACTGAGGGGACTTTATATCCAGAATTGCTTTAATCTTCTTTGGGTTTACCTCGATTCCCCTTTTACTTACCAGATATCCCAAAAAATTTCCCGCTCCCAGACCGAAAGTGCACTTCGTTGGATCCAACCTGAGGTTATAATGCCTAATATTCTGAAAGCAGTCCTCCAAATCATCCAGATGTCCAAGAACTGACGTGCTCTTGAAGATCATATCATCAACGTACACCTCCATACTCCAACCCAACTACCTTGCAAACACGTAGTTCATCATTCTCTGGTATGTAGCACCGACATTCAATATTCTGAACGTCATCTTCTTATAGACATAGATTGCCCGATGAGTGATGAAAGCAGTCTTCGGATATCCTTCTTGCACATTAAAATCTGATGATATCCCGAGAAAGCTTCCATAAAACTAAGTAAAGCATACCCTGATGTGGCATCGATACACTGGTCGATGTGTGGGATAGGATAGAAGTCCTTCAGGCATGCCTTATTCAAATCTGTGTAATGAATACAGACCCGCCACTTTCCATTATGCATTTGCACCAGTACCACATTCACCAACTGTAGACACTCAAAATTTTGTGTCCCTGTTACTAACACTGCAAGAGGGCAAGGCCGTCTCTTCAAGTCAAATTCGGTCACCAATACCGGTCCTTCAACTGAAATTCGATCCCCAATATTGGTCAACTTAAATCCGATCGCTAATAGCGGTCAACTCAAATCCGATCCCCAATATCGATTAACTTAAATCTGACACCCAATATCGATCAAGCAACTAAAATCTGATCTCAATATCGGTCAACCAATTCAGCCCCGACAACAAACTGGAAAGTCAAGGTCAGCCCCGGCAACAACCCGGGAGGTACAGGTCAGCCCCGGCATTCGCTCGGGAAGTCAGGTCGACTTCAGACATAAACCTGAAGCATCACAACAACTCTAGAAGAAAACCTGGATTGATTACGTCAGCTACAGAGGTAACACTGGGGACAAACAAACTCGAATGGGATCCAAGTCTTGGAAACAGCTCCCAGAAGTCAACTAGAGGCCATACCGACACTATAGGCAACCCCGGGAGGGGCAAAACAATCATTTTACCAAATCTCAGCCAATTCGGTCAAAGTCAAGCTGAATTGATGTCGTAAAAGTCAGAATGAACCACAACGATGATTCCGAGTGCAAACAATGCAAGTCGGCTCGATGGACAAACTATGGCAAAACAAAGACCCGACCATGAACCCGTCTTTTAGGCTTAAAAATGGTTAAATTCTATGTCATTGCAACACTCTCGGCGAGGGCTTTCCGAAAAGAAATAGCACGCCTCAAACAGACGCTCCGATCAAAAGTTATAAAGTTTCGAACTTGACATCGCATTGCTCGGAGTGCACGTACTTCAAGACAATAAAGCCGGGCACGTGGGCCCCACCTTAGGGAACCGCACCTCTACCTATAACAGCAGAAGGTAGAGTGGAGGCTCCCTGGCCTATAAATAATTGTGCACGCCCACTCATATATTGTAATTCTGAAACGCAGCGAAGCTCTGCCAGTTCGATTTTTTGACTTTTACACCTCTTCTGAACCCAAATATTTTCACTCTAACACGTAGATATACCCATATACTACCACATATCAGAAAATAATTGGTAGATTTGGACGTATAGAGCCTACGATTTGGCAAAAAGCCCGTGTATCAGTCCATTGTAAGTATTTTCACGATCAAAAAGTGAATATTACTTCTTCGTACTTTTATACACTTGCACGTTAAGTTTCGTTTTCTAAAAATGCCCGGAACTTAGTTTCGTGGCCGTTTTCTTCAAAATTTGGTACATTTTTGTACATAAACTGATTTTCTGGCATTTCTACAACTCGGATTGACGATCCGTCAGCTCCAGCAGCTTCAATGCACTAACCTCTTCGTTCTGGCAACTTCGGCGGACTGGGTTATCTTCGCAGTCCGGGTTTGGCCCTTTTTTGTATATATTTAACTGTATATATATACTAACATTTCAATTCTGTCAAGCCTAGATGTCAAATTCGAGGTAGTTTACCGCTTTTATATATATTTACGCATATATAAGTGATTTTCACAATCACTAGGTTTTCATCCCAGTCTTGGTTGACTATATTTCTGTCAATATATATATATATATATATATATATATATATATATATATATATATATATATTTCAATTCTAGTCCGGGCACAGGCATGAAAACCCATCGCCCTTTATACTATTTTTGCACTCTTCGCTATACTGGGTGATCTCCCCAGTCGTTGGTTCACTACTTTTCTGCAATTCACATTCTAGTATGGCCTGGACTATTTTGTGGCCTTTATACTATTTTTGCACACTTTACCATCACTGGGTTATCTTCCCAGTCCCTAGTTGACTATTTTTCTGTACATTTACATTCCAGTTTGGCCTGGATCATTATGTGGCCTTTTTACTGCTTTTATATATATTTATGCATATATAAGCAGCCTTCACCATCACTGGGTTCTCTTCCTATTCTTGGTTGACTATGTTTCTGTCAATATATATATATATATATATATATATATATATATATATATATATATATATATATATATATATATATATTTCAATTCCAGTCCGGGCACCGGCGTGAAAACCCATCGCCCTTTACAACTTTAATATATAACTGTATATATATACTTCTTAACTCGCTTTCTATTCAACTGCTACTTTAAATATTCATTTTATATGAATTGTCACTAACATATTTGCGGGCGGACTATATTTATTTAAATCTCGCCAATTCTAGTTTTCAAATGGTTCAAAACCTCCAGACTGAACAGGGAAGCTAGAATGGCTGAGATTTCCTTAAATCTAGCTTTCTTTCTAGTTTCAGCTTCAAAAGCAACCTCGCGTCCCTTAGATCGCTATCTAGTGGGAAAGAGACGCTTTGGCCGTGCGGACCGGGATTTACTGAATGAATCTTTGGTTCTGGAAATATTGGGATATTTATCTATTTCTGTACAAATTTGAACTGTGTAGGTTTTGGCTATTCATATGTGAGCCTCAGAATCGTGGGATTCATGATCAAACTGATCAGAATCTGATTCCCACGATGGACAAACTCCGATTTACAAATGTACCCTGCCCGTTTTTCTGTAGAAATATACATATAAACAGACCTTAAAACGGTTATCCGAATTTAAGGTCTCAATATAATGAAAAAATGTTTATTGTCATGGCAGCGTCCCCCCGATGGTTTTCATGACCGTGAGGAGACCGAGACTTATTTATTTTGCGACCGAGGATGCTTCGCAGCCCGGCAAATCACCATTCACATGCAGACTTAAGGCTATAAAGATAAAATTGGAAGTATCAACAGGCTTCAATTCCTATGTTAGCATAAGGGTTTCATAAACTAGCTTTCAAAACATCATTTTCAATTCATTCAAAAGAAAAGCTTTTCAAAAAATTAAATTAAATGCTTTTGCAAATCAAATCAAAGACTGATTTTCAAATCAAATCAAACCCTTCGTATATAAGTTCAACGAAGCAAAGCACTACTTTCAAACAATCAAATCAATAGGGCCAATTTCCAAACAGCATTCACTCACCCATTTCAGTTTTAAGGGAAATATTGACAAGATGCGGTACCGTGTTTACACGGGAGTTGTGGGGTGCCTAACACCTTCCCCACACTTAACCAAGCACCCGAGCTCAAAACTTTGTTTTCAAAGATCAAGTTTCGACAGTGTCCAGCAATTGGGCCTCTTTCAAACAAAACTCGATTGAGTTGGTACAACCATTTTCAAATCTACCAACTGGCGACTCTGTAAAACGTTCAAATCATCGACATGATACATATTGGCCTTTTTCCTAAAAAACCCTTCAAAACCTTTTTCCTAAATAAAAACAGTGAGGGTAGAGAGAACTTAGGAAAAGAGATTAAAAGATCCGGGTTGTGACCCGACCCGCAAATTTTTTAAACCAACGTCGACAGGTGGCGACTCTGCTGGGGACAGTAGAGGGCTTAGGCCGCTTTCAAATCTTTTCAAACATTTCCCTTTCAAAACTATTGAATGCGTAAAATTCTACGTCTCCACAGTCAATGAATGAGTGAATGTTGCGTCTTTATTGAATGTATGAATGATGCGTCTTTACATTGAATGAATGTGAATGAATGTTTTCTTGCTTTTTAGTGCTTCACACCCATATTTAGTGCTTCACACCCATGTCATCATATGCACAACGGTGAGGCACGATGTATGTGAATGTATGTTGTGTGTCCCTCTCACATGGAGGAAAACCCGGTCGATGATAAGTAATGTCTATGGGGCTCATGAAAATGCACCACCCAGATTCGCTCCAGTTGAAAGACTGGATTAATTTTACCTCTAGTAGATTGCGATGATCTGGGAACCTCCATGCCGAAAAATAAACTCGTGAGAGTAACCTAGGATAGGTCAGCCTCTGATTAACCAAATTCGATGGGAAGCTTCTTCATGCCTTCCTCTTTTAATTCCATATCAAGTCTCCAATTATTGAGGAGCACAATGTAAATATCATAATAAAAGATTTACTTTCCCTGTCAAATACCATGTCATCCTGTCATCAAAACAACTAACCTCGGTTTTGCAGGATAAGATTAAAAAAATACATCATGCATCTTGTCCTTACCTACCTCAGGAAATTAACATGCCTACGTTTTGTTGTAGGTGAAAAAGTGGTCTCACTACTAGATCATAATCTGAAAAGGCACAAAGTCTATCCACCGACATGGCTGAAAGTAGCCAATGCGAGTCGGGTTCCATATCTCGAAAAGAGTTTGAGGGACTTAAGACTCAAATAGCAGAGTTGGCTATCCTTATAAGAGAACAAAGAACTCATTGCCAGACAACAAATTCCTCCTCACAGGATGGCAATCAAAGTACTGACTAAAAGGGGGAAATGCAGATCCCCGAACCCCGATCTAGTCAAAGAACCAACAAAACCCCTGAAATCACAAATCTCAGAGAAGATCGGGAACTGGCGATATCCGAAGGAAAGTCCAACAAATAGAAGAAACCATCCGAACAATCAAAGGGACTGGAAACCTTGGAAGTGTCACATATTCAGATCTATGTATATTCCCAGGGACTAGATATCCTGACAAATTCCAAGTCCCAGAGTTTGAAAAGTGCAATGGGGCAGGCGATCCTTATACGCACTTGAAAGTATACATTGGCGAGCTAGGGTCTTATGCTAAAGATGAAAACCTCAGAATGCAGCTTTTCCAAAAGAGTCTCACTGGAGAGGCTAGGACATGGTATGCCCGACTTGATAATGCAAAAATCCATAGTTAGGGAGAGCTAGCTCATGCCTTCCTAACTCAATACAGCTTCTAGTCTCAGATGGTTCCAGATCGGTATCAAGTATCCAAAGTCAAAAAGTAGATTACCGAGTCTTTTCGTGAGTATGCCCAAAGATGGAGATGTCTTGAAACACAAGTTAGCCCATCCTATGGCAGAAACTGAAATGGTGATGACTTTCATAGACATCCAAGAGGCACCTTACTATAAGAGGATCCTAGCTGGAATAGGAAAGCCATTCTCAGAGATGATCAAACACGGCGAAATGACATAGATGGGCCTGAAAGCAGATAAGATTAAAGATCTCACGACTTTGAAATTAGTCGCCGATCATATATAGTCTGGAAACTGTACGAGTGATCCCATGAGGATACCCAGAGAGGGCGATGAAGATGTATCCCTCATTGTACAGGGGCAATCTAGGAGACCCAACCATAGTCCCCCCATTTGGAAGAGGGAAGGCAATCTCTCATTACAACAAACTGCATTGAACAATTACCAGGACAGAAAGAGAAAATTTGAAAGAACGGAAAATTAGGTGTTCACTCCACTAGGCGATTCTCTTGAAAATATGTTGGTGATGTTAATAGATCACAAGAAAATTATCGAACTGGCTCCACCTCTGGATCCAAAAAGCAAAAGATACAATCCTAGTCAAAGATGTGCTTACCATTCAGGATCCCCAGGACACGATACACAAGATTGTTGGTCCTTGAAGCATAAAATCCAAAACCTGATCGAAAATGGCGATATTGTGGTCCACCAACCTGACCATCCCAATGACAACCCCAACCTTGTGATGCAACATAATACAGAGGGAGTAAACATGACCGAGTTAAGAAGCGATGAAATATATCCAAATAGTAAATACATACGAAGGATGGAGGAATACCCCCAAACGAACAGAACAAATGTCCTAGAACTGAAAAATGCAAAGGAGGGTATGACAGTGATGCAAAAGTTGGATGCAATCCAGCATCAAGTAACTCTGTTGGCTAATCTGGTAGTACGCTAACATCAGGATACGAGGAAGATTTTCACTCAACTATTAGGAAGTCAAGGGAAAGAGGAGGTTATTTAGAATGCAAGCATATCTCCCTCCAAGATCAGCCAGCTAAATGAAGAAGATCAAAGCATGCTGAGTAGACGAGAAAGGGGGAATGATGAAATTACTAGAAGATCTCACCAAAGGAAAAATCGTCCGGAGGAGTACGATCTCCCAAATAGGAAATATCAAGCAACATTCCAAATACGGGCAAACCCTCAAAATCCTACGGCAGCGAGAGTCGGGGAGAGTAGGCGGAGAAGGGTATTCACACCTTTGGGGGACTCATTGGAAAATATGTTAGCACTGTTTGTTGCGCAGAGAAAGATTACTGAGTTTCTACCTCCTACCAAGCCCGAGACGAAAAGTTATAATGCCACAAAGAGAGGTCGCTATCATTCTAACTCACCTGGACATACAACTGAGGAATGCTGGTCTCTAAAGCACAAAATTCAGGATCTCATTGAAAGTGGAGAACTGAAGATAGAAGTCCCCATGACCAAAAAAGGCGAGACAGAAATAAAGAGCTTAAGATGTCCACGTGAGACATGCATTTCAAAGGAGGTGACGGCTGTAAGCACCAATCCTAGCAGAACACAAGGTGGACAGATCCTAATGCTAGGAGTGACTGAGGAGACAAAAGAATCTCCCAATGAAGTTCATCCACCATCATCAAATATCTTGTTGCCCAAAGCCAAAACCTACATTCCTGACCTTATTCTCCTGGATGATGAGGAGGAGATAATGATCCTTCCCCGTGTGGAAAAAGCCCAAAAGGGAGGTTCTTTGCAAGAAGTACGACAACAGTTTGAGAGTGATCTCATAGTCAAATCCTCTCAAGCCCATGAGAAAGGTGAAGGAACAGATGAAGGAATAGGTGGTGAAGTTCTCGAGGAAGCCAACCCATCGAGGAATCTAGAGTTCATCCCTTTTTGCGACGAGTCCATTTTGAGCCTCCTTAAGGGATATGCTGATTCAGGAGGCTATCAATTTATGGCAGTGATTGAAGATATTAATGACCAAGAGGAAAACTCTATCACGAGCCTCAAAGGCATCATAACCACGGACGACTAGACTATCAGGCCTTAGCTAGCCAGAAGGACGTAGATCCAGAGGAAAGTTATGAGTTCTAGAGGATGTTGGGACGTTATCCTTTTTTTAGCATTATGCCTTTTATTTTCCATGCATACAAAATCAAAAGAAAAAAAAATCAAAAAAAATCAAAAATCGAGCCTTTCATGTAAAGCCGGAACTACAAATGACCTGATCTCCCTCAGCCCGGGAGTACGTAGGCAGCCATTCACAGCGCGGTCAAACCAAACAAAAAATTCAAAAACCCATCAAACCAAACTCAAACCCAAAGAAAATACTTCTCAAGCCTCTCACACAAAATCTGAACAACGAAAGACCTAATCTCCCTCAGCCCGAGAGTACGTAGGCAGCCATTCATGGTGCGGTCAAACCAAATAAAAAATTCAAAAACCCATCAAACCAAACTCGAACCCAAAGAAAACACTTCTCAAGCCTCTCACACAAAATCTGAACTACGAATGACCTGATCTCCCTCAACTCGGGAGTACATAGGCAATCATTTATGGTACGGTTTGACTTTCAAGAAAAAATAAAAACCCAATAAAAACCAGTGCTAAGACACCGAAACCCTATAAAACACAAATTCTATCAAGCCTCCTAGTCAACAGGTCATACTGAGGAAAATCAGAGCTAGTCTATGAACCCATGGACAAGCTGGACACCAGTGCCAACATGGAATCTCTCTGAAGATGGAGGAGCTGCTGCAAGCTCATGACCCTCAGTTTCTATATGAGCAAGAACATCCATCTGTATACTACTCATGCGACCATCTATGAAGGCACTCATATTGGCAACGATGATGTATATAACCTGAGCGCAGTGCTATAAAAATGTCTTGGGTAGCTATGGCCTCATCCCTCTCAATGAAAGCAGTATCCTTGGCGACTAAAGCCTCTTTAATCTCAATAAATGTAGCCCCCCGAGTGGCTCGAGCCTCACATCTATCAACGGAAGTCGTATCTATACTAGAATGGGCTGTCAACATCAACGCCCTGGCTTGATCTCTTTCGAAGGTCATCTGAGCTATCAAATCTGCCATTACCAAATCTGTCCTGCCATGGACACTCGGTAGGTCACCAACCAAAGCAGCGATCAAGCCGGTAAATAAATCATCCTCCGTGGGAGAATCAGGATCCTCCATAGGCTCCTCCTCATCAGAATCAATGCTCTGAGCTAACAGGATAACCGCAGCCAATGTAATATCTGACTCCAACCATACAGAATACTCTGTAGAATGATCTGGATGGCTAGTAGGGAAATCAGCCCTCTCCTTGTGAGTCCAATACTCATAAGTCCTGATCAAGAGTTCTTTTTTTAGGTCTATCTATAAGAGGAGATCATATAAAAAATGTAACCGATTCTTTCGTTTCTTTGGGCCACTAGATGACAACAAAGATAAAGCTAATATTCGATGATCCATAGCCCCCAAAGTGGTGAATGCTATGAAACTGATCAAGCTGGCCCATGACTGCCAACAGATGATATGTGGTCACCCCTCTCAAACCCGCCACAAGAAGATAATCTATGCCAATCGCATGAGTGATAAAGATGTAGGGGAACTCAGCCCTAGGCATGGCGAGATCGAAAAGGGGTGCTCGATCACCGATAAAAAGGTCGACTATGATGCCGTATATGAACACTCCACTGGCTAGAAGGAGTACGACAGGGCTATCTCAGGGGTAAAGTAGTACCCATAATTTTTTAAGGTGCCGATCGGACTCGAATGCGTCATGAACCTTATATACAGCAAAACGACGCTACCTCTAAAAAATTCCCCCAGGATGGGTACTGCAGAAAGTAGCCGACCTCAGAGTCTAGGTTAATATCATAGGCAGAATCGTACAACCTTGTTTGAGGGCGCGAACCACTACCATCAAGCCAGTATCTAAGTGGTCCATATATAGGGGCATGTACAGATAAGCAGTGATGCACATCGACAGCACATCCACTCATGCAGACTACCGCTCATCTGCCCGTAGAGGTCCAAACTACAAAAGCGATCAATAGACACTACATGTCCGACAGTAACCTCCTCAGTGAAGACTCTGTGTCTCAAGCCAATCATGGTTATGAATGGTCGTCTCATATCATTAATGGTTGTCCTGGCACGGGGCAGAGCTAATGCCAAACCGGAAAGATGCTCATCCTTCTCTAGCATAGGAGTCAACTCGTGAAGGCTAAACATAAAAAGCCTATGCTCAAGATCGATGACACATGTTGAGAGGGCCCGTCGTCACCTCAATGTTGTTCCATCAAATCAAGAGCAAGTCTCGAAAGGAAGAGACATTGAAACATCAAGACGACCAGTAACAGGGATAAAATGGCAATCATCATAGGATGCAACCTGTCAGTAACTCATCACTCCTGATGTGCGAGAAGACTTGATCTCTTTTAACCCATAGAAGCACGTGGGCTACCGTCGTGGCAAAGTTGATCTCATACCCGACGCTTTGTTCCCTGAGTAAAAGGCCACTAATTAAACCTCACAGATCAAACCAAATCCGGTCAAAGCCATCATATCACCAGCCATTACAAGCCCTTGAGTCCAATTCATTGGAGTCCGAAGGCATCTTGACATCAATCATCAAAGTTGAGACAACCATACAGTGATATATCAAGCATAAACATCAGCAAAAACCTTTAAAGAGCTGATACCCTCAATCTAAAACTTCATCAAATCAAAGCAAATTGCTCCTACAAATCAGAAACAATGACTGGGGCATCCAAGCATTAAAGCCAAAATCCACTACCTGTTCACCATGGGTGTCATGCGATTAAAGACTTTTGTGATCTCGACATCTTATCAGCCCACAGGTCAAACATACCATAAAGCAATCACCCGAGATGACAAGCAAGACTGGGGCAAGTTCAAAATCTACGACAACCCCCGATGTTAGGGCCCTTACAACAAGACTGGGGCAATTTTAGAAATTATGACAATTCAACACTGGGGCATTTATCAACCATCCAATGAAAATGCATCAGTCGGCACCATCAGCATGGTCCATCATCATCCAAGCTTCCATCATTGGCGATCTGATTTGATTAATCGGTCTTTTCCAATCATAATTTTCTTAAAATACTACAATCCACTGATAAGGTACAACTATTTCATCTCTTTATCTGCTTTCAACTTCCAGTTACATGCATTGGCAGGGGTATATGTGTTAAGTATAGATAACTCTTGCGTTAGAATCTTGGAAAAAGGTTTTAAAAAGGAAAAAGATTTTTGCTTAACTTGTTATGAATTGGATTAATTTCGATAAGCGTTCGTGGAGCTAGAATCACGGGAACGATTGTTGGTCGGAAAATCGATCACTAAACACGCGCAAGTATACGCGGTCTAACAAGTAATACATTGATAAGAAAAGTATCGTACCCACGAGGAACTATCACTAATATTTACCAAATACCAACTTTGTATCGCTTAAGTGTTATTCGAATAGCAAACTAATAGGAGTGTGGTTAATCTAGTTATAACTAATTATCAAAACAAGTAAATGGATAACGAATGGCAATCGAAGGAATTACAAGCTAAGATTACAACTTCACCCCACACAGGCATTCTGTCGAACACCTGGCGTGCTATGCTTCATCAAACTTCCTACCCTTCTCTCTTTGGTCTTAATGGTCACGACAATTTGTCGATCGAGAACACACAGGTGCTCGTACACCTCTGTCGAGGTATGCACAAACATAACCTTTCCAGATCCACCCGATAGGGAATAGAACAGAAAAGAACGTCCAAGCTAGGTGATAATCCTACACATGTCTATGCGAATTAACCTAACAAGGATTTAAGCATAAGTTCTCAATTAGGTCACACGTGGTGCACAGATATATGTTTATTCTACGCACAACTTATGCAGTCGAAACCCATAATCACATGCCAATATATTTAGGTGTAAATCTACAATCCTTCTTTCAATATCTTGTAGATTACCAAAATCATCACTAATATCTTAGCGAGAATCATTAAGCATAAATATATTAAACCAAACCATATGGTGCCAACCAAAGAGATAAGACAGTCAATTTAAATAACAAAGGGTTCCATTATAACCTTAGAACCAATACTTAGTTCATAGCTATTGAACAAAATATAAGTAGCAATAAAGATAACATTTATGGATTACAAAATCAGAGGAAATAAATGGATAAGAATAAACTCTGGCAAGGCTCTTTAGTCTCCAAGCATTCCGCTCCTTTCAAGCTCTCTAATCCGTGTAGCTCACTGCTCTTGTTGCTCCAAGGAAATCCCAAACTTTTCCCTAATATACCAAATCTATATTTACAAACATTAACTAAGAAATAGAGAGAGATATTACAAAAAAGGAGGGAGAACTATATTATCCTAAGCTATCCGAATATCTCCATGCTATATCCCCCTCTCTCTATAATATTAGATGATGGCGGCCGTACTTCTATTTCTCTCCGTCTCCTTTTTGTATATCCTTACTGCTCTTCTTTTAGGTCATTAAAAGTAAGTCTCTGTATGGACACCGCACGAAGAATAAGCTGTCGGGTGCCGCTGCGGCACCTCGTAGGCATTAAAACACCAGAGATCGCGCTGCAGCATGAGTTCATTAAAGAAACTGTGGCGCTGCCGCTCCAGGTGAAGTCAGCATACAATCCTGCCTCGCACTGCGGCGCCAAGCTGAAGCTTGATGATGGCGCTGCGGCGCCAGAGGGTGAGAATTGACTATTTTGCCCCTATAAGCTGCAAATGACCTAATCAGCCCTGCATCATACAGATTAAGCATAATAACAACAAAATATATATAAAAGCTAAACAAATAACATAACACAAGTAGCGTCTTAAGCTTCAAAGGATCTGATTTGTGATATAAATACCACTCATCAAATACCCCCAAACTTAAGCTTTTGCTTGTCCTCAAGCAAACTATCTAACATCCACACCTATATTACTATAAGACGCAAATGGAAACTACTCCTATAGAATAATATCATGGCTGCTAAATGCAATTATAGAGCCTCTCTGAGAATAGGACAAACACCGACATAAATGAGAGCTTAATATCAAATTTACAAGTATGAGACTGTACTCGATCCATTCTATGTGTGTGCGTGTGGACCAATCATCCTAACTAACCATAGCCCAAATTAAGATCACACAGTTAACTTGTGATAACCAATAAGCTTACTCTGCAACTCACACAATCAACAAGCGTTAAGAACAAGAGGCAATTACAAGAAAGGATCAAAAGGTTTTAGTAATGAAGTAAAATCTGACTCCGATAGCGCTTAATTACCTTAGGCTAAATAGAGCATACCCATTAACAAGCTTTTGATCAGTGACCCACCCCAAGACTATTGCTTCTTTTTTTTTTAAATCTGCGTTTATGGATGAGTGCGTTTTACGCTCCATCTCGACCCACCGCAAGACTAAATTTTTACCAGAACAATAGATCCCAAAATGTAAAAGTGTCTACGTCTTTAATTACCTTGAAAACAAAGGAGTTTTTACCCGAGTACGTAAATTATCAAAACAAAAACCAAACAATCTAAATCCGAGAAAATAACTAGTTAAAACAATTGGTCAGTGCTTTGTTGAAAAGGATGGATCTATAGCAGTCTCGACTTAACGAATTAACACACCCCTAGCTCATATATGCTTGACACAATTCTAAAAGAAAGATATAATTACATGGCGCCTCTCATTAGCCACAATCAAAAATTAATAGCTATAACACCCTCACCCAGCATATAAATAGTTACAGAACGGGGTAAAAGGGTAAATCAAAATATTTAGGCAAGAAGCAGTAAAAGATAAAGTACCCTCGCCAAAATAATGTAAAGCCATAACATATGGCATCAAGTATTCCAATTATCTGTGCAATCCCCAAAATATGGCTATAAACAAAACAACCAAAATGACATGATATCTATCGCGATCGTAAAATATATTTATAAAAACAAAAGCATTCATATATTATAAACCAAAACATTCATATATATATATATATAATTAAACCAATGTACTAATATGCATCCCAAAACAAACCATAAACAACCACAACCACAACATAATTAAAACATAGTCTAGGGCTATATCGTCCAAAAGAAACTCTCATCCTCATAGATTAAACATAAAAGCAATTCATATATAATAAAACTTAGAAGGAATCTCCCCAAAGCTTAAAATCTGCCAATGTCCTCAATGGCCTTCGCACAGCCACATCAATCATCTGCATCATCAACATCATCGCCACCCGATGGCTCCTCCTCGCGACCCTCCTTGCGATCCTCCTCTCTGGGCAGAAATGGCGGTGGATAAGGCGCAAAAATTGGAGGCTCTGGAAATTGAAAGGGCATCGACTCTGCTTCATCTCCTCCCTGGGCAAAATAGATACTGGAATCTGTATTCGCGAACTCAGCATGGTAGTGATTGAATTGGCTCTGCCATTGAGCCACAGTATCAACCTTGTAGTGCAGAAAGTTAAGACTGGCCAATATCTCCGCTAGGGCCCCGGGTGGAATAGCCTCAGATGATGGGGGCTCAGGCGCTTGAGTGGAGGTACCGACCTCAGAGGAGGGTGGTGGCTAAGGTCCCGGTAAATAGCCCTTACCCTTTGGTTGCGACGGAGGTCCCCCCTCCCATACTCCATATCGGGCAAAAATGTGATGATCAATGACAGCCATAGGAGGTTGAGTGATATCGCCTTTCTCCCATAGCACGCCCACTCTTTTACAGAGACGTGTAATTAGAGACGGTTGAGGGAGTGCGGAATTTACGTTGCTCCTGATGGCCTTCTTAATTGATTCTGGATAAGAACCCCCACATCCACCTTCAGCCCCATGATAATTACGTACAGCAGAACTGCCCTCTCTCTTGTTACATCGCTCAGGTGACGTGTTGGCATGATATTTGCACAAATGAAGGAGTACCACGCCTTACCATAGCGACTTAAGGCTTGATAAGGGAAAGAGGTCTTTTCACCGTGGAATTCGTTGGTTTTGCACATGGTACCAGGCTTGCAGAGCTTCGTTATTATCTCATCTGTATTGTAACTCTGCATCCCAGGCTCTAGGTAGTCGCTACCATCGTAGTTTGAAGTCCCATAAACATTATTAATGGTACGACTGTCAAATTTGATCAACTTACCCCGAACTAGCACCACTAAAGGACCATCAGCATTAGCATTTGAGTAGATTCCTTTACCACCAAAATAACTGCAGACTCAGGCGGCTTGGTGAAGTGAATCCATTTCATAGCTAAAATCATGGAATTCATATCGCCTCCCATCTTGTCATCTGGCCTTAGCCCTCTTTCAGGCACCAAACTCCGCTTTGAAAAATTTTATGTATAACGCTTCCATGCTTCCTCACTTGGGAATTTTATAGCATCCCAACGGGAAGGAGGGGCTCTGGAATCCTGTAGAGGAAGGGGACCTGTACTAGTGCGAGGACGCTTTGAACCCATTACACTAACACAAAGAAAAAGCCCAAGAAATTTTCTAGATACTAATTCCTTACCTCGTGCTAGCAACGGTCAGAAGAGTAACTACACAACGGTTGGATGGCCGAACGGTAAGAAACTGAAGGGTGCGACGGTTAATTTGCGAACGGCTCTTTGGGAGAAGGGGGATGTCTCTGAGAGAAAAGAGGGGAACTGTATTGATGTGGTAGAACTACTGCAAATGAACTGAAAAGCCGTGTTTAAAATTAAAATTTTAGTAGTGGCGATGCGGTCTAATACTTAGTGCTGCGGCACGATCTGAGATCTAGCTTGGCGCTGTGGTGCGATACATGGCGCTGCGGCGCGATTGGAAATCTAACTTGACGCTGTGACGCGATATTTGGCACTGCGGCAAGGTAGTTGGCGCGGTGGCGCAAAACTCAATAGAAAAACTCGGCACTACAGCGTGAGTCTCCAGTGTCTCCCAACTTGTAGTGGCGCTGCGACACGGCCTATCCTTTGTTTTATGGCGCTGCAGCGCGAGATAAAGAATTTGGATATTAAGTATAGCGATGCGGCATGAATTTTGCTGCAGAGAGTGGCGCTGCGGCGCGACTTCTGCACTTCAGTTCCTTAACTGATTTCCTGCACAGGCCAACATTCCAAATCAGTGAATCAACACAAAAATATACTGTAAAATATGTAATAAAACATTCTAACTATTAACCAAAGACTACTAACATACTAGCATGTGATACAGAAAGTCAGAAACTCACAATTATACTAAGAAAAATCAAGTGCACTAATGATAACTAAAGAAAACAACACTGAATGAAAACAATAAGGATATTTTTTATACTAAGATGGGGTTGCCTTCCCACCAAGCGCTTGTTTTAAAGTAGTCGGTTTGACTATACCGATGCCGCTCAATCCGGCTTATAAGCAAAAATGACCATTTCATGCCACCTATTTGTCAATTCCTTTAAATTTTTGGCAGACATGGATGATTGATCATCCTCATTTTCTTCACCCATCTGCACGAAGAATCTTTTACCACTGGAAGTATCTTTACCACTGGAAGTATCCACTAATTTTCCTTTTTCATCAAGTTAAAAGCGTTCTTTGTGCACAAGTGGGCCCTTTAGGGTTTCCACAATCGTGAGCGTGGTTTCTGGTTGTTGATTAGTCTTGACAATACAACCACTCTTGACCCTCTCTTCTCCTACTTCAGGCTCCACCGGTTGGACAATTTGCACCACGACATCTCCCTCAACAACTTTGTGAGACTCATCGCCTTCTCCTTGCGTATCCACTACTGCTTCATCGTTGAGATCAATTATGACAGGTAGACTGCCTTGCGGTGGGTTTGTGATGGCATTGACGAGTTATCCCAATTGATTTTTAAGGCTTTGCAATGCGGCGTCTTGGCTTGCCATTCGAACCTCATTTATCTCTATAAAGTTGGTGAGGAGCTCTTCAAGCCTTTTCTCTTCTGTTGAGTCTACCGAAAAGCTCTCATTGGGTTGGAATGTCACCTTATACTGCGGCGGAGAAGGATATTAAAATTGATTCGGATAGGAGTAATTCGGATCATGATATTGCTCTTGACTATAGTCCCAAGAGTTTGGATAACCCTGACAGTTTGGATGATAGGACATCGGTTCAATGTCAGCTCGTCCCTGACAGTAGGCAGTCTGAGTGGACTGACACTCAAGATTGTCTGAAAACCTCAAGACATTTGCAATTTGAACTCGCAGTTACTCGAGTCCTTCTTCCGAGCTTGGTTGTGTCGTCCTCTCATAAGGCCATTGATAACATTGATCGTCCATAACCTGTAAACTTAAAAACAAAAAGGAAGATCAAACAAATAAAAGAAATATATATATATACGTTCAAATTAAGACTAAATTGATTTAAATCAATATTGGACAATATTAGAATAATAGTTCCCCGACAACGGCGCCAAAAACTTATTGGTCAAAAAATCGATCACTAAACACGCTCAAGTATACGCTGTCTAACAAGTAATACAGTGATAAGGAAAGTGTCGTACCCACAAGGAATTATCACTATTATTTACCAAATACCAACTTTGTATCGCTTAAGTCTTATTCGAATAGCAAACTAATAGGAGTGTGGTTAATCTAGTTATAACTAATTATCAAAGAAAGTAAATGGATAACGAATGGCAATCGAAGGAATTATAAGCTAAGATTATAACTTCACCCCACACAGGCATTCTGTTAAACACCTGGCGTGCTATGCTTCATCAAACTTCCTACCCTTCTCTCTTTGGTCTTAATGGTCACGGCAGTTTGTCAACCGAGAACACACAGGTGCTCGTACACCTCTGTCGAGGTATGCACAAATATAACCTTTCCAGATCCACCCGATAGGGAATAGAACAGAAAAGAACGTCCAAGCTAGGTAATAATCCTATACATGTCTATGCGAATTAACCTTACAAGGATTTAAGCATAAGTTCTCAATTAGGTCACACGTGGCGCACAGATATATGTCTATTCTACGTACAACTTATGCAGTCGAAACCCATAATCATATGCCAATATATTTAGGTGTAAATCTACAATCCTTCTTTCAATATCATGTAGATTACCAAAATCATCACTAATGTCTTAGCGAGAATTATTAAGCATGAATATATTAAACCAAACCATATGGTGCCATCCAAAGAGATAAGACAGTCAATTTAAATAACAAAGGGTTCCATTATAACCTTAGAACCAATACTTAGTTCATAGCTATTGAACAAAATATAAGTAGTAGTAAAGACAACATTTATGTATTACAAAATCAGAGGAAATAAATGGATAAGAATAAACTCTGTCAAGGCTCTTCAGTCTCCAAGTATTCCGCTCCTTTCAAGCTCTCCAATCCGTGTAGCTCACTGCTCTTGTTGCTCCAAGGAAATCCCAGACTTTTCCCTAATCTACCTAATCTATATTTATAAACATTAACTAAGAAATAGAGAGAGAGATTACAAAAGAGGAGAGAGAACTATATTATCCTAAGATATCCGAATATCTCCATGCTATATCCCACTCTCTCCATAATATTATATGATGGCGGCCGTACTTCTTTTTCTCTACGTCTCCTTTTTGTATATCCTTACTGCTCTTCTTTTAGGTCATTAAAAGCAAGTCTCTGTCTGGACAGCGGAGGTGGCGCTGCAGCTCGGAGAATAAGTTGTTGGGTGGCGCTGCGGCACCTCATAGGAATTAAAACACCGGAGATCGCGCTGTAGCGCGAGTTCATTAAGAAACTGTGGCGCTGCCACTCCAAGTGACGTCAGCATGCAATCCTGCCTCGCGCTGCGACGCCAAGCTGAAGTTTGATGACGGCGCTGCTGGTGCCAGAGGGTGAGAATTGACTATTTTGCCCCTATGAGCTAGAAATGACCTAATCAGCCATGCATCATACAAATTAAGCATAATAACAACAAAATATATATAAAAGCTAAACAAATAACATAACACAAGCAGCGTCTTTAGCTTCAGAGGATCTGATTCGTGATATAAATACCACTCATCAACTATCAGAGGATTAAGACTATTCAACCTTTTGATTAGGCATGGCATCCTAGTTCAAAGCGCTTTTTAGAACAAACTTGAACTCATATGCATGTCTGCACTTTGCGATCACCCTAACTCTTAGTTGTGGGCTATAAAGCTATGGCGACAGGGATGACAATTATTAGCCAGCCTAATGTCTCGAATCGTGGAATGGGTTACTCGAGTTATTAAGCCCGAGGGCTGTCTTTACACCCAGTGCCCTAAAGCCATCTGGTTTGGGAGCCACCGGCCCAATGCTCGTTATATGGGTAACTCAGTGCCTAAGAAAATGAGCATTACAAGAAGTCAAAACCTGAGCAGATCCAAATCGTGGCCTAGGTTACTCGAGTAATTAAGCCCGAGGGGTGTCTCTACACCTGGTGCCCTAAAGTCGTCTGGTTTGGGAGTCACCGGCCCAACACTCGCTACACGAGTAATTTAGAGCCTAAGAAAATGAATCTTGTATAGGCTCAGGCAAAGATCAAATAGAGTAGTCCGCTTAACATATCTCGAAGTGTGGCCTTTGTTACTCAAGACAATAAACCCTAAAGGGTGTCTTAACACCTAGTGCCCTAAAACCATTTGGTTTAGGAGTCATTGGTCCAAAACTCGTTACATGGGTAAGCCTGAAAAGCCTAAGAAAATGAGACAAAGTTAAGCGAGGGAATCAAAAATTTTTGCAAGAAAATGAGATCATCTAGAGTCATAGAAGAGAAACCCTTGCTAAGGGTTGCGTCACACATAGTGCGCATGTCATATGATGTTAATCTTGTGAAGAGAAGTGTCTAGAGCGAAGGTGAGGTGTCTCTGATGAAGGGAGATAAGTCTTTTAAATATAATCCTACCCATGAAAAATGACCATGGACGCTTAAAAGTTTTCTTGCAATTTCATAGCTTTTCAAGCGAAAATTTCGATTTCCTTATGAAAAATTCATTTTTATGCTCAATTACAAGATCTTTAGCGATATGATAAGAGCTCGGTGAATACAAGCATTCAATTTCATAAACTTTAACTTCAAATGCCTCATTAACAAGGTCATACTAACCCCGACAACCCGAGCCATCAAGCTTTCAGCACATATTGTTATTTGTCTGAATGTGCAGGATATTGCTCACCATGGGCATGGTTAACAAAGCGAGTTTTTTCTGTGAACCCCAGTAACAACCTACGAAAGGGTTGGGGCATTGTTGATTCCAAGAAATGGAAAGGATCTATGGCGGGACCAAGTTCTTCATCAAAAGAAAAGGGAGAGTTCCTGAAAGAAATCAAGGCGGCATCAACTGTCCCTCCACAAAAAGGGAAAAATCCTCAACAGAGTCCTTAAATCGGGAAGAACAGATGCTCAATGACAAAAGACCTGTCAAAAGAAATCTGCATCATCAAATATGTTAACCTGCTCGAAGTCCTCATCAGTCGAGGCTTCTACACTGAAGATCAAATCTAAGCAATAAAACAACGGGCTACATCCTCCAGAACGTCAGCATCACCTTAGTCATCAGCCAAGCCAGCATTTAACCCAGTAGGGTCACAAATAGAGAGCTTTCCCCTTTTCATACTCAATGATCAGCCATTGGCACAACCTAGCGAAGCCTCAAAAATGGTTTGGTGACGTTCAGCCATTGAAGGGCACTTCAGCGAAGGTCAGATTGTCTGACACTATCAGCCGTTGGCACAACCCCAGCAAAACATCAGGAATGGTCTGATGGCGAAAATAGTTTATCAATCCAACCCCACAGAGGGCAGATGATGGAATCTGTTATACAAATACTTAGAAGAGGCGTAGAGAAGGATCCGGCGATGTAGACCGTGGAACGCTACTTCAGCGAAGATATCAGGATATCTCCTAATAAAGCCATTAGTGTTTGGTACCACCAGAGGAACCAGCACCAAATCTAGATCCAAAAAATAGCAGCCCTTGTGAGATCCTCATCAGAGACGGCATATGAAAGGGGAACATCCAAATCTGCTTTGCGAATGACAAAAGGAGCCATAAGGGAGTTAGAGCTGATAAGCCTATCAAAATCCATGCCTAAAAAGAAACTCCAAATCACCTCAGAAAGGGTGAGGTATGGTTCTACATCAATTCAATTAAGCATATGCATCAACCTAGGATAAATTAAGATCATCATATCATGTCTGGTCTGTGTATGTGCAACAAGCACTACATCAGCGCACATCTCTATTAAAAAGTTAGGCATGCATACCTAGTAGAGTTAAATATGCATACACATTAAACACACAAAGTTGATGAAAAAGTCTACTACCGCTCGAGTAGGCACCAGGACAGTCCAATGATCAACCATTATCCCTACCATCAGGGTAGGCACTGTTGCAAATTATCGGTGTAAGTTATCATTAGGATAGGCTTCGGGAGCACCCACTGAGGTAACTCAAAAAATAAGATATATCCCCATCAGAGGAGCCTTCAAAAATATACAACGGCATCAGCCAAGAGAGAATCTGCCCCCTGATAGTATCAACAGATTGGGGAAACCATTTGTCTTAAAACCAAGATAATAACAAAGGCTATCATAAAGAATGTCATCCCCAGTAGAAATGTGGGAAACATGTCAGTTCATCCTTATCAAACAAAGCATCAGCAACACCGATGGAAATTAAACCGTTCAAGTCAACACCAGCATAGACATCAGCAACATTGATGAAAGTCAATCGTTGAGATCAGCCCCAACACAGGCACCGGTAAGGGTAAGCGATATGCGATTTGCGATGCGATTTGAGATGTGATATGCGATGCGATGCAATTGCGATGCGATTTGTGATGCGATATATGAACTGCAACATGCGATTTGTGGAAACATGTTAATGTTCATTGCATTGCGATTTGTATCATTAATATCTTGTCATATTTCAAGTGTCTAGCAATCTTTAACCTGTTCATTCCATTGCATTACATAAACATGGTAAAGAGGGGCATCTGTAGACACTCGAAATTTTGTGTCCCTATTACTAACACTGCAGGAGGGCAAGGCCATCTCTTCAAGTTAAATCCGGTCACCAATACCGGTCCATCAACTGAAATCTGATCCCCAATATCAGTCAACTCAAATCCGATCCCCAATATCAGTCAACTTAAATTCGACCCCCAATATCGGTCAAGCAACTCAAATCTGATCTCAATATCGGTCAACCAATTCAGCCCTAGTAGCAACCCAGAAAGTCAAGGTCAGCCCCGGCAGTAACTCGGGAGGTACAAGTCAGCCCCGGTATTAGCCCGGGAAGTCAGGTCGACTTCGGACATAAACCTGAAGCATCACAACAACTCTAGAAGAAAACTTGTAATGACCACGTCAGCCATAGAGGCAACACTGGATACAAAAAAAACTCGAATGGGATCCAAGTCTTGGAAATAGCTCCCGGAAGTCAACCAGAGGCCATGTCGACACTAAAGGCAACCCCGGGAGGGGAACATGGTTATTTTACTAACTCTCAGCCGATTTGATCAAACTAAAGCTGAATTAATGCAGCCAAAGTCAGAATGAACCACAACGATGATCCCGAGTGCAAACAGCGCAAGACGGCTCGACGGACAAACTGCATGGAAATAAAGACCCAGCCATAAACCCATTTTCATTGCAGCACTCTCGGTGAGGGCTTTTTGGAAAGATATAGCACGCCTCAAACGGACTCTCCGATCAAAAGTTATGAAGTTTCGAACTTGACATCGCATTGCTCGGAGTGCACGTACTTTAAGACGACGAAGACGGGCACATGGGTCCCACCTTGGGGAGCCGCACCTCTACCTGCCGCAGAAGCAGGTAGAGTGGAGGCTTCCTGGCCTATGAATAAATGTGTACCCCCCCTCATATTTCGTAATTCTAAAACGCAGCGAAGCTCTGCCAGTTTAATTTTCCAACTTTTACACCTCTTCCAAACCCAAATATTTTCACTCTAACACGTAGATATACCCATATACTATCACATATCAAAAAATGACCGGTAGATTTGGACGTATAGAGCCTACGATTTGGCAAAAAGCTCGTGTAGCAGTCCATTATAAGTATTTTCATGATCAGAAAGTGAAGATTACTTCTTCGTACTTTGATACACTTGTATGTTAAGTTTCGTTTTCTAAAAATGCCCGGAACTTAGTTCCGTGGCTGTTTTCGTCAAAATTTTGTATATTTTTGTACATAAACTAATTTTCTGGCATTTCTACAACTCGGATAGACGATTCGTCAGCTCCAGCAGCTTTAATGCACTAAATTCTTAGTTCTGGCAACTTCGCCGGACTGGGTTATCTTCCCAGTCCGGGTTTGGCCCTTTTTATATAAATTTAACTGTATATGTATTAACATTTCAATTCTATCAAGCCCGGATGTCAAATCTGAGGTAGTTTACCGCTTTTATATATATTTACGCATATATAAGCGATTTTGACCATAACTGGGTTCTCTTCCCAGTCTTAGTTGACTACATTTCTGTCAATATACATATATATATATATATAAATAGATATATATATATATATATATATATATCAATTCCAGTCCGGGCATCGTCGTGAAAACCCATCGCCCTTTATACTATTTTTGCACTCTTCGCCATATTGGGTGATCTCCCCAGTCACTGGTTGACTATTTTTCTGTAATTTACATTCCATTCTGGTGTGGACTATTTCGTGGCCTTTATACTATTTTTGCACACTTCACCATTACTGGGTTATCTTCCCAGTCTCTATACATTTACATTCCAGTTCGGCCTAGATCATTCTGTGACCTTTTTACTGCTTTTATATATATTTATGCATATATAAGCAGCCTTCACCATCACTGGGTTCTTTTTCCAGTCTTGGTTGACTATATTTTTGTCAATATATATATATATATATATATATATATATATATATTTCAATTCCAGTCCGGGCACCGACGTGAAAACCCATCGCCCTTTACAGCTTTTATATATAACTGTATATATATAATGCTTTACTCGCTTTCTATTTAACTGCTGCTTTAAATATTCATTTTATATGACTTGACACTGACATATCTGCGGGCGGACTAGATTTATTTAAATCTCGCCAATTCTAGTTTTCAAACGGTTTAAAACCTCCAGACTGAACCATAAAGCTAGAATGGCTGAGATTTTCTTAAATCTAGCTTTCTTTCTAGTTTCAGCTTCAAAAGCAACCTCGAATACCTTCGATCGCTATCTAGTGCGAACGAGACACTTCGGTCGTGCGGACCGGGATTTACTGAATGAATCCTTGGTTCTGGAAATATTGGGATATTTATCTGTTTCTTTACAAATTTGAACTGTGCAGGTTTTGGCTATTCATATGTGAGCCTAGGAATCGTGGGATTCATGATCAAACTGATCAGAATCTGATTCTCACGATGGAAAAACTCCGATACACAAATGTACCCTGCCAGTTTTTTTGTAGAAATGCACATGTAAACAGACCTTAAAATGATTATCCGGATTTAAGGTCTCAATATAATGAAAAAATGTTGATTGTCGTGTCAGCGTCCCTCCGATGGTTTTCATGCCCGTGAGGAGACTGACGCTTGTTTATTTTGCGGCTGCTGATGCTTCGCAGCCTGTCAAATCACCATTCACATGCAGCCTTCAAACTATAAAGATAAAATTAGAAGTATTAACAGGCTTCAATTCCTATGTTACCGTAAGGGTTTGATAAACCAACTTTCAAAACATCATTTTTACTTCAATCAAAAGAAAAGCTTTTCAAAAAATTAAATTAAATGCTTTTACAAATCAAATCAAAAGACTGATTTTTAAATCAAATCAAACCCTTCGTATATAGGTTCAACGAATCAAAGCACTACTTTCAAATAATCAAATCAATAGGCCCAATTTCCAAACAGCACTCACTCACGCATTTTAGTTTTAAGGAAAATATTGAAAAGATGTGGTACCATATTTACACGGGAGTTATGGGGTGCCTAACACCTTCCCCACACTTAACCAAGGACCCGAGCTCAAAACTTTGTTTTTAAATATCAAGTTTCGACAGTTTTTAGCAATTGGGCCTTTTTCAAACAAAACTCGGTTGAGTTGGTTCAACCATTTCCAAATCTACCAACTGGTGACTCTGTAAAACGTTCAAATCGTCAACATGATACATGTTGGCCTTTTTCCTAAAAAACCCTTCAAAACCTTTTTCCTAAATAAAAAGATCCGGGATGTGACCCGACCCGCGGATTTTTTAAACCAACGTCAGCACCAACCACTTCGGGTAATCGATCTCAAAAATGAGGTCTGTTGCCAACAGCTTTGTTATCTCCTCGTCAATGATCTTCTGCCTCTCAGGAGCAAAGATCCTCCTTTTCTGTCGGACCAGCGTTTTGGCAAGATCCACGTGTAGTCTTTGTATAAAAACCTTCTCTTCAATCTCGGGTATGTCACTAGGAACCCAAGCAAAAATGTCTGCGTAACCCTGAAATAGCTCTACCAAACTCGTTCAGAAAGGTTCCTGTAGCCCCGACCCAATCTTGACTGTCTTATCCTTCTTTCCTAGAACCAACTCAATATCCTCTGTCTCTTCGGCAGGCATGGAGAGGGGTTCAATACTGCCTTCAGTGAATGGTTCGATTTCTATCGCAATTATCTGCCTTTATTTACTAACTCCTACTCCCGAAGAGATCAAGGTGTTCCTATAGCATCTTCTCGCCAAATCAAGGTCCCTTCCACTTCTCCTACTGCATTCGAGTTGGGGAACTTGATTTTAAAATATAGAATCAAAGTCACTGCTTGCAACGATGTTAAGGTCGGCCTCCCGAGGATGGTGTTGTAAGCTGAATCCATATATACTACAAAAAACTTACATGTTATTTCCACCTATTGAGGAGCCGTCCTGAACACTACCAACAGCTCAACGGTCCCTACAACCTTGACTTGATCATTGCTGAAGTCGTATAGAGGAGGCTCCTGCCCAATCTCCATCTTCTTTCCTTCTAGGTCCATTCTTCGATAGGCATGAGCATATAAAATATCTACTGAAGAGCCATTATCGATCATCATCCTTTTCATGTCAACTGATTCGACCTGTGCAGTAATAACTAATGCTCCTTCATGTGGCTCGATCGGCTTTGAAGGATAATCCTCATCTATGAATGATATGACTGTGCCCAGATATTTTCTTTCACGCCTAACAGGCTGATCAGACACAGAGAGAACGACATCTAACAGTCCTTGCCTCTTCTTTCTCGTAACCTTCCCGATTGACCCGCCCGTGATCACATCCACCACCCGGCGTGTTGCCTAGGTCTGATCTTGTTGTTGTGGCTGGGTAGTTGGGTTTTGTATTAGGATGCCATTCGTCTGTTGTGTCGCCGAAGCATTCCATCCCGTGACATATTGAACTAATACTTCTCTTGGGATATTTTTCTCGACCAAATCCTTCAGACCCCAACAGGATTAAGTTAAATGTCTGGCCGACTAATGATAGTCATAATATCTATTTTGATTTCCCCTGTTTGACTTTATATTACCCTTGGTCGGCTCGAAGTAGGGCTTGTCTTTTATTTTCTCCAAAATAGTGCCTAGGTTCATGTTGAGTGGAGTGTAGATTTTGTTGACCCTCTGATTCAGGAAGGGCGGACGTCCTCCTCTCGAACCACCATTGTTGTTATTGTACTTCTTCTATTGCCCATCCAACTTATTATTATTATTGTCCCCTTTTGTATAGTTGTTCTTCTCCTTGTCTTTCGGCTTCTCTAACGTGCCTTGCCTCAGACTGCTCATCGCTTCCTCTACTACTATATAGCCTTTACCCCTATCGAATGCTTCAGCCAAGTCCTTCGGATGGCTAAATATCATATCTTTCACCAACTTCTTTGATTGTACAATGTCCAAACCATTCTGAAATAGACCAAGTGCCTGAAGATCTTTCAAATCCACCACTTATTCGACCGCTTCCTGAAACCTCTTCACGTACTGGCCTAGGGTCTTATTTGAATATTGTCTGATCTAAGCTAAGGACCCTGTTGGCTTTCCCCTCCTTTTGTTATTACCAAATCTTATGTGGAATTTATCACAGAGGTCCTTCCAAAATGAAACTGAGTTCGGAGCCAACGCTATCATCCATTGTCGAGCATCCTTCTTCAGCATTGTCATAAACATCTGACACTTGGCAGCATTCGTGTAATTATAGTAACTCATGAGCCGATCATAACCCAGGCTGTGTTTATACGGATCTCCCGAACCGTCATAGCTCTCCATATGAGGTGGTTTTTTTCTCAGGTCAGCCCATTCCCGATCTATTTTTGGGGAGAACAGTGATGATGAATTGACTGTGTTCCCCTTCTTATGTTTGACTTTGACTAACTACTTTTGTAGATCCATAAATTTTAGGGCCAACGCCTCGAGACCACCTGTTTTGGGGGACAACTCTCTCTTGACCCAATTTTTATGTTCGGGAGAAGCGACCCGCCTCCCTTGTTCTGACTTTCCCCTGACTTTTGAATTTGCCTCCAGGGAGCGACTTTGGTGTCGATTCCTTTCTTGAGAACGTCCTCGAGGCTTGTTCCTGTCCTGTGAGCAACTTCAGTGCCTACTCCTCCCTAGCGAGCAGCTTCGGTGCCTGCTCCTTTCCCGAGAGCGACTTTTGTGCCTGCTCCCGATTCATTGAGAATCGTTTGAATGATGTCCTTGACTGATCCCCTGACGATTGCTCCTGCCTTCGGCTACGGCTGGAAGAGACATCATCTCTATCTAACAGAGCTTGCTGAGCATCCCATTATTTCTACTTGATAAGCAAGGCTTTCACTGTGCCGTTGGCTTCCTAGACTTTCTTCGCTAAGATGGTCCACCTTTAATCTCGATTAACGTGCCTGGAATATTGATCTCTCTGTGACCGTATTCGGGACGGGGTGTCCTTGGCACGACCATAGGGTTTTGTCTCCTTCATGGCTGTCGAGAACAACCAGCGTTTGACATCTCCACCAAATGTTTCCTTTTGGTCCACTTAATGATTGTGGGGCCCAAGTCTGTCCTGGATTGTTTTGGACGGGCCCAACCTGTCTTTGATCGAACCTTTTAGCTGAGCAGACGGGTCAGCCGTGGACTTCCCATGTCCAGAAATTGTCTTACTCTCCATGAAACCAATAAGAAAACTTCTTTATGATTGGAATTGTTAGGTTTGTAATAATCAAAGTAGCGGAAGCGTGGTAAAAATGGATTTTAAAATTTTACAAACCTTATACTCGGATCATCCTTATGCATAATTATTAATTAAACGAAAGAGAAAGAATTATAGAATCATACCCTTATAGAACTAAGCTTCTCCGGGTACAAGTTCAACTCCAAATCCTTCGTGATCTCTTTTGAGTTCTCCGGGTTTGATTCCTTCCTTTGATCAACGTAAGCCACCCAAGTGTTTGACCTCTAGAGGTGATCCACCAAGTAAGAAGTGATATTCAAGAAGGTGGGTGTTTGGCTAAATCCTAATTCTATCTCTATAGAATGTGTATACTCTCCCAACTATTGGAATAGTGTAATGTCTAACCTTGTTCCATAATAAGACTTTCTTATTTGTAGATGTAGGCAACCATCCTAAACTATTTAGGTATTGGGTTTCATATTAATTAATTAAACCTTTTTATTAATTAGGCGTCCAAATCCTATTGGGAATAATTAAATCATTTTAATTAATTAGCCTCCTAATCTTATTAGGAATATATGGGAGAGAGAGTATCTTATTAATTAATTCCCAAACTCTTTAGGAATTAAATAATAATAATAGTAATAATAATAAGAGTCCTCTTATCAATTTATATTTAATATTTCTAAAATATTAAATAGTAAATATTAAGCTATTTAATTTATTCTATCACCATAGATTAAATTAAACATACTTAACTTATTATTGTTATTATGTCATTAGCTTCTTTAATAAATATTCTTTCTTTTATGGTGTGACCCTTTAGGTTCTCCATATTAAACCGGTTGTGAATAAATCAATTAGAAAAATTCTAATTTTATTTAAATAAATAAATTAAACTAATAATTTATTTAAATATATAATATTTATTCTACAATAAGAGTAAGCCCCCTTAGCGATCAATGGCTTTTCAGATAATATAGATTTCAACATCAATCATAAAAGAACCTGTGTATAAATAGTTACCGTACAATTCATTCCTTCCACCATACAATGTCCCAATTAAATATAAGACATGAATTTACTATCAAGTCTTATTTTATTTAATTACATGTATTTTTATTCTAAAATGCACAACACCAAATAATGCAAATTAGAAACTACTTTCTAATTTCATTCTGCCTTGGCCAAGGACTACTAGGTTTTCATTTATCGAATCACATAGGACATTCTCTTCTTTTATTAAAAGTGGTAGATCCTTTATTGATCATTTATTATCTCCATGTATAAATTATTATACCCAAGTATACCCTTTGATATACTCTTAGGGTTTAAGGGACATATCAAAGTATAACTCATCATACACAAGATACTATGATGATCTAAAGTCTAAGGAATATTTGTACTACTATTACTTAAGGAATTCCTATTGGTAGACAAGAAAAACTCCATTAGGAATTCCTTAGCAAGCCGCGTTCAAGGAACTTATTCTCCAATAAACACCTACATACTTGCTTTAGTATCTCCACACAATTGATTATGAGATCGATCATCCTCATTCAATGAGCAAGTCAACATATGTACTATAGCACCCCCAAATCCGAGTCCCCAAAACCTCGGACCTGGTACGTTACGATGCATCATTTCTATAACTACTGCGGAAGATATAAATATAAATTATTTATACAATAACCTTTACACATAACTCCTAAGGTCCGTTGACCTTAACTGATTACCTGCATTAAATATCCTATACTACATACAATGCCATTTGCGTTCAATACTATTACAATTTTAACCGTAGAATAATCCAATCCTAGAACTTGTCTTTGCCTTTGCCTGTGTCCGAAGTTTCGTCTTAATCTGAAATGGTTATCATGATATAGCAAGGGTGAGCAATAATTTTTCCCAACAAGTTTATGTTCAAAAGAAGATATATCATGATTGAAAAGGAATAATAAGCTGACAAACTTTCAACAATATAAGAATTGTGAAAGAACATGAATCAATTTCCATAACTAAATGACTGAATAAATAATGTGAATAGCCAACAATGAACATGAATAAATTTAACTGAACAATATGACAATGAAGATGATCAGCCTTTCATACCTGATGAACATATACAACATGCACAACGTGCGAATCAATAAATCATAGATGTGATATAATCAACAATTATTAACCACGAACATGCTTTATAATAACAACTCGAGTTCGAGTTAGGAAACTTGCTCAATAAAAGAGTATAGGAACTTGCCTGTATCGTCGATTACTGCTACGCAATTTTATTTAATCTCTTTATTGAAAAGACCTATCATTTATAAGATTAATCTTTCAATTAGTATAACATATTTATTCCATCAAACTATTACTTTAAAAGTAAACCATCTAACACTTAACCACATAGTCAAATATTAGATAATCTTAACACTAAACATATTCACAAGTCTAAACCTAGTACAGATCGAGTCTTTAATAGTATTCAATACAGTATGCTGAGTGGTTTCCCACAAACAACTAACAAATTAGTTTCCGTCTCGTCTACACTGTTTTCACAATGAGCTAGATCAGTTAATAATTCGTATATACCTTCCCCATATGAAGGAGTCGTTTAGCTCAGCTACTATACATCAACCATTAAAGGGTACAACTGCACTACCTTAGACTTAACACTTACTTGATCACTTAATAAGTTATTATTATAACTCGGTAAACTGTTACTATCTCAACAAATCAACTTCCTCATTTCAGTAAACTAAAATCAATCTATATTCTCTTACTGACCTTATTAGTTTGTATTTCAGCAAGCTGAAACCAAACTGTCTTCCTAACATTTTTAGTTTTCATTTCAGCACCCTAAACTGTTTCATTTCAGGAAGCTGAAATACCATATTCACAAAAATACCAAAATAGCTTATTATTTTTTTATCCTTTAGCCAAATATATATACATATATTCCATACACAAAAAGTAATTTTCTGAAATTTTTCAACTCCCTTAAGTATTTTTCAAAAATCCATTTCTAGTTAATTTCTTAACAAATTAGCTACCTCACGCTTAACTCTAGAAATTCCCAACTCTTAGCAGGATCTTACATATGTTAACGTGATATTACAGTTTAAATTTCGTGGCCATCAGAGCTATACAACTCCGGTTATAGCAATTTTTGTCAGAAAAACTCAAATATTGAAATGGTCATAACTTGCTCAATTTTGATCGGAATGAGCTCATTTTTGGACACAAGCTACTTTATAACATATATTTTAATGATACAAAATATTGAAATTTATTTCATAAAATAAATTCCTAAATTGCCCTTACAATTTTCGGACAGATTGCTCAAAGTCATTTTTTAGATTTGACGTCCTTTACTAATTTCAGTCCACACGAAAATCGATAACTCCTGTTTTAGTGATTTCACTTGGAAACGTTGTAAGACTTGTATATCTAGCTCCAAAAATTGACCACACTCAAAAATTCAAAATACAGTAGGAGATATGGTCGTTTGAATTTTATGTTACATTTTCTAAAAATTTGATTTTTCCATCTTTGTTGATTTTTAAGAAATCTTTCATATTCTCACCTATTCACCAACATAACCCATCATCAATCACCATAATACATACCAATACATCATATATTCATGTATGTATTATGATCCATGATCTAGTTCACTAAAAATCACCAATCATAATATTAAACACAAGTAAAGCTAAAAAAATTAGGGTTTTCTTACTTTTGAAAACTTATTTTCCATTTCTTTGTTTAGATCTAACTTTTGATCCATAAAAGGGTTAGATCTAAACTTGATATACTATTAAACACCTAGATTCATGGTTCTTGATCCTTAAAATCATAACTTTATAAAATCAAATCAAATCAAATTAAGAAAAAATTAGACTATATAAGTAGAATCCTTTATACCTTCACTTGATTTTTCCTTCCTCTTCTTCTTTCTAAACCTTGATTATGAAGCGATGAACACCAAAAATATCCTTCTCTCCTCTCTCTTTGCTTGGCCGAACATGACTCTATCTTTCTCTCCCTCTCTCTTGCTAGCAACTAGAAGAAATAAAAGATGAGAGAGAAATAAACTAAGTTTTATTAATTTTGTAATTTGTGTGCTAGTAGCTATATTTGTTATATCTATTCCACTAACATCTTGGCTCCTTCTCTCTCTCCTCATCATAAAAAGGTTGCTTGCAAGAAAGAATAAAGGGTTGGCCCATTGAAATAATGACACCTCAAAAGTAAATCTACCAACTAAAGCAAATCTAATGATGATATACATCTCCCTTATCTCCTCCTTACAAAATCAGCCATATGCCTTGTATTCATCCAAATTGGATTTTATTAAAGCTTATCTAATGACTATACTACCCCTCCTTAATTTGGGCTTAAGTCTTGGGCTTTCATTTAATTCTTTGGGCTTACCTTTTTGCTTGTTTTGCTTACTAACAAAATGAAGTTGGGCCTTCCGGGACATCATAATACGTATCCCATACATGAAATATTGGGCTAGTCTAATAACTTAATTGCTATTAAATCAAATTAGCTACAAGTCCAATGCTAAAATAAATAATTGGGCTACTTATTTAATTCCTTGGACCATAAAATCAACTTAGTTCCATGCTTTTAATTTTTATCTTACTCTAATCATTTAGTTAAGGTTCCATTACACACCTTTATAAATAAATTTCTTACTCGTACATTTTAATTTCATAACCCAATTAGACTTGCTTTACTTAGGTTATAAAATTAATTATTAAAGATGTACAAAATAAATCTCTTAGAGTATTTAATTACCCTACCTAATACATATATATATATATATATATATATATATTATGTTACATAACCTTATTCTTAATATTCCTTCAAGTACAATTTAATTCTAGAGTTTAAAAATTTTATAAACCATATATTCTCTATTTTCATTCAAATAGAAAAATATCTAGGTCCTTCTTTAAAAATTTTAAATTATTACTCTATTTCCACTTTAGGTTTTATCTTTTAACCTTTATTTTAATCATTTAAGATCTTGTAAATTTTTCGGTTGTCACATTCATCCCTTTTTCTAAGAATTTTGTCCTCGAAATTACTGCCTACTAATCCCTACTCCTTTTATCCATCAAAACTATATTTTCAACTTAACCTTTATCTGATTTCATTCTCATTTAATGAGTACATACAGCTTCCTTCTTTAAGAAACTATTCTTTCATCACATTCTACCCAGACTTCTCTCTAAGGAGTTAAAACTTTTCAAATTATGCTGAGTGGCCATATAGACCATGAACTCTCGGGTTTAACGGTATTCACCGTAACCAAATAATAGGCATGTTTACAATCATGAAGAACGTAAACTACCGCTGGCCTTAATTATCTGAACGACTGTATGCGTTTAATGATTGGAATGTACGTTATCCAACCAATATATCCCCCTTTTTTGGGGTTGTTCATACTCAGCCGGAAGTCTGAATCAAAACAATATGGTTCGGGATAAGTTCTCAAAGAGATACTTGAATTTTCATAAACATTTGTCTAGCTGAATCAAATAGCTTTAGACATATACCAATAATTCGAACATCAATCAAAACATGTGTCTGGCCAAATTTAATTGGCACTTGACTTTTCTTAAAAATTCTGAAAATTATTTTTATGACGTCATTATACCGCATTGTATTTACAGTCCGTTAAAGATTCCGTCATTTTTGTGACTTTGTCATAAAACAATATACCATAGTGGGCTAAAGATCTTTAGATCACATCCAACACTAGATAAGACTGTATTAATAACTCCATCGTTTTTATTATCTTTGTACCAGGTTTTATGATGCATTAATGATATATAAGATACATTTTGATATTTTAAATAATCTTTGTCTAGCCGAAACAATTACCGTAGACTCTTCTTTAAACCGTTCAAAACTATTAAAAATCATTTTTGGAATTATCATGTCTCAACAGATAACGATGTGATAATGGCTCGAAGTCAATCTCCACACCCTTGTCACTATGTTTTGAAGATAACAAAAAATTTATTTCATTTTGAAAAAGGCACATCAGTGCGAATTTAACTTGATGTCAAAAAATTTGAAGTCTAGCACAGCTAGAAGATTTGGAATACCTATGCCTCCACCACCAACTTCAATTCTTCTAATGATTAATTGCTTAATAATTCTATCTATTCTATCATACTTAAAACTTACTACACTAAAAATCCTCAATTCTTCTTCCACAACTTTCCTATACCCAGTATAGTTCATCAAACATACCACACGTTATGAGTTCAGGAACTTACCACAATCATATGGGTTTAGGAACTTATCCTAGTCAGACCAAAGTCGTTCATTCGCTGAGGGGTTTCACCATACGATTATGAGTCACGAACTTACCATAAGTGTGAGTTTTAAGAACTCGTATCTAATCTTATATTCTCTACCTATCCGTCATACACATGAGAAAAGAATCACCTTCTCAACATATATATAGCGAATAGCGCGACACCAATATTTCAATGATTATCAAAGTGATAAACTAAGTAGTCGTTAGACCAAGCACAAAACCCTCGCCCATACAAAGGTTTGTACAACTCAATTATCACATGAGTCCTCAATTAAAATCTCACATAATCCTAGCTCTCTTTTTTCTCGATACGAATTTTATTTAATCTGTATCTACAATTCTACAACTCTTTTGAGTTTAACTGGTACTATTTCATAGTACCATATTCGTATAGAAATTTTGCTATAAAGTTTTCAATCATTTGATTGATCCTCCTTCCTGCTATTACCTTATCAGATTACGTTGTGATCTCATATTATAATCGTATTATTTTACGATTCTTTTCTTTGTTGTGATCATTTTATTTTACGATCTTCTTTCCCTTTATACTTTTAGTCTTTTAGACTCTATCTATTCATTACTATTGTTCATCTTTATTATCAGAGTTAGGTAACTCTTGATCTTTATAACTTGTCAGGATTCTTCTGTGAATCTTATTGACTTACCAATACTTTGCCCAAATTCATCGCTTAAATTTAAAACTAAATTTGAGTTTATTCCTTATCCTCATCCCTGCGATAATAGCCTAAGGTAGGCCTACATAAGGTTTATAACCTACAGCTCTGATACCAACTGTAGTGCCCCCAAATCCGGGTCCCCAGAACCTCGAACCTGGTACGTTACTATGCATCATTTCTATAACTACTGCGGAAGATATAAACATAAATTGTTTATATAATAAACTTTACACATAACTCCCAAGGTCTGTTAACCTTAACTGATTACCTGCATTAAATATCCTATACTACATACAATGCCATTTGCGTTCAATACTATTACAATTTTAATCGTATAATAATCCAATTCTGGAACTTGTCTTTGCCTTTGCCTGTGTCCGAAGTTTCATCTTAATCTGAAATGGTTATCATGATATAGCAAGGGTGAGCAACAATTTTGCCCAGCAAGTTTATGTTCAAAAGAAAATATATCATGATTGAAAAGGAATAATAAGCTGACAAACTTTTAACAATATAAGAATTGTGAAAGAACATGACTCAATTTCCATAACTGAATGACTGAATTAATAATGTGAATAGCCAACAATGAACATGAATAAATTCAACTGAACAATATGATAATGAAGGTGATCAGCCTTTCATACCTGATGAACATATACAACATGCACAACGTGCGAATCAATAAATCATAGATGTGATATAATCAACAATGATTAATCACGAACATGCTTTACAATAACAACTCGAGTTCGAGTTAGGAAACTTGCTCAATAAAAGAGTATAGGAACTTGCTTGTATCGTCGATTACTGCTACGCAATTTTATTTAATCTCTTTATTGAAAAGACCTATCATTTATAAGATTAATCTTTCAATTAGTATAACATATTTATTCCATCATACTATTACTTTAAAAGTAAACCATCTAACACTTAACAACATAGTCAAATATTAGATAATCTGAACACTAAACATATTCACAAGTCTAAACCTAGTACAGATCGAGTCTTTAATAGTATTCAATACAGTATACTGAGTGGTTTCCCACAAATAACTAACAAATTAGTTTTCGTCTCGTCTACACTGTTTTCACAGTGAGTTAGATCGGTTAATAATTCGTATATACTTTCCCCATATGAAGGAGTCGTTTAGCCCAGCTACTATACATCAACCATTAAAGGGTACAACTGCACTACCTTAGATTTAACACTTACTTGATCACTTAATAAGTTATTATTATAACTCGGTAAACTGTTACTATCTCAACAAATCAACTTCCTCATTTCAGTAAACTAAAATCAATCTATATTCTCTTCCTAACCTTATTAGTTTTCATTTCAGCAAGCTGAAACCAAACTGTCTTCCTAACATTTTCAGTTTTCATTTCAGCACCATAAACTGTTTCATTTCAGGAAGCTGAAATACCATATTCACAAAAATACCAAAATATTTATTAATCCTTTGGCCAAACATATATACATATATTTCATACACAAACAGAAATTTCTAAAATTTTTAACTCCCTTAAGTATTTTTCAAAAATCTATTTCTAGTTAATTCCTTAACAAATTAGCTACCTCACGCTTAACTCCAGAAATTACGAACTCTTGGCGGGATCTTACACATGTTAAAGTGAGCTTACAATTTAAATTTTGTGGCCATCGGAGTTATACAACTCCGGTTATAGCGATTTTTGTCGGAAAAATATAAATATTGAAATGGTCATAACTTGCTCAATTTATATTAGAATGAGCTCATTTTTGAACACAAGCTACTTTATAACATATATTTTAATGACCCAAAAGATTCAAATTTATTTCATAAAATTATTTCCAAAATTGCCCTTACAATTTCCAGATAGATTGCTCAAAGTCATTTTTCAGATTTGACGTCCTTTGCAAATTTCAGTCCACACGAAAATCTATAACTCCTGTTTCAGTGATTCCACTTAGAAAAGTTAGAAGACTTGTATATCTAGCTCTAAAAATTGACCACACTCAAAAATTCAAAATACACTAGGAGATATGGTCGTTTGAATTTTATGTTATATTTTTTAAAAATCTGATTTTTCCATTTTTGTTGATTCTTAAGTAATCTTTCATATTCTCACCTATTCTGTAACGATTGAGAATTTTATATGTTAATTGTAAATATTTATTGAAGTAAATAAATATTTTATGGAATTTAATTGTGAAGATAAATAAATAAAGTGTGCGAGTGTTGTGGACAATTTAATTAAGTGCTATATGATTAATTAAATTGATATGTTAGCAATGGTGTAGCATAATTTTAATTTAATTAAGAATTATTTAATTAGATTTAATGTTATGTGCTAAGTCATAATAATTTGTACACGAATTATGTTTAATAAAGGAAATTCAATGCTGTGACAATCTGGTATTATATGAATGTTAGTTTATTTAATTGAATTAGAATGTTGAAATTTAATTAAATAAGTGTAATATTTAGTCTATGGATTTAAAGAATTATTAAAATACTAGAAAAGGATTTTAAAGTGTTTTACCAAACAAGACCCTTGTACTTGTTTAATCTTATTTCTTCCAAACAATGCCTTAAGCTCAATAAGTTAATTTTTTAAAAAAATAATGTAGTTTTGCCAAACGTGGCCTTACTCTTTTCAAATTTTATAACCTATGTAATTAATAATACTTATTATGGTTATAAATATTATACTTATTATTTATAAGTTACATATATGTATATGATTATATGTATAATATTATATATGTCAGTTAAAAACAAAGTTACGTTAGTTTTATAAAACAAAGAAAGAAAAGAAGAAGAGGGTTAGAGAGAATTGTTAGAGAATTCTCAGAAAAGAAGAAGAAGGCAAAGCAAGCCCAAGTTCATCTCTCTCTTAACCCAAAACTAGTAAGGTTATAATCTTAACCCTAGAACTAATTCTTATGTGTTGTGTTTTCTTCTTTGCCAAATTAGGTCTTTACAATCATGAAATTATATGTGTTATATGATGTTATATGTTTTCATATGAAATTGTATGCCATAAAAGGGTTTTCAAAATACAATTGTTGTAAAACAAGTTTTCAGAGCATATTCTTTTATGTTTTCATGGTTTTAGAACTCTATGTGAAAGTCTCTTAGTGAAAGCTATTTATTTTGATATGTGAATGGGATATGTATGTATATATATATATATATATATATATATATATATATGTTTACATGAGAGTTTCATAGTTGTTTAAGAATCTCAATTCACAAGTATATGATGAACACTATGAAATTCATGTTCATAGTGTTAGATTATAAAGTTATGTTGAAAATTTCTTTAAATCCTTGAGGTGAGCATGAATTATGTGTAATAGGTGATATAACATGATTATATATGAGTTATATGATGATTCTAGCAATTCAATCCATGAATTTTTGATAAACAATAAGAAGCATGTTCATAGTGATTTTCGATGAAACTATTTCTGAAAACGGCTTTTGAAACTATCAAATTGATGTTTGATTTTGACTTATTGTTAAAATTGATCATGTCTTATGTTAATATGTTAAGAATATGAGTTATCACAATTGGAATCACTTGAATTGGATGAAAAACGAATTCGTAGTAGCAATTTTCGTCAAGAACTCTTAAAATTGTATTTTTCTTTGAAAATCATGAAATCTTGTTTTGGATTATGTGTTTTATGAATTATATATGTTACGAGCATGATAACAAGTTTAAAATATTGTTAGTATCAAGTTTTATGTTTATCATGTTGGGAAAAATCGAATTCGGTTTAAAAATAGTAAAACATCTAGGTTCTTCTTTAAAAATTTTAAATTATTTCTCTATTTCCACTTTAGGTTTTATCCTTTAACATTTATTTTAATCATTTAAGATCTTGTAAATTTTCGGGTTCTCACATGTACCAATCTATCCGGATTCATTAATCCCCTTTTTAGTAATCCAATGATTGAGAACTATTTTAGTTTTTAAGCTATCTAAGAATTTAGATCTCATTAGCATAATCCTCATCATGATTCTAAAAGCATTGCTTAAAACTATAAGTTTATCACATATTATAAAAATAACACCATGTAGATAAATAAATGCCTTTAATTAAATAATACTTTTGTTAATAAATGAATAAAATTGTTACAAAGTAAATGCTTTATCATCAAACATGATTGACTTGTATGCATATTACTTTTAATCTCCCACTTGCACTTAAGAAAATTGGCGTTGTATCTCATACCCATCTTCTCTAAGTGACAATCAAACTGTTGTTGTGTTAAAGCTTTAGTAAGTCGATTTGCAATGTTGTCTTGAGTGTCCACACCCTCCAGGGTGACATCTCGTCTTTCAATGATCTCTCTAATCAAATGAAATCGCCGCAACACGTGTTTGGATTTCTGATGAGACCTAGGTTCCTTAGCTTGTGCAACAGCTCTGGTGTTGTCACAGAATAAAGGTATTGCTCCTCTAATTCTAGGAACCACACCGAGTTCAATTATAAACTTTTTCATCCAAACAGCTTCCTTAGCAGCTTCACTTGTAGCTATGTACTCTGCCTCTGTCACTGAATCAACAACTGTTTGATGCTTGGAACTTTTCCAACTCACTGCGCCACCGTTTAGGTAAACACATACCCCGAAACAGATTTACTGTCATCTTGGTTCGTTTGAAAGCTTGAGTCTATGTAGCCCTCTAGTTTTAATTCAGACCCACCGTAGATAAGAAATACATCCTTAGTACTTCTTAAGTACTTTAGGATAGTTTTCATTGCCTTCAAGTGTTTTTCTCCAGGATTAGACTGATATATGCTTGTTACACTAAGTGCATGAGCGACATCAGGTCTCTTACATATCATACCGTACATGATAGATCCTATTGCTGAAGTATAAGGAATCTTACTCATACAATTTCTGTCCTCAGGTGTCTTTGGGGCCTATTTCTTGGAGAGATGTATTCCATAGCTCATCTGCATGAGACCTCTTTTGGAATCTTCCATGCTAAACCTCTTTAGCATCGTATCAATGTATATTCCTTGGGATAAGCCCAACATCCTTTTAGATCTATCGCTATAGATCTTTATCCACAAAATATAGGATGCTTCTCCCAAGTCATTCATGGAGAAGTGTTTAGATAACCAAATTTTAATTGAATGTAAAATCGAAATAGCATTCCCTATCAGTAATATATCATCAATATATAATACAAGGAATGAAATAGCGCTCCCACTAACCTTCTTGTACACACATGGTTCATCCTCATTTTTGATAAAATCAAACTCTTTGATTGTCTCATCAAAACGTATGTTCCACCTACGAGAAGCTTGCTTCAACCCATAAATGGATCGTTGCAGTTTACAGACTTGATTTGTTCTAACCGTTGAAATAAATCCCTCTGGTTGTGTCATATACACATCCTCCTTAAGGTTTTCATTGAGGAAGGCCGTTTTCACGTCCATCTGCCAGATTTCGTAGTCATAGTAAGCTGTAATAGCAAGCAGAATCCAAATGGACTTGAGCATTGCTGCTGGCGAGAAAGTTTCATCATTGTCAACACCTTGTTTTTGTTTGAAACTTTTCGTAACCAGTCGGGCCTTATAGGTCTCTACCTTGTTGTCCACTCCAGTCTTTCTTTTAAAGACCCATTTGCACCCAATAGGCTTAATGCCTTCAGGTGATAAAACCAAAGTCCATACTTTGTTCTCATACATGGAGTCCATCTCGAATTTCATGGCTTCTTGCCATTTCTTTAAGTCTTTACTACTCATAGCCTGTTTATAATTCAATGGATCATCATCATTCATGATATGTACCTCATCGTCATCCTCTATGATGAATCCATACCTTTCAGTTATCTTTGGTATCCTTCCAGATTTATGAATAGGGTGTTGTACAATAGGTTCTTCTTTTTGGTCAGGTACCTGACTTTGATCTATTTTAATTTGTGATTCTTGAATTTCTTCAATATATATCTTACTCCCACTGACCCCTTCTAGGATAAACTCCTTTTCCAAGAAGGCAACATGTTTCGCAATAAACACCTTTTGATCAGTTGGATGATAGAAATAATACCCTGATGTTTCTTTGGGATATCCCACAAATCTATACTTGTCGGATCTATTCTGCAGCTTATCATTCTCAAACTTTTTGATATAAGCTGGACAACCCCAAGTCTTAACATGCTTAAAATTTGGTTTCCTCCCTGTCCATATCTCATATGGAGTCTTTCGAACGGATTTGGTAGGTACCTTGTTAAGTAGGTATGCAGCCGATTCTAAGGCATAACCCCAGAAGGAAACTGGAAGATCGGTAAAGCTCATCATGGAACGAACCATGTCCAACAATGTTTGATTTCTCCTTTCAGATACACCATTTAATTGTGGTGTTCCTAGTGGAGTCCATTGTAAGATAATACCATTTTCTTTGAGACAATCAAGAAACTCACAGCTTAAGTATTCACCACCTCGATTTGATCGAAGAATCTTAATACTTTTGCCAGTTTGTTTCTCCGCTTCACTTCTGAATTCTTTTAACTTTTCAAACGATTCAGATTTGTATTTCATTAAATACACATATCCAAATCTTGAATGATCATCAGTGAAAGTAATAAAATAAGAATACCCTCCTTGTGCATTCGTTGTCATAGGTCCACAAATATATGTGTGTATCAACTCTAACAACTCTGTGACTCTTTCTTCTTTTCCACTAAAAGGAGATTTAGTCATCTTACCTATGAGACAAGATTCACAAGTTGGATATGATTCATAATCAGATAACTCTAGGAGCCTATCTTTATGCAACTTGGATAATCTTGTTTCATTACTATGACCAAGTCTACAGTGCCACATGAAGGCATAATTAACATCATCTCTTTTTTGTTTCTTAGTTTGTTCAATTTGAAAAATATTTTCATGCAAGTTAAGTATGTAAAGTCCATTCAACAATTTTCCAACACAATATAAAACATTCTTATTATAAATAGAACAACTGTTGTTCTTTAATATAATGTCAAAACCATCCATATCCAATACAAAAATTGAGATAATGTTTCTAATGAGTGTTGGAACAAAATAATAATTATTTAAATAAATGGACTTTCCCGTAGGCAGTGCTAAACAATAAGTCCCTACAGCTAATGCATCAACCTTTACTCCATTTCCCACTCGTAGGACGACCTCATCTATGTTCAGCTTTCTTCTTCTGACCAGTCCCTGCATAGTATTACATATATGAGAACCACAGCCGATATCCAATACCCAAGTAGAAGTTTGACTTTTAGAAAAATTTATTTCAATCATGAACAAACCTTGATTGGAAGTCGAAGCTTCTCCAAGCTTCTTCTCTGCCAGAAACTTCTTGCAGTTCCTCTTCCAGTGACCTGGCTCGTTGCAATAGAAGCACATTCCTTTGCTAGCTGGATCAGGTTTCTTTTGATCTTTGTTCTTCGCCTTGCCCTTAGCCTTCTTGAATTTCTTCTTTTCAAAAGATACCTTTGATAGTAGTGTGCATACAAGCCAATCATGTATGATGATAAAGCACATACTTTGTAAACAATCTTATTTATTTATTAATAAAATAATTCATTTATTAAAGGCATTTAATTTTATACATGATGCTATTTTTATAATATGTAAATAACCCATAGTTTTAAGCAATGCTTTTAGAATCATGATATTGATCATGCTAATGAGATCTAAATTCTTATAAAGCATAAAACTAAAACAGTTTCCAATCGATGGATTACTAAATAGGAGATTAGTAACTCCGGATAGATTGGTACATATGTTGCTTGCTCATTGGATGAGGATGATTGATCTCATGATCATTTGTGTGGAGACACAAAAGCAAGTATGTAGGTGCTTATTGGAGAATAAGTTCACTGAACGTGACTCGCTATGGAATACCTAATGGAGTTTTACTTGCCTGTCAATAGGAATTCCTAATGTGATAGTAGTACAAGTGATCCTTAGACTTGAGATCATCATAGTATCTTGTACGTAATGAATTATACTTTGACTTATTCCTTAAGACCCTTAGGGTATATCAAAGGGTATGCTTGTGTATAATAAGTTACATATTGAGATAATGAATGGTCAATAAAGAATTTGCATAAAGGATGATCCGGGTAATGGTTTTGTAGAAATATTTTAACTCTGATATACCATGCTTCCGCTAATTTTTGCAATTTGATTGCGCCATAATTTCGTACAAACCCAACAACCTTGGGCATCTTCCTTTTCTTGGAAGAATCATCTACCAGTAAGACTTGGTTCTTCTTGGATGGGAGTGTCCTTCAGCAGTTTTCAACATGTTAAGTAATTCAGGCAAGCTGATATCCAACTTATTCATGTGGAAATTCACAACAAAATATGAGAAGGTATCTAAGAGTGACTGCAAGATCAAATCTTGACTTAACTCTTCATCCATGATGAACCCAAGCTGTCCAAGACGTTCAATCAAATTGATTATCTTGAGGACATGAGTCTCAACAATAGTGCCCTCGGTAATTCGAGAGATATCTCATATCTAGCAGTCCTACTTTTCTCACCATACAACTCTTGGAGGTGCAGCAATATAGAAGGGGCATCTATAGTTTCATGCTGACGCTATAGCTCATTACTCATGGATGCGAGCATGATGCATTGAGCCACAGATGCATCATCTTGCCACTTCTTGAAAGTAGCAATCTCTTCCTCAGAAGCTTCTTCTACAACATTTGAAGGGACAGACGAATTTAGGACATAAGAAATCTTTTCGGCATTGAGAACAATTCTCAGATTCCTTAACCAGTCCGTATAATTCAGTCTGGTTAGTTTGTTAGCATCAAGTATGCTACGCAGTGATAGTGAGTGTGACATTTTTTAAATTCTGTATGTGAAATAAAATAACATTTTAGCAAATATTCATTTAATTAATTACCAAAATAAATTAGGTCTTATTTTAAATTGGTATCTCCCACTATTTTCTTCAAACTATATTACCCTCATAATATATATAGTTTGGCAAATCTAATTAAAGATTTTCTAGTGAGATTAAGGATCCCATTTCAAATATATGTAGCCTTATGGTGACACAACAAACGATATATAAATAAATAGGTAGACAACTATTGTCAATTACATCATCATGTAACTCCTTTTATGCCTTTAGATTATTTTGATCAAGTGGTAACACATCTGAATCAAAAGTATCCAAGTTAAGTCCAACCTAAAACTTTCATATATTCAAACAGAAAAATACAATCCTTGTGGTGACACAACAAAATAGTATTGTCCAATTTCTTTATAAGCATCAAATGTAATAAAATAACACCTGAAATATTTAATATTTTTCTTGTGGTGACACAACAAACTCATATTAAATATTTAATACTCCATTAATTTTATCATGCTAGAAGGCGACGTTCGATAATTCAAATATTTTTGAACGCTTTGAACTTAATATAATTTCTTTGAGGGGTTTGTTATTGTTGGGTATTTTCTATACGCGCTACACGTAAGTGAACGTGGTCCACAAGTAATATACTAATAAGATCATATATCGTACCCACAGAGACAATTACTCCTATTTAATCAAACAAGTACCAGTTTTATATTATTTCAGCTTTATCAAACTAATGAGTAAAAGATGATTTTCTAATTAAATTACTACTTAAACCAATTTTAGCACTAAATTGAGATTTTTACAAGTTTTAGAAAATTAAGCCTACAACTTCACTTATTATTTCACTTCAGATAATATCCTTTTCTTCAGTTTATATCAATTACTCCAGATTATTAATCAAGAACACTAAAGCAGATAAAACCATCTCTCGATGCATTATACTCATACTCACTCAAATCCACAAATGATAGAATTAAGCAAGAAAAATAACTAATTCACTATATCTCTATGTGAATTACAATTAAATGAGGTTTAATATCAAGTTCTTAACAGATTACATATGATGCATAGATATCTCTATCCTATACATGAATTATGAATCTCAACTACGCAGAAATCACAAACATATGTCACTATGGCTAGTTCCAATCCCATATGTCATCTCTCAAATTCATATGGGATAACTGATAATTGGTGATCAAGCAATTATATATGTTAAGCACAGCTCATAGAAAAGAATCTGGAAATAATATTCATAAACTGAATTAAAATCTATTTAATCATCTGTTACATAACAAGATCTGTCGTAGGCTTAAATAGAAAGTTAGTTCATCGTAGATGAATCAAAATCCATAATCCACAGAGTATTAATCATTCTGAATACAAAGTAAATATGAATAGAGAAAGAATAGAATATGAAACTCCGTCGTTACTCGTCTCCACGTTCGCTTTGCGTTCGTCGCAGTTAAGCTCTGCTTCAATCCTCCTCCGTTGTCCAAATCTCAAGCTAGGGCTTGTGTATGTCTAAGTGTGTCTCAATATGCTTCATTATGTCCCTTTTATATCAGTATACTCGTAGCCTTCATCATGCCCTACTCCTGTATCCAAATCCAAGTCGATCAAGGAAAGTTAGCCGGCTGTTAAGCGCCTACCCGCCCCAGCAGGTGTTTTACCCTTACCACACCCACCCTAGCGGGTGTGCTCTCTGTCTAGCATGCTGAAAAATCTCCAAGGTCGCCCCGGCGATTTGTTCCTTCTTTAAGCACCCTCCCCAGCGGGTGTGCAACTAATTATATATGAAAAATGTTACCTTTTACGCTACTATCCATCCATTCCGTTTCCTATAAATAATAGTATAAAAACCGAGTAAAATGATAGGAAAAATACTTGAACACACTAAGAATCAAGTTATAAAGAATACTGATTCATAGGTGTTAAACCCACTCATCAAATACCCCCAAACTTGAGACTTTGCTTGTCCTCAAGCAAAACCATGCACATGCAAATAGATACCATGCTTATGAATGCAACTGTCAGCGTATACAATGTTAACTCATCTTGCCTCAGAGAAATCACACAAATATAATAACAAATCCACCCAAAACATATTCGCAATTCAAACCCATCTATGAATCACTACCTGTTAACACCGATGCATATGTGTGTGCTTAACAACAATGTACTCCACTATATTTCAAATATATCACATAATACACGTCTTAGGAAGAAAATATAACTCTAACTCAAGGAATTGCATAAACAAGGTATAATGAACTCGACTCAACGTCAACCAAGTCAGAAGTCAATACGGGAGATTTTCTATCTTTATTCATTTACGGGGGCATTTTGCTCGTCTTCTCGTGTCTCTATTTTACTCATGGCTGTGCAATGTCTAGTTCCCTTAGGCTCTTCAGTGATACCCATGTAGCGAGTTTTCGACCAACGACTCCTAAACCAAATGGCTTTAAGGCGCTGGGTGTAAAGACATCCCCTAGGGCGTACTTACTCGAATATCAAAGGCCACACAACTAAACTAGTCACAGTGTTTAATTACGAGTTTCTCTTTTTTCTCTTTTTCATTTTTTCCAATTTTTTTTGTTTTCATTTTTTTTTATTTAGATAGCTCCCATATCTTCCCCCAAACTTAGGTTTCAGTCTAATCTTAATCATTACTACCAGTTTACTGAAATTCTGTCATTAAAACACAATTTTGTTCAAGACGTCAATTATGTGACTATTTGAACCAAGTTGACTATATTGTTGTCCTATCATGCTAACCGATGCAAAAGTGTCAAATAGGCATAATTCATGTAAAGGTCAAAAACTACAGCTATGCCCTAGTTATCATTACTATTTAAATTCTATGTAAGTCCAATCTCATCACCGGCTAAAGTTACTTTACACAGACTGACATACTTGACTCATGCAATCTTAACTATGACTCTTTTTGTTATTTTCTGAATTTTTCTATTTTTTTTATATAAGCATAAAAACTTAACTAAAGCTCAAACAATTAATCTATTCTACTATGAAAATTATAAATAACCTATACTAACATGCAATATGCTAATAAAATTATGATTAACAAAATAAAACCAACCCCTAAACTTAAACTGAACAATGTCCTCAATGTGATAATACAGAAGTTAAGCTTCAAGGACTTCCATGATAAATCAAGCATCCGGTCCGACCACCTCCTCCGTGTCAGACTCTGAAGGTGGATATGCTGGGAGTGGTTGTGGAGTAAGGAACTGAAATGGGTCAGCAGGTGGTGTCGTGTGAATGCATCCGCGACAGCGGCATTAAATTGGTTTTGAGTCTCAAACATGTGACCTTATCCCGCTGCCAGTCTGTCGTCCCTCTTACGCTGTTAATCCATTTGCCGCTGAAGGTTTCTGAACATGGACTTCGTCGAGCGAGAAGGTTCGTCCGCTTCCAACTCATCCTCGGGAATCACATAATCCTCATCCCTGGCCTCATCCTCCCCCTCATCCAAGTCTGGAAAAATAAAGCCCAGGCCACGAGGATGTGAAGGTGCCCCCTTCCATGGTTTAAATTGATTCATTAACCTAGAGTCTGAAAGCATCAATGGTGGCTATACCAGCTCATTCTTTGCCTATATGAAACCTGCTTGATGGAACAACCTGGTGATGAGCGATGGGTGTGGTAATCCCCTCGCTAGGCCACCTCTTAAATTCAGGCGAATGGAGAAGTTTATGATCGTCCCAATATTGATGTGGAGATCTTTGACAATCGCATACAATAGTGAGATTTTTTCTTTCGTAATTTCGTTCATGTGTTTTGAAGGCAGTAGCTTTACACAAATGAAAGAATACCAAACTTTCCCATACTTGTTCAAGCTGGAGCTCATGATGATCGTGCCTCCTCTCCTGCCTTTTTCCCATACGGTATCAAGGTTGCATATTTCCTTGAGGACTTGATCATAATCAATCCCGTTATCTCACAATTCTGTGTACTGACACACCTCTAGTGGTGTGACATTGTAGAAGTCGTTTATGGCCTCTGCACTGAAATCTACCAGTTTTCCTCGTACGAATGCTTTAAACGAAGGTGTGTCCTCCGCATTGGCGTAGAATTCCTTAACCACGGCTACCACCGCTGCCTCGGGCTGAACTGTGAATGCGTGTCCCTAATGCCATTCAAGGATTTGTAAGCTCATTTCTCCATTCAGAACATCGGGTCTAAGTCCACATTCTGGTATTATTGCCTTTCCCGCCACATATTTAAATCGTTCGGCGGCGGCCGCACTCCGAAATTTCCTCCGATCAAACTGTGGAACGGCTGCGGAGGACCCTTCACCCTTTTGCCCATTTTGTGGACGTGGTGGCATGTTGGTTGCTTGCCCAACAATGAAGAATTCATGAAGAACTGTGGGTGTGGACTTTTGTCGAACTGTTTGTGGGAGAAGGCAATGTGGCTTGATGTTAGAGAGGTTGAATTCTTTGCTTTCCCTAAATTGTTGTCACACAACCAAGCAACAAACAATATATATATAAAGTACTACAATTATTCACCGCCGAATCAAAGACCCACAAATAATATCTTACAATTGTTCTTTATTCAATTGCTTGCTCCCACTCACCAATTCTCTATATCTAAATCACACCAACATCTATTGCTTACCACTAGGCTTATATGATGCTTGTAATTCCACTTGCCTTCAATTTCGTGCATGCACCTTGCAATTCGCTATCTCCAAATCAATTTTCTATGGTATGTTTGAGTAGAAAATCGTGTGTAAGAGGATGGTGGTTTGATTTGTTGAAGAATAGGGGATTTAAGGTGATGTGGCATGATTCTTTGTGCATTTTTGCTTGAAATCCCACTTTGCTGTGTTGTTGGAGATGAAGGTGAAGGTTTGTAAAGGTTGGGGGGAATTCGGTAGTGGCTAGGTCATAAGCTTGTGTTTGAATGGCCCAATTCGGCCGGCACTAGGTGTTTTTAAAAATAAAAATTCCGACCCCCAGCTGGGGCGAATTCGTGTAGCTTGCCTAGCCTGCTGGGGCGGGTGCCTTGCAGCGCGTCTACCCACTGGGGCGTAGAATTTAGTCCTTACTGCCCCGCTGGGTCGGGTGAATAGACTGTTCAGATTTTTGAAATTTGCTTATCTTTTGCTGCAAACGCTTAGCTTTAGCTTGCACCTTGATGTTTAGCTTAGTTGGCCTTTCCAAGTGTCCTATACCTACACGCACACCATACAAATTGTTAGACATATATTTTTAAGAATAAATACTACGTAATATACATTAGTACAACTAAATGATATTAAAGTATAAAAAATGAACGTAAAGGATTGGTTGCCTCCCATCGAGCGCTTGATTTTTAAGTCATTCAGCATGACTACTTCCTTTTTCATATTGGCTAGGCAAGGTCGACCGTGATCACCTGGCGATCGATGTCACCGCCCCAATAGTGCTTGAGGCGTTGGCCGTTCACTTTGAATGGTTCGGTTAAATCCCTGCTGTAAATTTCAACGGCGCCGTGTGGAAACACTGTCTTGACGGTAAAAGGGCCCGACCACCTGGATTTCAATTTTCGGGAAATAATTTCAACCGAGAGTTGAATAGCAATACTGACTAACCCGGTTCAAACTTTATGTTAAGGCCGTAAACGAGCCAAATAGTTCAGGCTCGACTAGAAAAAATACGAGCGAGACTCAGATTCGTTAATAATATGATCCAAATCTGAGAATAAAAAATAGTTCGAATAAAAATATGAGTAGAATCTGAGTCAGGTTATGCTCAACTCGTTTAAGATTCAAATTGTGATTCGATACATACTCGATTGATACAGATTCGATTAGATACTCGATACATTCTTATAATATATACAAAATTAGGATAATTAATTATTATTATTTTTCTTTTTTTTTCTTTTAATTTTAATTGGTATTTTATATTTGTAAAGTGTAATAGTAAATATACTTTCTCATTTCTAAGTAAAATAACAAATTCAATTTATAATTATATTTACTATAAAACTAGTTATTATGTGAAAACTCGAATTCGAACTTGAATTTAAAGCTCACGAGTAGTTTGAATATAATTCGATCCGAGTTGGATCGAATTCGAGTAATAAATATTCAAGTTGAGTCGAATCTGAGTAAATTTTTTCAAATAAAATTCGAATTCGAGTCGAATTAGAGTATGAAATTAACCTTTCGAGTCGAATTCGAGCAGCTCTATGTTCGTTTTGATTCGACTCGTTTACACCCTTACTTTCTATCCATTATCTTCTGATCATGCCATTTCTTGACTTTTTCTTTGTATAGCTTCGAATTCTCGTATGCCTGCAGGTGGAATTCATCTAACTCGTTGATTTGCAACATTCGTTTCTCCCCTGCTGCTGATAAGTCAAAGTTCAGTTTCTTGACGGCCCAATACGCCTTATGCTCGAGTTCCACCGGAAGGTGACATGCCTTCCCGTAAACTAACTGATATGGGGATATACCTATCGGAGTCTTGTATGCGGTCCGATACGCCCACAGAGCGTCGTCTAGTTCAACGACCAGTCTTTCCTGTTTGGGTTGACAACCTTTTCCAGGATTCTCTTCCCCTCTCGGTTAGATACTTTGGCTTTGCCACTCGTCTAAGGGTGATAGGCTATGGCAATTCGGTGTTTGACCCCATACTTCGTCAAGAGAGCGGTGAAGTATTTATTGCAAAAATGGCACCCTTCGTCACTGATGATTGCCCTCGGGGTGCCAAATCATGTGAAAATATTCTTCTGCAAGACATTTAAGACCACCTTCGCATCATTTGTTGGTAATGCAACTGCCTCCACCCATTTTGATACGTAGTTCACTGCTAATAGAATGTACAGATTATCGAATAAAGACGAAAATGGTCCCATGGAGTCGATTCCCCATACATCGAAAATCTCGACTTCCAAGATCATGTTTAGTGGCATCTCGTTCTGCTTCGAAATATTGCCCACTCTCTGACATCTATCACAGTTTTTCACGCACTGATGTGCATCTTTGAACAATGTGGGCCAGAAGAAACCTGCTTGGAGGACTTTTGTGGCTGTTCTTTCACTCCCATAGTGTCCCCGTATAATGATGCGTGCCATGCCTGCAAGATGCTCGCAACTTCACTTTTCGGTACACATCGTCGGATCATTCGGTCAACACACTGATAAGTAGATTTTTAACCTACTTAATAGGTATTTCTTAGCTTGTTATATTGTTATTACCTAAGTGTGTATGTTACTTTTCATATGTTTTGTGTTAATGTGCAGAAATGGAGAGTGATTGGGCAAAAGAGGAGAAAAGAAGCAAATTTGGGCTTGATGACAGACCAGCGCGGGCCGCGCTGAGATTACAAAGGGACCGGCGCGGGCCGCGCCGCTTCGAAGGTCAAGATCCCTGCTTGCCTAGCGCGGGGCCCGCCAGGATGTCAAGGAGACGGGCGCGGGGCACGCCAGACGGACGGGCTGACCAGATTTAGATGTTTTTAACTGCAAAGTTGATTAGGAATAGGATTGGGGACTTACCTTATTAGACTAGGGTTTTGTCTAGACTATATATCAGTTGTTTTATTAGGCTTTAGATATCTTTTATTCTATATTCTCTTCGATTCCTTGGAGGCTACAAACCTTTGTTTTGAAGATTCAAGCATGTCAGACTAAGTTCTTTATTTCAATTCTGAAGGGATGTTGAACCTGATTAACAATTTATGGTTTGATTAAGTTTATAATACTTATTCTTTCATATTGAGATTTATTCTAATTATCCATATAAACTTTCATGTATGTTATTCAATTGACTAATTTGGTTTCTGCAGGATTAAATTAGTAAATTGATATCATCTGTTAGATTAAGACATATTTTAAGCAAACGAAGTGTGTCTAATCTAAGTAACAATTAATGATATTTTATTGTGGTCAAGCTTTGAAATATTGTTAAGATTTTCAGAAGACAAGTTAAATAATTCCTGATTGTGTAATTATTTCTTGGAATAATCTAATTCTCATTCTTAATGCTTCTATCATATTAAATCTAGACTGATAGTTCTAGGTTGTATGTTAGTTATAATCTTTTGTTGGCGATCGTCGCATTAGATCTACACATAAGGAGAATTTCGGGTAATTTGCGATCGCGGTTATCTAGGATTATTAATCTCATTGAAAGGATAAATGGTATAATAACTTGATTAATTCATAATTGAAAAAAGGGGATACTAAACTGAAGAATTGAAGCTCTTTTACTCATTGATATTTTCTTATTAATTCACCTTAGTTAATTAAACTGTTCTCACTAAAACCCCCCCCAATTCATTAGAAATCATTGGATAACTAAAAGACAACTCACTCTCTGTGGGATCGATCCTTGCTTATTACTATACTAATTCTTGAGTTAGTTAATTAAAGAGTAAGGTAAATTTTATAGTGCTAGACGACAGCTACCAAATTTTGGCGCCGTTGCCGGAGAATGTTATTTGTTTTTATTTATTCAATTGTTTTTATATATTTTTTATTTATTTTTATGCCTCGATCCTCTCACTCTCTTGATTTGAAATTTGATCCAAGAATAGAAAGAACCGCGCGAAGGCTTAGGACGGAAGCTCGAAAAAACCAAGGTTCACTTGCAGATTTCGAAGAAGCTCCATCAACGAGCCTCAACATCGCACTCACACTACTTTCGGACCAGTCTTCTTCAAGCGAAACAGAAGAGGAGATGGTGGTGCCAAATAACAGGACTTTGAAGGAGTTGTCAACTCCTAATCTGACTCAATAACCCCTTTGTATTGAATATCCTACTTTGAATGCTGCGTTTGAACTAAAATATGGACTAATTCACCTTTTGCCTACTTTTCGTGGTCTTACAGGTGACGATCCGTACAAGCATTTGAAGGAGTTTCATGTAGTGTGCTCGACCATGAAGCCACATAATATTACAGTGGAGCAAATTAAGCTGCGAGCTTTCCCTTTCTCACTGGCGGACTTAGCCAAAGATTGGTTGTATTATCTCCCCTCGGGATCAATACAATCATGGAACGACATAAAAGGGCTATTTTTGGAGAAGTTCTTTCCTGCTTCGAGAGTAGCCAACATACGAAAGGAATTTTGCGGAGTCCGACAATTCAGTGGTGAAACACTGTATGAGTACTGGGAGAGATTCAAGAAGCTTTGCTCCAGCTGTCCACCCCACCAGATTGACGATCAACACCTCATCATCTACTTTTATGAAGAACTTATACCGATGGATAAGAGTATGATCGACGCTGTAAGAACCCGAATTTTCAAAAATTATTAAAATAAGAATTTAGTAAATAAAATTCTTAAGGCATGTATTGGGTTCAGATAAGAATATATATGCGTTATGAGGTACGTGGTATTGTGTTGCATAGGGTATTATGAACTATATGCAATATGTGATTTTGTGTTTAATAAATATATTATTATGATATATTTGTTATTTATTGTATAGACAATTTATTTGAAGTAAAGGAGATGGGTAAAACTTATTTATCGATATTAAATAATTTATAGAATTATTTTATCATAGTAAGTTGGTGACATTAAATATCTTTAATAATCACCATTTTCTTGAGTATATGTACGAGTAAGTGTTAAGTCTAAGGTAGTACAATCGTACCCTTAATGGTTGATGTATAGTAGCTGGGCTAAACGATTCCTTCAGAGAGCGGAGGTATATATGAATTAATAATCGATCTAACTCACTGTGAAAACAGTGTAGACGAGACGAAAACTAATTTGTTGGTTGTTTGTGAGAAACCACTCAGTATACTATATTGAATACTATTAAAGACTCGATGTGTGCTAGGTTTAGACTTGTAAATAAGTATGGGATATAATTAGTGCTTAAGCTATCCATGGATGGATTGAGATAGCAAAGCATGAATTAGTTAATTATGGGAATTAACTAATAAGAATAAATATTGGTTAATTTAAATTGAAGGTTATCTTATGAAATAATATAATTTGAATATTAAAACCTTATTTAACTATGGTGACATAGTAAAGGGGTTAATTCACTTGAGTAAATGTTGAATTAATGTATGTGTTGAGTATGTAATTATAGTTAGTACTTTTATATATATTACTTAGAATGGTAATATGTGAGAAAGTCTAATGTGCAAATAACGTTCATAAAATATATATATATATATATATATATATATATATATATATATATATATATACGTTGTTAAAGGAAGAAGAAAACCAATAAAGATTGATTAGAGAATTATAGATTAATTTGATATTCGGCAAGATGTGAATATTAAAGAAATTGTGTTGGGACAATTTATAGAAAGGAAAGAGAAATAATTATTGTATACTGTATAAGGATATTAAAATAAATTCTATCAATGAATTATTTTAATAAAAGAGAGAATATTATTTTATACAATGATATTACCTTATATAGCTTTGTATGAGATAATATGAATGATTAAGTAATATGGTAAATATATTAAAACATATTTGCTATATGTAAATGAATTGATAGAAATAATTTATCATAATAGGAAATAAACTTATTTTCTATATATAATGTGTACATGTGTCGTACATGCAATTACTTTTATGAGACATAAATATTATATTAATATAATATCTTGAGAAAATGAATAAATCATGTTATTATAATTAATGCCTATATTTGGAGAAAACGTGATAAAAATATTTTATGTCATGTTAAGATGGAATACATAATTTTTATAATAGTAATGTATTTTCAAGAGGGTTAAATTTATAAAAGAAAACTAAGTTATTTTAATTTACTAAATAACTTAAGTTACTATATTATCGTAGATGTTATAAGATTAAGAGATGATTAAGCGATGTGGTGGAAGTGATAATGAGCTTAATTTAAGCTTGTGAGAGATGCCTAGTATAGCAAAGTGATAGAATAAGCATTCATTAAATAATTTAATGAATGAATAATTAAAGGAATTAATTAGTATTATTATGTGAATTAATTGCTATGTGCAATGATATGTAATTATATGTTATATAGTAGCTAAATCTATATGATATGAAAGGAAGTGTAACACTTCAAGGTAACTATATAATATAGGAAACTATATGATAAAGTGAAATGAGTCGCATGAGTTACATAAATGAACCTATGTGAAAATGTGTTATGTGTGGTACACTAATGTGTACTTTGTGAAGGATGTTAAATTACACAAAATAAATAATTGTTGATAATAATTATTTCAATGATTAAGTATAAGGGAAATAATAAAGCTTATAGTAATGTGGTATGACAATACTCAATCAAACTATATTCGGTATTGTCAAATGTACATGATTATATATATTGGTGTATATTTAAAGTATGAGTTTACCTATTTATATGTGAGTGTACATATTTGTAGGTTTATGTATATATACTAATAACCTAAATTAATGTAGCAATTTTAAGTTATCAAATTAACTTAATAAGCCCAAAAGAAATATAACTTAAGTATGCTTGCACCCATTTTGGCCAAATGCTGAGTTTATAAGCTTGTCCCAAAATCATAGTCCCATCTCTTCCTTTACACGTGAGTAGGCCAATGGCCTAGCCTATTTCTTCATTTCTCCAACTCTAGAAGGTGATGATGGCTATTACAATGATGGTGGGGGAGTGGCTTGCACAGCAACTTCCACCAACTCTTGCTTGCCCAATGAACTTCTCTTCTTTCCCTTGGTTTGATTTGTTGGGCAAAGCCATGGCATGGACAAGAGTTTCTCTATAAATTGCAAGCTCTTCCTTCTCTATTTGATTTTCTAAGTTTCTATAAGCTTCATATAGAGAATGTGGTGATGAGAGTTAAGTGAGCAAACTGATTTGGTAGAGAAATAATTAGCCATTCAAGCTTCAATGAGGTATAACTCTTAAATTATGTTCTTGAGTTTCAAGTTGGAAAATTCTTAAAAATTTATTAAATTCTTGATTTTAAGTTGATATAGAAGTAATAGTAGAGTTATATACATGTTATAACAGCAATGTGTGTTGGTTGTAAGCATGATTCATGAGGAATTATGGGTTTATTTTTGAGCTCTGCTGTGCAGAAGCCCATTCTGGTCTAAAACCAAAGTGGCGCGGCCGCGCCACTCCCTAGTACAAATGCAGCGCGGCCGCGCCGTTCTGCAGAAATGGAAATCCTATTTTGTTGTTTCTGATTTTCTGAGCATGTTGATTTGGTCTGAAAATGCATATAAATGACCTTAAAACATGGAGTGAAGTTGCCTTAGTTATAGTAGGCAACCATGACTTGTTCTAGTTTGAGTTTTTAAAAGAAAACTTGTAAGTTGAGAAGCAAACTTTGTTGAGAATAAACTCACTTGTATTTTAACTTTGTGCACATGTGTAGATAACCTAATATGCATGAAAACGAATCTAACACGTGAACTAAGGATGCACTAGCTTGGTATTAATGATTTTCTAAAAGAAAACTTGAGGTTTTGAAAATAAAACTTGAAGAACTTTGTGTCTTTCAAGTTTCGACACTTCGGACATGAGTATGTGACTTAGTCATGTGCGAGAATGGATTAGGAATGTGGTTTCAATATATATTTCATAAAGAAGGTTGTTAAGCATGATATAACCTATCCGAGCATGTTTTGAAGTAAGAGAGATTTTATTAACTATATGTAAATGTAGTTTTAAAGTTACCTTGCATATACTAGATTGTTGTAGCTTGGTTTAAAATGTTTTGAAGGAAAACTTAAAAGTTTTTGAGAACTAATAGTCTTGAACATGGTGTAAATAGTATTATGACCTTTCAAGCATGTATGCTAGGACACCTTATGCCTCTAGACATAACGGATGCGTTCACTATGTAGCTAAGCATGAACTAGACTATTCAAACATGGTTTAGAATGAGTTTTCGAGTAATGTACTATGCTATGTCTATGTAAAAGAGTTGAATGATCTTGGGCATGCGTACTAAAGACTTAAATCATTGACCTTTGTTAAATGAAGTTGTTAAGCCTTGTTGATCGAAATAATTCAACATAGAGCTATGTAATTCAAAACTATATAGTTGAATCTGAACTTAAAGAAAAGTCAGAACCTACTCATGTTTATAGTATGTATCAGAATACATGTTATGCTAGAGACTAAACTGTCCAATGAAATACTCAAGTCTGGTTTTGGCAGGGAGTAGCGCGGCCGCGCCACTCCCAAGCTTAAATGCAGCGCGGCCGCGCCATTCTGTAGAGTTGCAAAGAGCAGTTTGTTAACTACATGGTCTGAAGTTATGGTTATATGTTTTCCTTTAAGGATTACAAGATATGAAACAAGATTGTTTAGATAAACATGAAAGTAGAATGAGCTAGTCTCATGGTTATCCTAAGTTAAAGTGAAATGAAACCAAGTTAGGAAACATTATACAAACTATTCTTATATTGAGAATGTATGGATGTGTATAACTGATGAGTATGAATCCAAGATTATATAACTATGTAGGAATACACGAAGTGCAGATAGCTTTAAGTAGTTAAGTCGTAGTTGATAAACTACGAATTAGGCAAGTCTTTCAGTTCCTATTTGTTATATGAATTCGATAACTGTTAGTTGAATTGTATTATGCTATGAGGATGTTGACTTATATATGAAATGTATATGAGATTGAAAGTTGATCTTTGATGATATGCTTGTGAAGTTAATCTCTATACTTGTTATATGAGAAGAAACATGCGTAGTAAATTTAAATGATTATGAATGCATAAACTGAGCATGATATTATATGCTATGTGATGTATGAAAACTGTTAGAATTACTGAGCTGTCAAGCTCACTCTTGCAAAAACCATTTTTACAGTTTAAGGACTCACGGTAAAGTTACATGCTTCTTGATTGATAGAGTTTAATAGTATCGCAGAGAAGATTACTATTTAGTTGAAGTTATTGCTTGAACCATGTTTAGGTCCTAGGAGATGTTCATGGTAGTAGCTTACAATGTTTAATACATGTTAAGTTGTAAAGTTGTACTATGTGATACATAGAAGATATCGAATTGAGATGTAAAAGTTTATACAGTAATTCGAATAGAATGAATCATAACATAATTTGATTCAAGGATATTTAATTGATTCAAGTTATGAAATCAATAAAAGATTTTATTCAAAGGAGATTGAAAAAGTTTAAGTTATTTCGCATTTTTATAACATCGAATATGATGTAAGACAGGAATGGTAAATAACCAAGATTTGAAACTTAGTAAAGTTCGGTCATTATACAGATCCTGAAAATGGAAAGAATTTATATTCTAAATTGAAATAAGCGAAGTTATATTCATTAAGTTATGAATAAAAGATATAGATTATTTGACGATAATAGTATCGTGGCGGACCGGATCCGAGGTTTGAAGAGACCTGGATTTGGGGGTGTCACAAAAGCTGCTAGTGGAGGAGCGTTAGTGGATAAAACACCAGAGCCTACAAAGAATCTGATTGCAAACGTAGCCGCTAATGCACAGCAATATGAAACACGGAATGATCATCCATCACAAAGGGTAAGTGAGGTAAGCATGACCAATGTAGAACAACAGATTTCTGCCTTAACTTCTTTGGTGAAACAATTAGCTACAGGTAACGCACCAGTTGCACAAGCTTGCAAAATCTATTTAATGGTGGGGCACCCTACAGATGCATGCCCGACATTATAAGAGAAAGATAGTACACAACAAGCGAATGCAGTGGGAAACTACCAGGCTCAGCCGCAGAGAAAATATGATCCTTTCTCCAATGTATACAATCCAAGATGGAGGGATCATCCTAACTTCAGTTATTGGGGTGCTAGGCCGCAGGCACAAGGGTTTTACCCAATTAAACCGCAGTTTCAGCCAAATCAGCAACAGTACCAACCCAGACCAGCAGCACCGGCCAATCCTGGAACATCCTTGGATGAAATGTTCAAGGCGTTCATGCAACAGACTCAACAATTCCAACAAGAGACGAAGTCTTCCATCCACATCTTGGAGAGTCAAATGAGCCAATTAGCCACTACTATAGGTCGGTTGGACTCTCAAGGTTCAGGGAAGCTTCCATCGCAGACTATTGTGAACCCAAAGGAGAATTCCAGTTGTAACGACCCCAAAATTCTTACCTTATAATTCTCATTCTTGATCGTTAACAATACAACTTTATTTTATCTGTACATCATTATTCGATATAAAATCATTACAAAAATGCGAAATATTTAAAACTTTTATAAAATATTTCTTTTATTACCCTGAATCGCAACCTTTACATTACATCTATTTGATTCAAATCTATATCATGAATCTTTACAACAAAATAACTATACAAGTCTTACATCATACAACAATATCCACTATACATCGGATAGCTCAACTTTATAACTTACCAATTACGTTACAATCAAAACATCAAATATAATTTGATATTTAACATAAGTAATATTCTTGAACATTGATTCCTATAATTCACTTAACACGTATCTTTACCTTGCATCTTGGACCTGCAAAAATGGTTATCTGCAAGAGTGAGCTCGACAGCTCAGCAAGATCTAACAGTTTTCATGCATCACATAGCATATAATTAACATGCTCAACATTAAAGTAACATGGCATACATGCTTTAATCACATAACAAATATAAAGATTGAGTTCCTTACTCAATCAACATTATTAAATCAATCAAGGTAGTCATAAATTGACTTTAACATTTCATGCTTGCAACATATATAACATAGCATACTCTTTCCAATACAAATTAAAACAGTTCATAATATCATCAAGTTCACATAGAAAATAGGAACCGAAAGACTTGCCTGGCTCGTAGATTACCAAATACCGAAAAACAGCTTAATATAATCTGCTTCATGATCTTACATAACGTATTACCATACACATCAATTATTAGTCACCTAGCAACGCTTATCAAACGTCTAAGTAAATACTACTTTATACTTTCTAATTCTCTTCTACTTACTCGTTTGACACTCGCTGTTAAACCATATATATAATTAACAATATCAGTTAACTATCACATAGCTAATCCTCATCGTTAGTTAACCAATCTAGGATAACTCATTCCTCATTAACTATTAAATTAATAATTGATTATCACATCACATAATCATATAACTTCTCACATAATTAATCAATTAATAATTACATACTCATATTAAATTATAATTAAACAAATTATAATTTAAAACATCCACTTTAATTATAACTAATCAAACTAAATCTTATGTTAATCAAATTATAACTAAAAATTTAATAATTTAATATAAACCATTACTCTAATTAATCAAATTATGATAATTATAATTTATAATTAATCAAACTATATCATGCATTAAATTATAATTAAACCAATTATAATTTAAATTAAACAATTACTTAGATTATAAATAATCAATTTAAATTCATGCACTCATTTAAATAAATTACAATTTATTGTACACATTTACCTCAATTATAATCACATATCATATTAATCAAATTATAATTAACAAAATTATAATTTAAGTTAAACTTTTACTTTGATTATAATTAATCAAACTATATTCATTATAATTTAATAAATTATAATTTAAATTAAACTTTTACTATAATTATTTCAAATTACAGTTACACATCATGTTAACTAAATTATAACTAAATAAATTACAACTTAAGCTAACCATTTAGTTTAATAAATCAAATACTAATTTAAGATTTTCACAACCTTCTTTCTTTTAAACTTTGAAATCGTCAAATACCTATTAACAATATCTTATTCCAAATCTTGGTTCATGTTTAACACATAACCATTATCATTAACCTATACAATATGGGTTTTAAAAACTGTACAATTAATTAAAGTTTTCTGCCTCTGCTCAAGGTACGGCGCAGCTGCGCTACCTTAAGATTTGGAAAAGGCGCAGCTGCGCTAGTGCACGATCTGGGAAACTCAGCCGGTGCAACTGCGTCGTTTCTGCGTTTGTTACCGGCGCAGTTGCGCCTTAACGCAGACAGAAACAGTGCAGACTGCTTCCTTGCTTCACTGTTCTTCCCCAATATACCAATAATTGGCAATTCTAAACTACTCAGACAGTGTAAAGCATACATGTGCAACCATACACATGTACAATATAATTCAAATCACAAAAATCATATAAGTAATCAAAATCAAAGGTTTTAAAACAAAATTTTTGTTATTTTCACAAAAATTCATACTTTTCACAAAATAATTCACCATAAATCAATTCTTAACCAATTAAATTCATAATTCATGTATTATCTTCGTTATTGAAGCTAGTATCATGAACAACTCCCAATTTGAATTTTCACACATGATATATCCTCAAATTTCATTCTAAAATTCAACCAAAACACATAAACCCATAAGAACACAAATTCTCCATTAGAAACTTGTTTTTACAATACTTTGATTTCTGAAAAATCGTTTATAGTATACATGTAAGGGATTACAACATCTATCAATTCATTCATAAAAACTCATGAACACGTTATGTATATATAATCATGTATATACCAATTTTCATAGAAGTTCAATTAACAGAGAACTAACAATAAAAAATATAAAACAAAATCTTTAAAATACAAGGGTTCAAATCATACCCTTGATGCTTAGTGAGGAAGAAGATGGTGAGATTTAGCAATGACTCTCTCAATGCCTTCCTCCTTTCCTCTTCTTCTTCTCTCTTCTTCTTCCTTCTTTTCTCTCTAACTTTAGGTTCTCTATATTTCTTTCTGACACAGACCAACCCTTTTGTCTTTCTAACTAACGTAGTTTTAACATATAACTAAAATGATATATATTATATGTATAACTATATAATATATAACTCCCAATATTTAATCTCCCCATTTAATATCTTAATTGCAATTAATATAAAGAAGTTACAATTTGAATTTTAAAAGCCCTAAGGCTTGTTTGGCAAAACAAGTTATTTTAAAAACAGATTTTTAGTAGTTAAGGCCTTGTTTGGGTAAAACAGTTTTAAAACAAAAGTAAGGGCCTTGTTTGGGAAAAATCATTTAAAAACTCTTTTCTTTATTTTAATAAATCCTTTTAACACATACTTTAATGTTACACTTTAATTAATTAAATCTTAACATTCTAATTTAATTAATTAAATGTCTAACATCAATTAAGCACATAAAATTGTCACATAATTATAATTAATTGCTAATTATAATTGCATGTAACACTCATCACATTATTCATCTAATTTAATTATCTCAATTAAATTAGAACTATAACATAAAATTATTATATCAATTAAATTAAATACTAAATATTCATTTAATTAATATACTACACTTAATTATATTACTCCATAATAATCACATAATTATTTATTTAACTCAATAAATAATTTAATTAAAATATTTATTTATTCCAATAAATATTTAAATTATCTTCACATAAATTCACATATTTCACCATATATGACATGTATTCACATACTCAAACTCAAAACATCAGATAATAAGAATTTTATTTATTAAATTCTCATTTATAAATTCTAAAAATCTGGGATGTCACATCCTTCCCTCCTTATAAGGATTCCGTCCTCGGAATCACCGAAACCCTACCTTACTCAGGTTTTCATCAAATTTCTTTAAAAACATTTATTATTGAATAACTTCAACACATTACATTAATATAGGTTTTATATTTCCTACTACATTCAGTTCTTCAACAAATTTTAGGTTTTATTTCATAACCCTAAATTAAACACAATTATGTTTCAATTATTATATATTCTCTAACTCGTTCATTTCCTTTCTAAGGATCATTACTACATACTTTACTCGTCGAATTAATATATTTCGTACTTCACCATCTATAATTATTCGGGTTATCACATTCACCCATTCTTCTAAGAATTTCGTCCTCGAAATTTAAGTCTATCAATCTATATATAACATTCTATCAAAATAGATTTTACGTTAATCTCTACTCACTGGATTAAGGCGTTCAACAACTACTTCTTTCATAATAATAAGAATCTTTCACAATTGCTCAATAATTGGGAGGCGATATAAATAACTCAGGAATTTAAAAAATTCCAAATCATGCTGAGTGGTCGCAAGACCTTGAACTTATTTTTAGGTTTATTAGTGCTTCACCCCCGGTACTTCACACTATAAAATCGCATCGGTACTCTAGGTGGCCAGCCCATCGTACCCCTACGTCGGGCCCAAACGTAGTACATCGTAACGACTCTATGCGTTACACTCGGAACTATAGTCTCTGATAACATGATGTCCCCCTTTATAGGGTTATTCACCTCAGCTTCTTAACATTTGAATCCACACCAAAACAATTTGGTTTGGTATAGTTTGACAAAGAACACTTGAATTTCATGAACATCTTTTAATATTCGTCTAGCTGAATCAAGTAGCATAGACTTCTAACAATAATTCGGACATCAATCGAAATACATATATATGTATATATATTTTTAACCAACTCAAAAAAAAATTCATTTAAAGAAACTTAAAGTAAATAAATCTCCCTTTTTTATATAGTTTAGGAAAACTAAAAATAAATGAATTTTTTCATAATATCTTGATACCCGTACCGTAATAATGGTACTTTGAGGATTTCGCCATTACATGACGTTGTCGTACTACATCATACCATAGTGGGCTGACGATCATAGGATCACATCCAACACTAGGTGTAACTGCATTGATAACTTCCTCGATTATTGTCTCTACACCATATCAAATGATGCATAGAACACATAAAATACATTTTGAAATTTTAAAATTATTTTTGTCTAGCTGAAGTAATTAGCATAGACATGTCAATAATAGCACTATTTTAAAAAAAGTCATTAGGTCCATCATTTGATCCAATGTTTTTCAAGAAAACAGAAGTGCAACATCAGCACGAAGTCAATAAATTTCGAAAATCTAGCAAAGCTAGGAGATTTAGAATATAACACTTTCTCCATCAATTAAATCTTTACTCCATCATTACGTAATCATTCTATCAATCTTAAATAACATCCATGCTTTCTATACCATAACCTTTCTATACCCAGTATAGTTCATCGAACTTACCACACTTTGGGAGTTCAGGAACTTGCCACTATAATATGAGTTTAAGAACTTGTCCTAGCAATACGTAGTCAAAGAACTGATCAGAGGTTGTCCATATGCTTAGGGGTTCAAAAACATACATACAATTATGAGTCACGAACTTACCATAAGTATGAGTTTTAAGAACTCGCCTAACCTTAAGATCATCTAATGTAATCTTAATATCATTTAATCTAATCTCTATTGTTTCTAAATATTAAATATAAATATGAGAAAAGAATCACCTTTTCGTCATATATATATCGATTGCGCGACACCAACCTTCCAATGATTATCAATATGATAAGCCAAGTGTAAGCACAAAACCCTGCCCATACAAAGATTTGTACAACTCAGCCACCACATGAGTCCTCAATTGAAATCCCACTTAACTCTATCTTACTTATAACATCTCGTTCTATACTCGATACAGACTTCCTGTATCCCATCACTTATAACTCCTCGTGAGTTAATCTCGTACTATAACATAGTATATTCTCGTTATAGTCTCAAACTATAACCATTCAATCATTACAGACCATCTGTCTTTACAACTTTAAAAGATCACGTCGTGATCTTATTCTATAATCACCTCCCATATGATTCTTTCTTATCTCATTATCGTTTTGTTTTAAAAACTTCTTATCTTTACCTTTCATCATGTTATATCATGACCTCATTATGATTTAATCTTATAGACTTCGTTTAGTCATCGTTATTCGACATCTTTATTATTGGAGTTAGGTAACTCCTGATTCTCATCTACATATCTCTCCAAGATTCTTCTTTGAATCTTTTTGTTTATTTATCAATTCTTCCTTTAAGAATTAATATCATTCACGTTACTCAATATTTTATTCGAGTTTTATCCCTCGCCATTCTAATCTTCTACTTATAACATTTCTAGGACTTAACTCATCCTATACATCTTCGTATGTGAAAGGAATCACCTTTTTCGTTATACGTAACTTAAACTTAACTTCTTATTCTCAAAGGTCATAGCCTAAGGAACTCTTACCTAAGGTGTATAACCTACAGCTTTGATACCAACTGTAACGACCCCAAAATTCTTACCTTATAATTCTCATTCTCGATCGTTACCAATACAACTTTATTCTATCTGTACATCATTATTCGATATACAATCATTACAAAAATGCGGAATATTTAAAACTTTTATAAAATCTTTCTTTTATTGCCCTGACTCACAACCTTTACATTACATCTATTCAATTCAAATCTATATCATGAATCTTTACAACAAAACGACTATACAAGTCTTACATCATACAGCAATATCTACTATACATTGGATAGCTCAACTTTACAACTTACCAATTACGTTACAATCAAAACATCAAATACAATTTGATATTTAACATAAGTAATATTCTTGAACATTGATTCCTATAATTCACTTAACACGTATCTTTACCTTGCATCTTGGACCTGCAAAAATGGTTATTTGCAAGAGTGAGCTCGACAGCTCAGCAAGATCTAACAGTTTTCATGCATCACATAGCATATAATTAACATGCTCAACATTAAAGTAACATGGCATACATGCTTTAATCACATAACAAATATAAAGATTGAGTTCCTTACTCAATCAACATTATTAAATCAATCAAGGTAGTCATAAATTGACTTTAACATTTCATGCTTGCAACATATATAACATAGCATACTCTTTGCAATACAATTTAAAACAGTTCATAATATCATCAAGTTCACATAGAAAATAGGAACCGAAAGACTTGCATGGCTCGTAGATTACCAAATACCGAAAAACAGCTTAATATAATCTTCTTCATGATCTTACGTAACATATTACCATACGCATCAATTATTAGTCACCTAGCAACGCTTATCAAACGTCTAAGTAAATACTACTTTATACTTTCTAATTTTCTTCTACATACTCGTTTGACAGTCGCTGTCAAACCATATATATAATTAACAATATCAGTTAACTATCACATAGTTAATCCTCATCGTTAGTTAACCAATCTAGGATAACTCATTCCTCATTAACTATTAAATTAATAGTTGATTATCACATCACATAATCATATAACTTCTCACATAATTAATCAATTAATAATTACATACTCATATTAAATTATAATTAAACAAATTATAATTAAAAACATCCACTTTAATTATAACTAATCAAACTACATCATATTTTAATCAAATTATCACTAAAATTTTATAATTTAATATAAACCATTACTCTAATTAATCAAATTATGATAATTATAATTTATAATTAATCAAACTACATCATGCATTAAATTATAATTAAACCAATTATAATTTAAATTAAACAATTACTTAGAGTATAAATAATCAATTTAAATTCATGCACTCATTTAAATAAATTATAATTTATTCTACACATTTACCTCAATTATAATCACATATCATATTAATCAAATTATAATTAACAAAATTATAATTTAAGTTAAACTTTTACTTTGATTATAATTAATCAAACTATATTCATTATAATTTAACAAATTATAATTTAAATTAAACCTTTACTATAATTATTTCAAATTACAGTTACACATCATGTTAACTAAATTATAACTAAATAAATTACAACTTAAGCTAACCATTTAGTTTAATAAATCAAATACTAATTTAAGATTTTCACAACCTTCTTTCTTTTAAACTTTGAAATCGTCAAATACCTATTAACAATATCTTATTCCAAATCTTGGTTCATGTTTAACACATAACCATTATCATTAACCTATACAATTTGGGTTTTAAAAACTGTACAATTAATTAAAGTTTTCTGCCTCTACTCAAGGTACGGCGCAGCTGCGCCACCTTAAGCTTAGGAACCGGCGCAGCTGCGCTGGTGCACGATCTGGGAAACTCAGCCGGTGCAGCTGTGCCGTTTCTGCATTTCTTACCGGCGTAGTTGCGCCGTAACGCAGACAGAAACAGTGCAGACTGCTTCCTTGCTTCACTGTTCTTCCCCAATATACCAACAATTGACAATTCTAAACTACTCAGACAGTGTAAAGCATACATGTGCAACCATACACATGTACAACATAATTCAAATCACAAAAATCATATAAGTAATCAAAATCAAAAGTTTTAAGACCAAATTTTTGCTATTTTCACAAAAATTCATACTTTTCACAAAATAATTCACCATAAATCCAATTCTCAACCAATTAAATTTATAATTCATGTATTATCTTCGTTATTGAAGCTAGTATCATGAACAACTCCCAATTTGAATTTTCACACATGATAAATCCTCAATTTTCATTCTAAAATTCAACCAAAACACATAAACCCATAAGAACACAAATTCTCCATTAGAAACTTATTTTTACAATACTTTGATTTCTGAAAAATCGTTTATAGTATACATGTAAGGGATTACAACATCTATCAATTCATTCATAAAAACTCATGAACACGTTATGTATATATAATCATGTATATACCAATTTTCATAGAAGTTCAATTAACAGAGAACTAACAATGAAAAATATAAAACAAAATCTTTAAAATACAAGGGTTCAAATCATACCCTTGATGCTTAGTGAGGAAGAAGATGGTGAGATTTAGCAATGACTCTCTCAATGCCTTCCTCCTTTCCTCTTCTTCTTCTCTCTTCTTCTTCCTTCTTTTCTCTCTAACTTTAGATTCTCTATATTTCTTTCTGACACAGACCAACCCTTTTGTCTTTCTAACTAACGTAGTTTTAACATATAACTAAAATGATATATATTATATGTATAACTATATAATATATAACTCCCAATATTTAATCTCCCCATTTAATATCATAATTGCAATTAATATAAAGAAGTTACAATTTGAATTTTAAAAGCCCTAAGGCTTGTTTGGCAAAACAAGTTATTTTAAAAACAGATTTTTAGTAGTTAAGGCCATGTTTGGGTAAAACAGTTTTAAAACAAAAGTAAGGGCCTTGTTTGGGAAAAATTATTTAAAAACTCTTTTGTTTATTTTAATAAATTCTTTTGACACATACTTTAATGTTACACTTTAATTAATTAAATCTTAACATTCTAATTTAATTAATTAAAAGTCTAACATCAATTAAGCACATAAAATTGTCACATAATTATAATTAATTGCTAATTATAATTGCATGTAACATTCATCACATTACTCATCTAATTTAATTATCTCAATTAAATTAGAACTATAACATAAAATCATTATATCAGTTAAATTAAATACTAAATATTCATTTAATTAATATACTACACTTAATTACATTACTCCATAATAATCACATAATTATTTATTTAACTCAATAAATAATTCAATTAAAATATTTATTTACTCCAATAAATATTAAAATTAACATTTAAATTATCTTCACATAAATTCATATATTTCACCATATATGACACGTATTCACATACTCAAACTTAAAACATCAGATAATAAGAATTTTATTTATTAAATTCTCATTTATAAATTCTAAAAATCTGGGATGTCACACCAGTGCCATAACCCTGCGGAGTGGAAACAGATGGATACACCTATAGCTACAGTTGAGTTAGAGAAAGAGCAAGCAAAGGAGGAATCGGAGAAACCTAAGGTAAACCCTAACCCACCTTGTCAGATTAATGATATTCCACTTCTTTTTCCTCATAGAAATTCAAAAAAATTAAAGAAAGATCAACAAGATAAAGAAATTCTAGAAACTTTTAGGAAGGTAGAAGTGAACATTCCATTACTAGATGCAATTAAACAAGTGCCACGGTATTCTAAATTTTTGAAAGAATTGTGCACTAATAAACGTAAATTGGAAAATGATGAGGAAGTCACGGTTTGGGAGAATATATCAGTTGTTCTGCAAAGAAAAATGCTACTTAAATGTAAAGATCCAGGCATGTTCACGATCCCATGTAAAATAGGAAACACTAGATTTGAGAAGGCCATGCTAGACTTAGGTGCTTCAATAAATGTGATGCCATTATCTGTTTATAAGTCTCTTAATCTAGGTCCTTTGAAAAATACCGGTGTAATTATTTAATTGGTTGATCGTACTAACACCTACCCCCGAGGGGTAGTTGAAGATGTCTTGGTGTAGGTGAACGAACTAATCTTTCCTGTAGATTTTTACATAGTGGATATGGAAGATGATACATCACCGAACCCTTCTCACATCTTACTAGGAAGACCCTTCCTAAAGACAGCAAGGACTATGATTGATGTTTATAACGAGACCTTGACAATGGAGTTTGATGGCGAGAAGATCCAATTCAACATCTATGATGCCATGAGGTACCCTAGTGATATTTGTCATGTTTTTTCGATTGATGTGTGTGACTCTCTAGTGCAGAAGACTTTTGAACAAATTCAAAGAGACAGCCTGGAGGTGGCTATTTCCAATAGTTTGGACATGGGTGGGACATATGAACTTGAGCACAGTCAGGAATTAAAGGAAACTGTGGCTTGCATTACAGTCATTGCCTAAACTCACAGATAAGCATGCAATCCAACTAATTCAATTACCTGTTACTCATCAAAAATTATTACCATCTATGGAGCAAGCTCTAACGCTTGAATTAAAACAATTACCAACACATTTGAAATATGCATATTTAGGGTCTAATGAAACTTTACCTGTGATAATTGCTAGTAATCTAACCAAAGTGCAGGAAGAAAAATTGCTAAGGGTCCTTAGGGACCACATCACAGTGTTTGGTTGGACTATAGCAGACATAAAGGGTATCAGTCCCATGATGTGCATGCATCGAATTTTGTTAGAGGAAGGAGCTAAACCAACGAAAGATGCACAAAGACAGTTGAACCCACCGATGATGGAGGTAGTAAAGAAAGAGGTAATTAAATTGCTTGATGCAGGAATCATCTACCCCATCTCCGACAGTCAGTGGGTAAATCGGTGCTGGTAGTTCCTAAGAAATTTGGAATCACGGTTGTCAAGAATGACAATAATGAGTTGGTGTCCACAAGAATGCAAATAGGGTGGAGAGTGTGTATTGACTACAGGAGGTTGAATACCGTAACTAGAAAAGATCACTTTCCCCTTCCTTTTATTGATCAAATGTTAGAACGATTAGCTAGGCATTCTTATTATTGCTTTTTAGATGGTTTTTCAGGTTATAACCAGATTATGATTGCACCCGAAGACCAGGAAAAGACCACATTCACATGTCCCTTTGGAACCTTTGCTTACCGGTGAATGTCCTTTGGACTTTGCAATGCCCCAAGTACTTTTCAGCAATGCATGGTGAATATCTTTTCAGATCTTTTAGAAGAATGCATCGAAGTCTTTATGGATGATTTCACAATTCATGGTGATTCATTAGATGCCTGTTTAGATAATCTGACACGTGTTTTGGATAGATGTTTAGAAACTAACCTTGTGCTAAATTGGGAAAAATGTCACTTTATAGTAGAACAAGGAATTGTACTTGGTCATGTAGTGTCAGTTAATGGTTTAGAAGTTAATAAAGCTAATATTGATATTATATCTGCATTGCCTTACCCTGTCAGCATGTAGGAGATTCGTTCTTTTCTTGGAGATGCAGGATTTTATTGCAGGTTTATCAAAGATTTCGCCAAGATAGCATTACCCTTATGCAAGTTGCTTCAGAAAGATGAGCAATTCCAGTTCAATGATGAATGCAAGGAGGCTTTTGATACCTTGAAGAAATTATTGACGTCATCCCCTATCATTCAACCACCGAATTGGAAGTTCCCGTTCGAGATAATGTGTGATGCAAGCAACTATGTTGTCGGCGCCGTCTTGGGCCAAAAGATTGACAAAGATGTCCATGCCATCTACTATGCTTCAAGAACATTGAATGCGGCTCAGATAAACTTTTTAACAACGGAAAAAGAACTCTTATCTGCTGTATTTGCTTTAGAAAAATTCAGATCATATTTACTTGGTACTAAAGTAATAGTTTATTCTGACCATGCTGCTCTCAAGTACTTACTGACCAAGAAGGAATCCAAACCTCGAATCATAAGATGGATCTTGCTGCTACAAGAATTCGACTTGGAAATAAAAGATAAGAAGGGTTCGGACAACTTGGTAGCGGATCACTTCAGCAGAATTCTAAAGGAGGAGGAAGCACTACCATTGCATGACATATTTTCGGACGAGCATCTACTTGCCATTGACAACACAACTCCCTAGTATGCTAATATTGTGAATTATTTGGTAAGTGAGTATTTACCAAGTGAATTTTCTAAATCACAGAAAGAAAAGCTTAGGAGTGATGCAAAAAATTATGTGTGGGATGACCCAAACTTGTGAAAATTTTGTGCTAATCAGATAGTTAGATGTTGTGTACCTGATAATAAATTCAACTCTATTCTAACTTTCTGTCATTCCTATACTTGTGGAGGTCATTTTGGACCTAAGCGAACAGCACGTAAGGTGTTAGAGAGTGGTTTCTTTTGGCCCTCTATTTTCAAAGACTCGTATTTATTCTGTAAATCATGTGAAAATTGTCAAAGAACTGGTAATATATCTCAAAAAAATCAAATGCCACAAAACCTTATTCTAATTGTTAAAATTTTTGACGTTTGGGGTATTGATTTTATGGAACCTTTTCCTGTTTCTTTTGGCAATATTTACATCTTACTAGGCAATTGACTATGTTTCAAAGTGGGTGGAAGCTAAAGCCACCAGAACTGACGATTCTAAAGTTGTTGCAGATTTTGTCAAGACTAATATATTTGTCAAGTTTGGAGCACCACGGGCCATCATCAGTCATGCCGGGACTCATTTTTGTAATAGGGTGTTGGCAGCTCTGTTGAATAAGTACAACGTTCTTCATAGGGACTCTACATCCTATCATCCGTAAAGCAACGGCCAGGCTGAGGTATCTGTGACACCCCCAAATCCAGGTACTTCGTTTCCACATGATTTGGTGCTCACTTTCTAAGTAAAACATACATCTACCCAATAATAAGGAATGTAAAATAAATTACAACCTTGAATAAATAATAAAATCTTCCTTAAAAAGGAATTACAACCATGTATTGTGCACAACCATCTTAACGCTTTAGCATAGTAACCTCCCCTAATAAATAGGGTTGTTTATCTCAGTATTTGAGTACAAGTCCGCACCAAAGAAAGTTTGGTTTGGATAAGCTTAAAGGGTAATTTAGGATTCAACGTTCATCAACTAAGGAATAGTTGAATCGACTTACGACAATCAAGAATAATTCATAAATAAAAGATTATGGATAACTTATATGCTTTAGAATCATACTTAAAGCATTTAAAAGACAATATAGACCCTGCTTGAACAATTAAGTCAATGTCATGTTAATTCAATAATAAACTTTGATAATATTTACTCAATATAAAATTTATAAAGAGTATGAATCATTAGCATCATTATGATCAATAAAAATAACTCAAGTAAGGTTTGAGTTTAAAGAACTTGCACAATATAAGAATTAAAGAATTTGTATATAATTGATGAGTTTAAGGATAGAAAACTTGCCTCATGCGCAAGCTACTATTAAAATTATGTTCTTAAACACTTCCTACACATATATATTTAATCACAATAATCTAAATTAGTTAACACGTAACTAATTCACGTAATTGGTTAACCCATATAGGTTAACTCTTTCTAGTTTAATTAATAAGTTAATAATTAACCGTCACATAATTAATTACACCACATAGGCATGCTCACATAATTAAATCAATAATAATTATGTGTTTTATATTAATTAAATTATAATTTAAATATTTAATCTAATTATAATTACTCAAATTATAATCACATCTTATATTAATTAAATTATAAATAATTTATAATTTATAATTAATTAAACTACATCATGCATTTATAAAATTATAATTACACAAATTATAATTAATCATGTAAATATTGAATTATAATACACAAATTATAACTTATAATTAATCATGCATTTATTAAATTATAATTACATAAATTATAATTTAAATTAACATTTACTTGATTTAAATAAATCAAATAATATTCAGTATAATTTAACAAAATTATAATTGAAATTAAACCTTTACTCTAATTTTAATTATTCAAAATTATAACCACACTATATATTTTATTAATATAATATATTAATATTCATTTTCATGTCATCAAATTATCACCTTCAATTAGCCTTTTATGATACAACAAAATACATAAAAGAAATAACCCATCTTGACTTTCTACACCCCCCCCCCCCCCGCCGGGGTGGGGGTTTTACTCTTGATAGGCGGTGTTGGGTTTGTACGAAATCATGACACAATCAAATTGCAAAAATTGGCGGAAGCATGGTTCATCAAAGTTTAAAAAAATTCTACAAAACCATTACTCGGATCATTCTTTATGCAAATTATTGATTTAAAACAATAAATAAGAAGTTATGGAATCATACCCTTGTAGAACGAAGCTTCCACAGGTACGAGTTCAACTCCTTATTCTTCATGATCTCCTTGAATTTTTGGGTTAGATTCTTTCCTTTGATCAACGTTAGCCACCCAAGTGTTTGGCCTCTAGAGGTGATCCACCAAGGAAGAGAAATTATCAAGAAGGAGGATGATTGGCTAAACCTAGTTTTCTATCCTCTATAAAAAAGGAGTGCTCTCCAACCATTGGAATTGCATCAACTGATATCTATTATAAGACTCCTCTTATATAGATATTAGTCAACCCTTCTAATCCTATTAGACATAGGATTTCATTTAGTTAATTAAACTCCTTTAATTAATTTAGACTTTCCACCACTTTGGGAATAATTAATTAAATTCATTTAATTAATTTGTCTCCTAATCTTATTAGGAATAAATGAGAGTACTAATATTAAATTAATTACTAAACTACTTTAGAAATTAAAATAATAATAATTGTAATAATATTAATAAGACTCCTCTTATTAATTTATATTTAATATTTCTAAAATATTAAATAATAAATATTAAGCTATTTAATTTATTCTATCACCATAGATTAAATTAATTATACTTAATGTATTATTACGATTATGCCATTACCTTCTTAAATAATTATTCTTCCTTTTATGGTGTGACCCTTTAGGTTCTCCATATTAAACCGATTGTGAATAAATCAATTAGAACAATTCTAATCTTATTTAAATAAATAAATTAAACTAATAATTTATTTAAACAAATAATATTTATTCTACAATAGGGATAAGCCTCCCTAGAGATCAACGACTTTTCAGATAATATAGATTTCAACATTAATCATAAAAGAACCTGTGAGTAAATAGCTAGTTATCGTATAATTCAATCCTTCCACCATACAATGTCCCAATTAAATATAAGACATTGATTTACTGTCAAGTCTTATTTTATTTAATCATATGTATTTCGATTAGAAAATGCACAACTCCGATTAATGTAAATTAGAAACCTCTTTCTAATTTCATTTCACCTTGGCCAAGGATTCCTGGGTTGTCATTTGACGAATCACATAGGACATATCTCATCTTTTACTAGAGGTGGTAGATTCTTTATTGATCATTCATTATATCCATATGTAACTCATTTTACCCAAGCATACCCTATATATGCCTTAAAAGGCCTTAAGGAATAAGTCAAAGTATAATTTGTTACATACAAGATACTATGATGATCTCAAGTCCAAAGATCACTTGTACTACTATCACATTAGGAATTCCTATTGACAGGAAGTAAAAATCCTATAGGTATTCCATAGTGAGTTACGTTCAGTGAACTTATTCTCCAATAAGCACCTACATACTTGCTTTAGTGTCTCCACACAAATGATCATGAGATCAATCATCCTCAACCAATGAGCAAGCAACATACGTACCAATCTATCCGGATTTACTAATCTCCTTTTTAGTAATCCCACGATTGGGAACTATTTTAGTTGTAGAGCTTTCTAAGAATTTAGATCTCATTAGCATGATCAACATCATGATTCTAAAAGCATTGCTTAAAACTATGGGTTATTTACATATTATAAAAACAGCACCATGTAGATAATTAAATGCCTTTAATAAATGAATATTTTTATTAATAAATAAATAAGATTGTCTCCAAAGTATATACTTTATCATCATACATGATTGGCTTGTATGCATACTACTTTCAATCTCCTACTTGCACTAAAGTCAATCGCAATGGTATCTCATACCAACTTCTCTAAGTGACGATAAAATTGCTGTTGTGTTATAGCTTTAGTAAATGGATCTGCAATGTTATCTTGAGAGTCTATATGCTCCTCTTTCAATGATTTCTTTAATCAAAGTGCCGCAACACATGTTTAGATTCAAGATGACACTTAGGAACTATTTCTAGTTCTGTAATAAACTTTTCATCTAAAACATCAACTTGCAGCTTCACTTACAGTTATATACTTTGTCTTTATCACTAAACCAACAACCTTTTGTTGTTTGGAACCTTTCCAATTCACTATACCATCTTTCAAGGTAACAATTTACCCTAAAGTGGATTTTGCTGTAGTCTTGGTTAGTCTGAAAACTTGAGTCTGTTTAGCCCTCTAGTGTAATTCAGACTCATCATGTAATATGATGACATCCTTAATGTCAGTTAAGTACTTTAAGATGTTTATCACTGTCTCACAGTGATCTTCTCCAGAATATGACTGATCAACATCAAGTCTCGTATATTTCATTGCATACATGATAGTAACTCATGCGATCTCTCTTTTACTGAGGATAATTTTAGAGAGATACACTCTATGGCTCATCATCATGAGGCACTTTTCGGAGTTTGCCATGCTAAACGCCTTTAGCATCTAATGAATATAAGTTTCCTTGGATTATGTCGAACATCCTTTTAAATCTATAAATACAAATTTATATCCCCAATGAGGGATGTTCTACCCAAATCATTCATGGAGGAATGTTTAGACAACTTTATTTTGATCGATTTTAGCATAGGAATTTCATTCTGTATCAGTAATATATCATCAACATATAATACAAGGAATGAAACAGCGCTCCCACTAACCTTCTTGTACACACATAGTTCATCCTTATTTTTGATAAAATCAAACTCTTTAATTGTCTCAACAAAACGAATGCTCCATCTACCAGAATCTTGCTTCAATCCATGAATGGATTGTTGTAGCACATATATATGATCTGCTTCAACCATTGAAACAAAAAAAAACCATCTGGATGTATCATACATACATTCTCCTCTAATAATGTATATTTGAGGAAGGGCGTCTCCACGTCCATTTTGCCAGATTAAGTAAAATAAGCTGCAATCGCAAGAAAAATCCAAATGGACTTGAGCATAGATTCAAAATCCATTTTAGATTTTATGGTCATCTACCATTTCTCTGAGTCTTTATTACTCATAGTCTGTTCTTAATTCAATGGATCATCATCGTCCATGATGTGTACCTCATCGTCATCCTCTATGACGAATCTATACCTTTTAGGTATCTTCGGTACTTTTCCAGATTTACGAATATGGTGTTGTACATTAGGTGTTTCTACTTGGACAGGTTCATCCACTTGATCTATAGTGGTTTGTAGTTCTTGAATTTCTTCAAGATCTATTTTTCTCCCACTAGCCCCTTCAAGGATAAACTCCTTTTCCAAGAAGGCAATGTGTTTTGCAATAAACACCTTTTGCTCAGTAGAATTGTAGAAATAATATCCCAAACTTTCTTTAGGATATCCCACAAACGTGCACTTATCAAATCTTGTCCCTAGCTTATCATTTTGAAACTTTTTCACATAAGCTGGACATCCCCAGATCTTAACATGCTTAAGACCAGATTTTCTCCCTGTCCACATCTCATATGGAGTCTTGGGGACAGATTTCGAGGGGACCTTATTTAGTAGATATGAGCCATTTCTAGGCCCCAGAATGAAATTGGAAGATCGATAGATCGGTAAAACTCATCATGGATCGAACCATAGCCATCAATGTTCGATTTCTCCTTTCAGATACTCCATTTAACTGTGGTGTACCTAGAGGAGTCCATTGTGAGATTATACTATTTTCTTTGAGACTATTGAGAAACTCACCGCATAAGTATTCTCCACCTCGATCTGATCAAAGTATCTTAATACTCTTGCCCGTTTGTTTCTCTACTTCACTTCTGAACTCTTTAAACTTTTCAAATGATTCTGATTTGTATTTCATTAAATACACATATCCAAATCTTGAGTGATCATCAGTGAAAGTAATAAAATAAGAATACCCACCCCGTACACTTGTTGTCATAGGTCCACAAACGTCTGTGTGAATCAATCCCAACAACTCTGTAACTCTTTCTCCTTTTCCACTAAAAGGAGATTTAGTCATTTTACCCATGAGACAAGATTCACAAGTTGGATATGATTCATAATCGGATAGCTCTAAAAGCCCATCCTTATGCAACTTGGATAATCTCGTTTCATTGATATGACCGAGTCTACAGTGCCATATATAGGTATAATTAATATCATCTCTTTTCCTTTTTTTAGTTTGTTCTATTTGAAGTATATTTTCATTTAAGTCAAGTATATAAAGTCCACTTCACAGATTACCAATACCATATAAAACATTATTTTATAAATAGAACAACTGTTGTTCTTTATTATAATTTCAAATCCATCCATATCTAATACAGAATTTTAAATAATGTTTCTCATGATATTCAGTAAAATAACAATTATCTAAATAAATGGACTTGCCCGTAGGTAGTGCTAAACAATAAGTGCCTATAGCTAATGCAGTAACTTTTGCTCTATTTCTCACTCGTAGGACAACCTCATCCTTGTTCAGCTTTCTATTTCTGACCAGTCCCTTCACATTATTACATATGTGAGAACCACAGCCAGTATCCAATACCCAAGTAGAATTTTGAATTTCTAAAAAATTAATTTCAATCATGAACAAACCTTGATTGAAAGTCGAAGCTTCTCCAAGCTTCTTCTCTGTCAGAAACTTCTTGCAATTCTTCTTCCAATGACCCGGCTCGTTGCAATGGAAGGACATTCCTTTGCTAGCTGGATCAGGTTTCTTTTGTTCCTTTATGTTCACCTTGCCCTTGGTCATCCGAGATCAGGAAGAGCTCCTTAGATATCTCATATCTAGCAGTCCTACTTTGTTCACCATACAACTCCTTGAGGTGAAGCAACATAGTAGGAGCATCCATGTTTTCATGCTGAGGCTGAAGCTCGTTATTCATGGATCCGAGCATGATGCATTGAGCCACAGATGCATCATCTTGCCACTTTACAATGGTGGCAATCTCTTCCTCAGAGGCTGTTTCTGAAACAGTTCCAGGGACAGGTAAATTTAGGACATAAGAAATCTTTTCAGCAGTGAGAACTATTCTCAGATTTCTTAGTCAGTCCGTATAATTCGGCTCGGTAAGCTTATTAGCATCAAGTATGCTTCGCAGTGAAATTAGTGATTTTGACTTTTTTTTAAAATTCTGCATGTGAAAAATAACATTTTTAGCAAATATTCATTTTATTAATTTTGCATACCAAAATAAATTTAGGTCTTTATTTTAAATTAGTATCTCCTACTATTTTTATCAAACTATATTACCCTCACTTATATAGTTCGGCAACATCTAATTAAAGATTTGCTAGTGAGAATAAGGATCCCATGTCAAATGTATATAACCTTGTGGATAGCACAACAAGTAATATACAAATAAATAGGTAGACAACTCTTGTCAATTTCATCACCATGTAACTCATTTTATTTTGCCTCTTAAATCATAATGGTCAAGTGTGTGCACATCCGAACTAAAATGATTTAAGTTAAGTCCAGCCTAGCACTTCCATAAATTCAAAAAAAAAATATTCGTCTTTGTGGATAGCACAACAAGACTAGATCAGTTCAATTTTCTTGATAAGCATCAAATGTGATTAATTAACATCTTAAATACTCAATACTCGTCTTGTGGATAGCACAACAAGCTCATATTAAATATTTAATACTCTATTAATTTATCATGCTAGAAGGCGACGTTCGATATTTCACATATCTTTGAACGCTTCGGACTTAATCTTTTTTCTTTGAGGGGTTTGTTATTATTTGTCTCATCTTGTTTAGCGCGCATGCACATATATATATAAAATACGCGTCATTTTATTAAACATGCAAAGCATGTTTGCATAAAATATAATATATATAATATTTAGCATGCTATATAGAATACTATATTCTACCCGGATTTATGGACTTTTATTCTAGTTTGGTTCACTAGAGCCACCAAGTGAACCAAAAGGTCAAACTTAGGAGTGCAAGAATTTAAATTTAAACGTAACTATTACATTTAAACTCGGGCTCCATACAAACGGGTCTTCGCGTGCTCCTTCCTCCTTGGTCTCTAATTTCTTCAAGATAATTCTAACTATTTCTATTACATTAAACTATTTAATTTAAATAGAAACCTTGATCAGCAGTCAAGGAGAAGTACATAGGAGGGAGATAGAATTTTACATCAAGAAAATTTTTAAAAAAGACGAGGTACGCAGACCTCATTTAATAAAACTCATTCATTCAAGCATTCAACTAAAATAAAATCCAATCACATTGATCAATAGTCCATAATCAACCCTATTTATTTTCATACATGCGACCATATATATCAATAAATAAATATCCATCTCATGAATTAAAACATTCCATATATATATGAGTATCATTTAATGGGCAATTTTAAATTGCATGAAATCCAATTTCAAGATTAAAATAAACTCTTTATTTTAATTATAAAATTATTAAGAATATATATATATATATATATATATATAACCGTATATATAATAAATATATATATAATGTTAACTTTACGTTCCTTTTTTTAAAAAAGTAACCTGTGGCTTTTTAAAACCATTCGGATCATTTATCATATATATATAAAATTTATATATATATATAATCTAACATTGACTAACCTTTTAAAACCATGCAGGAATCAACTTTTGAAATCCTTTAACATCTTGCAGGTGGGTTTTAAAAAGGGTAATCACATTCCCTTGAAAAAAAAGTGAACTTTATTTAGAAAGTGATCCCTTGTACCCTTGATGCGATTCGTCCCAAAAAAGAAAATGAATTCGTGATTATTATTATTATTATTATTTTCTTTCAAAAAAAATTAATAATAATAATTTTATACAATTAAAATTATGCCCAATAAATTATTCTAAATACATACCCATACATATATGGAATCAAAACAATTAATAATTGCATAAAGGTTTGGCTCTGATGCCACTGTTGGGTTTGTATAAAATCATGACGCAATCAAATTGCAAAAATTAGCGGAAGCATGGTATATCAAAGTTTAAAAAAATGCTACAAAACCATTACTTGGATCATCCTTTATGCAAATTATTAATTTAAAACGATAAATAAGAAGTTATGGAATCATACCCTTGTAGAACGAAGTTTTCACAGGTACGAGTTCAACTCTTATTCTTCATGATCTCCTTGAATTTTTGGGTTAGATTCTTTCCTTTGATCAACGTTAGCCACCCAAGTGTTTGGCCTCTAGAAGTGATCCACCAAGGAAGAGAAATTATCAAGAAGGAGGATGATTGGCTAAACCCAGTTTTCTATCCTCTATAAAGAGGAGTACTCTCCAACCATTGGAATTGCATCAACTGATATCTATTATAAGACTCCTCTTATATAGATATTAGTCAACCCTTCTAATCCTATTAGACATGGGATTTCATTTAGTTAATTAAACTCCTTTAATTAATTTAGGCTTTCCACCACTTTGGGAATAATTAATTAAATTCATTTAATTAATTTGTCTCCTAATCTTTTTAGGAATAAATGAGAGTACTAATATTAAATTAATTACTAAACTCCTTTAGAAATTAAAATAATAATAATTGTAATAATATTAAAAAGACTCCTCTTATTAATTTATATTTAATATTTCTAAAATATTAAATATTAAATATTAAACTATTTAATTTATTCTATCACCATAGATTAAATTAATTATACTTAATGCATTATTACGATTATGCCATTACCTTCTTAAATAATTATTCTTCCTTTTATGGTGTGACCCTTTAGGTTTTCCATATTAAACCGATTTTGAATAAATCAATTAGAACAATTGTAATCTTATTTAAATAAATAAATTAAACTAATAATCTATTTAAACAAATAATATTTATTCTACAATAGGGATAAGCCTCCCTAGCGATCAACGACTTTCCAGATAATATAGATTTCAACATTAATCATAAAAGAATCTATGAGTAAATAGTTACCGTACAATTCATGAAGCAATTAAATTGCAAAAATTAGCGGAAGCATGGTATATCAAGGTTTAAAAAAATTCTACAAAACCATTACTCGGATCATCCTTTATGCAAATTATTAATTTAAAACGATAAATAAGAAGTTATGGAATCATACCCTTGTAGAACGAAGTTTTCACAGGTACGAGTTCAACTCCTTATTCTTCATGATCTCCTTGAATTTTTGAGTTAGATTTTTTCCTTTGATCAACGTTAGCCACCCAAGTGTTTGGCCTCTAGAGGCGATCCACCAAGGAAGAGAAATTATCGAGAAGGAGGATGATTGGCTAAACCTAATTTTCTATCCTCTATAAAAAGGAGTACTCTCCAACCATTGGAATTGCATCAACTGATATCTATTATAAAACTCCTCTTATATAGATATTAGTCAACCCTTCTAATCCTATTAGACATGGGATTTCATTTAGTTAATTAAACTCCTTTAATTAATTTAGGCTTTCCACCACTTTGGGAATAATTAATTAAATTCATTTAATTAATTTATCTCCTAATCTTATTAGGAATAAATGAGAGAACTAATATTAAATTAATTACTAAACTTCTTTAGAAATTAAAATAATAATAATTGTAATAATATTAATAAGACTCCTCTTATTAATTTATATTTAATATTTCTAAAATATTAAATAATAAACATTAAGCTATTTAATTTATTCTATCATCATAGATTAAATTAATTATACTTAATGCATTATTACGATTATGCCATTACCTTCTTAAATAATTATTCTTTCTTTTATGGTGTGACCCTTTAAGTTCTCCATATTAAACCGGTTGTGAATAAATCAATTAAAACAATTCTAATCTTATTTAAATAAATAAATTAAACTAATAATCTATTTAAACAAATAATATTTATTCTACAATAGGGATAAGCCTCCCTAGCGATCAACGACTTTCCAGATAATATAGATTTCAACATTAATCATAAAAGAATCTGTGAAAAAATAGTTATCGTACAATTCAATCCTTCCACTATACAATGTCCCAATTAAATATAAGACATGGATTTACTGTCAAGTCTTATTTTATTTAATTATATGTATTTCGATTAGAAAATGCACAACTCTGATTAATGCAAATTAGAAACCTCTTTCTAATTTCATTCCACCTTGGCCAAGGATTCCTAGGTTGTCATTTGACGAATCACATAGGACATATCTCCTCTTTTACTGGAGGTGATAGATTCTTTATTGATCATTCATTATCTTCATATGTAACTCATTATACCCAAGCATACCCTATATATGCCTTAAAAGGCCTTAAGGAATAAGTCAAAGTATAATTTATTACATACAAGATACTATGATGATCTCAAGTCCAAGGAATCACTTGTACTACTATCACATTAGGAATTCCTATTGACAGGAGAGTAAAACTCCATTAGGTATTCCATAGCGAGTTACGTTCAGTGAACTTATTCTCCAATAAGCACCTACATACTTGCTTTAGTGTCTCCACACAAATGATCATGAGATCAATCATCCTCAACGAATGAGCAAGCAACATACGTACCAATCTATCCGGATTTACTAATCCCCTTTTTAGTAATCCCACGATTGTGAACTATTTTAGTTTTAGAGCTTTCTAAGAATTTAGATCTCATTAGCATGATCGTCATCATGATTCTAAAAGCATTGCTTAAAACTATGGGTTATTTACATAATATAAAAACAGCACCATGTAGATAATTAAATGCCTTTAATAAATGAATATTTTTATTAATAAATAAATAAGATTGTCTCCAAAGTATATACTTTATCATCATACATGATTGGCTTGTATGCATACTACTTTCAGGCGGGCCCCTTGCAGGGTCGGCAGACATGCTCGCGAACTCTGCAGAAAAAATGTGACGCCCCCAAATCCGTGTAACATCGATTACAGGACCTAGTGCTCACGATACAACAAACATCGTCATTTATCTATGTAACTCCAATAATAATATTAATAGTATAACTATTACATACTTATTTCAAATAAAATCCCAAGTCTTTACAACCTTAAAGAAACTGAAACTCAAACTTAGCGTTTATCGCTACATTACATCATATGCGGAAATATAACTTATTACATAAACAACTCTCAACATTTTATCTTAGACTTTCCCTTGTCCTTGCCCGAGCCCTCAACCTCTTCATCCTTAACTGAAATGTTTAAGCAAGAATGAGCACAAATTGCCTAGCAAGTATATACAATAGTTTGAAAACATACATCAGGAGTAAAAACATTTGAATGACTAAATCTCAACAGTTGAAAGAAATATCAAGTGTTAAACGAGAATATCAAATATAAGAGTTTAGAATTCTCAATAGCATACTAAGGGGTGTTAAATACCTTGAACGTTACTTTGTTTCATCGAAAACCATCAGACGGTTTAACAATCAAATAGATTGTAAACGGTCTCTGCAAGTACTCCAGGTGATCAGCCTATCGTACCCTACATTGTGCACAAGTATAAAGTTTAAACTGCATAAGCATAAATGGGACTATATGCCCGACATCTGTTTGGCCGTTTATTCGGGTTGTTCATCTTACTATTCCTGCGAGACCGCACCAAAACAATTTGGATTGGTAAACATTAAATAGCTTCAAAGGATTTGAATTGTTCAAATGTTAAACCCTTTTTCATCAATAATCTCTAGCCGAAACAAAAGCTAGAAAGCATACTTGGAAACAGTTCATGATAGCAATAGAACTTTTAAAGCATAACAGTTGAATTAATAACTGGGTAATCATCAATAACGTTTCGCAAAATAATTGAAGTTATAGAACTTTAAGACAAAGGAGCTCATACGAATGATTAAATAACCACAAGTCCGAACTTACCCTCACTGCAATCAAATGAGTAAGGATTTAATAATTTCTCAATGGAAATAAGGTTAAGTAACTTGCATAATCAAATCTGATTAAGGAGACTTGCCTTATATGTCTGCTATTGTTAAAGCTAGCAATTAACCTTCACGTAACCTAATCATATGTGTCACGTTATGCAATTAGGTTTTCGAACACGGCTTGGAAGTATAATGGCTTTCTTTTATTTTACTAAGTTTATTAAACTACCACGTATGCTATCATCAAACTTATTCAATCACATATCATATAGCGTCATATAGGTAAAGTGGTTCAATATGAGATTCTGAGCAAAAATAAGTTTATGACATTTTTCTGACCCGGCCCTGCCCGACCCGACCCGACCTGGATCAGACCCGGCCCGACCTGACCCGACCCGACCCAGACCAGCGCAGCTGCGCAGGCACAAGCTTGATGAGCGGCGCAGCTGTGCTGCTCTTCGTTGCTTAGAAAATTCTTCAACACGAGCAGCCCACTTTGTAATTTAATTCCGATTAAACTACACAACATCTGACCATGAAACTTGGACACAATATACTCCATATAGCATAGTATTTTATAAAAATATCACATACCAGAAACTAACATGTTAGGACCACAAATCGACTGCCTAGAAAAACGTGCCAGACAGCGTTCTATACTTAGAAAAATTCTGAAAAAACCCAAAAATCTGCAGATTTTTATTTCCAACATGCTTGCTCTCGAAAATCATAACTTGCTCAATTTAACTCCGTTTCTTATGAAATTTGGTTAGGTTATACATCATACTACATAGTATTTTACAAAATTATTACATACACTAATCGGGTCATAAAAACCATGATTCCAAGGCTCCGAAAAACCAGAAAAGTCACATATTTCAAGTTTAACCAACTTTGACAAAAATCCATGTTTTCGATTCTAGCATACAATTGAAAGACTCCTACTGTCCAGATCATCTAATCTAACATATATACACATAACACAACCTTTAATTCCACCAAATTCCCATAATTCGAACAAATTGACATGTTAGTGGCATTTAATCAAACATATAGCATGCATAACATAATTCCTTGATTCTCTATGTAATTGCAACATGATTAAGTCCAGAATTTTTATACTTAATAGCCACATAACAGAAATACACCATAACATGGCATCACAAAGCCAAAACAAATCATCAACTATGATTATACATGCATTTTTCATTATTTTCGTCAAGAACATATAACGTTATGAATTACCTCTTGATTAGAGTTAGCTACTGATAATGATCGGATTGAAGCTTGATAACCAATCTCCCTTGCTTGCAAAATTCTCCAGAAAAATGCCAACTTCACCCAAGCTCTCAATATTTCTCTCGGATGATTTTTTTGTAAGCAACAAGAATGGTGTTTTGAGAGAAGAGTATATATAGAAGTTGAGATTGCTTGAGTCTTCCACTCCTCCAACTCCATATTGTTAATTACAGCCATCATATCCATTCATTAGTTTAGTTAATTAAGAATAAAGTGGGAGTTTGAGAAAATGAAAAAGTTTTGGGTGTAATAAGATATAAAACTAACTCCCTCCTCCTTCAATTCCACTATATACGTATACTCCCTCCTCATTGTCCCAATTTGATAGTCACACTTGCCCCACAGCTGCTGCACTTCTATATTAAAATACTATTTTAATCAATTAAATTAATTAAATAACTATTTTAACCATTTTGCCCTCCGTAGCCGAACGTTGCGATACTTATATCGATTTCTACTAAAGTCGACGTTTCGGACGTCATGGGACTATCCATTTCGTCAAATTCATCTCTGAAATTCGTGGTTAACTTTTTACCCAAAAAAGTCAACCGGTTGACTTTGACCAAAAAGTCAACCGTGACATATTTTTGTGGTTACAGTCTATCCTAACTAATTTTGACGTTCCGAACTCAAATACGCAGTCCGCGTCTCTAAATTTCGCTCTGAACTCAAACTCATGCTTTAATACCATCCCACGAAATTAATAGAATTAATTCCATAACCAAATCAAATAGTTAAATTAATTTAAACCAACTATTTAAATCCATCACATCACATAGCTTAAAATAAAACGCATATATATAACACATATACATCTAATAGAAGAAATCACACAAGAGTTTCACATAAGTTCGTTTATTGATACTTAGTAAATTACATAATAATCTCGGATATTACATTCACCCTCCCTTAAAAGGATTCCGTCCCCGGAATCATTACACATCAACCAAAAAGACTAGGGTAATTTTTCATCATTTCCTCCTCGAGTTCCCACGTAGCCTCTTCGGCGTTGTGATTCCTCCACACTACCTTAACATAAGGTATTATCTTATTTCTTAACACTTGTTCTTTTCTATCAATTATCTGCACTTGAAACTCTTCATAGGTTAAGTCTTTTTCGAACTGAATGGTTTCATACTCTATGACATGCTTTTAATCCTGTTTATAAGGCCGTAAAACTGATACGTGGAACATATTGTGTATATGTTCTAACTCCGGAGGTAAAGCTATTTCATAAGCCACCTCACCGACTCGCCTTAACACTTCAAAGAGTCCTATGAATCTGGGACTAAGTTTTCCCTTCTTCCCAAATCTCATTTTCCCTTTCCAAGGTGACACCTTCAGAAACACATAAGTTCCGACATCGAAGTCTCGTTGTTGCCGATGTTGATCAGCATATTTCTTCTGTCGATCCTGAGCTGTCACTAATCTCGCTCGTATTGTTTGGATCATATCCGCAGTTTGCTACACCAATTCTGGCCCTAGCAGTTTACGTTCTCCTACTTCATCCCAGCACAATGGCGTTCTACATTTTCTTCCATATAAAGCTTCATAAGGTGGCATCCCGACGCTCGCGTGGTAACTATTGTTGTATGCAAATTCCACCAACGATAGCTGGTCATCCCAGCTTCCTTTGAAGTCCATAGCACATGCTCTCAGCATGTCCTCCAATATTTGAATAGTTCTCTCGCTCTGGCCATCTGTTTGAGGATGATACGTCGTGCTCAACCTCAATTTCGTTCCCATGCGTTCTTGAAAGCTTTTCCAAAAATTTGCTGTGAACCGCGGATCGCGATCTGACACAATTGATACAGGTACACCGTGCCTGGAAATGATCTCTTTGATGTAAAGCTTTGCCAACTAATCCAAGTTATATCTGATCTTAATTGTCAAAAAATGCGTTGATTTGGTCAATTGATCAATGATCACCAATACTGCATCGTAACCCTTCTGTGTCGTTGGAAGTCCTACCACAAAGTCCATCGTGATATGCTCCCACTTCCATTCCAGAATTTCTAAAGGTTGAAGTAACCCGCTCAATTTTTGATGTTCTGCCTTGACTCACTGGCATGTTAAACACTTGCTGACGCACCCTGCGACTTCTCTTTTCATATTGGGCCACCAGTAATGTTGGCGAAGATCCTGGTACATCTTTGTGCTTCCCGGATGGATTGAGTAACTTGAGCTATGAGCTTCCTGCAAGATTTCTTCCTTTAATTCAGATACCGCTGGCACCCAAATTCTCTTCTCAAATCTTAACAGTCCATCACCACCCTCGCTGAATTTAAGCTCTTCTCCATCTAAAATTCTTTTCCTCACCTTCTCACATTCTTCATCGCTGCCTTGCGCTTCCTTGATTTTGTCCAATAGAGTCGGATGAGCCTCCATTGCTAACAATTTCCCATCTGGCTCCCTCGAACTTTTTATCTCGAGTTCTAAACTGGCCATTTCCTTAATCAACTCCTCTTGAGCCGTTAGCATTGCCAACCTACCACTGCCCTTTCTGCTTAGCGCATCTGCGACCATGTTAGCTCTCCCCGGATGATATAAGATATCGCAATCGTAATCCTTTATTAGCTCCAACCATCTTCTCTGTCTCATATTCAACTCCTTCTGCGTGAAGATATACTTCAGACTTTTATGGTCCGTATATATTTCACACTTTACACCATATAAATAGTGCCTCCAAATCTTTAGGGCAAATACTACCGCTGCCAACTCCAGGTCATGGGTAGGATATCCCTTCTCGTAATCCTTCAACTGACGCGATGCGTACGCAATAACTTTACCATGTTGCATAAGCACACAGCCAAGTCCTTTGTGCGACGCATCACTGAAAATTACAAAATCACCAGTATCGTCTGGTAAAGACAACATCGGTGCCTCACTCAATCTTTTCTTAAGCTCCCGAAAACTTTCTTCACACTTCTCTGTCCAGACAAATTTTACAGAATTCTTCGTTAAATTCGTCAAAGTTCCTGCTATCTTCGAAAAATCTTGAATGAACCGTCTGTAATAGCCTGCCAGTCCTAAGAATCTTCTTACTTCAGTCGGCGTCTTTGGTTGTTCCCAATTTTGTATCGCTTCCACCTTTGCTGGATCCACGGAGATTCCGTCCTTGTCGATCACGTGACCCATAAATTGAACTTTCTCCAACCAAAACTCGCACTTTGAAAATTTTGCGTATAACTTATCCTTCCTCAATGCCTCCAATACCAACCTTAAGTGTTCAGCATGATCCTCCTGAGTCTTGGAATAGATCAGGATATCATCTATGAACACGACTATGAATTTATCTAAGTATTGCTTGAATACCTGGTTCATCATGTCCATAAATGTCGCCGGAGCATTCGTTAACCCAAATGACATCACCAGAAACTCGTAGTGTCCGTAACGAGTCCTGAATGCTGTCTTAGGTACATCTTCCTTCCTCACCTTCAACTAGTGATATCCCATCCTCAAGTCTATCTTAGAAAAATATTTTGCTCCCTTCAATTGATCAAACAGATCATCTATCCTAGGTAACGGATACTTGTTCTTGATCGTCACCTTGTTCAACTCTCGATAGTCGATGCAAAGTCTCATCGACCCGTCCTTCTTCTTCAGAAATAAAATTGGTGCTCCCCAAGGAGACAACATCGGTTGAATATACTTCCTATCCAATAATTCCTGCAACTGTACCATCAGCTCCTTCATTTCTGCCGGTGCCATTCTGTATGGGGCTTTTGAAATCGGGGCCGTTCCCGGTACTAAATCTATAACAAATTCGACCTTCCTATCCGGTGGAATACCTGGTAATTCCTCCAAAAATTCATTCACTACTGGTATCTGTCCCATACCTACCCCTACTTTCTGTGTATCGACGATATGGGCCAAATAACCTATACATCCCTTCCTTAGCAACTTCCTCGCTTGCATCATCGTCAGATAATTCGAGTGTCTCGGTGACTTACTCCCGTAAAACACTACCTTAGACTGAATCGGAGTCTTAAGGTTTATACACTTCTTCTGGCAATCTATCATCGCTTCATGGTTAAATAACCAATCCATTCCTAGAATTACATCAAATTCCCCTAATTAAATCTGAATTAAATCCACAGGTAACTTATATCCCCTGATATCTACAACACAATTCCTATGGACATGGCTAACGGGAATTCTTTCCTTATTAGCAACTTCTATACTCATCGGATATTCTAATTCTTCCTGGGGTAAGTTTAATCGTTGGGAGAATTCATGTGGCACTAAGGAACAAGTAGCACCCGAATCGAATAATACATAAGCAGATATATCATTGATCAGAATGATACCTGAAACCACATCCTTGGATGCGACCGCATCCTGAACTGTCATGTTGAAAGTCCTTGCTGTTGGTCAATTCTGAGTTGGTGGTCCAGTAATTGTGAGATTTCCACCGCTTGGTCCCCTTCCTCCATTTCCTCCTACTGAATTCTTCTTTGGGCAATTCCTTGACTGATGATCCAATGCTCCACAGTTGAAGCATCCATTCCTCTTTGGTGCAGAGCAATTGGGAGAGATGTGCCCCTCTTGCCCGCAATTGAAACAGACATTCTTCCCCTTTAGACATGCACCCGAGTGATTCCTCCCACACTCCTTGCATGCCTCTGTCCTCTTTTTTGTTTCCCCTGGTTTTCCCTTAGAGTTTCTCGAGTTGAAATTGTTGTTGCTGTTGTTGTTATTGTTCCACTTCCTCTTGTTTGCACCACTGCTGCTACTACCTTCCCCGCGATTCCTTCCTTCATTCTTCTTCTTTTTCTCCTTATTAAACTTCATTAGGGCTTCACTTCCGCCCTCAGTAATTATAGCCTTCTCCAGAAGAGTCGCAAAGCTGTTCATCTGTAACACCGAAAGCCTACTGTATAACCATGGTTTGAGACCCTGCTCAAACCTCCTCGTTTTCCTCTCCTCAGTGTAGACCTGATGATGCGCGAACCTCGCCAGTTCGTTGAACTTTGCGGCATACTGGGGTACCGTCATGTCGTCTTGCTTCAGCTCCAAGAATCGCATCTCCATGCGACTCTGCATACTCACAGGAAAGTAATTCTCGAAAAATATCTTCTTAAACCCTTCCCAAGGTATCACACCTTCTCCAGCCCTGGTCTGGTTTGCCTCCCACCAGTAGTTGGCTTCACCCTTCAGCATAACGTGGCGAAGATTGTTTTCTGATCATCTCCTACTCGGGCGATAGCGAACGCCTTTTCGATCTTCTTAACCCAAGTTTGAGCTTCAATAGGTTCGGTGGTTCCTTTAAATTCTGGGGGTCCCACGCTCTTGAAGTCCTTAAAGTGTGCCACCTGGCCCTCTGGAGGGTTATTGGTATTCGGGGTTCGATTCTGAAGTGCCCCAACTAACATGTCTACGAATTGTTACATGGGGTTCGGTGGACCCCCAGCATTACCGCCTGACCCTTCTGGTACTTGACGACGTCTTCCTCGATTAAATAAACTTAATGTTATCATCTCATAACTTATTCCTACAGTATATATATTTCATATAAAACTTAATCATCACATCACATATTTAAATAAAAGCATATTTATTTTAAAAAAATCCATAATCACAAGGTATCTCATCATCTTATGGCATTATGCCATTTACATCTCTTTAACCCAAAACACTTGGAAAAACTGAAAACCAAGTTTTATTTCATAGATAAGCGTTCTATACGCTAGTAGTAAAAGTTCAACGTCTTCATGCTCTTCATCCGCTATCTCCAGCACCAGCCCTGGGCTTATAACATGTCTAGACTGGTGCTCCTCACGTGGAAAGTGATACACCCTATGTTGGAACCTCCCATGTGCTGACTTAAACGCGTACTTCATTTTATCCATCCTAACCTTCTTATCTCTTACTTCTTCTTCTAACTCGCCTGTTCGCTTCTTGGCCCGAACACGGCCTCATCCTCTCATCTCCCCAGAATGTGGTAATAATCTGCTTGTCAGTTTGGAGACTCTGAATCCTCGACTCCAACCCATTGATGGTACGTCCCAAGTGGGTCCTGATAGCTTCTTTCTCATCCTTTAGCCTGTCCACCTTCTGACCTGCTGTTCACAGATTGTCGGCCAGATCCCTGTTTCTAATTATCAGGTGGTGCACCAATGCCTCCAGTAATGCTATAGCTTGCTGCTCCCCCTGATACAACTCCTCCAACTCATGGACCTTGTCGTCCAGCTCTGTAATCCTATCCATCAACTCATCCAATAGACCATCCCCAGTAGTTCCCTCGGAGTCCTCCTCGGGCTACTCTTCCTCTTCAGGATACTCCTCTAGGTCTAAGTCAGCTGCTGCCTCAGCTATAGGCTCAGGTACAGCTGTCACCAACTGCTCACTCACAACGTGAATATCTCTAACCTCATCTTCTTCTGACATCCTACAATCAAGACAAATAACTCAATTAGTATTTTAAAATAGATATTGATTTTGTTTTTAGAAAAATAGATTTGACACAACCCTTAGAACATTACGTGAGTTCATCTCCTTATATCCTCCACTAACTTCCCTAAGGTTATAGTCTAAGGTTCCTCACCTAAGGTTTATAACCTACAGCTTTGATACCAACCTGTGACGCCCCTAAATCCGTGTAACATCGATTACAGGACCTAGCGCTCACGATACAACAAACATCAGTCATTTATCTATGTAAACTCCAACAATAATAATAATAATATAACTATTACATACTTATTTCAAATAAAATCCCAAGTCTTTACAACCTTAAATAAACTGAAACTCAAACTTAGCGTTTATCGCTACATTACATCATATGCGGAAATATAACTTATTATATAAACAACTCTCAACATTTCATCTTAGACTTCCCCTTGTCCTTGCCCGAGCCCTCAACCTCTTCATCCTTAACTGAAATGTTTAAGCAAGAATGAGCACGAATTGCCCAGCAAGTATATACAATAGTTTGAAAACATACATCAGGAGTAAAAACATTTGAATGACTAAATCTCAACAGTTGAAAGAAATATCAAGTGTTAAACGAGAATATCAAAGATAAGAGTTTAGAATTCTCAATAGCATACTAAGGGGTGTTAAATACCTTGAACGTTACTTTGTTTCATCGAAAACCATCAGACGGTTTAACAATCAAATAGATTGTAAACGGTCTCTGCAAGTACTCCAGGTGATCAGCCTATCGTACCCTACATTGTGCACAAGTATAAAGTTTAAACTGCATAAGCATAAATGGGACTATATGCCCGACATCTGTTTGGCCGTTTATTCGGGTTGTTCATCTTAGTATTCCTGTGAGACCGCACCAAAACAATTTGGATTGGTAAACATTAAATAGCTTCAAAGGATTTGAATTGTTCAAATGTTAAACCCTTTTTCATCAATAATCTCTAGCCGAAACAAAAGCTAGAAAGCATACTTGGAAACAGTTCATGATAGCAATAGAACTTTTAAAGCATAACAGTTGAATTAATAACTGGGTAATCATCAATAACGTTTCGCAAAATAATTAAAGTTATAGAACTTTAAGACAAAGGAACTCATACGAATGATTAAATAACCACAAGTCCAAACTTACCCTCACTGCAATCAAATGAGTAAGGATTTAATAATTTCTCAATGGATATAAGGTTAAGAAAATTACATAATCAAATCTGATTAAGGAGACTTGCCTTATATGTCTGCTATTGTTAAAGCTAGCAATTAACCTTCACGTAACCTAATCATATGTGTCACGTTAAGCAATTAGGTTTTCGAACACGGCTTGGAAGTATAATGGTTCCTTTTATTTTAGTAAGTTTATTAAACTACCACGTATGCTATCATCAAACTTATTCAATCACATATCATATAGCTTCATATAGGTAAAGTGGTTCAATATGAGATTCTGAGCAAAAATAAGTTTCTGACATTTTTCTGACCCGGCCGGGCCCTACCGGACCCGGATCAGACCCGGCCCGACCCGACCCGACCCAGACAGGCGCAGCTGCGCAGGCACAAGCCTGATGAGCGGCGCAGCTGTGCTGCTCTTCGTTGCCCAGAAAATTCTTCAACTCGAGCATCCCACTTTGTAATTTAATTCTGATTAAACTACACAACATCTGACCATGAAACTTGGACACAATATACTCCATATAGCATAGTATTTTATAAAAATATCACATACCAGAAACTAACATGTTAGGACCACAAACCGGCTGCCTAGAAAAACGTGCCAGACAGCGTTCTATACTTAGAAAAATTCTGGAAAAACCCAAAAATCTGCATATTTTTATTTCCAACATACTTGCTCCCGAAAATCATAACTTGCTCAATTTAACTCCGTTTCTTATGAAATTTGGTCAGGTTATACATCATACTACATAGTATTTTACAAAATTATTACATACACTAATCGGGTCATAGAAACCATGATTCCAAGGCTCCGAAAAACTTGAAAAGTCACATATTTCAAGTTTAACCAACTTTGACAAAAATCCATGTTTTCGATTTTAGCATGAAATTGAAAGACTCCTACTATCCAGATCATCTAATCTAACATATATACACATAACACAACCTTTAATTCCACTTAATTCCCATAATTCGAACAAATTGACATGTTAGTGGCATTTAATCAAACATATAGCATGCATAACATAATTCCTTGATTCTCTATTGCAACATGATTAAGTCCAGAATTTTCATACTTAATAGCCACATAATAGAAATACACCATAACATGGCATCACAAAGCCAAAACAAATCATCAACTATGATTATACATGCATTTTCACTATTTTCGTCAATAACATATAAAGTTATGAATTACCTCTTGATTAGAGTTAGCTACTGATAATGATCGGATTGAAGCTTGATAACCAATCTCCCTTGCTTGCAAAATTCTCCAGAAAAATGCTAACTTCACCCAAGCTCTCAATATTTCTCCCGTATGAATTTTTTTTTTAAGCAACAAGAATGGTGTTTTGAGAGAAGAGTACATATAGAAGTTGAGATTGCTTGAGTCTTCCACCCCTCCAACTCCATAACGTCAATTACAGCCATCATATCCTTTCATTAGTTTAGTTAATTAAGAAGAAAGTGTGAGTTTGAGAAAATGAAAAGGTTTTAGGTGTAATAAGATATAAAACTAACTCCCTCCTCCTTCAATTCCACTATATACGTATACTCCCTCCTCATTGTCCCAATTTGATAGTCACACTTGCCCCACAGCTGCTGCACTTCTATATTAAAATACTATTTTAATCAATTAAATAACTATTTTAACCATTTTGCCCTCCGTAGCCGAACGTTGCGATACTTATATCGATTCCTACTAAGGTCGACGTTTCGGACGTCATGGGACTATCCATTTCGTCAAATTCATCTCTGAAATTCATGGTTGACTTTTTACCCGAAAAAGTCAATCGGTTGACTTTGATCAAAAAGTCAACTGTGACACTTTTTTGTGGTTACAGTCTATCCTGACTAATTTTGACGTTCCGAACTCAAATACGCAGTCCGCGTCTCTAAATTCCGCTCCAAACTCAAACTCGTGCTTTAATACCATCCCACGAAATTAATAGAATTAATTCCATAACCAAATCAAATAGTTAAGTTAATCTAAACCAACTATTTAAATCCATCACATCACATAGCTTAAAATAAAACACATATGTATAACACATACATCTAATAGAAGAAATCACACAAGAGTTTCACATAAGTTCGTTTATTGATACTTAGTAAATTACATAATAATCTCGGATATTACAGAAAAAGCCAATTTGGCTTATTTTTCCACACCAAATTTCAATTCCAGTCAATACATTTCATATCAATTTTATAGAAAACATAAACTTAAAGCTTCTAACATGATTTTAACATATATAAACATTACAACACAATCAAAACAACCAATTTTAGGATTTTTGAAGAAAAGCCATTGTTAAGTGTTCTTCATGAAATTGAACACTATATTTTTGTTTTTAAACCAATTCACACAATTTCAAGCATAGTCAATCAATTTCTAAACATGTTATCATCACCTACCATTAGTTTAAACACAATGAACAATCAAACATGAATTCCTTTGATTTTTAAGAGAAAACTATACATATATATATATATATATAATTTTAAAATACTTTCACTGTAACTCTTTAAAGAACATGAATTCCTCATGTTTATCACATGTATATGAATTAAACAATTAATTAGGCATACAATTCATATATGAGCATATACATAGCCTATAAAAATCATAATTACTCAAATTACATGAAAACATGTTTTACAAAGAACTAAAGTACGAAGAACATGAGAATAAAACTTCTAAAACTATAGGTTAGGATTATACCCTTTGGCTTAGTGATAGGAAGAAGATGAAGTTGCTTTGATTTCTCAAGCTTCCCTTTCTTTCTCTTCTTCTTCTCTCTTTCTCTCTCTTTCTCTCTTTCTCTCTATCTTTTCTCTGTTTTGTTCTTCTAACTAACTCTTGTTCTAACACTAACTAACGTAAAACTATTGATATACATATATTATACATATATCATATATATATATAACTGACAAGTAATTAACCCATATAATAAATATATTTAATTATAATTATTACATGAGTTACACAATTTGAATTTAAAAAGTCATAAGGCTTGTTTGGCAAAAACTGTTTATTTTTAAAAACTAACTTTCTGAGCTTAAGGCCCTGTTTGGTAAAACCTTTTAAAATCCTTTTCTTTATTTTAATAAATCCTTTTAACACATACTTTAAATGTTACACTTTAATTAATTAAATCTTTAACATTCTAATTTAATTAATTAAAATCCAACATCAATTAATCATATAAAAGTTGCCACATAATTATAATTACTCGCTAATTATAATTCATGTAACACTCATCACATAACTCATCTGATTTAATTATCTCAATTAAATTAGAACTATACTATAAAATCAATACATATTAATTAAATTAAATATTAATTATTCATTTAATTAATATATAACACTTAATTAACTTACTCTATAACAATCACATAATTTATTTATTTAACTCAATAAATAAATCAAATCAAATATTTATTTAATTTAATAAATATTTAAAAGTAATATATAAAATCTCATTCGTTACAATCTTCTCTCCTTAAAAGGATTCTGTCCCCAGAATCACACTTTTTAAAAAAAAAACCATCTGTTACATTCTTCCCCCCCTTAAAAGGATTCTGTCCCTAGAATCGGTACATAAGGGGTTACACAAAAAACTAAGCAAATAATTGAGGATATGATTTCATCATAACATCTTCGAGTTCCCACGTGGCTTCTTCAGCACTATGATTCCTCCTAGATTACCTTAACAGAAGGTATCACTTTATTTCTAAGTACTTGTTCTTTTCTATCAACTATTTGAACAGGCACTTCTTCATATGTTAAGTCATTATCGAATTGTAAAGGCTCGTATTCTATTACATGCTTGTAGTCGTGCTTGTAAGATCTCAACACAGAAATGTGGACGCCACCTCGTAAGCTACCTCGCCCACTGTTGGTCGTTTTACCGATCAATATATGCGTGCAAGTATACACGATCAATAAGTAATAAAGAGTAAGTAAAGTATCGTTCCCACGAAGAATTAACTAATAAAAGCCACCAAGCACTAGCCCATTACCATTACAATCTTATCTAAACGAATGATTTGATATATTAATTAAAACTATGAAATTAAACTAATACTAATTATCCCTAGAATAAACTAGATAATGAAGATATGAGATTACAATTTCCCCTATTGATTCATTTAAATCAACACACTTTCTATTAAGCCAAATTAATTATCATAGATAGTTAGTCGAGAACACGAAGGTAAGACAAGGCCATCTTTCGATGTACCAAATCCATATCACATATAATCCACAATTGATAGAATATACATGAACACCCTAATTACCTAAACCACTATATGTCTATGTGATTTACAAATAATTAGGGTTTAAGCTCAAGTCCTTAATTGACTATAAGTGGTGCTTCAGTATATGTCTATCCTAAGCACAAATCATACATTCCAATCTCCATGTAGAACATATAATCACAAGCTATTAAGATCATATCTAAATCCATACTTCATTTTTCAAGTTCATATGGATTATCACAGTAATCGATGGCCAATCAACTAAGCAATTACGCATGAATCATAATAGACAATCCAATAACAATCAATAAGAACAACAAGGAAGTCTATCAAAATAAACTACTCAATAGATTCCATTGCAATCCCAAAATAGAGTTTAACTCATAGTTGAATCAACTCTATAATCCACAATTTGAATAAACCTTAGAAAATACAAATAGGAATCAAAGAGAAAATATGAATACAAAAGCAAATCTGATCTCTTGCTCCAAGTCTGAATCCTCAATGTCTTCCAATTGCTTCAAGCCCCAAATCCAATCTAATCTAGGGTTCTACTCTAATCTAACCTAATCTAATGAAAGAGAAGAAGAGAACAAGTCTATACTAATGATCCCTAAGGGTGGAATCCCCTTTTATCTACTCCTATGTTTCTATCTCTAAGCCCTAATATGAATCCCCCTTCTTTACGCTTCAAACGCACTCTTTAATGAAAAAATCAAGTCTGGGCGTGTTCAGGAGTGGCGCGGCCGCGCTGGAAATGGCCTGGAATTGGGTGCTGGCGCGCTGGAAGCAAATGTCACTTTTTTGGCCTGGGTATTGGCGCGGGCGCGCCCAGAATACACTACAAACTGGCGCGGCCGCGCCGCAAAAATTCTGCTGCAGTAACCTCTGGTAGAACGACTATAACTTTTGATCCGGGAGGAGTTACGGGGCCTGCCACCTGTCAAATTGAAGCTATCGAAGGGATCTACAACTTTTATTCTTTGAGCATTGAGAAATAATGGATGGATGAAGGTCTAAATTGGGCTTGAAGTGACAGCTGTGCAATGGCAACCCAAAACCGTGAAGTTCAACGTCCGTTGATTGGTAAAAAGGTCATAACTCGCACCTCCGAACTCCGATTGAAATGATTCAAGATGTTCCAGAAAGCTTAGAAGACGCTCTAAAATATGACCCAAGTTCCAATCCAAGAACATGAAATGAACATGAAATCCCAAACGACGTCCGGATTGCAATTTCCTTCCCTATTAGCTTCAAATGCCACCAAGAGAGTTTCCAATATGAAAACTACAAAAGAAAGCAAAAATGCATGAAAAGCTAATAGAACACATGAGTTTAAGAAACAAAAGAAGTGAGTTTATATCTAAATAAGTGGTTATAAAATCACTTCTCAAATACCCCCAAACTTAAATTGTTGCTTGTCCTCAAGCAACCAAAACAAAATCAAACAGAAGATGCAATGCAATAACTACAAAGAATGCAACCTATCCTATCATGAATGCGAATCCAAGTCTCAGTCAGAATTGAAATTCAAATGAAATGCCTTAGAAAAATTACAGGCTAATCAAACAGATAAGCTACCTAAGACAAGATCATAAGGCATATCCTTGCAAATCCAAACCTGTCAGCATTGATGTAGTGTGTGTGTGTGCCTAGAAATCATTAAACATGCTTTTGAACAAATATATCACATACTATGCTTCATAGGGGAAAAACAAGTTTCAACTTAAGAAAAACAGTAAATCAGATAAGTTCTAACTAAGACCATGTATCACTTAAGTTAAGAGTCCACAGAGGATTTATTCTGCTTTTTATTAACTCACGAGGGTATTTTTGCACTTTTTTGTGTACACACTCGACTGTGCAATGCCTAGTCCTCTTATGCTTTTCAATGATACCAGTGTAGCGAGCTTTCAACCAACGACTCCCAGACCAACAGGCCTTAGGGCGCTGGGTGTAGAGACACCCCTAAGGCTTACTTGCTTGAATATCAAAGGCCACAGGATTCGACGTAGCCGAAGTGTTTATTCACAATCAACCTTCTTTTTCTTTTCTTTTCTTTTTTTTTCTTTTTTTTCATATGTTTTTCTATTCTTTTTCTTTTCTTTTTCCACAACTGGCATGTATACCCCCTATTTCCCCCAAACTTAAGCTTTTTACAGTCTAGTTATTATCATATGAGAACTGAAATTCTTTTATTAAAACATAGATTTCCCACCAGAAGACAAGTATGTACAAATTTAAACTAAGCATGTTATGGTGGTTACTCTTAGAGTGCTAACCGTTAACATCAGTATCTGACAGATAAAGATTTACATATATGACATTATAATCAAGCTTAAGTCTCAAATCAGTTCAAAAATCAAGTAATTTCAGTTTCCTTATAGGCCAAATAAATGACAAACCAACAGAAAACTGGATTCATGCAATATACCCTAACACAGTTAACTAAAACAAAATTTTTTTGACAAATTTTAACAAAACACGCAAAACACGACCTACATGCACTATATGAACTAAACACAATATGCACAATGAAATGAACTACAATATTTGCAAAAACAACCCTAATACCCCCAAACTTAAAAACTACAATGTCCTCATTGAAGGTAAAAGGAAAAATAGGAACTCCCCTAGTCAGCCTCGTCTGCTACATGAAATGATGTGGTGCTCAGTTTCTGCTGAATTTTTGCCTTAAGTCTGAGACAACCTGCATGCCGCGCGGCCGCGCGCCTATTAGCCCTGATTCCGGCGCGGCCACGCCATTCCCCAGATTTTTGATATGCAGCTTTTGATCTGCATTGAGGATGGGCCTTTTGACTTTGATTCATTCCAGCAAATTTAACCTGAGAAAGGCACGCAACATTTATTAAGCCCTCTAATCCACCAAAACATAATATGAACTATTTACAACTATGCGGAGAATCATCATAAGGTGAGAATCATATGCCCGTGAACTCCCAAAAATATACTACATGTGCGAAAATGCGTAATGCTAGTGCTTCATGAATATGTTCCATAAGCTTTTAAGTCCCAAAAATGTTTGCACAAATGCCTAAGTCCGAAAATGTAGGCAATGAGCTCCTAAATCCAAAAGTATTCAAAAAATTTAAACTAAGAATTAAACAGGGGGAAGGGAAATGGAGATAGGTAAATATAATTAAACATGAGGGAGAAGAGAGAAAATGATGGGGTGCCTCCCATCAAGCGCGCAGTTTATAGTCCGTTAGTTGGACTTTCTCTTTGACACCGCTATCCGACCCCTCGACGATATTTGAGAAACCCTCCATCCATTAGAATTGTCGTGTGAGTTTGGAGGTTCCCCATCATGAGAGGCTTCGGATTTGAGTCGCCTAGCATATGATGTGTATATAAATTCCCCATTTTGAAGTTTGGGGAGCTAGGCACTTCTTCCGTTGTGTTCGTGAAGCTATTGGGGCATTGAGGCACAACTAACGCAACGGGCTCTTCTTCAATTCTCTCTTCTTTGCACCACCATGGCTTCAAGGATGAGTCACTAGCATAAAGATAATTCCCTACAACGTGACTACCAAGGGGACATGAGTGTGCAAACTTCACTGGATTTTCCAACTTTAGCTAAGAAGGCACTTGGGGTGTCATCACGGTTGGCTCACATTGATAATTTTTCACGTCCCCAATTGTCTCCTCGATATCCATTTCCTTTAGTTCGTACAGTTTCATGTGCACTTCGGGCTCTCCATCAGTTTCAGCATCCAATTCATAGCACCAAGTATTCTGAGGGCCATTGCTCACGACTTCAAACAGTTGAGGCATTGGATTATGAAGATCTTGAGTCTTTATACCTTGCTCAATCACTTCCTCCTTCATTAAAGCCATGCTGATTTGCTCCGACAATTATGAAGATTCTCAATCGACTTCGCTTGCTTAATCAAGATCTCCTTTGTTGATGCTATGGAATTGACCCACAAATTTTCCAATCTTGCCTTTTCTATTTCAGCTTTGAAATTCATGTATTGAGGCTCATTGGTTGGAGTATTGATGATTTGTGCCATCTAGTTCTGGAAATTTGGATTCGATAGCTCCTGGCTCCTAATAATCTCCTTTTGGTTTGCTAAGGCCCTATACATGAATTCCATTGTCGACTATTCTTCTTGTAAACACGGAGATTGATATGTGGGGTCTGGTGCATATATTGGACTTTGATCGCAGTGTTGGTCTTGATAATAGGTCGCTGAAGAGTTTGGGTGATACTCCAAATCTTGGTGATAATTGGAATACTCGTGGATGAAGTAATCACCCCCATACTGCTCTTGTCCATAACTGATGGGATCCTGATGGCTCATATAGTTTCCAGCACCATAATCATAAGTAATTATTGGCTCTCAACTCTGTTGGGCTGTAACATTGTCTAACTTCCTCGAGAGATCCTCTAGCTGTGCTGATAATGTTGCAATTGGGTTGAGTCCATCAGTGTATGTTTCCCTTGGGTGATCATTCCTCGTGTAAAACCATGGATAAGCGTTGAGATCCATTATACCTGAAAAGAGAATATAGGAAGAGAATTAAAACAAAATAAAAATGTTTAAATTAAGACTAATTTGATTGAAGCTAATGTTGGCAAAAATTTATCAAATTAATTCCCCGGCAACGGCGCCAAAAACTTGTTGATCGTTTTACCGATCAATATATGCGTGCAAGTATACACGGTCAACAAGTAATAAAGAGTAAGTAAAGTATCGTTCCCACGGAGAATTAACTAATAAAAGCCACCAACCACTAGCCCATAACCATTTTAATTTTATCTAAACGAATGATTTGATATATTGATTAAAACTATGAAATTAAACTAACACTAATTATCCCTAGAATAAACTAGATAATGAAGATATGAGATTACAATTTCCCCTATTGATTCATTTAACTCAACACACTTCCTGTTAAGCCAAATTAATTATCATAGATTGTTAGTCGAGAACACGAAGGTAAGACAAGGCCATCTTTCGATGTACCAAATCCATATCACATATAATCCACAATTGATAGAATACACATGAACACCGTAATTACCTAAACTACTATATGTCTATGTGATTTATAAATAATTAGGGTTTAAGCTCAAGTCCTCAATTGACTATAAGTGGTGCTTCGGTATATGTCTATCCTAAGCACAAATCATACATTTCAATCGCCATGTAGAACATACAATCATAAGCTATTAAGATCAGATCTAAATCTATACTTCGTCTTTCAAGTTCATATGGATTATCACAGTAATCGATGGCCAATCAACTAAGCAATTAAGCATGAATCATAATAGACAATCCAATAACAATCAATAAGAATAACAAGGAAGTATATTAAAATAAACTACTCAATAGATTCCATTGCAATCCCAAAATAGAGTTTAACTCATAGTTGAATCAACTCTACAATCCACAATTTGAATAAACATTACAAAATACAAATAGGAATCAAAGAGAAAATATGAATAAGAAAAGCAAATCTGATCTCTTGCTCCAAGTCTGAATCCTCAATGTCTTCCAATTGCTTCAAGCCCCAAATCCAATCTAATCTAGGGTTCTACTCTAATCTAACCTAATCTAATGAAAGAGAAGAAGAGAACATGTCTATACTAATGATCCCTAAGGGTGGAATCCCTTTTTATCTACTCCTATGTTTCTATCTCTAAGCCCTAATATGAATCCCCCTTCTTTACGCTTCAAACGCACTCTTTAATGAAAAAATCAAGTTTGGGCGCGTTACAGAGTGGCGCGGCCGCGCTGGAAATGGATTGGAATTGGGCCCGGGCGCGCTGGAAGCAAATGTCTTTTTTTTGGCCTGGGTATTGGCGCAGGCTCGCCCAGGATACACTACAAACTGGCGCGGCCACGTAGCAGAAATTCTGCTGCAGTAACCTCTGGTAGAAAGGCTATAACTGTTGATCCGGGAGGAGTTACGGGGCCTGCCACCTATCAAATCGAAGCTATTGAAGAAATATACAACTTTTATTCTTTGAGCATTGAGAAATAATGGATGGATGAAGCTCTAAATTGGGCTTGAAGTGACAGCTGTGCAATGGCAATCCAAAACGGTGAAGTTCCACATTCGTTGGTTGGTAAAAAGGTCATAACTCTCGCCTCCGAACTCCGATTGAGATGATTCAAGATGTCCCGAAAAGCTTACAAGACGCTCTACAATATGACCCAAGTTCCAATCCAAGAACATAAAATGAACATGAAAGCCCAAATGACGTCCGGATTGCAATTTCCTTCCCTATTAGCTTCAAATGCCACCAAGAGAGTTCCCAATATGAAAACTACAAAAGAAAGCAAAAATGCATGAAAAGCTAATATAACACATGAGTTTAAGCAACAAAAGAAGTGAGTTTATATCTAAATAAGTGGTTATAAAACCACTTATCACCCACCTTTCGTAGTACCTCGAAAGGTCCAATAAATCAAGGACTCAACTTCCCCTTTTTGCCAAATCAAATCTTCCCCTTCCAGGGAGATACCTTCAGGAAAACGAAGCTCCCTGGTAAGAATTCTCGGTTTTGTCGATGTTGATCGGCATACTTCTTCTGTCTGTCTTGAGCAGCAACCAATCTTATTTTGATCAGCTTCACGATTTCGGCTGTTTATTGTACCAGTTCCGGTCCCAATAGTTGACGTTCACCGACTTCATCCCAGTACAAAGGTGTTCTGCATTTACTGCCATATAACGCTTCAAAAGGCGGCATGCCGATACTCGCATGGTAACTATTATTGTAGGTGAACTCCACCAATGGTAGATGATCATCCCAGCTTCCCTTGAAGTCCATTACACAAGCTCTCACCATGTCCTCAAGCGTCTGAATCATTCTCTTGCTCTGGCCTTCAGTCTGAGGATGGTATGCCGTACTCATTCGCAATTGTGTTCCCAGACACTCTTGAAAACATTTCTAGAAGTTCGATGTAAAACGCGGATCTCTGTCGGACACAATCAACACCGGAACACCGTGTCGAGAGATAATTTTTGTAACGTACAATTTCACTAACTAATCCAAGTTATACTTAATCCCGATCGGTAGAAAGTGGGCTGACTTCGTCAGTCGATCCACTATAACCCATATCGCATCAAATCACTTCTGAGTGGCTGGAAGACCAACCACGAAATCCATCGTGATGTGCTCCCACTTCCACTCTAGAATTTCTAACGGTTGCAGCTGTCCACTTGGTCTCTAGTGTTCTGCTTTAACTTTCTGGCACGTTAGACATTTCGCAACACTTTCAGCAACGTCCCTCTTTATATTCGGCCACCAGAAATGGTGCCTGAGATCCTGGTACATCTTCGTACTCCCAGGGTGAATCGAATATCTCGAATTGTGAGCTTCGCTCAGAATCTCCTCTTTGACCTCTGGTACTGGCGGTACCCAGATTCTTCCTTCAAATCATAACAGTTCTTCGTTATCGATCTTGAACTTGAACTCTTCGCTGTCGGCTATTCCCTTTCGAATCTTCTCGCATTCTTCGTTGTGAAGTTGTGCTTCTTTCACTTTTTCTACCAGAGTAGAACCATTAGTTACTTGAAACAACTTCTCATCCGATTCCTTCGAAAACTTCACTGACAGTTCTAATCTAGCCATCTGTTCTATCAACTGATGTTGATCAGTCAACATGTTCAGCTTCTCCCGACCTTTTCTGTTCAAAGCGTCGGCGACGACGTTAGCTTTACCCGGATGGTAAAGTATCTCGCAGTCATAGTCCTTGATCAGTTCCAACCACCTCCTTTGGCGCATGTTCAAATCCTTCTGGGTGAAGATATACTTCAGACTCTTATGATCTGTATATATCTCACACTTTTCTCCATATAAGTAGTGTCTCCAAATCTTCAGAGCAAACACTACTGTCGCCAATTCTAAATCATGGGTCGGATACCCCTTCTCGTAATCCTTCAGCTGACGTGACGCATAGGCAATGACTTTGCCGCTCTGCATCAGCACACAGCCTAACCCCTTATGTGAGGCATCACTATATACTGCAAAATTTCCCATACTATCCGGCAAGGACAACACAGGCGCAGTACTCAGCCTCTTCTTCAACTCCTGAAAACTCTCCTCACACTTTTTCGTCCAAACAAATTTAACTGTCTTACGAGTCAAATTTGTCAACGGAGTCGCGATCTTAAAAAAGTCTTAGATAAATCTCTGGTAATAACCTGCCAATCCCAAGAAACTCCTCACTTCAGATGGCGTCTTCGGCTGATCCCAATTTATTACGGCTTCAACCTTCGACGGATCTACCGAAATCCCATCCTTGTCGATCATGTGGCCAAGAAATTGCACACGTTCCAACCAGAATTCGTATTTTGAGAATTTCGCATACAGTTTCTCTCGTCGCAGCGATTCCAACGTCAGCCTTAAATGTTTAGTGTGTTCCTCCTCAGTCTTAGAATAAACCAGGATGTCATCTATGAACACCACTATGAACTTATCTAGGAAAGGCTTAAACACCTTGTTCATTAAGTCCATAAATGCAGCTGGGGCATTCGTTAGACCAAATGACATCTCTAAGAACTCGTAATGTCCATACCGAGTTCTGAAAGCTATTTTTGGTATATCTTCTCTCCTTACCTTCAATTGATGGTACCCGCTTCTCAAATTAATTTTCGAGAAGTGTTTAGCACCCTTCAGTTGATCGAATAAGTCATCGATCCTAGGTAAAGGATACCTATTCTTGATCGTAACTTTGTTCAATTCCCTATAATCAATGCAAAACCGCATCGATCCATCCTTCTTCTTCACGAATAAAACTGGTGCTCCCCACGGCGAAACGCTTGGCTGAATATACTTCTTGTCCAGCAATTCTTGAAGTTGAACCATCAGTTCCTTCATCTCGACTGGAGCCATTCGGTACGGAGCTTTCAAAATTGGAGCAGTTCCCGGTGCTAAGTCGATCACGAACTCTATCTCCCTATCTGGCGGAAGTCCTTGTAAGTCGCTCAAAAATACGTCCAAAACTCCTTAACCACTGATATCTCTTCTACCTTCGGGCTCTCCTTACATGTATCTACTATGTAAGCTAGATATCCTACATAGCCTTGCGTCAAAAGTTTTTTGGCTTGCATAATCGTCAGACAACTCGTTTATCTAGGCAATTTGCTACCATAGAACACCAACTTTGACAGAGTCATAAGGTTTACCGACTTCTTCTGACAGTCGATTAACGCCCCATGGTTGAACAACCAGTCCATACCCAGTATGACATCGAATTCCCCAAGTTTTATCGGAATCAAATCTACCCTCAGCTCCTGACCCTTAATGTCCAATCTACAGTTCTTATAAACACCCCTAACAGGAATGACCTCCCTATTCGCAATCTCTATGTTCAAGGGGTAAACTAACTCCTCTATAGGTAAGTCTAGGGTTTTAGCAAAATTATCAGATATAAAGGAACAAGTAGCACCCGAATCAAATAATACATATGCATTTATACTATTGATCGAAATAATACCTGCCACCATGTCTTTTGATTGCATAGCATCCTGCACAGTCATATTGAATGTCCGGGCAGTGGGTCAAACAGCTTGCAATGGTGCAGCGATAGTCACAGTACTGTCACTCCCATTCCCTCCGCTCCCTGTTGACCCTGCCGTCAGCTTCTTAGGGAAATTGCGAGCCATATGATCCTTGGATCCACATGTGTAGCAAGCTCCCTTCTTCGGGTTCGGGCAATTTGGCGCAATGTGGCCTTCCTAGCCACAATTAAAGTACACCCGCTTCCCCTTCATGCACACTCCAGTGTGATTCTTCCCGCATGTAGCACATGCTTTGAACTTCCTCTTCGGCTGACTTCCCTGCTGACTCCCAGCAGATGTGTTGTCGTTCCATTTCCTTTTTTGGTTGATAGCCCCGCTACCACCAGCCTTGGTTTCTGTCTCATTCTTCTTCTTCTTATCCTGATTAAATTTGGTTACCGCGTCGCTTCCTCCCTCAACGAGTATAGCCTTTTCCAACACAGCTGCGAACGTGTTCAGCTGGAACATGGAAACCTTGCTGTAGACCCAGGGCTTCAGTCTCCGCTCAAACCTCCTCGCTTTCCTAGCGTCGGTACTGACCCGGTATGTAGCGAACTTGGCCAGCTCATTAAATTTAGCGGCATACTCAGACACCGTCATCCCTCCCTACTTTAGCTCTAGAAACTGGACCTCCATTTGGTCCTGCGAGCTCACGGGGAAGTATATTTCAAAGAACATCTCTTTGAAACGTTTCCACGGTATTACTCCTTCTCCTTCTCTGGTCTTGTTGGCTTGCCACCAGAAACTAGCATCTGACTTTAACATAAAAGTCACAAATGTTGCCTTCTGGTCTTCACCGACTCTAGCTATGTCGAAGACCTTTTCCATCTCCATTACCCAAGTCTGGGCATCTATCGATTTTACCGATCCCTTGAACTTCGGTGGTCCTACTGCCTTAAACTCTTTGAAAGTCGTACCTTGCACTTGCTGCTGATTTGCAAGCGCTCCCGTCAGCAGGTTCACCAACTGCTAAACCGAATTGGGATTCGTCCCATCGTTATTGTTGTTATTGTTCGTCGAACCCTCAGGGTTTTGACTTGTAGGTCTTCTTCTAGGAGGCATTTGCTGTTAAGAAAATATTATTATTAGGTTCCTTTATTCAATTCTTAAGTACTCAAGTTCATACTTAAACATTTAAATAACTCAGTTCACGTAGAACACATAGCACGTCTTCTTTTATTCATTCATACGTAGTTTTAAAACATCAAATAGATAGCATTTCTACTGTTCACGTCATCTTTCTTGAACTGAAAAAATTATAGGATTACATTATTAACTCATCCCATTCTTATCTCAAATTATGGGATTTACATTTATTTATTACAAAAAGAAATAAATAATTTAAAAGCTGTAATGTCTAGGCATATTAAGACGTAACACAGCCTCTCTGTTTTCTTCCTCCATCACCCGAAACGTTGTCCTTCGGTCCACCACATACCATAATAAACCTTGGAACTGAGCTGGGTAATAGAAGATACAGGTCCTGGGCCCTATCTATGGCCGTATGGAATGTGTATTCTATTTCCCTCAGCTTAGCCCTCTTTGCTTCAGCCTAATCTTACAGCTCGATCGGCTCGTTGAATAGCCCTCAAGCTTGTCTCCTTAGCTCTGGTACGCTTCATCGACTCCTCTTGGATGTCTTGCTTCAGCTTCGCTATCTCAGCTCGTGCCTCGTCCCTATCATTCCCTACGTGAATTAGCTTCCACTGCGCTTCTCCTAGCTCACTATCCATCTCTTTGATAGTCTCGTCCCGCTGCTGGATGGTTTCTTCGAGCTCTCCGACTCGACCATGTAGCTCCACGTTACTATCGTAGACTGCCTCGTACATCTCAGCACTAGTAGAGTGAGGTGGGAATTCCTCCTCGGGATCCTCTTCCTCCTCTGACTCATCCTCATCCTCTTCCTCTGGAATAAGTGTCAGCTCACGCTCCCGACCAGCTATGGTGATCACTGTAGATGGCTCTGTCCTATCCAGCTTCTCCCAGACAACATGGATGTGTCGGGACTCCTCCCCTCTAGGCACCTGAGGTACATCCTCTCTAGCCTGACTAGATTCTCCAATGTTCGTCATCCTGACAAAAGAATTTTAAAAGTTTAATTATTACGGAATATCGAGTCGTCACTCTTCGAATACTTAAACGTAAACACATAGCACATAAGGTAGTTTATTATCTTTAACTATCACAACTATCTTTTCGATCTTACTATAAGGCTACTACCTAAGGTTTTTCCCCCCACCTAAGGTTTATAACCTAAAGCTCTGATACCAACTTGTGACACCCCCAAATCCAGGTACTTCGTTTCAACACGGTTTGGTGCTCACTTTCTAAATAAAACATACATCTATCCAATAATAAGGAATGTAAAATAAATTACAACCTTGAATAAATAATAAAATCTTCCTTAAAAAGGAATTACAACCTTATACAAAATCATCCCAGGGTTTATCTAACCTTAACATAAATAATAATAAAAACATAACATAAAGTCTTATTACAATCAAAATCAAAAGATAACAAGTCTTCACTTGTTCATCTTGCCTTTCCCTTTACTCGTTGACGGTACGTTAACGTTCTCGGCTTTAACTGCAAGGGATAATTCAATATGCAAGAGTGAGCAAACAAACGCTCACTGGAATACAATAATAATAAGGATATAATTGAATAGTTTCAATAGATATGAATAATTTTACTTTCATCAACCATAAAGAATTGAATAATAATTCTTTTATTAATAACTAGAATTTCGAATATTGAAATCATCTGAGGGTCATAAGACCTTGAACTTTTGTCCTAGGTTATAAACATTTCTATTTAAAACCTTTAACAGTCATTTAGACTATGGACCTTAACTCGTACATAGGGGGATCAGCCCTTCGTACCATGTATTGTGCACAACTATCTTAACGCTTTCGCATAGTAACCTCCCCTAATAAATAAGGTTGTTCATCTCAGTATTTGAGTACAAGTCCGCCCCAAAGAAAGTTTGGTTTGGATAAGCTTAAAGGGTAATTTAGGATTCAACGTTCATCAACTAAGGAATAGTTGAATCGACTTACAACAATCAAGAATAATTCATAAATAAAAGGATATGGATAACTTATATGCTTTAGAATCAAACTTAAAGCATTTAAAAGACAATTTAGATCCTGCTTGAACAATTAAGTCAAGGTCATGTTAATTCAATAATAAACTTTGATAATATTTACTCAATATGAAATTTATAAAGAGTATGAATCATTGGCATCATTATGATCAATAAAAATAACTCAAGTAAGGTTTGAGTTTAGAGAACTTACACAATATAAGAATTAAAGAACTTGTATATAATTGACGAGTTTAAGGATAGAAAACTTGCCTCAAGCGCAAGCTACTATTAAAATCACGTTCTTTAACACTTCCTACACATATATATTTAATCACAATAATCTAAATTAGTTAACACGTAACTAATTCACATAATTGGTTAACCCATATAGGTTAACTCTTTCCAGTTTAATTAATAAGTTAATAATTAACCGTCATATAATTAATTACACCACATAGGTATGCTCACATAATTAAGTCAATAATAATTATGTGTTTCATACTAATTAAATTATAATTAAATAAATTATAATTTAAATATTTAATCTAATTATAATTACTCAAATTATAATCACGTCTTATATTAATTAAATTATAAACAATTTATAATTTATAATTAATTAAACTACATCATGCATTTATTAAATTATAATTACACAAATTATAATTAATCATGCAAATATTGAATTATAATACACAAATTATAACTTTTAATTAATCATGCATTTATTAAATTATAATTACATAAATTATAATTTAAATTAACATTTACTTAATTAAAATAAATCAAATAATATTCATTATAATTTAACAAAATTATAATTTAAATTAAACCTTTACTCTAATTATAATTATTCAAAATTATAACCACACTACATACTTTATTAATATAATATATTAATATTCATTTTCATGTCATCAAATTATCACCTTCAATTAGCCTTTTATGATACAACAAAATACAAAAAAGAAATAACCCATCTTGACTTTTTACACCACCACCACCCCCCCCCCCCCCCCCGCCGAGGTGGGGTTTTTACTCTTGATAGGCGGGCCCCTTGCAGGGTCGGCAGACATGCTCGCGAACTGTACAGAGAAAAAGCCAATTTGGCTTATTTCTCCACACCAAATTTTAATTCCAGTCAATACAATTCATATCAATTTTATAGAAAACATAAACTTAAAGCTTCTAACATGATTTTAACATATATAAACATTACAACACATAATCAAAACAACCAATTTCATGATTTTTGAAGAAAAGCCATTGTTAAGTGTTTTTCATAAAATTGAACACTGTATTTTTGTTTTTAAACCAATTCACACAATTTCAAGCATAGTCAATCAATTTCTAAACATACTATCATCACCTACCATTAATTTAAACATAATGAACAATCAAACATGAATTCCTTTAATTTTTAAGAGAAAACTATACATATATATAAAATTTCAAAATACTTTCATTGTAACTCTTTGAAGAACATGAATTCCTCATGTTTATCACATGTATATGAATTAAATAATTAATTAGGCATACAATTCATATATGAGCATATACATAGCCTATAAAAATCATAATTACTCAAATTACATGAAAATATGTTTTACAAAGAACTAAAGTACGAAGAACATAAGAATAAAACTTCTAAAACTATAGGTTAGGATTATACCCTTTGGCTTAGTGATAGGAAGATGAAGTTGCTTTGATTTCTCAAGCTTTCCTTTCTTTCTCTTCTTCTTCTCTCTTTCTCTCTATCTTTTCTCTATTTTGTTCTTTTGACTAACTCTTGTTCTAACACTAACTAACGTAAAACTATTAATATACATATATTATACATATATCATATATACATATAACTGATAAGTAATTAATCCATATAATAAATATATTTAATTATAATTATTACATGAGTTACACAATTTGAATTTAAAAAGCCAAAAGGCTTGTTTGGCAAAAACTGTTTATTTTTAAAAACTAACCTTTTGGGCTTAAGGCCCTGTTTGGTAAAACCTTTTAAAATCCTTTTTTTTATTTTAATAAATCCTTTTAACGCATACTTTAAATGTTACACTTTAATTAATTAAATCTTTAACATTCTAATTTAATTAATTAAAATCCAACATCAATTAATCATATAAAAGTTGCCACATAATTATAATTACTCGCTAATTATAATTCAGGTAACACTTATCACATAACTCATCTAATTTAATTATCTCAATTAAATTAGAACTATACTATAAAATCAATATATATTAATTAAATTAAATATTAATTATTCATTTAATTAATATATAACACTTAATTAACTTATTCTACAACAATCACATAATTTATTTATTTAACTCAATAAATAAATCAAATCAACTATGTATTTAATTTAATAAATATTTAAAAGTAATATATAAAATCTCATTCGTTACAGTATCCAACCGTGAGATCAAGTCCATTTTAGAAAAAGTAGTCAACCCAAACAGAAAGGATTGGAGTCTTCGATTAGATGATGCACTGTGGGCATATAGGACGGCATACAAAACTCCGATAGGTATGTCGCCTTATAGGCTAGTGTTTGGGAAACCATACCACCTACCTGTAGAGCTCGAACATAAAGCTCTCTGGGCTATCAAACAGTGCAATATGAACATGGATCAAGCTGGCGTCAATAGGAAGCTGCAGTTACAAGAACTCGAGGAGTTACAGACTGAAACATACGAGAGTTCTAAGCTGTACAAAACAAAGACAAAGATTTTTCATGATAAGCAGATCTTGAGAAAAAAATTCACTGTGGGACAGAAAGTCCTTCTTTTCAATTCACGATTAAAATTATTTCCAGGAAAGTTGCGCTCTCGCTGTGAGGGACCATTTGTTATTACTAATATTTTTCCGCATGGTGCAGTCGATATCCAGAATCCTAAGACAGGGAATGTGTTCAAGGTGAACGGGCATAGGCTAAAGCCGTTTCTAGATAGCAGTCAAGTTGAGGAGGTCGAGGTCGTGATGTTGATAGATCCGGCGTCCGGATAATTGATTGGAATTACAGTCGAGCCAACGACGTTAAACACGGGCAGCTACTTGGGAGGCAACCCAATTTCTTAATACCTAGTAGTTTCTATTAATTTAGTTTTATATAGATTTCATTCTTAGGACTTTAGAACATGTAAACTCTTCTATGCTAAAGAACTTTGCAATTCACTTGTGGCAGAAAAGCATGGTCAAGCAAAGCAAAAATCAGCAAATCAACAAGGCTAGCACGGGCCGCGCCCAAAGAAAGAAGGACAAAGCGCATAGCGCGCTGCACTTTAAGGCCAAAAAAAATTCTACACTGGCGCGGGGAGCACTAGCCATCCAGCAAAAATAAGTAGTTTCAAGCCATTCTGGCGCGGGGCAAGCTAGTGATACAGATAAATTGCCTCAAGTGATACACCAGCGCGGTCCGCACGGCTAAAAGGGAAGACCAGGCGTGGGGCGCGCCGGTCGGCGATTTTTGAATTCAAAAAGGTTTTTAAATCATTCTTTACCTTGCCAAATCCTAATCTAAGTCCACTTCTTCTAAACCTAATCTAATTCTAAGCAATCTTTGCTCCTCCTACTCCTATACAAATCCCATAAATAAAATCAAAGTCCACAACCCTCCCAATCCAAATCCTATCTTACCCCTACTCTCTCTCTCTATATACAAACCCAAATTAGCCCATACAAGATCAACACCAAATTCGTCCACCACTTCCCCCATTCTTGAATTTCCCTACACAGACAATTATCTTCATCACAAGTTGATAGCAAGAGTAATTGGGAGTAAACATACATAGGGCAATCATCAATCTACAATCCAATTGAAGAAACAAGCAAAAGGTAAAACAAGTGTTCATAGATAGTGGAGTTTTATTGTCAAAGGTATCAAAAGCTTCTTTGAATTACTTTAATTTTGCATTGGGAACCCTTGGGTTACTGAAGACCCAAGGTTAATTCAAATTGTTTTTTTGGGTTAATTGCTATTATAAAGTGTACTAAGTTTGGGGGAGAGACATTGTCTCCCACCAAGTGTTCGACGAATTGCTTCAATAGGTTTTCATAGGCTATCTTCACTTTTTAAAGTCCAATTCGACGAGCAAGCGTCGCTATGGCAACCAAAAGGCTGAGGACTTCATCCTTCAGTGCTCCTCCCCGCTTTGATGCCACTCGGTTTGTGAGCGAGGAAACGTCAACACGATACGCCAAGGTCATCAACAAGTAAACGTTGGTACTAGAAAGAGGGCTGAAGCGGGATGTAAATCTGGACGACGACATATCACAGATGATTGTGGAGCATGGATGGTTTCAACTGGTAGTGCAACCAAGCCAGCGGTTATCAACATTGTGAAGGAATTCTACGCCAACGCAATAGAGTATGTTGATCACGTGGTCATGGTTCGGGGCATACCGGTGTCATTCGACGCGGAGGCGATCAATGACTATTTTGGGGTGGAGACACCACAGACAGACCACTACGAGGACCATTTGCCAAATCTCGATGAAATCATAGAGCGGCTCTGCAAGCTAGGAACTCAGTGGGTCACCAAAGCGGGCACCGACGAGAAGATTTCTTTTCCACATGCCGCCTTGAGTAGATACGGGAAAGCCTGGTATGCCTTCATATGTGCTCGTCTAATGCCTACGCGTCATCAAAATGACGTCACTAAAGAATGGGCACGACTACTCTATGGTATTGTAACTCATGAGGAAGGGTCCAATAATGAGGTCGAGATTCTAAACGTCAACATCGGACGATGCATTCAAGAGTCCATTGAACGATCGCTGCGAGGGGAAACCACCGGAGGGTTACTACATGGTTTCCTCATCACTGACCTATGCCAAAAGGTGGGAGTTCAATGGTAGGCATCTGAGCCAATCCAACAGCTTATGGCCATCATTGACCATTCTACAATAGAGTCATACAAACCATGGACAGGAGCACGGTCACATCCGCGGGGAGAGGGGTTCATCATGATACCGACATCCACGCCACCCTCACCGCCACAAGCTGACGAGCCATCGGATGACAAGGACAAAGCACAGTCGCCGGCCACTTTTCAGCAACGCTGCCAACAAAGGAGTATGCGACTTGCCCAACGCCAAGTTGCAATGCATATGTACAATGTTGGGGCATTCATAGCATTGGCTGACGCCTTCTCATGTATCTCTCCACATGATCCAGTTCAGATGCCCACTCCTCCAGTTCTGCCTACCTATCCTACACACGAGGATGACGATTCCGACGAGTTTTAACTCGTCGCTCAGGGAAGTCCTCGTCTTTATTATTTCATATTTTTTTGTGTTTTCACATATAGATTAGATTTAATTCGTTTAATTCATATGCATCTTATATAAAAAAATCAAAAATATTGCATTTATTTAGGAATTTTGTCAATAAAAGCATGTACATAGGATCATACATAGAGATTGAGCAGTATTTCACGGTAATGAAATAAAAGGTTAATAACTTCTCAGAATTCACTAAATCTTGCATACAATTGAGCTTCATGATCTGATTAGTTTCAAATATAGTAACCTTATTGCATGATTATAGTTTTCTCTCAACTTTCAAGCACACCGAGTGACTATCAGTAGTGATTAGGGATTCATGTGTATTAAGAACACGGACACTTACTTGATCACAGATTAAAGATAGAGAATTGGCTGAAACATAAGTTTGGGGGAATTAAGGCACAGAAAAGAAAAAAAATAAAGTAAGGAAAAAAAATGAAAAAAATACTTATGAAATAAAAACTGATTTAGTTTGACCTCGTGGCCTTTGTTACTCGGACAAGTAAACCCTAGGGGATGTCTTAACACCTAGCGCCCTAAAGTCTTCGGGTTTGGGAGTCGTTGGCCGAAAGTCTGTTATATGGGTAACATTGAAAAGCCTAAGGGGGTTGAACATTGCACAAATCAGATATATGGAATAATTTGTGGGATGGAGCTTTAAAACGCACCCACGAAGCATAAGCTTTAATGTTTATTCTGTTATTGCTTATTCAGCCTAATTTATGTAATGCTTATGTGGATGCCATATTTGTGTAGTTATCTGTATAAAAGTAGGTTGTTTGTTAGGAATAATCATATGAACCACTTTGAATTACTGATATGAAATTAGGCACACACGCACGGGGGAGGATTAGAGTCATGTAAGTGATGTGATAATGCAAGAGTTTATGATCGGTCATGAGTCAAGATGGATTGTGAGCTAAAGTGTTCATTTGTAAGAAGTATACAGCCTGTGTTTGGTTACTGAGATTTTTGCTCGATTTTGTTAGGTTGCATTCATTATGTTAGTTGCATTCATTGTGTTTGTTTGCTTGAGGACAAGCAATTGTTCAAGTTTGGGGGTTTTTAACCTACTTAATAGGTATTTCTTATCTTGTTATATTGTTATTACTTAAGTGTGCATGTTACTTTTCATATGTTTGGTGTTAATGTGCAGAAATAGAGAGTGATTGGGCAAAAGAGGAGAAAAGAAGTAAATTTGGGCTTGATGACAAACCAGCGCGGGGCGCGCTGAGATTACAAAGGGACCGGCATGGGCCGTGCCGCTTCGAAGGTCAAGATCCCTTCTAGCCTAGCGCGCGCCAAGATGTGAAGGAGACGGGCGCGGGGGGCGCCAGACGAACGGGCTGACCAGATTTAGATGTTTTTAACGGCAAGTTGATTAGGAATAGGATTGGAGACTTACTTTATTAGACTAGGGTTTTGTCTAGACTATATATATCAGTTGTTTTATTAGGTTTTAGATATCTTTTATTCTATATTCTCTTGGATTGCTTGGAGGCTACAAACCCTTGTTTTGAAGATTCAAGCATGTCAGGCTAAGCTCTTTATTTCAATTCTGAAGGGATGTTGAACCTGATTAACAATTTTTGGTTTGATTAAGTTTATAATATTTATTCTTTCATATTGAGATTTATTCTGATTATCCATATAAACTTTCATGTATGTTATTCAATTAACTAATTTTGTTTCTGCGGGATTAAATTAGTAAATTGATATCATCTGTTAAATTAAGACATATTATAAGTAAACGAAGTTTGTCTAATCTAAGTAACAATTAATGATATTTTATTGTGGTCAAGCTTTGAAATATTGTTAAGATTTTCAGAAGATAAGTTAAATAATTCTTGATTGTGTAATTATTGCTTGGTATAATTTAATTCTCATTCTTAATGCTTCTATCATATTAAATCTAGACTGATAGTTCTAGGTTGTATGTTAGTTAGAATATTTTGTTGGCGATCGTCGCATTAGATCTACACATAAGGAGAATTTTGGGTAATTTGCAATCGCGGTTATCTAGGGTTATTAATCTCATTGAAAGGGTAAATGATATAATAACTTGATTAATTCATAATTGAGAAAAAGGGATACTGAACTGAAGAATTGAAGCTCTTTTACTCATTGATATTTTCTTATTAATTCACCTTAGTTAATTAAACTGTTCTCACTAAAAACCCCCAATTCATTGGAAATCGTTGGATAACTAAAAGACAACGCACTCTCTGTGGGATCGATCCTTGCTTATTACTATACTAATTCTTGAGTTAGTTGATTAAAGAGTAAGGTAAATTTTGTAGTGCTAGATGATAGCTACCACACACTATCGGAACAAATACAGTTCATCCCACATATACCACTTTACGTCATGCATAAATTTTTTCTTTTGCTAGCGAGTCAAATCTGGTGGGAGGATGTTGCTTACCAAATAATTCGCAAAATTCGCGTACCACGGAAACTCGTCGTGGATCAAAAATAACTGCTCATCGGGAAAAGACTCATTGATTGCTACCTTGTCTGTCTCGTCCTGCTTCGGATTCTCTAGCCGCGAAAGATGGTCAGCCACCTAATTTTCTATCCCCTTTCGATCCTTAATTTCTAAATCAAACTCTTAGAGGAGCAAAACCCAGTGAATAAGTCTCGGATTTGCATCCTTCTTTTTAACTAGATACCGGATGGCCGAGTGATTTGTGTAAACCACCATCTTTGTCCCCACCAAGTACGATCGAAATTTATCAAAGGCATACACAACTGCAAGTAATTCCTTTTCCGTGGTTGTGTAGTTCAACTGTGCATCTGTCAGTGTCTTACTCGCATAATAGATGGCGTGAAAGATCTTCTCCTGGTGTTATCCAAGCATTGCTCCTACTGCATAGTCACTGGCATAACACATGAGCTCAAATGAATTTGTCCAATCCGGTGCTATGATCACTGGGGCAGTGGTTAACTTCTTCTTCAATTGCTCAAACTTCGCTTGACAATCTTCATCAAATTTGAACGGGACGTCTTTCTCCTATAGACTACAGAGTGGCTTTGTGATTTTCGAGAAGTCCTTGATAAACCGTCAGTAGAACCCAGCATGACCAAGAAAGCTCCGAATACCCTTTACTGAAGTCGGCGGTAGCAGATTTTCAATTGTCTCTAGCTTAGCCCGGTCGACTTCTAAACCTTTTCCAGAAACTTTATGTCTGAGTATTATCCCTTCTTGGACCATAAAGTGGCATTTCTCCCAGTTGAGCACTAGGTTCGTCTCCACACACCTTTTTAATACCAATACTAAATTCTCAAGGCACCTATCAAATGATTCCCTAAATACTAAAAAATCATCCATAAATACCTCAACACTACACTCCACCATGTCTAAAAAGATTGCCATCATACATCACTGAAAAGTCGCTGGTGCGTTACACAGTTTGAATGATATCCTTCTGAAGGCAAAGGTGCCATAGGGGCATGTGAACGTCGTCTTCTCTTGATCCTCTGGTACAATGATGATCTGGTTGTACCCAGAATATCCATCTAACAAGTAGTAGTACTCGTGTCCAGCTAGTCTTTCCAACATCTAATCAATGAAAGGCAAGGGAAAATGATCCTTTCTAGTTGCCTTATTCAGCTTTCTGTAGTCCATGCAGACCCTCCAGCCGGTCACTGTCCTTGTCGGTATCAGTTCGTTGTTCTTGTTCTTGACTACTGTCATACCACCTTTTTTGGGACACATTGGACCGGGATCACCCATACACTGTCTAAAATTGGGTAGATAATTTCAGCATCCAGCCATTTCAAGATCTCCTTCTTTACTACTTCTTTCATTATGGGGTTGAGCCTCCTCTGTTGTTCCACTATTGGCTTACTATCATCCTCCATCAGAATCTTATGCATACAGAATGACGGGCTGATTCCTTTGATGTCGACGATTGTCCATCCAATAGCAGACTTGTATTCCCTTAGAACTCTTAACAGCTTACTTTCCTGCAGTTTGTTAAGCGCAGATGCAATAATAACAGGTAAAGTAGATGAATTACCCAAATAAGCATACCTGAGGTGATTGGGTAAGGGTTTGAGTTCTAATTTAGGTGGTTCCTCAAGAGGCGGCTTCATCTTTGCTGCTGAAGTTCCTGCTGCTTACAATGGCTCAAATGGTAACTTGAACCTGTTCACTCTCGGATGGGCCTCTAACAGTTTCAGGTACTCCTTTATCTCAGAATCCTCTTCATCATAGTCTCCCATCAAAGTTGATTCTAGCGGGTCAGTACTCAGTATCCGCTGCTGTTCATCCCCCACCACTGTGTCAATAATATCCATCCGGAAACACTCCTCATCCTCCTTGGGGAAATTCATAGCCTTAAACACATTGAAGGTGACCTCTTGATCTTTCACCCTCATAGTCAACTCTCTTTTTTGAACGTCAATGAGAGTCCTTCCAGTAGCAAAAAATGGTCGCCCAAGGATGATTGGAATATCCTTATCTTCTTCATAGTCTATAATGATGAAGTCCGCTGGGAAGATGAATTTATCCACTTTAACCAAAACATCCTCAACAATCACACGTGGATAGGTTACTGATCTATCTGCTAGCTGTAGGGAGATGTTGGTCGGTTTAGGTGCTGGTAACCCTAACTGAGTATAAATTGACAATGGCATGAGGCTTATACTGTCACCTAAAACACATAGACATTTGTTGAAGGCCAAACTCCCTATCTTGCATGGAATGGTGAAACTACCCAGATCTTTTAACTTTGGTGGAAGCTTCTTTTGCAGAATCGCACTACATTCCTCTTTTAGTGCCATAGTTTCGAAGTCCTCTAATTTCTTTTTCTTCGATAAAATGTCCTTCATGAACTTGGCATAACTGGGCATCTTCTCTAATGCCTCCGCAAAAGGGATGTTGATGTGTAATTTCTTAAAAACTTCTAGAAATTTTGTGAACTGTTGCTCTAATTTCTATTTTCAGATCCGTTGTTGAAATGGCGGTGGAGGGTAAACTACCAGTGTAACCACTTGTTCTTTTTCTGCAGATTTTTCTCCTGCTTTCCCTTCCACTGTCTGTTCCACACTGGTCTCAACCTGCTTATCCATAGTTGGCTTCTCTGACTCCTACTTGGCTAGTTGTTTCCCACTCCGAAGTGTAGCAGCTTGACATTGCTCATGTCCTCCCCTCGGATTCTTTTCTGTGTCACTTGGCAAGGTTCCTTGGGGTCGATTATTTAGTGCACTCGTAATCTGTCCCATCTGAGTTTCTAGATTTTTAATCTCCGCCAAATGAGTTTTCATCGTCGCTTCATTTCCTGTTATGTATTTGGCCACTACTTCCTCTAAATCTAGCTTTTTCTTCTGCTGTGAAGCAGCCTATTGATGCTAATTCCTAAAACTAGGAGGGTATGCTTGACGTGGAGCCTGCTGCTGGTTCTGATTCTGGTTATTGCTCCAAGAAAAGTTTGGATGGTTTCTTGCCCCCTGATTGTATGCATTCTGATATGTGTTGGGTGGCCTGTTATAGTTACCCATATACTGAACTGACGCTGGGTTGATCGCACACTGTTCTGTTGTATGCTCACCTGCACAAAGTTCACATATAAATGCTACCTGCTGCGTGTTTCCCATAGACATGGCATCCATCTTCTTTGATAACGCTGCTAGTTGAGCAGATATAGCTGTCATAGAGTCCACTTATAGAATACCTGCTGCTGTGGGTTGAGTCAATCTCTCAGTCGGCCACTGATAGCCGTTTGAAGTCATTGTGTCTATCAATGCCCATGCCTCCTCAAATTTCTTTGCCAGAAAAGCTCCACCTGAGGCTATATCAATGCTAGTCCGTATATGACTCCCTACCCCCATTGTAAACGTTACTCAGCTGCATCCATTGTGGGAATCCGTGATGCGGGCACTTTCTTAACAGCTCCTTATACCTTTCCCATGCTTCATAAAGTGGCTCCCCTTGTAGCTGTGCAAATGAAGATATTTCCGTTCTCAATTTATGTGTCTTTGCCGACGGGAAAAAAATAGCTAGGAATTTCTGCGCCAGATCATTCCATATAGTGATTGACCTTGGTGATAGAGAATGGAGCCAACCCTTCACCTTGTCTTTGAGTGTGAACGGAAATAATCTCAATCTGATTGCATCGTCTGACACCCCGTTGCACTTGAAGGTGTCGTAGATTTCTATGAAACTGGAGATGTGTTCGTTCAGGGTCGTCAATTGAAAGACCACCAAACTAGCAATTATTCTGCACCATCTGTATAGTTCCAGGCTTAATCTTAAAATTGTTTGCATTGATCGCCGGCCTGGAGATACTCGATTGAATTTCAGAAATCTTTGGTGTAGCATAATCCCTAAGTGGTTTATCTTCCTATTCAGCCATGTTTGCTCTGGGTGCTTCAGGTTCTTCTCGATTCTTTGAATCCACTTAGTTAACTTCTAAAACCGTTTGTCGATGTCGTCCTCGAAAGGCAACAAATCTAGCTTCTTCGATCGAGTTTGCATGCACTACTAGAATGTACCTGAAATAACCAAACAAACAAAAACTGAGAATAAATATATATATATATATATATATATATATTTAACTAAAACTGATCTAATTAAACTGATATTGTAAGTAATAAACGCAATTACTGTCCCCGACAACGGCGCCAAAAACTTGTTGGGTATTTTCTATACGCGCTACACGCAAGTGAACGTGGTCCACAAGTAATATACTGATAAGATCAGATATCGTACCCACAGAGACAATAACTCTTATTTAATTAAACAAGTACCAGTTTTATATTATTTCAGCTTTATCAAACTAATGAGTAAAAGATGATTTTCTAATTAAATTACTACTTAAACCAATTTTAGCACTAACTCAAGATTTTAACAAGTTTTGGAAAATTAAGCCTACAACTTCACTTATTATTTCATTTCAGATAATATCCTTTTCTTCAGTTTATATCAATTACTCCAGATTATTAATCAAGAACACTAAAGCAGATAAAACCATCTCTCGATGCATTATACCCATACTCACTCAAATCCATAGATGATAGAATTAAGCAAGACACCTTAAATAACTAATTCACTATATCTCTATGTGAATTACAATTAAATGAGGTTTAATATCAAGTTCTTAACAAATTAGATATGATGCATAGATATCTCTATCATAGACATGAATTATGAATCCCAACTACGCAGAAATCACAAATATATGTCACTATGGCTAGTTCCAATCCCATATGTCATCTCTCAAATTCATATGGGATAACGGATAATTGGTGATCAAGCAATTATATATGTTAAGCACAGCTCATAGCAAAGAATCTGGAAATAATATTCATAAACTGAATTAAAAGCTATTTAATCATATGTTACATAACAAGATCCGTCTTAGGCTTAAATAGAAAGTTAGTTCATCGTAGATGAATCAAAATCCATAATCCATAGAGTATTAATCATTCTGAATACAAAGTAAATATGAATAGAGAAAGAATGAAATATAAAACTCCGTCGTTACTCGTCTCCACTTTCGCTTTGTGTTCGTTGGGTTAAGCTCTGCTTCAATCCTCCTCCGCTATCCAAATCTCAAGATAGGGCTTGTGTATGTCTATGTGTGTCTCAATATGTTTCATTATGTCCCTTTTATATCATTATACTCGCAGCCTTCATCATACCCTACTCCTGTATCCAAATCCAAGTCGATCAAGGAAAGTCAGCCGGCTGTTACGCGCCTACCAGCCCCAGCGGGTGTTTTACCCTTACCACACCCGCCCCAGAGGGTGTGCTCTCTATCCGGCATGCTGAAAAATCTCCAAGGTCGCCCCGGCAGTTTGTTCCTTTATTAAGCACCCGCCCCAGTGGGTGTGCACCTTATGTATGTGGAAAACGTTGCCTTTTACGCTACTATCCATCCATTCCGTTTCCTGCAAACAATAGTATAAAAACCGAGTAAAATGATAGGAAAAATACTTGAACACACCAAGAATCAAGCTATAAAGAATACTGATTCATAGGTGTTAAACCCACTCATCAGTTATTAATTGTCTCATCTTGTTTAGCGCGCATGCACATATTTATATATATAAAATATGTGTCATATTAATTAACATGCGAAGCATGTTGCATAATATAATATATATATATATATAGTATAAGCATGCATATAGAATACTATATTATACCCGGATTGATTATGGACTTTTATTCTAATTTGGTTCACTAGAGCCACCAAGTGAACCAAAAGGTCAAACCTAGGAATGCAAGTTTAAACATAACTATTACATTTAAACTCGGACTCCATACAAACGGGTCTTCAAGTGCTCCTTGCTCCTTGGTCTCCAATTTTTTAAGATAATTCTAACTAGTCCTATTATATAAACTATTTAATTTAAATAGAAACCTTGATCAGCAGTCAAGGCGAAGTACATAGGAGGGAGATAGAATTTTACATCAAGAAAAATTAGAGAAGACGAGGTACGCAGACCCCATTTAATAAAACTCATACGTTCAAGCATTCAACTAAAATAAAATCCAATCACATTGATCAATAGTTCATAATTAACCCCATTTATTATCATACATATCACCATATGCATCAATAAATAAAATATTTAATATATACATTGATGTCGATTTAATGTGCAATTCTAGTTAGTTTCGAAATCCAATTTCAACACTAATTAGTTATCATGGAATCCAATTCCAACTCTAATTAGTTAGCATGAAATCTAATTCTAATTAAAATAAACCTCTTTATTTTAATCTAATAAACTCTTTTATTAATATGAAATTACAGAAAAACATTTAATCTTTATTTTAATTAAAATCAACCTTTTATCATTCAGCATCATGGACACGGAGTAGGCGCTGCAGCGCGGCAATAAAGCCTGGAACAAGCACTACTGGGCAGAATCAGTTTTTCTGGTTCGCGAATTTTGTAGTTTTTCTTCAAAAACATGATTCCTAGCTAACTTTTATGCCCAATTAAATTGTTCAAAACACATATCAGTATATATATCAAATTAAAACAATTAATAACTCGCATAAAGGTTTGGCTCTGATGCCACTGTTAGGTTTGTAACAATCAAAGTAACGGAAGCGTGGTAAAAACGGATTTTAAAATTTTACAAACCTTATACCCGGATCATCCTTTATGCACAATTATTAATTAAACGAAAGAGAAAGAATTATAGAATCATACCCTTGTAGAACTAAGCTTCCACGGGTACAAGTTCAACTCCAAATCGTTCGTGATCTCCTTGAGTTCTCCGGGTTTAATTTATTCCTTTGATCAACGTTAGCCACCCAAGTGTTTGGCCTCTAGAGGTGATCCACCAAGGAAGAAGAGATATTCAAGAAGGTGGGTGTTTGGCTAAACCCTAATCCTATCTCTATAGAATGTGTATACGCTCCCAACTATTGGAATAGTGTAATGTCTAACCTTGTTCCATAATAAGACTTTCTTATTTATAGATGTAGGCAACCCTCCTAAACCATTTAGGTATTGAGTTTTATATTAATTAATTAAACTTTTTAATTAATTAGGCTTCCCAATTCTATTGAGAATAATTAAACCATTTTAATTAATTAGCCTCCTAATCTTATTAAGAATATATGGGGGAGAGAGTATCTTATTAATTAATTCTCAAACTCCTTTAGGAATTAAATAATAATTATAATAATAATAATAAGACTCCTCTTATTAATTTATATTTAATATTTTCAAAATATTAAATAATAAATATTAAGCTATTTAATTTATTCTATCACCATGCATTACATTAAACATACTTAACTTAATATTATGAGTATGTCATTAGCTTCTTTAATAAATATTCTTTCTTTTATGGTGTGACCCTTTAGGTTCTCCATATTAAACCAGTTGTGAATAAATCAATTAGAACAATTCTAATCTTATTTAAATAAATAAATTAAACTAATAATTTATTTAAATAAATAATATTTATTCTACAATAAAGGTAAGGCCTTTTAGCGATCAGCGACTTTCCAGATAATATAGATATCAATATCAATCATAAAAAAACCTGTGAGTCAATAGTTACCGTACAATTCATTCATTCCACCATAAAATGTCTCAATTAAATATAAGATATGGATTTACTATCAAGTCTTATTTTATTTAATTATATGTATTTCGATTCTAAAATGCACAACACCAAATAATGCAAATTAGAAACTACTTTCTAATTTCATTCTACCTTGACTAAGGACTACTGGGTTGTCATTTATCGAATCATATAGGACATTCTCTTCTTTTACTAGAAGTGGTAGATCCTTTATTGATCATTCATTATCTCCATGTATAAATTATTATACCCAAGCACACCCTTTGATATACCCTTAGGATCTTAAGAATTATGTCAAAGTATAACTCATCATACACAAGATACTATGATGATCTCAAGTCTAAGGATTATTTGCACTACTATCACTTAAGGACTTCTTATTGATAGGCAAGTAAAACTCCATTAAGTATTCCTTAGTGAGCCACGTTCAGTGAACTTATTCTCCAATAAGCACATACATACTTGCTTTAGTGTCTCCACATAAATGATTATGAGATCGATCATCCTCATCCAATGAACAAGTTAACGTATGTACCAATATATCCGGATTCACTAATCCCCTTTTTAGTAATCCAACGATTGATAAATATTTTAGTTTTTAAGCTATCTAAGAATTTAGATTTCATTAGCATGATCCTCATCATGATTCTAAAAGCATTGCTTAAAACTATGAGTTTATCACATATTATAAAAATAGCACCATGTAGATAAATAAATGCCTTTAATTAAATAATACTTTTATTAATAAATGGATAAAATTGTTATAAAATAATGTTTTATCATCAAACATGATTGACTTGTATGCATATTACTTTCAGGAACTACGTAGCACTATCAATGCCCTCCTTCTAGCGCCAATGTTAACGCCAAGATTCTTCTACGCGCCTCAATCACCAAAAGCGCATCCAAACCTACACAGAAACAAAGTCACACACGAATTAAGTTTAACGGCTTGGGCCGCCGGGGGATAGCTCTGGTGTGAGAATAAGTACACGCTGAACAAGGTTTAACATTGGAGGTTGTATATGTAATAGTACTGTAAATAATGAATTGTGTGTACCTTAGAATTAGATTATAGCCTTGTATTTATAGTGATCACACCTCCTTCCCCGTATAGAATTAGGATTTCTTATTTGGTAAGATACATTAATGGGAACAAACAGAATCTCCTTAAGGAAAGGAAGTCGGATCATATCCTGACACTTTCCTTAGGAGTTAGAAATTGAATGTGATTAGAAATCTTTGATTACTTAAAATACTCCACTGCCAAACAAGTTCCTACATAGGGTTAAACACCTCTATGTGGACCTTGGCCCACCACATAATATGGGGCCTAATATTCACGCCCCAACATCTCCATTCCCTTTAATTTAGTAATTTTACAATTAATGTAGGCAAGCATAGACTATGAAAATTTAAGAATTAACTATAACCCATCAAAACTTCTTCGATCAAGCATGAATTATGAAAAACTCATATCTTAGTAGTAATATATTAAATTCTATTAATTAATTTAAAATCACATAAGAACTATAAAACGAATGTATTTCAATAACAAAAAATCAGTTAAATATAAATGCATAAATAATAGAAGAGAAGAAAAATATTATCATGAATAATTATTTAATTTCATATTCATCCTAGATATAAAAAAATTAGCTAGACATGAAAAATAAATTAACTAACTAAAATAAAGAAGAAGAAATAGAAATAAAATAGGAAAACTCCTTTTAATTAAGTATCATCCAACGAGCGTACAATGAAGAAGTAATTTAATCTACTCCTACTCCTACTACTAACCTAAACTAATTTAATACATTAAAAATACTCCTCCCTCTCTCTAAAATAATAGACCTATTTATAGAAAAAATAAATTTGTGTCATAATTTAGATTTATTGAACTTGGTCTCTTTTGTTCTCTTTTATCCACTTCTTTCCTTCTTGGCTTCAATCTCTACATGGTAATATCCCATTAAGAGTTCTTTTCTATCTTAAAAGTTAGAACAATTATATTTTCCTTATTCGCCAAGATAAACATGATAAATCCAATATTGTTCCACCTTCTTCTTTCTCGTTGTATGATTCTTTTTGTCTCTTTCCTTTCATGAATAAGAGCATTAAATACTGATTGATCACCAAAATTTTGACTTTATTGCAACAAAATATTAAATACTACAAAATAAAATAAAACATATTAATTTAATAAATTAATATAATTAAAAAGACAAAATTAGAGATAATAAAATGTATGAATTATGTGTCTATCAAATACCCTCATACCTAGCTTTTGCTCGTCCTCGCGTAAAATAAAAGAAAAGAAAACTAGAATTACCTCACTTTCGTAGGAAACAGGATTGGACTTAGCATGTGCAACAAGCATTTAAACCCCAAGGTTACCCCAAGTGGACGAATTGTGTCTCGTTAGGGTTTATAGTGAATATACCTACAAAATTCAAAATAAAATCTTTTTGAGTTTAACAAGTTATGAAACTAAAAGAAAACTATTAATCATCCATAGACATTATACATAAGTAAAATAAAATTCAAAATTACACTTTCACCTTATGCAAATATATGTACAAGGATTTAGAATGAATTGATCAAATATGTTAGGTTAATCCTACATAAGCAAAACAGCTTTGTAAAGTCCTTAAAAAGAAATGATGTACAAGGACTATAAATATAGAAAGATCAAGCTTGTTAGGTTGATCTTATACAATGTAATAGATAGGCTTGTCTGATCGTCGAGCACTGCACCAGCATCGTAGTCTGCTTGGAGAGACAAGGAAGACTCGAGAACTATCAAGGCGGAATTGTAGTCTGTAAGGATAGTAAATCTCGGAGTTCATAGTCTGTCAGGAGAAACGAGAAAGGATCATAGTGTGTCGGGAAGAACTTTCTCAAAACCGTAGTCTGCTGAGAAAGTCATGTTCAGAATCTTTGAGACAGCCTGTCTATAAGCCGACTGAATGTCTGCCAGAGCTAAGTCAAGAATCGTAAATCACACTTGAAGCAGTGGAGTCTATGGAACTAACCAGAAGCAGAAATCATAGTCGAGCCAGATCAAACGAGCACAGCAAGCATAAATGCAGAAATCGTAGTCTGTCAAGATCTGATCTCTGAATCGTAGTGTCTGCAGCAACAAAGCTAAATCGTAGTCTGCAGAACTAAGGCTTCCAAGAAGGTTGCTCACAACGCTAAGGGAAGAATCGTAGTGTCAACACGATTCTCAACAGATGGGCACTCCAAGAATATCCAAAGCATGGAGCCTCTGGTCTGAGCTATAAAGATACATTCCAAGAGAACCAGAGAGCACTCAACGAATGGCATGCAAGCTAACAAAAGATACAAGCATCAACTCAATCAACATGCAGATTGAAGTTGTGAAGCCATTCGAGATGAAGTCTTCCACAAGCAAATCAGAAGAAGACTTCAGACATAGTAGCTGACTAGAGAAAGTCAGTAAGTGCAAATGCTGTCAAGAGAACATAAGACAACGATCTTGAGAATCACTCCAGATCGTACTGGTTGCCGAACGAAGAAGGAACTGATACAGTTTATACAGAGATACCGGCCAGCTTATGAAGAACAAGATAAAAGTGATTAAGCATGGGTCAGCCCGTTGAAGATAGGTGAACGGGAGATCACCAGGAGAAAGAGAGCTGGGTATGCCACAAATCTGAAGTGTCTTGCTATTCAAAAAAGGCCAGAACGACAAGTCAAGCTATTAGTTCCTTAGATCAGTCAAGGCAAGCATAAGTGTTGAAGCACTGCACAAGTAAAGGAAGAGGTGTTCTACATTGAAGATCCAAAAATACTCTTCAGAATCGTAGTGTTGTCTCAACCAGTCAAAGCAACATTCAATAAGACACACTACGATAAAGGTCCAAGAATATCTGCATCAGAATCATGGAGTTCAGGCATCTGAGTATTGAAGCACTGGCAATAAATCAATATGAAGACTGACATCCGAACGTTGCTAATTGAGAGCATCAATGTAGAAGGACAACTCCTAATCGAATCAAAGAATCAGAAAGGAGTAATAAAGGTGACTACCAGCCTGACACAGAATAGTGACATCTCTGAGGCGGTAGGTGAGAAAGCAGACTACTGTGTCAGTAAAGTTAAAAAGGAGCTGTCACGTCACATCAACAGTCTGCAGCAAATAACTCGAGATCTACGAAGCAATTCAAATAGCTTCCAACTGCTACTTTCCAACGCGAAGATCATGGAAGGGTATTTAATGGACAGAGCTTCAAGGATAAGAGTTATTGTTGAGTTGTAGATTCATTGAGTTGTTGGAATGCTATATTGTTGACTCTACGAGTTCTACCTAAGCTAAACAGAACAAGTCTCAGTGACAGTGAGACTACGAAGGTGGAAGTAAAGCAGACTTGAAGAAAGACTTGAACAGGCAAAAGCTTTACCCAACAAGGATGAGAATGCCACTAAAGATGGCAGCCAAGCTGAGAGCCGAGAAGGCCAAGAAGATAGCATTCAAGAAAGTGGCTGACCATAAAGAAGATCAGAAGAGCCACTCTATGGATCACCATGAAGAACCAGAAGCTGAACCAGAAAAGAAGCAGAACCATGTCTGCATATCATTCAAGAAAGGTTCAAGGGCTGCTAAGGACCAGAAGAAGGTGGCCCACAATGAAAAGCCTTAGAAGTCCTATGTGCTGATGGTGCATAGCTGATATCAAGTGAAGATCAGCTGAACAGAATGAAGATCAGCTGCACCAGAGAAGAGGTCCAAACTCAAAGCAGAATGTTGAGGACCAAGCCTAGCTGCTAAGTACAAAGATGATCAAGCTTCAAGACATCTTAGCAGCAAAGCACAAACAACAACAACAACTACAACAACAAGTAGCTAGGGCTTGAGGGGTCCTTGTACAGAGGAACTAAATGAGTTCCTAAGCCAGAGGGATTGAAGAGTTCTAAGTGAACTGAAGTTCCAGGGCTGCTGACCTTGAAGAGTTCTTAGTGAACTAAAGGAGTTCCAAGCCGGAGGACTTGAAGAGTTCTTAGTGAACTAAAGTTCCAGGGCTGCGGGCCTTGAAGGAATCTTAGTGATTCAGGGTGCTACCCATTCTTTGAACCACTTAAAACCCTCTGTGTCTTTTACATTCTGTCATTTACTTTCTGTCATTACATTATGTACTTAACTGCTATAACTTCTATGTATGTATTAACTACTTACAACTAAACTAACTCCAAGAATAATGTATCAATGTTTATCAATATATCAATGAAGGGGAGATTTAACTTATACCGATGTTCTTGAAATGATTCTTATGTTTGTCATATGCTAAATTCTTGGCAATACAAAATAGAAATGAAAAGAGTTTAAAAACGCAATGGATCTATTCAACCCCCCCTTCTAGATCTATTGTGTGCCTACCGGGAACTAACAATTGGTATCACAGCAGGTTCTCATGCTATATTCAAAAGCTAATCACTTTGAGTCTGATCCTAGGCACAAAGATTGTTCTAAACTTAGTTTAGTACTAAGTCACTTGTAAATGTAGATGAGCTCACACGTTGGAAATAATGTGTACAGGTAAATGTGTATATACACCTGAAGCTGCTCAGATTGGTCCAGGTTCTTAAATGCCATACCATCAAGACCAATCCTTGTCCACAGTCAATCTTGTAGTCTGAAGACCAAAGATGAGAAGTCAAGTGGCATCAACAACAGAGAATCAAGCATCTTTCATTCTGAAAGATGAAAGGCCATACATGCTAAGAAATGTTTATCCAGAGGAGAAAGAAGAATTTCTCAAATATATATTTGGCTAACCAGCAGTTGGATGTGAACCCTGAGGTTCAAGGTGATTAAAGAACTAAAGATGACAAGACCTTCTTATCTTACCTCTTCAAGGCTATGACTGATTGATCAAAGGACAACTGGAGCAACAAGCTGTCAAAAATGAATGTAAAGATATGCACATCAATGCCTAACCTCATTATAGCAAGATAAATGACTGTCAAGAAACTGACAGTGTAAAGGTACGGTTCCTCATTAATATAAATGTGTACATCATGTAGCATCACCTTATGTACTATAACAGTATTCTATCAAGAGGCCATATTCTTCCTAAAAAGGGGAAGAGAGAAAGTACACTAAGGTTGGGAACTCAATTGCTAACAAACTTTCTCTCCACCCAAGTTTTAGGTTGAAGATAACATCTTGAAAGAAGTCTGAAATAGGTCATAAGCATATAAAGAATTAATTAAGTTTAAGTGGAGTAATCCTTGCTTAAGGGTTGGTATGTATGTACAAACCCATGCTCTAAGTTTTTGATAACACGTAGAGTATGATCAGTTCTAAAGGAGTATCTTGAAGATTCTTAGAAACTGATCATCTCCATGAATCAACCAGATACAACTAAATAATAGAGTTGATTCCTACTCTGCGAACATTCAAAAACTATGAACATAACCAAGCAAAGGGTGAAACCATCAAAGAAAAAGAGTGTCTTATTAAAATGATTAAATTTACACACACTCACAATCATGCATGATAAATGTCATATCTAAATCTGATACATGCATGGATATGATGATTATTGATGCTGAAGTGGATGTAAATTCTAGTATATGAAGAATAGGGATTTTGAGAAACTAACCTAGCAGGATCCAATCAAGCTTGGGTACCAAAATAGAAATTATCTAAACCTGCAGGTACTTGGCCTATCTGACCACATTAAGGAATGCTGAAGTAGATGGCTTCAATCACAAAGATTCAACCAGCTGGACACTCAAGACAGTTCAGCAATGTTCTTGTCAAAATTATTCTATGCCAAAGTCTGTTCTTGAAGACTTGCTGAGCTAACATGAATGAAACTCACAAGATTGCTGTTATCCATAGCTGATCAATCACATCAAGATGAACAAGATCTTCTATGCTTATTCAGTCAAAGCATATCAACCCAGAGGAAATATCAAAGAAGCAGAACTCCACGAATGCAGTCTATCAAAGAGTCGAAAGAAAATCGTAGTGTTCTCTACGATCAAGACTATGCTAAGCTTGTGAAAACCAACACACCACGATTATGTCACAATGACCATAATCGTAGTGCTTCTTCAGTCAGCATCAAAAGTCCACAGTTCTGATTAAGGAGGAAGGGAAGCTAACTGAAGGAAGGAAGTTAGATGTTGACAAGTTGATAGTCCCAAATGAGTCTTCATTCATAGTAGATACTGATGAAACGAAGAAAGGATTGCAAGCCAACGAAATTGCTTGTTCAAGCATCAGATAAAGAAAACTGCGTTCGTAGTTCTGTCAACAATCGTGGAGTGATCAATCCTAAAAATATCTCCCTCCATGATTCAAGGAAGCTTATATGAAAGAAATGATTCTAGTCAGAAGAAGACATTCAAGGCTGCCTTCTAATGGATATGAAGAAGAGAAATTCATGCTTCGTTGAAGAGATAGCATCATCTATGGGGGAGCAGTGATCTGCTAAGAACAGCAGCACTAAAAGTGTCAAAGATGATTGATGAAGTAAATTCTTCAGATCCTCCAAACAAAAAAAAAATATAGCAACTTGATTAACTCAGAAAGATCAAGTGAAAAGATGGAGAAGCTTTGAACTTCAGAAGAAGAAGAAAAGCAGCGACAGAACAAAGAAGGCTTTCCTCACCACGATTGTAGAGTTATCACCAAATGTAGAGTCCAAACAAAGGACTACTGCAGACGGAGAAGCTACAACCGCCTCTCAGCCTGAACAAATGGTCAGGGCTGAATCTGAAGAAAGTGTCAAGGCTGTATTCAAGTCAAAGAAGAGAACAGAGTCATAGAAGATGATCAGGAAGTGATCAGTCATGCAGAGCATACTACTTCATCTGATCAGACCATGATCAATGATGAAAAAGGAATGCAAGAACCAAGCAATGCTGCTGAGAAAGAACAGTTTGAAGGTGGTGAAGAGTGTAGAAGATTATCTGAAGATATGGAGATGGTGAAGCTCAAAGAGCAAAATGAAGAAGTGAAATTCTTGCTAGAAGCTGTGAGAAAAACTCAGAAGATAAGACAATCATGATGCATGTCTATCTATTACACCACGATTATCAAGACCACTTCTACCAAGATCGTAGAGAACAGGAGCTAACCCAAAAATAGAAAGATTCCAGTTGCAGAATCCCAAAATTTTGTAACTGATGAACCAAATAAATATCCATCATAGTCAGTAGTAATGTCCCAAAACATACTACTGATAACCATATCACCCACCCACCTCAAAATCGTGGAGTGCCTATGATTAACCATCTGATCATAGCAAAAGAGTAGAAGGACACCACGATTACAACCTATACAAAAACCAACACCATTGAATATCCAGAGTTGGTAAATGAACTCCCCAGCAGAGAGATCAAATGTGATGTCAGTACCAATCACATCTAAAGCATTTCATCTGATAAGCGCCTCAGGGACAAACCTGATCCTTAGCATTAAGCTAAGAGGTTGGCCCTTCCTGAGCTACCTTATGTTAGAAGGAATGCTAATATGGAATCCATCACAAGATTCTCTGCTGAATCAAGCAGCATCTCCACAGAAGATTACTAGCTGCAGATGAGATTTGCTAATCCCTCAGAGTCTAATAGAGAAGTTGTCTATTGAAGCATGACCACAGACTACGATCATCGAAGAAGAAGCAAAGGTTATAGATCAGTCTGAGAATTCGTGGAAGTACTGAAACTAAGCTATAAGTCACTCCACGGATTTAAGAAGTCAATAGTCAACAGAAGAAAAGTCAAATCTGATTAACTGACACGATGGAGGAGTTACAAATTATGACCTATCAGCGTCTTACAACTATCCCACTAAGAAATGTGGAAGGAACAGTTACAAGAAGGAAATTCAAATAATTGGCAGTTTCGTTTTAGCGGGTTCATCAAAAGCTGCAAACCTATCAAATCCATACACTCATCCTCTCAAGCCAAAACCTAAATACTTCCAAACAACCAAGATCTTCTCTAACAGTTATCAAACCTTGAATCGCTCCCTGACGTCTCACAACATTCTCATACAGTCATAAACTCAAAAAACCCTAGATCTTCAAATGGCAAACTGGCGAGTAATTGCTGGCATTCAGCTTGGAACCAAGACGTTCGAGAAATCTGAGAAGAAGTTCAGAGATATTCTGGAACTTGTGAAGAAGGCTGGATTCTCAGAATGTCTTGAGTCAAATACTCCAATTTATGCTGACTTGGTTAAAGAGTTCTACTCTAACTTGACTACAAACTCTGGAATTCTTTCTACCAAAGTAAAAGGTCAGATTCTGAAGCTGAAATCTTCTGACATCAATCAATGCTTAGGTTTTCCTGACCTAGGTCTGAAAAGTCTTGATGGAGTCAACACTGAAGAAGCCAAGAAGATAATGAGGTACAGAAGGAACCCTAGTCTGAAGGACATGAAGAAGAAGGAGTTCCCTAAAGAATTTGAGTTTCTCGCAGAGATTGTAGGCAAATGCATACTATGTAAAGACACTGCACATGACACTGTGAGTGATCAATAGCTGAAGATCATGTCTGCAATTGTTCTGAAGAAGCGTATCAACTTTGGGGTTATTCTGATTAACTAAATGTCCAAGTGGCTGAAGAGACCAGAGAAGAAGAGGTTAACAGGGAAACCACTCACTAAGGTTTTCCATGGAAGATTATTAAGAATCATTCTAAAGAAGAGGCTGAAGAACAAAATTAAGGATGATGAAGGTGAAGCCCTTAATAGCCATAAAGTGATGACCACACAGCTGTTTGCAAACTGGAAGAAGAACCCAATGGAGAACAAACGGCTAACACATGGCAGCAGCAGCAAGAGTGCTTCAAAGAAGAGGAAAGCTAGTGCCATAAAAGAAGAAGAGCGGGCACACTTTGAAGATTCAGTTATCCCAGAGCCCAAGTCTGTAAAGCCTTCGAAGAAGAAAGCTAAAATGGTGCAGAAGCAAAAGTCAGTTTCCCAAAGAAGTATATCTACTGAAAAAGAAAACGTAGAGTCAGAAGATGAGATGGGAACTGAGAGCTTCAAGGATGAATCTTAAAGGAGCAAGTCTGATAATTAAGAAGAAGCTGCAAGTCCTATGGCTAACTCTTAGAGTAGTTATTCTGCTGACAAGAGAGAATCTAATCTAAAAGCATTTAGATCTCCTAGTGCTGAAGTACCAAGGAGTTCATCTGATGGGTCAAAAGACGAAAGGTCTAAAGAAGAAGCATCTGTCACTCCTACTGCTGATCCTCAAGGAAGACTGTCTGATGATTCAAAGACTTCAAAGACTGAAGATGATGAAAGGTCTAAATCTCCTATAGCTAGATACCCAAAAAGAAGAAAGAGCAACAGATTGCGTGCTCAAGCTCTTTTAGAGAAGAAAGGAGAATCTTCTACAGCAATCATCAAACTAAGTGATGATGAGGCTGTATCAAAGGAAGAAGGTGCTAAGAGAAGAAGAATGAAGATGTCTGCAAAGAATAGCATCAAAAGGCTGAAGACTGCAAAGCTAGAAGAGGCTAATGAGTCTGAAAAGGCAAGCTCTGCTGATGATGAAAAAGGTGATGATTAAATGATTGAACAAACTAATGAGTCAGTTGAAGGAAGTCTACACCAGTCTGACTCCAGCTCAGATCATGAAGAAAGTAAAGAAGACTCCAATTCTGAGGATGACTTGCCAGAAGATTTACACATCCCTTGTCCTGTTCAACGCAAGAGGAGAATAGTGGTAGAAATTGATGAAGAACCACTAGATGCACTTCCAAAGAAATGGATTAATCATAGGAATGGAAGGTTGCATGTGGTGAAATTGACTGCATCACATCTACTCAACCATCGTGAAACTATAAAGCTAGACTCTTCAACCATGATCTATGATACTGAAATCAAGGATCATGATATAAGATGGTTTCATCCTCATATGCCATGGGCAAAGGCATCCCTCACTAGAGACAACAGCTATCTCTCATGGTGCTTCTCTCACCTACCTAATCTAGAGCTAGTGGCACAGAACTTTCCAAGGGTGAAGAAGTTTGCATTTCTGCTGATCAAAGACCAATCTCACTTCAAGGTCTATCGACATGCTGGAAATCATTACATTCCTTACGATTGTCGAGCAGAGTCAGATGGTAGAAGAATTCTATTCAAGTCTACAATCGTAGAATCTTCTCACTCTAGTCTTGAAGATGATCCAGATGAAATTGAGAAGCTGTACTCTGCCCAAGCAGCGTGGAACTCAACGATTTACCAGATTCTCACTACCTTTGAGAGTCTATCCAAAAGTGAAAATCATAGAGTCCAACCTGATACTCAGCAGGAAGCTGATCAACCAGCTGATCAGAAAGAGGATGAACAACATGATGTCAGACCTCCTCAAGAGCAAGAGCTTCAGAAGTCCTCAGAAAAATTGGTTGAGGAAATCTTTCTTATGGCTGCAGAAGTAAAGGACCTGTCAACAAAAGAAGACAATGAGTTGTCAAAAAGACTTCAAGCCAGACTCTCAGACATATCCCTCAAGCTTCAACTAAAGGATCAAGTACTTCAGAAAGCTATAAGTGAGCAGAAGGAAGAAGCTCTGCGAGTTCAGAAGGTTAATGAAGACCAAATCCTATCTCTCTCTAACACGATTGATAATCTAAAATAATCTCTCTCCCTCTAACTTGAGCTAAGTCAACAAGAACTCAAAATTGAGGTTGGCAACTCATCTCACCTGATGGAGCAGCTTATGTTAAATGTGGAGCAGCTGTCTCAAGTGATTAATAACAAAAAGGGGGAGAAAAAAAGACATCAAAAGAGACATCCAAGAGAGGAGAAAAAGAAGAGGCACTCAACGAGCAGACTGAAGTCTGAGAAGAAGAGAAGCAGAGGAGCAAAGAAGGCCAAGAAAGAGAAGAAGAAGAAAGCAGTAGCAAAAGCAGAGTCATCATCTAAGGGAGAGCCAAAGGATGATGACCCCATGAACACAGAGTTTGAGGGGGAGCCAGGGAAAGGAGTGCATGCAAATGAACCAAAGCCTGAGTAAGGTGGAGCATGCATCTGAGGGGGAGTAAAGGAAAGAAGAAAAAGAAGAAAAGAAAGATGAGTAGCAACAGAAGCTGATCAACAGACATTCTGGAGACATACATGGAGTAGAAAAGGTACATCTCTATCTAGTTAGGTATGTTCTCGATCCAGGATGTAGAGTGTCATAATTTATGTAAAGTCCATATTATTCATCAATGGCATTCATGAGTATCTGCTTTAGAAATACAGCTGCTCACTGTATATAAGATTCATTCATCTCATACATGTGCACTAATTGTTTTGTCATAATCAAATAGGGGGAGATTGTTAGGAATATTCATAAGAATGGTATTCCTATTTTATATGATTTGATTATGATATAAATGAATGAATATGCAAGTATGCTTGCATTGACAAAAGCTGTAAAGTCCTTTGATAGATGATAGGAATATATGTACAAGGATTTAGAATGAATTGATCAAATATGTTAAGTTGATCCTACATAAGCAAAACAACTTTGTAAAGTCCTTAAAAAGAAATGATGTACAAGGACTATAAATATAGAAAGATCAAGCTTGTTAGGTTGATCTTATACAATATAATAGATAGGCTTGTCTGGTCGTCGAGCACTACACCAGCATCATAGTCTGCCTGGAGAGACAAGGAAGACACGAGAACTATCAAGGACAAAATCGTAGTCTGCAAGGATAGTAGATCTCGGAGTTCGTAGTCTGTCGGGAGAAACGAGAAAGGATCGTAGTGTGTCGGGAAGAACTTTCTCAGAACCGTAGTCTGCTGAGAAAGTCACATTCAGAATCGTAGAGACAGCCTATCTATAAGCCGACTGAATGTCTGCTAGAGCTAAGTCAAGAATCGTAGATCACACTTGAAGTAGTGGAGTCTACGGATCTAATCAGAAGCAGAAATCGTAGTCGAGCCAGATCAGACGAGCACAGCAAGCATAAAGGAAAAAATCGTAGTCTGTCAAGATCTGATCTCTGAATCGTAGTGTCTGCAGCAACAAAGCTAAATCGTAGTCTACAGAACTAAGGCTTCCAAAAAGGTTGCTCACAACACTAAGGGAAGAATCGTAGTGTCAACACGATTCTTAACAGATGGGCACTCCTAGAATATCCAAAGCATAGAGCCTCTGGTCTAAGCTACAAAAATCCAAATTTTTTAATAGAATGTAACTCAATTTACGTTGACCAACAAAAGGGGGCTCAATACCCAAAAATCACTAAAGTTCAGTGGTCGACTTTGCATTTTACCCGATTTTATTAAGTCAATATTATGCAAAATGAATAGGTGGTTTGTGGGTCAAGGAAGAGTGATGAAATCCCCACCTTATCTTGTTACAGGTTTTGCCCTTAAGTTAAATTACAAATGAGAATGTACAAATAAAATAAAAAAATTATAAACAAATAAAATGTTCTAAAACTATGTGAATTATTGAAGATATAGACATTTGACGTACCTCAATCCTCCAACAATCACCATAGTTTATATTTGACAATAAATAAATAAAATAAAAATCTAAACATGATGTGCTCTATGTGAGTGAATGCATGAATGCGACAATTAGTTTTCTAACTAACAATAAAAACTAAAAAAAAATGAAACTAAACTACTATTATTAATTATTATTTTTCAGTTAAGATACAAAATATCAAGAAAAGAACAAAAATAATATTGTCTTTCCTCACTGTGATTCGCTTTGATAATCCTAAAAAATAAAAAAATAATATTAGAAATAAAAAAAACTAACTCGAATAAATAAAAATTAATTCTAGTCCCCGGCAGCGGCGCCAAAAACTTGATCTGATAAAAATATGTAACTGCAAGTGCACGATGTCAAATTAAAGAACTGACAAGTACGGGTCGAACCCACATAGACTAGATTAATTTTACTGTATCCGTAATATCTATTTTAGGTGAATTAGAAATAAAGATTGAGAATTAATTAACTATAATTAAACTAACTAATAACAAGGAAGTAATCTAGGAATCCGAACAGATTAAACAATAAACATAACAAATAATTCAATCTCTTCTATTTTTATAACTTTACTATGATTTTGATCTCCCATCCCTTTAATTTAGTAATTTTACAATTAACGTGAGCAAACATAGACTATGAAAATTTAATGATTAACTATAACTCATCAAAACTTCTTCGAGCAAGTATGGATTTTGAAAAACTCATAACTTAACAATAATATATCAAAACTTCTTAATTAATTTAAAATCACATAAGAACTATAAATACGAATGTATTTCAATAACGAAAAATCAATTAAACATAAAAGCATAAATAATAGAAGAGATAGAAAATATTATCATGAATAATTATTTAATTTCATCTTCATCCTAGATATAAAAAAATTAGCTAGATATGGAAAATAAATTAACTAACTAAAATAAAGAAAAAGAAATATAAATGAAATAAAAAAAAAACTCCCTTTAATTAAGGATCATCCAACGAACGTACAATAAAGAAATAATTTAATCTACTCCTACTCCTAACCTAAACTAATATAATACATTACAAATACGCTTCACTCTCTCTACAACAAGAGACCTATTTATAGGAAAAATAAATTTGTGTCATAGATTCATTGAACTTTATCTCTTTTGTTCTCTTTTATCCTCTTATTTCCTTCTTGGCTTCAATTTCTACATGGCAGGGGCGGAGGGAGGGGGGTCCCGTGGGGTCCACGGACCCCCCTGTCGTCGAAATTTTTTTATGTACTAGGTATGTGGGAGGGTCCAGCCTGAAATCCGATAATGGTGGGGGGTCCGGGATGCGCTGAGAAGAGAAAGAAAGGGGAAGAAGAAGAAAAGAAAATTAAAAAAATAGAAGTAAAATGACATCACAGGTACTCAATTTTTTCTCTATTTATACTTCTAATTATGTTTTTAAATATATAAAAGTAATTTTATTTTATATTTTTTAGGTTGTTGACCGTATTAATCAAGATATGGAGAATCGTTTCACTGAGACGAACACGAAATTGCTCTTGTGCATAGCATGTCTTGATCCTAAGAATTCGTTCTCCAATTTTAGTCTACCAAAGTTAGTTCGACTTGCAGAACTATATCCACAAGACTTTTTAATGGATGATCGAATGGAGCTTAAAAACAATTAAAGATGTGGATTTCTAAAATGAGAGGAAATGCAAGATTTTCTAAACTAGAAGATGTCGGAGAACTTGCAAGTAATATGGTTGAGGTGAGATATCACACTACTTTTTATTTGGTATATTTTCTTATCAAGTTGGCTTTAGTTTTACCTGTTGCGACTGCTAGTGTGGAACGAGTATTTTTTGTGATGAATATTGTTAAGACAGATTTGCACAACAAGATGGGAGATGACTTTCTCACCGACTGTTGGGTGTGCTATGTCAAGAGAGATGTTTTTGGTCGCATTGATAACGAAGTGATTATCTAACATTTTCAGAACATGAGAACTCACAGGTTGGATTTACCGCCTTTACCGTCCGAACTCCGAAGAGAGACTCCGTCGTTCTAGTACCGTTACCGGTTCAATAGTCAACAAATCTTAGTTGTATTTGTCATTATTTCTATTAAATTTGAACATAATATATTTTGAATTTTCTTCGGTATGTTTATATATATTTTGTGTTTCAATTTGTAATTGAATTTTTTTTTTCGATTGATTTTGAGGAACTAATTGAAATGTTGAATTTCTTGTGATTTAGGATTATGATTTTGTTAATTGTTTAATTACTTGTGATTTAGGAATATGAAAAAAAAAATCAACGAACTAAGAGGCCGTCGAAAAAAAAATTACATGCATAATCCGGACCCCCCCCCCCCCCCCCGGTGAAAATCTCTGGCTCCGCCACTGCTACATGGTAATATCCCATTAAGAGTCATTTTCTATATTTAAAAGTTAGAACAATTATCTTTTCCTTATTTGCCAAGATAAACATGACAAATCCAATATTGTTTCACCTCATTCTTTCTCATTATAGGATTCTTCTTGTCTCTTCCTTTCATGAATAGGAATATTAAATACTGATTGATCACCAAGATTTTAACTTTATAGTAACAAAATATTAAATAGTACAAAATATAATAAAACATATTAATTTAATAAACTAATATAATTAAAAAGACAAAATTAAGAATAATAAAATGTATGAATTATGTGTCTATCAACATGTTTTAAATGTTCTAAATTAAGTATCATCTTCGTGTTACTATTGCAGTTTATCAAATTGGAGTAGTATTATTGGCTTGATATTGAACTGGCTAAAAATTCTCACATTATTTTTAAAGTTAGAGTTTGGTGCACTTAGGTTGTATCAATTTTTTATACATACAACTGTTTCCTAATTTTTGCAAATGGATTTTTTAGTTATTTCAACCATGGTAAATAGTAGAGGTACTGGGTCGGGTTTGGAATGTTTGCAATAGATTTGGGAGGAAGAAGGGGACTGGACTACTGGAGGGGACAAGGTTTTATTACTATCAAGTATACCATGTACCTCGTGCTATCAACCTATTAGTGATGTTTGTATCCTTAATGCTTACACTATATTGAATAGAGTTAATGAGTTCATCAATTTATAAGTGGCATGTGTTCAGGTTAAATGTTTTTCAGTCATTGTACTATAGGTCAACTTACAAATGGATAACTGAACTTTTTTATCTTACAATCAACTACTGTACTCGATTTTTCTAACAAAAAGTTAAAAAAATCGTTAAAGTCTATTGACTTTAACGGAAATGCCACACAAGCAGCTTAGTTGTGAAAAAAAGCTTATGTGGCGAGAATTATCCTACGTGGCCTTGCTTATGTGGATTTGGACGAAAAAATTTAAAAAGAAAATAAAAGAATTATTTTTAAGTATAATATAAATTAAAAAATTTAGCCAAAAAAATAAGAAAATAAATAAATATATATATTTAATTATTTTTGTAATTAATATCAAATGAATTTTTATTTAATTCTTTACAAATATAATAATATAAATTAGAAAAATTTTCCAAAGAAAAAGAAAATAAATGAAATATATATTTAGTTATTTTTGTAATTATTATGAAATGAATGTTTATTTATAATTAATCCATTTATAAAACATAAAAACTAAAAATGTGCTAATTAAAATTAAGGGGAATATGAAATACATTTTGGAGAAAATGAAAGAAAATTATAATAAAATCATAAATTTATCAAAAACTACATATTAGAAATTAAAAACTAAAAAGAGTTATTTAGTTATTTTTGTAATTAATAACAAATATTTTTTTAATATAATTAATAACAAATATAATTGAGGAAATTATAAAAATTATAAAATTAAAAATATTTTAAAATTAAAAATCTTAACAAGTATAATTATTTAGGAAATTATAAAATATACATATTTATAAATTTGTTTTTACAATTTTTATTTATTTTATATACATACATATTTATAAATTTGTTTTGCCATTATATATATATGTATTTTTACTTGACAAATTAATGAATTATGTGTAGTAAAAATAATTTTTTAATTAAATTTTAAATTTTAAATTAGCTAAATTAAAGAGAGAAATTATGTGACACCCCAAAATAGGTACAATACCAATCCATTCTGAGTCGCCAAATACATGGTATAGAATTCAAATACAATCTTTTATATCACACGGTAGTACAAAATATGACCACACAACTGTGAGTGTCAATACAAATATGTAAAAAATATTAACATTCAAACTAAGTCCTCATTATAATTATTATCACACTATTTACTAGAAATAGTGAGGACTACTACTACTCTAACTCGGACCATCACTCTGTCCCCCGACTAGTTCCTGCGACATTCTCATTTCCTGAAGAGGACAATATATGAAAAGGGTAAGCTCAACTAGCCCAGTAAATAATATTATAACTAAGATAATAAAGAACAATTTATCTTTAGTCTTCAACAATTCAGATAAAATATTATTGACAACAAGTTTTAGATCAATATTCGCAGCGGAAATAACAATTCATTAGAAGAGTTAAGTAGAGAATGAAGTCACTATCTTCTATGATTTAAAAGTCCATCATCAATATTTTATCCCTGTAACATCAATCAATATACATCTTGAATCATATATTCATCTTTGCACTACAGGCCAAAGATATTCATTTGTATCACCAGTGGTCATGTTTATTTCAACACCTGTTCATCTTTGCACTACGGGCCAAAGATATTCATCAGGTAATCATTCATCTTTGCTCTACAGGCCAAAGATATTCAGTTATATCACCATTTAGGACTGAGGATGATGAAAAATAATATAAATAACAAATCCAGTGAGATAAAGGACAAAGATTAGGGATTCGTAATTTAGTTTATCCAAGTTCAAGAATATTCCATAATAATACTTTGTGGAACAAAATTCAAGAATGAAGATCAAAACTTGGATCCAATCAAATATAGGAACCTTAACAGGCAACTTGGACAAATAGAAGAAAATTTAATTTTTTTCGTGAATAGTGCCGTATACATGAATAGTGCCGTATACGTGAATAGTAACCCCGTCGAAAAAAGTAAGAATTTCATAATAAAATCCATGACAATATTTTGGTATAATGATATTGAAAGAATAATATCATTTACGAAAGAAAATAACATCCCTTACCTTAACAGGAGAGTAGTTTTGACCGAAATATCGAATATTATATGAACGAAAACTTGCACTGTTATCAACGCTCGAAGTATCTAAATACTCACAAAAAATACGCTCGATATTATATAGAGAGAATTTTCTAATTCTGGTGTGATTTTTCATTTCTAACTAAGCACCCTATTTATAGGAAAATGCCAGGACACCAAAATAGACTTTTGAAACCAACGAAGCATTTCTTCAAAGTTTGGCAGGTTGGCAGCATACCAAGATTGATCAAAGACTTTTCCACCAAAAATCCCACATGCTTTATATAATAAATAAATAAATATATATATATATATTAAAACATTTATTTTTGAAACTTCAATAATTCATAATAATAGCCCTTTTATCAAAAAAAATACAAATTCTATGTCTTTTTTATAGGAAATTTAATTCTCTACAACTTTGTAGAAGGAAGTGTTTCCAAATTTCCAACCGAAAATGACCAAAATTCACAAACGGATGATTTTCCACACCAAAAATACTGATAAAAATACCTCAGCACTAATTTCTTCTTTTATATCCACAAATAAATATTTCTTTATCATATAAATCAATAATTAGTTATTCACCCATAATATTACAGAACTACAATATTGACAACCAGGTCGTTCCCAAGAAAGAGGGGACCTTCCGATAAGGACTGACGCGCAATTAAATAACCCCTTCTAGATAGAACTTCTTTAGACATTGCCAATAATCCTATCTAATAATATTATTCAAATAATATGAATTATTGATTTGATACTTTGAAATACTGTGAAATGACAATTATTGAATCAATAATACAAAATATCAACGGTTGCAATTATTGAATCAATCATATAAAATATTAACGTAGCAATTATTGAATCAATAATATAAAATATTGAACAATAATTACTGTAACAATAATTGAGTAAGTGCCTTCTTACGTAAGAATCAATAATTCAAAATACTGTGCAATACCGTGTGCTACTGTGCAACAACGCGTATTACTGTATTTTTATCACCGGGTATTTCAACAGTTTAACGGTAACAGTTTTATCGTTATTTATAAAAAGGTTATTTCTGTCGCTTTCTATATCCGACAGTTATTCCGTTGTGGGGCTCACAAATGGTTGCGCCGTCGTACGAATATTCCCCGACAACAAGAATATTCCACGACCAAACGAATATTCTCCGACAACAATGAATATTTTATAACCACTTGCTTATTTAGAAATATTTGTACATTTCACCCATAACTTATCACATTTATCAAATCAACACCTTACTATTTCAAAATAATATATAAAGAAAATTAAATATTTATTTATAAAATTTGGGGTCTTAAATCCTCCCCTCCTTATGAAATTTCGTCCTCGAAATTGACGTACGTACCTGGTATGTCGAAGAGGTGAAGATACCTCGCTTTCATTTCCGATTCTAACTCCCAGGTCATTTCTTCAATAGCATGGTTTCTCCACAAAACTTTAACTTGAGGTATAATTTTTGAGAGTAGGACATGCTCCTTCCTATCCAAAATCTTAACAGGTACCTCCTCATACGTTAAATCTTCAACTATCTCGTCCGGTTCTAACTCAATAATGTGATTTGGATCTTTCACATATTTACGCAGCACGGATATGTGAAAAACATTATGAACACGAGATATGCTTGGAGGTAAAGCGAGTCTATAGGCCACATTTCCTACTCGATCAAGGATCTCAAATGGACCAATGAATCGTGGATTGAGCTTTTCTCTCTTGCCAAACCTCGTAACTCCCTTCCATGGAGCAACACGTAATAACACATGGTCCCCAACATTAAATTCCACGTCCTTTCGATGAAGATCCACATAACTCTTTTGTCGATCTTGTGCGATTTGTATCCGTTGCCGGATCATTTGAATCTTTTCCGTAGTCATACGTACTAACTCCGGTCTCAACAATGTTGCTTCACCCACCTCGTCCCAGCATACTAGAGAACGACACTTTCGTCCATACAACGCTTCGAATGGAGCCACGCCTATACTTGCCTGATAACTGTTGTTGTAGGAGAATTCCACTAATGGTAAGTACTTATCCCAACTCCCTTTGAAGTCTAGAACACAGAGTCTCAATAGATCTTCAAGAGTTTGAATAGTTCTTTCTGATTGTCCGTCCGTTTGAGGATGATATGCCGAACTGAATCATAAATCCGTGCCCATAGCTTTCTGCAAACTGACCCAAAATCGTGAAGTGAATCTTGGGTCACGATCCGAAACTATGGATACTGGCATGCCATGCAATCTCACAATCTCATTCACGTACATATGAGCAAGACGTTCAAGGGAATAAGTCTCTCGTATAGGCAAGAAATAAGCAGACTTGGTTAATCTATCAACAATAACCCAGATCGCATCTATGCCTTGAGAAACCTTGGGAAGACCCGTAACGAAATCCATCGTAATGTGTTCCCACTTCTATTTTGGAATCTCAAGTGGTTGCAATGGACCCTTCGGCACTTGATGCTCCGCCTTTACACGTTGACACGTTAAACACCTCGAGATAAACTCCGCGATCTCTCTCTTCATATTGCTCCACCAAAATGTATGTCGAAGATCACGATACATTTTAGTACTCCCAGGTTGGATTGCAAACGGTGTGTTGTATGCCTCCATCATGATTCTATACTTCAAGTCAGAATCGTTAGGAATACAAAGTCAGGAGTTGACTCAAAGTATTCCTTCTTCATCAATCCTTGCTTCTGGAATAGCACCTTCTTGCTCCTTCTTCCTCATATTCATCAGCTCCGGGTCTGTAGCTTGAGCAGCTTTAACTTTATCAATCAAAGTTGGTTCTACGCGTATACTTGACATCATCATGTGGGTCCCCAGAGTCTTGAACTCTATCTCCATCTTTTGTAAATCACACAAAATAGGCCTTGATAGCATCACATTCGTTCTCGCATATGATCTTCTACTCAACGTGCCAACTACCACGTTCGCTTTTCCAGGATGGTATTGAATGGTATGATCGTAATCTTTCAACAGCTCAAGCCAACGTCGTTGCGGCATGTTGAGTTCCTTTTGAGTGAAGAAATATTTGAGGCTCTTATGATCCGTATAGATCTCCACTTTTTCTCCAGTACAGGTAGTGTCTCCAGATCTTTAATGCGAAAACGACAGCTGCCAACTCTAGATCATAAGTAGGATAGTTCCTCTCATATTCTTTGAGTTGTCGCGAGGCATAGGCTATGACTTTCCCATGTTGCATGAGAACACATCCTAACCCTTTGCCCGAAGCATCGCTGTAAATAACAAATCCATCCGAACCAGATGGTATCGTCAGAACAGGTGCCAAAATAAGTCTCCTCTTGAGCTCTTGGAAGCTCTTCTCGCATTCCTCGCTCCAAACGAATTTTGTATCTTTCCAAGTCAACTAAGTTAATGAAGTAGCGATTTGAGAAAATTCCTCTACGAACCTCCGATAATAACCAGCTAAGCCCAGAAAGCTTCGTACTTCGGTCACCGACTTAGGTTGCTCCCAACTTTGTATTGCTTCAATCTTCACCGGGTCAACAGATACTCCACGTTTCGATACCACATGCCCAAGGAACGCTACTTCCTCAAGCCAGAACTCGCATTTCTTCAGCTTGGCATATAGCTTGTTCTCATGAAACTTTTGAAGTACCAGCTTCAAGTGGTGCTCATGATCTTCACGGCTTTTAGAATAGATGAGGATGTCATCAATAAAGACAACAACGAACTGATCTAAATATTCCTTAAATACACGGTTCATCATATCCATGAAAGCAGCAGGAGCATTAGTCAATCCAAAAGACATGACTAAGAACTCATAATGCCCGTACCGAGTTCTGAAGGCAGTCTTCGGAATATCCTCAGTTTTAATCTTCAGCTGATGATATCCAGAACGAAGATCTATCTTTAAAAAGAATTGTGCTCCTTGCAACTGGTCGAACAGGTCATCAATATGAGGTAGCGAATACCTATTCTTGATGGTGACATGGTTCAACTCCCGATAGTCAATACAAAGTCGCATACTCCCGTCTTTCTTCTTTACGAATAAAATAGGAGCACCCCAAGGAGATGTACTAGGACGTATAAAACCGATGTCTAGCAACTCCTGTAGTTGTACCTTTAACTCCTGAAGTTCAATAGGAGCCATTAGATATGAGGTTTTAGAAATGGGTTTTGTACCGGACTCAAGGTCAATAAAGAATTTAACTTCACGTTCTTGGGGTAGACCGGGAAGTTCTTCGGGAAATACATCAGGAAACTCATTAACAACGGAAATATTATTCAAATCTGACGTATTCTGGTTTAGATCAGTGACATGAGCTAAGAAAGCTTGACATCCATTTTTCAATAAACGAATAGCTTTATGACTTGAAATTACATTAATTAATTTTAGGGGTTTGGTTGTTTGAATTCGCACAACAGGTTGGTTAGGAATATGAAAACTAACAACCTTACAAAAACAATCAATTTTGACATGATATGTGGTTAACCAGTCAATTCCTAAAATCACATCAAATGCAAGTATTTTCAAAGATATAAGATCAACAGGTAGGGTGAGGGTAACAATTTGAGTCAAGCAAGATTTGTAAACTATGGATGTAACAAAGGTTTCTCCCAACGGAGTTTCAACAGATAAGTCAAAGTCTAATTTATCAGAAGTCAAGTTCAAACGTTGAGCACAAGCAGGTGAAATAAAAGAATGGGTAGCACCGGTATCTAACAAGGTGTAAACTTCGCAAGAGTTTATGATTAGCTTACCCGTAATCACCTCGTGTGGATTCCTCGCGTTTTGGGCTGTCACGACAAACGCTCTTTCAGGAACCACCGACTTTGACTTGTCCGAAACCGCCTTTGGAATCACCACCCCCGCTGGACTTAGTTTCGCTATAGGACAATCTCGAGCTATATGTCCTTCTTTTCCACAGTTATAGCATGCTTTGAATTGTTGTGGGCAGTTTGGGCTGATGTGTCCCTCTTTCCAGCATTTATAGCATACGACCGGTGGTCGTTCTCCTCCCCTAGAAACAGTTGATGCTGGTGCTGATGTCGATGTCTTCACGTTCTCATTGTTGTACCTTCTCTTCTTGAAATCTCCTCCTGATTCACTTTTTCTACTATCATGGCCACGATTACTACCGGAGTGGTTACCACTTTTGTCATGATACTTTCCTCCCCGCTGGTTGTCATTGTTCCGATGACTGCTGCCACCAATACGACCTTGGTTATTGTCCCTTGGTTGAACATAATCACTATCTCGTTCTAACAACTGGACCCTGTTTACTACATCCGAATATAGAGAAAATTTATGAAAATGAGGTATTGACGAATTTCGGGTTTCAAACCTCTCAGAAACATCCCCGTCATACGTTCCTCATTCTCCACCAAATGAGGTGCAAACCTGGACAACTCTGCGAACTTAGCCTCGTACTGGGACACAGTCATGTTGCTCTGTTCCAGTCTGATAAACTCTACCTCCTTCATATGACGAATACTTTCTGGAAAGTACTTGTCATTGAACAGTTTCTGGAACTCCTCCCAAGATATCTTAAGTGCGGCAGGCTTGGTATGCTTCACGGATTCCCACCAGTAATCTGCCTCTCCACGGAACATAAAGGTGGCAAATGGAACCTTCTGTTCCTCCGTGCATCCAAAGACATCAAATATCTTGGTAATTTGCTTAACCCACGTCTCCGCCTTGATCGGATCCGGCTTTTCCAAAAACTCTGGTGGTCCCAATTCTTTGAACTGCTTAGCAGTGACAATTCGCGTGTTGTAATTATCTCCACCTGTATTTTGCACACGAGTCTCCCTCGTCTGGTTTTGCATGAACTGCAAAAAGCTTCTAAACATCTCATCGTTTATAGTCTGATCAGTGTTATTTTCAGGATGAACATTGCCTTCCTGTTACACGTTTTCCTGGTTGGTGATTAAAGGTGTCTCCACGGTCTCATTCACTCCATTGTTAACATTCTCAGCTGCCATTCTCAAATACTGCCATAAAACAAGGGTTAATTAACAAATTAACATATAACAACCCTATGTTCCAAACGACCAATTAAATAACAAATAAGCTTAGGTAGGACACACTAGCGAAGGTTTTATTCGTCTCTCCCCTCCTAGTTCTATTCCCAGATTTTCGCCAGAGACCATATCCCTAAGCTCTGATACCAACTGTGACGCCCCCAAAATAGGTTCAATACCAACCCATTCTGAGTCGCCAAATACATGGTACAGAATTCAAATACAATCTTTTATATCACACGGTCGTGCAACATACGACCACACAACTGTGAGTGTCAATACAAATATGTAAAAAATATTAACATTCAAACTAAGTCCTCAGAACAATTATTATCACACTATTTATTAGAAATAGTGAGGACTACTACTACTCTAACTCGGACCATCACTCTGTCCCCCGACTAGTTCCTGCGACATCCTCATTTCCTGAAGAAGACAATAGATGAAAAGGGTAAGCTTAACTAGCCCAGTAAAGAATATTATAACTAAGATAATAAAGAACAATTTATCGTTAGTCTTCAACAATTCAGATAAAATATTATTGACAACAAATCTTAGATCAATATTCGCAGCGAAAATAACAATTCATTAGAAGAGTTAAGTAGAGAATGAAGTCTACTATCTTCTATGATTTAAAAGTCTATCATCAATATTTTATCCCTGTAACATCAATCAATATACATCTCGAATCAAATATTCATCTTTGCACTACAGGCCAAAGATATTCATTTGTATCACCAGTGGTCATATTCATCTCAACACCTGTTCATATTTACACTACGGGCCAAAGATATTCATCAGGTAATCATTCATCTTTGCTCTACAAGTCAAAGATATTCAGTTATATCACCATTTAGGACTGAGGATGATGAAAAATAATATAAATAACGAATCCAGTGAGATAAAGGACAAAGATTAGGGATTCGTAATTTAGTTTATCTAAGTTCAAGAATATTCCATAATAATATTTTGTGGAACAAAATTCAAGAATGAAGATCAAAACTTGGATCCAATCAAAGATAGGAACCTTAACAGGCAACTTGGACAAATAGAAGAAAATTTAATTTTTTTCGTGAATAGTGTCGTATACGTGAATAGTGACGTATACGTGAATAGTAACTCCGTCGAAAAAAATAAGAATTTCATAATAAAATCCATGACAATACTTTGGTATAATGATATTGAAAAGAATAACATCATTTACGAAAAAAAATAACATCCCTTACCTTAACAGGAGAGTAGTTTTGACCGAAATATCGGATATTATATGGACGAAAACTTGCACTGTTAACAACGCTCGAAGTATCTAAATACTCACAAAAAATACGCTCGATATTATATAGAGAGAATTTTCTAATTCTGGTGTGATTTTTATTTCTAACTAAGCACCCTATTTATAGAAAAATGTCAGGACACCAAAATAGACTTTTGAAACCAATGGAGCATTTCTTCAAAGTTTGGCAGGTTGGCAGCATACCAAGATTGATCAAAGACTTTTCCACCAAAAATCCCACATGCTTTATATAATATATATATATATATATATATATATATATATATATATATATATATATTAAAACATTTATTTTTAAAACTTCAATAATTCATAATAATAGCCATTTTATCAGAAAAATACAAATTCCATGTCTTTTTAATAGGAAATTTAATTCTCTACAACTTTGTAGAAGGAAGTTTTTTCAAATTTCCAACCAAAAATGATCGAAATTCACAAACGGATGATTTTCCACACCAAAAATACTGATAAAAATACCTCAGCACTAATTTCTTCTTTTATATCCACAAATAAATATTTCTTTATCATATAAATCAATAATTAGTTATTCACCCATAATATTACAGAACTACAATATTGACAACTAGGTCGTTCCCAAAAAAGAGGGGGCCTTCCGATAAGGATTTCTCCTTACTGGCGCGCAATTAAATAACCCCTCCTAGACAGAACTTCCTTAGACATTGCCAATAATCCTATCTAATAATATTATTCAAATAATATGAATTATTGATTTGATAATTTGAAATATTGTGAAATGACAATTATTGAATCAATAATACAAAATATCAACGGTAGCAATTATTGAATCAATCATATAAAATATCAACGTAGCAATTATTGAATCAATAATATAAAATATTAAACAGTAATTACTGTAACAATAATTGAGTAAGTGCCTTCTTACGTAAGAATCAATAATTCGAAATACTGTGCAATACCGTGTGCTACTGTGCAACAATGCGTATTACTATATTTTTATCACCGGGTATTTCAACAGTTTAACGGTAACAGTTTTACCGTTATTTATAAAAAAGTTATTTGTGTCGCTTTCTATATCCGACAGTTATTCCGTTGTGGGGCCCACAAATGGCTGCGCCGTCGTACAAATATTCCTCGACAACAAGAATATTCCACGACTAAACGAATATTCTCCGATAACAATGAATATTTTGTAATCACTTGCTTATTTAGAAATATTTGCATATTTCACCCATAACTTATCACATTTATCAAATCAACACCTTACTATTTCAAAATAATATATAAAGAAAATTAAATCTTTATTTATAAAATTCAGGGTCTTACAAATTACTGCCCATCTTCTTCTTTCTTCATATTCATGAATTCGTATTGTTCATCTTTTTTCATACCACCGACCAAAAATCAAATTCATAATAATCAACAAAGAAGAAGGGGAAAAACAGATCTGGACGAAGAGTATCGATTAACTATGGACTGGACGGAAGGGTCGCCGAATCGCCAGACCTACTCTCGCCTCCACCGTCGCCGCGTTTCTTCCTCCTCCGCTGTTGGTGGTCGTCCTCCCCTAGCCGAAAACCTCCGATTCAGTTAAGGTATTGATTAACTACGGACTGGACGAAAGGGTCGTCGAATCCGCCGGCACCCGCCGTCAAACCTACTCCCGCCTCCACCGCCGCCGCGTTTCTTCCTCCTCCGCTGCTGGTGGTCGTCCTCCCCTAGTCGGAAACCTCCCCTCCGACTCCACCAATCTGGAGCCAGTACCTGAAAATAACCCAAATGCAATTGTGGTGGAGGATTCAAATGAGAGGAAAAGAAAAAGAGGGACAAAATCTAAAGATAAGTTTTTAAAAGATGGAAACGAGATTGAATTGGTTAAAGTGAATCAGAATGGTGCTGTGGTTGATTTTGCATAATTAGGGAAATGTGGGTTTACAGAGGAGAGAAAAATAGGGGTTTATAATTTTTTAAATTATATTTGTAAATAATTAAATAAAAATTTATTTGATAATAATTGCAAAATAATTGAATATATTTTTTTATTTATTTTCTTGTTTTTTTGGCTAATTTTTCTAATTTATATTATTATATTTATAAATAATTAAACAAAAATTCATTTGATATTAATTATAAAAATAATTAAATATATTTTTCATTTATTTTCTTATTTTTTGACAAACTATTCTAATTTATATTATTATTTGTAAAGAGTTAAATAAAAATTTATTTGGTATTTATTATAAAGATAATTAAATATATTTTTCATTTATTTTCTTGTTTTTTTGGCTAATTTTCCTAATTTATTTTATTATATTTGTAAAGAATTAAATAAAAATTCATTTGCTATTAATTACAAAAATAATTAAATATATATTTTTATTTATTTTCTTGTTTTTTCTGGCTAAATTTTTTAATTTATATTATACTTTAAAATAATTCTTTTATTTTCTTTTTAATTTTTTTCGTCCAAATCCACATAAGCAAGGCCACGTAGGATAATTCTCGTCATATAAGCTTTTTTTTCACAACTCAGCTGCTTGCGTGGCATTTCCGTTAAAGTCAACAGACTTTAACGGTTTTTTTAACTTTTTGTTAGAAAAATCGAGTACAGTTAGTTGACTGTAAGAAAAAAAAGTTCAGTTATCCATTTGTAAGTTGACCTATAGTACAGTAACTGAAAAAACATTTAACCCGCATGTGTTCAAATAACAGAGGAATGCAGCCCAAATAAATCAAGCAACAATCGTCCTACTGAGTTAAATAACAAGCTGCAGAAATGTGTATCACAAACTATATCTTTTGATAATATGTCAATTAGTATAGTTGGTAGTTTAGGTAATGTGTCCTTTATTATAATTACCTATTTTGACAGCTGTAAGGTGTAATTAGTTTCTTTACCTGTTTAATTAGATATACATATATTGTATGTATAGTTGTGGAGTTAATATATAAAGAAAATTGATATTTTCACAAGTTAATTTGATATTTTTATGAGTGGGTCTCATTTTTAACTAAATCAATCATTTGTGCAGTAAATTAACTATATGATTTAGTTCTTATATCCAAATTACCCCCACTTGATAAATAACTAAACATCTAGTTGGTTAACTTTATTTGATTATTAACGTTACTCAATTGAATATAATATTTATTTATTTAATTATTATGATATTAATAATATTAATATTAATTTTAAGTATATAATTTGTTTCATAAAAATTTTAATTTAGTAATATCATATGATAATAGAAATTCTGAAAATAATTTTTTTTCTCTAGTGGGAGAAAGCCTTATATCCTAATTTTTATGTGTAAATAATTTTTCTCACTTATTTTCTAACTATTTTCTAATTATTATTAATATTATTACTATCATAATAATTAAATAAATAAAAGTTGTCTTCAATTGAGTAACTCTACTAATCAAATAAAGTTAAGCAACTAGATGTTTAGTTATTTATCAAGTGTGAATAATTTGGACATAAGAACTAAATCCTATAACTAGTTTACTACACAAAGGTTTGGTTTAGTTAAAAACTAGATACAAACCCGCTCGTTGCGACGTGATTATTCAAATTTTTAATAATAAATGTGTATGTACAATTAATAAATTAAAATATAATAAGAAGATAGTATATTATTGTGCGATGATCAAATTTTACACAGAAAAACAAATGAATATACATTATAGGGGATAGTGGTGAGAGTTTGCCGGTTTGTGCATTACACTCTAAGTATGTGACTATTACTTTTAAGCTAGTGGCAAAGTAAGTGACCTCAACTTGTGGACAAATCATTTTTTCTACTCTTCCCTTTTTCTATTTTTTTCCAATTTTTCTTGACCAAAACGTAGCCAACTGATTTATTTTCTCCGTCCTTTACTACTTTTGTATTTTGTTTACTGCAAAGAAAGGGTTGCCTCAACTTAACTTTTTACAATCCATAACAAAAAGAGAAGAAAAGGGTATGCGAAGGTTTAAAAAATCTCTTTAAAATACAATTTTTTGTATGTATTTCCGAAAAAAAAATTAAAAAAAAACCACAAGTTTAATTAATGGAATATGTTCGCTATTCAATTGGGAATACTATCCCTTTTGAATCTTCTAATCAAGAAAAATTTATGCTGCCTTCTGAAGTCAGGAAAGCAATATACCCAAGAGTACTACTTAAAAGGTAAAATATCTTAGTCTGCTAAGTGTATTCAGGACAGCTTTAGTCTGGCAATCTCTGAATATATAAACACAGCCGGGCGGCTTATTAGTTTTCGGTGTCAGTCCTGTGTAGCTTGCCGGGGAGTTGTCCCTGTCGACGGCGGTCAATGAATGTTATCAATAATAGGTTGGTCTTTTAATTTTTTTGGGTCCTAGGATTAGTATAAATACATCATTGTACTCACTACAGAGAATCCATTAATTGATAACATCATAAGCCCCTTTTGATCTTCTCTCTTCTCTTTACAATTTATAAATAAACGTCAATACTGCTAAGTTCAATTTTTCTATCATGAAAGATATTACAGAGCCTAGTTGATATCAAATAAAGTTAAGCAACTAGATGTTTAGTTATTTATCAAGTGTTAATAATTTGGACATAAGAATTAAATCCTATAATTAATTTACTACACAAAGATTTAGTTTAGTTAAAATGGAGACTCACTAGTGAAAATATCAAATTAACTTGTGAAAATATCAATTCCCACTATAAATAGCTCTTGTAAATGCTCTAAGTTTAATAGAATGAAAATACAAGTACATGAATGAAAAGTCAGGTAACGGTTTCTACCGACCCGTCTAGTGACCGGTTAATTTTTTATTTTTTATTTTTTATTTTATGACTCTTAAATAATTTATAATATTTATTAAAATTAAAATTTTTATAAAATTCAATTATTTAGGTGTCATTTAGATACATGTAAAAAATAAAATTACATAAAAAATTTGAATTCTAATAAATATTATAAATTATTTTGGAATCATAATAAAAAAAAATTACCGGCTCGGTATAAACCTGTCCCCTAAGAAGGACTCGTGTATGAATTGTTGTTCTAAAAGTTAATATGGTATCAGAGCATTCATCGATTCTTCAAGGTTTTCGATTGTTCATTCTTCTTTCAAAATCAATTGATTTCGATTGAGTATAAAAGAATTGGATTCTGTTCTTCGATTCAGTTCATTGATCTTGTTTATCAACTTTGTTTTTTGCAATCTAAATTATGTTCTTCTGTGAATACTAGCGTTTTCAGATTTCAATTTTTCAGATATTTTCAATTCAGTTCAGAATTTTCTTCTTTAAACAACTGTACATCCCATCAATCATGGTGGTTTCTGCCACTAACAACAATCAATCCAATGTTGGGGCCAAGGAGTTCATTTGGATCTGGAAATGGTGGAAATGGAGCAGAGCTGGAAATGGTAATGGACAACCAAATTCATAATGGACAGTCAGTTCATAATGGTGACGCAGGTGCGACTAACAACTTATTACTGTGTCAATTGAATCAAATGCACAATTGCACATCCCATGTGTTTACACACTAATGATCAACCAGGTATGCAATTAATCTCAAAGAAATTGACTGGTTCAGATAATTTCAATCCATGGCAACGATCAATGGCTATAGCTTTATCTGCAAAGAATAAAATGGGAATAGTTAATGGAATTGGTTAAATACCAGCACGCACCTACTTCACCTATTTTTGCACAGTGGGAACATGTGAACGATATGGTTACTTCTTGGATCCTAAACTGTGTATCAGATGAAATCGGCAATAGCATGAATTTTATTCAAACAACCCAGTCAGTTTGGAAAGAATTAAAGGAGAGATTTTCGACTGTTGATGGTAATCAGATTTATGAATTGTTAAAGGACTTACATTCAATATGACAAGGAAAAGCATCTGTTGACTTCTATTATCATAAAATGAAAGGGATTTGGGATGAATAAATACTTTGGAAACCCCTCCTGTTTGCACATGTGGAGCATCCAAAATTTTAGATGAACAAGACCAGAGAAAGCAACTCACAGAGTTTCTAATGGGGCTAGATGGTAGCTATGCCAATGCAAGGGGTCAAATCCTCATGATGCAACCATTACCTAGTGTGACTCAAGCTTTTGCTCTAATTCGGCAGGATGGGAAACAAAGGCAGGGTTATTATGTACCTAGTCCTCATAGTAGTACTACAATGATGGTCAACAGTGGTTTTTCTGGAAAACAGAAACAGATAATTGGCAATAGTATGGATGATTCAGTTCACGACATCTCTGGTTATGCCAATATTGCTACAAATCCAGATGCTTATGCTTCAAATTCAGCCACTTATGCTTCAAAGCCAGCTGCTTATGCCTCAAATTCAGCCACTTATGCTTCAAATCCAACTGCCTATGCTTCACATTCATCACAATCTCAACACTCTGATGTCTCAAGGCCTACAAGAGATGGCTGGTGCACTTATTATAACAAAGAAGGTCACATAAGGGAAGAGTGGTTTAAACTCGATGGATATCCACCTGGGCATCCTGCTGCAAAATGAAATGAGACTAAATCTCAAACTTATAATAAATTTCAGGGACAGAACAATTATGCCTACAAAAGAGGTAACTCTTACTCTTCTGGAACTGGTTTTAGGCCTCAGCCTCAATCTGGTCATAACAGTGCCAGGGCAATGCAAGTTACTTCCAACATGGGAGAGGAATACAACAACAGTCCTGATACTATCCAGCATTTACAAGCTCAAATGGATCAACTTGTCACTATGATTGGGAAAGGACATGACAGTCCTGAGGACCATATAGTTGGTATGGTATCTTCATTTTCTTATTTTGCAAACACCAACAGAAATGCATGGATAATTGATATTGGAACTACACACCATATGACAGATTGTAGAAATCTTTTTCATTCTCTTAATAGTCTCAATTCACCTATTCTTGTGAATTTGCCAGATGGTAGTGATATTTCTGTCGCACACACTGGATCCATATATCTCACTCCCACTATTATTTAACATAAGGTCCTCTATATACCATCCTTTACATGCAATTTGTTATCTGTTAGCCAACTCATATCCGAGTCTTCATTGTCTATTTGCTGATTCATGTGTGCTACAGGACCTGCACCAAAGACAAACAACAGCAATTGGTGATTTGTCTAAAGGTTTTTATCTCCTTCATTTTCCTTCCATTGGTGCTGCTAATGTCACTCAAACTACTTCCCACTCTTTGGCAATTGACATCAAAGACTTGGACACGTACCTACTCCTATTATCAATAAAATTCAAGTTTTGTCTGCCTTGCTCAAAGGAAAAGAGTGAAATTGTCCTTTAGCCAAGCAAATTGCTTAACGTTTTTCTTCTAGTTCTAGTTCTAGTTGTACTCGGCATATATTTGAACTTGAATGGTTGTCGGTATTTTGTCACTGTTGATGACGATTTTTCTCGAGCTATATGGACATTTCTTGTTTCTACCAAACAAAATGTTTCTAAAATTCTACAACATTTTATTCGATCAGTTTATTCTCAGTTTAACAAGATCCCTAAAACTTTTAGGAGTGATAATGGTAATGAGTTCACTAATCAATTCATTAGTGGCATTTTATCTGAACATTGTATTTTACGTCATACTTACATGTCCTCGAAACACCACAAGAGAATGGTGTGGCAAAAAGGAAACATAAGACTCTTGAACATGTCTAGAGCTATTAAGACTTCAAAGCGGTTTCCCAAAATCGTTCTGGGGAGATTGTATTTAGCTTCTACCACTTATTTGTTGATTAGGGTTCCCACATCTACTTTACAATTTAGAACTCCCTAACAGCATTTTTAGTTTAAAAAAAAAAAAATTGGTGGAAATATGAAATTTCAAATAACAATATAATTATTTTACATCTCAAGTGCACAGCATCTCAAAATACAATGTATTTGACAATATTTTTCAGTCATTTTATGTAATAACCCATATTTTTTAATTAAATATTAATTGATTTTATTTTATAAAATTGTATTTGAATTGGAAAAGGTAAGTTACTATTTTTTTTCTTTTCTTCCTTATTTCGTTTGGAAAGTTAAATTCTTTTAGTAGATAATTAAATAATTGATTAAATTAAATTTGAGGAGTCCATTAGGGTTTTGGTAAATCTTATATTGATTCCTATTTATGTTTAAAGAGTGGAGGTGTAACCCTAATATTATTCTAATTTGATTAATTAGTTGAATTCCTCAATAGAATATTTATACACACTGCAGCCTTTTAGAAAAATCATAATTAATTCATCCAATGTCGCAATTGAGTGAATCCAAAGCCTATTTCTTTAGTTTTTCATCCTCTAAAATTTTGAAGAAGGAAGAAGTTGAGGCAATTTTAAATCGTCAAGAGCATATTATGAGGAGGAAGACAATCCCATTTGTTAAAGTTTTTATACAAAAATCTTTCGGAGCGAGAAGTTACTTGGGAGGTAGAAGAGACTATTCGACAAGAGTATCCTCACATCTTTGATGTCATGTAAACCTTTGTTCCTCTTTTGATTCTAGGGCCGGAATTCTTTGTAAGGGGAGGTAATGTAATAGCTGGAATAAAATAAAATAAAATAACCAAATGAATTGAATCAATTTAATTTCAAATTATTTAAGTTTGGGCTTGTCAATATAATTGAGCCCAATTTTAATTGTTGGGTTTAAAAAAATTTATAATAAGCCAAATATTAATATATTAAGATTAGGGTTTCCCTAGGACTAATATTGCCGAAAGCAAAAAAAAGGAAGAGACAGAAAAGGGAGAGAACAAAGGGGACGAAATTTAAAAGACGGAGAACAATATTATTAAAATTTCAGTATAATCTCATCTTCCGAAGGTAATTAAATGGTTGTGTTTTGAATACAATATATGTGTATATAAAGTCAAGTGTCGTTAGTATGATACTGTAATTGCGAATAGATTTCTGCTGAAACATTGGTTTCTTTTATGAATAAGGATATGCACATGTTAGCTTCTTTTATGAATAAAGATATGCACACATGTGATATAATATTTGTGTTGTACTGTACTTTGTGTATATCACTTTGTTTGCCATCTTTATATGGAGTACATCATAGCAGGTTACTTAATTACACCTAATATTATTATAATTATTAATATTTGCCATGCTCTTATATATTGAAACATTGCAAATAATTAGTGTTATGACTGTCGACGTCGGGAAAAAATTCGTAGGTCGAGTCACAATCCGGATCTTTCTCTCTTCCTAAGTTATCTCTACCCTTACTCTTTTATTTGCGAAAATGGTTTTGAAGGGTTTTTTAGGAAAAAAGCCAACATGTATCATGTCAATGATTGAACGTTTTACAGAGTCGCTAGTTGGTAGATTTGAAATAGTTGTACTAACTCAACCGAGTTTTTTTTGAAAGAGGCTCAATTGCTGGACACTGTCGAAACTTGATCTTTGAAACTGAAGTTTTGAATTTGGGGGCTTGGTTAAGTGTGGGGAAGGTGTTAGGCACCCCACAACTTCCGTAAAAATACGGTACCGCATCTTTTCAATATTTTTCTTAAAAAACTGAAGTGTGTGTGTGAATGCTGTTTGAAAATTAGGCCTATGTTTGATTGAAAACATGTCTATGCATCGTTGAACCTATATACAAAGGGTTTGATTTGATTTGCAAAAAGTCTTTAATTTGATTTGCAAAAGTGTTTGATTTGATTTGCAAAAGCTTTCTTTTTTCGATAAGATTATTGAAGTGATGTTTTGAAAGAAGGTTTTCAAACCCTTACGCTAACATAGGAATTGAAGTATATCGATACTTCAGTTTTATCTTTTTAGCCTTTGGGCTCAATTTAAATGGTGATTGTCGGGCTGCGAAGTATTCTCAACCACAAAATATATACAAGTGTCGGTCTTCTCATGGACATGACAACCATTAGAGTGACTCTGACACTACAAAGCACATTTTTTCACTATGTTGAGACCTTATGTGACAACCCGAGAATTTATAAGATTTTAAATGATTAAATAAAGGTTAAGCAATAAGATCTAGACTGAAAATAGAGTATGGATTTAAAAATTTTGTGAATGAGTTATATGGTTTTGTGTATTGTTTATAAATTTATTTAACATATAAAGATAATTAAGTATAAAGTCTTGTAACCAAATATATATATTAGGTATGAAAATTAAATAACTTAAGGGTTATAATATGTTAGGATGTTAGTATTTAAAATTTTTACTAACCTAAGAGATTAATTTTATTATCTCAATTTATTAATTTTATTAAAACAAGTCTAATTGGGTTAAACAATTAAATATATTTGAGTAAGAAATTAAATTACAATTGAGTGAATAAAAACCCTAATTAAATGATTAGGGTAGAATATAATTCAAAGTAGTGGAATATGTTAATTTACATAGCACAACTATTTTATTAAGCAAGTCCAAAAGAATTAAATTGGAGCCCAATCTTTTAGCCAATTGAAGAGGGGTATTTTGGACCTTTAGTAAAGTTAAATATTGTAATAAAAAACAAAACAAAAGTTGGGAGAAGAGGCCACATGGCCGGTTATAATGAAGGAAAAGGAGGGGGAATGTAAGTAATGATTACTTACTTTATTAGGTGAACAACTCTTCACCAACTCCCTTATGTGTCAAAGCATTCCTTTTAACACCTCATTTCTCCAAGTGTGCAAGCAAAGCTTTAATAAGAAACAAGAAAGAGATTGGGAGATGAATATTGATATATTAATTATATCTACACACTTTACAAACAACCAAAATCATTTCATTCTCTTTCATCCTTTATTTCTTTTCTCTTTCCTCATAAGATAGCAAAACAAAGCTAGAGAGAGAAAGTCAAGTGAGATTTCGGCAGCCTTAGAGAGGTAGAGAGAGTGCTTTGTGTGTTCATAGCTCCTTAATCAAATTATAGAAAGAAGAAGAAAGAAATCAAGCAAAGGTATAAGCTTTAACTAATTTATTCATTTTATTTTGTGTATTTTCAATCAAAACTTGGATCTAAGGTTTCAAAACTCCAAAACCTTATATCTACATATATATAAGTATGTTATGTGTAGATTTATTATTTTTGATGATCAAAAGCAAGAAAAAGGAAGCTATGTTTTAAAAAGTTAGAAAACTATAATTTTCTTAGCCTTGATTATGTTTTGCTTGGATTTGGTGAAGGTTTGATGCAATAGATCATGGATCATGGTAGATCCATGAGTCTTAGAGGTATTAGTATGTATTATGATAGTTTATGGTGGTTAATGTTTGATAAATCAATATATCATGAAAGTTTTCTTACAAAACACAAAGATTATAAAATCAGATTTTTGAGAAAACAGAACATGATATTAAAACGACCATATATCTTATTGTGTTTCGAATTTTTGAGTGTGGTCAATTTCTGGAGTTAGATCTAGAAGTCTTCTAACTTTTTCAAGTGGAATCACTAAAAAATTCCATGTATATTTCTGTCGGGACAGTTTTTAGCAAAGTAGGAAAAATCTGAAAAACGACAAAAGTAAGCTGTCCAGATTTTTGAAGGGCAGTTTCGGCCACTTAATTTGTGTAATAAATTCTGGCCTTTTGGGAGATGAAAATATATGAGATGAAGTAGCTTGTGTCCAAAAATGAGCTCATTCCGACTTAAATTGAGCAAGTTATGACTATTTCAATATTTGTATTTTTTCGACGAAAATTGCTATAACCGGAGTTGTATAACTCCGATGGCAACGAAATTTAAATTGAAGGCTCGCTGATAATATGTGTAAGATCCCACCAAGAGTTGTGAATTTTTGGAGTTAAGCGTGAGGTAGCTATTTTCTTAAGGAATTAACTAAAAATGGATTTTTGAAAAATACTTAAGTAAGTTGAAAAATTCCAAAAAAATACTTTTTGTGTATGGAATATATGTATATATGATTGGCCAAAGGATAAAAAATAATAAGTTGTTTTGGTATTTTCGTGAAAAAGGAATTTCAGCTTCCTGAAATGAACATTTTAGGTTGCTGAAATTGAAACTGAAATGTCAGGAATAGGAAACAGTTTGGTTTCAGCTTACTGAAATGGGATATTAAGTCTCTTGAATAGTAAACAGTTTACCGAAGTTATAATAATAATTTATAAATGAACGAGTAAGTGTTAAGTCTAAGGTAGTGCAATCGTACCCTTTAATGGTTGATGTATAGTAGCTGGGCTAAACGACTCCTTCATATGGGGAAGGTATCTACTAGTTAGTAACCGATCTAACTCACTGTGAAAATAGTGTAGACGAGACGAAAACTAATTTGTTAGTTGTTTGTGGGAAACCACTCAGTATACTATATTGAATACTATTAAAGACTCGATGTGTGCTAGGTTTAGACTTGTGTATATGTATAGTATTAAGGTTATCTAATATTTGACTATGAGTTTAAATGTTAGATAGTTTACTTATAAGGTATGTTATGCTAATTGAAAGATCAATCTTATAACTGATAGGTCTTTCCAATAAAGTGATTAAATTAGATTGCGTAGCAGTAATCGACGGTTCAGGCAAGTTTCCTAACTCAAACTTGAGTTGTTATTGTAAAGCATGTTCGTGAATAATTATTGTTGATTATTCATATCTATACTGATTATTGATTCGCACGTTGTATATATTGTATATATTCATCAGGTATGAAAGGCTGATCACCTTCATTACCATATTGTTCAGTTGAATTTATTCATGTTTATTGTTGGCTATTCAGCATTATTGATTCATGTTCTTTCACAATTCTTATATTGTTGAAAGTTTGTCAGATTATTATTCTTTTCAACCATGATATATCTTCTTTTGAACTTAAACTTGCTGGGCAAACTTATTGCTCACCCTTGCTATATTGTGATAAACATTTCAGATTAAAGAAGAAACTTCGGACACAGTCAAAGGCAAAGACAAGTTCCAGGATGGAATTATTATACGGTTAAAATGGTAATAGTATAGGATACAAATGACATTGTATGTCGTGTAGGATATTGAATGCATGTATTAAGTTAAGGTTACAGATCTTGGGAATTATGTTGTAAAAGTTATTGTATAAACAATTTATGTTTATATCTTCCGTAATAGTTATAGAAATGATGTATCGTAACGTACCAGGTTCGAGGTTCTGGGGACCCGAATTTGGGGCCGTCACACCTTATATCCAGATAACCATTTTAAGGTCTTTTGTATGTACATTTTTACAGAAAAACTGGTAGGGTGCATTTGTAAAGTGAAGTTTTTCCATCGTGTGAATCAGATTCTGATCAATTTGATCGTGAATCCCACGATTCCTAGGCTCACATATAAGTAGCCAATAAACCTGCACAGCTCAAATTTGTACAGAAATAGATATATATCCAAATATCGCCAGAACCAAGGATTCATTCAGTAAATTCTGGCTCGCACATGGCCGAAGCGTCTCGTTCCCACTAGATAGCGATCTAAGGGACCGCGAGGTTGCTTTTATAACTGAAACTAGAAAAAATGCTAGATTTAAATAAATCTCAGTCATTCTAGCTTCCCAGTTTTGTCTGTACCTATTTTGAACCGTTTGAAAGCTAGAGTTGGCGAGATTTAAATAAATCTAGTTTGCCCGCAGATATGTCAGTACCAATTCATATCAAATGAATATTTAAAGCAACAATTTAATAAAAATGAGTAAAGCAATATATATACAATTATATATACGAAAGCTGTAAAGGGCGATGGGTTTTCACACCGGTGCCCGGATTGAAATTAATATATATATATATATATATATATATATATATTTGTAAAAGCAATATAAAAGCCACAAAATGATCCAGGCTGGACAAGATTGAAATATATATAGAAAAACAGTAAAAAGGCTGATAGGTTTTCACGCCTGTGCCCGAACTGAAATATAAATATATAAATATATATATATATATATATATATATATATATATATTTAAATGTAGACAGAAAAGTAGTCAAACCAAGACTGGGAAGATAACCCAGTGTGGTGAATGGAGCAAAAATAGTAAAAAGGCCACAGAATAAATCAGGCTGAACTGGAATGTAAATGTACAAAAAAGTAGTCAAACCAAGACTGGGAAGATAACCCAGTGTGGAGAATGTTGCTTATATATGCATAAATATATATATAAAAGCAGTAAAAAGGTCACAGAATGATTTAGGCCGAACTGAAATATAAATATATATATATAGACAGAAAAGTAGTCAACCAAGACTAGGAAGATAACCCAGTGTGGTGAATGTTGCTTATATATATGCATAAATATATATAAAAGCAGTAAACTACCACAGATTTGACATCCGGGCTTGACGGAATTGAAAAATTAGTACATATACAAGTAAATATATACAAAAAAAAGCCAAACCCGTACTGAGAAGATAACCCAGTTCGGCGAAGTTGCTTGTAACGAAGATGCAAGTAAATATAACCTGCTGGAAGCGACGGATCGTCAATCCGAGTTGTAAAAATGCCAGAAAATGCGTTTAGGTACTAAAATATACCAAAAGTTAACAAAAACGGCCACAGAACTGAGTTCCGGGTATATTTAGAAAATGAAACTTGATATGCAAGTGCAAAACAGTGTAAAGAAGTAATATGAACTTGTTGATCGTCAAAATACTCACAATAGACTGCTACATGGGCTTTTTGCCAAATCGTAGATTTTAAATGTCCATTTCTACCGGTTAATTTCTGATATGTGGTAGTATGTGGGTATATCTACGTGTTAGAGTGAAAAAATTTGGGTTTGGAAGACAAAAGTTTGGTTGAGAAACGAAACGGGCAGGGCTCTAGAACGATTTCTAACATAAAAATGAGCTGGGGGTGCACTTTTATATATAGACCAGGTGGAAGCAGCTCTATCTGCCACTGCCTCCACTCTACCTGCAGCTCCATGTGGCAGGTAGAGGTGGTTAGCCTCATTGCCTCAAAGTACGTGCACTCGAGCAATGCAAGGTCAGATTCGAAACTTTCTAACTTTTGATCGGAGCGTCCGTTTGGGGCGTGCTATATCTTTCCGAAAATCCCTCGCCGAGAGTGTCGTAATGACATAGGATTTAACTCTTTTCAAGTCCAAAAAGACGGGTTCATAACCGGGTCTTCGTTTTCTCGCAGTTTGTCCGTCGAGTTGTCTTGCGCTGTTTTCACACGGGATCACCGTTATGGTTCTTTCTGACCTTGGTGGCATCAATTCGGCTTGAGTTTGACCGAATCGGCTTCAAGTTGGCAAAATAACCATTTTGCCCTTCCTGGGGTTGCCTTTAGTACTGACATGGTCTTCGGCTAATTTTCTGGCGTTATTTTCGAGGTTTGGATCCCAGCCGATTCTGTTTGTCCTCAGGGTTGTCTCTGAAGCTGATTTGGTCCTTCCAGGTTTTCCTCTGGAGATGTTGTGAGGCATCAGGATTGTTTTCGAAGTTGATCTGACCTCCCAGGTTGAGACTGGGGTTGACATGTACCTCCTGGGTTGAGACCGGGGTTGACGTGATGCTTCGGGTTTGTCTCTGACGGTTGAATTGGCTTCCCAGGGTTATCTCTGGGGCTGAACTGGATCTCTCGATTGTGATCGGGGCTTAATTGTACCTCCTGGGTTACGACCATGGCTGAATTAATTTCCTGATATTAAGACCGGGGTTGATCTGATGGCCAGGTATTGAGACCGGGGTTGACTTGATGGCCTGGTATTGAGACCGGGGTTGACCTGATGGCCTGATATTGAGATCGAGGTTGAACTGATGGCCCGATATTGAGACCGGGGTTGAACTGACGGCCCGATATTGAGACCGGGGTTGAACTGACGGCCCGGTATTGATACCGGGGTTGAACTGATGACCCGATATTGAGACCGGGGTTGAACTGATGGCCTGGTATTGAGATCGGGGCTGAACTGACGGCCCGGTATTGAGACCGGGGTTGAACTGATGGCCCGGTATTGAGACCGGGGTTAAACTGATGGCCCGGTATTAAGACCGGGGTTGAACTGATGGCCCGGTATTGAGACCAGGGTTGAACTGATGGCCCGGTATTAAGACCGGGGTTGAGTTGACGTCCCGGTATTGAGACCGGGGTTGAGTTGACGTCCCGGTATTGAGACCGGGGTTGAACTGATGGTCCGGTATTGAGACCGGGGTTGAATTGATGGCTCGGTATTGAGGCCGGGGTTGAACTGATGGCCCGGTATTGAGACAGTGGTGCCCCCAAATTCAGACCGCCATAGTCTCGAATTCGGTTCGTCACGTTCTAATTTCTAAGACAATAACAATATCTCGCGCAACGAAAATACACAAATACGAATAGATTACATTTATTTGATATAATCATTCATGTCCCAAGGTTTCGTAACTTAAACATCTTACACATAGTTTAAACATAACTTAAACTTAACTATTATAATAGAATCTTATTACATCAACATAAGGGTTCTACATAAATAACAAGCTACTCCGTAGCCTTTCCCTTGTCAGTGGCCGAGGGTCCGCCTTGCTCTGTCTTAACTGAAATATTTTTAGGAAAAAGCAAGAATGAGCAACGAGTTTGCTCAGCAAGTAATATAACAATAAGGGTTAATATAGTTTTCAATTTCCCAAGGGTATGATAATAAGTGATAGTTCAAGAATAGCAAGAAGTACCAATAGTTTTCAACAATAGTCGCTAAGGACAGAAAGATATCAATAAGATTCAAGGTTTAACCTTTTCACATTTCAAGAATAATGAATACTGAGCAGTCACTAAGGACTATGAACTTCTACTAGAATTAACAGTAATATAATGATAATCCAATAAAACAAGTACAACAGCTGATCAGCCTAAAGTACCCAACGTTATGCATATCGTTCAATCGTACTCAAGTGCGCACGTCGGTCCCCCGATAATATATAGTTTTCCCCTTCAAGAGGGTTGTTCATCTCAGTCAATATAAGATTCCGCACCAATCAATTGGTTTGGATCGCTTTTCAAATTTATGATATAGGTCTAGCCGAATCAAATGGCATAGACCGCTCTTTCAGTGTATATAAGAATAATTATAAGTTCAAAACTCAAGATTAAGGTTTGAAGAATATAAATCGACTTTATCATAGCCACGAAGTATTTAAGTCATAAAACATGAATCGTAATTCCAATAGCTTACTCGTACAACAAATAATAGTACAAGCTCAATACATGCTCAATAAAGAGTAGGGTTGGAGTACTTGCTTACAAGATTCATTGAATAAAGTAAATGCAAGGGTTTAGGATACTTGCCTTAAGCGTAGTTTATCAACCTTTAGCTTATCAATACTTCGATCTCCTATCGTAATATAGTTACGTATATATGTATCTCATTAGTTACATAAGTCGAATACATATACTTGATATGAACGTTTATGCACGTACATACGATCCTATCTTAGTCGTATGATCCTACACGTATGTCATTACATACCTTACATATACTTAACACATAATTAGTTTGTTAAGACATTATAGAACTAAGTAACATAGTTATACCACGTATAGTAATCATTTCACTTAATCGATATCATCTTTACTATCTTTAGAATTCCTTTTATAAGTTAAACATCTTCATAGCATGTCGTTATCACATATCAGTACCACTTAGACTTTGTTTAGCAGCTTAGAGTATTATTATAACTAACTGACAAAATCAGAAAACAAGCAGAATACTTTAGACTAGACTTCAGGCTGGCGCAGCTGTGCCCTGGTTAAACCTAGGGCCAGACCAGGGTTGGACTTTTTCTCTGCTGCTTCTGTCCAAAACATAAACATACATTGCCCCATAGTATATACACATGTTAAAGGGTCTTGCATGCTTACATAATCTTTCCAAGTTCAACTTATATGTTATAGTTCTAGATTAATATCTCTAATAACTTAAGGCCATATAAGGTCATGAAATCATATAGGCTACTATGTTCGTCGTATATACATGTGAGGTGGTCATATAATCTGTTAATATGCATGCTCACAAGAGTTTACGTCATATACACATAGCTAACATCATTTATTACTTTAAATCATGTCTTATTCATGCTTAACTAACTTTCACGGTATCTAACAAAGTATGTGCACATGTAGGCCATCTAAGTAATGTTAAAAGTACTAGCATGCATGTTCAAAATATCAGAATATAGACACACCATGTTCATGCAACTTAGTTTGCCAAAAAGTCTAAGTTTTGTTTTCAAAATCATTCTCAACGTATACCATGTATTCTAGTGCTTACTCAACACTTTAGACTAACATTTCATGCATATCTAGACCATACAACATGCTCAAAAAGTCAGAACATATCCTATGTGGTATTCATGGATATTAGTTTCAATATGTCAAATTTCCTTTGAAAAACCATTTAACTTAAAGCCAAATAAATCGGACATGAACAAGGAACCATATATCACAACTCATGCTTGCTTATGTTCATAAATCAGTCATATATGTATATTATCATGCTCATTTGGTCAGAACGCAAATATCTCAAGTACATGTCAAAGTCCATTTTCAAGACTATAAGTTCATTCAATAATTGTATACTAATGAAGCCAAGACGTTCATGCTATGTTGAGGTACATATATCTACATGCTAACTCTGTTTCTCATGCATGTTAAAGTGATACCAACAAGTTAACACTTATCAGAAAGTAATAGAAATTGAAATTCAAGATCAGTGCCTGGAGCAGTTGCGCTGCACCCAAGTACAAAATGGGCGCAGCTGCGCCACTTCTCGGCCAGAACCAGAATGGCTTTTGCTCGGCAGAAACAAAACCCAAATACAAAATTTTGTTACGAAACATGCTCAAGTCAAGCTACATTGTATTTCTAATATACCTATAAGCTTAGATAACACTTAACAATCATTTCTCTATCTAATTATCATGCAATTCATGCAATATCCAAGAATTTAGAAATTTCCAAAATGAAGAACATAGAATGAGAGTTATACCTCTGCTAACTGAACTTGCTGCTAAATGATTGCTCAATCTCAGACTCTCACCACTATAGTAAACTCACTCTATATTTTATACTTACAGAAAATCTCAGCAATTGAAATGTGAAGGAGAAGAGCTTCATTTATAAAAAAATGAATACACAGACAATGCTATTGCCTTCCAATTCAAACTAACGGAATGAAGGATTGCATGTTGGTTAATGGAGAATGGTTGGTAGAGTAGTTGATTATCATTGTTAGGACCACTCCCCCTTTGATCATGGGCTATGTTTTGCTGAGTTTGAGAAACAAGGAGTAGGCTAGCCTTTTGAGCTATACACGTGAGGAAGAGATATGACAATTATTTTGGGACAAGGCTATTAAAGCCAGCACTTGCAACATGAATCAAATACAACACACTTATGTTTATTACATATACATTTTATATACACTTAGGTTATAATTAGAGTCATAATATAGATTTACATGAGGAAACAATATTACAATATAGTAAATTGGGGTACATATATATTATACACATAATATAATCCATGTACATTTATAATACCGAATATAATCTAATTGGGTATTATCTTTCCTCATTATCATAAACTGCATTATTTCAATTATATCTAATTATTAAAATAATCCTTAAATAACAATTGTTTATTTAGTTTATTATATTATTCATACATACACCTTAATGTATCTACTTATCACATATTTGTCACATAAGCATTATTATGTAACTCACACACTTTATTTAACCTTAATATATAGTTCTATTATATAGTCACATGTTAGTGTCACACCCCATTATACTTTAGATGTAGGCATTTTAATACACAATTACCCATTATATAATATGACACTTAGCAATTAATTGAGTAATCATTATATTAATTATTCATTTACTCTTTAACCGATTATTATTCATAATAACAATTAATAACATTATTATACGATTAATTATCGCATGTATTGCACACAACAAAAAATTAAATAAATATAACTCTTATTATATTCATCAATTATTTACTCATAAATATTTTGTTACTCACAATAATAATTAATCAACATATTATTAATTAATTACTCATTAATAGGTTATCACTAACAACAATAATTTATTAACAATATAATATTAATTAATCCTTCACTTATTGATTTCTCTCTTTAATTAATCAAACCCTCAATTGTTCTCATCTCGTGCCACACAAGGCATTTTACGAGCTTATCATAAACTCTACATTTTCTCAATCATTATAAATTTAATTTGAATTAATTGAATTACTCATCTCATAACACATAAATATTTATATTTGAATACATATTCATTTTCTTATTAATATCAAAATTAATATTTATTCATGTAATTTATGGTTCTTACAGAGACCAGGGTTGAACTGATGGCCCGGTATTGAGACCGGGGTTGTGGTTATCCCAGTATTGGTGACCGGGGTTAAGTTGACATCCCGATATTGGTGATCGGGGTTGTGGTTGTCCCGATATTGGTAACCGGGGTTGAGTTGACATCCCGATATTGGTGATCGGGGTTGAGAAGACGGTTTTGCACTCCTACAGGGTTAGTAACAGGAAAATGAAATTTTGAGTGTCTACAGATGCCCCTCTTTATCATGTTTATGTAATGCAAAGGAATGAACAGGATAAAGATTGCTAGACACTTGAAATATGACAATATATTAATGATACAAATAGCAATGCAATGAATGTTAAAATATTTTCGCAGTTCGCATTTCGCACTTCGCAAATCGCATATCGCATCGCAAATCGCTTGCCTCTACCGGTGCCTGTGTTGGGGCTGATATCCACGGTTGACTTTAATCAGTGATGCTGATGTCTATGCTGGTGTTGACTTCAACGGTTTGATTTCCATCGGTGTTGTCGATGCTAGTTTGATGAGGATAAATCGAAATGTTTTCTACATTTCTGTTGGGGATGACGTCGTCCTTTATGATAGCCTTTGCTTTTACTTTGGTTTTAAGACCAATGGTTTCCCCAAGTTGTTGATACTATTAGGGGGCAGATTTTCTCTTGGATGATGCCATTGTACATTTCTGAAGGCTCCTCTGATGGGGATATATCTCTTTTGCTGAGTTACCTTAGTGAGTGCTCTCGATGCCTATCCTGATGATAACTTACACCGGTAGTTTGTAACAGTGCTTACCCTGATGGTAGGGACAATGGTTGATCATTGGACTGTCCCGATGCTTACTCGAACGGTAGCAGACTTTTTCATCGAGTTTGTGTATTTTATGTCTATGCATTTTTAACTCTACTGAGTATGTATGCCTACCTTCTTAATGGAGATGTGCGCTGATGTAGCGCTTGTTGCACATGTGCAGACTATATATGTCATGATGATCTTAATTTTTCCTAGGTTGATGCATATGCTTAATTGAATTGATGTAGAACCATACCTCATCCTTTTTGAGGTGATTTGAAGTTTCTTTTCAGGCATGGATTTTGATAGGCTTAGCAGCTTTAATTTTCATATGGCTTCTTTTGTCATTCGCTGAGCAGATTCGGATGTTCCTTGTAACGATTGAGATTTTAAATATTAAATTATAATATTTATTGAGTGAATAAATATTTTATGTGATTTAGTTATTGAGTTAAATAAATAAATTATGTGATTGTGTGGACTGATTTAATTAAGATTAATATTAAATTAAATTGATATGTTAGTAATGGTGTAGCATAATTGTAATTTAGTTGAGAATAATTAAATTAGATTTAAAATTTTGTGTTGAGTATTTGTTGTAAGTTACTAAGTGCTACATGAATCTAATTTCAAGTGTGACAATTGAGTATTATATGAATGTTAGCTTTTATTTAATTGAATTAGAATGTTATAATTTAATTAAATAAGTGTAGTATTTAATCTATGGAGTAAAGATTTATTAAAAGAATGGAAATTTTTTTTTAAGTTATTTTACCAAACATGACTTTAGTTAACAAAAGGATTTGTTTTAAAATAATTGAGTTGCCAAACAAGGCCTCACTTTTTAAATTCTTATAACCTATGTAATTAGTAATATTTATTATGGTAATTAGTATTATACTTATTACTTATAGGTTACATATATATTATATATGTATATGTATATTATACAATATATGTTAGATAAGTAAGTACGTTAGTTTTACAAAAGAAAGAAAGAAACAGAGAGAAAGGGTTAGAGAGAATTTTCAGAGAAGAGGAAGAAGAAGAAACTTTGAGAAAGCAAGAGGAGAGCTATACTCCATCAACATCTCCATCTCTTCTCTTAATTCAAACTAGAAAAGGTATAATCTTAGAACTCCATAAGTTGTAATCACGTTCTTCTATAATTTCATAGTTTTAGAATTCTCTGTAAAAAATCTCTTTGTGAAATTTTTTGATTTTGATATGTGTATGGGATGTGTACATATATCTTTAAATATATATATATATATATATATATATATGCTTACATGTGATTTTTATAGTTGTTTAAGTGTTTCAATTCACAAGGATATGATGAACACTATGAAATCATGTTCATAGTACTCTATTATTAAGTTATTTTGAAAATAGTTCTTAAATTATCAAAGAAATTGATGTAAGAATGAAGCTATGTGTAATATGTGTTATAGCATGATGTGATAGGAGTTATATAGTTGTTTTAACAATTCAATCCATATAATTTTGATAAACAAGAAGAATTGTGTTCATATAATTTACTGTAAACCAATTTTTGAAAAATGGCTTTTGAAACTATCAAATTGATGTTTGATTGTGGGTTATTGTTTAAATTGATCATAAGTTATGTTAGTATGTTAAGAATAAGAGTTATTACAACTGGAATTACTTGAATTGATTGAAAAACGAATTCGTAATAGCAAATTGGGTCAAGAACGCTTAATATGGTGTTTTCTTCAAAAATCATGAAAAACATTGGTTTGATCATGTGTTGTATGGATTTTACATGTTATAATCATGTTAAAGAGTTTAAAATATTGTTGTTAGCAAGTTTCATGTTAATCATGTTGGGAAAAATCGAATTCGGTGTGAAGAAATAAGCCAAATTAGCTTATTTCTCTGCCAATTAGCGAACTAGGATTTCCAACAGGGGAGGGACCCGCCCCAGAGGGGCTTTTTGTGCCTGGGGGACCCGCCCCAGCGGGTTAGCATGCTGTCCAAGAAGTTTGGTTTTTGCTTGTTGAGTTTTCATGCCCCGTTTGTTTAGCTAACTTATTTCTATGACTTGATAAGTGTAATAGGTAATAAGATAACATGCTTTTGATGTGTTTAAGATAGATTAAAGTTTTATATGAATGTGTTACATGTGTATGAGTGTGTTACTTTCATAAGGTACACCACACAATTTAAAGCGTTATAAGCTTATGAATATATGTCGTGAGTTTATACTCACGTATGTGGCTAGTTAGCAACCTATGTAGTAAACAACGTTGTGAGTTGGACTTGAGTAAGAAGTTCAACGGTTTAAACGTTGTAGTTGGGTACTAATAGATGTTTTGAACGTAATATATATGTGTAGGGTAATTGTGGAAGTGATTGTAGTTATTAAAGTGTAGCTTGCGCTTGAGGCAAGTTCTCTAATCCTTATTCTTATATGTTAAGCAAGTTTCTATTTCTAAACTCGTTATTTACTTTGTACAAGCTTTCTAAACTATTCTTGTACGCTATGCCAGCTTTATCAATGCATCTTTTTATTGTGCAAGTTCTCTAACCCTTGCTCAAGATGTCATGCAAGTTTATTTTTGATTCTTAACTTGTTATGTATTGTACAAGTTATATCGTATTCCAATGTTCATAATGCAATTATTGTCATAGTGTTGTGATCTTGACTTAATTGTTCAAGCAAGATCTACTTATTCTTTCAATTACTTTAAGTTATTTCTAAAGCATGCCTACTTATTATGTAGATTATTTCTATATCTTACAATTGGTTCATGATTCTTATATTATTGAACTGTTAAAGCACTGTGAGTCGATTCAACTACTCCTAGTTGATTATAGTTAAAACTCCAAAGTTCCTTTACCTATCCAAACTAAACTTTCTTTGGTGCAGACTTGTATTCAAATATCGAGAATGAACAACCGTATCTAATTCTATTAGGGGACATTTATTCGAAAGCGTTAAGATGGTTGTGCACAATACATGGTACGAAGGGCTGATCCCCCTAAGTACGAGTTGAAGGTCCATAGTTTTAATGACTGTTAAAGGTTTGAATAGAAATATTTATAACCTAGGACATAGTTCAAGGTCGTATGACCCTCAGATATGTTCTATATTTGAATTTTAAAGATGATGAAAGAATTATTATTCAATTCTTTATTTTGATGAAAGTAAAGTTATTCAACCTTTTTTGAAACTATTTAGTTATGTCATATCACTGTTGTATTTCAAGTGAGCTTTTGTTTGCTCACTCTTGCATGTTTTACAACCCATTGCAGTTGAAACCAAGAATGTTGACATTCCGTCAACAAGTAAAGAAAAAGAAAAGATAAGCAAGTGAAGGCTTGTTGTTTCAAATTTTATTGTAATAAGATTTAGTTGATGATGTTTTATTTCCGCATTTACTTTGTTTGATGTTAAGGTTTAGTTAACCCTGAGATTTTATTTGGACAAGTTGTAATCCTTTGTCAAGGAAGACTTTATTTAAGTTTTATGAAGGTTGTAATTAGTTTTGCAATTCGTTATTATTGGGTAGATGTATTTTTTATTTAGAAAGTTAGCACCAAATCGTGTGGAAACGAAGTACCCGGATTTGGGAGTGTCACAGGTTGGTAATGTATTACCCGAGAATTTTCATATATTAATAAATAAATATATTAATGGAAGTGAATATTTATTCATATATAAATGATTTTGTGTTATGAGATGAATTAATTCAATTATATAAAATTGAATAATTATAATAATTGAGAAATTTTCGGAGTTTGTGATAAACTCGTTGATAGCCTTGTGTGGCACAGTGATGAGGATTATTAATGATTATATTAATTAACGAATGAATTATTAAGTAAACAATTAATCTATATTAATTGTTAATTGCTATTGTAGAATATTAATTAATGGTTATGGAATATTAACTGTGATTAATTAATAATACGTGATTATTATAATTGCAAGAAATATAATAATAATAAAACACTTGGTTATAAATATGCTGGGAATTATATTTGTTAATGTGATAATTAATCCTATGATTATTAATTTAGTGTTATTAATAATCGATGAGAAATGGATTAATTAATAATATTGTTAATTAATCAATAAGATGAATAATTTATTTATTTGACATTATGAATAATAAAACAAATAAGTAAGTTATTAATAAAATGAGGTTGTATTAATTGTTACGTGCAAGCATGCGAGTTAAATGTATAAGGTATGGTAGCTACCTATATGTTGTATGAAGTAGTGCAATATGGCTATACAATTATACATAAACTATATAGTAAAGATATTGAATTGAGAAAGCTACATGATAAGGCTTAGGTGACAATTGTGTATGAGTATACATTAAAATAATATGTTATGGATATATTGTAAATAGAATTTAAATAATAAGTAAGACAATGTAATGTGATAATATCCGGTTAAAATATATCGGTGTGATAGAATGTACATGAGTAATATGCGTACAAATTGCCTTCACTACATTGAAGTATTACTTATGTAAAATTTATATTGTGACATTAAGTTATAGCCTATGTATGGACAATAGGTATATAAAATAAAACATAAGAGTAGGAATTATGTTATGTGTGTATAATAATTTAAGTGTTGTGTGCTACTAGAATGTTGAGTATTGTACCTTGTCCAATTATAAGAGACCCTTTCTTCCTCACGTGTATGGCAAAAAGGCTAGTCTATTTCTCTATTTATCAAACTCAGCAAACCTTAGCTATCATGATGAACAAGGGAGTGGGAATTATGATTGATTTCACCAACTAAATCACCAACCCTTCATTAGCCATCAAACATTCCTATAATCCGTTAGTTTGATTTGGGATATAATTGCATTGTCTGTGTAAGGATTCTTCTATAAATAGCAGCCATGTTTCTTCATTTCTAATTGCTGAGTTTTCTTGAGTGTATGAATTGAGAGCATATATACTTTAGCAATATCATTCTAGTAGAGGGAGATTTCAGTAGCAACAAGCTTAATTCATAGAAGAGGTATAAATCCTTCGTTCTTGGTTCATCATTTGGTTTTCTGTCAAAGATTCCAATTGTTGATTATAGTTGCCATTTACGCTAAAGTTGATTAGGACATGTTTCTTAGTTGCCATATAGCCTTATAAGTATGTTTAAACTGAAATGTAGTTGAGTAGAAACGAATTGGTTGTGGAATTCGAAAATTGGCCTAGTATTCTGACTGCTGTCTGGGTTGAACTAGTGGTAGCGCAGCTGCGCCGGTTTAACCCAGGGATGCTGCGCAGCTGCGCTAGCACCCTGCTGCAGATTTTGAATTTTTGATTCCTGCTTGATTGCTGCTAAGTAATAGTTATTGAAATGAATTAGAACAAGCATACTGGTATGATTAATACATATATATGAACATATTGAGACAATGTGAGCATGTTTTACTAAGAGTTGCATGCACACTTATAGTTTTGAGATAAACTTAGCGTTTTATAAACAAACTTCGATGTTTGGAAATGAACTCGATATGTATACTTGCCATGTTTACGTTCTGACTTTTGATGCTTGTTAGTATGGCCTAGAAACACATGAAATGAATATTGACTTGTGTATACATGTTTCATAGTATGACGTGAGCATGCTAAACCTCAATTAGTAAACATTTCGAACGAAAATAGAAGTTTTAAAAAACAAACTTTGACATGTGTGTGACACATTGAGGTACTGATTTTGCAAACATGTTTACATGACCTAGAATCACATGTAATACATGTTAACTTGCATGTATAGGTTTCATAAGGAAGCATGTGCATGATAGACCTTATTAGTAAACTATACTAACAAAGTATAAGCTTTGAACGTGAACTTTGGTATGTTATGACGAGAGTTAGAATCTGATAATTTTGAACATGTGATAGTACTTTTAGACTCACTCATGTATCATACATGTATATATACCATGATTAGGTGTCGTGAAATCAAATTTAGCATAAACGAAGCATGTTTTCAACTATTAACTATGATAGTCACATGTATGGAATGCGAATACTCATAAGTATGCTTAATATAAATACCTTAAGTGTTTTGAAAGCGAGCATGATAGGTTTTGTAAATTTCATGACCTTGAATGACCGTAAGTGTCGACCTAGAATCTATATCACATATATTTGGAACAAGGGAAGGTTATACGAATATAAAAAGACTCTTTAACATGTATATATACTATGTGATATATGTGAATCCGTTTTCGACGGTTTACTTATGGGAATGCCATAACTTGCTAAAATAAAATATATTTAGTATTGATTGTGGTCTTATGTGGTATTAATAATATGAGGGTATGTTTGCTAATTGTTGCGATCTTATATGATATGAGAATGTGCTTAAACTCTAAAGGAGGAACGTTAAGGATAGAAATTATATTCTATATAACTGTGTAGCCAGGTTAAAAATTAGCTTATGTGTTGATCGTATATTCGAAGACAAAATGTGAAGTTAAATTATATGACTAATGAATATCATATATATACGTAACTATATTACGATAGGAATTCGAAAGTGTTGGCTAGCTTTACGTGAGTAAACTACGCATAAGGCAAGTATCTAAACCTTATCTCTTTGGATGCAAGTTTCCTAACTTATACTCTTTTACGGTGCAAGTATTCTATCCTTGTATATTGGGAGCTAGTTTCTTTACTTACTCGTTTGAATTGAATTAGCATACTTGAACTCTTATTTCATTAAAGCTATTATTCATGTTGAACTTGGTATTGTTCTTGAATATTGTTAAAGTGTCTATGCCATTTGATTCGGCTAGACTTATATTATTGAAAAGCAACCCAAACTAATTGATTGGTGTAGGATCTTGTATTTGACTGAGAAGAACAACCTTCTTTGAAGGGAATATATAATTGTCGGAGAACCGACGCGCGCACTTGAGTATGATTGATTGTTATGCATAACGTATGGTACTTTAGGTTGATCACCTGTCGTACCTGTTTTTGATTTGGGTTATCAGTTTAATACTGTTAATTCTAGTAGAAGTTCATAGTCCTTAGTGACTTCTCAGTATTCAGTTATCTTGAAATCTTGAATTGATTTATTATTGAATCACATTGATATTATTCTGTCCTTAGCGACTATTATTGAGAACTGTTGATATTCTTGTTATCCTTGAACTATCAAACCTTGCTATACCCTTTCGAGAATTGAGAATTATATTACTCACCCTTATTGTATATTACTTGCTGAGCAATTTATGCTCATTCTTGCTTCCCTAAAAATATTTCAGTTATGGCCGAGCAGTGCGGACCCTCGAGTACCGACAAGGGCACGGGAAAGGCTACTGAGTAGCTTTGTTTATGCAGGACTTTATGATTGTAATAAAGAACTTATGATACTATGTACTAGTTAAGGTTATTATTGCTTAAGATATGTCTAAGCTATGTAATCACTGTTTAAGTTACGAGACCTTGGGACGTGAATAATTATATTATTTAAATGTAATTTATTCGGTATTAGTTGTGTATTATTTCCGCTGTGCGATGCGACATTTAGTCGTATTATTATTGTGATGTATTACCATGAGCACGTGACGAACCGAATTCGAGAGACCAAGTGGCGGTCCCGGATTTGGGGGCGTCACAGGTATCAAAGTAGTAGGTTATGAATCTTAGGTGGGGGAAGAAACCTTAGGTAGTAGCCTTATAGGAAGATTGAAAAGATAGTGGTGATAGGTAAAGATAATAAACTACCTTATGTGCTATATGTTTACGTTTAGGTATTCAAAGAGTGACGACTCGATATCACGTATTAATAAACTTTAAAATTCTTTTTTTAGGATGACGAACATTAGAGAACCCAGTCAGGCTAGAGAGGATATACCTCAGGTGCCTTGAGAGGAAGAGCCCCGAGACATCCATGTTGTCTGGGAGCAGCTAGTTAGGGGAGAGCCATCTCCAGTGATCACCGTAGCTGGTCGGGAGCGTGAACTGACACCTATTTCAGAGGAAAAGGATGAGGACGAGTCTGAAGAGGAGGTAGAGGAAGAAGAGGATCTTAAAGAGGAATTCTCACCTCACTCTGTTAGTGCGGAGATGTACGAGGCGGTTTACGACAGTAACGTGGAACTTCATGGTCGAGTCGGAGAGCTCGAAAAAACCATCCAGCAGCGGGACGAGACTATCGAAGAGATAGCTAGTGATCTAGGAGAAGTGTAGTAGAAGCTAATCCACTTAGAGAATGATAGAGATGAGGCACGAGCTGAGCTAGCAAAGCTGAAGCAAGATATCCAAGAGGAGTCGACAAAGCGTGTTAGAGCTGAGGAAACAAGCTTGAGGGCTACCTAACGAGCTGATCGAGCTGAGAATGAGGCTGAAACCAAGAGAGCCAAGCTAAGGGAAATAGAATACGCTTTCCATACGGCCATAGATAGAGCCCAAGACCGTATCTTCTATTATCCAGCTCAGTTCCAAGGTTTACTGTGGTATGTGGTGAACCGAAGGACAGCGTTTCGGGTGATGGAGGAAGAACGAAGAGAGGCTGTGCGATGTCTTAATATGCCTAGACATTAGAGCTTTTAAATTATGTGTTTCTTTTCATAATAAATAGATGTTAATCCCATAATTTAAGATAATAATGGGATAAAGTGATGATGTAGTCCTGTAACTTGTTCCAGTTCAGGAAAGATGATGTAATTAGCAGAAATGCTATCTATCTTATGTTTTTAAAACTACGAGTAATGAATAAAAGAAGTTTATTGATGTGTTATGTGTTCATATACGAACTGAGTTATTTAAATGATTAAGCTGAACTTGAATACTTTAGAAGTGAATAAAGGAGCTAATAATAATTTTCTTAACAGAAAATGCCTTCTAGAAGATGACTAACATGTCAAAACCCCGAGGTTTCGACGAACAACAATAACAACAATGATGGAACAAACCCTAACTCAGTTTAGCAGTTAGTGAACCTACTGATAGGAGCGATGGCGAATCGGCCGCAAGTGCAGGGTACTATATTTAAGGAATTCAAGGCAGTAGGGCTGCCTGAATTCAAGGGATCGACAAACTCGATAGATGCATAGACATGGGTTATGGAAATGGAGAAGGTCTTTGATGTGGCTAAGGTCGGTGAAGACCAAAAAATGGCATTCACAACTTTCATGTTAAAGTCAGATGCTAGCTTCTGGTGGCAGGATAATAAGACCAGAGAGGGTGAAGGAGTCATAACGTGGGAGCATTTCAAAGAGATGTTCTTTGAAATGTACTTCCCTGTGAGTTCGCAGGACCAGATGGAGGTCCAATTCCTAGAGCTTAAGCAGGGAGGGATGACAGTGTCGGAATACGCCGCAAAGTTCAACGAGTTGGCCAGGTTCGCTACATACCAAGTCAGTACGGACGCTAGGAAGGCGAGGAGGTTTGAGCAGGGACTGAAACCCTGGCTCTACAGTAAGGTCTCTATGTTCCAGCTGAACACTTTTGCAGCTATGCTGGAAAAGGCCATACTTGTTGAGGGATGAAGCGACGAGGTGACTAAGTTTAACCAAGAGGAGAAGGAGAAGAATGAGGCGAAAAACAAGGCTGGTGGTAGCGGGGCTATCCATTAGAAAAGGAAGTGGAATGACAACACCTCTGCTGGGAGTTAGCAGGGGGGCCAACAGAAGAGGAAGCTCGAAGCATGTGCTATATGTAGGAAGACTCACATTAGAGTGTGCATGAAAAGAGAAACGAGTGTGCTACAACTATGGTCAGGAAGCCACATCGCGCCGAATTACCCAAACCCGAAGAAGGAAGCTTGCTATATATGTGGATCCAAGGATCACATGGCTCATAACTGCCCTAAGAAGTCAGCGGTAGGGTCAACAAGGAATGGAGGAAATGGCAGCGGCAACACTCTGACTATCGCTGGACCGTCGCCACTGCAAGCCGTTCGACCCACTGCCCGTACGTTCAACATAACGGTGTAGGACGCCATGCAATTAAAGGATGTGGTGGCAGGTATTATTCTGATTAATAGTATAAATGCATATGTATTATTTGATTCGGGTGCTACTTGTTCATTCATATCTGATGATTTTGCTAAAACCCTAGACTTACCTGTAGAGGAGTTAGCTTACCCCTTGAACATAGAAATTACGAATAGGGAAGTCATTCCTGTTAGGTTTGTATACAAGAACTGTAGGTTGGAAATTAAGGATCAAGAGTTGAGGGTAGATTTGATTTCGATTAAACTTGGGGAATTCGATGTCATATTGGGGATGGACTGGTTGTTCAACCATGGGGCGGTAATCGACTGTCAGAAGAAGTCGAAAAACCTTATGACTCCATCAAAGGTAGTGTTCTATAGTAGTAAATCGCCTATACAAGCGAGTTATCTGACGGTGATACAAGCCAAGAAACTTTTGACGCAAGGCTGTGTAGGATATCTAGCCTACATAGTAGATACGCGTAAGAAGAGCCCGAAGATAGAAGAGATACCAGTGGTTAAGGAGTTTGTGGATGTTTTTTTGAATGATTTACCAGGACTTTCGCCAGATAGAGAGATAGAGTTTGAGATCGACTTAGCGTCGGGAACTGCTCTAATTTCGAAGGCTCCATACCGAATGGCTCCAGTCGAGATGAAGGAACTGATGGTTCAACTTCAAGAATTGCTAGTCAAGAAGTATATTCAACCTAGCATTTTTTCTTGGGGAGCGCCAGTGTTGTTCGTGAAGAAGAAGGATGGATCGATGCATCTTTGCATTGACTATATAGAATTGAACAAAGTTACGATCAAGAATAGGTATCCCTTACCTAGGATTGATGACTTGTTTGATTAATTGAAGGGTGCTAAATACTTCTCGAAAATTGATTTGAGAAAGCGGGTATCATCAATTGAAGGTCAGAAAGGAAGATATACTGAAAACGGCTTTTAGGACTCGATATGGTCATTACGAGTTCTTGGTGATGTCATTTGGCCTAACGAATGCCCCAGCTGCATTTATGAACTTAATGAATAGGATGTTTAAGCCATTCCTGGACAAGTTTGTAGTGGTGTTCATAGATGATATTTTGGTTTATTCCAAGACCGCGGAGGAACACGCTGAACACTTAAGACTAACCTTAGAATCGCTGAGACGAGAAAAACTTTATGCAAAATTCTCAAAGTGCAAATTCTGGTTGGATCGTGTGCAATTTCTTGGCCACGTGATCGACAAGGATGGTATTTCAGTAGATTCGTCGAAGGCTGAAGCGGTAATGAATTGGGATCAGCCGAAAATGCCGTACAAAGTGAGGAGTTTCTTGGGATTGGCAGGTTATTATCGGAGATTTATCCAAGATTTTCCAAGATCGCCACTCCGTTGACGAATTTGACTCGTAAAACAGTTAAGTTTATTTGGACGAAAAAGTGTGAGGAAAGTTTTCAGGAATTGAAGAAGAGGTTGAGTAGTGCGCCGGTGTTGTCTTTACCGTATAGTATGGGGAATTTCGTGGTATATAGTGATGCCTCACATAAGGGTTTAGGTTGCGTGTTGATGCAGAGTGGAAAGGTCATTGCTTATGCATCACGTCAGCTGAAGGATTACGAGAAGGGGTATCCGACTCATGACTTAGAATTGGCGGCAGTAGTATTTGCTCTAAAGATTTGGAGACACTACCTATATGGAGAGAAGTTTAAAATATACACAGATCATAAGAGTCTGAAGTATATCTTTACCTAGAAGGATTTGAATATGCGCCAAAGGAGATGGTTAGAACTGATCAAAGACTACGACTGCGAAATACTTTATCATCTGGGTAAAGCTAACGTGGTTGCCGACGCTTTAAGCAGGAAAGGTCGGGAGAAGCTGAATATGTTAACTGATCAGGATAAGTTGATAGAACAGATGGCTAGATTAGACCTGGAAGTTAAGTTTCTGAAGGGATCGGATGAGAAGTTATTTCAAGTAACTACTGGTTCTACTCTGGTAGACAAGGTGAAAGAAGCTCAACTTCACGACGAAGAATGCGAGAAGATTCGGAAGAGAATAGCCGATGGCGAAGAGTTTAAATTCAGAATCGACAGTGAGGGACTGCTACGATTTGAAGGTAAAATCTGGGTACTGCCAGTACCAGAAGTTAAGGAAGAGATCTTGAGCGAAGCTCACAGTGCAAAATATTCAATTCACCTGGGAGTACGAAGATGTACCAGGATCTTAGGCATCATTTTTGGTGGCCAAATATGAAGAGGGATGTTGCTGAATGTGTTGCGAAATGTCTAATTTGCCAGAAAGTTAAGGCAAAACACTAGAGACCTAGAGAATTTCTACAACCGTTGGAAATTCCAGAGTGGAAGTGGGAGCATATCACGATGGATTTTGTGGATGGTCTTCTAGCGACTTAGAAGGGATTTGATGCGATATGGGTCATTGTGGATCGATTGACGAAGTCAACCCACTTTATACCGATCAAGGTTAAGTACAACTTAGAACAATTGGTGAAGCTGTACGTTAAGGAAATTATTTCTCGACACGGTATTTCGGTGTTGATGGTGTCCGACAGAGATCTGTGGTTTACGTCAAATTTCTGGAAGTGATTGCAAGAGTGTCTGGGAACACAATTGCAAATGAGTACATCATACCATCCTCAGACAAATGGCCAGAGCGAGAGAACGATTTAGACGCTTGAGGATATGCTAAGAGCTTGCGTGATGGATTTCAAGGGAAGCTGGGATGATCATCTACTGTTGGTGGAGTTCGCCTACAACAATAGTTACCACGCGAGTATCGGCATTCCACCTTACGAAGCATTATACAACAAGAAATGCAGAACTCCCTTGTGCTGGGATGAAGTCGGTGAACGTCAGCTGTTGGGACCGGAATTGGTGCAACAAACTGTCGAAATCGTGAAGCTGATCAGAACAAGATTAGTTGCTGCTCAAGACAAACAAAAGAAATATGCCGATAAACATCGACAGAACCGAGAATTCTTACCAGGGAGTTTTGTTTTCCTGAAAGTATCTCCTTGGAAGGGGAAGATTAAATTCGATAATAAGGGGAAGCTGAGTCTCCGATTTATTGGACCTTTCGAGGTACTACGAAAGGTGGGCGAGGTTGCTTACGAGGTAGCATTACCTCCGGAACTTGAGAATATACATAACGTCTTTCACATTTCCATGTTACGACCTTACAAATAAGACTATAAACATGTAATAGAATACGAGCCTTTACAATTTGATAAAAACTTGACTTATGAAGAAGTTCCTGTTCAAATAGTTGATAGGAAGGAACAAGTACTTAGAAATAAAGTAATAACTTCTGTAAAGGTAATTTGGAGGAACCACAATGCTGAAGAAGCCACGTGGGAACTCGAAGATGTTATGTTGAAGAAGCCACGTGGGAACTCGAAGATGTTAGAAAAGGTATAATCTTAGAACTCTATAAGTTGTAATCATGTTCTTCTATAATTTCATAGTTTTAGAATTCTCTGTAAAAAATCTCTTTGTGAAAATTCTTGATTTTGATATGTGTATGGGATGTGTACATATATTTTATATATATATATATATATATATGTTTACATGTGATTTTTATAGTTGTTTAAGTGTTTCAATTCACAAGGATATGATGAATACTATGAAATCATGTTCATAGTACTCTATTATGAAGTTATTTTGAAAATAGTTCTTAAATTATCAAAGAAATTGATGTAAGCATGAAGCTATGTGTAATATGTGTTATAGCATGATGTGATAGGAGTTATATAGTTGTTTTAACAATTCAATTCATGTAATTTTGATAAACAAGAAGAATTGTGTTCATATGATTTACTGTAAACTAATTTTTGAAAAATAGCTTTTGAAACTATCAAATTGATGTTTGATTGTGGGTTATTGTTTAAATCGATCATGGGTTATGTTAGTATGTTAAGAATAAGAGTTATTACAATTGGAATTACTTAAATTGATTGAAAAACGAATTCGTAATAGCAAATTGGGATCAAGAACGCTTAATATGGTGTTTTTTTTTCGAAAATCATGAAAAACATTGGTTTGATCATGTGTTGTATGGATTTTACATGTTATAATCATGTTAAAGAGTTTAAAATATTGTTGTTAGGAAGTTTTATGTTAATCATGTTGGGAAAAATCGAATTCTGTGTGAAGAAATAAGCCAAATTGGCCTATTTCTCTGCCAATTCGCAAACTGGGATTTCCAATAGGGGAGGGACCCACCCCAGCGGGGCTTTTTGTGCCTGGGGGACCCTCCCCAGTGGGTTAGCATGCTGTCCGGGAAGTTTGGTTTTTGCTTGTTGAGTTTTCATCCCCCGTTTGTTTAGCTAACTTATTTCTATGACTTGATAAGTGTAATAGGTAATAAGATAACATTCTTTTGATGTGTTTAAGATAGATTGAAGTTTTATATGAGCGTGTTACATGTGTATGAGTGTGTTACTTTCATAAGGTACACCACACGATTTAAAGCGTTATAAGCTTATGAACGTATGTCGTAAGTTTATACTCACGTATGTGGCTAGTTAGCAACCTATGTTGTAAACAACGTTGTGAGTTGGACTTGAGTAAGAAGTTCAACGGTTTAAACGTTGTAGTTGGGTACTAATAGATGTTTTGAACGTAATATATATGTGTAGGGTAATTGTGAAAGTGATTGTAGTTATTAAAGTGTAGCTTGCGCTTGAGGCAAGTTCTCTAATCCTTATTCTTATACGTTAAGCAAGTTTCTATTTCTAAACTCATTATTTACTTTGTACAAGCTTTCTAAACTATTCTTGTATGCTATGCCAGCTTTATCAATGCATCTTTTTATTGTGCAAGTTCTTTAACCCTTGCTCAAGATGTCATGCAAGTTTATTTGCGATTCTTAACTTGTTATGTATTGTACAAGTTATATCATATTCCAATGTTTATAATGCAATTATTGTCATAGTGTTGTGATCTTGACTTAATTGTTCAAGCAAGATCTACTTATTCTTTCAATTGCTTTAAGTTATTTCTAAAGCATGCCTACTTATTATGTAGATTATTTCTATATCTTACAATTGGTTCATGATTCTTATATTATTGAAATGTTAAAGCACTAGTGAGTCGATTCAACTACTCCTAGTTGATGATAGTTAAAACTCCAAAGTTCCTTTACCTATCCAAACCAAACTTTCTTTGGTGCGGACTTGTATTCAAATATCGAGAATGAACAACCGTATCTAATTCTATTAGGGGGCATTTATGCGAAAGGGTTAAGATGGTTGTGCACAATACATGGTACGAAGGGCTGATCCCCATGAGTACGAGTTGAAGGTCCATAGTCTTAATGACTATTAAAGGTTTGAATAGAAATATTTATAACCTAGGACATAGTTCAAGGTCGTATGACCCTCAGATATGTTCTATATTCGAATTTTAAAGATGATGAAAGAATTATTATTCAATTCTTTATTTTGATGAAAGTAAAGTTATTCAACCTTTTTTGAAACTATTTAGTTATGTCATATCACTGTTGTATTTCAAGTGAGCTTTTGTTTGCTCACTCTTAAATGTTTTACAACCCATTGCAGTTGAAACCAAGAATGTTGACATTCCGTCAACAAATAAAGGAAAAGAAAAGATGAGCAAGTGAAGGCTTGTTGTTTCAAATTTTATTGTAATAAGATTTAGTTGATGATGTTTTATTTCCGCATTTACTTTGTTTGATGTTGAGGTTTAGTTAACCTTGGGATTTTATTTGGACAAGTTGTAATCCTTTGTTAAGGAAGATTTTATTTAAGTTTTATGAAGGTTGTAATTGGTTTTGCAATTCCTTATTATTGGGTAGATATATGTTTTATTTAAAAAGTGAGCACCAAATCGTGTGGAAATGAAGTACCCGGATTTGGGGGTGTCACATTCCCCTTGTATATGTCGTCTTTGGTGGGGATCCTATTGAGGCTGCTATTTTTCTAGATCTGGATCTGGTGCTGGTCCCTCTGGCGGTCCAGACACTGATGGCTTTATTAGGAGATATCTAGATATCTTCGCTGAATTAGTGTTCCACGGCCTACATCACCAGATACTTCTTCGATACTACACTGGATTGATTCCAATGGTTTGATCACTGATTATGAAAAAGGGCGAGCTCTTTACTTTGCGACCCTACTGGATTAGATCTAGCTTAGATGATGACCCGGGTGATGCTGACGTCCTAGAGGATGTAGCCCGTTCCTTCATTTCCCAGAATTGAAATGCAGTGCAGAGGCCTTGACTTGTGAGGACTTAGCGCAGGTTGGCATATTTAATGATGTAGATTTCATTTGTTAGACTTTTTGTCATCGGGAATCTGTTTTTTCCGAGTTACGGACTCTCTTGAGAATTTTTTCCTTTTTGTTGAGGGGCAGCTTATGTCGTCTTGATTTCTTTTAGGAATTCTCCCTTTTCTTTTGATGAGGAACTTGGTCCCACCGTAGATCCTTTCCATTTCTTGGAATCGGAAATGCCCTAGCCCTTTCGCAGGTTGTTACTGGGGTTCACAGAAGAAACTTGCTTTGTTGACCACATCATGAGTGAGCAATTTCCTGTACATTGAACGAAATGTGCCAAAAGCTTGATGGCTAGGGCAATTGGGATTAGTATGACCATGTGAATGAGGCATTGGAAGTCAAAGTTTATGAAATTGAATGCTTGTATTCACTGAGCTTTTATCTTATCGCTAAAGATCTTGAAATTGGGTATGAAAATTAATTTTTCCTAAGGAAATTTAAATTTTTATTTGACAAGTTATGAAATTGCAAAAAAACTTTTAAGCATCCATGGTCACTTTTCATGGGTAGGATCAAATTCAAAAGACTTATCTCCCTCTATCAGAGACACCTCATCTTTGCTCTAAACATCGCTCTTCACAGAATTAACATCATATGATATGTGCACTATGAGTGACGCAACCCTTAGCAGGTGTTTCTCTTCTATGACTTTAGATGATCTCATTTTTATCTTTCAAAAATTCTCTGCTTTCCTCGCTTAACTTTGTCTCATTTTCTTAGGTTATTCAGAGTTACCCATGTAACGAGTTTTGGACCAATGACTCCTAAACCAAACGATTTTAGGGAACTAGGTGTTAAGACACCCCTTCGGCTTTACTGGCTCGAGTAACAAAGGCCACACTTCGAGACAAGTCAGGCGGTATACTCTTTTTGATCCTCGCCTGAGCTTGTACAAGATTCATTTTCTTAGGCTCTAAATTACCAGTGTAGCGAGTGTTGGGCTGGTGACTCCCAAACCAGATGGCTTTAGGGTACCAGGTGTAGAGACACCCCTCGGGCTTAATTACTCGAGTAACCTAGGCCACGATTCGGATCTACTTAGGTTTTGACTTCTTCTTCTTGTAATGCTCATTTTCTTAGGCACTGAGTTACCCATGTAACGAGCTTTGGGCCGGTGACTCCCAAACCAGATGGATTTAGGGCACCAGGTGTAAAGACACCCCTCAGGCTTAATAACTCGAGTAACCCAGGCCACGATTAGAGACATTAGGCTGGCTACTAATTATCATCCTTGTCGTCATAGTTTTATACCCCACAACTAAGAGTTAGGGTGATCGCAAAGTGCAAACATGCATATGAGGTCAAGTTTGTTCCAAAAAATGCTTTAAACTAGGATGTCGTGCCTAATCAAAAAGTTGAATAGTCTTAATTCTCTAATCGTTTTCGTGATTCTTGCTCCACGGACGCTTATCTGAGTTAATCCAAGTCATAACAAGTTAAGCAAAAATCTTTTTTCCTTTCCTATTTTTTTTTGAGATTCTAATGCAAGATTTATCTATACTTAACGTGTATACCCTTGCTCATGCATGTAACTGGAAGTTGAAAGCACATAAAGAGATGAAAGAGTCGTACCTTATCAGTGGATCGCAGTATTCTGAGAAAATTATGATTGGAAAAGAAAGATTGATCATATCGGATAGCCAATGATGGAAGCTCTGATGATGACAGACCATGCTGATGGTGCCGACTGGTGCATTTTAATTGGATGGTTGATAGATGGCCCAGTGTTGAATTGTCGTAATTTCTAAAATTGGTCCAATTTTGTTGTAAGGGTCCCAACATCGGGTAGTCTTGGATTCTGAACTTGCCCCAGTCTGCTTGTCACCTGGGTGATTGCTTTGTTGTATGTTTGATAGATGGGCGAATAAGACGCTGAGATTATAAGAGTCTTTTACATCATAACCCACATGGTGAACAGGTAGTGGATATGGCCTTGATGTTTAGATGCCCCAATCATTGATTCTGACTTGTGTGTGCAATTGACTTTGATGGTTGATATCAAAAGGTCTGCGGATTTTGCTGAATTGGACTCAAGAGCTTGTGATGGTTGGTGATATAATAGCTTAAATCGGATTTGGTTTGATCTGTGAGGTTTAATCCGTGGCCTTTTGCTCAAGGAATAGATTGTTGGGTATGAGATAGACTTTTTCACGATGGTATCCCATGTGATTCTATGGGTCAAAGGAGATCAAGTTTCCTCGCACATCAGGAGTGATGAGTTGCTGACATGTTGTATCTTGTGATGATTGCCATTTCATCCTTGTGACTGGTCGTCTTGATGTTTCGATGTCTCTTCCTTTCGAGACTTGCTCCATATTTGATGGACCAACATTGAGGTATCGTTGGTTCCTCTCAACATGGGTCGATGACTTTGAGGGTTTTTCTTGGATGTAAGCTTTTTAGGTTTGGTCTTCATAAGTTTACTCCTATGCTGGAGGAGTATAATAGCCTCATTGGTTTGGCATTAGATCTGCCATGTGCCAGGACAACCATTAGTGACATCAGAAGATCGTTCATGACAGTGACCGATCTGAGACGCAGAGTCGTCATTGAGGAGGTTACTGCCGGACATATAGTGTCCATGGACTTTTTGATTGATCGCTTTGGTAGGTTAGACAGCTACGAGCGATTCTCTGGGGATTTTATTATTCTAACAGATGAGTGGCAGTTTACACGAGTGGATGTTCTATTGATGTGCATCACTGCTTATCTGTACATGCCCCTGTATATAGACCACTTAGATACTGACTTGATGGTAGTGGTTCGTGCCCTCCGATAGGGTTGTACTATTTTGCCAATGATATTAGCTGAGACTCTAAGGTCGACTACTTTCTACAGTACCCATCCATGGGAATTTTTTAAAGGTATCGCCGTTCGGCCGGATGTGTGGTTTATGAGGCATTTGAGCCCTATTGGTATTTTTCAACATCATGGGTATTGCTTTACCCATGAGATAGCTATGTCTTACTCCTTCCGACAACGGAGTGTTTAGATGCGGCATCATGGTCGGCCTTTTTGTCAGAGATCGAGCATCCTTTTTCGATCATGCCATGCTCAGGGCTGAGTTCCCTTTACAGCTTTATCACTCAAGTAGTTGGCATGGATTATCTGCCCCTGGCGGGTTTGAGAGGGGTAACCACATATCATCTACCACTTTGTGGGGGCTATGTATCAGCGGATATCATCTTCGTCTTTGTCATTAGTTGACCTTACCAGGACTTATGAGAAATGGACTCGTAGGGAGAGGTCTGATTTTTCTACTAGCCATCTAAATTGTTCTCCAAAATATTTTGCATGGTTGGAGGCAGATATTGCATTGGTTACGGTTATCCAGTTAGCTCCGAGCATTGATTCTGATGAGGAAAAGCCTATGTGGAATCCTGATTCTCCCACCGAGGATGATTTATTTGTTGGTTTGACAACATCTTTTGTTATTAATCCTTCGAGTATCCCTGCCGTGACAGATCCAGCTATTGCTAATTCAATAGCTTGGATGACTTTTGAGAGAAATCAGGCTAGAGCATTGATGTTGACAGCCATTTCCAGTATAGATATAGTTTTTTTTTCAACTAGAGACGAGGCTCGTGCAACTCGGGATATAGTAGTGGTTAAGAGAGACGAGGATTAATTTACACGAGATGCAATGCTTGAGGAAAGAGATGAGATTTAATCTACTCGTGATGCGGCTTTTGAGGAGATTAATGAGGCATTAGTTGCTCGGGATGCCACTTTTTCTGAGAGGGATGAGGCCATAGCTACCCGAGAAGTTTATATTGCAGACAGTACTGCACTCAGATCATATACGGACAACCTGGTTGGAGAAATGAGTGCTTGTATAGATGGTCATAGCAGCACTATGCAGATGGCAGTGGATGTTCTGGCTCATATGGAGGCCGAGGGTCAGGATCTTGCAGCTGCTCCTCCATCTTCAGAGAGATGCCATGTTGGCACTGTTATCCCGCTTGTCCACGGGTTCAGAGACTAGCTTTGATTTTCCTCTGTAGGGCATGTCGACTAGGAGGTTTGATAGAATTTAGGCTTTATAGGGTTTCGTGTCTTGGAACTGGTTTTATATTGGTTCTTATTTTTTCTTGAAGGTCAAACCGCACCATAAATGGTTGCCTACGTACTCCCAAGTTGAGGGAGATCAGGTCATTCGTAGTTCAGGTTCCGTGTGAGAGGTTTGAGAAGTGTCTACTTTGGGTTTGAGTTTGGTTTGATGGGTTTTTGAAGTTTTTGTTTGGTTTGAAGCGTTTTTGAACTTTTTATTTAGTTTGACCGCACCAGAAATGGTTGCCTATGTACTCCCGGGTTGAGGGAGATAAGGTCATTCGTAGTTTAGGCTTTTTGAAAAGACCTAATTCTTTTGATTGATTTTGATTTTTTATTTTTTATTTTAATTTTTATATGCATGAAAATAAAAGGCATAATGCTAAGCAAGTGATAATGTCCCAACATCTCTTGGAACTCGCAACTTTCCTTTAGATCTACGTCCTCCTGGCTAGCTGAGGCCTAATAGTCCAGTCATCAGTGGTTAGGTTGCCTTCGAGGCTAGTGATAGAGGTTACCTCCTGGTCATGAATATCTTCAATCATAGCCATAACTTAATTGGCTCTTGAATCAGCATATCCCTTAAGGAGGCTTAAACTGGACTCATCGCAGAAAGGGATGAACTCTAGATTCCTCGATGGGTCAGCTTCCCTGACAACTTCACCACTTTTCTCTTTATCTGTTCCTTCACTTTTCTCATAGGCTTGAGAGGATTGGAGTATGAAATCACTCTCGCACTATTGTCGTATTTCTCGCAAGAAACTTTCTTTTTTGGCTTTTTCCACCTTGGGAAGGATCAATATTTCCTCTTCATCATCTGCGAGGGTAAAATCAAGAATGTGGTTGCTGGCTTTGGGCAACAAAATATTTGATGGTGGCGGATGAATTTCCTTAGAGGACTCTCTTGTATCCTCTGTCACTTTCGACATTAAGATCAGTCCACGTTGTGTTCTGCAATGATTGGTGCTCATAGCCGTCACATCCTTTTAGCTGCTTGTCTCGAGTGGACATCTTAAGCTCTTTATTTCTCTCTCGCCTTTTTTGGGCATGGGGAATTCTATCTTCAGTTCTCCATTTTCAATGAGATCCTGGATTTTGTTTTTCAGAGCCCAACATCCCTCGGTCGAATGTCCTGGTGCTCCGGAATGATAAGCACACTTCTTGTTGAGATCATATTGCCTTCTTTTGGGATCCATAGGTGGAGTGAGCTTAGTAATCTTTTTCTGCGTAATCAATAGTGCTAATACATTTTTCGACGAGTCTCCCAAAGGCGTGAATACCCTTCTCCGCCTACTTTCCCCGAATCTTGGTGCCGTAGGATTTTGAGGGTTGGCCAGTGTTTGAAATGTTTCTTGATATTTCCTATTTGGGAATTCGCATTCCTCCGGACGATTTTTCCTTTGGCGAGATCTTCTAGTAATTTTATCATTCCCCCTTTCTCGTCTACTCAACATGCTTTGATCTTCTTCATTTAGCTGGCTGATCTTGGAGGGAGGTAGGCTTACATTCTGAATAACCTCCTCTTTCTCTTGGCTTTCTGATAGTTGAGTGAAAAGCTGCCTTGTATCCTGATTTTGGCGCACTATCAGATTAGCCAGCAGAGTTACTTGATGTTGGATCGCATCCAATTTTTGCATCACTGTCATACCCTCCTCTGTATTTTCCAGCTCTATGACATTTGTTCTGTTCCTTCGGGGGTAATCCTCCATCCTTCGTATGTATTTACGATTTGGATGCATTTTATCGCTTCCTGACCCGATCATGTTTACTCCCTCCGTATCATACGGCATCAGAAGGTTGGTGTTGACATTCGGATGATCAGGTTGTTGGACCACAATATCGCCGTTTTCGATCAGGTTTTGGATTTTATGCTTCAAGGACCAACAATCTTGTGTATCGTGTCCTAGAGATCCTGAATTGTAAGCACATTTCTGACTTAGATTGTATCTTTTGCTTTTTGCATCCAGAGGTGGAGCCAGTTCAGTAATTTTCTTGTAATCTATTAACATCACCAACATGTTTTCAAGGGAATCACCTAGTGGAGTGAACACCCGATTTTTCGTTCTTTCAATTTTTCTCTTTCTGTCCTGGCATTGGTTGAATACGGCCTGTTGTTGAAATGACAGATTGTCTTCCTTCTTCCAAATGGGGGGACTACGATTGGGTCTCCGAGACTGCCTCTGTATAATGAGGGATACATCTTCATCGCCTTTCCTGGGTATCCTCATGGGATCACTCGCATAGTTTCCAGATTGTATATGCTTGACGACTACTTTCAAGGTCGTGAGATCTTTAATCTTGCCTGCTTTCAGGCCCATCTCGGTTATCTCGTCGTGTTTGATCATCTCTGAGAATGGCTTTCCTATTCCAGCTAGGATCCTCTCATAGTAAGGTGCCTCTTGGATGCCTATGAAGGTCATCACCATTTCAGTTTCTGTCATAGGTGGGCTGACCTGTGCTACCAGACGTCTCCATCTTTGGGCATATTCACAGAAAGACTCGTTGCTTTACTTTTTAACTTTGGTCACTTGGTATCGATCCAGAGCCATCTGAGACTGGAAGCTGTATTGATTTAGGAAGGCATGAGCTAGCTCTTCCCAGCTATAGATTTTTGCATTATCAAGTCGGGCATAACATGTCCTAGCCTCTCCAGTGAGACTCTTTTGGAAAAGCTGCATTTTGAGGCTTTCATCTTCAGCATAAGACCCAAGCTCGCCAATGTATACTTTCAAGTGTGTATAGGGATTGCCTGCCCCATTGTAGTTTTCAAACTCTGGGACTTGGAATTTGTCAGGATATCTAGCCCTGAGAATATGCAGAGATCTGAATAGGTGACATTCCTAAGGTTTCCAGTTCCTTTCATTGAACGGATGGTTTCTTCCATTTGTCGGACTTTTTTTCGGATATCCCCAGTTTCTCGATCTTCCCTAAGATTTGTGATTTCAGGAGTTTTGTTGGTTCTTTGACTAGATCGAGGTTCAAGTTTCTGCATTCCTCCCCTTTTTGTCAGCCCTTTGATTTCCACCTTGTGAGGAGGACTCTGTTTGATTAAGTGTTGTCTGGCCCTGAGTGCTTTTACTTTGTTCCTTTAAGAGGATAGCCAATTCTGCTATTTGATTCTTAAGTCCCTCAAACTCCTTTCGAGATACGGAACCTGATTCGTACTGGCCACTTTCAGCCATTTCGGTGAATAGGCTTTGTGCTTTTTTTGATTGTGATCCAGTAATGAGACCACTCTTACCTACAAGACAAGTAAGTAGTTTAGGCTTGATAGACACTAACTATATACATGTTATGCAATGTGTCATGTTTTGAGGTTTTTAAATCTTATCCTGCAAAACAGAGGTCAGTTGTTTTGATGACAGGATAACATGACAGGTTTTACAAGACATGGAATTATGATATTTACATTAGAATTAAAAACTTGACATTGAATTGAAAGAGGAAGGCATGAAGTAGCTTCCCTTTGAATTTGGTTAATCAGAGGCTGACCTATCTTAGGCTACTCTTGCGGCTTTTTTGGCATGAAGGTCCCCAGATCATCGCAATCTACTAGAGGGGAAATTAATCCGATCATTCAACTGGAGCGAATCTGGGTGGTGCTTTTTCATGAGCCCGCCCAGAGACTTAGCCGTCCCCAGAGTCATTACTTATCACTGACGGGTTTTACCTCCCGAAGGAGGAATCACACAACATACATTCACATACATCGCGCCTTACCGTATGCATATGATGACATTGGTGGGAAGCACTAATATGGGTGCGAAGCACTAAAAAAATAGGAAAGAATTCATTCACATTCATTTAATGTAAATACGCAACATTCACGCATTTATTCAATGTAAAGATGCAGCATTCACACATACTTAGTTTTGAAAGGGAAATGCTTTGAAAAGATTGGAACGCAGCCTAAGCCCTCTACTGTCTCCAGCAGAGTCGCTACCTGTCGACGTCGGGAAAAAATTCGCGGGTCAGGTCACAACCCGGATCTTTCTTTTCCTAAGTTATCTCTACCCTTACTCTTTTATTTGCGAAAAAGGTTTTGAAGGGTTTTTTAGAAAAAGGCCAACATGTATCATGTCGACGATTGAACGTTTTACAGAGTCGCTAGTTGGTAGATTTGAAATAATTGTACCAACTCAACCGAGTTTTGTTTGAAAGAGGCCTAATTGCTGAACATTGTCGAAACTTGATCTTTGAAATCGAAGTTTTGAGTTCGGGGGCTTGGTTAAGTGTAGGGAAAGTGTTAGGCTCCCCACAACTCTCGTGAAAACACGGTACCGCATCTTTTCAATATTTCCCTTAAAAAACTGAAGTGTGTGTATGAATGCTGTTTGAAAATTGGGCCTATGTTTGATTGAAAGCATGTCTATGCATCGTTGAACCTATATACGAAGGGTTTGATTTTATTTGTAAAAAGTCTTTAATTTGATTTGCAAAAGTGTTTGATTTGATTTGCAAAAGCTTTCTTTTTTCCAATAAGATTATTGAAGTGATGTTTTGAAAGAAGGTTTTCAAACCCTTATGCTAACATATGAATTGAAGCATATCGATACTTCAGTTTTATCTTTTTAGCCTTTGGGCTCAATTTGAATGGTGATTGTCGAGCTGCGAAGCATCCTCGACCACAAAATATATACAAGTGTCGGTCTTCTCATGGGCATGACAGCCATCAGAGTGACTCTGACACTACAAACCATATTTTTTTCACTATGTTGAGACCTTAAATCTGGATAACCGTTTTAAGGTCTTTTGTATGTACATTTTTACAGAAAAACTGGCAGGGTACATTTGTAAAGTGGAGTTTGTCCATCGTGGGAATCAGATTCTGATCAATTTGATCGTGAATCCCACGATTCCTAGGCTCACATATAAGTAGCCAATAAACTTGCACAGCTCAAATTTGTACAAAAACATATATATATATATATATATATATATATCCAAATATCGCCAGAACCAAGGATTCATTAAGTAAATTCTGGCTCGCACATGGCCGAAGCGTCTCGTTCCCACTAGATAGCGATCTAAGGGCTGCGAGGTTGCTTTTATAACTGAAACTAGAAAAAATGCTAGATTTAAATAAATCTCAGCCATTCTAGCTTCCCAATTTTGTCTGTGTAACGACCCCAAAATTCATACAATAATATTCTCCTTCCCGATCGTTAACAATACAACTTTAATCTATCTTTACATCATTATTCGATATTAAAATCACTAAAAATGCGGAATATTTAAAACTTTTATATAATATTTCTTTATTGCCCTGAATCGCAACCTTTACATTACATCTCTTCGATTCAAATCTATATCATGACTCGTTACAACAAAATGACTATACAAAGTCTTACATCATAAAGCAATATTCATATACATTGGATAACTCCACTTATAATTCAACAATATGTTACATTCAAAACATTAAATACATTTCTCATAGAACCTAAGTAATCTTCGTGAATATGGATCTCTATAATTCACTTAGCACGTATCCTTACCTTGAAATCTTGACCTGCAAAAATTATTATTTGTAAGAGTGAGCTCGACAGCTCAGCAAGTTCTAACAGTTTTCATGCATCACATAGCACATAATAATATGCTCAATATACATATCATAATAATTAAAGTAACATGGCATACATGCTTTAATTCACATAGCAAATATAAAGATTGAGTTCCTTACTCAATCAATATTATTTAACCAAAACAATGTTGTCATAAATTGACTTTAACATTTCATGATTACAACATGTATAACATATCATGCTCGCTTACAACATATATAACATATCATGCAATTTAAAATAGTTCATCAAGTTCACGTAGACAAATAGGAACCGAAAGACTTGCCTTGATCGTTGTTTACCAATAATAGTTTAACAGCTTACAGCTATCCGCACTTCGCGTGCCCTACACAATTATATAATCATGTACATCAACTATTAGTCACATAGCAACACATAGTAGTTATAATTTAAACTCTACTCTACATCTCATAACTCTTCCTACAATCAATACACAATGTTCAATTTGATTGTGTTAACTTTCGACTTATATCTCACTATATTTCCTTTTTAGTAATATTCAAAATTCAATCAAGTGTTTAAGTCTTGCTAGGACTACTTATGGGTTTTATATTAACCCCATTTCATATCTTATAATGCTCATTTCATTTGACTTAAAATACTTTTTACGTTCATTAACACTTCTCATGGCGTTTTGACGTTCATTCGTCACACGTCCGAATCGTCTCTCTTATGTATGCTTAGTGTGCTTATTAAACTTATTTAATACATTATTTATTAATGTTAAGCATTATTATATTTACTAACATTCATATTTTATAACTTAGAACAACATCTATTATTATCGGCAGCACTATACTTGCGTATGTGCATGTCCGACGCCATTCGATTGCCTCCGAATACACATCAGTCCCAAAGATGACCATTTTGACCACTGCTAATGACCTCAAATCGAAAAAATTAAAGAATGAAAGTTGTAGGTCTACTCGTGCTCGTTCCGGATCATCTTGAATCTCCAGGAGGTCAAAATAGTTTTGCATTACAAAACTTAAACCACTCCGGACAGCATGGTTACCCACTGGGGTGGGTCCCCCAAGGCCAAATTCCCCTCTGGGGTGGGTCCCTCCTCTGGTGAAAATTCCCAGTTCTCGAACTGCAGAGAAATAAGCCAATTTGACTTATTTCTTCACACCGAATCCGATTTTTCTCAACATGATGAACATGAAACTTTGTAACAACAAAATTTTGGACTCTTTAACATGATTATAACATATAAAATCCTTACAACACATAATAGAAACCAAGTTTTCATGATTTTTGTAGAAAACTACAATATCAAACGTTCTTGACAAAATTTGCTATTACGAATTCGTTTTTCAATCACTTCATGTAATTCTAATTGCAATAATTCTAATTCTTAACATATTAACCTAACCCATGATCAATTTAAACAATAATCCATAATCAATCAAACACTAATTAGATAGTTTCAAAGGCCATTCTTTCAAAATTAGTTTATAGTAAATCATTATGAACATAATTTCTTCTTGTTTATCGAAATTACACGGATTGAATTGTTAGAACAACCATATAACTCATATAATAAAATCAATATATATATATATATATATATATATATATATATATATATACCTCACATATATACATCATGATCACATAATTTACACAAAAGACTTTTACAGAGAAGTTCTTTTATGAAAAAAAAACATGGAATATGAAGATTTAAGCATGAAGATTATACCTTGCTTTGCTTATTGGAACGAAGGGGATGATGCTATCTCAAGCTTCCTTCCATCTTCTTCCTCTTTCTTCTTCTTCTTGCTTCTTCTCACTCTAGGTTCTCTGTGTTTCTTTCTAACACAGACTAACCCTTATCTTGTTCTGACTAACTCTAACTCTAACTCTATTGAACTAACGTATATTATAATATACATATCATTTACATATACATATATTACATAATATATAACTTATAATCATAATGACCCTATAATAATTATAATAAATACAATTATTACCATTAATAATATAGGTTACACATTTAGAATTTAAAAAGCCCTAAGGCTTGTTTGGCAAAACAAGTTATTTTAAAAAATAGATTTTTAGTAGTTAAGGCCTTGTTTGGGCAAAACAAGTTTAAAATAAAAGTAAGGGCCTTGTTTGGGAAAACAGTTTTTAAAACTCTTTTAATTCTTTTTAATAAATCCTTTAACACATATTCTTGATGTTACATTTTTAATTAATTAAATCTTAACATTCTAATTTAATTAATTAAAAGTTAACATCAATTAATCACATAAAATTGTCACATAATTATAATTACTTGCTAATTATAATTTCACGTAACACTCATCGCATAACTCATCTTATTTAATTATCCCAATTAAATTAAAACTATAACATAAAATCATTACGTCAATTAAATTAAATATTAAATATTTTTTTAATTAATATATTACACTTAATTATATTACTCCATAATAATCACATAATCTCAATAAATAATTCAATTAAAATATTTATATATTTTAATAAATATTAAAATTAACATTTAAATTCTCTTCACACCAAATCACATATTTCACAATATATATCACATATACACATACTCGTACTTGAATATCTTAAAATAAGAATTTTATTTATTAAATTCTCATTTATAAATTCTTAAAAATCCGAGATGTCACAGTCTGTACCTATTTTAAACCGTTTGAAAGTTGGCGAGATTTAAATAAATCTAGTTCGCCCGCAGATATGTCAGTGCCAATTCATACCAAATGAATATTTAAAGCAACAATTTAATAAAAATGAGTAAAGCAATATATATACAATTATATATACCAATGTAACTGTAGGAATTTTAGGCAAATGGGTCCTGAGCATCTTGAAGGGAGATGCTTCCGTATGGATCATTATGACTAGAATGGTGACTGGAATGGGACGAAGAGGATGAACAGACAGAGGGAACTGAGTCCTCACTGAGTTTATCCATTCGTTTTTTAATAAGACGAGACAACTGTTTTAACTCATTATCGGTACAATGCTCAATATCCGCAAAATCTAACTTTGAAACAGAAGATTTTTTGGATTTTGATTTACTAGAGGATGATTCCTTTAGAGGAGGAACCGCTTGAATAGGAGAAGGATTGGGAAATTCCTTCTGGACTTGACCAACAATGCGCTAAGGATCAAACTTATCCCACCATTTAACTGAAAATTCTCGAGTAACAAAAGTAATTTGACTAGAGTTAGAACAAGAAACATCCTTTTCGGATGAAACAACCGAAGAAAGGGCAACATTAGCAACAGGAGAATAAAAACCATAGTTCCATTTAAGAATCCATGGAATTTTATATTTACTAACGAAATGAAGAGTTATTAGGACGCAACAATTAGACTGCACAGCAGGAACCCTAGAACTAAAAACATTAAGAACAGACTGGAGCTTAATTGGAAGAATTTTATAGATGAGACCAAAACGTTCCCACCATAAAACGAACCAATGAGGGATCTGACTTTTGAACTTGTGGTCAAATTGAATGAACCACGAATGACTAAACGATGGAGTTTGAAACAGAAAAACCCTGTTCCAAGATTCCATGTAATCATAATAGTAGAACTGGCTATCATGACCTTCTAACTGTCTCAAATCTGACGGATGATTACCCCAGTTTGGCATGGTGATAATCTGTTTAATATATAAAGAGTGATAGATGATTTTCGAGGAATCATTTCTATCATAAATGGGTTTAATAAGAATTGACTGGGTTTGAAGCAAGACATCCTTATAATACATAAGAGATTTATAAGGAGCCAGGGGAATGAAATGCCAACCAGCTGGGTAGAACTGGGCAGCCAATTTAACTGGATCATCAATAAATTTCATATGTCTTTCAATATGAAATAAATTGGTGGAATATACAGGGATGTACTCAGATTGAGTACGCTGACCAGCAGGAGGATTACTGGACGAAGCAAAAGGATCAATTATCCGAGGGGGCTGGACTAGAGCCGAACTATAGGGCTTTGTTCCAGAAACAAGAGGGGAAAACCTATTTACTACAGTAAGAGGAGTAACTGGGTGTGGGATTACAGCTCCTATGGGCTTCTGACTAAGCGGGCCTGGGCCTGGAGGGCCAGGGGGCTGAACATTTTTACTGGATCCTCTCACACTCATTTTGAATTTGAGGGGTACCTGAATTAATAAATTCCCGAGTCAAAAAGTCAGGAACTGAATTATCACTGCCTTTAATATAATCAATATCAAAATCGAAAATACTTAAAATAGATTGCCATCTGGAAAAAATATGTTTAGCAGCAATATTTTTAACATCCTTTTCTAAAATATACTTTGCTGACTTGCAGTCAATACGAACTAAAATTTTTTGATTTAATAAATCATTTTGAAATTTACTAATACATAAAACTAAAGCCAAAATTTCTTTTTTAATTGTGCTATATTTTAATTGGGCATGATTCCACGCGCCAGAGTGGAACCGAACAATTTGCTCAGATGAAGCAGGGGTTAATTTCTGCTTCAGGATACCACCAAAGCCAATTTCGGAGGCGTCGGTTTCAATAATTTTGAAAGCGGATTCATTAGATATGCCAAGGCAAGGAAGAACCTTAACATATTTCTTAACTTGTTGAACGATGGCAGTATGCTCATCAGTCCAAGGAGGAGGATTCTTCTGTAAACGGAGGAACAAAGGTTTACAGATTTTTCTTAGATTTTGATAAAACTTGCCGACGTAATTAAGAGACCCTAAAAAACGCTGGAGTTGAGTTTTATCAGTAATTTTGTCAGGAAATTTATCAGCAAATTGGATGACTCTTTGGATTGGACGAACCAAATCGCGATGAATATCATGACCAAGAAACTTAACTCTAACTTGGAACAGACTGCACTTGGTTGGTGAGAGAACCAAACCATTGACTTTAATGGCTTTGAAGAACTAATTCAAGTGTTTGAAGTGTTCATCAATTGACTTGGAGAAAACCAGAATATCATCAATATAAACAATGATAAAGTGACTGAAGGGATTCAAAATTTCATTGAGAATATTTTGAAATTCACTGGGGGCATTCTTCAAGCCAAATGCTTGAACAACCCATTCATAATGACCAAAGGGGGGTAGTGAAGGCAGTTTTATATCTATCACTAGGATGACTACTGACTTGCCAAAAACCAGACTTAAGGTCAAATTTACTGAAAATAATAGCATTACTAAGCCGACTAAGAAGGTCTTCCTTATTGGGTAGGGGATACCTAATCCATTCAAGAACCTTTTTAAGAGGCTTATAATTAATAACTAGGCGAGGGACTCCTCTCTCTTTCTCAGCTTCATTGTTAACATAGAAGGCTGGGCAAGACCAAGGAGACTTACTATGTTTTATTAAGCCTTTTGCAAGCAAGTCATTAATCTCTTGCTTACAAAGTTCCATTTGCTGATGACTCATTTGGATAGGTCTGGCCTTAGTAGGAATTAGGTGCTCCTTAAATTCGTTAGCATAAGGTAGTCTGACCACATGCTTCCTACGATGCCAAAAGGCATTGGGAGAATCTGCACACAAATTTTTAACCATAAACAACCGAAGTTCTTCAATCTTATCTTGAATCTTATCAAGTAGGAGAAGATCCTCAACCTGCTTATATTTGATTTCTTGTTTTAAATATTTTAACTGTGAAGTTTTGCAGTTTAACAAATTGAGTGATTTTGAAATAGATTCATCCTGAATAAATTTCAAATCTCTTTCCTTAGGTTGAGTGATAAATTCAAATACCACTTTCTGCCCAAGATGCTTAGCTGTTAACCCGTTATTACTAGTAGTAAATGGATATAATAAATATATAAATGGTAATCCTAAAATTATCTTATCAATCAAGTTGCGAATTAAAACAAAGAAAGTTTTAAAACACATATTATCTTGACAAATATGAACTTTAGGCAGTTTATATTTTATTTCCATACTACTACCATTAGCAGAGTTTAATCGTTCACTGGTTTTAACATAGAACTTGGTAGGGATCAAACCTTCCTGTATGCAATTAAGGTCTGCACCAGTGTCAACAAGAGCAGGAAGTTGAATAGCAAAAGTTCCATCAACCATTAAACGAACCATGATGTACCATTTTTGAATAGTTATATCTTTTAATCTTTTTAAAGAATTACCTTGAACCATTAACAAAGATTCATCATCCTTGACTCCTGAAGATTCAGGTTGGTCATCATTATCTGAAGAATCAAAAATGTGAAGTTCTGAATCTTTAGAGGCCAAATTAGTCATATCTTTTCTTAAAGCAGAAATTTCAGTCTTAAGACCAGAAATTTCTTTCTTAAGTTTGTTGACTTCGTGATTTAATTCTGGGAGGGTGATCTCTCTCTCAGCAGTTTTAAATCTTTCAAGGGTTTTATTAAGGCTGATTACAGGTTTATCTTTACCTCTAATAACCTTACCTTTACCCGAATTGTTTTTAGTAAATAAGTCTTTTAATTGTTTCATATACTGTAATTTTAAATCTTCATCTGTAAGTTTACTAATTAATTCGATTAACAAAGAGCTTTCTTGGTCTTCTTTGTTAAGAACGTTAATAGTTTTACAGCAATCAGATCTACAATTATCAGTACAAAGGGTAACTTCATTATCCTCACTAGGGGTCTGACTATTTTCCTCAATACTAGAGGAATAAGGAATATCAGAGTGATTATTTCATCATCAGTCTGAATTCTTATTAACTCGAAAATCTTTTCAGTATCTTCAGCAGAAATATTTAACTGACTCAATTTCTGCTTAAGCTTGCATTCATTTTTATAGTGACCCTTTTTACCACAATTATAACATGTAATTTTACTTTTATCATTAGATTTTGAAATAGAATTCTTACCATGAGTTTTCTTTCTTGATTTAGGTTTTTCATAATAACTATCTTTGTTATTAGACTGATTAGAACGCTTCTTATGATGCTTGCGTTTTTTATGACTTTCAACTTGCTTTTTCCTATGCTTTCTTCTGGAAGGAGCAATAGGAGGCAAATCATATTGTTCACAAAAAGTACCAAGCTCATATTTAGCTTTCTTTTTATCCTTAGCGGCTTGTTTAGCAATTTTAAAGTCAATACACATTTTTAATCCAATTTTTTGAATATAACTGATTATGTCACCATAAGTCAGGTTATCATAATCAATATATCCAAGGGTTTTACTGAGTTCTTATCTAACCTTGTGAGCAAACAGGCTAGGAAGACCATTAACAAATTTTTTCTTCCAAAAAGGTTTGTTACTATCATTTCTCATCATAACCCGAGAAATAAAAACATCTTTGTACCACCTAAAATCACTTAAAGTGGGACAAGTGAGATTACTTAACTGATCATGAATTCTTTCAGTGATATTACTAGGAGTTCCTATAAAATGTTTTATTATTGTGAAAATTAAAGTATTAATACCATCAGGGATACCAAAGCCAACATCTTCTCGGAAGATAGGCTGACCATTGTCATCTAACTGGCGAGCATGGATAATAGAAGTCCTTGCATCTTCATCAAGGTGTTTTTCCCACCAAGAACGAAGTACACCAGTAAATCCATTAGCTAATATTTCAACGATATCAGGCTGAGTAAGACTGTTAAATGCTGTAATATAGCTGTTGGCAACCATAGACATATGATTCATTTTGGTAAGGATCTGATGCTCACTAAAACTATCAATATTCCACTCATAAATTTTATTAGAGGAAACAGAAAATTGATTATCTAGATTCTTCTCCTCATACTGAAGATTAGGGGGAGTTGGTCTAGAATACCAATTTCTTGTAATACTAGTGTTATTAAAAGTTAATTTATTTAATTGTTCAGCAAGATCAAGGATAGAAGTGACTTCAGAAATTTCTTCTGAATCACTATTGCTTTCATTGTCAGATTCTTGGATCTGGTCAATGATGGCAACAGTTCCACTAGGTTCACCTGAGCTTGAACCAATTCTTTTAATTAACTTATCAATACTTTTAACTAGGTCAGAATCTTTATTGGGCAATCCCTTTCCTTCTCTGTCAAAAGGGAGAGTCAATAAAGGTTGATCTAGTTTTTCTTGAGGATTTTTAACCAAAGCATGATCAAATTTTTCTTCAATTTTATCAAGCTGTTTACCTATGGTGGCTAAATACTGATTAGTGAAATTATTTTGTTCAATAATCTTTTTATCATCAGTTTTACCATCAGCAACCTTAAAAGGGCTGGCAACCACAGAAGCATTTTTAACCTGTAAAAGAACAGTTTCCAAAGGAGGATGGGATGCTAAAATCTTAGACTTATCCTCTTTCATCCACTGGCTTTTAGTAAGAACTTTACACTGTGAGTGGTATTTATCATACCAATCGTATAATGTAAGGTTCTCTCTATTGATTTTAACATATTTTTTCCAATTATGAATAATTTTATCGCGATCATGCTTATCATAGATATTACGAAAAGCATGGCGTTTATCCTGATTAGATTTGGAATTGAAATCTACAACCAGACTATCCCAATCTAACTTAGCAACTTTAGTCATAACTCTTAACTGGTGATTAATAGGGGCTTCAAAATCAGAGGGAGTAGGGCCTACAGAAACTGTAGGAGACACATCATCTTGTTCATCTTCAGCATGAAAGGCTGGAGTGTAGCAAGGATGACTTGTCTGTCCCTGATTCAAAACACCTTTCATTTTAATATCAGGAATAGAAAAATCACTTAAAACTTCGGTATCTCTTCTTGAAACAGAAGGAACTGAAGAATTAGTAAATTCTTCTAGAATTAAATGTCTTTTAGTACGTTCGAAACTGACTCGAACAGTACCATCAGAAAATTATTTAATATTTTCTAAATTTAATAAATTATTATTAACTGGTTTTTATGGAATCTCTTGGGGGAGAATCCACTGACTAGGTAACGTAATATCTTTCCAAAGAATAGTCTTTGGGGTTTGGATATTAGCGTTATTAGTACTGCTTTGAATTAACACAGTATGATCTTTAGGACTCTTATTAAGTGCGTGAATATTTAAATTAGTTTTCATTATCTTATAATAAATTCTGTATATTAAAGCTATAGGTTGAGAACCCTCAATCATTTGAGTTATCTCACCTGCAGTTTTAATATTCAGAGTTAAAGCTTTTAACAAATTAATATCAGATAAACTCAATGGAAGGTCAGGGAAGCAATTAAAATGGATAGGACCATCATGCAGACTTGACTCCATGATACCAATTATACTTGGAGCATACTTAAGATATCGAGCATCTCTTAAGCATAAAAAGACACTTGAGTTTAACAGCGGACGAAAAAGTTTTAATAAAACTTTAAACTTAAAACAATTTTGAAACATAAAGAAGATGACCGGTGGATTGGTAAAGTAATCTCTTTCGTTAATTATAAATATTTGGGAAAGGATTACATCGTATCTGGATCTATTTACAAAGGGAAGAAGAAGTACAGGAACTTCTTCTTCTTCTAACTAGAGAGAAGGTAGAGAGAATGAGGAGAGAACCTCGGGTGAGGCTAAATGGTATACATTTCTAAGCCTAAGGAAACTCTAACACTTGAGTTCCTTTAAATAGAACTAAAGTTACCGGTTTATATTTACCGAAGCACTTTTACATTTACTTAAAGTTAAAAGTAAAAACATTTAACTAAAGTAAGAAACATTTAACTTAAGTTAAAAACATTTAACTTAGGTTAAAAGTAAATTACTTTTACATTTCTAAGGGTAAAGTAAAAACATTTAACTAAAGTTAAAAACATTTAACTAAAGTTAAAAGTAATTACATTTACTTTTACTAAAGTAAATTACTTTTACTAAAGCAGCATCTGCTTTTGCTTTCGGCTGCTTTTGACTTTGTCGGACGCGTTGATTGCATCTGATGATGACTGGAGCATCCGATGACTATGGGACCCTGGGGGGTTGACTGTTGAGGTCCGGCTCCTTCCTCGCCGGTGGGTGCTGTTGATCTTCTTCTCAGAGAGATCACCATCCCCTATACTTCGACCCCAAAATATATATATATATATATATATATATATATATATAGACAGAAAAGTAGTCAACCAAGACTGGGAAGATAACCCAGTGTGGTGAATGTTGCTTATATATGCATAAATATATATAAAAGTAGTAAACTGCCGCAGATTTAACATTCGGGCTTGAAAGAATTGAAAAGTTAGTACATATACAGTTCAATATATACAAAAAAAGCCAAACCCAGACTGGGAAGATAATGCAGTCCGGCGAAGTTGCTAGTAACGAAGATGCAAGTATATAAAAGTTGCTGGAAGCGACGGATCGTCAATCCGAGTTGTAGAAATGCCAAAAAATACGTTTGGGTACTAAAATATACCAAAAGTTAACAAAAACGGCCATGGAACTGAGTTCCGAGCATATTTAGAAAACAAAATTTGATATGCAAGTGCAAAACAGTGTATAGAAGTAATATGAACTTCCTGATACTCAAAATACTCACAATGGACTGCTACACTGGCTTTTTGCCAAATCGTAGGCTTTAAATTCTATTTCTATCGGTTAATTTCTGATATGTGGTAGTATGTGGGTATATCTACATGTTAGAGTGAAAAAATTTGGGTTTGAAAGACAAAAGTTTGGTCGAGAAACGAAACGGGCAGGGCTCCAGAACGATTTCTAACTTGAAAATGAGCTGGGGGTGCACTCCTATATATATACCAGGTGGAAGCAGCTCTATCTGCGGCTGCCTCCACTCTACCTGAAGCTCCACATGGTAGGTAGAGGTGGTGGGCCCTGTCGCCTCGAAGTACGTGCATTCGAGCAATGCAAAGTTAGATTCAAAACTTTCTAACTTTTGATCGGAGCGTCCGTTTGAGGCGTGCTGTATCTTTTCAAAAAGCCCTCACCGAGAGTGTCACAATGACATAGGATTTAACACTTTTCAAGTCCAAAAAGACGGGTTCAAAATCGGGTCTTCGTTTCCCCGCAGTTTATCTGTCGAGCTGTCTTGCGCTATTTTCACTCGAGATCATCGTTATAGTTCTTTCTGACCTTGGTGGCATTAATTAATGGAAATGAATAATTATTTGAATATAAATAATTTTGTGTTATGAGATGAGTTAACTCAATTATATTAAATGGAATATTTATAGTAATTGAGAAATTCTGGAGTTTTCGATAAGCTCGTTGAATGCCTTGTGTGGCTCCGTGATGAGAAATAATAATGATTATATTCATCAACGAATGAATTATTAAGCGAATAATTAATCTATATTAATTGCTACTTAATTGTTGTAGAAAAATGTGTTGATTATTATTATTGCAAATAATAGAATAATAATTGGTAACTTGTTTATAAATATAATAAGGTTTATATTTATTTATTTAATATGATAATTAAATCATATAAATGCTAATCAATTGTTATAGAGATTAATAATTTCATTGATTTACGAGGAAGGGATTAATTAATATTATTATTAATTAATTGATAAGATAAGTAATTTATTAATTCATATGTGCAAGCATGCGATATTAAAGTATAACATATAGTAGTTAACTATATATTATACGAAGTGTAAAGTGAAATGTGACTATATTATATATGTATATAAACTATATAGTAAAGTTATGAAATTGTGAAAGCTACATGATTTATGCTTGTGTGACAATGTGTATATGAGTATACAATAAAATAATATATCATGGATATATTGTAAACAATTATTAAATTAATAAAATTTAATAATAAAGTAGACAATGTAATGTGGTAATATCTGATTAAATTATACCGGTAGGAAAAATGTACCTGGATTATATATGTACAAATTACCTTTACCACATTAAAGTAACATTTAGTTGGATTACATTGTAACATTAAGATTATAACCTATGTATGGATGATATGTATATAAAATATAACATAAGAGTAGGAATTATGTATAAGTGTATAAGATGTGTTATAACCATGCATTGTACAAATTTGCTAGAATGCTGAGATTGATATTGCTTGTCCTATAATGTAAGGCATTTCTTCCCTTCACGTGCATAGCCATAAGGCCTAAGCCTACTCTCCTCCTCAAACTCAGCAAAGCTATAGCAATCATCATGAAGGAGAATGGCTGGATTGCTACAGCTCCACTATTCCAACAACCATCTACCAACTTCTTCTTGCCCATTGAATCCTTCTATTTCTCATTGATTCAAACCATGGAACAAAGCTATGAACTGGGAAATCAATTTTCTATAAATGGAAGCTCTCCCTCTCATTTCTCAGTTGTTAGAAAAATTGTCTGATAAATTCAAGAAGAGAGTGAATACTTATATACATATTAGTAAAGGAAGTGTGAATTAGCATTTGCATTATAGAGGTATAATTCCCTCCAGGATTCTTATTCTTCGATCTTGTTAGTCATTTTCATTCTCTGTCAAAGTCTCATTTCATGATTATGCCAAATTGGATTATAATTGGGTTGTAGAACACTTATAGTTGTTATATAGACTTAGTGACATGTTAGTATGCAATGTAACATGTTCTGAAACAAGTTCGTGAATGATTTCTGTGGTTGGGCTAGAATCCTGCCGAAGCAGGTTGTTCTTGGCTTAAACCAGGCATGGTGCAGCTGCGCCGGTATAACACTGGGGCGCAGCGCGACCTCTGTGTCCAGTTTTCTGCATCCTGTTTAATTCTGTTGAGTATTGATTGTTTGATATGGCTTAAACAAGTATACTAGTGGGTTTAACATACTTATATGAGTATATGGAGATAACGTAAACATAATTTGGCTATGATTACATGCACGAATTATGAAACGACATATAGTGTTGAAGTAAACTTAAAGTTTCATAAACGAACATTAACATATATGAAGAATGTTAGTATTCTGACTTTCGAGACATATTAGTATGACCTAGAGACACATGAAATGCACGTTAACTTATATATATATAGGTTCCGTGATATAACATGAACATGCGAACCTCACTAGTGCACATTCCTAACGAAAATACAAGTTTTGAAGGTGGATATTGACATGTAAATACCATGTATACATTCTGATTTTATAAGCATGTCTATGTGGCCTAGAAATGCATGTCGGACATGTTAACATATGTATATAGATAGCATGCACATGTTGGACTAATTAGTGAACATTACTAATCAAGATACAAGCTTTGCACGTAAACATAGACATGCTACTTTGAGATTTGAATTCTGATAATTTTGAACATGTTTGATAAGTAATCTTAGGCTCACTCATGTATCATACATATACGCCTACCATGCTAGATATCGTGAAATCAAGTTAAGTCTAAATGAAGCATGTTTTCAAACCAATAACAATAATAGTTACATGTATGCGATATGAATACTCATGAACATGCTTAATACAAGTTATATGAATACCTTATGTGTTTAAAATATCAAGCATGATAGCTTACATGATTTCATGATGTTGTAAAGCCTTAATTTGTTTAAATTATAGATCTAGAACCTATATCATGTAAATTGAACGTGAAAAGGTTGAACGAGCATGAAAGTGTCCTTTAATATGTATACATGCTATATGATATCATATGTTGATACTTGAATTCGATTTTAACGGTTAACTTATAACAAGACTATAACTTGCTAAATAGAGTATGTATTCTATTTGTCGTGGTCTCACATGATATTAATATGAGAATATGTTTAAACTCAAAAAGAGTAATGTTAAGGATAAAAGTTATATTAATATGATACTATATATGGTATACTTGTGTAGCTAGGCTAAGACTTATCTTTTGTGTTGATCGTATGTCCAAGATAAGATATGAAGCTATAATATATGACTAATGGATATCATATATATACGTAACTATATTACGATAGGGATTCGAAAGTGTTGATTTGCTTTTCATGGATAAACTACGCATAAAGCAAGTATCCTATCTTTGTGTTTACGTTATTCGAGGAACGTTGTAAGTAAGTTCCTAACTCTACTCTTTATTGAACATTCATTTTGCTTGCGATATTATTGTCGTACAAGTAAGCTTTTGAGATTGAAATCCAGATATTATGAATTATATACTTTATGGATAAGATAAAAGTTGATTTATATTCTTCGAACTTTAAATCTTGAGATTGAACTTTAAATCTTGAGATTAAACTTATAATTGTTCTGATCTATGCCATTTGATTCGGCTAGATTTATATTGTTGAAAAGTGATCCAAACCAATTGATTGGTGCGGGATCATGTGTTTGACTGAGATGAACATCCTTCTTTGAAGGGAAAATATATTTGTCGGGAGACCGACGTGCGCACAATTTAGTACGATTGAACGATATGCATATCGTAGCGTACTTTAGGCTGATCACCTGTTGTACTTATTTTCGATTGGGTTATCAGTTTAAAACTGTTAATTCTAGTAAGAGTTCATAGTCCTTAGTGACTGCTCAATATTCAGTTATCTTAAAACCTTGAAATAATTTAGTATTGAATCTTATTGATATCTTTCTGTCCTTAGTGACTATTATTGAGAACTGTTGATATTTCTTGTTATCCTTGAAACTATCACATCCTGTTATACTCTTTTGAGATTCGAGAACTATATTACTCACCCTTATTGTATATTACATGCTGAGAAATTTGTGCTCATTCTTGCTTTCCCTAAAAACATTTTAGTTAAGGCAGAGCAGGGCGAACCTTCGGGCGTCAATAAGGGCAAGGGCAAGGCTACCGACTAGCTTGTCTCTTTTTATGTTTTAAATATTTTAATGTTGTATTAAGATGATGTAATAAGACTGGATTTGGCTATGTTTAAGCTTAAGTTAGATTATGTAATAAGTCGTTAATTGATATTATTATGTAATCTATTAAGTACTGTAGGTTGCAAGACTTGGGCGAATAATTATAATAAATCATTGTAAATTATTCTAAATTTGATCTTTCGCTGTGAACAGGTGATTTTAGTTATTATTGTATTACCATGAGAACGTGATGAACCGAATTCTAGAGACCCTGTGGCCGGTCCGAATTTAGGGGCGTCACAGGTTGGTATCAAAGCTGTAGTTATAAACCTTAGGAGCTAGTGTCCTTAGATTAGGAGAACTTAGGAAGTTAGAAGGAGATAAAACTCATATAGAGTTTCCCTAGAGCGAGACTTGGAGTGTTATGAAATATAACTTCATTTTATATAATGAACTTATATTTTATTTAACATTCTAATGGAATTGCTGTTTATTTATCTTGTGTTTATGTTTATAGGATGACAGACACATGTGTACCTAGTAGAATGGCAGAGGAGGAGCCCAGGGATATACATGTAGTATACGAGGCACCTTTAGAGGCTGTGCCTCTGGCCGTTGCCCCATCCGAGTCTGACGACGAGGATGAGATCGAGGTGGAGTTTAACCTCGAGGAGGATCCTGTGGAGGACGAGCCTGTTGAGGACTAGCCTACCGAGGAGGAGCCCATGGAGGACTCATACGAGCCTAACCTGGAGGAGCATATGCTGGGAGAGTATGAGGAGCGGATCCTAGAGTTGGACTGCAGAGTCCAGGAGCTAGAGGCCGAGGCCCATGAGAGAGAGTCCGAGTTCCAGAAGCTAAGGGACGAGGACCACTAGAGGAAACTTGACATGCAGGAGTTAGAGGAGGAGATTGCTTATCGCAGGGAGGCAGGAATCCAGATGGGAACCTTATTCCACATATCGATGGCGAGAAACATAGATCTGGCAGGAAAGCTGGAAGAAGTAGAATAGAGGGAGTTGAGTGAGAAGATTGAGAAGGAAGCACACCGTACTCTGTTGGAATTAGAGGTGATGGATAGGATACACTTCGAGGAGAAGTGGGAGGCGGCCAATGAGAGGGCTGATGACCTAGAGGATGAGGTCAAATGCAAGAAGAGGAAGATGAACAAGATGGGGTACGTGTTCTGTTCAGCCTTTTAGAGGGTGATTCATGGTGTGTACCACTACCCGACGGAGCAGGGATAGACCCTACATACTTTGAACCGAGAGTTGATGGCGTATATAGCACAGATCGAGTATAAGAGCGCTGTGGAGCGTGGGATGATGGGATGAGACCCTTAGTCAGTCTAGTAGTAGTATTTACTTTATGTGTTGTATATACTGTGTTGTAATCCCAACTTTTTGTGTAAAGTGTGGGATAGTGATGTAAACCCCGAGTAAGCTTTTGATAGAGGGGTAGTATGGTAGTATGTTAGTGTTCCCACTCTTTTGTGACATTAGGGGACATATGTGATAACATTTATAGAAATATGCTAGGAGAAATCATGTAATGAAACGAATTGGCATATGAATATAAATGAAGTTTATTTCAGAAACGTGTTATAAATTTATTCTTTTAGTATTAAAAGAAATACGTAAGTAATATACTTGAATAATAATAGAATGAAAATTTGTGCTGCAGATAATGCCGCCCAGACGTAGATTGACTGCACCTGAGGAGTCAGTGAACAATGAGAGGGAATAAGTAGACCCGATCCAGAAGCTACTAGATCTGTTAGGAGAGGCCCTTAGGGGAAGGAACAACGAACCCGTTCGCCCCAATCCTCAAGGAGTACCAGTCACAAACTTTAAAGATTTTAGGAGTGCAGGACCCCCAGAGTTCGAGGGTACTACTGACCCGATAGTTGCGCAAACCTGGATCAAGGAAATCGAGAAGGCCTTCACTATAGCTCACGTGGGTGAAGACCAGAAGACAGTATTTGCCACATACAGGATGAGAGGTGAAGCGAACTATTGGTGGGAAGCTAATCAGCAAAGAGAGAGAAGAGACGATAACATAGGAGAGGTTTAAGACGCTGTTCTTCGAGAACTATTTCCCAAAGAGTATGAAAAATCGGATAGAGGTGAAGTTCCTAGAGTTAAAACAAGGTGAGATGACGGTGGCGCAATACGCAGCTAAGTTTAACGAACTAGCGCGATTTGCGGAACACCAAGTTGGAGATGAGGGAAGGAAGGCGAGACGTTTTAAGCAAGGGCTGAAGCCGTAGCTATTTAATAAGGTGTCAGTTCTTCAAATTGATACCTTTCAACATTGCTGGAGAAGGCGATCATTGCGGAAGGTGGCAGTGAGGCCTTAATTCTGTATAACAAGGAGAAGAAAGGAAAGAATACTGGAGGAGAGAACTGTTCTGGAGGAAGCAATAGTGGAGGAAGCAACTTGGGTAAAAGAAAGTGGGAGAACAATAACAACAACAATCAATCGGGGAATTTTCGTGGAGGTTTTAAGAAGACGGCTGAAGGATGCCCGAAGTGTGGGAAGAATCACCAAGGTGAGTGCTGGAAGGGACGTGGCACTTGCTACAACTGCGGACAGGAAGGGCACATCTCGCCCAACTTCCTGAAACCAAAAAAGATACAAGGATGCTTTGCATGTGGCTCGACTGAGCACCGAATTAAGGATTTCCCGAAGAAGGGAAGTAGTGGAGGTAACAGTCAACAAGGGGGAGGTAACAAACTGATGATCGGCGGACCAACACAATCCAACCGTCCGACCTCTAGAACCTTTAACATGACCGTCCAGGACGCAGTGGCTGCAAAGGATGTGGTGTCAGGTATAATCCCAATCAATGATATAAATGCTTATGTATTATTTGATTCGGGTGCCACCTATTCTTTTGTATCTGAAGAATTTGCTAGTAGACTTAATTCACCCCGAGAACGATTAGAAAATCCCTTGAACGTAGAAGTTGCGAATAAGGAAGTAATCCTTGTAGAATATGTTTATCGAAATTATCGCGCAAACATTAGAGAATATGAATTGAGCGTAAACTTGATTCCTATTAGATTGGGAGAATTTGACGTAATACTGGGGATGGATTGGTTGTATAACCATGCTGCGATAATTGACTATCAAAATAAATGTGTGAACCTTCAGACTCCGAGTAAGTCTAAGGTGGTATTTTATGGTAGCTCATCACTTAAGCAATCGTGTTGCGTTACGATGATGCAGGCCAAGAAGTTGTTAAGGAAAGGATGTGTGGGTTATTTAGCTTACATCATAGATACTCAAAAAAAGGGAGTAGAAATTAAGGATATATCCGTCGTGAATGAATTTTAAGATGTATTTTCGGACGATTTGCCTGGTCTTCCGCCAGACAGAGAAATCGAATTTGTAATAGACTTAGCACTGGGAACGACACCAATTTCGAAAGCTCCATATCGTATGGTGCCAGTAGAAATGAAGGAGTTGATGATACAACTACAAGAGTTATTAGATAAAGGTTATGTGCGACCGAGTGTGTCTCCTTGGGGAGCACCAGTGTTGTTCATTAAGAAAAAGGACGGATCGATGAGGCTCTGTATTGATTATCAAGAATTGAACAGAGTAACGATCAAGAACAGATATCCGTTATCTAGGATAAATGACTTATTTGATCAGCTGAAAGGAGCGAAGTGTTTTTCGAAGATAGACCTACGGACGGGATATCACCAATTGAAGGTACGGGATGAGGACATACCAAAGACTGCGTTTCGAACCCGTTATGGATATTACGAGTTTTTGGTAATGTCATTCGGATTGGCTAATGCTCCGGCAGTATTTATGGACTTGATGAACCGAGTTTTCAAGCCATACTTGGATAAATTCGTAGTAGTTTTCATCGACGACATTTTGATCTACTCGAAGACGGAGGAAGAACACGCCGAACACCTGAAGATTATTTTGGAGGCACTAAGGAAGGAGAAGATGTATGCAAAGTTTTCAAAGTGTGAATTTTGGATGAAGAAGGTTCAATTCTTTGGCTATGTGGTGGATAAGAATGGAATCTCCATAGACCTTGCAAAGGTCGAGGCAGTAAATAATTGGGAACAACCAAGAACACCGACGGAGGTGAGAAGTTTCTTAGGGTTAGCTGGGTACTATCAAAGATTCATCCAAAATTTTTCTAAGATAGCAACCCCGTTGACCAATCTGAAGAGGAAGACAGTGAAGTTTGTATGGACAGACAAATGCGAAGAGAGTTTTCAAGAATTAAAGAGGAGATTAAGCGAAGCGCCTGTGTTATCACTACCAGATGATGCGGGAAATTTTGTGGTATATAGTGATGCATCGCACAAGGGACTTGGTTGTGTGCTCATGCAACACGGCAAAGTTATTGCGTATGCATCACGACAATTAAAGGATTACGAAAAACGATACCTTACTAACGACTTAGAGTTAGCGGCAGTAGTTTTTACGTTAAAGATATATGGAGGCATTATTTATACGGAGAGAAATGTGAGATATACACAGCCCGCAAGAGTTTGAAATATATCTTCACACAGAAGGAGTTGAACATGCGGCAGAGGAGGTGGTTAGAATTAATCAAAGACTATGACTGCGATATTCTTTATCACCCGTGTAAGACAAATGTGGTTGCCGATGCTCTGAGCAGGAAAAGAAGGGAGAAATTATTTCAGTTGACGACTCAGGATGAGTTGGTAAGAGAAATGGAGAAATTAGAGATAGAAGTGAAAGGACCAGAGAGGATCTAAAGAAAAGTTATTCGTAATGGAAGCTCGTCCGACATTGTTGGACAGAGTGAAAGAATCACAAGAGAAGGATGAAGAGTGAGAGAAAATCCGAAAGAGGATTGTAGAAAATGAAGAAGAAAGATTCTGAATGGATAAAAATGGTAATTTGAGATTCAAAGGAAGAGTGTGGGTACTAGTGGTGACCGAGTTGAGAGAAGAGATTTTGCACAAGGCACACAATACGACGTATTCCGTTCATCCGGGAGGCACAAAGATGTACCGAGATTTGAGGCAACTCTTTTGGTGGCCCAATCTGAAACGGGAAGTCGCAGAGTGCGTTAGTAGATGTTTGACTTGCCATTGCATTAAAGTATAGCATCAGCGGTCGAGTGGTTTACTACAACCATTGGAAATATCGGAGTGGAAATAGGAGCATATTACGATGGACTTCGTGGTAGGACTTCCAGTTACGCAGAAAGGTTATGATGCCATTTGGGTTATCGTGGATCGACTTACGAAGACCACACATTTTCTACCGATCAAGATCTGCTATAGTTTAAATCAGATAGCAAGTCTGTACGTAAAGGAGATTGTTTCACGACATGGAGTGCCGGTGTCAATTGTCTCTGATCGAGATCCGCACTTCACGTCAAACTTTTGGAAAAGCTTTCAAGAGAGAATGGGAACACAGTTGAGGTTAAGTATCGCTTATCATCCTCAGACAGACGGACAGAGTGAGGGAACTATACAAATGCTGGAGGACATGCTTAGGACTTGCGTGATGGACTTCAAGGGAAATTGGGACGACCACCTACCCTTAGTCGAATTTGCGTATAATAACAGTTACCATGCGAGTATCGGCATGCCACCGTATGAAGCTCTTTATGGGAGGAAGTGCAGAACGCCATTATGTTGGGACGAAGTCAGAGAGCGACGAATACTCGGACGAGAGTTAGTACAACAAACCGCAGATGTGGTGACAGTGATAAGAGCCAGACTAGTAGCTGCTCAAGACCGCCAAAAAAAGTACGCAGATTTGCATCGGCAAGACCGAGACTTTAAAGTCGATAGTTTCGTATTCTTGAAGGTGTCTCCATGGAAAGAAAAGATCCATTTCGGCAAGAAGGGAAAACTGAGTCCAAGATTTATAAGACGGTTCGATATACTAAAGCGAGTGGGCGAAGTGGCATACAAAGTTGTATTACCACCTGAGTTGAAGCACATCCACAATGTGTTTCACATCTCTGTGTTGCGTTCGTATAAGGCCGACTACAAGCACGTGATTTCATATGAGCCCATTCAAGTGGAGAAGAACTTAGCGTATGAAGAAATTCCTATCCAGATATTAGATAGGAAAGAGCAAATATTAAGGAATAAAGTTATTTCCTCTGTAAAAATACTTTGGCGTAACCACGATGTCGAGGAGGCAATGTGAGAATTAGAAGATAGGATGATGAGGGACTATCCCCATCTATTTGTGTAACCTTATAGCAATTCCGGGATGAAATTTTTATAAGGGGGGGGGGGGGGGAGGATGTAATACCCGAGAAATTCCATATATTATTAATTAATGGAAATGAATAATTATTTGAATATAAATAATTTTGTGTTATGAGATGAGTTAACTCAATTATATTAAATTGAATATTTATAATAATTGAGAAATTCTGGAGTTTTCGATAAGCTCGTTGAATGCCTTGTGTGGCACCGTGATGAGAAATAATAATGATTATATTCATCAACGAAGGAATTATTAAGCGAATAATTAATCTATATTAATTGCTACTTAATTGTTGTAGAAACATGTGTTGATTATTATTATTGCAAATAATAGAATAATAATTGGTAACTTGTTTATAAATATAATAAGGTTTATATTTATTTATTTAATATGATAATTAAATCATATAAATGCTAATCAATTGTTATAGAGATTAATAATTTCATTGATTTACGAGGAAGGGATTAATTAATATTATTATTAATTAATTGATAAGATAAGTAATTTATTAATTCATATGTGCAAGCATGCGATATTAAAGTATAACATATAGTAGTTAACTATATATTATACGAAGTGTAAAGTGAAATGTGACTATATTATATATGTATATAAACTATATAGTAAAGTTATGGAATTGTGAAAGCTACATGATTTATGCTTGTGTGACAATGTGTATATGAGTATACAATAAAATAATATATCATGGATATATTGTAAACAATTATTGAATTAATAAAATTTAATAATAAAGTAGACAATGTAATGTGGTAATATCTGATTAAGTTATACCGGTAGGAAAAATGTACCTGGATTATATATGTACAAATTACCTTTTCCACATTGAAGTAACATTTAGTTGGATTACATTGTAACATTAAGATTATAACCTATGTATGGATGATATGTATATAAAATATAACATAAGAGTAGGAATTATGTATAAGTGTATAAGATGTGTTATAACCATGTATTGTACAAATTTGCTAGAATGCTGAGATTGATATTGCTTGTCCCATAATGTAAGGCATTTCTTTCCTTCACGTGTATAGCCATATGGCCTAAGCCTACTATCCTCCTCAAACTCAGCAAAGCCATAACAATCATCATGAAGGAGAATGGCTGGATTGCTACAGCTCCATTATTCCAACAACCATCTACCAACTTCTTCTTGCCCATTGAATCCTTCTATTTCTCATTGATTCAAACCATGGAACAAAGCTATGAACTGGGCAATCAATTTTCTATAAATGGAAGCTCTCCCTCTCATTTCTCAGTTGTTAGAAAAATTGTCTGATAAATTCAAGAAGAGAGTGAATACTTATATACATATCAGTAGAGGAAGTGTGAATTAGCATTTGCATTACAGAGTTATAATTCCCTCTATGATTCTTATTCTTCAATCTTGTTAGTCATTTTCATTCTCTGTCAAAGTCTCATTTCTTGATTATGCCAAATTAGATTATAATTGGGTTGTAGAACACTTATATAGTTGTTATATAGACTTAGTGACATGTTAGTATGCAATGTGACATGTTCTGAATCAAGTTCGTGAATGGTTTCTGTGGTTGGGCTGGAATCCTGCCGAAGTAGGTTGTTCTTGGCTTAAACCAGGCATGGCGCAGCTGCGCCGGTATAACACTAGGGGCGCAGCACAGCTATGCCAGCCTCTGTGTCCAGTTTTCTGCATCCTGTTTAATTTTGTTGAGTATTAATTGTTTGATATGGCTTAAACAAGCATACTAGTGGGTTTAACATACTTATATGAGTATATGGAGATAACGCAAACATAATTTGGCTATGATTACATGCAAGAATTATGAAGCGACATATAGTGGTGAAGTAAACTTAAAGTTTTATGAACGAACATTAACATATATGAAGCATGTTAGTATTGTGACTTTTGAGAATATTAGTATGACCTAGAGACACATGAAATGCATGTTAACTTATGTATATAGGTTCCGTGATATAACATGAACATGTGAACCTCACTAGTGCACATTCCTAACGAAAATATAAGTTTTGAAGGTGGATATTGACATGTAAATGCCATGTATACATTCTGATTTTATAAGCATATCTATGTGGCCTAGAAATGCATGTCGGACATGTTAACATATGTATATAGATAGCATGCACATGTTGGACTAATTAGTGAACATTACTAATCAAGATACAAGCTTTTCACGTAAACATGGACATGCCACTTTCAGATTTGAATTCTGATAATTTTGAACATGTTTGATAAGTAATCTTAGGCTCACTCATGTATCATACATATACGCCAACCTAGATATCGTGAAATCAAGTTAAGTCTAAATGAAGCATATTTTCAAACCAATAATAATAATAGTTACATGTATGCGATATGAATACTCATGAACATGCTTAATACAAGTTATATGAATATCTTATGTGTTTAAAATATCAAGCATGATAGCTTACATGATTTTATGATGTTGTAAAGCCTTAATTTATTTAAAATATAGATCTAGAACCTATATCATGTAAATTGAACGTGAAAAGGTTGAACGAGCATGAAAGTATCCTTTAATATGTATACATGCTATATGATATCATATGTTGATACTTGAATCCGATTTTGATGGTTAACTTATAACAAGACTATAACTTGCTAAATAGAGTATGTTTGCTAGTTGTTGTGGTCTCACATGATATTAATATGAGAATATGTTTAAACTCAAAAAGAGGAACGTTAAGGATAAAAGTTATATTAATATGATACTATATATGGTATAACTGTGTAGCTAGGCTAAGACTTAGCTTGTGTGTTGATTGTATGTCCAAGATAAGATATGAAGCTATAATATATGACTAATGGATATCATATATATATACGTAACTATATTATGATAGGGATTCGAAAGTGTTGATTTGCTTTTCGTGGATAAACTACGCATAAGGCAAGTATCCTATCTTTGTGTTTATGTTATTCGAGGAACGTTGTAAGAAAGTTCCTAACTCTACTCTTTATTGAACATTCATTTAGCTTGCGATATTATTGTCGTACAAGTAAGCTTTTGAGATTGAAATCCAGATATTATGAATTTTATACTTCATGGATAAGATAAAAGTCGATTTATATTCTTCGAACTTTAAATCTTGAGATTGAACTTATAATTGTTGTGATCTATGCCATTTGATTCGGCTAGACTTATATTATTGAAAAGCGACCCAAACCAATTGATTGGTGCGGGATCATGTGTTTGACTGAGATGAACATCCTTCTTTGATGGGAAAATTTATTTTTCGGGAGATCGACGTGCGCACAATTTAGTACGATTGAACGATATGCATACCGTAGGGTACTTTAGGCTGATCACCTATTGTACTTGTTTTTGATTGGGTTATCAGTTTAATACTGTTAATTATAGTAAGAGTTCATAGTCCTTAATGACTGCTCAGTATTCATTTATCTTGAAACCTTGAATTAATTTAGTATTGAATCTTATTGATATCTTTCTGTTCTTAGCTACTATTATTGAGAATTGTTGATATTTCTTGTTGTTCTTGAAACTATCACATCCTGTTATACTCTTTTGAGATTCGAGAACTATATTACTCACTCTTATTGTATATTACTTGCTTAGAAATTTGTGCTCATTCTTGCTTTCCCTAAAGGCATTTCAGTTAAGGCATAGCAGGGCGAACCTTCGGGCGTCAATAAGGCCAATGGCAAGGCTACCGACTAGCTTGTCTCTTTTTATGTTTTAAATATTTTAATGTTGTATTAAGATGATGTAGTAAGACTGGATTTGGCTATATTTAAGCTTAAGTTAGATTATGTAATAAGTCGTTATTATTATGTAATCTATTAAGTACTGTAGGTTGCAAGACTTGGGGGAATAATTATAATAAATTATTGTAAATTATTCTAAATTAGATCTTCCGCTATGAACGTGTGATTTTAGTTATTATTGTATTACCATGAGAACGTGACGAACTGAATTCGAGAGACCCTGTGGTCGGTCCGAATTTGGGGGCGTCACATGATTAGTCCACGACGTCTCCGTTTGGGCTTCGGAAGAAGTGGGCTATTTGGTGTTATGTTATGGGAGGCGTATGAGTTGGCCTTAGTTTTTGTTCTGCAGATTGGTAATGTTGTGCCAAACACACCAATCCGATTTGAATACATTTGGATTCGTGATACAATGTGTGATTTATTTGTATGACATTATTTTAACTTGCCTGTGTGGCAAAAGTATATTTCAGAGCTCAATAGGTATGAAATAACACTTATCCTTTTGATCCATCCTATTATTTCATTGTATTAGTTTTGTTTGTTTATGTTCAGTTTAATTAATTAAGTTAGTTACTTCAGTTCATTATTTCTTTACTCTTCTGTTTATTTCGTTAATTATGTTGATTCAGATATATTCTATTTAGACCTTTGGAGATTATATTTTCGTCGGTATTTAAGCTTGAGGCTTTGTTCAATATTTTATCTCAATTGATTTCGTATATCAGTTATATATCTTTTGTATATCTATATCCGCACTGGCATTTGGCTCATGTTGTGTTTTTCTTTTGACAGGTTTGCAGGGGTGATTCAGGGCTAGTGTGATGAGAGAGTTGCCTTTGACCATCTAGGTTGATTCAATTATAAGTTTTTATTATTTTGATTCTATTTGGAGAATTGAATTTATTACTTCATTGATGGATATCATTATTAAATATTTGAAGTTATTAGTGCTCTGTTTATATTTTGAAGAGCGGGTTATTACAGAATTTATGAAAATCAAATTTATTCTCCTCACAATACTAAGCAAGTCTAATTATTATAATATTATTCCAAAACTATAATTATACGAATATTTTGTATATAATCATAACACTAATTATTTGCAATGTTTCAATATACAAGAACATGGAAAATATTGATAATGATAATAATATTAGGTGTCATTAAGTAACTTGCAATGATGTACTTCATATAAAGATGGCAAACAAAGTGATATACTCAAAGTACAGTGCATGCAACACAAATATTATATCACATGTGTGCATATCTTTATTCATAAAAGAAGCCAACATGTGCATATCCTTATTCATAAAAGAAGCCAATGTTTCAGCAGAAATCTATTCGCAATTATAGTGTCATACTAACGACACTTGACTTTATATATGTAAGACCCCAACTTTTATGAATAAAATTGAATTTCCTCTATATATTATTTTAAAATAGTAAGTGGTTGATTTGATGAATGTGATAAGTTGTGGGGTGATTTGTACAAGCTTTACAAAGTAAGCAAGTGGCCATAAAATATTCATTGTGTCGGAGAATATTCGTTTGGTCGAAGAATATTCGTTTGGTCGGAGAATATTCTTTTTGTCGGAGAATATTCGTACGACGACACAATCATTTGTGGGCCCCATAACGAAAAATTATCGGATGAAGAAAACGATAAGAATAAGTTTTTCTAAAAATAACGGCGTGGTTGTTACCGTTAAAACTGTTGAAATACCCGGTGGTTAAAATACAGTAATACGCGGTGTTGCATAGTAGCACACAGTATTGCACAATAATTCTAATTATTGATTCTTACGTAAGAAGTCACTACTCAACAATTGTTATAGTAATTATTGTTCAATATTTTATATTATTGATTCAATAATTGCTACATTGATAATTGCATAATATTTTATTGATTCAATAATTGTCATTGCACAGTCTTTCAAATTATCAAATCAATAATTCATATTATTTGAATAATATTATTAGATAGCATTATTGGCAATGTCTAAGGAAGTTCTGTCTAGGAGGGGTTATTTAATTGCGTGCCAGTAAGGAGAAATCCTTATCGGAAGGTCCCTCTTTCCTAGGAACGACCTGGTTGTCAATTTTGTAGTTCTGTAATATTATTTGTGAATAATTAATTAGTGATTTATATGATAAAGAAATATTTATTTTTATGGAAATAAAAGAAGGAATTAGTGCTGAGGTATTTTTATCAGTATTTGTTATAAGTTTGGCTTATTATTTGGACCCCCACTTACCCATTTTTCAAAACTGTCGGTAGAAGTTATCTCAGTTTTATTATATATATATATATATATATATATATATATATATATATATATATATATACGTATATATATATATATAAATTATTTTGGAAAGGGGGGGGGGGGGAAGGAATCGTGAAGGGGTGGGAGTATTATTATATATATATATATATATATATATATATATTATATTTTATTTAAAATTTTGTTTTATTAAAATATTTTATTGTACAGTAATGAATAGTAAAAATTAAAAAAATCAATTTTCCTCCGTCGAATTCATCCGTGAGTTTTCTAAACTGTGCATCCGTGATTTTTTCTAAATAGTATCCTTCCATTCTCCTATAAATAGGATGCTTAATTTAGAATTAAAAATCACACCAAAATCAAAGAATTCTTCTTCTATAATATTGAGCATATTTCTTTAGAGTTTGAAAAAGCTTTGAGTGTAGAAAACAGTGCAAGTTTTCTTCAAGAATATCCCCGCCCTATCATTCAAAAATACTCTTCTTTTAAGGTAAAGGATATTATTATTTTTTTCGTAAGGGATGGTAAGGGATGTTATTTTCTTTCATAAATGATGTTATTCTTTTCAATATCATTATACCAAAATATTGGCATGGATTTTATTATAAAATTCTTACTTTTTCTGTTGGAGTTACTATTCACGTATGCGACACTATTCATGTATACAGCACTATTCACGAAAAAATTAAATTTTTTTCTATTTGTCCAAGTTGGCTATTATGGGTCCTATATTTGATTGGATCCAAGTTTTGATCTTTATTCTTGAATTTTACTCCACATAGTATTATTATGGAGTATTCTTGAACTTGAATAAACTAAATTACGAATTCATAATCTTTGTTCTTTATCTCACTAGATTCATTCTTTATATTATTTTTCATCATTCTCAGTCATAAATGGTGATATAACTGAATATCTTTGGCCTGTAGAGCAAAGATAAATGATTACCTGATGAATATCTTTGGCCTGTAGTGCAAAGATGGACAGGTGTTGAGATAAACATGACCAATTGGTGATACAAATGAATATTTTTGGCCCGTAGTGCAAAGATGAATATTTGATTCGTGATGTATATTGATTGATGTTACAAGGATAAAATATTGATGATGGACTTTTAAATCATAGAAGATAGTAGACTTCATTCTCTACTTAATTATTCTAATGAATTGTTATTTTCGATGCGAATATTGATCTAAAACTTGTTGTCCATAATATTTTATCTGATTTATTGAAGGCTAACGATAATTTATTTTTCATTATCTTAGTCATAATATTCTTTATTGGGCTAGTTGAGCTCACCCTTTTCATCTATTGTTCTCTTCAGGAAATGAGAATGTTGCGAGAACTAGTCGGGGAACAGTGTGATGGTCAGAGTAGAGCAGTAGTAGTCCTCACTATTTTTATAAAATAGTGTGCTAATAATTGTAATTATTGAGGACTGAATTTGAGTGTTTATATTTCGTATTATATACGATTTGTATTGAAACTCACAGTTGTTTGATCGTATTTCTCACGACCTTTTATTATAAAAGATTTGTATTTGGAATTCTGTACCATGTATTTGGCGACTCAGAATGGGTTGGTATTGAACCTATTTTGGGGGCGTCACAATTGGTATCAGAGCTTAGGGATATGATCTCTGGCGTAGATCTGGGAATAGAACTAAGAGGGGAGAGACGAGTAAATCCTTCACTAGTGTGTCCTACCCAAGCTTATCTCGTATTTAATTGGTCAGTCGGAGCATAGGGTATTTAATTTTGAGGACTGAATTTGAGTGTTTATATTTCGTATTATATACGATTTGTATTGAAACTCACAGTTGTATGATCGTATTTCTCACGACCTTTTATTATAAAAGATTTGTATTTGGAATTCTGTACCATGTATTTGGCGACTCAGAATGAGTTGGTATTGAACCTATTTTGGGGGCGTCACAATTGGTATCAGAGCTTAGGGATATGATCTCTGGCAGAGATCTGGGAATAAAACTAGGAGGGGAGAGACGAGTAAATCCTTCACTAGTGTGTCCTACCCAAGCTTATCTAGTATTTAATTGGTCAGTCGGAGCATAGGGTTAGCATGTGATATGTTAATTTATTTAATTAACCCTTGTTTTGTGGCAGTATTTGAGAATGACAGCTGGAAATCTAAACAATAGAGTGAATGAGACTGTTGAGACACCTTTAATCACCAACCAGGAGAACGTGCAATAGGAAGGGAATAATTCTCCTTTAAACAACGCCATTGATCAGACGATGAACGATGGGATGTTTAGAAGCTTTTTGCAGTTCATGCAAAACCAGACGAGGGAGACTCGTGTTCATAATACAGGTGGAAAAAATAACTAGCGGCTTGTCACTGCGAAGTAGTTCAAAGAGTTGGGACCACCAGAGTTTTAGGGAAAGCCAGATCCAATCAAGGCAGAGACGTAGGTTAAGCAAATTACCAAGATATTTGATGTCTTGGGATGCACGGAGGAACAGAAGGTTCTATTCGCCACGTTTATGTTCCGCGGAGAGGCAGATTACTGGTGAGAATCTGTGAAGCGTACCCAGCTTACCGCACTCAAGATGTCATGGGAGGAGTTCCAGAAACTATTTAATGACAAGTACTTTCCCGAAAGTATTTGTCATATGAAAAAGGTAGAGTTTATTAAACTGGAACAGAACAACATGTCTGCGTCCCAGTACGAGGCTAAGTTCGCGGAGTTATCTCGGTTTGTGTCTCATTTGGTGGATAATGAGGAACGTATGACGTGGATGTTTCTGAGAGGTTTGAAACCCAAAATTCGTTAATACCTCATTTCTCATAAACTTTGTTTATATTCAGATGTGGTGAACAGGGCCCAATTGTTAGAACAAGATAATAATTATGTTCAACCAAGGGACAACAACCAAGGTCGTACAGATGGCAGCAGTCATCAGAACAATGATAACTAGCAAGGAGGAAATTATTAAGGTAGAAGCGGTAACCACTCAGGTGGTAATCAGTGGCCATGATAAAAGAAGAAGTGAGTCGGGGGGAGATTTCAAGAAGAAAAGGTACCATAATGAGAACGTGAAAATATCGACAACAGCACCAGCATCAGCTGTTTCTAAGGGAGGAGAACGACCACCGGTCATATGCTATAAATGCGGACAAGAAGGACACATCAGTCCAAATTGCCCTCAACAACTCAAGGTGTGTTATAACTGTGGAAAAGAAGGTCATATAGCTCGAGAGTGTCCGTATAGCGAAACCAAGTACAGCGGGGGTGGTGATTCCAAAGGCCGTCCCGGACAAGTTAAAGTTGGTAGTTTAGGACAGAGCGTTTGTTGTGACTTCTCAAAATGCGAAGAACCCGAACGAGGTTATCACGGGTTAGTTAATCGTAAACTCTTGCGAAGTCTATACCTTATTAGATACCGGTTCTACCCATTCTTTTATTTCACCTGCTTGTGCTCAACGTTTGAACTTGACCCCTGAGAAATTAGACTTTGACTTATCTGTTGAAACTCCGTTGGGTAAAACTTTCGTTACATCTACAGTTTATAAATCTTGCTTGATTCAAATTGATACCCTCACCCTACCTATTGATCTTATATCTTTGAAAATACTTGTATTTGATGTGATTTTAGGAATTGACTGGTTAACCGCTCATCTTGCTAAAATTGATTATTTCGTGAGGTTGTTAGCTTTCATTTAAACAACCAGACCACTAAAATCAGTCAATATCATTTCAAGTCGTAAAGATATTCATTTATTAAAAAATATATGTCAAGCTTTCTTAGCCCATGTTACTGATTTAAATCAGAATACATCAGATTTGAATGATATTTTTGTTGTTAATGAGTTTCCTGATGTATTTCCTGAAGAACTTCCAGGTTTACCCCCAGAACGTGAAGTTGAATTCTTTATTGACCTTGAACCCGGTAGAAAACCCATTTTTAAAACTCCATATCGAATAACTCCTATTGAACTTCAGGAGTTAAAAGTCCAACTACAGGAAGTGTTAGACATTAGTTTCATTCGTCCTAGTACATCTCCTTGGGGTGCTCCTGTTTTATTCGTAAAGAAGAAAGACAAGAGTATGCGACTTTGTATTGACTATCGGGAGTTGAACCACGTCACCATTAAGAATAGGTATCTGTTATCTCGCGTTGATGACCTATTCGACCAGTTACAAGGTGCGCAATTCTTCTCAAAGATCGATCTTCGTTCTGGATATCATCAGTTAAAGATTAGAACTGATGACATTCCAAAGACTGTCTTTAGAACTCGATACGCACATTACGAATTTCTAGTTATATTTTTCGAATTGACCAATGTCCATGCTGCATTCATGGACATGATGAACCGAATATTTGAGAAATATTTGGATCATTTCGTGGTTGTTATTATTGATGACATCCTAATATATTCTAAAAGCCTCAAATATTTCCTAACTTAGAATGAACTCAACATGCGACAACGACGTTGGCTCGAGCTGTTGAAAGATTACGACCATACCATCCAATACCATCCTGAAAAAATGAACATAGTAGCTGACGCGTTGAATAGAAGATTATATGTGGGGACGAGTGCGATGATGTCAAGTATATGTGTAGAACCAGCTTTAATTGATAAAGTTAAAGTTGCTCAAGCTACAGACCTGGAGCTGATGAAGATGAAGAAGAAAGTACAAGAAGGTGCTATTCCAAAACCAAGAATCGATGAAGAAGGAATACTTCGAGTCAACTCCAAACTTTGTGTTCCTAACGATCCTGATTTGAAGTATAGAAACATGATGGAGGCACACAACACACCGTTCGCAATCCATCCTGGGAGTACCAAAATGTATCGTGATCTTCGACATACATTATGGTGGAGCAACATGAAGAAAAAGATCGCAGAGTTTATCTTGAGGTGTTTAACGTATAAACGTGTCAAGGTAAAGCATCAAGAGCTATAAGGCGTGAAGAGCCCCGAGCCTTTGGCTGGTGACGTCTTGTGTGGGATGCACCGAAGCCAGACTCTCTGTAGGGGATGCCATTTTTGTGCAGTAGCAAACTGATAGGTACCATTGTGAGGTACTATGGTTGAAGCACCATGAGAGTCACAGTTGGAATCAAAGAAATGACCTGGGAGTTAAAATCGGAAATGAAAACGAGGTATCCTCACCTTTTCGACATACCAGGTACTCACGTCAATTTCGAAGACGAAATTTCATAAGGAGGGGAGGTTGAAAGAACAAAACTTTTATGAATAAAATTGAATTTCCTCTATATATTATTTTGAAATAGTAAGGGGTTGATTTGATGAATGTGATAAGTTATGGGGTGATTTGTGCAAGCTTTACAAAGTAAGCAAGTGGCCATAAAATATTCATTGTGTCGGGAAATATTTGTTTGGTCGGAGAATATTCTTTTTGTCGGAGAATATTCGTACGACGACGCAATCATTTGTGGGCCCCATAACGGAAAAATTGTCGGATGAAGAAAACGACAAGAATAAGTTTTTCTAAACATAACGGCGTGGTTGTTACCGTTAAAACTGTTGAAATACCCGGTGGTTAAAATACAGTAATACGCGGTGTTGCACAGTAGCACACGTTATTGCACAATAATTCTAATTATTGATTCTTACCTAAAAAGTCACTACTCAATAATTGTTACAGTAATTACTGTTCAATATTTTATATTATTGATTCAATAATTGCTACATTGATAATTGCATAATATTTTATTGATTCAATAATTGTCATTGCACAGTCTTTCAAATTATCAAATTAATAATTCATATTATTTGAATAATATTATTAGATAGCATTATTGGCAATGTCTAAGGAAGTTCTGTCTAAGAGGGGTTATTTAATTGCGCGCCAGTAAGGAGAAATCCTTATCGGAAGGCCCATTCTTTCCTAGGAACGACCTGGTTGTCAATTTTGTAGTTCTATAATATTATTTGTGAATAATTAATTATTGATCTATATGATAAGACAATATTTATTTTTGTGGATATAAAAGAAAAAAATTAGTGCTGAGGTATTTTTATCAGTATTTGTTGTAAGTTTTGCTTATTATTTGGACCTCCACTTACCCATTTTTCAAAACTGTCGGTAGAAGTTATCTCAGTTTTGTTATATATATATATACGTATTATATATATATATATATATATATATTTAAATGATTTTGGAAATGGGGTGGGGGGGGGGGGGAAAGGAAACGTGAAGGGGAAGGAGTGTTATTATATATATATATATATATATATATATTTTTTATTTTATTTAAAGTTTTGTTTTATTAGAATATTTTATTGCACAGTAATAAATAGTAAAAATCAAAAAATCAGTTTTCCTCCGTCGAATTCATCCGTGAGTTTTCTAAACTGTGCATCCGTGATTTTTTCTAAATAGTATCCTTCCATTCTTCTGTAAATAGGATGCTTAGTTTAGAATTGAAAATCACACCAGAATCAAAGAATTCTTCTTCTATAATATTGAGCGTATTTCTTTAGAGTTTAAAGAAACTTTGAGTGTAGAAAATAGTACAAGTTTTCTTAAGAATATCTCCGTCCTATCATTCAGAAATACTCTTCTTTTAAGGTAAAGGATATTATTATTTTTTTCGTAAGGGATGATGGTAAGGGATGTTATTTTCTTTCGTAAATGATGTTATTCTTTTCAATATCATTATACCAAAATATTGGCATGAATTTTATTATAAAATTTTTACTTTTTTCGTCGGGATTACTATTCACGTATACGGCACTATTCACGAAAAAATTAAATTTTCTTCTATTTGTCCTAGTTGGTTATTATGGGTCCTATATTTGATTAGATCCAAGTTTTGATCTTTATTCTTGAATTTTGCTCCACAAAGTATCATTATGGAGTATTCTTGAACTTGAATAAACTAAATTACGAATCCCTAATCTTTGTTCTTTATCTCACTAGATTCGTTATTTATATTATTTTTTATCATTCTCAGTCCTAAATGGTGATATAACTGAATATATTTGGCATGTAGAGCAAAGATGAATGATTACCTGATGAATATCTTTGGCCCGTAGTGCAAAGATGGACAGGTGTTGAGATGAACATGACCAACTGGTGATACGAATGAATATCTTTGGCCCGTAGTGCAAAGATGAATATTTGATTTGAGATGTATATTGATTGATGTTACAAGGATAAAATATTGATGATGGACTTTTAAATCATAGAAGATAGTAGACTTCATTCTCTACTTATAATGAATTGTTATTTCCGCTGCGAATATTGATCTAAAACTTGTTTTTCATAATATTTTATCTGATTTATTGAAGGCTAACGATAATTTATTTTTCATTATCTTAGTCATAATATTCTTTACTGGGCTAGTTGAGCTCACCCTTTTCATCTATTGTCCTCTTCAGGGAATGAGAATGTTGCAAAAACTAGTCGGGGAATAGTGTGATGGTCAGAGTAGAGTAGTAGTAGTCCTCACTATTTTTGTAAAATAGTGTGATAATAATTATAATTATTGAGGACTGAATTTGAGTGTTTATATTTTGTATTATATACGATTTGTATTGAAACTCACAGTTGTATGATCGTATTTCTCACGACCTTTTGTTATAAAAGATTTGTATTTGGAATTCTATACCATGTATTTGGCGACTTAGAATGGGTTGGTATTGAACCTATTTTGGGGGCGTCACAATATACACATATATTGTATTCAAAACACAACTATTAATTACCTTCGAAAGATGAGATTAATATGCTGAAATTTTAATAATATTGTTCTTCGTCTTTTAAATTTCGTCTCCTTTGATCTCTCCCTTTTCTGCCTCCTCTTTTTTTTTGCTTTCGGCAATATTAGTCTTAGGGAAACCCTAATCTTAATATATTAAGATTAGACTTATTATAATTTGTTTTTTTAACCCAACAATTAAAATTGGGCTCACTTACTTTGACAAGCCTAAGCTTAAATAATTTGAAATTAGTTTGACCCAATTGATTTTGGTTTTTTTTTCTTCCGGATATTACATTATATCCCGCTTACAATGGATTCTGTCCCCAGAATCAAAAGAGGATTAAAGATTTACATGACATCAAAGATGTGAGGATACTCTTGTCGAATAGTCTCTTCTGCCTCCCAAGTAACTTCGAGCTCCGGATGTTTTTTTCCATAAAACTTTAACAAATGGGATTGTCTTCCTCCTCATAATCCGCTCGTGACAATTTAAAATTAACTCAATTTCTTAGTTCTTCAAAATTGTAGAGGATGAAAAACTGAAGAAATAGGCTTTGGATTGACTCAATTCTGACATCGGATGAAATAATTATGATTTTTCTAAAGGGTTGTAGTGTGTATAAGTATTCTACTCAGGAATTCAACTAATCAAACTAAAATAGGATTAGGGTTACACCTCCATATAGCCATAATGTCCTTCGGATACGTGATCGGAGGAGTGCTTATTGATGGAGGATCTTCCTTCAACATTTGTTCATATGACACGTTGGAAAGAATGAAGATAAATCCAAACCGGATCAAAGCCAGTCATGTGGTCATCCGGGCTTTCGATGGATCTCGCCGCCAGCTGGCACCCACACTCTCCCTTCAAATCTCAAGATACCGTCTTTATCCATTCTGAATCTCTTATCTCCATTTTCTGCGATCCTCTTTCTAATTTTCTTGCACTCTTCATCTTTCTCTTGTGATTCTTTCACTCTATCCAACAATGTCGGACGAGCTTCCACTATGAACAACTTTACTTCAGACCTCTCTGGTCCTTTTACCTCTATTTCTAATTTCTCCATCTCTTTAATCAACTCTTCTTGAGTCGTCAAATGAAACAGCTTCTCCCTTCCTTTTCTGCTCAAAGCATCGACAACCACGTTTGCCTTACCCGGGTGATAAAAAATATCACAGTCAAAGTCTTTGATCGATTCTAACCACCTTCTCTGACACATATTCAACTCCTTCTGTGTGAAGATATATTTCAGACTTTTGTGGTCCGTGTATATCTCACATTTCTCTGCGTACAAATAATGCCTCCATATTTTCAAAGCAAAAACAATTGCCGCTAACTCTAAGTCGTGAGTAGGGTATCATTTTTCATAATCTTTCAATTGTCGTGATGCATACACAATGACTTTGTCGTGCCGCATTAGCACACAACCAAGTCCCTTGTGCGATGCGTCACTATACACCACAAAATTTCCCGCATCATCTGGTAGTGATAACACAGGCGCTTCGCTTAATCTCCTCTTCAGTTCTTGAAAACTCTCTTTACATTTTTCGGTCCATACAAATTTCACCGTCTTCTTCGTCAGATTTGTCAACGGGGTTGCTATCTTAGAAAAATCCTGGATAAATCTTCGATAGTACCCAGCTAACCGTAAGAAACTTCTCACCTTCGTTGGTGTCCTCGGTCACTCCCAATTGCTCACTACTTCGACCTTTGCAGGGTCTACTGAGGTTCCATTCTTATCCACCACATGTCCTAAGAATTGAACCTTTTCCATCCAAAATTCACACTTAGAAAATTTTGCATACATCTTCTCTCTTTTTAGCGCTTCCAAAACTATCTTCAGATGTTCGGATTGCTCTTCTTCTGTCTTCGAGTAGATCAAGATGTCGTCGATGAAAACTACCACAAAATTATCCAAGTATGGCTTGAAGACTCGGTTCATCAAGTCTTTGAATGCTGCCGGAGCATTAGTCAATCCGAATGACATTACCAAAAACTCGTAATGTCCATAACGGGTTCGAAACGTAGTCTTTGGTATGTCTTCATCCCGTACTTTCAGTTGGTGATAACCTGTTCGTAGGTCTATCTTCGAGAAACACTTCGCTCCCTTCAGTTGATCAAATATGTCATCTATCCTTGGTAGTGGATATCTATTCTTGATCGTTACTCTGTTCAATTCTCGATAATCGATACAGAGCCTCATCGATCCGTCCTTTTTCTTAACAAACAATACTAGTGCTCCCCAAGAAGACACACTTGGTCGTACGTAACCCTTATTCAATAACTCTTGCAGTTGTATCATCAGTTCTTTCATTTCTACTGGCGTCATACGATATGGAGCTTTCGAAATCGATGCAGTTCCCGGTGCTAAGTCTATTACGAATTCGATTTCTCTGTCTGGCAGAAGACCAGGCAGATCGTCCAAAAATACATCTTGAAAGTCATTCACTACGGATATATCTTTAATTACTACTCCCTTTTTCTGAGTATCTACAATGTAAGCTAAGTAACCTACACATCCTTTCCTTAATAATTTCTTGGCCTTCATAATCGTAAGGCAACACGATTGCTTAAGCGATGAGTTACCATAAAACACTACCTTAGACTTACTTGGAGTCTGAAGGTTCACACATTTATTCTGATAGTCAATTATTACTGCATGGTTATACAACCAATCCATTCCCAGTATTACGTCAAATTCTCCCAATCTAATAGGAATCAAGTCTACGCTCAATTCATGTTCTCTAATGTTTGCGCGATAATTTCGATAAACATGTTCTACAAGGATTATTTCTTTGTTCGCAACTTCTATGTTCAAGGGATCTTCTAATCGTTCTCGGGGTGTACTAAGTCTACTAGCAAATTCTTCAGATACAAAAGAACAGGTGGCACCCGAATTAAATAATACATATGCATTTATATCATTGATTGGGATTATACCTAACACCACGTCCTTCGCATCTACTACATCCTGGACGGTCATGTTAAAGGTCCTAGCGGTTGGGCGATTGGGCAGTTAGGCGGTTGGATTGTGCCCGGTCCGCCGATCATCAGTTTGTTTCCCCCTTACTGGCTGCTACCTCTGCCACTTCCCTTCTTTGGGCAGTCCTTAATCAGGTGCTCCGTCGAGCCACATGCAAAACATCCTTGTATCTTTTTTGATTTCGGGCAGTTGGGTGAAATGTGCCCCTCCTGGCCGCAGTTGTAGCAAGTGCCGCGTCCCTTCCAGCACTCACCTTGGTGATTCTTTCCACATTTCTGGCATCCCTCTTCCCTCTTCTTAAATCCTCCACGGAAGTTCTTCTATTGATTGTTGTTTTTCTTGTTGTTGTTGTTGTTGTTGTTGTTGTTGTTGTTGTTGTTGTTCTCCCACTTTCTTTTTCCTAAATTACTTCCTCCACTGTTGCTACTTACAGTACAGTTTTCTCCTCCGGTATTCTTTCCTTTCTTCTCCTTGTTGTACAGACTTAAGGCCTCACCGCCACTTTCTGCAATGATCGCCTTCTCCAGCAATGTCGTAAAGGAATCAATTTGAAGAACTGATACCTTATTAAACAGCCACGGCTTTAGCCCTTGTTCAAAACGTCTTGCCTTCCTCTCCTCATCTCGTACTTGGTGTTATGCAAATCGCGCTAGTTCATTGAACTTAGCCGCATACTGCGCCACCCTCATATCACCCTGCTTCAGTTCTAAGAACTTAACTCCATCCTATTCTTCATGCTTTTCGAGAAGTAGTTCTCGAAAAACAGCAGTCTTGAATCTTTCCCATGCGTTTATCCCTTCCCTCGCTCTTTGTTGATTAGCCTCCCACCAGTAGTTAGCTTCGCCCCTCATCATGTACGTAGCAAATACAGTCTTCTGGTCTTCCCCCACTCGAGCGATGGTGAAAACCTTCTCAATTTCCTTGATCCAGGTCTGTGCGATAATTGGGTCAGTAGTACCCTCAAACTCTGGGGGTCCTACACTCCTAAAGTCCTTAAAGTTTGTCAGTGGAACAGCTTGAGGGTTGGGACGAACGGGTTCGTTGTTCCTTCCCCTTACATGTAAGAACCCGAATTTTCAATAAAATTATTAAAATGAGAATTTAATTTCTAAGGCATATATTGGGTTCGAATATATATGTGTGTTATGAGGTAGGAAGTATTGTGTTACATAGGATAATATGAACTATGTAATATGTGATTTTTGTGATTAATAAATATATATATTTATTATTTATTATAGAGATGAATTAGCAAGAAGATGGATAAGATTTATCTATCGGTATTAAATAATTTATATAATTATTTATCATGGTAAGATTGGTGACATTAAATATATTTGATAATCACCATCTTCTGGAGTATATGTACGTTGTTGAAGAGAGAGAGAATAGAACCAATATATCTTTAGATAAACATTGGTTAGTGAATACTAGTTGATTTAATATACCGCGAGAAGTGAACATTAACAGAATATACATGTGTTATATATATCTTGAATTATGTGGAAGGAATTAGATATATATATGAGAACCTTATAGGGGAATAGAGTTTGAACTTATAATTTAAACTTTGAATCATTTGAAGGAGGTAATAAAATATGTTGGTTAACCGATGTAGCAAGATAGCACATTAAAAAGCATGTTCAAGTATTTAAGAATTGAGATTATGGTTCTGCTATAGCAGAACTTGTCTGCCTATGAACTTGAGGTGGCGCAGCTGCGCCACTTCCAAGCTTATGACCAGCGCAGCTGCGCCGGTCTGTAGAAAGTTCTGAGTAAGTTTGTGAAAATTTGATTTCAAGATATGTATACTAAGGACTCATATAAAAGTCATAATTAGTGATTAAGTGGTCCATAAATGGATTAAATTAGCGAAAACATGACTTGAATAAGAGTTAATTAATTAACCCGGAATAAATATTGGTTAATTAAATGATATTATAGAATATTATATTATGAAGCTTTGCGTGGTAGTGGCATGATATTAAATTGAATAGAAATGATTAATTCACTTACATAAGAGGGTGAATTAATATATGTGTTTAACATAAAGAAAATGGAATGAATATGTAAATTAAAAGGGGATTTCAATATATTACATAGTGTAATAATATATGACAAGATTTGATAGTTGAGATATGTTATGGATTAAGGTAGCAAAGTGTGACTTGAATTAGTATTAATTGCGAGAATTATTAATCCAGAATAAATATTAGTTAGAGATGGAGGTAGTGTATTAACATTGAGATATGACTAAAATAAAGATTGAAGATGGTTGTCTTAGGACAATCGGATAATTATGTGTAAATGGTATAATTTGAATAATTAATAGAGTAGACATTAATTACTATAAGTATAAATGTTATACATATTAAAGGATATTAAAGTGTGGTGGAAGTGATAACGAGCCTAATTAAGCTTGTGAAATATGCCTAGTGTGGCAAAGTGGTAGAATGAACAATTCATTAAGTAAATTAATGAAGGAATGATTAAACGAAATTAATTAATGTTATGATGGGAATTATTTGCTATGTGCAAGTATATATGTTAAGAGAACATGTAAATTAGTAGTGTAATGATAATACTTCCTGAACATATTATAAGATGGGATATTGAGAATAATATTATGATATTGTATTATTATAAGCTTGTGGGCTATTAACTACTAAAGTTCACATAATTATGTCTTGTGTGGCTTAGATAGTAAAGTTAAATCAATTATAGGTTTAACATGAATTACTAAAAGAGAGTTAATTGGTAAGTTAATGAATAATTGATATTAATTATCATTATAACATTTGAGTATATTGAAAACGGTGAGATAATAATACCCAACTATATTATGTAATTAGCCCAATTAAAATATTATTGGATTAAGCCAATGTACATGAGGTACATTATTATAAGTGGTGGTATGCTTGTTTACATGTAGGTGTACATATGTATATACTTATATATGGGTATCCATAACTTATATTAAAGTACCAATAATAAGCCATTTTAATTGACTTAAGGAGCTAAGAAAGAAGAAAAAGGGTAATTTAGTATCTATTTGTTAATACATGTTGAGAAACCAAAATTGGTTGTCCCATCTCTTTCTCTCATTCACGTGTATAGGCATTTGGCCTAAGCCTATTTTCCTTCATTAACAATTCTCAGCATCATAGCTAATAATGAGAAGGGGAGTGGCTCAAATAGTGTATTCCAACCACCTCCACCAACTCTCTCTTGCCCAATGTGCTCTTCTTCCTTCCGTTAGTTGAAATTGGTGGACAAAGCTTTTGTATGGGTTTTGAATTCTCTATAAATTGAAGCCTTCCTCTCCATTTTCATTTTGCTGAGTTTTCTGCTAAGTTAGAATAGAGAGTGAGTGTACTGAGATGGTGGGAAATCTGAGATTGAGGAAGTCTAATATAGCAGTAAACCCAATCCAAGCTTAGCAAAGGTATAACATCTTCTTGTTCTTCACTTTCTGTTTTCTGCAATTTTCTTGAATTCTTGATAAGTTGGTTTCAAGTTGATATAGAAGTGATATTAGAGCTATATATACATGTGATAGAAGTTAAACGAACCAAATTGGGTTATAGACGAATCCGTAGTGGTGGAATTAGTTAAACTTGTCAAACTATAAAAATATAGTATGAACATGAGTTTTGGATTAATATGTGGGTTAGTTAATGTTTATGTTAATTGTTGATTCTTTGGTATGTTGTAGTTTTATGAGTTACGAATCCATAGAATCGAAAACGGACTAATTTGGATGAGTATAACTCGCGTTATGGCGATCGGAATGTGAAACGGTCTGAAAATTCGCGAAGGAGCAAGTCTGGAACAACCTTCTGCCTCCTGTGGCGCAGCTGCGCTGCCCCCAAGGCCATTTGGGGCGCAGCTGCGCCGGTCATGGTCAGACAGAAAAAAAAAACACTATTTTGACCTGCTGTAGTAAATTAGGTATAACTTTTTCATACGAACTCTGATTGAGGTGATTCATGATGATTCGGAAAGATAACGAGCAGCCCTACAACTTTTGTTCTTTAAGTTTTTCGATTTGAAGTCGTTAAGAGAGGGTAAAAATGTCCATCTTTGTGACTACTCCAGTATTCGGAAGCAATCGGAGGACGTCGGACATGCACATACGCAATTGTAGTGCCCCCGACGATAAAATATGTTATTCTAAGTGATAAAACATAAAAATGCATGATAATAGATATGACATATGGTCTTGAGTACCTTTTCATAACATGAGTTGCTTAAATGGTTATTTTCCAAAGATTATATAAAGGTTTTGAAAACAAACTTTGACAAAACTTGTGTCCTTTAAGTTCTGACCATTTGAGTATGTTTATATGGCATAGATATGTGTTCAAATGCATGTGAGTTATTATTTCAAGATACATTGCATGTGCTAAGTTGACTTAGTGTAATTTTCGATGAAAACTTAGAATTTGAAAGCTAATATCATCACTCACTATGTGAGATACGTTCTGATCATGCAAGCATGTATAATAGGATTCATTATGCCTCTAGACATGTTGACATAAGCATCATGTGATGAAACATGGATTTCACCTATGCACGCATATTCATAGAAAATAAATTTCTAAAGCATAAACTATGTGATTAACATATACATGTGTGATATACGCACGAGCATACATACTTAGTATTGTTTAGCCTCGTGGTGTGTTGATATGACTTTAGTAATGGACCATTAGTAACGTGGGCTTGATTTGTTTAAAGTTTATCGGCATTTGGCCTTAATTGGATTAGGATGAGCATGCTAGGTTTCGAACTTGAAATTATAACCATAGAGCATGCGTATTGATTAATATCAGTAACTTGAATAATATTGATTGAACTCGGGTGGTCCAGCAGAATGAAATTTCATTCTTGGTTTGATCAGTGAGTGGCGCAGCTACGCCACTCCTAAGGCCAATACCTGCGCAGCTGCACCAGCTTGTTTTCAAGATTTGTGCAGTCTTTTTGTTCTTGGTTTTTGTAGTAGACTCTTATTATTACTTAAACTGCAAATCATGGACGGACCCCTACTGGTTTATGACTATATGATGAACATAGTAACCGTGCATGACTAGTTTAATTACGACAAGGATTTTGAAAGGTGAAACTTAGAAAGTTGAATGTAATGGTTTCAATAAGGTTTGAGAAACGTGACAGCGATATAGATCATATATCTATGAGCTTTAAATACGTGTCAAACACATAGCGAGTCGAGTAAAGGTGTATGAATGTCGATATTAAAAGTATACCTATACATACCTAGCTATTATAAGAGTATGTTAAGAAAGTGAAACAAAGGTTCTAAGAACCAAGATGAAAAACAATATAATACTTATTATTATATTGAGGATATATGGATGTATATAACTGATGAGTGTGATCTCTATGATTAATATGACTGTGTAGGATTACACGAAGTGCAGATATTTTTAAGCAGTTAAGTCGTAGTTGTTAAACTACGAATCAGGCAAGTCTTTCAGTTCCTATTCGATATATGAATTCAATAACTGTTAGTTGAATTATATTATGTTGTGATGATGTGAACTTATATACGAACTGTATATGAGATATAAATGAGATTGAAAGTTGATCTTTGATGATATACTTGTTATGTGAAAAGTAACATGCGTAGTAAATATAAACTATTTATAAATGCATCAACTGAGTATGATGTTATATGCTATGTGATGCATGAAAACTGTTAGAATTGCTGAGCTGTCGAGCTCACTCTTGCAAATAACCACTTTTGCAGGTTAAGGACTTACGATAAAGACTTCGTGCTTCTTGATTGATAAAGATAGATAGTATCGAATTGAAGAGTACTATTTAGATTATTGCTTGAACCCTGTTTAGGTTCTAGGAGTTGTACTTGATAGTTGTTTACACTGTTTAATACATGTTGTGTTGTAAAGATGTATTAGTTAATACATAGAGGATATCAAGTCGAGTTGTAAACGTTATACGATAACTCAAATAGAATGAATCATATTTTATAATTGATTCAAGGTTTGTAATTGATTCAAGTTATGAAATCAATAAAAGATTTTATTCAAGGAGGATTGAAAAAGTTTAAATTATTTCGCATTTTAGTAACATCGAATATAATGTAAAGACGAGATCTTGGATATGAATAGGATTTATATTCTAAATTTTAATAAAGCAAGTTGTATTCTTTTAGTAATAAATAAAAGATATAATAATTTGGCGATAATAGTATCGTGACTGCACCGAATCCGAGGTTTCGAAGGAACGTGGATTTGGGGGCGTCACATTACAGCTTCTCCTAACAGATCAACTAGCTTCTGGATCAGGTCTGCTTGTTCCCTCTCATTGTTAACTGATTCCTTAGGTGCAGTTAATCTACGCTTGGGCGGCATTTTCTGCATCACAAGATTTTTCATTTTATTATTACTCAATCATATCACTTAAGTATTTCTTTAATACCAAAAGAATAAAATTTATAACACGTTTCTGAAATAAACTTCATTTATATTCATATGCCAAATCGTTTTATTACATGATCATCCCTAGCATATTTCTATAAATGTTATCACATATATCCCCTAATATCACAAAAGAAGGGAATACTAACATACTACCATACTACCCCTCTAACAAAAGCTTACTCGGGGTTTACATAACTAACCCACACTTTACACAAGAAGTTGGGATTACAACATAGTATATATATCACACAAGGTAAATACTACTAATACTACGGCTAGACTTACTAAGGGTCTCATTCCATCATCCTGCAGTCCACAGCGCTCTTGTACTCGATCTGCGATATGTACGCCATCAACTCTCAGCTCAAGGTATGTAGGGTCTGTCCCTGCTCCGCTGGGTAGTGGTATACACCATCGATTAGCCTCTCGAAAGCTGAACGGAACACATACCCCATCTTGTTTATGTTCCTCTTCTTGCACCTGACCTCATCCTTTAGGTCGTCAGCCCTCTCATTTGCGGCTTCCCACTTCTCCTCGAAGTGGATCCTATCCATAACCTCCAACTCTATCTGAGTAAGGAGTGCTTCCTTCTTTGTCTTCTCACTCAGCTCCCTCTGTTCTACCTCTTTCAGCTTTCCTGCCAGATCCACGTTCCTTGCCACCTACCTGTGAAACAAGGCTCCCATCTGGATCCCTGCCTCCCTGCGGTATGCGATCTCTACCTCTAGCTCCTGCATGATCAACTTCCTCTGATGGTCTTCTTCCCTCTATTTTTGGAACTCAGACTCTCTCTCCTGGGCCTTAGCCTCCAGCTCCTGTACTCGGCAGTCTAACTCTAGAATACGCTCCTCGCATTCTCCCAGCATCTGCTCCTCAATATTAGGCTCGTAGGAGTCATCCATGGGATCCTCCTCTGTAGGCTCGTCCTCGATCGGCTCGTCCTCTGGATCGGACTCTACCTCAATCTCTTCCTCGTCTTCAAACTCGGACGGTGCAACAGCCTGCATAGGCACAGCCTCTAGAGGCGCCTCGTATACTACGTGTATATCTCTGGGCTCCTCCTCTGCCACTCTACTTGGTACTCCTGTGTCTGCCATCCTACAATCACAAACACAAGACAAACAAACAGCAACTCCATTAGAATGTTAAATAAAATATAAGTTCATTGTATAGAATGAAGTTACATTTTATAACACACTAAGTCTCTCAAGGAAAACTCTACATGAGTTTTATCTCCTTTCTAACTTCTAAGTTCTCCTAAGTTATAATCTAAGGACACTCGCTCCTAAGGTTTATAACTACAGCTCTGATACCAACCTGTGACGCCCCCAAATTCGGATAGCCACTGGTCTCTCGAATTCGGTTTGTCACGTTCTATAATCTAACACCATGATAATAATATTACGACTAAATGTCGCATCGCACAGCGGAATAATACACATCACTATTGCCGAATAGATTATATTTAATTAATATAATTTATTCACGTCCCAAGGTCTCGTAACTTAAACATTGATTACATAGCTTAGACATAACTTAAGCATACATAACCTTAACTAGTATATAATAGAATAAGTTCTTATTACAATCATAAGTTCTACATAAATAAGAGCTACTCTGTAGCCTTTCCCTTGCCCTTGTCGGCTTCCGAAGGTCCGCCATGCTCTGCCTTAACTGAAATGTTTTTAGGAAAAGCAAGAATGAGCAGCAAGTTTGCTCAGCAAGTAATATAACAAGGGTGAGTAATATAGTTCTCGAATCCAAAGAGGGTATAGCAAGGTGTGATAGTTCAAGATAACAAGAAATATCAATAGTTCTCAATAACAGTTGCTAAGGACAGAATAATATCAATATAGTTCAACGCTAAATCAATTTAAGATTTTAAGATAATTAGATACTGAGCAGTCACTAAGGACTATGAAATTCTACTAGAATTAACAGAAATATACTGATAATCCAATGAAACAAGTACAATAGTTGATCAGCCTAAAGTACCCTATATTATGCATAACATTCAATCGTACTCAAGGGCGCACGTCAGTCTCCCAACAAATATAACTTCCCTTCAAAGAAGGTTGTTCATCTCAGTTAATATAAGACTTCGCACCAATCAATTAGTTTGGATAGCTTTATAATCATGATATAAGTCTAGCCGAATCGAATGGCATAGACCACTCTTTCTAAGTTTAATAATCAAAATTTAAAGTTCGAAGAATATAAATCAACTTTATCTTTATCCACGAAGTATTTAAGTAATACAATATGAATCGCAATTCCAATAGCTTACTTGCACGACAATAATAGCGCAAGTTCAATAAATGCTCATTAAGAATAGTGTTCGAGTACTTGCTTACAATATCTGTTGAATAAAGTAATGCAAGGTTAGGAGACTTGTCTTATGCGTAGTTTACTCACGTAAAGCTAATCAATACTTTCGAATCCTATTATAATATAATTACATGTATAGGATACTAATTAGCTAAACACATTCGGAAAATAAGCTTGATATGAAATTCAAGTATAAACATATGATTTAGTCATATAATCCTATACGTATGTTACTACGTAGTTATTCATGTGTAGCATGAAATTAGATTATAGGTCACTATGATTTCAATTGACGTAGTTCGCAACCATCATTAGACTTGTCATTTGAAATTTATAAACACCTTGTCAATTTAATACGCATTGCACGCATAAGAAGGATCATGATAAATACACATGTTAGGAAACTGACAACTAGGCTCAATTCGTTATCCATTCTTATCTAATCAAAGCTTTAAGTATTCAAGTAACAACATTTCTTACGTTTAATTGCTACACATATGCCATGAGGTCACTGAGTATCATATACACATGTTCAAGCTACTTTAGTCATGCATTTTATGTTCTATGTTTCACTTCCTTGAATCTTGTTCTTAATCATGCTCAACTAGTTTATATGACACCCCCAAATCCGGGTACTTCGTTTCCACATGATTTGGTGTTCACTTTCTAATATAACATACATCTACCCAATGAATAATGTAAAATAAACTAAAACTTAAATTAAAATAAATAAAATCTCCCTTAAAACAAGGATTACAACCTTTATAAAAATCCCGGGTTACTCTAACCCTGACATGAATATAATAAAGTGCAGAAATAAAAACATAACATTCAAGTCTTATTACAATCATTCTCAATTAAATAAAACAAGTCTTCACTTGCTTTGCTTTTCTTTGTCCTTACTTGTAGACGGAGCATCAACATTATCAACCTTTACTGAAATTGTTATTTAATGCAAGAGTGAGCAAACCACAGCTCACTGGAGTTTAACAATAATATAGACATGAAATGATATATTTAAAAGAATCTGAACAACTTAGCTTGCTTCAATAATAAAGAATTGAATGAGCAAACCACAGCTCACTAGGAGTTTAACAATAATATAGACATGAAATGATATATTTAAAAGAATCTGAACAACTTAGCTTGCTTCAATAATAAAGAATTGAATAATAATTCTCTATCCACATTAAAATTCGAATATAGAATTTATCTGAGGGTCATAGGACCTTTGAACTCTTGTCCTAGGTTATAAATACTTCTATTTAAACCTTTAACAGTCAATAAGACTATGGACCTTAACTCGTACTTAGGGGGATCAGCCCTTCGTACCATGTATTGTGCACAACCATCTTAACGCTATGCGTAGTAACCTCCCCTAGTAAATAGGGTTGTTCAACTCAGTAATTTGAATTCGAGTCCGCACCAAAGAAAGTTTGGTTTGGATAAGCTTACAAGGGTAATTTAGAATTCACGTTCATCAACTAAGGATTAGTTGAATCGACTTCTAATAATTCATAAATAAAAGAATTATGAATTAACATATGCTTTAGAATCAACTTAAAGCATTTAAAATAATAACTGGATCTTACTTGAACAATAAGTTAAGATCATTTCAATTAAATAAACAATTGTCCAATACAGAAATAGAAAGGACATTCTCAACAATGAATATATGAATTCAAGAATTTGTATATAATCAACAAGTTTAGGGTACAGAAAACTTGCATAAAATTAACGAGTTTAGGGTTTAGAAGACTTGCCTCAAGCGCAAGCTACTTAATTCAATTCACGTACTTTAATACTTCCTATACACATTCAATTATAATAATCCAAATCAGTTAACACATAACAAATTCTCATAAGTGGTTAACCCTCATGGTTAACTCACTCTAATTAAATAAACAATAATAATTAACTATCACATAGTTAATCACATCACACATATACTCACATAATTAAATTAATTATGTATTTAACTAAATTATAATTAAACAATTATAATTCAAACACTTAATCAAATTATAATTACTTAAATTATAATTACCTTTTAAATTATAAACAATTTATAATTTATAATAAATTAAACCACATTCATGCATTTATAATTACACGATTTATAATTAATCATGTATTTATCAATTAATTAAACTATAACATGTATTATAATTACACAATTTATAACTAATCATGTAATTATCAATTTAAAATCCACAATTAAACATGCATTTATTAAATTATAATTACATAAATTATAATTAAAATTAACTTCTAATAAATCAACCTTTATTCATTATAATTTAACAAAATTATAATTTAAAATAAACATTTACTTTTGATTATAATTATTTAAATTATAATCATATATCACATTTAAATAATAATTCAAATCATACTTTAAGGTTTTCAAACCTCTTTTCTTTTTTAAATATAAATTTGTCAAATTTATGTTAACAACATGTTGTAGCAACTAGATACATGCTCACTGTCATAGCATAATTAAACTAGGTGCAAAATCAACACTGCACAATTAGCTAACCTTCACTGCCTAAGCACTGTGCACGGCGCAGCTGCGCAGCCAGCTGCCCTATAACCGGCGCAGCTGCGCAGGGAAGGATTCTGGGATAGGCCAGTGGCGCAGCTGCGCTGCTCTTGGCCTTGCTGCCGGCGCAGCTACGCAGCAGCTCGGCCAGACGCAGACAGCCACGACCCCCTGTTTAACCGACCAACCCAAACAAGCCAACAACGCCAAAAATACAGTACTATAGACTCTGTAAAACATATATACGCTATTATACATATATAAAGCATGCTTCCAAAACCCAAAATCATTTAAACAATGATAATCACAAGTTTTTAAAATCCAATTTGGCCATTTTCATGAAAACTCATATTTTTCTCAAAATAATCTACTGTAACTATTTTTCTCCATCAATTCGAACTTATATACATGCATTACATACGAAGTTGAAGATAGCATCCAGAAATTACTTAATAAGCATATTAACACATACCAATTGCATGAATTTCTCAATTAAAATTAACCACACTCATTAAATTCCATATGAACTCATATAAACATGAATTTTCTGTTAAAAATATATTTCTACAGTAATTTGATTTCTGAAAATCCTCTTATGTCATACAATTACCACAATCAACACATGGATACCATACATATATATAAAATTCATGATTACATAATTTCATGAAATTCACAGAAAACTAACTTTACAGAAACTCAAAATAATGAAGAACAACTAATCACAATTCTTTAAAACTATAAGATATTAATTACCTCTTTGATGATTGGAGAAGAATACAATGACTAATTCTAGCCTTCACAAGTTTCTTCTTCCTTCTCTTCTCTAACTTCTCTGCTCTTCTTTTCTCTTTTTGTTCTTAGCTTTACGGACTAACTTCTAATCTAACGTAGTATAGATATATTATAACTGATATAATATACGTATACTAATGTTATATATGTAACTGCTAATTACTTAATATATATAATAAATACATTTATTATATAAGTTACAAAATTCAAAAAAACACAATGCCTTGTTTGGCAAAACAAGGTTATTTTCAAAAATAGATTATTAATGCTAAGGTATTGTTTGGTAACAGTTTATTTAAAAATAGCTTTTGACTTTCTATGAACACTACCACGAACCTTTTCACTTTCTTCATAGTGAAGTTGTGCTTCTTTCACCTTGTCTACTAGAGTAGAACCAGCGGTTACTTGAAACAATATCTCATCCGATTCCTTCGAAAACTTCACCTCCAACTCCAATCTAGCCATCTGTTCTATTAACCGATCCTGATCAGTTAACACGTTCAGCTTCTCCCGACCTTTTCTGCTCAAAGCGTCGGCAACAACGTTAGCTTTACGCGGATGGTAAAGTATCTCGCAATCGTAGTCTTTAATCAGTTCCAACCATCTTCTTTGGCGCATGTTCAAATCCTTCTGGGTAAATATATACTTCAGACTCTTGTGATTTATGTATATTTCACACTTCTCTCCATATAAGTAGTGCCTCCAAATCTTTAGGGCAAACACTACTGCCGCCAATTCTAGATCATGGGTCGGATACCCCTTCTCGTAATCCTTCAACTGACGTGACGCATAGGCAATGACTTTGCCGCTCTGCATCAACACACAGCCTAATCCTTTATGTGAGGCATCGCTATATACTACGAAATTTCCCGAACTATCCGGTAAAGACAATACAGGCGCAGTACTCAACCTCTTCTTCAACCCCTGAAAACTCTCCTCACACTTCTCCGTCCAAACAAACTTAACTATTTTACGAGTCAAATTCGTCAATGGAGTTGCAATTCTAGAAAAGTCTTGGATAAATCTTCGGTAATAACCAGCCAATCCCAAGAAACTCCTCACTTCGGACGGCGTCTTCGGCTGTTCCCAATTACTACGGCCTCAACCTTCGACGGATCCACCGAAATACCATCCTTGTCGACCACGTGGCCAAGAAATTGCACACGTTCCAACCAGAATTTGCATTTTGAGAATTTAGCGTAAAGCTTCTCTCGTCTCAGGGCTTCTAAGGTTAGTCATAAGTGTTCAGCATGCTCCTCCTCGATCTTGAAATAAACCAGGATGTCATCTATGAACACTACCACGAACTTGTCCAGAAATAGCTTGAACACCCTGTTCATTAAGTCCATAAATGCAGCTGGGGCATTCGTGAGACCAAATGACATCACCAAGAACTCGTAATGACCATACCGAGTTCTAAAAGCCATTTTCGGTATATCTTCCTTCCTCACCTTCAACTGATGATACCCGCTTCTCAAATCGATTTTCGAGAAGTACTTCGCACCCTTCAGTTGATCAAACAAGTCATCGATCCTAGGTAAAGGATACCTATTCTTGATCGTAACTTTATTCAATTCCCTATAATCAATGCAAAGACGCATCGACCCATCCTTCTTCTTCATGAAAAAAATAGGCGCTCCCCACGGTGAAACGCTCGGTTGGATATACTTCTTGTCTAGCAGTTCTTGTAGTTGAACCATCAGTTCCTTCATCTCTACTGGAACCATTCGGTACGGAGCCTTCGAAATCGGAGCAGTTCCCGGCGCTAGATCGATCACGAACTCTGTCTCCCTATCTGGCGGAAGTCCTAGAAAATCGCTCGGGAAAACGTCCATAAACTCCTTAACTACCGATATCTCCTCCACCTTCGAGCTTTCCTTACGCGAATCTACTATGTAGGCTAGATATCCTACACAGCCTTTCGTCAAAAGTTTCTTGGCTTGCATAACCGTCAGACAACTCGCTTGTCTAGGCGATTTGCTACCATAGAACACCAACTTCGACGGAGTCGTAAGGTTCACCGACTTCTTCTGATAGTCGATTACCGCCCCATGGTTGAACAACCAATCCATACCTAGTATAACGTCGAATTCCCCAAGTTTAATCGAAATCAAATCTACTCTAAGTTCCTGACCCTTAATGTCCAGTCTACAGTTCTTATAAACACTCCTAACAGAAATAACTTCCCTATTCGCAATCTCTATGTTCAAAGGGTAAATTAACTCCACTACAGGTAAGTCTAGGGTTTTAGCAAAATCATCAGATATTAATGAACAAGTAGCACCCGAATCAAATAATACATATGCATTTATACTATTGACCGAAATAATACCTGACACCACGTCCTTTGATTGCACAGCATCCTGCACCGTCATATTGAATGTCCGTGCAGTGGGTCGAACAGCTTGCAATGGTACAACAATAGTAACGGTACTGCCGCTTCCATTCCCTCCGTTCCCTGTTGACCCTGCCGTCAGCTTTTTAGGGCAGTTGCGAGCCATGTGATCCTTGGATCCACATATAAAGCAAGCTCCCTTCTTTGGGTTTGGGCAATTAGGCGCGATGTGGCCTTCCTGACCACAGTTGAAGCACACCCGCTTCCCCTTCATACACACGCCAGTGTGATTCTTATCGCATGTAGCACATGCTTCAAACTTCCTCTTTTGCTGGCTTCCTTGCTGACTCCCAGCAGAGGTATTATCGGACCACTTCCTCTTCTGGTTCACAGCGCTGCTACCCCCAGTCTTGGTTTCTACCTCATTCTTCTTCTTCTTCTCTTGGTTAAACTTCGTCATCGCTTCGCTTCCTCCTTCAGCAAGTATGGCTTTCTCCAGTACCGCTGCAAAGGTATTCAGTTGGAATATAGAAACCTTGCTGTAGAGCCAGGGCTTCAGTCCCCGTTCAAACCTCCTCTCTTTCCTAGCGTCAGTGCTGACCTGGTATGTAGCGAACCTGGCCAACTCGTTAAACTTAGCGGCATACTCGGACACCGTCATCCCTCCTTGCTTAAGTTCTAGGAACTGGACCTCCATCTGGTCCTTGCGAACTCACTGGAAAGTACATCTCGTAGAACATTTCTTTAAAACGTTCCCACGTGATGACTCCCTCTCCCCCTCGGGTCTTGTTAGCCTGCCACCAAAAGCTAGCATCCGACTTCAACATGAAAGCCGCGAACGTTATCTTTTGGTCTTCTCCTACCCTAGCCACGTCAAACACCTTCTCCATTTCCATAACCCACGTTTGAGCCTCGATAGGGTTAGTCGATCCTTTGAACTCAGGAGGTCCTACTGCCTTGAATTCCTTGAACGTTGTTCCCTGTACTTGCGGCTGATTCGCAAGAGCTCCTGTTAACAGGTTCATTAACTGCTGAACCGAGTTGGGGTTCGTCCCATCGTTATTGTTGTTGTTCAGTCGAACCCTCGGCGGGTTTTGACGTGTCACTCTTCTTCTAGGAGGCATTTTCTGTTAAGAAAATATTATTATTAGACCTTTATCCAACTATTAAGTATCCAAGTTCATACTTAAATGTTTAAATAATTCAGTGCACATAGAACACATAGCACATCAATAAACTTCTTTTATTTATTACGCGCAGTTTAAAAACATCAAACTGATAGCACTTCTGCTATTTTTATCATCCTTCCTGAACTGAAAAAGTTACAGGATTACATTATTAGCTTATCCCATTCTTTTCTCAAATTATGGGATTTACTTTACTTATTACAAAAAGTAATACATAAACAAAACTCTACTACCGCCACTACTGCTACTGCTACTACCCTTGCCTAGGCATATTAATACGTCTCATAGCCTCTCTGCATTCCTTTTCCATTACCCGAAATACCGTTCTTCGGTCCACCACATACCACGGTAAACCTTAGAGCTGAGCTGGGTAGTAGAAAATACGGTCCTGAGCTCTCTCTATCGCTGTATGAAATGCATATTCTGTTTCCCTCAGCTTGGCCCTCTTGGCTTCAGCTTCATCTTCAGCTCGATCAGCTCGTTGATTAGCCCTCAAGCTTGACTCTTCAGCTCTAGCACGCTTCCTCGACTCCTCTTGGATGTCTTGCTTCAGTTTTGCCAATTCAAAACGAGCAGCATCTCTTTCGACCTCCATATGTATCAGGTTCCACTGTGCATCTCCTAGTGCACTATCCATCTCTTCGATAGCCTCATCACGCTACTGAATAGTCTCCTCGAGATCTCCTATTCGTCCATGAAGTACCACATTGCTATCGTAGACTGCATCGTACATCTCAGCACTAGTAGAGTGAGGTGGGAATTCCTCTTCGGGATCCCCTTCCTCCTCTTCCTCCTCTTCAGACTCATCCTCGTCCTCATCCTCTGGAATAGGTGTCAGCTCACGCTCCCGACCAGCTATGGTGATCACTGGAGATGGCTCTTTCCTAACCAGCTGCTCCCAAACAACATGTATGTCACGGGGCTCCTCCTCTCTAGGCACCTGAGGTACATCCTCTCTAGCCTGACTAGGTTCTCCAACGTTCGACATCCTGACAAAAGAATTTTAAAGTTTATTATTACGTGATATCGAGTCGTCACTCTTGGAACTATAATGTAAACACGTAGCACATAAGGTAGTTTATTATCTTTTACCTATCACATCTAACTTTTCGATCTTACCTATAAGGCTACTACCTAAGGTTTTTCCCCACCTAAGGTTTCATAACCTATAGCTTTGATACCAACCTGTGACACCCCCAAATTCGGGTACTTCGTTTTCACATGATTTGGTGTTCAGTTTCTAATATAACATACATCTACCCAATGAATAATGTAAAATAAACTACAACTTAAATTAAAATAAATAAAATCTCCCATAAAACAAGGATTATAACCTTTATAAAAATCCCGGGTTACTCTAACCCTGACATGAATATAATAAAGTGCGGAAATAAAAACATAACATTCAAGTCTTATTACAATCATTCTCAATTAAATAAAACAAGTCTTCACTTGCTTTGCTTTTCTTTGCCCTTACTTGTAGACGGAGCATCAACATTATCAACCTTTACTGAAATTGTTATTTAATGCAAGAGTGAGCAAACCACAGCTCACTGGAGTTTAACAATAATATAGACATAGATATATTTAAAAGAATCTGAACAACTTAGCTTGCTTCAATAATAAAGAATTGAATAATAATTCTCTATCCACATTAAAATTCGAATATAGAATTTATCTGAGGGTCATAGGACCTTTGAACTCTTGTCCTAGGTTATAAATACTTCTATTTAAACCTTTAACAGTCAATAAGACTATGGACCTTAACTCGTACTTAGGGGGATCAGCCCTTCGTACCATATATTGTGCACAACCATCTTAACGCTATGCGTAGTAACCTCCCCTAGTAAATAGGGTTGTTCAACTCAGTAATTTGAATTCGAGTCCGCACCAAAGAAAGTTTGGTTTGGATAAGCTTACAAGGGTAATTTAGAATTCACGTTCATCAACTAAGGATTAGTTGAATCGACTTCTAATAATTCATAAATAAAAGAATTATGAATTAACATATGCTTTAGAATCAACTTAAAGCATTTAAAATAATAACTGGATCTTACTTGAACAATAAGTTAAGATCATTTCAATTAAATAAACAATTGTCCAATACAGAAATAGAAAGGACATTCTCAACAATGAATATATGAATTCAAGAATTTGTATATAATCAACAAGTTTAGGGTACAGAAAACTTGCATAAAATTAACGAGTTTAGGGTTTAGAAGACTTGCCTCAAGCGCAAGCTACTTAATTCAATTCACGTACTTTAATACTTCCTATACACATTCAATTATAATAATCCAAATCAGTTAACACATAACAAATTCTCGTAAGTGGTTAACCCTCATAGGTTAACTCACTCTAATTAAATAAACAATAATAATTAACTATCACATAGTTAATCACATCACACATATACTCACATAATTAAATTAATTATGTATTTAACTAAATTATAATTAAACAATTATAATTCAAACACTTAATCAAATTATAATTACCTTTTAAATTATAAACAATTTATAATTTATAATCAATTAAACCACATTCATGCATTTATAATTACACGATTTATAATTAATCATGTATTTATCAATTAATTAAACTATAACATGTATTATAATTACACAATTTATAACTAATCATGTAATTATCAATTTAAAATCCACAATTAAACATGCATTTATTAAATTATAATTAAAATTAACTTCTAATAAATCAACCTTTATTCATTATAATTTAACAAAATTATAATTTAAAATAAACATTTACTTTTGATTATAATTATTTAAATTATAATCATATATCACATTTAAATAATAATTCAAATCATACTTTAAGGTTTTCAAACCTCTTTTCTTTTTTAAATATAAATTTGTCAAATTTATGTTAACAACATGTTGTAGCAACTAGATACATGCTCACTGTCATAGCATAATTAAACTAGGTGCAAAATCAACACTGCACAATTAGCTAACCTTCACTGCCTAAGCACTGTGCACGGCGCAGCTGCGCAGGGAAGGATTCTGGGATAGGCCAGTGGCGCAGCTGCGCTGTTCTTGGCCTTGCTGCCGGCGCAGCTACGCAGCAGCTCGGCCAGACGCAGACAGCCACGACCCCCTGTTTAACCGACCAACCCAAACAAGCCAACAACGCCAAAAATACAGTACTATAGACTCTGTAAAACATATATACGCTATTACACATATATAAAGCATGCTTCCAAAACCCAAAATCATTTAAACAATGATAATCACAAGTTTTTAAAATCCAATTTGGCCATTTTCATGAAAACTCATATTTTTCTCAAAATAATCTACTGTAACTATTTTTCTCCATCAATTCGAACTTATATACATGCATTACATACGAAGTTGAAGATAGCATCCAGAAATTACTTAATAAGCATATTAACACATACCAATTGCATGAATTTCTCAATTAAAATTAACCACACTCATTAAATTCCATATGAACTCATATAAACATGAATTTTCTGTTAAAAATATATTTCTACAGTAATTTGATTTCTGAAAATCCTCTTATGTCATACAATTACCACAATCAACACATGGATACCATACATATATATAAAATTCATGATTACATAATTTCATGAAATTCACAGAAAACTAACTTTACAGAAACTCAAAACAATGAAGAACAACTAATCACAATTCTTTAAAACTATAAGATATTAATTACCTCTTTGATGATTGGAGAAGAATACAATGACTAATTCTAGCCTTCACAAGTTTCTTCTTCCTTCTCTTCTCTAACTTCTCTGCTCTTCTTTTCTCTTTTTGTTCTTAGCTTTACAAAGTAACTTCTAATCTAACGTAATATAGATATATTATAACTGATATAATATACGTATACTAATGATATATATGTAACTACTAATTACTTAATATATATAATAAATACATTTATTATATAAGTTACAAAATTCAAAAAAACACAATGCCTTGTTTGGCAAAACAAAGTTATTTTCAAAAATAGATTTTTAATGCTAAGGTATTGTTTGGTAACAGTTTATTTAAAACAGCTTTTGATAGTTAGGGCCCTGTTTGGTAGAAATAGGTTTAAAACAATTACAAGGGCCTTGTTTGGTAAAACAATTTAAAACCTTTTCTTTATTTTAACAAATCATTTAACACATACTTTAATGTCACATTTTAATTAATTAAATATTAATCAACTAGTTTAATCAATTAAAATCTAACATCAATTAATCATATAAAATTGCCACATAATTATAATTACTCGCTAATTATAATTCATGCAACACTTCATTACATATCTCATCTAATTTAATTATCTCAATTAAATTAGAATTATAATATAAAATTAATATATATACATATCAATTAAATAACATTCATTAAATTAATATGTAACACTCAATTAAATCATTTCCATAAATCTCATAATTTATTTATTTAACTCAATAAATAAATCACATAAAATATTTATTTATCTCAATAAATATTAAAAATTAATTATAAAATCTCAATCGTTACAGTTTATCGTGCATAGGACTAGCTAGGCATACATGACAATCATGTTTAGAGGCATATGATATCTTATCACAATGGCCATAAATTTCAGAATACTTATAATGTATCTATCAACAAAACTAGTTTCCAAACTATTGAGGTTTCTTTTGAAATCTTATGTTAAACCATTCTACATGCAATGTAGCTTCGCATATCACATGTCATGCTTTCATATGCATAATTAGATCACATAGGCATGCTTACAAGTTCATGACTTAAGTGTATATAATTTAAGCTTGTATGTGAAACTCTAAGTCTCCATTAGCATGTTATCAACATTATTTAGGCATGAAAAACTATTTCACTTACTATACATTATGCATGCATATATCAAAAATACGTAAGTATGTTCACAAGTTCTTAACTCAAAAGCGTTTATGGTTTATCAAGTCCATATTGGAAACTCTAAGCCTTTCCTTAGAGGGTCCTCAAAGCTACTCAAGCATTCAAAGTAAATCCACAAGTCTTATATCATGCCTTATGTTATGTACGTACATATCTAGATTATTTACACATGCTCACAAAATCAGAATATACATTACTCCAAGTTTAAAATTTCTAGTTTTCCAAATCTTGAAGTTTTCTTGAAAACTCAACTTAAATCAAGCTAACGTGACAAACTATAAGTAAAGCAACCTATGCTAGCATGTCAGGGATATTTATAACTAGTATCAAGTTCAACTAGAATGCCCTAACTTAACAGAACCACAAAAATTGGTTTTCCAACACTGGCAGCCCGCCCGACCGCGTGGGGTAATGGTATAGAAGTGGCGCGGCCGTGCCACTTCATGCAAAGGTAAAAATTCTGGCTCTGCTTCTGTAGAGCCTTAACACCAAATGACCAAACCTTCTTCTGTTACAACTCAGAATGCTTCTAGACATGCATACATACTTAAACAACACAATGACATGCTAATTCATATCAATCGATAGAGAATTCAAGCAATTCAAGAATTTGACAAAACTTAATTTCAAGAACAAAAGTCAGATTTTTATACCTCTTGGAGCTTATATGAATTCCCGCAATGCACTAATTATACTCCCTCAATGCTCTCTCTAGCAACACAACAATTTAATTAAGTAACATAGAAAATGATGAAGATGTCTCTATTTATAGAGAAATTGTTAACCATGCCAAGCCAATGCCTTAAGGATTGAATCCAATAGAAGATGAGAGAATTCTTTGAACAAGGGTTAGTTGGTGAAATAGTTGGTGATAAGCATCATGAAGGCCACTCCCCATGAATGATGAGCTAGTGGTTGCTTGGGAGAAGAAGATGGAGTAGGCTCTTAGCCTTTTTTGTTTACACGTGAGGAGAGAATGAGGGAAGACTCTCATTTTGGGACAACAATATTCAGCATTTGGAAGGAGTGAAATAACACATACCATATGCTTAATACATATAGACACACATTGGCTTAATATTCACTTAGGGGTATACATGGACTCTAATTGGGATAATGATATTACAAAATAGCAAATTGCGGGGGTATATATCTATATATATCATATAATCCATGTACATTTTTATAATACTTGGATACAACTTAATTGGGCATTATTACACCACATTATTACAACCTCTATTATTATTTCAATTATATTACTTATTGAAATTCATATTAATTATTCACATACTTTAATTTAATATTCCATATAGTATTCCTTACAGTACTATACCTATCACATAAGTTCATGTATGTAACTCATACAATTTTATTACTCTTACAATATAGTTTTCATATTGTATAGTCTCACTAAAGTGTAACACTACACTTTATAATATAGTTTATATATTACATAGTCTCTTGTATTTCACAATGCACTTTATATAATATAGTTTGGTTCTATATTGTATAATGTACATATAATATGTATTATCATAAGTCCAACCATGTGACTCGCTTTCTTTTATTATATAGTTTCTATCAAATGTCACCTTATGCTTTATATTATATAGTTGTAGTGATAACTTTACACTTTAACAAATACTTGAACAAACATTAACCTTTTAATATTAATCAAATATTTATTCATTATTATTCTATCACCCATCATTACCATTAATAAATATTATATTATTAATTAATCATCTACTTATTAATTCCTTCTTTAATTAATTAAATCATCAATATTTCTCATTACTGTGCCACACAAGGCATTCATTGAGCTTATCATAAATTTCACATTCTTCTTAATTATTATAAATTCAATTTGAATTCATTTGAATTAACCCATCTCAAAATACATAATCACTTATATTCAAATAAATATTCAATTCATTAATATATTCATTAAAAATATATGGAAATTCTCGGGTATTACATGTATGTATGCTAACAGGGTTAGAGGCAACAGGTCAGGCAATTCTTTATGATTGGTGGACATTTTTGGCATAATCTTTTTGATGTTCTTGTTGGCCGCTTCAACAGCACCATTCATTTTGGGTCGATAGATGACGGAATTGAGATGCTTGATGTGGAACTTGCTGCATAATTCTCTCATCATCTTATTGTTTAGGTTCTTGGTATTGTCTGATACGATCACCTTCGGTTGTCCATATCGACAGACGATATTATTTATGATGAAACCAATGATGACCTCTTTGGTGACATTGGGAAAAGATACAGCTTCAACCCACTTGGTGAAATAATCGATCATGGTGAAGATGAATCGATGACCATTGTTGGCTTTAGGTTCTACTAGACTTATCACATCCATTCCCCACATGGAGAAAGGCCATGGCGAACTCATGTTGTGCAGCTCGTTCGGAGGAGCGTGTATGGCATTTCCATGGATTTGGCAATAATAGCACCTCCTGACGTGGTCGTCGTAGTCAGATTTGAGAGAGATCAAATAATGTCTGGTTCTTAATATCTTCTTAGCCAGCAGATGACCGCTCATGTGTGGAGCGCAGATTCTGCCGTGGACTTCATCCATCAATATATGGGCTTGTTCTTTATCAAGGCATCTTAATAGCCCTATTCCAACATCCCTTTTGTGGAGTGCATATCCACTCAGATAGAACTTCATAGCCATCTTGTGAATCCTCTTTTGTTCAGCTTGGCTTGCCCCAACGGGTGTAGATTTATCTTGGAGATATTCCTTGATGTCTTGATACAAGGCTGTTTGATAGAAAGAATCTCATCTGATACTTCTCCAATCTAATTCCCGTATATCAGGGTCTGTTATCTTGTGAATTTGATGTCAGGAATCCCACTCCTATCGGATAAGTGGATCAAAAAAGCCAACATTGCCAATGCGTCAACGAAGTCATTCGTATCAGTGAGGAATATTGATGAAGGTTATGTTTTCAAACTCCATGGGTATTTTGACGACCTGCCGTTAATAAGGCAGTAAATGTAGTTCTTTGGTGTGATATGCCCCAGTGGTTTGTCTGATGACCAACTCAGAATCTCCAAAGACCAATAGATGTTTGACACCCATGGATTGGGCTAACTTCAACCCCATTATGCAGCCTTCATACTCAGCCGTGTTGTTAGTGTTAACAAACTATATCTTGGTAGCCATATGATATTGTTTTCCTATACCAGAGATAAGGGACTGCCCCAACTCTGGCACCTTCCATATTTACTGCTGCATCAAAATACATTTTCCATGGTTGGACTGTATTCTCTTGAAGAAATTATTGAATTATGATGATACCATCATCCGAAAAATAAGTCTCCAAAGGTTCGAACCCTCCTGATGGTGCTTCAGCTAGTTGATCTGCAATGCATTGACCTTTGACGGACTTCATAGTCACGTGGACAATGTCGAACTGTTAGAGGATCAACTTCCATTTGGATAGTCGACAATTCAACATTGGCTTGATGAATACGTATTTCAGCGGATCCATACGGGATATAAGGTAGGTCGTCTGCCCATGTAGATAATGTTGTAACCTCATGGCGGCCATGCTAACGCGCAACTATCATCTTTCTATCCCAGCAAACAGCCCATTACATTGGTATTGACGGACAAGTACATAAACAGGGGAACTCTGTCCTTTGGAGGTACCAATACTGGTGCTTCGATCAGCTGCTTCTTGATGGCAAGGAAGGCTTTTTGACAATCCTCATTCCATTTGGTGGATGAATTCTTCCATAGTAGCTTGAAGATAGGTTCACAAGTTGCTGTGAGCTAGGAAATGAATCGGCTTATGAAATTGATTCTCCCAAGGAACCCGCATATCTCCTTCTTTGTTCGAGGTACTGGCATCTCTGTGATGGCTTTAATCTTGGCGGGATCCTGCTCAATGCCTCTATTGCTCACTAGGAATCCCAACAACTTGCCCGATTTGACGCCAAAAGCATATTTGGCTGGATTCAGCTTGAGGTTGTACTTACGTAACCTGTTGAACATCTTCCTGAGATGGTCAATGTGATCGTCCTCCTTCCAGGATTTAACGATGATGTCATCCACATAGACCTCTATCTCATTATACATCATATCATGAAACAGGGCCATCATGGCTCGCTGTTACGTGGCACTGACATTAATGAGGCCGAAGGATAGTCATCTGTACCAGAAAGTTCCCGGGGAGTGATGAAAGCTGTTTTCTCCCGGTCTTCCTCAGCGACCATGATTTGATGGTAGCCAGCAAAGCAATCCACAAAAGAATACATGTCGCACTGCGCCGTGTTATCTATCAAGATATGGATGAAAGGTACTGGGAAATTATCCTTGAGGCAGGCTTTGTTCAAATCCCTGTAATCTACGCATACTCGGACCTTCCCTCTGGGCTTAGCACGAGAACTATGTTTAAGAGCCACTCTTGTATGTTTATACCATGATGATGCCGGCTTTAAATTGTTTAACAACTTCTTCTTTGACTTTCAGACTCCATTTAGGTTTCAATCGCCTGAGCTTCTACTTGACGGGCTTAAATCCATCTTTGATGGGCATTCAATGGATGACAATGTCAGTAGACAGGCCAATCATGTCTTCATGTGACCATGCAAACACATCCTGGAACTGTGTTAGGAGTTGAATCAGGTCGGCTTTTTGGTATTGGGTGAGGTCTATGCCTACCTGGATTTCTTTGAGGTTTTTTGAGGTTTCGATATTGGCAGTGGTGGTTTGGTCAAGGTTTGGTTTGGGTTTATCTTCAACCCATTCTATGATCTCCTCGGGCACCTCATAGTCATCTTGATCCTCTTGATTAACTTCCATCAAATCGAAGCTCAGTTTTACATTAAAGTTGTAGTCACTGTGACAGGTTGGCATCTCATCAGCAGGGACAAACAAATCCAATCCTGGAGTCCTGAAAACAAAATGCTTTTGCTTTAATATATGCAACTGTTTAAACATACAAAGCATTTGGCAAAGCAGGACAAAAGTTACTGCTATAGCTGTGCAATAAAATAAGTAGTAAATGAAACCATGTTATAGGGCAGACAGATTCTCTGCCCTTTTACCCTTTTTAAATGAGGCAAGGGACGCTGCTCCAGTTGTCCAGGGTCAGATCCTCATGAACAGGGAGGATCAAGGAATTGTGCTCGTCTACCTCATCTCGGATGATGACTAAGACATCCTTTAAAATAGGGTTGGGGTTCCTCTTTGAATTACCTCCCTTTTCTTTCTTAATGCGAGAAATTTGGATCTGATCCTCCTCGTCACTGTCTGGGATATCATCATTCATACCTTCGTAGTATATGAGAACCCGCATGTTAGCAAATGGGTCTCGTCCTTTGTACAGGAGCTTTTTCCTTTCCCTTTTTGCTATTCCCCTCAAGCTTTGGGGTCTTTCTCTCACATACCGGTATGATTGGAGGAAACAGCATGGCTGATACAAAAGCAAGAATCTTCCTCATTGGCTTTATAAATCCAGCATCAGTGAGGTTTGGCAATAGTATAGTGGCAGCATGAGCCTTAGGATGCTTGTGCTGATTTCGGTGGTTTGACCCGGATGTGTAGCCCAATTCGGCTTTCCCTAACTGACTCGAGATTTGTATGGGATTCTTGAGACCTTGCCAATTTTTTCCTAACCCTTCTCCTGGGCAGAAACCCAAAGATACCATCTCCTGGCCCACTGTCATCACTTCGAGGGAGACTTTTGGTTTCAAAGCTGGTGCCCCGACAAGTAGGTATTGAGTATCGCTCACCTCCAAGGCTTGAAAACTAGCAGGTTCAATCCTTGTATCCAGGCTGATCACTGTATATAGACAGGGTATTCCGGTTCGGCATTCACAGTGATTAGGTTGCCATTGATAATGTACTTAAGCTGCTGATGGAGAGTGGATGGAACTTCTCCTGCCATATGAATCCACAGCCTGCCCAGCAATAAATTGTATCTGGTGGTGATGTTGAGCACCTGGAAGGATACATATAAATTGTGCGGACCAATCTCCAGAGGAAGCTTAATTTCTCCCATAGCCTCTCGACGAGATCAATCGAAAGCCCGGATAACCACATGACTGGTCTTGATCCGGTTTGGGTTGATCTTCATTCTCTCCAAAGTGTCGTAGGGACAGATGTTAAGGGACGACCCTCCATGTATCAGTACACCTCTGATCTTATACCCGGATGACATCACTGCTATATGCAGGGATTTGCGATGACCCGTCCCTTCTGCGGGTATATCATCCTCAGTGAAAGATATCACATTGCTGTTGAAGATGTGTTCTACCACGTGACGGAATTTCTCGACATCTACTATCTTTAGCAGATGGGCTTCCTCCAGTACTATCTCCAGAATGTTGCGATGATCCACTGATGATAAGACAAAATCTATGATGGACATCTGCTTGGGTGCTTCTTTTAGGCTTTGCACCACCTTGATTTTATTGTGTCCCATTTTGCTGAGGAACTCTTCAATTTTCTCTTCAACCACCTTCTCTTTGGCTTTGCTGATTATTTTGATCACCCGTTGAGGCAGGTACAATGGATTCTACTTTGGAACGATGCCAATGTTGTTTGCGGTGGAACTTTATCATTCTCGTTGTTCCATGGAACTTTCTTCAGACTTATCACTGGATACTGGGGTCTGAATGGTAATATCAAAGGTTCAGGCACCGCCAACTTCACAAGATTTTGTGTTTCTGTGATAACCCAAAAATTTATAAAATCTTGAATGATTAGAATAAAGATTAAAGAATAAAACCTAGATGAGAATTTGAGAATTTATTTAAAATTTTTAGATAAAACCTATATGGTTTACTATTTGAATGAGAATAGAGAAAATATGGGTTACAAAATTCCAAACCCTAGAAATGAGTTATATGTATTTAAAGGAATGTTAAGAATGAGGTATTGTGATACCTATAAATTCGATATGAACTGAATAATGTAAGAAATGTTATATTGATACATGTGGAAATTTTATTAAGGGAATAAAAATTCACATGAAGAGAAACTATGAGGTTAAACGAAGATGAGTATATGTATAGAAATATATATATATATATATATATATATATATATTTATATATATATATATATACTTAGTAAGGTGCTATATATTTTAGCAAGAGGAGTGATGAATTAAGTTAAGGATATGAGAATCAAGATAAAACTATGTCAGTAATTAACATAGTTTGAATGTTGGCCTTGACTGGCAAATAAGAAGGGGACTAAGTGGAAAGTTATTAGCTAATACAATTAGCAATAATAATGGCGTAAGTTAAAACTTAAAATTTGTGTTAGAGATAGAATTTATAAACACGGACTGCTCGGTTGCATCTGGAACGTCAAGTTTAGTAAGAAATGACAATAAACACAAAATGCGTAAGGATTGACTTTTTGGTCAAAGTCAACAGTTGATTTCTATGGAGAAAAGTCTAATTGGGTTATGTAGGTTAAATTTATATTATTAATATTTGAGAATGCGTTTATATTAATAATAATGTATAAAAGTCCAAATAATAATTTACTTCATGGACTAAGGAGAATAAATAGTTTAAACAAACCCATTAGTTTATTTAAGCATGGGACTTGTAGATAAAGTGATTAAGGGCAATTAAGTTATTAAACTAGCCTAATATATTATGTATGGGACAAGTATTATGATGGCTCAATTTAATTATTGGTGGAAGCCCAAGCTCATTTTAACTAGTAAGCAAAATAGAATTAATTTGGAAGCCCAAAAGGTTAAGTGAGTAACTCAAACTAAGCCCAACAAGTGTAGGACTTTTTGGGACATTTGATTAAGTAAAATGGACATTAAAAATTAAACCAAATGGGGAGGAAGAGCCCAAAAATTCGGCCACTAAGGGGCAAAATGAGGAGAAATTTGCAACTTTATTAAGCTTGCCCAAAATCTTGGTTATAATCTTTTGAATCTATCACCCAAGACATGTGTCACTCTCTTAGCATGTCCAACACTTATAGTTAGTGAGTAAGCAACCAAGTGAATGATTAAAAAAGAGAATTAGTGGAAGAATACTTACACTTTCAATTATACTTACTCCACTAACTTCATTTCATTTGAATCCTTACACTTTCAAGCTCCTTAGCTAGAGAAAAAGAAAATAGAGAGAGAAAGAGAGAAAGGAGAATTCGGCCAAGGAGGGGGTCTAAAGGAGAGCTTTGATCTTCATGCATGCTAAGTATCTAAGCTACTTTGGAAGAATAAGAAGGATAGCAAGAAGAACTAGGTAATGATTCTCAAAATCTTCAAATTTAGATTTCTTATTTGTTGGATTTTGATGAAACAAAGAGCCTTAAGTTTGATCCTTAAAAACTCTTCATCTATATGTGTATAAATATTTTATATGGGGATCAAAATATTTTTGAAGTTGAAAGTTAGATCAAAAGAGAGATTTGTACCAATTGGGTAGAGAAAAGCTCATGCATGCATGCACTAGGTAACTTTATGTTAGATTCTTGTGATGCATGTTGAATATGGTTAATATCATGATTAGAGTGTTAGATCTTGAGTTTAACAAATGAGACTTATGGATTTATACGAGTTCATGTGATGAGATTTGGAAAAAAGAAGTTAGATGGATTTTGAAGAAATTTTTATTTAACTAGTGTGCTATAACATTTGCATGTTGAAATCTACAAGTGATATTTGAGATTTTCTTTCTTAGTATGCTAGATACATAAGTTAAGGGAAAATTCCTTTGGAATCACTCAAATATGTTTGAAAATGAGCAAGTTATGAATTAAATCCCAAACCACCCAACTGTTGTAAACATGCTACTGATCAGTCAATTTTGGACTATTTTCGGTAACAAAAACAAACTCAAATTTGGTGTTTGATATATGGAAAATATAGTTCGGGAAAATACGAATCCAACGATACCAAATGGACCTAAATCTGAGATGTAGATCTCGAGATTTAAGCGTTTCCGTAAAGGATTCCAAATCTGGAAAACGAACCAACTATTGTAAACTTCCTTGCTGATCAGTCACTTTAACACTAATTTACGGGACCTAAACAGAGCATAATTTGATATTTGATAAATGAAAATTGGAGTTTGGGAAGATACGAATCCAACGCCTCTGACGGAACCTAAATCCGAGTTGTAGACTTCGTTCTACAAGCGTTTCCGTGAAGGACCCCAAATCTAAAATTTTGGGCGAAAATTAGAGTAACAATATGAAGTGAAGTGAAATGAAAGTGAGTTATTATAATAAATAACTTTAAAGCCACTAATGGGCTAGTAAGTTAATTACATATAAAGTAAAATGTAATTAATTATTATTTAAATGATGTTAACTAATAATTAAAATGAGTTAGTGTTAATAAAATAACTATTTATTATTTAATTAAGATTAAATAATAATTTGAGTTAATCTATTAATTAATTATTATTTAATTAATATTAAATAATAATTAAAAAGTATTTAAGTAAGATTAAGCAATAATGAAGTAATTACTTACTTACTTTGACATGAAAGTTTATAGAATTAATTATTTATTATTTAAGTAATAAATAAAGAAGAATGTTAATTAATTATTCTTTTAATAATAATAAGGAATGATTAAAGAAGAATGAAGTGAATAAATCAATTATTATTTATTCAAGGATGAGGGATTTATTAATTATTATTTAAAGACAAATAATAATTTAATTATTCATTATTTAATTGACATTAAATAATGAGGAATTATAATTGGTTATTAGTGAGTAATAACTAAAGGTAAATAGTTAATTACTATTTAACAAATATTAAATAGTAATCGAAGGAAGAGGGAGTTAACAATTGAAGGAAATTAAATAACTCCTTAATTAAACAATTATAATAAATTGTTTAAAGATCTAATAAGTGTTTATCACTTAAGAAAAGCCTTATTAAATATTAAATCATTAACTTAAGATCAAATAAATATCTTATAGGATTAATGATAGTACATTAGATGTATGTACCTTTTGATTGTATTATTGGCTAGATAATAATACGAGTAAGCGTATTGATGAACAATTATACGCAGTACTAATTGATAGATCTACATTATCAATGTTATGTCGTTCAAAGAGTGTTAATTAAAGCTAGTAAGCTGTAGCTCGTCAAACAGGCAAGTTTCCTAACTCAAACTCGAGTTATTATTTTTCAAGCATGTTGGTGGATAAATATTGTTGATTATTCCACATCCTGATGAATTATTGTGAATCGCACTTTGTGCAATTGAATTCCTGTTCTACTAATTATTGAAATGCGAATGGATTAAAGTTCTTTTATTCATGAACTGCTTATGAGATGGATCTATGCTAGTTGTGTCAGCTAGATCAAGCATGTTTAAAATTTGTTAACTCAAATTCGTTTTGAAGACTTAGTGCATATTGCGTATGTTTATCAGGTATGAAAGGCTGATCACCTTCATTACCATAGGGTTCAGTTGAATTTGTTCATATTCATTGTTGGCTATTCATCATTATTGACTCGGTCATTCAGTTATGAAAAATTAATTTATATTCTTTCACAACTATCATATTGTTGAAAGTTTGTCAGCTTACTATTCTTTTCAATCATAATATAGCTTCATTTGAACTTAAACTTGCTGGGCAAACTTGTTGTTCACCCTTGCTATATCATAATAACCAATTTCAGATTAAAACGAAGAATTGAAGAAGGGCACAGTCAAGAGCAAAGTACAATAGTATAATATTGTTATGCACGGATAACTATTTAGTTATCTTATGTAAACCTTTTTGATTGAAAAAGGTATGTATTCAGTTAAGGTTAATAAACTTGGAAAAATGTTATAGAATCATGTTAAATAAACAATACTCCCTCCGTCCCAAATTAATTGCTCAGTTTTGACTTTTTTTTAGTCAAATTGACTATTTTTTAAAACTATTTTGTGTACCATTTTTGACAAAATATAGGTGAAGAGATTATAACAAAAAAAAATATATATAAGTTACTACTAATACCAATTTTTATAATGTTAAAAATATATTTATACATGCTTAATTATTAATTTTAAAAATAGTCAATTTGACTAAAAAAAGTCAAAATTGAGCAATTAATTTGGGACGGAGGGAGTATATGTTTATATGTTCTACAGTAGATGATAGAATGTGTAAGAAGATGAAGTACCGTAACGCACCGACTTCGAGGTTAGATGACCCGGGTTTGGGGGCGTCACAGGTTGGTATCAAAGCTGATAGGTTATAAACCTTAGGTAAGTGTACCTTAGGCTATAACCACAGAGATGAGGATAAGTAATAAACTCAAATAGAGTTTAAGATATAAGATATGAATTCAGGAAATTCATTATTAAGATAAGAGGATGATAAATAAGTTTCAAAGAGGAATCTTGAAAAGCTTAACGATCAGGGGACACCTGATTCGGATAATCATAATATAATATGATTAAAGAGGAAAGAAAAGAAGATCGTAAAAAAATGAAACGATCTTGGAATGAGAAAGAATCGTAAAATAACACGATTATAAGATGAGAATTTGGAGTTACCTGAATCTAGGAATAAAGATGAAAAGTGATAATAAATAGACAAAGTCTATAAGATGAAAAGTGTAAAATCATAATATAATATGATTAAGGGAAAGAAGTGTAACGACCCCAAAATTCATATAATACAACTCTCGACATCGGTCGTTAACAATACATCCTTATTAAGACTTTACATTATTAATCAATGATACAATCACTAAAAATACAGAATATTTAAAACTTTTATATTATTCCTTCTTTATTATCTTTGAATCTCAACCTTTATCATTACATAACTTTGATTCAACCTTATTTCATGAATCGCTTTGTCAGAGTTCGTATGAAAAAGTTATGGCTGTTTTACCACAGGAGGTCAAAATAGTCCCGGACTGACACTGTTTCAGGAGCAGCTACGCCCCAAATAACCTTGGGGACAGCGCAGCTGCGCCCCTGACAGCGTTCTACGCAATTTTTTTTTTCAGTTTGTGGTTCTGGCGAATTTTCTAACCCTTTCCTCCTTCCCATCTTCATAAATCAAGCTATACACATCCAATTGAGTCCGTTTTCAACTCTATGGATTCGTGAAACACTGAACTACTTATCTACATAATAATTATAAAACTTCAAAATATTAACAATTCATTTTAAGGGCTACAATTCAGTGTTCATGCTAATTTTTCATATTTTACACATATTTAGCGAATTCAATCACTACGAATTCGTTTTACATCCGTTTTGACTCGTTCAACTTGGGTTGTTTTTGTTTTTTCGAGTACTATCATAATACATCATCAATTTTAGATTTCCATCAAGGATTTATCATCAATTTTAGTCTCTAAGTAGACAAAAACATATATATTTCAACCAAAACTCTAAACTTCATCTTTCAACACATTCTTACGAACTTGATCACTATAAAACAACTTTTAGATGATATAGAATAGGTTATACCAACCCATCAACATAGTTATTCAACAACTTATCAAATCATACAACCAAATAACTTCTATAGAAAATTCAAGAAAAGAGGTTGAGGTTTTAAAATTGATTCTTACCTTGAATCTTCTTTAGTCTTAATCAATGATGGAAATTGTTTAATCAATCTTCTTCTTCTTCTATGATTCCTCAGACTTCTTTCTCTAACTTACAGAGAGTTTCTTCTCTTTTCTCTCATTCTCTTCTCTGTTTCTCCCTTTCTCTTTTCTTATTTTAGTTTAGGCTTAAAAACAAAACTCGTAAACTCATATAACTGATAATATAATACGTATATTACTAATACTTATTATATTACTTAATATTCAATTAAATTAGGGGTTATAGAAATCCAAAAGCCACAAGGCCATGTTTGACTAGCTCCTTCAAACCTCTTTTTTATTTATTTTAATTCTTTCCTTATCATATAGTTTATTTGTCACAACCATTATTAAATTAAACTATAATCTCTATTTAGCCAACAAAATATTTAATTAGCTAATATAATTATAATTTTATTTAATAAATTATTAACACTCTAATTCAACTATTTAATTAAATTAGAATATTTCTATTCCATTAGCGTAATAAAATACACACTGATTACAAAATCATTTCCCATAATTTTATTCTATATTATCATACTTGAATAAATTATTTCATAATAATTTTCATTGAACATTTATCTTATTCTATAAGTACTCCAACTAAAATATTTATTTAATTCATCTAACATCAGTATTTATTTTTAATTATAGTGGTTCTTCTCATTCCCATACTCATTTACATACACTTGGCTAAATATAATATATTAAGTCATTACATAAAAGTATTACTCTTACATGTAATATATTACCTTCATATTTTATTAAAATAATTATATTTATATTAATTCACTATTTTAATTAAGTGAATTACTCACATTATTTATGAGATTTAATTCATAATAATTCCACTGCCCACAAGGAATAATAACCAAATTATATTACTTCATAATATAATATTTAACTTTATTTAATTAACTAATAATATTCAGTTAATTTCCTTTTCGTAATAATTTTATTAAATTTCTTCAACAGTTAAATTAAATTAACTATTAAACCTCATTCTTCCAATATATGAATATATATATATATATATATATATATATTTTCTATATTCACACCACATCATATACTTCACAACATATAATACATATATACACATCCAAACTCAAAACATCTCGTAATAAGAATTTTATTTATTAAATTCTTATTATAATATTTTTTGAAAATTTGGGTTGTCACATCCTTCCCTCCTTATAAGGATTCCGTCCTCGGAATCACCGAAACCCTACCTTACTCAAGTTTTCATCAAATTTCTTTAAAAACATTTATCATTGAATAACTTCAACACATTACATTAATATAGGTTTTATATTTCCTACTACATTCATTTCTTCAACAAATTCTAGGTTTTATTTCATAACTTTAATTAACTCAATTATGTTTTGAGTATTATATAATCTTTAACTCATTCATTTCCTTTCAAAGACCATTACCATATACTCTACTCGTCGAATTAATATACTTTATAATCCACCATCTACAATTATTCGTGTTATCACATTCACCCCTTCTTCTAAGAATTTCATCCACGAAATTTTTATTATCTATATTCATTCAATCTATCAAAGTAGATTTTACGCTAATCTTTATTCACTGGATTAAAGCGTTCTATAACTACTTCTTTCTAAGACTGTTCTTCTTACAACATTCACCTTCAGAATAATAAGAATCTTCCACAATTGTTCAATTATTGGGAAGCGATATAAACAACTCAGGAATTTAAAAGATTCCAATTCATGCTGAGGGGTCATAAGACCTTGAACTCTTCTCCAGGTTTATTAGTGCATCACCACTGTAAACCATCTTTAACAGAATGTTTAGCAATCACACAGACTGAAAACACTCTCTGCAAGTACTTTAGGTGATCAACCTATCGTACCCCTATGTCGTGCACAACGTATTACATCTTAACATCGTAACGACTATATGCATTACTTTCGGAACCATTGTCTCCGATAACATGTCCCCCTTTTATAGGGTTGTTCACCTCAGCTTCTTAACATTTGAATTCACACCAAAATAATTTGGTTTGGTATAGTTTGACAAAGAACGCTTGAATTTCATGAACATCTTTCAATATTCGTCTAGCTGAATCAAGTAGCATAAACTTCTAGCAATAACTCGGACATCAATCGAGATATATATATATATATATATATATATATATATCATTAAACAACTTAAAAAAAATATTTTTTTTCATTTAAAGAAACTAAAAGTAAATAAATCCCTTTTTTTTATAGTTTAAGGAAACTAAAAATAAATAAATCTTTTTATAATATCCTGATACCGTACCGTAATAATGGTACGTTGAGGATTTCGTCATTACATGACGTCGTCATACTACATCATACCATAGTGGCTGACGATCATACGATCACATCCAACACTAGGTTTAACTGCATTGATAACTTCCTCGATTATTGTCTCTACACCATATCAAATGATGCATAGAACACATAAAAATATATTTTGAAAATTAAAATTATTTTTGTCTAGCTGAAGCAATTAGCATAGACATGTGAATAATAGTACTATTTTAAAAAAATTCGTTGGTTCCATCATTTGATCCAATGTTTTTCAAGAAAACAGAAGTGCAACATCAACACGAAGTCAATAAATTTTGAAAATCTAGCAAAGCTAGGAGATTTAGAATATAAAACTTTCTCCATCAATTAAATCTTTACTCCATCATTACTTAGTCATTTTATCACCCTTAAACAACATCAATGCTTCCTACACCATAACCTTTCTATTCCCAGTATAGTTCATCAAACTTTCCACACTATGAAAGTCAGGAACTTTTCACAATAATATGAGTTTAAGAACTTCCTAGTCAGACCATAGGCGTCCATCCGCTGAGGAGTTCCAAACATACCATATGATTATTAGTCATGAACTTACCATAAGCATGAGTTTTAAGAACTCGCACTTAATCCTAATAACATCTTACTAATCTTAATAGTCTCTAACTATCAAATATACACATGAGAAAAGAATCACCTTTTCACCACATATACATTGATAGCGCGACACCAACATTCCAATGATTATCAATGTGATAAACTAAGTGCAAGCACAAAACCCTCGCCCATACAAAGGTTTGTACAACTCAGCCATCACATGATTCTTCAATTGAAATCCCACCTAACTCTATCTTGCTCATAACTTGCTCTTTACTCAATATGAATTTTCTGCATCTCATCATTTATAACTCCTCGTGAGTTAACCTCGTACTATATCATAGTACATTCTCATTATAGCATCAAACTATAACTATTCAATCATTACTGACCATCTTTCTTTTAACTTTAAAAGATCACGTCGTGACCTTATTCTATAATCATCTCCCTTATGATTCTTTCTTATCTCATTATCGTTTTGTTTTAAAACTTCTTATCTTTTCCTTTCATCATGTTATATCATGATCTCATTATGATTTAATCTTATAGACTTCGTCTATTCATCGTTATTCGTCATCTTTATTATTGAAGTTAGGTAACTCCTGATTCTCATCTTCATATCTCTTCAAGATTCTTATTTGAATCTTCTTGTTTATTTATTAACTCTTCTTTTAAGAATTTCTAACTTTGTTCATAAAGTTCAACATTTTATTCGAGTTTTATTCCTCGTTATTCTCACCTTCTTCTTATAACATTTCTAGGACTTAACTCATCCTATACTTCTAAGTATGTGAAATGAATCACCTTTTCGTTATACGTAACTTAACTTCTCATTCTCTAAGGTCATAGCCTAAGGTACTTTTACCTAAGGTGTATAACCTATTAGCTCTGATACCAACTGTAACGACCCCAAAATTCATACAATACAACTCTCGACATCGGTCGTTAACAATACATCCTTATTCAGACTTTACATCATTAATCAATGATACAATCACTAAAAATACGGAATATTTAAAACTTTTATATTATTCCTTCTTTATTATCCCTGAATCTCAACCTTTATCATTACATAACTTTGATTCAACCTTATTTCATGAATCGCTTCGTCAGAGTTATTGTAAACTAAAACTTACAACCACGTTCAACAACCCTTATACATCGAGTAAAATTTAAACTTTACAACTTAACATCTATTAACCATCATACATTATCTGAAACCTTAAACAGGGTCCAAAATAATAACAATTCAACCAAAGTATATAAATCTTCATGCATTACATCTGATTCATTTCTTTCAAGTAGCACATAGGGTTACCTTGAATCCTTAACATGCAAAAGTGATTATTTGCAAGAATGAGCTCGACAGCTCAGCAATATCTAACAGCTTTTATGCATCACATAGCACATAAATACATGCTCAACATACATCTCATGATAATTAAAGTAACATGGCATACATGCTTTACTTCACATAACAAATATAAAGATTGAGTTCCTTACTCAATCAACATTCTTTAATCAATCAATGTAGTCATACATTGACTTTACCATTTCATGCTTAAAACATATATACAACATATCATGCTTTTTGCAAAATAATTTAAAATAGTTCATCATCAAGTGCACGTAGAAAATAGGAACTGAAAGACTTGTCTTGATCGTTGTTTACCAATAACAGTTTAACAGCTTATAGGTATCTGCACTTCACGTGCCCTACACAATTATATAATCATGCATATCAACTATTAGTCAAATAGCAATGCATATTAGTTGTAATGTAAACTTTCCTCTACATCTCATAACCCTTCCTATTATCAATACACAACGTTCAATTTGATTGTGTTAACTTTCGACTTATATTTCACTATATTGCTTTTTCGTAATATTCAAAATTCATTCCAGTGTTTAAGTCTTGCTAGGACTACTTATTGGTTTTATACCAACCCTATTTCATATCTTATAATGGTCATTTCATTAGAATCGAAACACTATTTACGTGTATTAACACATTACATGACATTTCGACATTTATACGTCACACGCCTAACTCGCCTCTTTTGCATGTGTTTTGCATGCTCCTATATTGGGTTACATTACTCCATAATATTTTATTCTTATTGAAAACATAATATTAAACAAGGTTATACACACTCGTTACGGCGCTGCGATGCTTGCACGTTCGTTCGTCAAACTTGCCTATCCGAATGCCCAAACGACACGCATTTGCGCACGCTTAGCTCGCCCATACGAATTGTCTAATACTCAAGGTTAATGCTAATTATAATTATAATACATAATAGTCATGTTATGAAAGTTAGACCATCATTTTACATGGTCGGGAGCATTACATGTGCATACGTGCATGCCCGATGCGCCCCGATTGCCTCCAAAAATACATCAGTCCCAAAAATAACCATTTTGACCCCTGATACTGACCTCAAATTAAAACACTTAAAGAAAAAAAGTTGTAGTTCTACTCGTGCTCGTTCCGAATCATCTTGAATCGCCTCAATTGGAGTTCGTATGAAAATGTTATGGCTATTTTACCACAAGAGGTCAAAACAGTCCCGAACTGACACTGTTCCCGGCGCAGCTGCTCTGCCCCCAAGCCATGATGGTACAAAGAAGAGAGAATTGAAGAAGGGGCCGTTATGTTAGTCGTGCCTCAATGCCCTAATAGCTTCACGAACACAACAGAAGAAGTGCCTAGCTCCCCGAACTTCAAAATGGGGAATTCATATACACATCAGATGCTAGGCAACTTAACTCCGAAGCCTCTCGTGAAAGGGAACCTCCCAACATACACTGCAGTACTAATGGATGGAGGGTATCTCAAATATCATCGAGGGATCGGATAGTGGTGGCAAGATAAAGTCTAGCTAACGGACTATAAACCAAGCGCTCCATGGGAGGCACCCCATTAGTTTCTCTCTTCTCCCTCATGTTTAATTATACGTACTTATCTCCTTTTCCTCCCCCCTGTTTAATTCTAAGTAGTTAGATTTAGTTGAAATTTTTTGAATATTTTTGGAATTAGGATCTTAATGCCTATATTTTTGGACTTAGGCATTAGTGCGTGCATTATTGGGACTTTGAAGTTTTGAACATATTTTAGAAGCACTGAGCATATTGCATATACGCACATATAGGAATTTTTGGGAATTCACATATATATCCCCTATGTTTAATTCTCCTAATTGTAAATAGTTAATATTAAGTTTTGGTGGTTGAAAGGGTTTAATAAATCTTCTATGCATCTCTCAGGTTAAATTTGCTGGAATGAAGCAAAGTTCAAAAGCCCATCCTCAATGCATGTAAAAAGTTGCATATCAAAAATCTGGGGAAGGGCGTGGCCACGCCGGAATCAAGGCTAATAGGCGCGCGGCTGCGCGTCATGCAGGTTATCTCCGACTTAAGGCAAAAATTCAGTAAGAACTGAGCGCCACATCATTTCATGTAGCAGACGAGGCTGACAAGGGGAGTTTCCTTTTTACCCTTTTACCTTCAATGAGTACATTGTAGTTTTTAAGTTTGGGGGTATTATGGTTTATTTTGCATTTAGTGTAGTTCATGTCATCTTGCATTTTGTGTTAGTTCATATAGTGCATGTAGGTCATATTTTGTTCAAATTTTTCAAAATTTTGCATGAATTTAGTTCATTTAGTTAACTGTGTTAGGACATTTTGCATGAATCCAGTTTTCTGTTGGTTTGTTATTTACTTGGCCTATGAGGAAACTGAAATTACTTGATTTTTGAACTGATTTGAGACTTAAGCTTGATTATAATATCATATATGTAAATCTTTATCTATCAGATACTGATGTCACTGGTTAGCACTCTAAGAGTAACCACCATGACATGCTTAGTTTAAATTTTCACATACTTGTCTTCTGGTGGAAAATCTATGTTTTAATAAAAGAATTTCAGTTCTCATATGATAATAACTAGACTGTAAAAAGCTTAAGTTTGGGGAGAAACAGGGGGTATGCATGCTAGTTGTGAAAAAAGAAAAGAAAAAGAATAGAAAAACATATAAAAAAAAGAAAAGAAAAGAAAAAGAAGGTTGATTGTGAATAAACACTTCGGCTATGTCAAGTCCTGTGGCCTTTGATATTCGAGCAAGTAAGCCCGAGGGGTGTCTTATCACCCAGCGCCCTAAGGCCTCGCGGTCTGGGAGTCGTTGGTCGAAAGCTCGCTACACGAGTATCATTGAAAAGCCTAAGAGGACTAGGCATTGCACAGTCAAATGTGTACACGGGAAAGAGTGAAAACTCCCTCGTGAGTAAATAAAAAGCATAATAAACCCCTTGTGACTCTTAGCTTAAGTAATGCATGGTCTTGGTTAGAACTTATCTGATTTATTGCTTTTCTTGAGTTGAAACTTGTTTTTCCCCTAAGAAGCGTAGTATGTGATATATTTGACAAAAGCATGTTTAATGGTTGCTAGGCACACACTCAATACATCAGTGCTGATAGATTTGGATTTGCGAGGATATGCCTTCTGATCTTGTCTTGAGTAGATTTTCTGTTTGATTAGCCTGTGATTTTTCTGAGGCATTTCATTTGAATATCAATTCTGACTGAGACTTGAATTCGCATACATGATAGGGTAGGTTGCATTCATTGTAGATATTGCATTGTATTTTTTGTTTGGTTTTGTTTTGGTTACTTGAGGGCAAGCAACGTTTAAGTTTGGGTGTATTTGATAAGTGGTTTTTATAACCACTTATTCGGATATGAACTAACTCGTTTTGTTGCTTAAACTCAACTATCGTTATGCTTTTAATGTGTTTTTGCTTTCTTTTATAGTTTTCTTTATTTGGAACTCTCTTGGTGCTTATTGGGCTAAAAAGGATCAAAAAGGGGCAAGATGCAAAGAAGTAGGCTGATGGCATGATGATGGACAGAGTAGAAGGATGCAAGAATGAAGGGGAGCATGAACAGAAGCCAAGTGAAACAGAACAGAAGCAAAACAACAGCAAAAACTAGATCTGCACATCAGCGCGGCCACGCCTGATGCTAAGTCAAAAGGCGCGCGATCGCGCCTGTTCCTATCAAACCAAAACTTTGACTCTTGCAATTAAACAGACGGGACTTGGCTTTGAAGGCTTATATATTAGGGCTTTTACCCATTTTGACATATATACAATATACTCCCCTCTAGGGAGCCCTAGCTTAGCTTTGTTCCATCTCTTCTCTTTAATTTCTTGTCTAGATTAGATTAGATTAGGTTTAAATAGTTAGTTGCTAGAGTTGATTGGATTGGAAGATTGAAACATTTAGATAGCATCAAAGATCCAACCTTGGAGAAAGAAATTAGATTTGCATTCTCTATCTATATATTCTCCTTACTCTCTTTTTGTATTCGGATGATGTTTATTCAATTTGTGAATGGTAGATTTGAGTCAAGCATGACTTAAACTCTATTTTGAGATTTCAATGGATCATATTGAGTAGTTTATTTTGATATTCTTCCATGTTGGTCTATTGATTGTTATGTGATTGTCTATTATGATTTATGCTTTAATTGCTTAATTGCTTAGCTACCAATTACCATGATAATCCATATGGACTTGAAAGACAAAATGTGGGTTTAGATCTGATCGTAGTAGCTTATGTTTGTATATTCTATATGGCGTTGGAATGTATGATTCGTGCTTAGGATAGACATATACCGAAGCATCACTCGTAGTCAATTGAGAACTTGGGCTTAAACCCTAATTATTTGTAAATCACATAGACATATAGTGGTTTAGATAATGTGGGTGTTCATATGTGTTCTATCATCTGTGGATTATATGTGATATGGATTTGGTGCATCAAACGATAGCCTTATCTCACTTTCGTGTTCTCGGCTAACAAACTGTGATGCTTAATTTGACCTATCAAGAAGTATGTTGACTTAGATGAATCAATAGGGGAAATTGAGATCTCATATCTTCATTATCTGATTTTACTCTAGGATTGCTTAGTTTTAGTTTAATTAATTAGTTTTAATTTAAGAATACTTGATCGCTTGTTTAAATAAGACTGAAATGATTACGGGCTAGTGGTTTAGCGAACTTTTATCAGTTAATTCTCCGTGGGAACGATATCTGTACTTATTCTTTATTACTTGTTGACTGCGTATACTTGAGCGTATTTGTCATTATATAAATCGGACAACACCGACGCTTTGCTGGGGTTGTGCCAACTGGCTGAACTGTCATCGGTCAATACCCGACGCTTCGCTGGGGTTGATCCAACTGCTGAACTATCATCAGTCAGTACCGAACGCTTCACTAGTGTTGTGCCAACAGCTGAACTGTCATCGGTCAGTACCCGACTCTTGGCTGGGGTTATGCCAACTACTGAACTGTCAACGGTCAGTACCTGACGCTTCGCTGGGGTTGTGCCAACGACTGAACTGTCATCGGTAAGTGCCGGAAACTTCGCTGGGGTTGTGCCAACGGCTGAACTGTCATTGGTCTATACCAAATGCTTCGCTGGGGTTGTGTTAACGGCTGAACTGTCATCGGTTAGTACTGGAAGCTTCGCTGGGGTTGTGCCAACGGCTGAACTGTCATTGGTCAGTACCCGCTGCTTCGCTGAGGTTGTGCTAACGGCTGACTGCCATCGGTCAGTATCCGACGCTTCGTTGGGGTTGTGTCAACGGATGAACTGTCATCGATCAGTACCCGATGCTTCGATGGGTTGTGCCAACGGCTGAACTGTCGCCAGTTAGTACCCGACGCTTCGAAAGTGACAGTTTTCGGCAGTTTTCAGCTCTTTTTCGGCAGTTTTTCAGCAGTTTTCATCATTGGTCCCCGGATATTGCTTCGGTAGCTTTAGGACTTAGAAATGCATAAAGTACTAATTTAAATTAATAAGCCACATGTTTTAATCTTACTACACCCTTTCTGAGGTGATTTGGAGACTTTGTCCCGGCTATGGACAGAGATAGACCTGGTAGTGCCAACAGGGTCGTTTCAGGCGTTAGGCGGAGGAGAGCTTTTGATGTTCCTCAGTTACATCCAGCCCGGCCGCCTCGTAGGTTAGCGGAGTTAGTGATTCATTCGGCCCAAGATGAGCCGTCGGTCGATATAGACGATGAGGAGGCTTCATTTGCTACTCATGCTCCAGCTCAAGCCCCACGTACGGATCTCCCAGGCATTGTTGTGCCAGTACAGGATCTGCTGGGAGATTTGAGTCGTTATCCCTCGAGGTTCTTTCATGCAAACGAGGTGATTGAAGCTTTTTCTATTTTTGGATTTCCTTTCTTCTATTTGCTATTTTTGGGGCACAGGTTTTTTGACATGAGTTGGCTTTTGATGCAGGTTTCGGGCTTTACGTAGCGTCGAGGGAACTATTTTAATGTGCATTCTCTATATCACACTCGGCACCAGAACTATAGTGACATTGTTGACACCTGGGGGTTTCAAGAGTTCTTTTCTATTCTTCCCCGCTGTTGCCCGTGGGGTTTTATGAGGGCTTTATCCGAGCGCTGGTTCCACCAGGCTTAGTCTCTCCACTTGTTGGACTGTGAGGTGATGATGACCCCGATGGACTAGAGGTTCATCACCGGGATAGAGTTTGAGGGTGAGCCAGTTCCTGTCGTGGCAAACATTACACCCACTTCAGTTCGGTCCCTGCTGGGAGTTCCTGCGACGACGAACAAGGGTCGGACGGTCCAATCTGGTCCCTTGAGCATAGATGCCCAGAGTGGGGCTTTGCTTGAGCCTTTGCTTGATGATCAGAGGGTTAGGGATCGCATCCTGCAGCGATTATTTATGGTGATCATCAGGGGTTGTTTAGCGGACAACTCTGCGACGGTGTCCTTTGCCCTGGTCAGCGCCACTCAATATATAGAGCGCCTCAGTGACTTTGATTGGGGTACCTACACCTTCGCCTATTTTCTCCGGGGCATACGCATGCGCTCGGAAGGTGTGACGGAGGCTTGGTTAGGGTTCTACCCATTTCTGCTAGTGAGTACATCTTTATTGTACCTTTTTGATTTCTGCATTTATATTTGTCAGTCTTGGTTGCTGAGGACTTTTGATATTTACATGGCCAGTTCTGGGCATATGAGAGGCTTCCTTGCCTTCGTCCCGCTACCACTTTAGTCCTGGATACTTATCCTCGGGGACGGCGTTGGCATCACTCCACTCTGACGGAGGTGCCCGTGGCTGAGGGATTTACCCATTCCCACATGCAGCTTGAGCATTTGACAGCAGGATCGATCTCATTGGTACCATATACCTCAGACTTTTTGACAGTTAGGTTTGAGGGCGGTTTCCCCACTGGACGGGAGTATACATTATCTACATGCAAAGTCCCTTTTTTGACAGAGGGAGGTTGGGAGCTCTATTTAGGAGAGCGTGCTATCAGGAGCACCACGGGGTAGATCCGTATTCCCATTGTTCCTCCTGCTTGGCACCATTGGCTACTAGTTCAGGTTCTCACAGACATTCTGATGGAGGGCATAGATGGCTTCACCCTGTCAGAGGGCCCATTACAGCCATGAGGCATCCAGCAGCTGGTGGAGTCCTCGCACTATTGAGGCTCAGACTCATGCCACCCAGTTCATGGCAGATATGGTGTCGGGGTCTGTGATGATGACAGACTTGATGGCTTGCCTCAGGGAGCCTACTCACTTGGACCAGATTACAGGACTGACCCAGCAGCTGGAGAGGGCTCATTTGTTTATCAGGTATCTTGGCAGAGATCCATCAGAGGCATCTTCTTTTGATCCTTCCAGCTCTGGAGCGGGCCCTTCCACAGGTCCATTTTCTAGCAGTTATACAGGGGCTGATCCTCCCTTGTATCGCCCTGAAATTCTTGATGGCCGAGACTTTGTGTCCACGGAGGAGATGGAGCAGGTTAACAGCCTGAGTGTAGATATTTTGGATCTTTTTGGATAGCTATTGTAGCTATATCTTTTGATAGGCCACTGTTTTGGCTGTTGGGCCGTTGTACCCCATTTTGATAGGCCACTGTTAGTAGTTGAGAGGTTGTGCCCCATATCTCTATACTTTTTATTTTTCACTTTATTAGTAGACAGAGATGATACTTGCAGTAGATAGTTTATTCTAGTTATGCATGATATTTCCCATCTATTGCATTATATTGATCATTGTCATTATGTATGTATTATGTCAAGGATATGCACTTAGACAGATGAGTTCAGATTTGACCCCTGGATGGTTTTGTGATATGTTGGTCGAAAAACCGATCACTAAACACGCGCAAGTATACGCGGTCTAACAAGTAATACAGTGATAAGGAAAGTGTCGTACCCACGAGGAACTATCACTAATATCTACCAAATACCAACTTTGTATCGCTTAAGTCTTATTCGAACAGCAAACTAATAGGAGTGTGGTTAATTTAGTTATAACTAATTATCAAAGCAAGTAAATGGATAACGAATGGTAATCGAAGGAATTACAAGCTAAGGTTACAATTTCACCCCACACAAGCATTCCGTCGAACACCTGGCGTGCTATGCTTCATCAAACTTCCCACCCTTCTCTCTTTGGTCTTAATGGTCATGACAGTTTGTCGACCGAGAACACACAGGTGCTCATACACCTCTGTCGAGGTATGCACAAACATATCCTCTCCAGATCCACCCGATAGGGAATAGAACAGAAAAGAACGTCCAATCTAGGTGATAATCCTACACATATCTATGCGAATTAACCTAACAAGGATTTAAGCATAAGTTCTCAATTAGGTCACACGTGGCACACAGATATATATCTATTCTACGCACAACTTATACAGTCGAAACTCATAATCAAATGCCAATATATTTAGGTGTAAATTTATAATCCTTCTTTCGATATCATATAGATTACCAAAATCATCACTAATGTCTTAGCGAGAATCATTAAGCATGAATATATTAAACCAAACCATATGGAGCCAACCAAAGAGATAAGACAGTCAATTTAACTAACAAAGGGTTCCATTATAACCTTAGAGCCAATACTTAGTTTATAGCTATTGAACAAAATATAAGTAGCAATAGAGTCAACATTTATGGATTACAAAATCAGAGGAAATAAATGGATAAGAATAAACTCTGTCGAGGCTTTTCAGTTTCCAAACATTTCGCTCCTTTCAAGCTCTCCAATCCGTGTAGCTCACTGCTCTTGTTGCTCCAAAGAAATCCCAGACTTTTCCCTAATCTACCTAATCTATATTTACAAACATTAACTAAGAAATAAGAGAGAGAGAGATTACAAAAGAGGATCTAATCTAATCTAAGCTAACCGAGTCTATCCCAGTCTCCCCTCTCTCTTTTCGTATGCAGAGGCTCCCTCATATATATATCTGTTTTCTTCTTTAGCTAGGTTAAAAGCAAGCCTTCTCTACTTGGGCACCGGAGGTCGCGCTGTGGCGTGGGCAATAGACTTATAAGTGGCTCTGCGGTGCCACGATAAAATCAAAAGACCGGCGGCAATGCTGCAGCTCGAGTCCATGAAGGATCAGGGGGGCTGCAGCACTATGATGACGTCAGGTTGGACAGGTGGGTGGCGCTGCGGCGTGAGAAGAAGGCATGGCATAGGCGCTGCGGTGCCAGTGTATGTAAATTGCCCATTTTGTCCCCCGAAAGCTAGAAAAGTCTTGTAAAGCCCTGCAATACGTCGGTTAAGCATAATAATACTATATACATATAAAACTATATAAAAACTACGAAGATCAGGCAACTATTTAAGCCATAAAGTATCCCATTCGCGGGTATAAATTCCACTCATCAAATACCCCCAAACTTAAGTCTTTGCTTGTCCTCGAGCAAACTATCTAACACAAAACTCACAATAGTAAAACACACACGAAAGAAAAATAAAACTGTATACTTGTATCATGGCTTCTAAGCTCGAACATAGCTACTCCCAGAGAACAGGGCAAACACAGATATTAGTAAGAGTTCATTCAATATCAAGCATAAGACTGTATTCGATCCATTCTATGTGTGTGTGTGTGGAGACCAACCATCCTAACTAATCATTGCTCCAATAAGTTCGCACAGTCGATTGTTAATACCAATATGCATACTCCGTAACTTAAACATTCAACAAGCATTAAGAATAAGACGCAAGTGCAGGAAAGGATCAAAAGACTCTAGCATGAAGACAGTAAAATCTGACTCGAACAGTCCTTAATTACCTTAGGCTAAACAGAGCTACCCATTAATGAGCTTTTGATCAGTGACTCCCAAGCCAGATGACTTTAGGGCACTAGGTGTGGAACACCCCTATGAATCTAATAACTCGAGCAGCAAAGGCCACGTAATCAACATAAGCCAAATTAAACTATATGAAATCTGAAGATTATTTGACGAGTGCATTTTATGCTTCATCTCAACATCGGTCCTGCGTTTATGGGCGAGTGCGTTTTACGCTCCATCTTGACCCACCGCAAGACTTTCGATATTCAATCTCCTTTTCAATTTATTTTATTTTATTTTTTTATATCAACATGCCAGAATCTAAGATCCAAAACTGTATATGCGTCGAAGTCTTTTATTACCTTGTAACAATGAAAGTTTATAAGAGTGAACATACTCCCAAAGCAATAAACAGGCGAACTAAATTCGAAAAATAACTAGTTAACACAGTTGGTCGGTGCTTGCTAAGAAGGATGGATCAAAAACAGTCTCAACTTATCAATTGAACAAACCCCTAGCTCACACATGTTTGACACGACTCTAAGAGATATACCTAATTACTTGGCGCTTGTCATTAGCCACAATAAAAAATTAATGATAACTATAACACCCTTGCATAATAACAGCTCAAAATAGGGGAATAAGGCCATTCACATGGCACAAGCATCTAAATCTGTACAAGCCCCAATAAGATGGCTATAAACCACAAACATGCTAATAATAATCAACGCGTTAATAAATAGCCAAAAACTATTCATGGCATCCATAATAATAAACCCAAAACATAATACCGCAGTTCAAAACGACTGCACTATAATCCTGTTAAAAACATAAGCAAAGTACTAAAATAGCAACCTATCATGGCAATAGACAGAAATAAAACAGATAATAATAAACCATAACACCCCCAAACTTAGTGTGAGCAATGCCCTCATTGCTAAACATATATCAATCTAAACAAGAGGGCTTCACTGAAGTCTGGTCACTCGGCAGCAGCAGCGTCCTGGTCAACTTCGGCGGGCGGTGATGGTGGAGGGTATGGTGGGAAGACAGGAGGCTCTGGGAACTGGAATGGCGTGAAATCAGAATCCTCGCCACTATACACGGTGTATATGCTCTGCATCGTGTTGACCAGCTCAGCCTGATACTGCATCGCTATGTCCTGCCTCAAGGCCACCGCTGCTATGTGCCTCTGCTGCCTCTGAGCATTAGCGTCCTGATTCTGATGTAGCAGAGTGAGGGATGCCATGATTTCTGCCAGTAGTCCCTGTGAAGCTGGGCCTACGTCTGGTGGCTGCGAAGGCTCTGCTGTAGGAGGTGGCTCAATAGGTGGCCTGAATCCTTCGCCTCTAATATGAGAAATAGCCCCGTCCCACACATCAAAGCGTGAGATGGTCTGATGGTCAATGACTGACATGGGCGGCAAAGCTATCTCTTCTGGCCCCCAATGGATACCTGCCCTCTTGCACAGCCGGGTGATCAAGGATGGATGTGGAAGTCCCGCAGAGATGTTACTCTTGATCGGCCTTCAAGATGGACTCATGTATGAGAACTCCGATGTCCACGTTCAGACCCGTGACAATGGCAAATAATAGGATCTCTCTATCCCTAGTCACGTTGTTCTGATGACGAGTCGGGATCATGTTGGCACAAATAAAGCTGAACCATGCCTTCCCATAGCGACTGAGTGCAGCATGCGGGAAACTGGTCCTCTCACCCGTGAAGTCATTTGTCTTCCATATAGTCCCAGGCTTGCAGAGCCTCCTAACAATATCCTCGAGGTCAGAGCTGCGGAGTCCCGGTTCCATATAGTCCCTACCCTCAAAACTAGGTGTCGCGAATAATGCATTGATGGCTTGGCTTCCAAACGCCATTGACCGCCCCCTAACTTGAACAACAGCAGGACCTTCAGGACTAGGCATTTACATAGAACTCTCTGACCACAGAAATAATGGCCGATTCGGGTGGTTTTGTGAAGTGCACCCACTGGCGACCTGCAATCATGGCTAACAACTCGCCATCCTTTGTTTTGTTAGGCCTCAAACCCCATTCAGGAATCAAATTTTGTGCGGCAAAAGAGCTTTTGTATCGTTTCCATGCCTCTTCGTTAACAAATTTGGTGTTGTCTCATGTCGTTGGTGCTGCGGACGAGGAACCGCCGACGCTCAGTCGCTGCCTCTTTGATGCCATGTTAAAATTTTCAGTTGGCGTGAACAAAAATAGTACCTAAGCAATGCCACTCTCTATAGAAGCAACCCTTAAAGAAATAGGCAGCAAATCCCCAATGAAACCCACTAATTTTAAGCCAAAATAATCAAATTTCTCTCTTAGGCGAATTATCAAACACCTTGTGTGCGTTCTGAAAATCCAATTTGGACAGCCCTTGCTTGACAGTGCTCTTTCCCGATTTTCGTCAGTGGAAATCACCCAAATCACACAACAAGAAAAACACCAACAAAGCACCAACCCAACAATTCTATCATATCTTAGTGAATGGCTGAAATCCAAATAAAATAACTTGAAGGGGGAAAACCCCTAGTTTGCTGCTGATCTCCTTTTGGATTCTAGCCTGACTTGATGATTTTATGAATGTTGTTGTGAGTCGGTTGTGTTATGCAAAGGGTGGGGGTTTTGTGGAGAAAAGGGACGGTTGGGTTGCTTGTACTGCCGAGATACGTCGAGAGAAATGGGAGGTAATGGGCACAACTGCTGGCTTCAATTGTGCTTTTAAAAACCAAAATTCGCTACCGGCGCTGCGGCGCGGGCATTCCTTCGTTGATTGGCGCCGCGACGCGACTTGGCAGTAGGTTGGACTCATTTTGGGGCTGCGGCGCGAGTCCTCTTTGTTCCTGGGCGCTGCGGCGCCAGGATAGGAAATTTGGATTTTTAGTATGGCGCTGCAGCGTGAAGTTCAGTGTATATTCTGGCGCTGCGGCGCCAGCCTTGTATCTAAGTTTTTCTGCACAAAAACCATGTATTAGCACATATATTACACAGATATCATACTAAGTAAACAACATGCTAGATACTAATTTCTAACTAAGATATACACTAGCAACATACTAAATAACATGCTGCCTGCATCCTATAATCACAAAAACATACGCATTGGCAACCATGTTTACATGGTAAAAAGAAAAGACACAATATAAACTAGACATAAGTAAAGAAAAATAGAGAAAATTGATACTGAGACGGGGTTGCCTCCCCACCAAGCGCTTGTTTTAAAGTCGTCGGCTTGACTATACCGATGCCGCTCAATCCGGCTCATAAGCAAAAATGACCATTTCATGCTGCCTATTTGTCAATTCCTTTAAATTTGTAGCGGACATGGATGATTGATCATCCTCATTTTCTTCACCCATCGGCACGAAGAATATTTCACCACTGGAATTATCCAATAATTTGCCTTTTTCATCAAGTTGAAAGCGTTCTTTGTGCGCTAGAGGGCCCTCCAGGGTTTCCACAATCATGAGCGTGGTTTCCGGTTGTTGATTAGTCTTGACAATACAACCACTCTTGATCCTCTTTTCTCCAACTTCAGACTCCACCGGTTGGACAATTTGCACCTTGACATCTCCCTCAACAACTTTGTGAGACTCATCACCTTCTCCTTGTGTATCCTCCGTGCAATGCTCTACTGCTTCATCGTTAAGATCAATTATGATCGGTAGATTGCCTTGCGATGGATTTATGATGGCCTTGACCAGTTGTCCCAATTGATTTTTGAGGCTTTGTAGTACGGCGTCTTGGCTTGCCATTCGAACCTCATTTCTCTCTATAAAGTTGGTGAAGAGCTCTTCAAGCCTTTTCTCTTCTTCTGTTAAGTCTACCGAAAAGCTCTCATTAGGTTGGAATGTCACCTTATACTGCGGAGGAGATGGATATTCAAATTGATTCGGATAGGAGTAATTCGGATCATGATATTGCTCTTGACTGTAGTCCCAAGAGTTTGGATAACCCTGACAGTTTGGATGATAGTAAATCGGTTCAATGTCAGCTCGTTCTTGACAGTAGGCAGTCTGAGTGGAATGACACTCAAGATTGTCAGAAAATCGCAAGACATTTGCAATTTGAACTCGCAATTGCTCGAGTCCTTCTTCCAAGCTTGGTTGTGTCGTCCTCTCATAAGGCCATTGATAACATTGATCGTCCATAACCTGTAAACTTAAAAACAAAAAGGAAGATCAAACAAATAAAAGAAATATATACACGTTCAAATTAAGACTAAATTGATTTAAATCAATATTGGACAATATTAGAACAATAGTTCCCCGGCAACGGCGCCAAAAACTTGTTGGTCGGAAAACCGATCACTAAACACGCGCAAGTATACGCGGTCTAACAAGTAATACAGTGATAAGGAAAGTGTCGTACCCACGAGGAACTATCACTAATATCTACCAAATACCAACTTTGTATCGCTTAAGTCTTATTCGAACAGCAAACTAATAGGAGTGTGGTTAATTTAGTTATAACTAATTATCAAAGCAAGTAAATGGATAACGAATGGTAATCGAAGGAATTACAAGCTAAGGTTACAATTTCACCCCACACAGGCATTTCGTCGAACACCTGGCGTGCTATGCTTCATCAAACTTCCCACCCTTCTCTCTTTGGTCTTAATGGTCACGACAGTTTGTCGACCGAGAACACACAGGTGCTCATACACCTCTGTCGAGGTATGCACAAACATATCCTCTCCAGATCCACCCGATAGGGAATAGAACAGAAAAGAACGTCCAAGCTAGGTGATAATCCTACACATGTCTATGCGAATTAACCTAACAAGGATTTAAGCATAAGTTCTCAATTAGGTCACACGTGGCACACAGATATATGTCTATTCTATGCATAACTTATGCAGTCGAAACTCATAATCACATGCCAATATATTTAGGTGTAAATCTATAATCCTTCTTTCGATATCATATAGATTACCAAAATCATCACTAATGTCTTAGCGAGAATCATTAAGCATGAATATATTAAACCAAACCATATGGTGCCAACCAAAGAGATAAGACAGTCAATTTAACTAACAAAGGGTTCCATTATGACCTTAGAGCCAATACTTAGTTCATAGCTGTTGAACAAAATATAAGTAGCAATAGAGTCAACATTTATGGATTACAAAATCAGAGGAAATAAATGGATAAGAATAAACTCTGTCGAGGCTCTTCAATTTCCAAACATTCCACTCCTTTCAAGCTCTCCAATCTGTGCAGCTCACTGCTCTTGTTGCTCCAAAGAAATCCCAGACTTTTCCCTAATCTACCTAATCTATATTTACAAACATTAACTAAGAAATAGAGTGAGAGAAAGATTACAAAAGAGGATCTAATCTAATCTAAGCTAACCGAGTCTATCCCAGTCTCCCCTCTCTCTTTTCGTATGCAGAGGCTCCCTCATATATATATATATATATATATATATATATATATATATATATATATATATATATATATATATATATATATATATATATCTGTTTTCTTCTTTAGCTAGGTCAAAAGCAAGCCTTCTCTGCCTGGGCACCGGAGGTCGCGCTGTGGCATGGGAAATAGACTTATAAGTGGCGCTGCGGCACCACGATAAAATCAAAAGACCGACGGTCACCCTGCAGCGCGAGTCCATGAAGGATCAGGGGCGCTGCAGCACTATGGTGACGTCAGGTTGGACAGGTGGGTGGCGCTGCGGCGCGAGATGAAGGCATGGCATAGGCGCTGCGGCGCCAGTGTATGTAAATTGCCCATTTTGTCCCCCGAAAGCTAGAAAAGTCCTGTAAAGCCCTGCAATACGTCGATTAAGCATAATAATACTATATACATATAAAACTATATAAAAACTACGAAGATCAGGCAACTATTTAAGCCATAAAGTATCCGATTCGCGGGTATAAATTCCACTCATCATTAAACGGTGATACAGATGTCGTCGTCCACTGTCAGCCGCATTGAGCACTCGCTACCGTCCTCGATGGCATCTTTATTGCAGTCGTGGTATGACAGTCTGCCTCTCATAGCCAGAGGGACAGTAAACCAGAGGCTAGGACATTCTCTAGCCCTTTTAACCTTTCCAGGTTTCGTATGGGTTTGTGGATGACATCTTATAATGCTAGATACCTGATCGACAGGTTTTCCATTTTGGGCTCCACGAGTTGACTCCTACCTTAGAGGAGTATGAGCATCTTACAGGCTTGGCACTGCATTTTCCTTGCGCTCGTACAGCCATCAGTGACATGCGGAGACCATTTATGAATATGTCGAGTCTGAGACGCCGAGTTATCATTGAAGAGATTATTATAGGACATGTGATATCCATAGACTTTCTGATCGATCTCTTAGGCTGGCTAGACAGCTACGAGTGACATTTTGGGGATTTTATCATTTCGGTAGATGAGTGGCAGCTCCCTCGTGTAGACGTCTTGTTGATGTAGCCTACGTTTATATGCCACTACCCTTAGACCACTTGGACGTCGGATTGATGGTCGTGGCTCGGGCCCTTAGACAGGGTTGCACCATTTTGACGATGATATTGGCTGAGACACTGAGGTTAGCTACCTATTGTCGGACCCATCCAGAGGAATTTTTTCAGAGGTAGCTCTGTCTTGTTGTACGTGTGGCTCAAGTCCCACTTACTTCTGATTGGCTTCTTTAGACACCAGGGGTATTGTTTCACCCATGAGATAGCAATGTCATACTCCTTTCAACCGGTGGAGTGTTCAGATGTAAAGACATGGTCAGCATTTTTGTCAAATATTGAGCATATTTTTTCGATTCTGCCATGCTCAAGGCTAGTTTTCCCTTATAGCTTCATCACCCATGCATATGGCATGGACTACTTGCTCTTAGCGGGACTGAGGGGAGTGACCACTTACCATCCTCTGGCAGTTATGGGTCAGTTCGATCAGTTCCAAGGCCTGCACCAGTTTGAGGGGCTATTGATCACCGGATGTTAGCTTCTTCTATGTCGTCAGCCGACCTGATCATGATTTATGAGTGTTGGACTTATAAGAAGAGGGCTGATTTCTCTACTAGCCATCCAGATCATTCTCCAGAGTACTCAGTATGGTTGGAGGCCGATATAGCATCACTTGCATTCCTCCAGTCAGCTCTGATTGTGGATTCAGATGAGGAGGAGCTTATGGAGGATCCTGATTCTTTTACGAACGATGATTTGTTTATGGGTTTGACAGCAGCACTAGTTAGTGACCCGTCGATCATTCCTGCCTGGACAGATCCAATTTTGGTAGACTCACTAGATATGATGACCTTTGAGAGAGATCAGGCTAGGGCGCTGATGTTGACTGCTCTGTCTGGCAGAGACATAGCTTTTGCTGAGAGAGATGAGGCTCGAGCCACTCGGGATACGATATTGGTTGAGAGAGACGAGGCTCGATCTTCTCGAGATGCTTCTTTTGTCGAGATTGAGGAGACTTTAATTGCTAGGGATGCAGCTTTTATGGCGAGGGATGAGGCCATAGCTTCCCGGGATTTCCACATTGGTTACAGTATTGCTCTTCGATCCTATACTCATGGTCTGGTTGCCGAGATGAGTGTTTACATTGATGATCATAGTACCACTATGCATATGGCTGTGGATGTTTTGGACCGTATGGAGGCTGAGGGTATTGCGCTTGCAGCGGCTCCTCCATCTTCAGAGCGAGATGCCATGTTGGCATTGCTATCCCGCTGGTCCATGGGTCCATAGACTAGCTTTATTTTTCCTGCACATACTAGATCAGCCATTTTTGTCATGTACAGGACATAGTGTATATATCAAACAATATTATATATCAGAGAAATATATTTTGATTCACTTCCCTGTTGGATATGTATTGTCATTGCTGAGTGATTACCACTTCTTTCATGACTTGCTGTTGTTGATGTATCACGAGCTTCTCCTTGATGGATTGACAGTGAAATGTCAGAGAATATCTCGGACGTGCCTGTTGACCAGGGAGATTGGATAGAATTTAGGTTTTATAAGGTTTTGATGTCTTGGGACTGGTTTTTATTGGTTTTTAGTTTTTCTTGAAGGTTAAACCGCAACATGAATGGCTACCTACGTACTCCCGGGCTGAGGGAGATCAGGTTATTTATAGTTCCATTCTTTGTGAGAGAGGTTTGAGAAGTGTCTCTTTTGAGTTTAGTTTGATGAGTTTTTGAGTTGATAGAATTTAGGTTTTATGGTGTTTGAGGTGATGAGTTGGGGCAATTCTTTCCCATCCATTTCTTGTAATCTGATAGCTCCTCCTATCAACACCTCTTTGACAATGAAAGGGCATTCCAACTTTCCTTTGGCTTCGACTTGATTGGCCAAAGCTTTCTATAGCACCAAGTCATTTTCTTTGAATTGTCGTATTCGAACTTTCTTGTTGTAGGATGGAGCAATCCTTAGCTGATATAATTGCCCGTAGAAAATGGCTGTAGCCCTCTTTTCATCTATCAGGGATAATTGATGGTACCGATCTTGCAACCACTGATTTTCTTCCATTTGAGCTTCTATTAACACTCTCAGGGACTCCATTTCTACTTCTATGGGAAGGACTACTTCCATGCCATAGACCAATGAATAGGGGTAGCCCTAGTAAAAGTACGCATACACGTTCTGTATGCTAACAGGGTTAGAGGCAACAGGTCAGGCCATTCTTTATGATTGGTGGACATTTTTGGCATGTTTTTTTTGATGTTCTTGTTGGCCGCTTCAACAGCACCATTCATTTTGGGTCGATAGATGACGAAATTGAGATGCTTGATGTGGAACTTATTGTTGGGTTTGTACGAAATCGTGACGCAATCAAATTGCAAAAATTAGCGGAAGCATGGTATATCAGAGTTTAAAAAATTTCTACAAAACCATTACCCGGATCATCCTTTATGCAAATTATTAATTTAAAACGATAAATAAGAAGTTATGGAATCATACCCTTGTAGAACGAAGCTTCCACAGGTACTAGTTCAACTCCTTGTTATTCGTGATCTCCTTGAATTTCCGGGTTAGATTCCTTCCTTTGATCAACGTTAGCCACCCAAGTGTTTGGCCTCTAGAGGTGATCCACCAAGGAAGATGAATTATCAAGAAGGAGGGTGTTTGGCTTAACCTTAGTTTTCTATCCTCTATAGAAAAGGAGTACTCTCCAACAATTGGAATTACATCAATCTAATATCTATTATAAGACTTCTCTTATATAGACATTGGTCAACCCTTCTAATCCTATTAGACATGGGATTTCTTTTAATTAATTAAACTCCTTTAATTAATTTAGGCTTCCCACCACATGGGAATAATTAATTAAATTCATTTAATTAATTTGTCTCCTAATCTTATTAGGAATAAATGAGAGTACTAAATATTAAATTAATTACTAAACTCCTTTAGAAATTAAAATAATAATAATTGTAATAATATTAATAAGACTCCTCTTATTAATTTATATTTAATATTTCCAAAATATTAAATAATAAATATTAAGCTATTTAATTTATTCTATCACCATAGATTAAATTAATTATACTTAATGCATTATTACGATTATGCCATTACCTTCTTAAATAATTATTCTTCCTTTTATGGTGTGACCCTTTAGGTTCTCCATATTAAACCGGTTGTGAATAAATCAATTAAAATAATTTTAATCTTATTTAAATAAATAAATTAAACTAATAATTTATTTAAATAAATAATATTTATTCTACAATAGGGATAAGTCCTCCCTAGCGATCAACGACTTTCCAGATAATATAGATTTCAACATTAATCAAAAAGAACCTGTGAGTAAATAGTTACCGTACAATTCAATCCTTCCACCACACAATGTCCCAATTAAATATAAGACATGGATTTACTGTCAAGTCTTATTTTATTTAATTATATGTATTTCGATTAGAAAATGCACAACTCCAAATAATGCAAATTAGAAACTCCTTTCTAATTTCATTTCACCTTGGCCAAGGATTCCTGGGTTGTCATTTAACGAATCACATAGGACATATCTCCTCTTTTACTAGAGGTGGTAGATTCTTTATTGATCATTCATTATCTCCATATGTAACTCATTATACCCAAGCATACCCTATATATGCCTTAAAAGGTCTTAAGGAATAAGTCAAAGTATAATTTGTTACATACAAGATACTATGATGATCTCAAGTCCAAGGATTACTTGTACTACTATCACATTAGGAATTCCTATTGACAGGCGAGTAAATCTCCATTAGGTATTCCATAGCGAATCACGTTCAGTGAACTTATTCTCCAATAAGCACCTACATACTTGCTTTAGTGTCTCCACACAAATGATCATGAGATCAATCATCCTCATCCAATGAGCAAGCAACATATGTACCAATCTATCCGGATTTACTAATCCCCTTTTTAGTAATCCCACGATTGGGAACTATTTTAGTTTTAAAACTTTCTAAGAATTTAGATCTCATTAGCATGATCATCATCATGATTCTAAAAGCATTGCTTAAAACTATGGGTTATTTACATATTATAAAAACAGCAACATGTAGATAATTAAATGCCTTTAATAAATGAATATTTTATTAATAAATAAATAAGATTGTTTACAAAGTACGTGCTTTATCATCATACATGATTGGCTTGTATGCACACTACTATCATTTACACCCAATAGGCTTAATGCCTTCAGGTGGTGAAACCAAAGTCCATACTTTGTTTTCATACATGGAGTCCATTTCGGATTTTATGGCTTCAAGGCATTTCCCTGAGTCTTTATTACTCATGGCCTGTTCGTAATTCAATGGATCATCATCATTCATGATGTGTACCTCATCGTCATCCTCTATAACGAATCCATACCTCTCAGGTATCTTCGGTACTCTCCAAGATTTACGAACAGGGTGTGGTATAGTAGGTTCTTCTACTTGGTCAGGTACCTGACTTTGATCCGTGGTAATTTGTGGTTCTTGAACTTCTTCAAGATATATCTTACTCCCACTGACCCCTTCATGGATAAACTCCTTTTCCAAGAAGGCAGCATGTTTCGCAAGAAACACCTTTTGATCAGTTAGATGATAGAAATAATACCCTACAGTTTCTTTAGGGTATCCCACAAATCTACACTTTTCGGATTTAGTCTGTAGCTTATCATGTTCAAACTTTTTGACATAAGCTGGACAACCCCAAGTCTTAACATGCTTAAGATTTGGTTTCCTCCCCTTCCACATCTCATATGGAGTCTTTGGGACGGATTTGGTAGGTACCTTGTTAAGTAGGTATGCAGCCGTTTCTAGGGCATATCCCCAGAAGGAAATTGGAAGGTCGGTAAAACTCATCATGGATCGAACCATGTCTAACAGTGTTCGATTTCTCCTTTCAGATACTCCATTTAACTGTGGTGTACCTGGAGGAGTCCATTGTGAGATTATACCATTTTCTTTGAGACAATTGAGAAACTCACCGCTTAAATATTCTCCGCCTCGATCTGATCGAAGTATCTTTATACTCTTGCCCGTTTGTTTCTCTACTTCACTTCTGAACTCTTTGAACTTTTCAAATGATTCTGACTTGTATTTCATTAAATACACATATCCAAATCTTGAGTGATCATCAGTGAAAGTAATAAAATAAGAATACCCACCCCGTGCACTTGTTGTCATAGGCCCACAAACGTCTGTGTGAATCAATGCCAACAACTCTGTAACTCTTTCTCCTCTTCCACTAAAAGGAGATTTAGTCATTTTACCCATGAGACAAGATTCACAAGTTGGATATGATTCATAATCGGATAGCTCGAGGAGCCCATCTTTATGCAACTTGGATAATCTTGTTTCATTGATATGACCGAGTCTACAGTGCCACATGTAGGTATAATTAATATCATCTCTTTTTCTTTTCTTAGTTTGTTCAATTTGAAATATATTTTCTTGTAAGTCAAGTGTATAAAGTCCATTTCGCAAATTTCTAATACCATATAAAACATCGTCTTTATAAATAGAACAACTATTGTTCTTTATAACAACGTTAAATCCTTCCATATCCAATACAGAAATTGAAATAATGTTTTTAATAATATTCGGAACATAATAACAATTATTAAGATAAATGGACTTGCCCGAAGGCATTGCTAAATAATAAGTTCCTACAGCTAATGCAGCAACCTTTGCTCCATTCCCTACTCGTAGGATCACCTCATCATTGTTCAGCTTTCTACTTCTGACCAGTCCCTTCACATTATTACATATGTGAGAACCACAGCCGGTATCCAATACCCAAGTAGAATTTTGACTTTCTGAAAAATTAATTTCAATCATGAACAAACCTTGATTGGAAGTCGAAGCTTCTCCAAGCTTCTTCTCTGCTAGATACTTCTTGTAGTTCCTTTTCCAATGTCCCGGCTTGTTGCAATGAAAGCACATTCCTTTAGCTGGTTCAGATTTCTTTTGTTCCTTTTCTTTCCCCTTTCCCTTAGCCTTCTTGGATTTCTTCTTTTCAGAAGATACCTTAGGTCTCTTCCTTTTATTGGAAGAATCCACCATCAAGATATGGTTCTTCTTGGATGGGAAGTGACCTTCTGCAGTTTTCAGCATGTTAAGCAGCTCAGGCAAGCTGACATCTAGCTTATTCATGTGAAAATTAATCACAAACTGCGAGAAGGTCTCAGGGAGTGACTGCAAGACCAAGTCTTGACTCAACTCCCCATCCATGACGAACCCAAGCTGTCCAAGGCGTTCAATCAAATTGATCACTTTCAGGACATGAGTCTCGACGGCAGTACCCTCGGTCATCCGAGATCGGAAGAGCTCCTTAGATATCTCATATCTAGCAGTCCTACTCTGTTCACCATACAACTCCTTGAGGTGAAGCAGCATAGCAGGAGCATCCATTTTTTCGTGCTGACGCTGAAGCTCGTTATTCATGGATGCGAGCATGATGCATTGAGCCACAGATGCATCATCTTGCCACTTATTGAAAGTGGCAATCTCTTCCTCAGAGGCTGTTTCTGAAACAGATTCAGGGACAGTTGAATTTAGGGCATAAGAAATCTTTTCAGCAGTGAGAACCATTCTCAGATTTCTTAGCCAGTCCTCATAATTCGGCCCGGTAAGCTTGTTTGCATCAAGTATGCTTCGTAGTGAGATTAGTGATTTAGACATTTTTAAAATTCTGCATGTGAAAAATAACATTTTAGCAAACATTCATTTTATTAATTTTGCATACCAAAATAAATTTAGGTCTTTATTTTAAATTGGTATCTCCCACTATTTTCATCAAACTATATTACCCTCACTTATATAGTTCGGCAACATCTAATTAAAGATTTGCTAGTGAGAATAAGGATCCCATTTCAAATGTATATAACCTTGTGGATAGCACAACAAGCGATATACAAATAAATAGGTAGACAACTCTTGTCAATTACAACACTATAGAACTCCTTTTATTTTGCCTCTTAAATCATAATGGTCAAGTGTGTGCACATCCGAACTAAAATGATTTAAGTTAAGTCCAGCCTAGCACTTCCATAAATTCAAAAAAGAAAAATGTTCGTCCTTGTGGATAGCACAACAAGACTAGATCGTTCAATTTTCTTGATAAGCATCAAATGTGATTAATTAACATCTTAAATACGCAATACTCGCCTTGTGGATAGCACAACAAGCTCATATTAAATATTTAATACTCTATTAATTTATCATGCTAGAAGGCGACGTTCGATATTCCAAATATCATTGAACGCTTCAGACTTAATATTATTTCTTTGAGGGATTTGTTATTATTTGTCTCATCTTGTTTAGCGCGCATGCACATATATATATAAAATACGCGTCATTTTATTAAACATGCGAAGCATGTTTGCATAAAATATAATATATATAATATTTAGCATGCAATATAGAATATTATATTCTACCCGGATTGATTATGGACTTTTATTCTAGTTTGGTTCACTAGAGCCACCAAGTGAACCAAAAGGTCAAACCTAGGAGTGCAAGAATTTAAATTTAAATATAACTATTACATTTAAACTCGGGCTCCATACAAACGGGTCTTCACGCGCTCCTTGCTCCTTGGCCTCCAATTTCTTCAAGATAATTCTAACTATTCTTATTACATTAAACTATTTAATTTAAATAGAAACCTTGATCAACAGTCAAGGGGAAGTACATAGGAAGGAGATAGAATTTTACATCAAGAAAAAAAATTAGAGAAGACGAGGTACGCAGACCCCATTTAATAAAACCCATTCATTCAAGCATTCAACTAAAATAAAATCCAATCACATTGGTCAAATAGTCCATAATCAATCCCCATTTATTTTCATACATATCACCATATATATCAATAAATAAATATTCATCTCATGAATTAAAACATTCCATATATATATGAGTATCATTTAATGGGCAATTTTAAATTGCATGAAATCCAATTTCAAGATTAAAATAAACTCTTTATTTTAATTATAAAATTATTTAGAATATAATATATAAATATATCATATTTATTTTTTAAAAAGAAGTCACCTTCTTTTATTAAAAGAGTCCTGCAGGTTTATTAAAAAAGTCCTTTCATGATGGGTCACCTTCTTTTTGGAGTAGGAAAGAGACAACACCTTTTCTTTGCAGAATTCAAGATTAGCACCAAAAAAAAATTGTGATTCGTCCCAAAAAAAGTCTTTTTTTTAAAAAAAAATAAATATATATATATATATATATATATAATTTTATACAATAAAATTATGCCCAATAAATTATTTTAAATACATACCCATATGTATATGAAATCAAAAATAAATTAATAATTGCATAAAGATTTGGCTCTGATGCCACTGTTGGGTTTGTACGAAATCGTGACGCAATCAAATTGCAAAAATTAGCTGAAGCATGGTATATCAGAGTTTAAAAAATTTCTACAAAACCATTACCCGGATCATCCTTTATGCAAATTATTAATTTAAAACGATAAATAAGAAGTTATGGAATCATACCCTTGTAGAACGAAGCTTCCACAGGTACTAGTTCAACTCCTTGTTCTTCGTGATCTCCTTGAATTTCCGGGTTAGATTCCTTCCTTTGATCAACGTTAGCCACCCAAGTGTTTGGCCTCTAGAGGTGATCCACCAAGGAAGATGAATTATCAAGAAGGAGGGTGTTTGGCTTAACCTTAGTTTTCTATCCTCTATAGAAAAGGAGTACTCTCCAACAATTGGAATTACATCAATCTAATATCTATTATAAGACTTCTCTTATATAGACATTGGTCAACCCTTCTAATCCTATTAGACATGGGATTTCTTTTAATTAATTAAACTCCTTTAATTAATTTAGGCTTCCCACCACATGGGAATAATTAATTAAATTCATTTAATTAATTTGTCTCCTAATCTTATTAGGAATAAATGAGAGTACTAAATATTAAATTAATTACTAAACTCCTTTAGAAATTAAAATAATAATAATTGTAATAATATTAATAAGACTCCTCTTATTAATTTATATTTAATATTTCCAAAATATTAAATAATAAACATTAAGCTATTTAATTTATTCTATCACCATAGATTAAATTAATTATACTTAATGCATTATTACGATTATGCCATTACCTTCTTAAATAATTATTCTTCCTTTTATGGTGTGACCCTTTAGGTTCTCCATATTAAACCGGTTGTGAATAAATCAATTAAAATAATTTTAATCTTATTTAAATAAATAAATTAAACTAATAATTTATTTAAATAAATAATATTTATTCTACAATAGGGATAAGCCTCCCTAGCGATCAACGACTTTCCAGATAATATAGATTTCAACATTAATCAAAAAGAACCTGTGAGTAAATAGTTACCGTACAATTCAATCCTTCCACCATACAATGTCCCAATTAAATATAAGACATGGATTTACTGTCAAGTCTTATTTTATTTAATTATATGTATTTCGATTAGAAAATGCACAACTCCAAATAATGCAAATTAGAAACTCCTTTCTAATTTCATTTCACCTTGGCCAAGGATTCCTGGGTTGTCATTTAACGAATCACATAGGACATATCTCCTCTTTTACTAGAGGTGGTAGATTCTTTATTGATCATTCATTATCTCCATATGTAACTCATTATACCCAAGCATACCCTATATATGCCTTAAAAGGTCTTAAGGAATAAGTCAAAGTATAATTTGTTACATACAAGATACTATGATGATCTCAAGTCCAAGGATTACTTGTACTACTATCACATTAGGAATTCCTATTGACAGGCGAGTAAATCTCCATTAGGTATTCCATAGCGAATCACGTTCAGTGAACTTATTCTCCAATAAGCACCTACATACTTGCTTTAGTGTCTCCACACAAATGATCATGAGATCAATCATCCTCATCCAATGAGCAAGCAACATATGTACCAATCTATCCGGATTTACTAATCCCCTTTTTAGTAATCCCACGATTGGGAACTATTTTAGTTTTAAAACTTTCTAAGAATTTAGATCTCATTAGCATGATCATCATCATGATTCTAAAAGCATTGCTTAAAACTATGGGTTATTTACATATTATAAAAACAGCAACATGTAGATAATTAAATGCCTTTAATAAATGAATATTTTATTAATAAATAAATAAGATTGTTTACAAAGTACGTGCTTTATCATCATACATGATTGGCTTGTATGCACACTACTATCACTTACTGCATAATTCTCTCATCATCCTATTGTTTAGGTTCTTGGCATTGTCTGATACGATCACCTCCGGTTGTCCATATCGACAGACGACATTGTTTCTGATGAAACCAATGATGACCTCTTTGGTGACTTTTAGGAAAAGAGGCAGCTTCAACCCACTTGGTGAAATAATCGATCATGGTGAAGATGAATTGATGACCATTGCTGGCTTTAGGTTCTACTGGACCTATAACATCCATTCCCCACATTGAGAAAGGCCACGGAGAACACATATTGTGCAGCTCGTTCAAAGGAGCATGTATAGAATTTCCATGGATTTGGCATTGGTAGCACCTCTTAAAGTGGTCATCGCAGTCAGATTTGAGAGAGATCTAATATTGCCCGGTTCTTAATATCTTCTTAGCTAGCAGATGACCGCTCATGTATGGACAGCACATTCTGTCGTGGACTTCATCCATCAATCTCTATCCTTGTTCTTTATCAAGGCATCTTAATAGCCCTATTCCAGCATCCCTTTTGTAGAGTGCATCTCTACTCAGATAGAACTTCATAGCCATCTTGTGAATCCTCTTTCATTTAGCTTGGCTTGCCCCAGTGAGTGTAGATATATCTCAGAGATATTCCTTGATTTCTTGACACCAAGGCTATTTGATAGGAGGAATCTCATCTGATACTTCTCCAATGTAATTCCCGTATGTCGAGGTCTGTTGTCTTGTGAATTTGATGTCGGGAATCCCACTCCTATTGGATAAGTGGATCAAAAAAGCCAATATTGCCAATGCGTCAACGAAGTCATTCGTATCGTGAGGAATATGGATGAAGGTTATGTTTTTAAACTCCATGGATATTTTGAAGACCTGCTGTTGATAAGGTAGCAAATGCAGTTCTTTGGTGTGATATGCCCCAGTGGTTTGTCTGATGACCAACTCAGAATCTTCAAAGACCAATAGATGTTTGACACCGATGGATTGGGCTAACTTCAACCTCAATATGCAGCCTTCATACTCAACCGTGTTGTTAGTGTTGACAAATTATAGCTTGGTAGCCACAGGATATTGTTTTCCTATACCAGAGATAAGAACTGCCTCAGCTCCAGCACCTTCCATGTTTACTGCTCCATTAAAATACATTTTCCATGGTTGGACTGTATTCTCTTGAAGAAATTATTGAATTGTCATGATACCATCATCCAGAAAATAAGTCACAAGAGGTTCGAACCCTCCTGATGGTGTTTCAGCTAGTTGCTCTGCAATGCCTTTACCTTTGACGGACTTCTGAGTCACGTAGACAATGTCAAACTGTTAGAGGATGAACTGCCATTTGGATAGTCAACAATTCAACATTGGCTTGTTGAATACGTATTTCAGTGGATCCATACAGGATACATGGTAGGTCTTGTGCCCATGCAGATAATGTTTTAACCTCGTGGCATCCCATGCTAACGTGCAGCATGTGTTTTCAATCAAAGTGTGCTTCTATTCACCGCTGCTGAACCTTTTGCTGATGTAGTAGATAGCTCTCTCCTTGCTACTATCATCTTTCTATCCCAGCATACAACCCATTGCATTTATATTGACGGACAAGTACATAAACAGGGGAACTCCGCCCCTTGGAGGTACCAATACTGGTGCTTTGATCAGCTGCTTCTTGATGGCAAGGAAAGTTTTTTGACAATCCTCATTCTATTTGGTGGAGGAATTCTTCCAACGTAGCTTGAAGATGGGTTCACAAGTTGCTGTGAGCTGGGAAATGAATTAACTTATAAAATTCATTCTCCCAAGGAACCCGCGTATCTCCTTCTCTGTTCGAGGTACTGGCATCTCTGTGATGGCTTTAATCTTGGCGGGATCCAGCTCAATGCCTCCATTGCTCACTAGGAATCCCAACAACTTGCCCAATTTGATGCCAAAAGCACATTTGGCTGGATTCAGCTTGAGGTTGTACTTACACAACCTGTTGAATAGCTTCCTGAGATGGTCAATGTGATCGTCCTCTTTTCGAGATTTAATGATGATATCATCCATATAAACCTCTATCTCATTATGCATTATGTCATGAAACAGGGCCATCATGGCTCGCTGATATGTGGCACCAGCATTAATGAGGCTGAAGGATAGTCTTCTGTAACAGAAAGTTCCCAAGGAGTGATGAAAGCTATTTTCTCCCTGTCTTCCTCAGCGACCATGATTTGATGGTAGCCAGCAAAGCAATCCACAAAAGAATACATGCCGTACTGCGCCGTGTTGTCTATCAAGATGTGGATGAAAGGTACCGAGAAATTGTCCTAGAGGCAGGCTTTGTTCAAATCCCTGTAATCTACGCATACTCGGACCTTCCCTCCTGGATTAGGCACGAGAACTATGTTTGAGAGCCAATCTGGGTATGTTGATGCCAGCTTTGAATTGTTTAACAACTTCTTCTTTGACTTTCAGACTCCATTCGGGTTTCAATCGCTTGAGCTTCTGCTTGACGGGCTTGAATCCATCTTTGATGGGCACTCGATGGATGACAATGTCAGTAGACAGGCCAATCATGTCTTCATGTGACTATGCAAATACATCCTGGAACTGTGTTAATAGTTCAATCAGGTCGGCTTTTTGGTATTGGGTGAGGTGTATGCCTACCTGGATTTCTTTAAGGTTTTCTGAGGTTCTGATATTGACAGTGGTGGTTTGGTCGAGGTTTGGTTTGGGTTTGTCTTTGACCCATTCTATAATCTCCTCGGGCACCTCATAGTTATCTTGATCCTTTTAATCAACTTCCATCAAATCGAAGCTCAGTTCTACATCAAAGTTGTAGTCATTGTGACAGGTTGGCATCTCATCAGTAGGGACAAACAAATCCAATCTTGGAGTCCTGAAAACAAAATGCTTTCGCTTTAATATATGCAACTGTTTAAACATACAAAGCATTTGGCAAAGCATGACAAAAGTTACTGCTATAGCTGTGCAATAAAATAAGCAGTAAATGAAACCATGTTACAGGGCATACAGATTCTCTGCCCTTTTACCCTTTTTGAATGAGGCAAGGGACGCTGCTCCAGTTGTCTAGGGTCAGATCCTCATGAATATGGAGGATCAAGGAATTGTTCTCGTCTGCCTCATCTCGGATGATGACTAAAACATCCTTTAAAATAGGGCCGGGGTTTCTCTTTGAATTACCTCCCTTTTCTTTCTTGATGCGAGCAATTTGGATCTGATCCTCCTCGTCACTGTCTGGGATATCATCATTCATACCTTTGTAGTGTATGAGAACCTGCATGTTAGCAAATGGGTCTCGTCCTTCGTACATGAGCTTTTCCTTTCCCTTTTTGCTATTCCCCTCAGGCTTTGGGGTCTTTGTCTCATATACTGGTATGATTGGAGGAAATAGCATAGCTGATACAACAGCAGGAATCTTCCTCATTGGCTTTACAAATCCAGCATCAGTGAGGTTTGACAATAGTATAGTGGCAGCATGAGCCTTAGGATGCTTGTGAGGATTTCGGTAGTTTAACCCGGATGTGTAGCCCAATCCGGCTTTCCCTGACTGACTCGGGATTTATATGGGATTCTTGAGACCTTGCTGATTTTTTCCTAACCGTTCTCCACGGCGAAAACCCAAAGATACCATCTCCTGGCCCCCTGTCATCACTTCGAGGGAGACTTTTGGTTTTAGAGCTGGTGCCCTGACAGGTAGGTATTGAGTATCGCTCACCTCCAAGGCTTGAAAATTAGCAGGTTCAATCACTGTATCCAGGCTAATCACTGGTATATGTCCCTATATATAGACAGGGTATTCCGATTCGGCATTCACAGTGATTAGGTTGCCATTGATAATGTACTTAAGCTGCTGATGGACGGTGGATGGAACTGCTCCTGCCATATGGATCCACAGCCTGCCCAGCAATAAGTTATATTCGGTGGTGATGTTGAGCACCTGGAAAGATACATAGAAAATGTGCGAACCAATCTCTAGAGGAAGCTCAATTTCTCCTATAGCCTCTCGGCGAGATCCATCAAAAGCCCGGATAACCATATGACTGGTTTTGATTTGGTTTGGGTTGATCTTCATTCTCTCTAAAGTGTCGTAGGGACAGATGTTTAGGCACGACCATCCATCTATCAGCACACCTCTGATCATATACCCGGATGACATCACTGCTATATACATGGATTTGCGATGACCCGTCCCTTCTACGGGTATATCATCGTCAGTGAAAGATATCACATTACTTTTGAAGATGTGTTCAACCATGTGACGGAATTTCTCGGCATCTACTGTCTTTAGCAAATGGGCTTCCTCCAGTACTTTCACCAGAATGTTACGATGATCCACTGATGATAAGACCAGCTCTAGGATGGGCATCTCTTTGGGTGCATCTTTTAGGCTTTGCACCACATTGATTTTATTGTGTCCCATTTTGCTGAGGAACTCTTCAATTTTCTCTTCAGCCACCTTCTCTTTGGTTTTGCTGATTAATTTTATCACCCGTTGAGGCAGGTACAATGGATTCTCTTTTGGAACGATGGCAATATTGTTTGAGGATGAACTTTCATCATTCCCGTAGTTCCATGGAACTTTCTTCAGACTTATCACTGGATACTGTGGTCTGAATGGTAATATCAAAGGTTCAAGTGCTGCCAACTTCACAAGATTTTGTGTTTCTTAGACCCCTTTCCCTGGTAGCCTTAGGGGTGTGAAGGCCGGCTCCTTATCACAGGAAATAAAAGCCACTGTATCCTGATCCCATGCAGTGGGGATAAAGAGAGTTTCTTCATCTGGGATGCCATAATCCTGATTTCCTCTTATCAGTTCACCACTTTTAATCATATTCTGAATTAAATGACAAAGTGCCCAGTAGTCCTCAGTATCATGGCCGGGTGCATTGGAGTGGTAATAGCAGATTCGGTCAGGTTAGAATTTCCTTGATCGAGGATTTACCGGGGGTAATAAGTCTGCCACCATCCCCTCATTAATTAACATCTGGAGGATTTCTTTCATCTGCTGGTTTAGGTTGGTGAAATTCCTCTGGAAAGCGAATTCCCTATCAGCTTGGAACTTTTCTACCTTGGCCATCTTGTCAGCCCAGGGTTCATGCTCATGAAATTGGTAATGGTCCCTCATAGCAATGGGACTGATTTTAGGGTGGAAGGATTTGCGTTAGACTGGTTGGTCTGATTTATCAGCTGTCTGGTGACCTGATGTTGGTATACAACCAGTTCTGCTAACTGCCCAATTTGCTCCTTGATAGACTTGATCTCATGTTCTATCAGAAATTGCCTTTTTGAGACTTCCCAACTGTCTGGGCTGGATTGAGTTGATTCTCTGATGTGTCAGAGGTATTTGGATCCTTCTCCATTTTTCATGCTAATCATGTTGACACCTCCTCTTTGTGCTGAGGGAGGGGATTATCCTGCACGTGCGGTTGCTCCGATTTGGTCACCACAATCTCTTCATTATCAATCAAGTCTTGGATTTTATGCTTGAGAGACCAACAGTCTTGTGTATCATGGCCCGGGGATCCAAAATGGTAAGCACACTTTTTGCTTGGGTCAAAATTTCGTCCACTAATATTGGTTGGTGGGAGGAGTTGCATAATCTTTTTCTGTGCCATCAACAGTTTTAGCACATTTTCAAGTGAATCCCCTAAGGGGGTGAATGTTCTCCGACGTCTGGCCTCCAAATTTTTCTGGAATGGCGGGTTTGAAGGTTGGGCTGAAGTTTGAAAAAGGGAATAGCTCCTCTTTTCAATGGGTATGCTGCTTGAATCACCCCTCTGATTCTGCCCTTGTAATACTAAGGATACTTCTTCGTCCTTCTTCTTATGTGTCCTCCGGGGATTATTCCCATAGCTCCAGGATTGGATATGTTCGGTAACAGCCTCCAAGGCGGTCAGATCTTTTATCTTCCCAGATTTGAGCCCCATTTTTGCCATCTCGCCGTGCTTGATCATTTCTGAGAATGGCTTTTCTATGACTGCTAGGACCCTTTCATAATACGGGGCTTCTTGAATGTCGATGAAGGTCATGACTATCTCAGACTCAGTCATAGGTGGAGTGACTTGTGCTGTCATTCGTCTCCAGCGTTGAGCATATTCTATGAATGACTCAATGCTCTATTTCTTAATTTTGGTTATTTGATATCTGTCTAGAGGCAGTTGTGACTGGAAACTGTATTGATTGAGGAAGGCATGTGCCAGCTCTTCCTAGCTGTGAATTTTAGAGTTGTCCAAACGGGCATACCAGGCTCTAGTCTCTCCGGTCAGACTTTTCTGGAATAACTGCATTCGGAGTTTCTCGTCCTCTACATAGGATCCGAGCTCTCCAACGAACACCTTCAAGTGAGTGTAGGGGTCCCCCAATCCATCGTATTTCTCAAAATCAGGGGCTCTAAATTTTTCGAGATAACGAGCCCAAGGGAAAATGGATAAGTCAGAATAATTGACACTGCCAAATGCCCTAGTCTTTTTGATAGACCGGATGGTTTCTTCCATCTATTGAACTTTCTTCAGAATGTCACCAGCTTCCTGTTCTTTGTTAAGGACGGTGATTTTAGGGGTTTTGTTGGTTGTATCCTGATTCTGTGATTCAGGAATCTGAGTGTCCTTCTTCCCGGTCTCTTGACTACTACAGGGTGTACCGGGTTCTGTGTGACCCTGTACTTGTTTTCCTTTAAGAGCTTTACACTGCTCTCTCAAGAAAAGAGCCAATTCGGCTATCTGGTTCTTCAGTCCTTCAAATTCTTCCCTAGAGACAGGGGTGGATTCTGGCTGAGCACTGGAAGCCATGTCTGGAGAAGGACTTAGTGCTTTTTTAGACTTAGATCTAGTGATAGGACCAATTTTTCACCTACAACAAAACGTAGGCGTGTCAATTTTGTAATACCCGAGAATTTTCTAATATTATTAAATGAATATATTAATGGAAATGAGAATTATTAGAATATAAATGATTTTGTGTTATGAGAATGATTAATTCAATTATATTAAATTGAATAATTATAATAATTGAAAAATTGATGGAGTTTGCGATAAACTCGTTGATAGCCTTGTGTGGCACAATGATGAGAAATATTAATGATTATATTAATTCGAGCGAACAATTAATCTATATTAATTGTTAATCGTAGAATATTAATTAATTATCATCGTAGAATAATTATTATAGAATATTAATGGTGATTAATTAATAATATGTTTTTATTGCAAGAAATATAATAATAATAATGAGCAATGTGCCTATAATATAATAAGATTTATATTTATATACTGTGCGTGATAAATGAGCAATGGTTGTTGAAGTTAATAATTTCATTATTAATCAATGAGGAATGGATTAATTAATATTATCGTTAATTAATCAATGAGATGAATAATTTATTTATTTGACATTATGAATAATAAAATAAATAAGTAAGTTATTAATATAATAAGATTATATTGTACAAGCATGCAATAATTAATAATATAAAGTATATGGAATACAACCATAGTATATAGTGTAGAGAAACACTTATGTGTGACCATGCAAGTATATTTAAACCATATTGTATGATTGTACATGTTGAAACTATATGTTATGACTACATGATAATGCATCTGTGACAAACTGAGTGTGTATACAATAAAATAATATATCATGAATATATTGTAATCAATTGTTGATTGTAGAATTTAATAACAAAGGAAATAATATAATGTAATAATATCCGAGTAAAATATACCGGCATGATAAAATGAACATGGATTATATATGTACAAATTACATTTTTCTACATTGAAATAACATTAAACTATAACCTAAGTGTAGATACTATGTATAAATATAAGTATTGTAAATACCCATGTTGACCAATGAATAAGCTGCATTCTCTTGTCCCATAATAAGGGTCACCCCTCATTCTCCCTCACACGAGAAATACTCAAGGCTATGCTACTCCCTACCATCTCAAAATCAGCAACTTGGATAATCATCATGCAATGGGGAGTGGTTATAATGATGGAATCCAACCACTAATTACCTACCCTTTGATAACCTTCATGCATTCCTATAATCCGTTAGTTTGATTTGGGATATAATTCCATTGTCTGTGTAAGGATTCTTCTATAAATAGCAGTCATGTTTCTTCAATTTCATTTGCTGAGATTTTGGATAAGTTTGAAATTGAGAGCATATATATATATATATATATATATCAGTATTAAGTATTCTGAGAAGTTGAGATTACATTACAGAGGTATAAATCCTTCGTTCTTGGTTCATCATTTGGTTTTCTGTCAAAAATTTCAATTGTTGATTATAGTTGCCATATATGCTAAAGTTGATTAGGACATGTTTGTTAGTTGTTATATAGACTTATAAACATGCTTAAACCATAATGTGACTGCTTAGAACTATTTTCGTGAAGTAATTCTGTGATTTGGGATGTTAACTGCCGAAGCAGGAAGAACACTGGCATGAACTGCACACGGCGCAGCTGCAGCCGGGTTTATACCCAGGCGCAGCGCAGCTGCGCAGGAAGCCTGTTCCAGTTTTGTTTGAGTTCTGTTAATCTGTTAAGCATGCTTGGACGCTATGAATTAGGCAAGGCATATTAGCATGAATAACTTGTATAGAGGGGTATGTAGACCTAATATGAGCATGTTCTTCTATGATTACATGCATGATTAACGAACGGTTAAAGTTTCTGAAGTGAACATAAGGTTTATAATTGAACTTTAAACATATATGACTTGCGACGGTATTCTGACCTTGCAAGCATATTATTATGATCTATGAAGGCATGAAAAACATGTTCATAGATGTATACATGTTTCATAAGGTAACATGAGTATGTTGATCGCGTTAAATGAACTTTACTAGTGAAAGTATAAGTTTTGAACGTGCACTTTAACATGATTCATGGAGTTTTAAATTCTGATAACTTTGGACATAATTGGATAATAACTTTTAAACTCACTAACGTATCAAACATACATATCTACTATGATAGAAGCCATAAAAGCAAGTTAAGCACAAGTGAAGCATGAACTAAGTTGTAACATGTATATAACTACTTGCAAGCATGCCTAAATCAAGTTATATGATCACCTCGTATGTTTAAAATTAGCAAGCATGATAGCTTAGCCATGGCGCAGCTGCGCCAGTCTGGAATCAGAATTGAGTCAGTTGTTGATCTGATTTTGGACAGATAGCTTATATGATGCCTACATTGCTAGAAATGGTTTACACCCTACTGATATGTGTATATATGTGATGATTAAGTAATAAGATAGTGTTTAACTTATATAATGAAAGTCCATGGATAAAAAAGTCTTAATCTTGAGCATTGTGAAATTGCTTATGGAGTAACTAGGTATTTAATTTCGTGATAGACATATAAACTGATTTTGTACCGTACGTGTATACTTGAATCATATCAAGCTTAAATAACAAATGTGTTAGCTAATGGACATCCTATACTTATAATACACTACAAATAGGATTCAAAAGTGTTGATTACTTAACGTGGATAAACTACGCTAAAGGCAAGTATCCTAAACCCTTGCATTACTTTATTCAACGGATATCGTAAGCGAGTATCTAAACCTTATCTCTTTGGATACAAGTATTCTTACTTTATATATTGCGAACTAGTTTTCTACTTAATCATTTGAATTGAATTAGCATACTTGAACTCTTATTTCATTAAAGCTATTATTCATGTTGAACTTAGTATTGTGCTTGAATATTGTGAAAGTGTCTATGCCATTTGATTCGGCTATACTTATATTATTGAAAAGCGACCCAAACTAATTGATTGGTGCGGAATCTTGTATTTGACTGAGAAGAACAACCTTCTTTGAAGGGAATATATAATTGTCGGAGAACCGACGTGCACACTTGAGTATGATTGATTGTTATGCATAACGATGGTACTTTAGGTTGATCACCTGTTGTACCTGTTTTTGTTGGATTTTCAGTTTATTACTGTTAATTCTAGTAGAAGTTCATAGTCCTTAGCGACTGCTCAGTATTCAGTTATCTTGAAATCTTGAATTGATTTGTTATTGAATCACATTGATATTATTCTGTCCTTAGCGACTATTATTGAAAACCGTTGATATTCTGTTATCCTTGAACTATAAAACTTTGTTATACCCTTTCGAGAATTAAGAATTATATCACTTACCCTTATTGTATATTACTTGCTGAGCAATTTGTGCTCATTCTTGCTTTCCCTAAAACATTTCAGTTAAGGCAGAGCAAGGCGAACCTTCAAGCGTTGATAAGGCCAAGGGCAAGGCTACCAACTAGCTTGTCTCTGTTATGTTTTAAATATTTTAATATTGTATTAAGATGATGTAGTAAGACTAGATTTGATTATGTTTAAGCTTAAGTTAGATTATGTAATAAGTCGTTAATTGATATTATTATGTAATCTATTAAGTACTGTAGGTTGCGAGACTTAGGGGAATAATATAATAAATCATTGTAAATTATTCCAGAATAGATTTTCCGCTGTAATTGTGTAATATTTAGTTATTATTATTGTAATGTATTACCATGAGCATGTGATGAACCGAATTCGAGAGACCAAGTGGCGGTCACGGATTTGGGGGCGTTACAAATTTCGTGAGGTAGGTATGGATAGGATGCATGTCATGATGTGTTTTTGAAGTTTTTTAACCTTATCCTGCAAAACAGAGGTTAATTGTTTTGTTGACAGGATAACATGACAGGCTTTACCTAGGGAATATATATTATGACATTTATATTGAATTGAAAACCTTACATTGAATTGAAATAGGAAGGCATGAAGAGGCTTCCCATCGAATATGGTTAATCAGAGGCTAACCTATCTTAGGCTACTCTCGTGACTTTTTCAGCATGAAGGTCCCCAGATCATCGCAATCTACTAGAGGGGAAATTAATCCTATCTTTCAATTGGAGCGAATCTGAGTGGTGCTTTTTCATGAGCCCCGAAGACTTAGCCATCCTGAAAGACATTACTCTGTCACTGACGGGATTGCCTCCTGGTGGAGGAATCACACAACATACATTCACATACATTGCATCTCACCGTATGCATATGATGACATTGGTGCGAAGCACTAATATGGGTGTGAAGCACTAATAAAGCAGGAAAGCATTCATTCACATTTATTCAATATAAAGACACAACATTCACACATACATAGATATAAATGGGAAATGTTGAAAAAATTTGAACGCGGCCTATGCCCTCTACTTTCCCCAGCAGAGTCGCTACCTGTCGACGTTGGGAAAAAATTCGATTCGAGTTGGACCCGAATCTCTCTCTCTTCCTAAGTTTTGCCTACCCTTATTTTATCTTTTTTGTGAAAAAGGTTTTGAAGGGTTTTTTTAAGAAAAGGCCAACATGTATCATGTCGACGATTTGAACGTTTTACAGAGTCGTCAGTTGGTAGATTTGAAATGGTTGTACCAACTCAACCGAGTTTTGTTTGAAAAGAGGCCCAATTGCTGGACACTGTTGAAACTTAATCTTTGAAACCGAAGTTTTGAGTTCAGGGGCTTGCTTAAGTGTGGGAAAGGTGTTAGGCACCCCACAACTCCCGTGTAAACACGGTACCGCATCTTTTCAATATTTTCCTTTTAAATCTGCAATGTGTGTGTGTGAATGTTGGAAGAAATTGGGCCTATGTTTGATTGATTGAAAGCATGGTTAGGCTTTGTTGAACCTATATACGAAGGGTTTGATTTGATTTGCAAGAGTCTCTTATTTAGACAATATTATTAAAATGATGTTTTGAAAATAGGTTTTCAAACCCTTGTGGTAACATAGGAATTGAAGTATGTCACATTTTATCTTTTCAGCCTTTGGGCTCAATTATAGGGTGATTGTCGGGCTGCGAAGTATCGTCGACCACAGAATATATACAAGTGTTGGTCTCTTAATGGGCATGACAGCCATCGGAGGGACTCTGAGACGACAAACTATTATTCTCATTATGTTGAGACCTTAAACCCAGATAACCGTTTTAAGGTCTTTCGGATGTACATTTTTACAGAAAAGCTGGCATGGTACATCTGTAAAGTGGAGTTTGTCCATCGCGGGAATCAGATTCTGATCTGTTTGATCATAAATTCCACGATTCCTAGGCTCACAAAGAGAAGCCAACTGCACAGCTCAAATATGTATAGAAATATATAGTTACATCCAGATATCGCCAGAACCAAGGATTCATCAACAAATCCTGGCTCACACATGGTCGAAGCGTCTTGTTCCCACTAGATAGCGATCTAAGGGACGCGAGGTTGCTTTCATAACCGAAACTAGAAAAAAGGCTAGATTTAAATAAATCTCGTCCATTCTATCTTCCCGGTTCTGTCTGGACCTATTTTGAACCGTTTGAAAGCTAGAGTTGGCGAGATTTAAAAAAATCTAGTTCGCCCGCAGAAATGTCAATGCCGATTCATATTAAATGAATATTTAAAGCAACAATTTAATCAAAATGAGTAAAATAATATATACATAATTATATATATACGAAAGTTGTAAAGGGCGATGGGTTTTCACTTCGATGCCCGGACTGGAATGGAAATATATATATATTTATAAAAGCTATAAAAAGCCATGGAGTAATCCAGGCTGGACAGAATTGAAATATATATATATATATATATATATATATATATAAGCGGTAAAAGGTGGTGGGTTTTCACTCCGAGGCCCGAACTAGAATGAAAAAATATATATATATATTTATAAAAACTGTATAAAAGCCACGGAATGATCCAAGCTGGACAGAATTTAAATATATATATATAGAAGCGGTAAAGGGCGACAGACATTCTATCCTTTGCCCAGACATAAATGTAAATATATATATATATATATATATGTATATTAGTAGTATAAAGGCCACAGAATGATCCAGGCCAAACTAGAATGTAAATAATAATATATATAGTTAATATTAAAGAAATAAAAAGGTCACGGAGTATAAATCTAGGCCCAAATAATTCAGAAAAATTATATATATATAGTTGTATATATAAAAGCAGTAAACTACCTCGGATTTGACATTCGGGCCTAACAGAATTGAAAAGTTAGTATATATACAGTTAAATAACATTAAAAATCCAAACCCGGACTGGAAAGATAACCCAGTCCGGCAAAGTTGCTAGAAACGAAGATATATGTATATAAAAGCTCTTAGAAGCGACGGATCTACGATCCAAATTGTAGAAATGCCAGAAAATGCGTTTATGTACTAAATGTACAAAACGTAAGCAAAAACGGTCACGAAACTGAGTTCCGGGCATATTCAGAAAGTGAAACTTAACGTGTGTATAAAAGTACAACGAAGTAATATGAACTTCCTGATCGTAAAAAGACTCATAATGGACTGCTACACGGGCTTTTTGCCAAATCGTAGGCTTTAAACGTCCGTTTCTACCGGTTAATTTTTGATATGTGATAGTATGTGGGTATATCTACGTGTAAAGTAAAATAATTTGAGTTTGGAGGACAAAAATATGGTTGAGAAACCAAACGGGCAAAGGCTCAAAGCGTTTTCGATTATAAAATGAGCTGGGGGTCACCTCATATATATAGACCCAGGAAAAACAGATCTACCTACCGCAGCCGCGGGTAGAGGTGCGGCTCCATGTGGCGGGGACCACGTGGCGGGTGTGAGATCCCGAAACCCTAATAAGACTCGGTTATGTAAAATTCTCAACTATCAATAAAATCTCTCCGTTCTGGTTCTGTATCGTGTTATTATATATGTTATTAAAGACTTAGGCCAAAAATATTTTTCTCCAAAAAACGTTGTGCTTGACTCTTCGTGTTTAAAATTTTTATTTCGTTTTTGGACTTTTTGGTATATTATTTTATCAAGCTGCTTTGTCGTGCTTACATTAATAAAATGCTTTTGTCATGCCTATATTGGTTAAACACTTTGTCATGCTTTGAAAAGGATTAGGTGTTAAAACCTAAATTAGAAACCCTAATATTAAATTAGGAAATCCTAAACCTAATTTAGAAAACCCTAACCTTAATTGCAAACCCTAAACCCCTAATTAAGGAATTTAAACCCTAATTAGGTTATGTTAAATCCTAATTATGTTAACTAAACTTAAATTAGGTGTTAATGACTTTATTAAGTTATTCTAAACACAAAGATTAAAACCCTAATTCATAATTAGTGAAGATTAGGGCAAAATTAGCTACTAATTAAATCCTAAAGTTGCTCACAAGCTAGTGCCACCTCCTACTTCGAAATTTGTCATCAATCTGATCTCCAAGCACCTTGTTATAGCTGCACAAGTTAAGAGGATAGATATTTTTGGAGGCAAAGGGTGAAAAATGACCTAAAAACCCTAACTTTGAAATCCTATAAATAGTAGCCTTAGATCAGTGTTTAAACACATAATTCCATCATTACTATACTTATACTATCTTCCATAAAGAGCTCTAGCAATATCAACATCAGAATCAAAGCTTAGATAGCAAAATTTGAGCAAGAGATGTATAAACCCTAATTTTACAATTGAACTTTGATGTTATGTTAATTTTGTTGTTTTGTTGTTTAGTTATATATAATAACATACTAGTTAGTGTTCTGGGTTGGTAGATCACATTTACATAACATCTAGATGCATCAAATAGGTGTTCTAAGCATTCTAAAAAATTATTAAAAACAGGCCTGACAGCCATATGTCTAGGGGTGCACAAACGGCCTGGGGCCTGAGGGTCGGCCTTGATCTGGCCTGAGCCCGACCTGGTCAAGGCCTGGCCTGATTAGGCCTGGCCTAGCTAAAAGCCCGGCCTGGACTGGCCCGTAGCCTTTTAATATCCGGCCTGGGCTCTTTAATATCCGGCCTGGCCTGGGTTTTTTACCCTTGGCCTTTTTAATTTTATTATCCTTACAGCCCAGCCCACATGTCAAAATAACTATATAATTATTTAAGTTGGACCAGCCCACGGCATTTTGTAAGTTGAGGAGAGTCCATTTATAAAGAAAGCTACCTTTAACATTTATCTCAGCAAACAATGTGGGACTTGGATTAAATCCTACATGGCTACATCCAATAAAATAACCCGCCCACACCTTATCTCTTCATCTCTCCTGTAATCTTCAATCTTCATCACATTAAAACATCATCTTCAAGTTTCCCAAGTGGTCGGCTCAAAAACTGCTCCCAAATTAGATACTCGTTGGTCATATCAATCTTAGAGGTTGGAATTGCAAACACGACAACAAATTTATGGTTGAGTTCTTCTCTAATTTCTATTCCAAATCATTTAAACACAAAACCCTTAAAACCCCTCAAAGCCTCTTTCTTTGATTTTCCTCTGGCTAGCAAAATCATGGTCAGAACTTAGAAGTAAGTACAGTCCTCTATATCTTGTATATTTGTTTACACTCTTGTGTGTTCATGTTCTTCACTTTTGCACAAATTTTATTTCAGTTCCTTGTAAATTTTATTTGTATATTCCTTGTAAATTTCATTTATGTGCTTTTTAACTTGTGAAATTCTTATTTATCTAGGAATTGGGTTACATTCATTCTTGTAATTTAAACATTCGAATGAGTGGACAAATTCTTTAATGATTGCTTGCCCCTTTTGTTGCCCTTTCTACAATTTAAACATTTTAGATAAATGTCCCTGTGTCAAGGTTGTGAAAGGAATGGAAATAAATGGTTGTTCGGTTGTTCGGGGTTGGCCATAAGCTTCAGTTTTTCTATTTGCACAAGTCCCATATTGTCTAACAATGTTAACTTGCCCTAACTTTATTTTATAAATTGAGGAGAGTTCAAGACAAAATCATTCAAGTAAGCAAGTAAAGCCATTGAAGGCCTGGGCTCGGCCTGGGCCTGGCCACGGCCTGGCCAGCAGGCTTCAGCAGACCAAGGTTTTAACTCAATTGTCTGGCCTGGCCTGGCCTTCTTATTTTTGGGCCTGGGTCTGGCCTGGCCTGGCCTAGTCAACGGTAAAAGCCTGCCAGGCCTAGACTGGACCAGGCCTGGCAGCCTGTTTGTGCATGCCTACCATATGTCAGAGCCTATAGATCTTCGTGTGTTAATATTTAGGTTTGTTAATGATATGCTAGTTGTAGTATTATATGAGCTTAGTAATCTAAAAGAGGAATCAAGTCCATGGGATTAACAGAATGAAAGATATAAGTGGTCAAAGGTCATCGACCGATCACGAAAATCTGAAATCTGGGAAACCTAGAAAATTCCCATAAAATTCTGACAGTTGTTTGACCGGCTCAAATTTTCGTCTCAGATGGTTGTTAGATTATGAAAGTGCTTTGTTTTTGTACTTTGATATGTGTAGTAGACCATTAGAGCATTCTAACACCTTAAAAGTTCATAGGATGACCGGAATTTATAGTCAAAACCCGTTGACCGTTCACGGATTCATTTTCTAGAAAACCCAAAAAATGAAGAACACGAAGAACAGTCTCTGACAAGACTTTGGCCGACCTAGATCTATGCCTTAAGAGGTTACTTGTGTGACGCCCCCAAATCCGTGACCGCCACTTGGTCTCTCGAATTCGGTTCATCACGTGCTCATGGTAATACATCACAATAATAATAACTAAAAATCACACAATCACAGCGGAAATTCTAATCTAGAATAATTTACAATGATTTATTATAATTATTCCCCCAAGTCACGCAACCTACAGTATTTAATAGATTACATAATAATATCAATAACGACTTATTACATAATCTAACTTAAGCTTAAACATAATCGAATCTAGTCTTACAACATCATCTTAATACAACATTAAAATATTTGAAAATATAAAAGACACAAGCTAGTTGGTAGCCTTGCCCTTGCCCTTATCAATGCCTGAAGGTTCACCATGCTCTACCTTAACTGAAACGATTTAGGGAAAGCAAGAATGAGCACAAATTGCCCAGCAAGTAATATACAATAAGGGTCAGTGATATAATTCTTAATTTTTGAAAGGGTATAACAAAGTTTGATAGTTCAAGGATAACAAGAATATCAACAGTTTTCAATAATAGTCGCTAAGGACAGAATAATATCAATATGATTCAATAATAATTCTATTCAAGATTTCAAATAACTGAATACTGAGCAGTCACTAAGGACTATGAACTTCTACTAGAACTGACAGTAATAAACTGAAAATCCAACAAAAATAGGTACAACAGGTGATCAACCTAAAGTACCATCGTTATGCATAACAATCAATCATACTCAAGTGTGCACGCCGGTTCTCCGACAATTATATATTCCCTTCAAAGAAGGTTGTTCTTCTCAATCAAATACAAGATCCCGCACCAATCAATTAGTTTGGGTCGCTTTTCAAGAATATAAGTCTACCCGAATCAAATGGCATAGACACTTTCACAATATTCAAGAACAATACTAAGTTCAACATGAATAATAGCTTTAATGAAATAAGAGTTCAAGTATGCTAATTCAATTCAAACGATTAAGTAGGAAACTAGTTCGCAATATACAAAGAAAGAATACTTGTATCCAAAGAGATAAGGTTTAGATACTCGCTTAGGATATCCGTTGAATAAAGTAATGCAAGGGTTTAAGATACTTGCCTTATGCGTAGTTTACTCACGTAAAGCTAGCCAACACTTTCAGATTCCTATCGTAATACAATTATGTATATATATGATATTCATTAGTCATATAATTTAACTTCACATTTTATCTTCGAATATACGATCAACACATAAGCTAAGTTTTAACCTAGCTACACAGTTATATAGAATATAATTTCTATCCTTAACTTCCTCTTTTCTCAAGTTGATCATATTCATACATCATTACTATCATGTGAGACTATCACAATTAGCAAACATTCTCGCATATTATTAATATCACATAAGACCACAATCAATACTAAATATATTTCATTTTAGCAAGTTATGGCATTCTCATAAGTTAATCGTCAAATTCGGGTTCAAGTAACATCATATAATATCACGTAACATGTATACATTTTAAAGAATACTTTTATGTTTGTATAACTTTTTCAAATCCAATCATACATGGTATAGGTTCTTAAGTTAATACTTAAAGCCATTCAAGGTCAGAACTCATAAGGTCTAACATGCTCGCTTTTTAAACACATAAGATATTCATATAACTTGTATTAAACATGTTCATGAGTTTTCATATCACATATATGCAGCTATCATTGTCATTAGTTTGAAAACATGCTTCATTTACGCAAATTTGGTTTCACTAAATGTAACATAGTAGGCAAACATGAATGATACATTAGCAAGTCTACAAGTTCTATCAAACATGTTCATAATTATCAGATTCTAACTCTCGTCATAACATACCAAAGTTCATGTTCAAAGCTTATACTTTGTTAGTTTAGTTCATTAATAAGATCTATCATGTCCATGCTTCCTTATGAAACCTATATATGCAAGTTAACATGTGTTACATGTGATTCTAGGTCATGTAGACATGTTTGCAAAATCAGTACCTCAATGTGTCACACACATGTCAAAGTTTGTTTCATAAAACTTTTATTTTCGTTCGAAATATTTACTAATCGAGGTTTAGCATGCTCACGTTATACTATGAAACAGGTATACACAAGTCATCATTCCTTTCATGCATTTCTAAGCAGCTCTACCACGTATCAAAAATCAGAATATACTCATGCTTTATAATGTTAATGATTGTTTATGAAACTTTAAGTTCGTTTCCAAACTTCATGTCGTTTTGTTAACCATGCATGCTAATACACTAAAACATGCTTACATTGCCTCATTAGTTTTATATATATGTATTAATCATGCTTCCATGCTTGTTTAAACAAAATCAAACAATTAGTACATAACAGTTTTGATGCAGAATGCAAAAAGTAGGGAACTGCTGCAGGCTGCTGGCGCAGCTGCCCAGTGTAAAACTGGCGCAGCTGTGCCGGATCTCAGCCAGCGGCAGACAGTTCCAGAAAACGGCAAACCCAAAACCCAAACACAGAAAATTCCTACGAAATTACTATCAATCCCACTATATTACCTCATCATCACTTACATTAGCTTATATACCAATCATTTAACATTATTAAATCACCAATTCATGAATTCCAACTTAATTTCAGTAATTGAAGTTTTCACAGAATTTGCAGAACATAAACCGAAAATAAAAATGAAGGACAAGGAACATGTATGTATGTCCATCTAACAGTTACTCAAGCTTTCTACAATTCAATTATACTTCAATTCCTCATGATCAAGAACTTGGGTTTTGACAGAAACAAACAATAGAGTTTTGACAGAAATGAAAATGAAGAACATGAATCATGAAATTATACCTTTGCTATGAATTAAGCTTGCTAAATTTGAATTCCCAACTCTCTGTGAATTCTCTTGCTATCAACTCACAGTATGCTCTCAATCCAATACTTAGACAAAAATCTCAGCAAATGAATAGAGAGGAGAAGAGCCATTATTTATAGAAGAATTTCATAACCATACAATGCAATCTACCCATGAATCAAACCAACGAAAAATTGATTTGTATGGAGGTTAAGAGATGGTAGGTAATTGGTTGTTAGAACCCATCATGATTCCCACTCCCTTGCTCATCATGAGCTATGAAATACTGAGTTTGAGGAAGAAATAGGGAGTAGACTAGCTTGGAGCATTCACGTGTGCAAGGAGTATGACTATCAATATGGGACAAGCCAATTAGAAACTCAGCATTCTAGCAACATGAAGTGTATTAATATCAAGGCTTTGTACAATTTCATGCAATATATGCATAGGTTATAATTTAAATGTCCCACTGCAACTCACATAAATAGTACTTCAATGTAATTTGTACATATATAATCCAAGTACATTTTATCGTACCGATATAATTTAATCAGATACTATCACATTATTAAATTCTACAATCAACAATTGATTACAATATATTCATATTATGTTAACGTATACTTGCATACATATTGTCACACAAGCATAAACATGTAGTTTATATATTTCAATCAATCCTAATACATGGTCTCCATGTGTAATATATTCACATTGCATTATATAACATAGTTTATGTATACATGCATGGTCACACTTAAGTGTCTCTCTATACTATAATATAGTTGTATTTCATATACTTTATATATTCAAGTATTGCACATATCAATTAATATAATCTTATTAGATTAATACTTACTTATTTGTCAAATAAATAAATTATTTATCTCATTGATTAATTAATGATAATATTAATTAATCCATTCCTCATTGATTATTAATGAAATTATTAACTTTCACAACCATTGCTCATTTATCACGCACAGTATATAAGTATAAATCTTATTATATTATAGACACGTTGCTCATTATTATTATTATATTTCTTGCAATAATCACATATTATTAATTAATCACCATTAATATTCTATAATAATTATTCTACAATGACAATTAATTAATATTCTACGATTAACAATTAATATAGATTAATTGTTCGCTCAAATTAATATAATCATTAATATTTATCCTCACTGTGCCACACAAGGCTATCAACGAGTTTATCGCAACTCCATAAATTTCTCAATTATTATACTTATTCAATTTTTATATAATTGAATTAATTCATCTCATAACATAAAATCATTTATATTCAAATAAATTCTCATTTCCATTAATATATTTATTTAATAATATTAGGAAATTCTCGGGTATTACAACTTGGACCTAACCAGTGTTATCTCGTTCAAGTATGACATATAGACTACACACTACAATCATTAAAACAAAGATCTAATACACAAAATCAAGCCGGTAAGGCTCACAAGGTCGTTGACCGACGTTGACCAACGTTCTGGGTTACCCAGAAAACCCAGAATGGCTCTGACAGGTACTTTGAACCTTAATAACTTGCTGCTACATGTTGTTTAGAGTCTGAAATTGATACCTAGTTATAGTACTACATAAACACTATAACACCAAAGCACTTAACAACATCAAATCAAATCGTGATGAAAGAACAAGCCTGGTCAAAGTAGCCACTCGGCCTTGACCAGGGCTGTTCTTCAGAGCTGAAGAACACCTTCAGCGATGCTTTTCGTCGCTGAAGGCCTTTAGCGACGGACAGAAAAAGAAAAATAATTAAAATAAATTAAATAAATAGAAATAATTATAATTTCAGTATTAAAAATTATTTTCAGTTATAATAATTAACTTTTAATATTTTGACATAAATTTCATAATTATTTTTATATATTAATAATTAAGTTAATTAATAAAGTAATTAGTTAAATCATTTATAAATAATAAGTAAATATTTAAAAATGATTTAAATACTCTAAAAATCATAATAAATGATTATAAGTTATTTAAAAATAAAACTAAGGTTTTAATAAAAATACTAAGTAATTGATAAATTATTTAAGTATAAAGTTAATGATTTAAAAATCATTCCAGTGAATAAATAAATATTTAAAAATTATTATAAGCTTCCGAAAATTATTATAATGATAAATAAAATTATAATGAAGCTTATAAATAAAGTTTTACTAAGTTTCTAACTTATTAAATGTCCGGTGATATTTTAGAGCAGCGAGATCGTACCGAACATAGACCGAACGTGTCTAGCTTGCTTAATTAAATACTACTACCAATACTAATGACAGTTATAAATATGTTTAACATATTTTTAGGTATCCTAAACACTTCAACTAACTACAAATAAACGTTTTTCGCCCAGACAAGTGTTCGAACTTTATCTTTTCATTGTACACATAAACTTACTATGTTACGCAAGTTTTATACTTAAATGTTATGACATTACTTGAATACCTTTCGATATCTTTTACCGAACCTGGTTATTATTTATTTACTGGAAAATTTACTGCTATTGTTTCTGTAATACCCGAGAATTTCCATATATTATTAAATAAATATATTAATAGAAATGAGAATTTATTTGAATATAAATGATTTTGTGTTATGAGATGAATTAATTCAATTATATATAATTGAATAATTATAATAATTGAGAAATTGGTGGAGTTTGTGATAAACTCGTTGATTGCCTTGTGTGGCACAGTGACGTAATATAAGAATGATTATATTAATTTAAGCGAACAATTAATCTATATTAATTGTTAATCGAAGAATATTAATTAACTGTTATAAAATACTAATGAGGATTGATTAATAATATGTGATTATTATTGCAAGAAACATAATAATAATGAGCAACGTGTTTATAAATATAATAAGATTTATATCAAAGTGATAGTTAATCATATAAAGGTTAATTAAATTGTTATGGAGGTTAACAATTATATTGATTGATGTAGGATATGTGTATATTATTAATTAATATTCAATTTATAAGATGAGAAATTATATGTACAAGCATGCGAATTAAATGTATAGTAACTATATGTTATGATATGTGTAGGTGACAAATGATGTGTGGATATACATTAAAATAATGTATCATGGATCTATTATAAATAATTGTTGAGTAATACAATTTAATAATATATGATATAATGTAATGTGGTAGTATCCGATTGTATTATATCGGTAAGATAAAATGTACATAGATTATATGTATTCAAATTGCATTTATTACATTATGGGGAGAACATTGTAATTATAACCTAAGAGTACATATAATATATAACATAAGTGTAGCATATAGTCCATTTGTAAGAATGCTGAGATTTGCTTGGCTTGTCCCAATATAATAGTCACTCTCCTTTCCCTCATTCACGTGCACAGCCATTATGGCCTAAGCCTATTGCTTCTCCTTAAACTCAGTAAATTTCCATAGCCTTGTAGCAATGATGAGCAAGGGAGTGGTTTTAATGATGGATTCTAACAACAAAATACCTACCATTCTATAACCTTCATGCAATTTGACAATCCGTTAGTTTGATTTGGGAGTTAGAAGCTTGGACTGTGTATTCATTCTTCTATATAAAGGAACTCCCTGCACCTTCATTTCATTGCTGAAATATTTCTAAGAGAAGAGAGTATACTGTGATTGTCTATTTAGTTCAGAAGGAATTTCTATAGTAGCATCAGCAAGCTTACTCCATAACAGAGGTATAAATCCTCTTCGTGTCTTCATTTTCATTTTCTGTCAAAAGAACTCCATTGTTGTTCTCTGAGTTTTGTTGAAATTCTTGATTATGCCAAATTGGTTCATGATTGGTTTGTAGAACCCTTATATTGTTGTTATATGAACATACACACATGATGGAACCACTGAATAGTCTTTCATTTCCATTGTTCCTCTTCAATTTCTGTAAATACATGAAATTCGTAAATTAGTTAGAGTTCATGAAATTGGGAATTGATAATTGCTATTGACTGTTATATAAGCATATATGTATGTGTTAGTAAGTTAAACAAGTCTAATATCTGGGTATGTTGAAATCGATGAAATGGGAGGTTTTGGGTCGGTTTTCGCTGCAGTCTGAACCGCAGAAAACTGCCTCGACGCCGCAGCCCGCGCCGCAGCGCCACACGCGCAGCAGCCCGCGCCGCAGTGCCGCACGCAGCGCCACTCGCGCCGCAGCGCCAGTATTAAGCTACTGTTGCCGCGCCGCAGCGCCAGCCTCTGTGTTCAGTTTTCTGCATTCTGCAACAAAACTATTATGTACCAATTGTTTGCTTTTTGTTTAAACAAGCATGGGAGCATGATTAATACATATATATAAACCTAATGAGGCAATGTAAGCATGTTTTAGTATATTAGCATGCATGGTTAACCAAACGACACATAGTTTGGAAACGAATTTAAAGTTTCATAAACGACGTTAACATATATGAAGCATGTATACATTCTGACTTTTCGAGCATGTTTATAGGGCCTTGAAATACATGAAAAGCATGTTAACTTACATATGTAGGTTTCATAAGGAAGCATGAACATGATAGACCTTATTAATGAACTATACTAACAAAGTATAAGCTTTGAACGTGAACGTTGGTATGTTATGACGAGAATTAGAATTTGACATTTATGGACACATGTGATAGTACTCTTAGACTCATTCATGTGTCATGCATGTATATATACCATGATTAGTTGCCGTGATTAAAGTTTAGCATGAACAAAGCATGTGTTCAAGATAATAACAATGCTAGCTACATATATGCAATACGAGTACTCATGAGCATGACTAATACAAGTTATATGAATATCTTATGTGTTTAAAAGCAATCATGTTAGACCATATGAGTTCGTGTCCTTGAATGGCTTTAAGTATTAACTTAAGAACCTATACCATGTACGATTGGATTTGGAAAAGTTATACAAGCATGAAAGTATCCTTTAAATATGAATACATGCTACGCGATATTATATGATGTTACTTGAACCCGATTTTGACGGTTAACTTAAGGAGATGCCGTAACTTGCTAAAATGAAATATATTTAGTATTGATTGTGGTCTTATGTGATATTAATAATACGCAAGCATGTTTGCTAATTGTTGAGATCTTATATAATATGAGAATGCGTTTAAACTCTAAAGAAGGAACGTTAAGGATATAAATTATATTCTATATAACTGTGTAGCTAGGTAAAACTTAGCTTATGTGTTGATCGTATATTCAAATAGAAAATGTGAAGTTAAATTATATGACTAATGAATATCATATATATACGTAACTGTATTACGATAGGAATTCGAAAGTGTTGATTGCTTTTCGTGGATAAACTACGCTAAAGGCAAGTTCTCTTACTTACACTCTTTTAAAGTGCAAGTATCCTAACCGACGCATTTACTTTATGCAAGGAAATTTATGATTGTGAAAGTTTCCTAACTTATACTCTTTTACTATGCAAGTATCCTATCTTGTGTATTGCGAACTAGTTTCCTATTTAATCGGTTGAATCGAATTAGCATACTTGAACTCTTATTTCATTAAAGCTATTATTCATGTTGAACTTAGTATTGTTCTTGAATATTGTGAAAGTGTCTATGTCATTTGATTCGGCTGGACTTATGTTATTGAAAAGCAACCCAAACTAATTGATTGGTGCGGGATCTTGTATTTGACTGAGAAGAACAACCTTCTTTGAAGGGAATATATAATTGTCGGAGAACCGACGTGCACACTTGAGTATGGTTGATTGTTATGCATAACAAGGGTACTTTAGGCTGATCACCTGTTGTACCTGTTTTTGTTGGATTTTCAGTTTATTACTGTCAATTCTAGTAGAAGTTCATAGTCCGTAGTGACTACTCAGTATTCAATTATTTGAAATCTTGAATTGACTTATTATTGAATCATATTGATATTATCCTGTCCTTAGCGACTGATATTGAGAACTGTTGATATTCTTGTTATTCTTGAACTATCAAATCTTGTTATACCCTTTCGAGAATTGAGAATCTTATTACTCACCCTTATTGTATAGTACTTGCTGGGCAATTTGTGCTCATTCTTGCTTTCCCTAAAACATTTCAGTTAAGGCAGAGCATGGTGAACCTTCGGGCGTTGATAAGGGTAAGGGCAAAGCTACCAACTAGCTTATGTCTGTTATGTTTTAAATATATTAATATTGTATGAAGATGATGTAGTAAGACTGGATTTGATTATGTTTAAGCTTAAGTTAGATTATGTAATAAGTCGTTAACTGATATTATTATGTAATCTATTAAGTACTGTAGGTTGCGAGACTTGGGGGAATAATTATAATAAATCATTGTAAATTATTCTAGAATAGATTTTCCGCTGTGATCGTATGATATTTAATTATTATTATTGTGATGTATTACCATGAGCACGTGATGAACCGAATTCGAGAGACCAAGTGGCGGTCCTGGAATTTGGGGGCGTCACAGGTTAGTATCAGAGCCGTAGTTATAAACCTTAGGAACGAGTGTCCTTAGACTATAACTTAGGTGAACTTAGAAGTTAGGAAGGAGATAAAACTCATGTAGAGTTTTCCTTGAGAGACTTAGTCTGTTATGAAATGTAACTTCATTCTATACAATGAACTTATATTTTATTTAACATTCTAATAGAGATGCTATTTCGTGTCTTGTGTTTGTGATTATAGGATGACAGACACAGGTGTACCTAGTAGAGTGGCCGAGGAGGAGCCCAGGGATATACATGTAGTGTACGAGGCACCTCTAGAGGCTACACCAGTGCAGGCTGTTGCACCGATCGAGTCCGACGACGAGGACGAGATTGAGATGGAGACTGATCCAGAGGAGGAGCCGATGGAGGATGAGCCAGTAGAGGACTCTGATGAGGCTACTATAGAGGAGCAGATGCTAGAAGAGTATGAGGAGCGGATCCTAGAGTTAGACTGTAGAGTTCAGGAGCTGGAGGCAGAGGCCCACGAGAGAGAGTCTGAGTTCCAGAAGCTGAGGGACGAGGACCACCAGAGGAAGCTGGCTATGCAAGAGTTAGAGGTGGAGATTGCCTACCGTAGGGAGGCAGGGATCCAGATGGGGACTCTGTTTCACAGGTCAGTGGCTAGGAATGCAGATTTGGCAGAGAAGCTAGAAGAGGTTGAGCAGAGGGAACTGAGTGAGAAGACTGAGAAAGAGGCACTCCGTACTCAGCTAGAGTTGGAGGTGATGGATAGGTTACACTTCGAGGAGAAGTGGGAAGCGTCCAATGAGAGAGCTGACGACCTTGAGGATGAGGTCAGGTGCAAAAAGAGAAAGATGAACAAGATGGGGTATGTGTTCCGTTCAGCTTTTGAAAGGGTGATTAATGGTGTGTACCACTACCCGGCAGAACAGGGACAGACTCTACATACCTCGAGCCGAGAGCTGTTTGCGTATATAGCACAGTTGGAGTACAAGAGCGCAGTGGAACGCGGGATGATGGGATGAGATTTCCTTAGTCAGTCTAGTGGTAGTACTAGTTGTGTCTTTATGTATTGTATATACTATGTTGTAATTCCGATCTTTTGTGTAAGATGTGGGATGATGATGTAAACCCCGAGTTAGCTTCTGTTAGAGGGGTAGTATGGTAGTAGGTTGGTATATTCCCCGTCTTTTGTGATATTAGGGGATATATGTGATGACATTTATAGCAGTATGCTAGGAAATCATGTAATGAAAATGAAATGGCATATGAATATAAATGGAGTTGATTTTAGAAACGTGTTATAAATTTATTCTTTTAGTATTAAAAGAAATACTTAAGTAATATACTTGAATAATAATAAAATGAAAAAAATTGTGATGCAGATAATGCCGCCCAGACGTAGATTGACTGCACCCGAAGAATCCGTTAACAATGAGAGAGAACAAGTAGACCCGATCCAGAAACCGGTAGACTTGTTAGGAGAAGCCTTAAGGGGAAGGAACAATGAACCCGTTCGCCCGAACCCTCAAACTGTGTCAGTAACAACCTTTAAAGACTTTAAGAGTGTAGGACCCCCGGAGTTCGAGGGAACTACCGACCCAATCGTCGCACAAACGTGGATCAAAGAGATCGAAAAAGCTTTCACTATAGCTAGCGTAGGCGAAGATCAAAAGACGGTGTTTGCCACGTACATGATGAGGGGAGAAGCGAACTACTGGTGGGAGGCTAATCAACAAAGAGCTGGAGAAGGGATAATAGCTTGGGATAAGTTTAAGACACTGTTCTTCGAGAATTACTTTCCGAAAAGTATGAAGAATAGGATGGAGGTGAAATTCCTAGAGTTAAAACAAGGTGAAATGACGGTGGCGCAATACGCGGCTAGGTTTAACAAACTAGCGCGATTTGCGGAGCACCAAGTTGGTGATGAAGAGAGGAAGGCTAGACGCTTTGAACAAGGGTTGAAGCCATGGCTGTTCAATAAGGTATCAGTTCTTCAAATTGATTCCTTTGCAGCATTACTGGAGAAGGCAATCATTGCGGAAGGTGGCAGTGAGGCCTTAAGTCTGTATAACAAAGAAAAGAAAGGAAAGAATACTGGAGGAGAGAATCGTACGGGAGGAAGCAGTAGCGGAGGAAGCAATTTGGGAAAGAGAAAGTGGGAGAACAACAACAACAACAAAAACAACAATAATAATCAATCAGGGAATTTTCGTGGAGGTTTCAAGAAGAGGGCTGAAGGATGCCCGAAGTGTGGGAAGAATCACCAGGGCGACTGCTGGAAGGGACGTGGCACTTGCTACAACTGCGGACAGGAAGGGCACATCTCGCCCAACTGTTTGAAACCAAAAAAGATACAAGGATGCTTTGCTTGTGGCTCGACGGAGCACCGAATTAAGGACTGCCCAAAGAAGGGAAGTGGCGGGGGTAGTAATCAGCAAGGAGGCAACAAGCTGATGATCGGTGGACCGGCACAATCCAACCGCCCAACCGCCAGAACCTTTAACATGACCGTCCAAGACGCAGTGGCTGCGAAGGATGTGGTGTCAGGTATAATCCCAATCAATGATATAAATGCTTATGTATTATTTGATTCGGGTGCCACCTGTTCTTTTGTATCTGAAGAATTTGCTAGTAGACTTAGTACACCTCGAGAACTATTAGAAAATCCTTTGATCATAGAAGTTGCTAATAAGGAAGTGATCCCTGTAGAATACGTTTATCGAAATTGTCGCGCAAATATTAGTAAACATGAACTGAGCGTAGACTTGATTCCTATTAGACTGGGAGAATTTGACGTAATACTGGGAATGGATTGGTTGTATAACCATGCTGCGATAATTGACTGTCAGAACAAATGTGTGAACCTTCAGACTCCGAGTAAGTCTAAGGTAGTGTTTTATGGTAGCTCATCGCTTAAGCAATCGTGTTGCGTTACGATGATGCAGGCCAAGAAATTGTTAAGGAAAGGATGTGGAGGATATTTAGCTTACATCGTTGATACTCAGAAGAAGGGAGTAGAAATTAAGGATATATCCGTAGTTAATGAATTTCAAGACGTGTTTCCGGACGATCTGCCTGGTCTTCCGCCAGACAGAGAAATCGAATTCGTAATAGACTTAGCACCGGGAACGGCACCGATTTCGAAAGCTCCATATCGTATGGTGCCAGTAGAAATGAAGGAATTGATGATACAATTGTAAGAATTATTGGATAAGGGTTACATTCGACCGAGTGTTTCTCCTTGGGGAGCACCAGTACTATTCGTTAAGAAGAAGGACGGATCGATGAGGCTCTGTATCGATTATCGAGAATTGAATAGAGTAACGATCAAGAACCGGTATCCGCTACCGAGGATAGACGACTTATTTGATCAACTGAAGGGAGCAAAGTGTTTCTCAAAGATCGACCTACGAATAGGATATCATCAACTGAAGGTACGGGATGAGGACATACCAAAGACTGCGTTTCAAACCCGTTATGGACACTACGAGTTTTTGGTAATGTCATTCGGATTGACTAATGCTCCGGCAGCATTTATGGACTTGATGAACCGAGTTTTCAAGCCATACTTGGATAAATTTGTAGTGGTTTTTATCGACGACATTTTGATCTACTCAAAGACAGAGGAAGAACACGCCGAACATCTAAAGATTATTTTGGAGGCACTAAGGAAGGAGAAGATGTATACAAAATTTTCTAAGTGTGAATTTTGGATGGAGAAGGTTCAATTCTTAGGCCACGTGGTGGATAAGAATGGAATCTCTGTAGACCCTGCGAAGGTTGAAGCAGTAAGTAATTGGGAACAACCGAGAACACCGACGGAGGTGAGAAGCTTTCTAGGGTTAGCTGGGTACTATCGAAGATTCATCCAAGATTTTTCTAAGATAGCAACCCCATTGACCAATTTGACTAGAAAGACGGTGAAATTTTTATGGACCGACAAATGCGAAGAAAGTTTTCAAGAACTGAAAAGGAGATTGAGCGAAACACCTGTGTTATCATTACCAGATGATGCGGGAAATTTTGTGGTGTATAGTGATGCATCGCACAAGGGGCTTGGCTGTGTGCTCATGCAACATGGCAAGGTTATTGCATATGCGTCATGACAATTGAAGGATTACGAAAAACGATACCCTACTCATGACTTAGAGTTAGCGACAGTAGTTTTTGCGTTAAAGATATGGAGACATTATCTATACGGAGAAAAATGTGAGATATACTGAAATATATCTTCACACAGAAGGAGTTAAACATGCGGCAGAGAAGGTGGTTAGAATTAATCAAAGACTATGACTGCGATATTCTTTATCACCCGGGAAAGGCAAATGTGGTTGCCGACGCTCTGAGCAGGAAAGGAAGGGAGAAGTTGTTTAATTTAACAACTCAGGAAGAGTTGATAAGAGAGATGGAGAAATTGGAGATAGAAGTAAAAGGACTAGAAAAGTCTGGTGAGAAGTTAATTGTAATGGAAGCTTGTCCGACGTTGTTGAATAGAGTAAAGGAAGCTCAGGAAAAGGATGAAGAGTGTGAGAAAATCCGAAAGAGGATCACAGAAAGTGAGGAAGAAAAATTTCGAATGGATAAAGACGGTATTTTGAGATTTGAAGGGAGAGTGTGGGTACCAGCGATAACCGAGTTTAGGGAAGAGATTTTGCACGAGGCACACAATACGACATATTTCGTTCATCCGGGAGGCATAAAGATGTACCGAGATCTAAGGCAACATTTTTGGTGGCCTAATTTGAAACGGGAAGTCGCAGAGTGCGTCAGTAAATGCTTGACTTGCCAACGCGTTAAAGCAGAGCATCAACGGCCAAGTGGTTTACTACAACCGTTAGAAATACCAGAGTGGAAATGGGAGCATATTACCATGGACTTCGTGGTAGGACTTCCAGTTACACAGAAAGGTTATGATGCTATTTGGGTTATCGTGGATCAACTAACGAAGACCGCACACTTTCTACCAATCAAGATCCGCTACAGTTTGAACCAATTAGCAAGCCTATATGTAAAAGAAATTATTTCACGACATGGAGTGCCGGTGTCAATTGTCTCTGATCGAGATCCGCGCTTCACGTCCAATTTTTGGAAGAGTTTGCAGGAAAGAATGGGAACGCAGTTGAGGTTGAGTACAACTTATCATCCTCAAACAGACGGACAAAGTGAGCGAACAATACAAACGCTAGAAGACATGCTTAGGACTTGCGTGATGGATTTTAAGGGAAATTGGGACGACCACCTACCCTTAGTAGAATTCGCATATAATAATAGCTACCATGCGAGTATTGGCATGCCACCGTACGAAGCTCTTTACGGGAGAAAGTGCAGAACGCCGTTATGTTGGGACGAAGTCGGAGAACGACGAATACTCGGACCAGAGTTAGTTCAACAAACCGCAGACGTGGTGACAGTGATAAGAGCCAGACTTGTAGCAGCTCAAGATCGCCAGAAGAAATACGCAGATTTGCATCGGCAGGACCGAGACTTCAAAGTCGGCAGTTTCGTATTCTTGAAGGTATCTCCATGAAAGGGAAAAATCCGTTTCGGCAAGAAAGGAAAATTGAGTCCAAGATTCATAGGACCGTTCGAGATACTGAAGCGAGTGGGCGAAGTGGCATGCAAAGTTGCGTTACCACCCGAGTTGGAGCATATCCACAACGTGTTCCACATTTCCGTGTTGCGACCGTACAAGGCCGACTACAAGCACGTGATTTCTTACGAGCCCATTCAAGTGGAGAAGAACTTGGCGTATGAAGAAATTCCTGTCCAAATATTAGATAGGAAAGAACAAACTTTGAGAAATAAAGTTATTTCATCTGTAAAAGTACTTTGGCGTAACCACGATGTCGAGGAGGCAACGTGGGAGTTAGAAGATAGGATGATGAGGGACTATCCCCATCTATTTGTGTAACCTTGTAGCAATTCCGGGACGGAATTTTTATAAGGGGGGGAGGATGTAATACCCGAGAATTTTCATATATTATTAAATAAATATATTAATGGAAATGAGAATTTATTTGAATATAAATGAGTTTGTGTTATGAGATGAATTAATTCAATTATATATAATTGAATAATTATAATAATTGAGAAATTGGTGGAGTTTGTGATAAACTCGTTGATTGCCTTGTGTGGCACAGTGACGTAATATAAGAATGATTATATTAATTTAAGCGAACAATTAATCTATATTAATTGTTAATCGAAGAATATTAATTAACTGTTATAAAATACTAATGAGGATTGATTAATAATATGTGATTATTATTGCAAGAAACATAATAATAATGAGCAACGTGTTTATAAATATAATAAGATTTATATCAAAGTGATTGTTAATCATATAAAGGTTAATTAAATTGTTATGGAGGTTAACAATTATATTGATTGATGTAGGATGTGTATATTATTAATTAATATTCAATTTATAAGATGAGAAATTATATGTGCAAGCATGCGAATTAAATGTATAGTAACTATATGTTATGATATGTGTAGGTGACAAATGATGTGTGGATATACATTAAAATAATGTATCATGGATCTATTATAAATAATTGTTGAGTAATACAATTTAATAATATATGATATAATGTAATGTGGTAGTATCCGATTGTATTATATCGGTAAGATAAAATGTACATAGATTATATGTATTCAAATTGCATTTATTACATTATGGGGAGAACATTGTAATTATAACCTAAGAGTACATATAATATATAACATAAGTGTAGCATATAGTCCATTTGTAAGAATGCTGAGATTTGCTTGGCTTGTCCCAATATAATAGTCACTCTCCTTTCCCTCATTCACGTGCACAGCCATTATGGCCTAAGCCTATTGCTTCTCCTTAAACTCAGTAAATTTCCATAGCCTTGTAGCAATGATGAGCAAGGGAGTGGTTTTAATGATGGATTCTAACAACAAAATACCTACCATTCTATAACCTTCATGCAATTTGACAATCCGTTAGTTTGATTTGGGAGTTAGAAGCTTGGACTGTGTATTCATTCTTCTATATAAAGGAACTCCCTGCACCTTCATTTCATTGCTGAAATATTTCTAAGAGAAGAGAGTATACTGTGATTGTCTATTTAGTTCAGAAGGAATTTCTATAGTAGCATCAGCAAGCTTACTCCATAACAGAGGTATAAATCCTCTTCGTGTCTTCATTTTCATTTTCTGTCAAAAGAACTCCATTGTTGTTCTCTGAGTTTTGTTGAAATTCTTGATTATGCCAAATTGGTTCATGATTGGTTTGTAGAACCCTTATATTGTTGTTATATGAACATACACACATGATGGAACCACTGAATAGTCTTTCATTTCCATTGTTCCTCTTCAATTTCTGTAAATACATGAAATTCGTAAATTAGTTAGAGTTCATGAAATTGGGAATTGATAATTGCTATTGACTGTTATATAAGCATATATGTATGTGTTAGTAAGTTAAACAAGTCTAATATCTGGGTATGTTGAAATCGATGAAATGGGAGGTTTTGGGTCGGTTTTCGCTGCAGTCTGAACCGCAGAAAACTGCCTCGACGCCGCAGCCCGCGCCGCAGCGCCACACGCGCAGCAGCCCGCGCCGCAGTGCCGCACGCAGCGCCACTCGCGCCGCAGCGCCAGTATTAAGCTACTGTTGCCGCGCCGCAGCGCCAGCCTCTGTGTTCAGTTTTCTGCATTCTGCAACAAAACTATTATGTACCAATTGTTTGCTTTTTGTTTAAACAAGCATGGGAGCATGATTAATACATATATATAAACCTAATGAGGCAATGTAAGCATGTTTTAGTATATTAGCATGCATGGTTAACCAAACGACACATAGTTTGGAAACGAATTTAAAGTTTCATAAACGACGTTAACATATATGAAGCATGTATACATTCTGACTTTTCGAGCATGTTTATAGGGCCTTGAAATACATGAAAAGCATGTTAACTTACATATTTAGGTTTCATAAGGAAGCATGAACATGATAGACCTTATTAATGAACTATACTAACAAAGTATAAGCTTTGAACGTGAACGTTGGTATGTTATGACGAGAATTAGAATTTGACATTTATGGACACATGTGATAGTACTCTTAGACTCATTCATGTGTCATGCATGTATATATCCCATGATTAGTTGCCGTGATTAAAGTTTAGCATGAACAACGCATGTTTTCAAGATAATAACAATGCTAGCTACATATATGCAATACGAGTACTCATGAGCATGACTAATACAAGTTATATGAATATCTTATGTGTTTAAAAGCAATCATGTTAGACCATATGAGTTCGTGTCCTTGAATGGCTTTAAGTATTAACTTAAGAACCTATACCATGTACGATTGGATTTGGAAAAGTTATCCAAGCATGAAAGTATCCTTTAAATATGAATACATGCTACGCGATATTATATGATGTTACTTGAACCCGATTTTGACGGTTAACTTAAGGAGATGCCGTAACTTGCTAAAATGAAATATATTTAGTATTGATTGTGGTCTTATGTGATATTAATAATACGCAAGCATGTTTGCTAATTGTTGAGATCTTATATAATATGAGAATGCGTTTAAACTCTAAAGAAGGAACGTTAAGGATAGAAATTATATTCTATATAACTGTGTAGCTAGGTAAAACTTAGCTTATGTGTTGATCGTATATTCAAAGAGAAAATATGAAGTTAAATTATATGACTAATGAATATCATATATATACGTAACTGTATTACTATAGAAATTCGAAAGTGTTGATTGCTTTTCGTGGATAAACTACGCTAAAGGCAAGTTCTCTTACTTACACTCTTTTAAAGTGCAAGTATCCTAACTGACGCATTTACTTTATGCAAGGAAATCTATGATTGTGAAAGTTTTCTAACTTATACTCTTTTACTATGCAAGTATCCTATCTTGTGTATTGCGAACTAGTTTCCTATTTAATCGGTTGAATCGAATTAGCATACTTGAACTCTTATTTCATTAAAGCTATTATTCATGTTGAACTTAGTATTGTTCTTGAATATTGTGAAAGTGTCTATGTCATTTGATTCGGCTGGACTTATGTTATTGAAAAGGAACCCAAACTAATTGATTGGTGCGGGATCTTGTATTTGACTGAGAAGAACAACCTTCTTTGAAGGGAATATATAATTGTCGGAGAACCGACGTGCACACTTGAGTATGGTTGATTGTTATGCATAACAAGGGTACTTTAGGCTGATCACCTGTTGTACCTATTTTTGTTGGATTTTCAGTTTATTACTGTCAATTCTAGTAGAAGTTCATAGTCCGTAGTGTCTACTCAGTATTCAATTATTTGAAATCTTGAATTGACTTATTATTGAATCATATTGATATTATCCTGTCCTTAGCGACTGATATTGAGAACTGTTGATATTCTTGTTATTCTTGAACTATCAAATCTTGTTATACCCTTTCGAGAATTGAGAATCTTATTACTCACCCTTATTGTATATTACTTGCTGGGCAATTTGTGCTCATTCTTGCTTTCCCTAAAACATTTCAGTTAAGGCAGAGCATGGTGAACCTTCGGGCGTTGATAAGGGCAAGGGCAAAGCTACCAACTAGCTTATGTCTGTTATGTTTTAAATATATTAATATTGTATGAAGATGATGTAGTAAGACTGGATTTGATTATGTTTAAGCTTAAGTTAGATTATGTAATAAGTCGTTAACTGATATTATTATGTAATCTATTAAGTACTGTAGGTTGCGAGACTTGGGGGAATAATTATAATAAATCATTGTAAATTATTCTAGAATAGATTTTCCGCTGTGATCGTATGATATTTAATTATTATTATTGTGATGTATTACCATGAGCACGTGATGAACCGAATTCGAGAGACCTAGTGGCGGTCCTGGAATTTGGGGGCGTCACAGTTTCAGCATGACAGAAGAAATGAATCACTTATTCATATGAAATTGAATTGTTGTTTATCAAGCATAAACTGTTAGTCAAACCAAATTATTTTGGTAAGACATCCTATACTGTGTTGAATTTACCCTAAAATGTTCTATATGTGTGTCTATAGTAGACAATAGAAGTAGGATGATATGCATACTCCCAGGATACTGAATAGGCTGATCCCCTATCTTAGTTTTGAATACGCAGATTTCTAAGTCTGTGTGACTGACAGAAATGGTTGAGTGAAATAAAAATTTCAGAAATGGTCGTCAACCCTCAGTAAAAAAATTATTGAACTCTTGTTTATTCGAAATCAAACATTTTGTTATATAAACTTTCTGAGCATGTCATAGCTCATTCTTGCAAATTATTTCGTTTGCAGTTTTAGATGGTAATCCCCGCACTTCTGACAAACATAGTGTGAAGAGACCATGCATAGAATAGCTTTATTTACTGTCTTTATTTACTGCAAGTCTACTTAAACTTTTTTTTGTAATAAGAACTCAAGATTGAGAACCATGTAACTGAACTTAGTATAAAATATATATATTATCATCTTTTATTTCCGCAATCGTGTATTGATACATACTTAGATGATTTATAATACGAGTTACACGTTACAGTATCCTTAGGGATTATATATCTAAGTGAGGGTATTGGCAATATGGATTGTTCATGTTATTACTGGTACTCTGGATTTTGGATGGATATGAACTACCAATATGAAAGGGATATTCATAGGATATAGTCTATTTATCCCAATGAGGGTATCCAAACACATCAATAGTTCTAACCGAGAATTATTATCTGTTATGGGATACTGTGAACCTTGGATAGATAGAAATTATATCTTATTGAATATCTATAGTATTTGGATAATCGTGAACTCCAGATTGGATACAACGGGTGTATAGATTTGGGGGCGTCACAGGTTGGTATAAGAGCATTAGGCTATAGCTCTAAGAATGAAGTAGAATATCTTAGGATATAGTCATTGAGTTAGTATAAATATTCAACTACACATAAAATAATATTAAAAGATTTGTATTAGATATAGAATTTCTTATATACAAATAACAAAAGAAATTTCTTTTGTAGAAATGGCTTATGTAGAGGATATGCCAATAGTCATAAATCCACCTCAGGTAATGATAGTGCTAGACAGTGATCCTGAAGAAGAGGAACTACTGCACGATCAAGAGTTGTTAGAGGCTGAAAAAGGTGAAGATCCTATTGCTGGTCAGCTAATGAGGATTGAGGAACATGAAGAGGCACTCGCTGCAGTGATTTAGCAGGTTGACATCAATACTGTGAATACCGAGTTCAGGGCACATATGGCTGAAGGTGTGCTGGAACACGAGAGGACTGATACCACCCGACTGAGGATGCTTTTGCATAATTCTTAGAGGGGTAGGCATGAGCTGTTGGGTTTGTACGTAACGCAATCATGCAATCAAATCACATAAATAGGGCGGAAGCGCAAAAATTAGGTTTTCAAAAATTTATACAAACCCATAACCATGATCATTCTTGTGCATCAATTATCAGTGAATATAGAAGGAGAAAAACAGAATTATACATTTGAAGATCCAAGCTTCCTCAGGTACAAGTTCTACTCCTTTGATTCCTCTATAGTGGCTCCTTCCCTTGATCAATGTCAGCCACCCAAATGTTTGGCCTCTAACGGTGATCCACCAAGGAAGATGAAGAACTTAGGAAGATGGGTTATTGGCTTAACCCTTGTTTCTATCTCTATAGAATATGTGTACTCTCAACTCTTGAAAAATTCACGTCCCTTATTTCTGATATAAGACTCTCTTATATAGATATTAGGTTAGCCCTACTAATCTAATTAGAATAGAGTTTTATTTAATTAATTAATTAAACACTTTTAATTAATTTATATCCTAATCTTATTAGGATTGAGAGAGAGTGCTGATATTATATTAATTCCTAAACTCCTTTAGAATTAAAATAATAATAATAATAATAATATTAATAAGACACCTCTTATTAATTTATATTTAATATTTCTAAAATATTAAATAATAAACATTAAGCTATTTAATTTATTTTATCACCATAGATTAAATTAATTATACTTAATGCATTATTACTATCATGCCATTTTCTTCTTAAATAATTTTTCTTCCTTTTATGGTGTGACCCTTTAGGTTCTCCATATTAAACCGGTTGTGAATAAATCAATTAGAACAATTCTGATCTTATTTAAATAAATAAATTAAACTAATAATTTATTTAAATAAATAATATTTATTCTACAATAGGGATAAGCCTCCCTAGCGATCAACGACTTTCCAGATAATATAGATTTCAACATTAATCATAAAAGAACATATGAGTTAATAATTATCGTACAATTCAATCCTTTCACCAAACAATGTCCCAATTAAATATAAGACATGGATTTACTGTCAAGTCTTAATTTATTTAATCATATGTTTTTCGATTAGAAAATGCACAACTCCAAATAATGCAAATTAGAAACCTCTTTCTAATTTCATTTTACCTTGGCCAAGGATTCCTGGGTTGTCATTTAGTGAATCACATAGGACATATCTCCTCTTTTACTAGAGGTGGTATATTCTTTATTGATCATACATTATCTCCATATGCAACTCATTATACCCAAGCACACCCTATATATGCCTTAAAAGGCCTTAAGGAATAAGTCAAAGTATAATTTGTTACATACAAGATATTATGATGATCTCAAGTCCAAGGATCACTTGTACTACTATCGCATCAGAAATTCCTATTGACAGGCGAGTAAAACTCCATTAGGTATTCCATAGCGAGTCACGTTCAGTGAACTTATTCTCCAATAAGCACCTACATACTTTCTCTAGTGTCTCCACACAAATGACCATGAGATCAGTCATCCTCATCTAATGAGCAAGCAACATATGTACCAATCTATCCGGATTTACTAATCCCCATTTTAGTAATCCCACGATTGGGAACTATTTTAGTTTTTAAGCTTTCTAAGAATTTAGATCTCATTAGCATGATCTCATCATGATTCTAAAAGCATTGCTTAAAACTATGGGTTATTTACATATTATAAAAACAGCACCATGTACATAATTAAATGCCTTAAATGAATATTTTATTAATAAATAAATAAGATTGTTTACAAAGTATGTGCTTTATCATCATACATGATTGGCTTGTATGCACACTACTATCAATCTCCCACTTGCACTAAATCCAATCGCCATGGTATCTCATACCCATCTTCTCTAAGTGACGATCAAACTGCTGTTGTGTTAGAGCTTTAGTAAATGGATCTGTAATGTTATCTTGAGAGTCCACACGCTCCAAGGTGACATCTCCTCTTTCAATGATCTCCCTGATCAAGTGAAATCGCCGTAACACGTGTTTGGATTTCTGATGAGACCTGGGTTCCTTAGCCTGTGCAACCGCTCCGGTGTTGTCACAGTATACAGGAACTGCTTCTCCAATGCTAGGAACCACACCAAGTTCAGTTATGAACTTCTTCATCCAAACAGCTTCCTTTGCAGCTTCACTTGCAGCTATATACTCTGCCTCTGTCACTGAATCAGCAACTGTTTGCTGCTTGGAACTCTTCCAACTCACTGCGCCTCCGTTCAAGGTAAGCATATACCCTGAAATAGATTTACTGTCATCTTGGTCTGTTTGAAAACTTGAGTCCGTGAATCCCTCGAGTTTTAATTCAGACCCACCGTACACAAGAAAAATATCTTTAGTCCTTCTCAAGTACTTTAGGATATTTTTCACTACCTTCCAGTGCTCTTCTCCTGGATTCGACTGGTATCTGCTTGTTACACTAAGTGCGTAAGCAACATCCAATTTAGTACATATTATACCGTACATGATAGATCCTATTGCAGAAGCATAAGGGATCTTACTCACACGGTCTCTCTCCTTAGGTGTCTTTGGGGCCTGTTTCTTGGAGAGATGTATTCCATGGCTCATCGGCATGAGACCTCTTTTGGAATCTTCCATGCTAAACCTCTTTAGCATCGTATCAATGTACGTTCCTTGGGATAAGCCGAGCATCCTTTTAGATCTATCTCTATATATCTTTATCCCCAAAATATAGGATGCTTCACCCAAGTCCTTCATGGAGAAGTTTTTAGATAACTAGATTTTAATTGATTGTAACATAGGAATGTCATTCCCTATCAGTAATATATCATTAACATATAATACTAGGAATGATACTGCGCTCCCACTAACCTTCTTGTATACACATGGTTCATCCTTGTTTTTGATAAAATCAAACTCTTTGATTGTCTCATCAAAACGAATGTTTCATCTACGAGAAGCTTGCTTTAACCCATAAATGGATCGTTGCAGCTTACAGACTTGATTTGTTCCAACTTTTGAAATAAATCCCTCTGGCTGTGTCATATGCACATCCTCCTCAAGTTTCCCATTGAGGAAGGCCGTTTTCACGTCCATCTGCCAGATTTCATAGTCGTTGTTAGTTGCAATCGCAAGCAAAATCCGAATGGACTTGAGCATGGCTACTGGTGAGAAGGTTTCATCATAGTCAACTCTTTGTCTTTGTTTGAAATCTTTTGCAACCAGTCGAGCCTTATAGGTCTCTACCTTTCCGTCTACTCCAGTCTTTCTCTTAAAAACCCATTTACACCCAATAGGTTTAATACCTTCAGGTGATGAAACCAAAGTCCATACTTTGTTTTCATACATGGAGTCCATTTCGGATTTCATGGCTTCAAGCCATTTCCCTGAGTCTTTATTACTCATAGCTTGTTCGTAATTCAATGGATCATCATCATTCATGATGTGTACCTCATCGTTATCCTCTATACCTCTCAGGTATCTTTGGTACTCTTCCAGATTTACGAATAGGGTGTGGTACAGTAGGTTCTTCTACTTGGTCAGGTACCTGACTTTGATCTATGGTAACTTGTGATTCTTGAACTTCTTCAAGATATATCTTACTACCACTGACCCCTTCATGGATAAACTCTTTCTCCAAGAACGTAGCATGGTTCGCAACAAACACCTTTTGATCAGTTGGATGATAGAAATAATACCCTACGATTTCTTTAGGGTATCCCACAAATCTACACTTATCGGATTTAGTCTGTAGCTTATCATTTTAAAACTTTTTGACATAAGCTGGACAACCCCAAGTCTTAACATGCTTAAGATTTAGTTTCCTCCCTTTCCACATCTCATATGGAGTCTTTGGGGCGGATTTGGTAGGTACCTTGTTAAGTAGATATGCAGCAGTTTCTAGGGCATATCCCCAGAAGGAAATTGGAAGGTCGGTAAAACTCATCATGGATCGAACCATGTCCAACAGTGTTCGATTTCTCCTTTCAGATACTCCATTTAACTGTGGTGTACCTGGAGGAGTCCATTGTGAGATTATACCATTTTCTTTGAGACAATTGAGAAACTCACCGCTTAAGTATTCTCCACCTCGATCTGATCGAAGTATCTTAATACTCTTGCCCGTTTGTTTCTCTACTTCACTTCTGAACTCTTTGAACTTTTCAAATGATTCTGATTTGTATTTCATCAAATACACATATCCAAATCTTGAGTGATCATCAGTGAAAGTAATAAAATAAGAATACCCACCCCGTGCACTTGTTGTCATGGGTCCACAAACGTCTGTGTGAATCAATGCCAACAACTCTGTAACTCTTTCTCCTTTTCCACTAAAACGAGATTTAGTCATTTTACCCATGAGACAAGATTCACAAGTTGGATATGATTCATAATCGGATAACTCGAGGAGCCCATCCTTATGCAACTTGGATAATCTTGTTTCAATGATATGACCGAGTCTACAGTGCCACATATAGGTATAATTAATATCATCACTTTTCCTTTTTTTAGTTTATTCAATTTTAAATATATTTTCTTGTAAGTCAAGTGTATAAAGTCCATTTCGCAAATTTCCAATACCATATAAAACATCGTCTTTATAAATAGAACAACCATTGTTCTTTATAATAACGTCAAAACCTTCTATATCCAATACAGAAATTGAAATAATATTTTTAATAATATTCGGAACATAATAACAATTATTAAGATAAATAGACTTGTCCGAAGGCATTGCTAAACATCAAGTTCCTACAGCTAATGCAGCAACCTTTGCTCCATTCCCCACTCGTAGGATCACCTCATCATTGTTCAGCTTTCTACTTCTGACCAGTCCCTGCACAGTGTTACATATGTGAGAACCACAGCCGGTATCCAATACCCAAGTAGAATTATGACTTTCAGAAAAATTAATTTCAATCATAAACAAACCTTGATTGGAAGTCGAAGTTTCTCCAAGCTTCTTCTCTGCTAGAAACTTCTTGCAGTTCCTCTTCCAATGTCCCGGCTCATTGCAATGAAAGCACATTCCTTTAGTTGGTTCAAGTTTCTTTTGTTCCTTTTCTTTCCCCTTTCCCTTAGCCTTCTTGGATTTCTTCTTTTCAGAAGACACCTTGGGCCTCTTCCTTTTATTGGAAGAATCCACCATCAAGACATGGTTCTTCTTGGATGAGAAGTGACATTCTGCAGTTTTCAACATGTTAAGCAGCTCAGGCAAGCTGACATCTAGCTTAATCATGTGAAAATTAACCACAAACTGCGAGAAGGTCTCAGGGAGTGACTGCAAGACCAAGTCTTGACTCAACTCCCCATCCATGACAAACCCAAGCTGTCCAAGGCGTTCAATCAAATTGATCACCTTTAGGACATGAGTCTCGACGGCAGTACCCTCGGTCATCAGAAATCAAAAGAGCTCCTTAGATATCTCATATCTAGCAGTCCTACTCTATTCACTATACAACTCCTTGAGGTGAAGCAGCATAGCAGGAGCATCCATTTTTTCGTGCTGACGCTGAAGCTCGTTATTCATGGATGCGAGTATGATGCATTGAGCCACAGATGCATCATCTTGCCATTTATTGAAAGTGGCAATCTCTTCCTCAGAGGCTGTTTCCGAAATAGATTCAGGGATAGTTGAATTTAGGACATAAGAAATCTTTTCAGCAGTGAGAACAATTCTCAGATTTCTTAGCCAATCCTCATAATTTGGGTCGGTAAGCTTATTTGCATCAAGTATGCTTCGTAGTGAGATTAGTGATTTTGACATTTTTAAAATCCTGTATGTGAAAAGATAATATTTTAGCAAACATTGATTTTATTAACTTTGCATACCAAAATAAATTTAGGTCTTTATTTTAAATTGGTATCTCCCACTATTTTCATCAAACTATATTACCCTCACTTATATAGTTCGGCAATATCTAATTAAAGATTTGCTAGTGAGATTAAGGATCCCATTTCAAATGTATATAACCTTGTGGGTAGCACAACAAGCGATATACAAATAAATAGGTAGACAACTCTTGTCAATTACATTACCATGTAACTCCTTTTATTTTGACTCTTAAATCATAATGGTCATGTGTGTGCACATTCGAACTAAAATGATTTAAGTTAAGTCCAGTCTAGCACTTCCATAAATTCAAAAAAGAAAATTTTTTGTCCTTGTGGATAGCACAACAAGACTAGATCGTTCAATTTTCTTGATAAGCATCAAATGTGATTAATTAACATCTTAAATATTCAATACTCGTCTTATGGATAGCACATCAAACTCATATTAAATATTTAATACTCTATTAATTAATCATGCTAGAAGGCGACGTTCGATATTCCAAATATCATTTGAACGCTTCATACTTAATATTATTTCTTTGAGGGGTTTGTTATTATTTGTCTCATCTTGTTTAGCGCGCATGCACATATATATAAAAAATAAGCGTCATTTTATTAAACATGCGAAGCATGTTTGCATAAAATATAATATATATAATATTTAGCATTCAATATAGAATACTATATTCTACCCGGGCTCCATACAAACGGGTCTTCACGCGTTCCTTGCTCCTTAGTCTCCAATTTCTTCAAAATAATTCTAACTATCTCTATTACATTAACTATTTAAAATTAAATAGAAACCTTGATCAGCAGTCAAGGGGAAGTACATAGAAAGGAGATAGAATTTACATCGAGAATAAAATTAGAGAAGACGAGGTACGCAGACCCCATTTTATAAAACCCATTCATTCAAGCATTCAACCAAAATAAAATCCAATCACATTGGTCATAGTCCATAATCAATCCCTTTTATTATCGTACATATCATTATACATATCAATAAAACTTATTCATCTCATGAAAATAAATTCATTCCATATATGTATTAATATCAGTTAATGGGCAAAAGTTTGCTAAACTTTGTTTTTGGAAAAATAAACTCCTTTATTTCATTCAAAAACAATTCCAAATTAAACTATTTAATTTTAGCAATTCTGAAATCTCATTTCATATAAAATAAACATCTTTATTTTAAACCTTTATTAATTAAATAAACCATTCATTTAATTAAATAAAACAAAAAAAAAAATTCAGTTCCTGTCCAGTAATGTAAAGGGAACCGGCGCAGCTGCGTAGCATGAAAACCAGGAACAGTAACCGGCGCAGCTGCGTAGCAAATATTGCCTTGTACCGGCGCAGGTGCGCAACTTCGCATAATCTGAAAAAATTTTGTTGCCCAGAACTCGATCCAATTGCATATCATACATGTATGGAATCACATAGACTGATAATTAGCACAAGATTGGCTCTGATACCACTGTTGGGTTTGTACGTAACGCAATCATGCAATCAAATCACATAAATAGGGCGGAAGCGCAAAAACTAGGTTTTCAAAAATTTATACAAACCCATAACCATGATCATTCTTGTGCATCAATTATCAGTGAATATAGAAGGAGAAAAACAAAATTATACCTTTGCAGATCCAAGCTTCCACAGGTACAAGTTCTACTCCTTTGATTCCTTTGATTCCTCTGTAGTGGCTCTTTCCCTTGATCAATGTCAGCCACCCAAATGTTTGGCCTCTAACGGTGATCCACCAAGGAAGATGAAGAACTCAGGAAGATGGGTTATTGGCTTAACCCTTGTTTCTATCTCTATAGAATATGTGTACTCCCAGCTCTTGAAAAATTCACGTCCCTTATTTCTGATATAAGACTCTCTTATATAGATATTAGGTTAACCCTCCTAATCTAATTAGAATAGGATTTTATTTAATTAATTAATTAAACACTTTTAATTAATTTATATCCTAATCTTATTAGGATTGAGAGAGAGTGCTGATATTATATTAATTCCTAAACTCCTTTAGAATTAAATAATAATAATAATAATAATAATATTAATAAGACACCTCTTATTAATTTATATTTAATATTTCTAAAATATTAAATAATAAATATTAAGCTATTTAATTTATTCTATCACCATAGATTAAATTAATTAAACTTAATGCATTATTACTATCATGCCATTTTCTTCTTAAATAATTTTTCTTCCTTTTATGGTGTGACCCTTTAGGTTCTCCATATTAAACCGGTTGTGAATAAATCAATTAGAACAAATCTAATCTTATTTAAATAAATAAATTAAATTAATAATTTATTTAAATAAATAACATTTATTCTACAATAGGGATAAGCCTCCATAGCGATCAACGACTTTTCAGATAATATAGATTTCAACATTAATCATAAAAGAACCTGTGAGTTAATAGTTAGCGTACAATTCAATCCTTCCACCATACAATGTCCCAATTAAATATAAGACAAGGATTTACTGTCAAGTCTTAATTTATTTAATCATATGTATTTCGATTAGAAAATGCACAACTCCAAATAATGCAAATTAGAAACCTCTTTCTAATTTCATTCTACCTTGGCCAAGGATTCCTGGGTTATCATTTAACGAATTACATAGGACATATATCCTCTTTTACTAGAGGTGGTAGATTCTTTATTGATCATACATTATCTCCATATGCAACTCATTATACCCAAGCATACCCTATATATGCCTTAAAAGGCGTTAAGGAATAAGTCAAAGTATAATTTGTTACATACAAGATATTATGATGATCTCAAGTCCAAGGATCACTTGTACTACTATCACATTAGAAATTCCTATTGACAGGCGAGTAAAACTCCATTAGGTATTCCATAGCGAGTCACGTTCAGTGAACTTATTCTCCAATAAACACCTACATACTTGCTTTAGTGTCTCCACACAAATGACCATGAGATCAGTCATCCTCATCTAATGAGCAAGCAACATATGTACCAATCTATCCGGATTTACTAATCCCCATTTTAGTATTCCCACGATTGGGAAGTATTTTAGTTTTTAAGTTTTCTAAGAATTTAGATCTCATTAGCATGATCTCATCATAATTCTAAAAGCATTGCTTAAAACTATGGGTTATTTACATATTATAAAAACAACACCATGTAGATAATTAAATGCCTTAAATAAATATTTTATTAATAAATAAATAAGATTGTTTACAAAGTATGTGCTTTATCATCATACATGATTGGCTTGTATGCACACTACTATCATGAGGCACATGCTAGGCTAACCAAGTTTGTCCGTGGAACTTGTGGTTTATTCGATAGCCTGCAGAATCGAGTCATTAAGTACCCAGTGGAAGATAGAAAAATTCCTTATCTCATAGATCGATCAGTGGTATGCCACATGGTCCAGGATGCGTATGAGGAAACCAGGAATTTTTAGTTTTTCATAAATGAATCTAGATGCTCAGTTTATATTACAGAGCAAATTTTGGTTGTGTTAAGCTAGTGGTAGTAATAAACCACTAGTCGAATATGTATTTTCCCATTTGTATGAAATATATAAGTTTTGTTTGAAATATCAAGTTCCTACTATGTGAATAATTGTACTTGTATTTATACTTGGCTTTATTTTATAGAATCATGCCACAGAACAAAAGGAGAGCACAATCAGAGAGTGATGAAGACTCTACCCAAAATTTAGTAGACCTGTTATTAGGAGCTGTACAAAATAGACCTACCAACCAAAATACACTGTTCAAAGACTTTAAATTAGTGGGACCGCCTGAGTTTAAGGGTATTGGAGAACCTATTGAAGCCCAAGTCTGGATCACCGAAATAGAAAAAAATTCCTAGTAACCAATGTTAGGGAAGACCAGAAAATAATTTTTGCCACCTTTTTCTTAAAAGGGGAAGCAAATTATTCGTGGGAATTTACCAAAAATCGTACAGGGACAGAAGTTTTCTAATCAAAAAAATTTAAAGAACTATTCTTTGAGAATTATTTTCCCCAATCGTTAAAAGACCGTATAGACGTAAAATTTCTAGAATTAAAACAAGGAGAACTTACTATAGCCCAGTATACAGCTAAGTTTAATGAATTAGCACGATTTGCTTCGCATCAAGTAGATACAGAATCTAGGAAAACCCGAAGGTACGAGGAGAGTTTAGAACCCCAGGTTCGTAGTAAGTTATCAGTATTTCAGCTTAGTACTTTTCCTGAGATTCTTGAAAAAGTTATTATTTTTGAAAGCGAGAATGAAAACCTTATTAAATATCATAAGGATAAAAAGAGTCAAGGTGAAGGTGTAAAATCTAAGGGAGAACCCAGTTCTGGAGGGTTTAACAATAAAGGAAGGCGGGAGACCACTTTTCCAAACAATTATGGGAAAAAGGTGTCAAGCTTTAATAACAACAATACCTCTAACACCAACGTGAATAATAATAAAGTCAACCCTTGCGTTAAATGTGGGAAAATTCCTAAAGGTGTGTGTTTAAGGAATAAATGTTTTAATTGTGGGCAAGAGGGACACTATTCTCCTCAGTGTCTTACTCCTAATCAAAATAAATGCTTCATCTGTGGAACATCGGGGCATATAAGTAAAAACTGTCCTAAGAACAAAAATCAAGGAGGAGGAGGGGAAAATCAGGTACCAAACAACAAACCACCAGTAACAGTAGCAGGAGGTCCAGGTCGTCCAACTGCAAGAACATTTAATATGTCGATGAGGGATGCTGTTGCTTCACAGGACGTAACAGGTATCATCCCTATCAATACTTTAAATGCATATGTGTTATTCGACTCTGGATCTACTTGTTCTTTTGTCTAAAAGCTTTTCTAAAAATTTGAATGTGTCATGTGAAAACGTAGACAAACCATTCCATGTTGTGATTGGGAATAATGAGAAAATACCTGTTGAGGCTATTTGTAGAAATTATAGTGTATAAATTGAAGGACACAACTTCATTATAAATCTTATTCCTATAGAGTTAGGTGAATTTGATGTAATCATAGGGATGGATTGGCTGGTTAATCATAATGCAATAATTGATTGCCAACAAAAACGGATAAACCTGGTAACTACGTCAAAGTCCAAAGTAGTGTTCAACAGGAGTTGTTCACCTAAGCAGTCTCAATGTTTGACTATAACTCAGGCAGAAAGATTACTCAGAAATGGTTGTACAAGATATTTAGCCTATATAGTAGATACTCGAAAGGAAGGAGTTAAACTAGATCAAATACTTGTGGTTAGGGAATTTCCAGATGTGTTTCCAGATGAATTACCAGGTCTTCCTCCTGATAGGGAGATTAAGTTTGTTATCGACCTTGCACCTGGTACCAGTTTCTAAAGCACCATACAGAATGGCACCAGTAAAACTGAAAGAGTTGCTAGTACAATTACAGGAACTCTTAGACAAGAAATACATACAACCTAGTGTTTCACTATGGGGAGAACCAGTATTGTTTGTAAAGAAGAAGGATGGAACAATGAGATTATATATTGACTATAGGGAACTTAATAAACTGACCATAAAGAATAAATATCCTTTACCTAGAATTGATGATTTATTCGACCAATTAAAAGGAGCCGAATTCTTTTCAAAGATTGACTTACGATCAGGTTATCATCAATTAAAGGATAGAATGGAAGATGTGCCGAAAATAGCGTTTAGGACATGCTATGGATATTATGAGTTTCTTGTAATGTCTTTTAGATTAACAAATGCACCAGCAGTATTTACGGACCTGATGAATCGAGTGTTTAAATCATGCTTAGACAAGTTTATCGTGGTGTTTATCGATGATATTTTGATATATTCGAAAACACGGGAGGAGCATGCTGAACATTTGAGAAGCGTATTGGAGATATTACGCAAGGAACAACTTTACGTAAAGTTTTCCAAGTGTGAATTCTGGTTAGAAAGAGTGCATTTCATGGGTCATGTGATTGACAAAAGTGGGATTGCAGTAGATCCAGCAAAGATAGAAACGGTTGTAAATTGGGAACAACCAACAACTCCAACAAAAGTAAGAAGTTCTCTCAGTTTAGCGGGTTATTATCGGCGTTTTATACAAGATTTTTTAAAAATGGCAACCCCGCTAACCAATTTAACTCGAAAGACGATAAAATATGTCTGGACAGATAAATGTGAAGAATGCTTCCAAGATTTAAAGAAACGACTGAGCATGGCTCCAGTGCTATCTTTACCAAATAATACAGGAGGCCTTGTGGTCTATAGTGATGCGTCACACAAAGGATTAGGTTGTGTGTTGATGTAACATGGAAAAGTGATAGCTTATGCGTCACGACAACTCAAGGATTATAAAAAGAGGTATCCTACTCATGATCTAGAGTTAGCTGCAGTAGTATTTGCTCAAAAAATTTGGAGGCATAACTTTTACGGGGAGAAGTGCAAAATATATACGGATCACAAAAGTCTCAAATATATTTTCTGTGACACCCCCAAATCCGGGTTCTCTAACCCCGATTCGGTCACGATACAATACAAATATCCACCTCTAAACAATATACAATAACTAAATGCAAAATATAATAAACGTATGTCGTTCATTCAAAAGGTGTTACTAGTCCCAAGATTCGATAACCTTAATACAATCATACAAACATACCCTAGAATAGTCATTAGGGTTCATATTACATAAAGTAATTAAACTAATCATAAAGTAAAGTCTGCTCCTTGCAAACTATTACTATATCTTTCCTTTACCCTTGTCCTTCCCTGAAGTCTTGGGCTTAACTACAATAGAAGTCATGATATAGCAAGAATGAGCAACAAGTTTGCTCAACAAGTTTAAATACACAATAAAGGATATATCATGATGAAAGGAATATATCTGACAATGAATTCAACAATAGGAATATTGGAAGCAAGAATAATAATTGCTTTTAGAATAACTGATAGTCAAGTAGGCTTTGAACTATAAAACTCCAATGGAATCAATAGCTTATTGACCCTTTGGTTACTGGCTACAGAATAAGTACTTGAGGGGATCAGCCTCGCGTACGCCATGTATATGCATAACATTTAATTCTGCTATTTGTATCTTTATACTAGATACCTGGGGTACTCCCATATATATAAGGGGTGTTCTTTTCAGTCTAAGAATCTATACCATCAATTGGTCTGGATAGCTTTTATAAAACTTCATACAATTGTCTGACCGAACAAGGGTTCAAACTTTATCTGACGCAGTTCAAGAATTATAGAACTTTAAATAAGGTAGAAGTCCAAGACTGTACGAACTCAAGTGCACCATATGAAAATATCAATAAGATCGATGTGGAAAAATTGTAAAGTAATTAAACCACCTAATAGCATGCTTGGAAATAAGATTCAAGCTTAAATAAAATAACTTGCAACACAATAATAACCTGCTCAATACAATATGATAAGGATAATAAACTTGCACAATAAAGAATGAGTTTCAGAAGACTTGCACAAATAAAGAGTGTAAGTTAGAGAACTTGCACAACCAAAGAGTGAAGTTCGGGAACTTGCCTGTTTGCTCAGCTACAAATAAGTTCTAGCTTTAATTAAATAGCGTTGAAATGACCTAACATTAACAAGTCGGTCTTTCAATTAGTATTGTGTAAACCGGTAAGAGTGTATACTTAACGAACATCTAATTATCATGCCACATTGTCATAGTATGTAGTTATCTCAAGTAAACACATATCAGTAGGGTCAGATTCTAGTTTGCTGTTTAAACATCATATAAGTCAACTAGTATAGTCAGGAAACTAGAAGACTGCACCGATCCGGGCCAACTCTCTAGCATGCAAACTACTGACATTAAACAAATACACATGCTTATCAGGTTATTAATTTAAGTTCGAGACCTAGCATGTTCATTCTATTCCAATTCAAAATCATATGTTTTCATGTCGGACATTTACATACTTTAAGCAATATAAGTTCATGCTTCAAAGGTTCGCTACTACGGTCATATTATCTCATAAAGGGATTAAACCATACTAAGTAGGCATGCTTGTACTTATATGTCATATGTATCCATTAATCACATAGTCCACCATAAAATTCATTTTCTATGAATATACGTGCATAAGTGAAATATATGTTTAAACAAATGAGGTTCATGTCAATATGTCTATAGGCATAATGAATTCTAATATACGTGCTTGCATGCTTAGCACGTAACTAACATATGGATTGATGATATTAGCTCTCAATTTCTAAGTTTTCTTTCAAAATTGCACTAAGTCAACAAAGGTAACTTAGTATATGCAAAGTATCTCGTATCCATGACTCTCATGTATTAGAACACATTTATAAGTCACATACACGTAGTCAAATGGTCAAAATCTAAAAGACATAAATCTTGGTCAAGTTTATTTCAAAAGTCTTTAAGTTTTTCTTTGAAATCATTTGAATCTTGCAATCACGTATGCTAGTGTATTTAAAACTTTAAACGTACATTTCATGTCAATATAGACTATATGATTATGCTCTAAAAATTAGAATACACATATGGTATGTTTATGACAAGTTTACTTTAACAAGTCTAGGTCCATTTTAGAACCATAAGGCTTCCTCACATAACACATATCAACATGGCCAACATTCATGTATGTAGCATCCAGAATATATACTATGAGTTATTATCAACTTTTATGCATGTCCAAAGTGATACCAAATGTAAGTACTATCACAACAGCTTAACAGAATCAAAACTGGAAACTGGTCCTGGCGCAGCTGTGCAGGTGTCCGGCCAGAGGCAGAAACAGCCTGCTTCGGCAAAACTATAAACCCAACTCAGAAATTTTTATACGAATTCGATTCTACACTAGCTAAAACACATTTCTACTATGCTTATCAACTTAAGTAACACTTGACAATCATATTACAACTCAAATATCAATCAATACATGCTTAATTCAAGAATTTCAGGAACTTAGAAATTTACAAATTTTGAACAAGAATGGGAGTATACCTTTGCAATTGAAATGAATTGGCTGCTAAATCAAGTTCCTCCCTCATAGATACCTCTCTCAACTTATTAGCAATTCTACACTTAGTGAAAATCTCAGCAATGTAATATAGAAGGAAGAGAGCTCCTTATATAGGCAATTCAATAACCAGACAATGTGATTACCTTCCAAATTAAATCAAAGGAATGCAAGATTGTACAATGGATAAGAGAGGGTGGTTGAGAGTTGGTGATTCTCATCATGGATTCCACACCCTTTGAAATCATTGGCTAGCTTTGTTGAAATTGAGGAAGATATAGAGTGGTGTAGCCATGTGGGAGTTCACGTGTGGGAGAGAAGTGAAATGGGCACTCAATGTTGGACAAACAAATGAACTTCAGCAACTTGCTAGTGTAGTATAACACTTAGGTTATATATGTAGACACATTCATTTTATATAGTTTGGGTTATGAATTATAAATGTAATTTCTCATTACAATGTATCAAGTATGGTACATATATATATATATATATATATATCAACATATATTCCATGTATATTTTATTAACACCGAATATAATTCAATTAGGCATTATTATTACTTACCATCATAACTGTTATTATAATAATCATAATAACTTATTGAAAGCATTATCAATTAATAATGTTTATTGATATTAATATAAGGTAATAGGGTATTTATTAAATTTTACCCACACACATCATGTCACATAAACAATATTATTATGTAACTCTATTAATGCAATTAATCTTACTATATAGTCTATATATAATATATATAGACATATTAATGTGTCACCTTATACTATATATAATATATAGTTAACTACCATATATTAAAGGTTTAATTATTACATGCTTGTATAAAATAATTAGTCAATTAAATATAACCTCATAATATTTATTAATAAATTACACACTTATGTTTTATTATTCTCAACAATAATAATTTCATATGTTATCGATTAATTACTCAATTACCAATTAATCAATCACGATTAAACCTCTACACTATATTCAAGTAATTGAATATTTAATTACTATCAATTCTTTTGATATTAAAACTTAGGGCTAGTCCACTAATTTAAATAAATCATTAGTGACTCCCTTAAATAACATCCTAGCATTTATTCGCATAGGTTCAACTCACATAATCACATAACCACATAAGGTTTAAATATGCTCACAAAACTAACTCATTAAAATTTAAATCACATATTAAATTAATAATGGAGTTTAAAATTCACGGTCATTACATCCCTCCCCCCTTATAAAAATTACGTCCTCGGAATTGTAAAAATAAGGTTACTCAAATAAAAACGGATAATTCACTCTCATTTTCTCTTCTAGTTCCCATTTAGCTTCTTCGACTGCGTGATTCCTCCAGAGAATCTTAACGGAATGGATGATCTTATTTCTCAGCTTTTGTTCCTTCCTATCTAGTATCTGGACAGGAACTTCCTCGTACGATAAGTCTTTCTCGACTTGGATCGGTTTATAGGTGATAATGTGCTTGTAGTCCGATTTATACAGCCGCAACACTGACACATGAAACACTTTGTGAATGTGCTCAAGTTCAGAAGGTAACGCTACCTCGTACGCCACTTCACCGACTCGCCTCAGAATCTCGAATGGTCCTATGAACCTAGGGCTCAACTTGCCCTTCTTCCCAAAATGAATCTTCCTTTTCTAGGGAGATACTTTCAAAAAAATATAGCTTCCTAATTCAAAATGTTTTTTCTTGCGATGTAAGTTTGCATACTTCTTCTGGCGATCTTGTGCTGCTACCAGTCGTGCTCTTATTACTTTGATGATCTCTACTATCTGTTGCACTAATTCTGGTCCTAATAGTCGACGTTCACCTACTTCGTCCCAACATAAGGGTGTTCGACATTTTCTCCCATATAGCGCTTCATACGGTGGCATTCCAATACTGGCGTGATAACTATTGTTGTAAGCGAACTCTACTAATGGAAGGTGATCCTCCGAGCTACCCTTGAAGTCCATCACACAAGCTCAGAGCATGTCTTCAAGCTTTTGAATTGTTCTCTCGCTTTTCCCATCGGTCTGCGGATGATACGCGGTACTCACTCGTAGTTGTGTCCCCATTCTTTCTTGAAGACTCTTCCAGAAGTTTGACGTGAATCACGGATCTCTATCCTATACAATAGATACCGGCACCCCATGTCTCGAGATAATTTCATTGACATATAATTTGGCTAGCTGGTCCAAACTATACTTAATCTTAATCGGTAAAAAGTGAGCCGATTTGGTAAGACGATCTACAATCACCCATATAGCGTCGTGCCCTTTTTGCGTTGTCGGAAGTCCTACCACAAAGTCCATTGTGATGTGCTCCCACTTCCATTCTAGAATCTCTAACGATTGTAATAACCAGCTTAGTCGTTGGTGCTCTGCCTTGACTCTTTGACAAGTTAGATATCTACTTACATATTCTGCAACCTCTCTCTTCATGTTTGGCCACCAGAAGTGGTGACGCAAATCTTGGTACATTTTTGTGCTTCCTGGCCACCATGTGTTTACGCTTTAGTATTTGAAGAGTGACGACTCGATATCACGTAATAATGAACTTTAAAATTCTTTTGTCAGGATGTTGAATGTTGGAGAATGTAGTTAGGGTAGAGAGGATGTACCTCAGGTGCCTAGGGAGGAGGAGCCCCGTGATATACATGTTGTCTGGGAGCAGCTGGTTAGGAGAGAGCCATCTCCAGTGATCACCATAGCTGGTCGGGAGCGTGAGCTGACACCTATTCTAGAGGAGGAGGATGAGGACGAGTCTGAAGAGGATGAAGAGGAGGAAGAGGATCCCGAAGAGGAATTCCCACCTCACTCTACTAGTACTGAGATGTACGAGGCAGTCTACGACAGTAACGTGAAGCTTCATGGACGAGTCGGAGAGCTCGAGGAAACCATCCAGCAGCGAGACGAGACGATCGAGGATATGGCAAGCGACCTAGGAGATGCACAGTGGAACCTGATACACATGGAGAATGATAGAGATGCTGCTCAAGCTGAACTAGCAAAGCTGAAGCAAGACAATCAGGAAGAGTCGACGAAGCATGCCAGAGCTGAGGAGATAAGCTTGAGGGCTACCCAACGAGCCAATCGAGCTGAAGATGAAGCCAAAGCCAAGAGGGCCAAGCTGAGGGAAACAGAGTATGCTTTCCACACGGCTATAGCTAGGGCCCAGGATCGTGTTTTCTATTACCCAACTCAGTTCCAAGGTTTACCATAGGACGTGGTGGACCGAAGAACGGCGTTTCAGGTAATGGAAGAGGAACGCAGAGAGGCTGTGCGACGTATTTATATGCCTAGGTAGTAGTAGAACTTTTTTTATGTGTTGCTTTTTGTAGTGAATAATGTAAATCCCATAATTGAGATAAGAATGGGATGAGTTAATAATGTAATCCTGCAACTTTTTCGGTTCAGAAAGGAAGATGTATATAGTAGAAATGCTATCTGATTGATGTTTTTTTAACTACGAGTAATGAATAAAAGAAGTTTATTAACGTGCTATATGAACTGAATTGTATAAAATATTTAAGTATGAACTTGAATACTTAATAATTGAATAAAGGATCTAATAATAATATTTTCTTAACAGAAAATGCCTCCTAGAAGAAGACCTACACGTCAAAACCCCGAGGGTTTGACGAACAACAACAATAACGATGGGAAGAATCCCAACTCGGTTCAGTAGTTGGTGAACCTATTGACGGGAGCGCTTGCGAATCAGTCGCAAGTGCAAGGTACTACTTTTAAGGAATTCAAGGAAATAGGACCGCCTGAGTTCAAGGGATCGACCAAACCTATCGAGGCTCAGACGTGGGTGATGGAGATGGAGAAGCTCTTTGACGTAGCCAGAGTAGGTGAGGACCAGAAGACAGCATTCACGACTTTCATGTTAAAGTCGGATGCTAGCTTTTGGTGGTAGGCTAATAAGACCCGAGAGGGAGAAGGAGTCATAACGTGGGAACGTTTCAAGGAAATGTTCTACGAAATGTACTTTCCAGTGAGTTCGCAAGACCAGATGGAGGTCCAGTTCCTGGAGCTTAAGCAAGGAGGGATGACGGTGTCCGAGTATGTCGCTAAGTTCAACGAACTGGCTTGGTTCGCTACTTACCAGGTCAGCACTGACGCTAGGAAGGCGAGGAGGTTTGAGCGGGGATTGAAGCCCTGGCTCTATAGCAAGGTTTCCATGTTCCAGCTGAACACATTTACAGCTGTGCTGGAAAAGGCTATACTTACTGAGGGAGGAAGCGAAGCGGTGACGAAGTTCAACCAAGACAAAAAGAAGAAGAATGAGGTAGAAATCAAGGTTGGTGGTAGCAGCACTGTTAACCAGAAGAAGAAATGGAATGATAACACCTCTGCTGGGAGTCAACAAGGAAACCAGCAGAAGAGGAAGTTTGAAGCATGTGCTACATGCGGTAAGAATCACATTGGCGTGTGCATGAAGGGGAAGCAGGTGTGCTTCAACTGTGGTCAGGAAGGCCACATTGTGCCTAATTGCCCAAACCCGAAGAAGGGAGCTTGCTTAATTTGTGGATCCAAGGATCACATGGCTTGTAATTACCCTAAGAAGCTGACGGCAGGGTCAACAGGGAGCGGTCGGAATGGAAGCGGCAGTACCGTTACTATCGCTGCACCATTGCAAGCTGTTCGACCCACTGCACGGACATTCAACATGACGGCACAAGATGTTGTGAAATCAAAAGACATGGTGTCAGGTATTATTCTGATTAATAGTATAAATGCATATGTATTATTAGATTCAGGTGCTACTTGTTCATTCATATCTGATGATTTTGCTAAGACCCTAGACTTACCTGTAGAGGAGTTAGTTTACCCTGTGAACATAGAGATTGCGAATAGGGAGGTTATTCTTGTGAGAAGTGTCTATAAGAACTGTAGGTTGGACATTAAGGGTCAGGAGCTGAGAGTAGATTTAATTCCGATAAAATTTGGGGAATTCCACGTCATACTGGGTATGGATTGGTTGTTCAACCATGGGGTGATAATTGACTGTCAGAAGAAGTCGGTAAACCTTATGACTCCATCGAAGATAGTGTTTTATGGTAGCAAATTGCTTAGACAAGCGAGTTATCTGACGGTTGTGCAAGCCAAGATACTTCTGATGCAAGGCTGTATAGGATATCTAGCCTACATAGTAGATACGCGTAAGGAAAGCCCGAAGGTGGAGGAGATATCAGTAGTTAAGGAGTTTGTGGACGTGTTTCCGAGCGACTTGCCAGGATAACCGCCTGACAGGAGATAGAGTTCGTGATCGACTTAGCGCCGGGAACTGCTCTAATTTCGAAGGCTCCGTACAGAATGGCTCCAGTCGAGATGAAGGAACTGATGGTTCAAATTACAAGAATTTTTAGACAAGAAGTATATTCAACCGAGCGTTTCGTCGTGGGGAGCGTAGTCTTATTCGTGAAGAAGAAGGATGGATCGATGCGTCTTTGCATTGATTATAGGGAGTTGAACAAAGTTACGATCAAGAATAGGTATCCTTTACCTAGGATCGATGACTTGTTCGATCAACTGAAGAGTGCTAGGTACTTCTCAAAAATTGATTTGAGAAGTGGGTATCATCAGTTCAAAGTGAGAAAGGAAGATATACCGAAAACGGCTTTTAGGACTCGATATGGTCATTACGAGTTCTTGGTGATGTCATTTGGTCTCACGAATGCCCCGGCTGCATTTATGGACTTAATGAACAAGGTATTTAAGCCATTTCTGGATAAGTTCGTAGTGGTGTTCATAGATGACATCCTGGTTTATTCCAAGACTGAGGAGGAACACGCTGAACACTTAAGGCTAACCTTGGAATCACTGAAACGAGAGAAGTTGTACGCTAAATTCTTGAAATGCAAATTCTGGTTGGAACGTGTGCAATTTCTTGGCCACGTGATCGACAAGGATGGTATTTCGGTAGATCCGTCAAAGGTTAAAGCTGTAATGAATTGGGATCAACCAAAGACGCCGTCTGAGGTGAGAAGTTTCTTGGGATTGGCAGGTTATTATTGGAGATTTATCCAAGACTTTTCCAAGATCGCCACTTTGTTGGCTAATTTAACTCGTAAAACAGTTAAATTTGTTTGGACGGAAAAGTGTGAGGAAAGTTTTCAGGAGCTGAAGAAGAAGTTGAGTACTGCGCCTGTATTATCTTTACCGGATAGTAAGGGGAATATCGTGGTATATAGCGATGCCTCACATAAAGGATTAGGCTGTGTGTTGATGCAAAGCGGCAAAGTCATTGCCTATGCGTTACGTCAGCTGAAGGATTAGGAGAAGGGATATCCGACCCATGACTTAGAATTGGTGGCAGTAGTGTTTGCCCTAAAAATATGGAGACACTACTTAAATGGAGAAAAGTGTGAGATATATACAGATCACAAGAGTCTGAAGTATATATTCACCTAGAAGGACTTGAACATACGCCAAAGAAGATAGTTGGAACTGATCAAGGACTACGACTTACCATCCGGGTAAAGCTAACGTTATCACCGACGCTTTGAGTAGAAAAGGTCGGGAGAAGCTGAATATGTTAGCTAATCAGGATCAGTTGATAAAATAAATGGCTAAGTTAGAGTTGGAAGTGAAGTATCCGAAGGAATCCGATGAGATGTTTTTTCAAGTAACTGCTGGTTCTACTCTAGTAGACAAGGTGAAAGAAGCACAACTTCACGATGAGGAATGCGAGAAGATTTGGGAAAGAATAACCGATGGCAAAGAGTTCAAGTTTAAGATCGATAACGAAGGACTGTTATGGTTTGAAGGGAGAATCTGGGTACTGCCAGTACCAGAGGTCAAAGAGGAGATTCTGAGCGAAGCTCATAGTTCTAGATATTTTATTCACCCTGGGAGTACGAAGATGTACCAGGATCTCAGGCAGCATTTTTGGTAGCCGAATATGAAGAGGGACGTTACTAAATGCGTTGTGAAATGTCTAAAGTGCCAGAAAGTTAAAGCAGAACACCAGAGACCAAGTGGGTTGCTACAACCGTTAGAAATTCCAGAGTGGAAGTGGGAGCACATCACGATGGATTTCGTGGTAGGTCTTCCATCGACTCAGAAGGAATTTGATGCGATATGGGTTATAGTGGATCGACTGACGAAGTCAGCCCACTTTCTGTCGATTAGGGTTAAGTATAACTTGGATCAACTAGCGAAGCTGTATGTGAAGGAAATTATTTCTCGACATGGTGTTCCGGTATGGATTGTGTCTGATAGAGATTCACGTTTTACGTCAAATTTTTGGAAACGTTTGCAAGAGTGTCTAGGAACGCAATTACGAATGAGTACAGCATACCATCCTCAGATTGATGGCCAGAGCAAGAGAACTATTCAGACGCTTGAGGATATGCTGAGAGCTTGTGTGATAGACTTCAAAGGAAGCTGGGAGGATCATCTACCATTGGTGGAGTTCACCTACAACAATAGTCATCATGCGAGTATCGGCATGTCGCCTTACGAAGTGTTATACGGCAGAAAATGCAGAACTCCCTTGTGCTGGGATGAAGTCGGTGAACGTCAACTATTGGGACCGGAACTGGTACAACAAATCGCTGAAATTGTGAAGCTGATCAGAACAAAATTAGTTGTAGCTCAAGACAGACAGAAGAAGTATGTCGATCTTCATCCACAAAATCAAGAATTTTTACCAGGAAGTTTCGTGTTCCTGAAAGTATCTCCCTGGAAGGGGAAGATTCGATTTGGTAAGAAGAGAAAGCTGAGTCCCCGATTTATTGGACCTTTTGAGGTACTACAAAAGGTGGGCGAGGTAGCTTACGAGATTGCATTACCTCCGGAGCTCGAGAATATATATAATATCTTTCATATTTCTGTGTTAAGACCTTACAATCACGATTATAAACATGTGATAGAGTATGAACCTTTGCAATTTGATAAGGACTTAACATATGAAGAAGTGCATATTCAAATAGTTGATAGAAAGGAACAAGTACTTAAGAATAAAGTGATACCTTCTGTTAAGGTAATCTGGAGGAACCACAGTGCTGAAGAAGCCACGTGGGAACTCGAAGATGTTATGATGAAATCTTACCCACAGTTATTTGCTTAAAATTTTGTGTGTAACCCCTTATGTACCGATTCTGGGGACAGAATCCTTTTAATGGGGAAAGAATGTAATAAACAGATTTTTTTTTATGTGTGATTCTGGGGACAGAATCCTTTTAAGGAGGGAAGATTGTAACGATTGAAATTTTATATGATAATTTTTAATATTTATTGAGTTAAATAAATATTTTATGTGATTTATTTATTTAGTTAAATAAATAAATTATGTGATTTGTGAAAGTGATTTAATTAAGTGTTATATATTATTAAATGGATGTTTAATAATTAATTTAATTGATGTATATTAATTTTATGGTATAGTTCTAATTTAATTGAGATAATTAAATTAGATGAGTTATGTGATGAAGTGTTACATGTATTGCATGAATTGTAATTAGCAAGTAATTATAATTATGTGATTAGTTGATGTTAGATTTTAATTGATTAAATTAGAATGTTAGAGATTTAATTAGTTAAAGTGTAACATTAAAGTATGTGAATTATTAAAATAAAGAAAAGAGTTTTTAAATTGTTTTAAAAGGTTTTGCCAAACAGGGCCCTTGCACTAGCTTTAAACCCATTTTACCCAAACAAGGCTTTAGTTAATAAAACTAATGTCTAAATTTACCTATTGCCAAACAAAGCCTTATGGCTTTTGATTTTTAAAAGTTTTGTAACTGCTATATATTAAGTAGATGTATAATTATTTAGTAGTTATATATTATATAATTATGTTTTATATTATATACATATATCAGTTATGTATATGTTATATTACGTTAGTTATAGAGATAGTCAGTGTTAGAAAAAGAGAGAAAAGAAAACAGAGAAAAGATAAAGAGAAAAGGAAGAAAAGAGAAGAAGAAGAGGACTTTTGAGAAATTCAGAGAAAAGCTTTACACCATCATCTTCATCTTTTCTCCTAGCTTTAATCAAGAGGTATTAATCTTAAATTTAAATTATGTTTCTTTATGTTCTTCACCAATACTTAGTTCTCTGTAAAAGTTTAATTCTTCATGAACATGGTGATGTTGATGGATGAAAGTGATATGGTGTATATAAGTTGTTTATAATTGATTAGTGTGATAAATTGGATTGTTTAATTCATGCTTATATATTAAACATAAGGAGTTCATGTTCTTCAAAGAATTACAGTGAAAGTATTTTGAAATTTTATATATATATGGTTTTTTAAAAAAAAATTAAAGGAGTTCATGTTTGATTGTTCATCTTTGTTTAAATTAATTGTGGATGATGATAACATGTTTAAGAATTGATTTACTATGATTGAAATTTAGTGAATTGATTTAAAAACAAAAATGCAGTGTTCAATTTCATAAAGAACACTTAACAATAGTTTTTCTTCAAAAAAAATTATGAAATTGGTTGTTTGATGATGTGTTATAATGTTTATGTATATTAGAATCATGCTAGAAGCTGTAAGTTTGTGTTTTCTATTAATTAATATAAATTGCATGAAATGGAATTATAATTTGGTGTGGAGAAATAAGCCAAATTGACTTTTTTTCTGCACAGTTCGCGAACTTGTCTGCGTTCTCTAGAAGAGGCCCACCCAGCGGGCCTATCAAAAGGAAACCCCCCGTCCAGAGGGGGGGGGGGGGGGTGGCATGGGAAAAGAAAATTATTTTCTTTTGTATTTTGTAAAGTTAATTTTATGTAATAACTTTTATAGCATGATTAAACCTATATTAAAATGCTAAATGAATATTAATAAAATATAATTTGTGATTATAATTTTGAATAATTATAATTAGAGTAAATGTTTAATTTAAATTATAATTTTGTTAAATTATAATGATTATAGTTGATTAATTTTAATCAAGAGAATGATAATTTTAAATTATAAATTATGTAATTATAATAAATTCATGATTAATTATAGATTATAATCTTGTGTATTATAATTCAATATTTGCATGATTAATTATAAATTATAATTTGTGTAATTATAATTTAGTAAATGCATGATGTAGTTAATTAATTATAAATTATAATTTGTTTATAATTTAATAAGATGTAATTATAATTTAATTAAATGTTTAAATTAAATACATAATTATTATTTGAGTTAATTATGTGAGCATGCCTATGTGATGTAATTAAATTATGTGATTATTAATTATTAATTTAATAATTAAATAAGAATGAGTTAACCTAGAAATGTTAACCAATTATGTGAGTTAGTTACGTGTTAACTAATTTAGATTGTTGTGATTAAACATATATGTGTAGGAAGTGTTAAAGAACGTGAATTATATTAGTAGCTTGCGCTTGAGGCAAGTCTTCTAAACCCTAAACTCGTTTATTTGTTTTAATTCAATTATTCATTGTTTGAGATTTGTTCTTTTATTGGACAAGTAATTATTGAAAGTTCATTATATAATTAATGTAACCTTGGCTTATTGTTCAAGCAAGGTTTGAATATTCTTTTGAGATGCTTTAAATTTATTTCTAAAGCATATGATAGTTCGTAGTTCTTTCACTTACGAATTATTCCAAGTTATTGAAAGTCGATTCAACTAATCCTTAGTTGATGAACGTGAATTCTAAATTACCCTTGTAAGCTTATCCAAACCAAACTTTCTTTGGTGCGGACTTGAATTCAAATTACTGAGTTGAACAACCCTATTATTAGGGGAGGTTACTACGCGTAAGCGTTAAGATGTTTGTGCACAATACATGGTACGAAGGGCTGATCCCCCTAAGTACGAGTTAAGGTCCATAGTCTTATTGACTGTTAAAGGTTTAAATGAAAATGTTTATAACTTAGGACAAAAGTTCAAAGGTCTTATGACCCTTAGATAAATTCTATATTCGAATTTTAATGTTGATAGAGAATTATTATTCAATTCTTTATTGTTGAAGTAAGCTAAGTTATTCATATTCTTTTTAAAGATATCCTTTCATGTATTTATTATTGTTAAACTCCAGTGAGCTGTTGTTTGCTCACTCTTGCATTATATAACAATTGCAGCTAAGGTTGATAATGTTGACGTGTCTATGAGTAAGGGCAAGGGAAAGCAAAATAAGTGAAGACTTATTTTTATTATTTGAAATGATTGTAATACACGTTAATGTTATGTTTTTATTTCCGCACATTATTATTATGTCAAGGTTAGAGTAACCCTGGGATTGATTTTTAAGAAGGTTGTAACCCTTGTTTTAAGGGAGATTTTATTATTTTTGAATAAAGGTTGTATTTTATTTTGAAGTTATATTGGGTAGATGTATGTTATATTAGAAAGTGAACACCAAATCATGTGGAAACGAAGTACCTGGATTTGGGGGTGTCACAATATCCTGGGTGAAGGTACCCGGATTTGGGGGCGTCACAGATCATCAGTAGTTGGGTCGTCAACTGGATCTGCCACGAGCTGTGGGGGAAAAATGTTGGGTGTGGCTGTGGGACTGGGAATTGGACTCCTTCACTTGTGGTGTTGAGTCGGGCAAAGGTGGCAACGAGAGAAACGTTAAATTCATTATGCATGGCAAATTAAATATGTGGTCTTGCCTAGCAGCTAATCCTTGGAAACGCTCATCAACATATCGCTGCATAGCTTGGAATTGGCCAGTAAAAGAATACTGTGGGCGGGATCCTTGTTTATGTTCTTGCTCTTCGTCTTCATTAAAATTAACATCTTGCTCATCCTCCTCGTCACCACCCTCCTCCTCCGGAAAGATATATCCAAGGCCGCGTGGGTGGGACACCCCCCTTTCCATTTTGAATATCTCTGAATCAGATTGGGGTCGAGGCACAGTAGAGGTTACTGGATGGGCTCCGTGAAACTCCATTGTACCCCTGCCCGAGCACATAGTGCGCAAATTAAGGAGGGATGAGGCAAACCACCCTGGACCGATCCACGAAGGTTGCAGCAGATGTTGTGATGGATGAGGCGACCGATGTCAATGGATCGATCTTTGGATATGGTGTAGAGCAACACCGCCCTTTCTTTCGTGACATCACTGACGTGTGTGTTGGGCAGCAGTTTGGCACACAAGAATGCATGCCATATTTTTCCATATAAACTCAGGTGGCTGCTTAGAAAATGCAACCCATTTAACGACCATGTCGTGTCTTGCTTGCACAATTCTTTCAAAATCTGATCATAGTCGGCGCCGCTTTTCTTGAGGACTGAATATTGGCAAGTTATTTATGGAAGATGGTAGTAGTTGTTGATCTCCTGCACTATAAACGGGACCATTTTTCCTTTGACGTAGGCGAAGAACGGGGATTTGTCGGGCCCATTTGCGTAGAATTCTTTGACCACCGCCACCACGGCGTCATCTGGATGTGCCACGAGCGTCTCCCATCCCCTTTCGTGAATCTGATTAAATATTTGGCCATTAAATTTGTCAGGAGCCAACCCACGCTCTGGCACCAAGGATTTGTTGACGAGGTACTCAAATCGATCCGCCGCCTCGACATTTAAAAATTTGCGTTTGTCGAATTACCTCGGGGCGGTGGATGAGCCTTCCCCACGTTGTCTTTTCTATTTTTTGGATGTCATTCTGTCGCCGGTGTGCCTCGAACTTTCAATTGGATGATGAATTTGTTGTTGAGACCTTTTTACAAACACTTGGTGTGCAAGTAGTTAAGTTTGGAATGTCTTACCCCCAAACTCGAATTGTTGTGCCTAATTGATGAAATTGATAGAACTAGTGTAGTAACCTGAGAATTAGCAACCGAGGATTCCAAAAATTAATGTTACCTCAGAATACTTGTGATAAAGTAGGAGTGAATGGATTGTATAAGTGACTAATCCCTAGTTGCCGTGGACTGGGGTTGAAGAATGAAGCCTCAAAGATGAATGAAGACGTCTGCCCTAGTTAGGGGTACTAAAATTCCATTTGAGGTTTGATTTATGCTTGGTAGTGAGTCAATTCGTTTGTCCTCTTTGGTTTTGGATAGAAGCAAGTGGTGTTGTAGAGGTGTAGTGGGATTTGGCTTGTGAACTGCTGCAGTTGGGGTTAAAAAAAAATTAATTTTTGCTATGCGCACCGAGGCAGAAATATTTGTTCTTGAACTCGCACTGGGGCGTAAATGGACAGAGAAGTCTGAGCCGGGGCAAAAAATATTGCTCTGAAAACCGCACCGTGGCGTATCTGCCCAGAGTACTTGGCACCGGGGGGCAGAAATCTTTCGTGTAACTTCACTGGGGCGCATATGGGGTTTCTGCAGCCTTTGGTTTTTATTAGCCTTCCTGACTTCCCCTACAAGCAAAACATAATCTAATTAGTATTGATCTTAACTTAATTTAATAAACACCATTCCTAAGTTAATAATTTGTCCTAGTTTACTGTAACGACCATGAATTTTTAAACTCCTTATTTATTAAATATGTGATTTAATTTTAACGAGTTAGTTTTGTGAGTTTATTTAAACCTTATGTGGTTATGTGAATTTGTGAAATGATTAAAGGAAGTCACTAATGAGTTATTTAAATTAGTGGACTAACCTTAAGGATTTAATATCAGAGAATGTATGAGATTATTAATAATTAAATATTCAATTTATTTGAATATAGTGGCAAGATTTGAACCTATTGATTAATTTCAATTATGAGTAATTAATTGATAACGTGTTAATTAGTAATTATTATGAATAAATAATAAGTAATGAGTAATAGATTAATAAATATAATAATATTATATTTAATTGATTTATTATTTCATACAAGTATGCAATATTAAACATTTACTATATGGTAACTATCTATAATGCAATAATTAATGTGGTGTATATTGCATGTATGGACTATATATTAAGATAAGGTAAATGGAAGGTATGTGACATTATGTGGACATTTAGGTATACCCTATTGTCATATAATAAGATCAATTATTAATTAATAATGATTTTATTAAGTTATTATAATTATATTGTAATGATTATAATAATGAGTAATAATAATACCCAATTGCTTTACATTTGGCATTAAGGAAAATGTACATGAATTATATGATTGGTATATATATACCTACTCGATACATTATTTTATTGAGATAACATTGTAACACCTATTTAAATGTGTATGAATAAATACTTAAAACCTATGTATATACTATGTGTAGTTAATATAAACCAAGTATTAGACATATATGATGTATACTTACAAGTTGCTGAGTTCTTATTACATTATCCAAATATGAGAGTTCCTCTTCATTCTCCCTCACGTGAACTCTAGAAGCTAGCTACTCTCCATCTAGTTCTCTCAAACTCAGCAAAATATAGGTAATCATGCAAGAGGGAGTGGTTTTCATGATGAGTTTACCAACTCTCAACAACTCTCCCCTTAACCATTATACAATCTTGTTTTCCCTTGGTTTGAATTGGGAGTTATGAGCTTTGTCTGGATATCCATTTTGCTATAAATGAAACTTCTCTTCTTCTCATTTATTTTGCTGGGAGTTTCAATTGAGTTAAGAGGGAACATTATAGCTGCATTGAAAGCATCATATAAACAGCAAGTTCAGTCCATATTACAGAGGTATATCATGTTCTTCATTTTCTATAAATTTTCTAAAATTCTTGATTCTTAAATGAAGATGGATTGATTGTTAAGTTAATTTGGAATATGTTGCTAAGTGCCTTATAAGGTTATAATCATGTTAGTTATATAATATGGCTGGAATGGAACTGAATTCGTAATTCTTTTCTGAGTTGGGATAAGTTTCTGCCGAAAACAGCCTGCTCAAGCACTGGCCGGACACCGGCGCAGCTACGCCGGGTTTATACCTGGTTCCTGCGCAGCTGCGCAGGTCCCTGTTGCCATTTTTTGTTTCCTGCTTTCTGTTAAGGCCTGCTATATAATAACTTGTTACTATGGTTTAAGGCAAGCATGAAAATTAGTATCACTTCTATAATCATGTTTCTTGATACTACATGTATAATGTTAACCATGCTAGTATGTATTCCATGAAAGGAAAACTTGTGATTTGTAATGAAACTTATAGTTTCGATTGTGAACTTAGACACATACGTAGCATGTGCATATTCTGATTTTCTAAACACAATAGTATGGTTTATATTAACCTAAAATGATTGTTTAAAGTGTTAGTCATACACTAGCATACTTGGTTTAATGATTTATGAGGTTTTCAAAATGAGAAACTTAAGAACTTTCAAAGTGAACTTGGCTAAGGTTAATGTCTTTTAGATTCTGGCTATTTGAGAGCATATATATGGTGTATATATGAGTCCTAAGACATATGAGTTATGAGCACAAGGCACTTAACATGTATTATGATACCTTATTGGCTTAGTGTGATTTTTTAAACGAAAAACTTAGAACGTGAAAGATTATATCATCGATCACCATGTGGATTACGTATTGATCATACAAGCATGTACATTAGAGTTCGTTATGCCTATAAGCATATTAACGTGGACCTCGTTGAGTTAACGTATAGATTTCACATATGCACGTATTCATAGAAAATGAATTTCTAAGGCATGAAATAGGTGGATTAAAGTATACATGTATAGTATACACATGAGCATGCATGTTATGTTTAACCTTGTTATGTGATAACATGAAGCATGAACTTGTATTATGTAAAGTATACAAATTACCGACATGAGAGCATATGACTTTAAACTAGGATTAGGTTGAGCATGCTAGGTTTTCAAAAATTATAATCATAAAACATGTATGTTGATTAAATATAAGTAACTTGAAGTATTATGTGTTCAAGTCTATATTGATGCATAGAAACTAGATAATCTAAAGTAATTAAATCTATGACATGATTAGATTGACTTACATGAATTACGTGATAGACTTATACGATAAATGGATTATTATAAGTATAGACTTATATTAGTTTATGATGCTAATTGAAAGGCCGACTTGTTAATATTAGGTCGTTTCAACGCAAGTAGATTAAAGCTAGAATTTAATCGTAGCTGAGCAAACAGGCAAGTAATCTAAATTCTTGCACTACCTTATTCAATGAATCGTGTAAGCAAGTCTCCGAACTTCACTATTTGGTTGTGCAAGTTCTTTAATTCTTATTTGTACAAGTTCCTATCCTTCTTATATTGTATTGAGCAGGTTATTATCGTATTGACAGTTAATTATTTAAAGCTTGAACTTTATTTCCAAGCATGCTAATAGGTGGTTTAACTACTTTACAATTATTCCACATCGATATTATTGTTATTCGCACTTGGTGCACTTGATTTCGTACAGTCTTGGACTTGTACATTATTTAAAGTTCTATAATTCTTGAACTGTGTCAGATAGAGTCTGAACCCTTGTTCGGTCAGACAATTGTATAAATTTTTTATAAAAGCTATCCTAACCAATTGATGGTAAGGATTCTTAGACTGAAAGAACACCCCTTGTATATATAGGGGAGTACCCCGGGTATCTAGTATAAAGATACAAACAGCAGAGTTGAATGTTATGCATATACATGGCGTACGCGAGGCTGATCCCCTCAAGTACTTATTCTGTAGCCAGTAACCAAAGGGTCAATCAGCTATTGATTCTGTTGGAGTTTTATAGTTCAAAAGTCTACTTGACTATCAGTTATTCTAAAAGTAATCATTATTCTTGTTTTCGATATTCATATTATTGAATTCATCATGATATATCCTTTATTGTTGTACTTAAACTTGCTGAGCAAACTTGTTGCTCATTCTTGCTATATCATGACTTATATTGCAGTTAAGCCCGAGACTTCAGGGAAGGACAAGGGTAAAGGGAAGATGTAGGATTAGTTTGCAAGGAGCAGACTTTATTTTTATGTTTAATTAATTATTGTTATGAAATATGAACCCTAATGACTATTCTAGGGTATGTTTGTATGTTTGTATTTAAGGTTATCGAATCTTGGGACTAGTAACACCTTTTGAATGAATGACGTACGTTTATTATATTCCGCATTTTAGTTATCGTATGTTATTTAGAGGTGGATGTTTAGTATTATTTTGTGACGACCGGACCGGGGTCAGAGGACCCAGATTCGGGGGTGTCACATCTACTCTACTCTACTTACATCAAATTAAATAATAAGAAATTAAAAACAAACAAAACTTGAAATAAAGTAAGGATTGGGTTGCCTCCCATCAAGCGCTTAATTTATAGTCTTCAGCCGGATTACTCCCTGTTGTTATTCTGGGTCGGCCAGATCGACCGCGGTTGCCTGGCGATCGATGTCTCCACCCCAATAGTGCTTGAGGCGTTGGTCGTTCACCTTACATAGTTTTGTCGGATCCTATCCATAGAGCTGAACGACGCCATGTGGAAATATAGTCTTTATTGTAAAAGGACCTGACCATCTGGATTTCAGCTTTTCGGGAAATAATTTCAACCGAGAGTTGAATAGCAGTACTGATTATCCCGGTATGAACTGTCTATCCAGTATCTTTTAGTCGTGCCACTTCTTAACCTTTTCTTTGTACAACTTCGAATCGTCCCAATAAGCTTTGTGCTCGAGTTCTACTGGAAGGTGACACGCCTTTTTGTAAACTAGTTGATAGGGAGACATGCCTATCAGAGTCTTGTAGGCGGTCCGATATGCCCACAAAGAGTCATCTAGCTTTAATGACCAATCCTTCCGATTCGGATTAACAACTTTTTCCAATATTCGCTTGACCTCCTGGTTAGACACCTCTCCTTGTCCACTCGTTTGAGGGTGATAGGCTGTGGCGATTCGGTGTTTTACCCCATATTTCATCAAGAGAGCAGTGAAATATTTATTGCAGAAATGGCTCACTTCATCACTAATTATTGCTCTTGGGGTGCCGAAACGGGTGAAAATATTCTTTTGCAGGAACCTTAAAACCACCTTCGCATCGTTTGTTGGCAATGTCACTGCTTCAACCCATTTTGATACGTAATCCACACCTAACAGGATGTACAAATTACTGAATGAAGACGAAAATGGCCCTATGAAGTCGATTCCCCACACATCAAAATTTTTGACTTCCAAGATCATATTTAGCGGCATCTCATTTTGCTTTGAAATATTCCCCACTCTTTGACATCTGTAGCAGTTTTTCACTCATTGATGTGCGTATTTGAACAAAGTGGGCCAGAAGAAACCTGCCTGAAGGACTTTTGCGGCTGTTCACTCACTCCCGTAATGTCCCCCATATACTGATGCATGACATGCCTGTAGGATGCTTTCAACTTCACTTTTCGAAATATATCGCCGGATCATTTTATCAGCACACTGGCGGAACAAGTATGGTTCGTCCCACATGTACCACTTTACATTATATAGAAATTTTCTCTTTTGGTGGCGGGTCAAGTATGGTGGGAGGATGTTGCTGACCAGATAATTAGCGAAATCCGCGTACAATGAAAACTCGTCGTGTATAAAAAATATCTGCTCATCAGGAAAAGACTCATTGATTACTACCTTATCTGTCTCGTCCTGCTTTGGATTCTCTAATCGTGAAAGATGGTCGGCGACCTGGTTTTCTGTCCCCTTTCTATCCTTAATTTCTAAGTCAAATTCATGGAGTAGCAAAACCCAACGGATAAGCCTCGGCTTTGCGTCCTTCTTCTCAACTAGATATCGAATGGCTGACTGATCTATATAGACTATGACGCCCCCAAATTCGGACTGTCACGGCTCTCAAATTCGGTTAGTCACGTGCTAATTCTAATAACAACTAAAATCTCAAATAATAGAATAACAGAATAATTTACATTGATATAACATAAATATTCTCGTCCCAAGTCTCGAAACTATTACTAATACACTTCATAACATAATCTAAACATAACTTAATATATAACATTAATTAAGTCTTAATACATCATAAAAGAGCACAGCTACTTCATAGCCTTGCCTTTATTCTTATCCTGTCCTGGGGTTTCACCTTGTCCTGCCCTAACTGAAATGTTTATGGGAAGCAAGAGTGAGCAACAAATTTGCCCAGCAAGTAATATGCCAATAAATATGAACAGGTGTATATATGGTTCTTAATCTCAAGGGTAAAACGGTAATTAATAGCTCAAGAATTAAAATAGAATATTATGAACAAAATAAATATCAATGACTTTCAAATCTATTCTGTGAAGTTGAAATAAGAACCACTATGGGTCGAGAAGTTATTAAAGGATTCAAAGGTTTCAATAATTTCAAGTGAATGGATAAATATCACTGAGTGTTACTGTGGACTAAGAATTAATAGAAGAATACAATGAATTCAAAGTTTCAAGTTAATAAATACTGGATACTGAGTGGTCGCTAAAAACCACGAACTTCTACTAGAATCACCAAAAATATTTCTGGTAACCCAAACAAGTACAATTAGGGGATCAGCCTACTGTACCTGATGTTATGCATAACCTATCCTACTACATTCGGCACCCCAACTATATAGTTCCCCTTTCTATGAGGGTTGTTCATCTCAGTCAATTTATAAGAGTCTGCACCAAGGCAATTGGTGTGGATCACTTTCCAATATTGGTCTAGCCGAATCAAATGGCGTAGACAATTTCAATAATGTATATAAGAACAATTTATGATTTCAATACTCGCAACATAATTCAAAGAATATAATCGTTATTTAAATCAAGCTATGAAATATAAATTTATAAGACAAGAATTATTCTAGCGCTTATTTACTCGTACGATCAATAATAGTACAAGCTCAAATATGTGTTCAATAAAGAGTATGAATCGAATATTTGCTTAATAAAAAGAGTAGTCCGAAAACTTGCATTCAATATATAAATCGAATGAAGTTAGGAAACTTGCTCGATAAAAGTAAGGTAAGAACTTGCATCAAAGAGATAAGGTTTAGATACTTGCACAATAAAATCCAAAGTTGTTTAAGTTAGGAGACTTGCTTACAAGATTCATTTAATAAAGTAATGCAAAGGTGTAGGATACTTGCCTTAAGCGTAAATTACCAAAGTAAAGCTTATCAACAATTCAAATTCCTATCGTAATATAGTTACGTATACGTGATATCCATTAGTCATATAGTTTTAACATCATACTTTATCTTATATATACAATCAACACATAAATTAGGTTTTAACCTTGCTACATAGTTTATATCACATATAGCATTGTATTAACTCATAACGCTTAACCGATTAGGTAATTATTATCTATGGAATTCCCTATCTCAAGTTAAACATCTTCATAGTATGTCATTACGTACTTACACACGTGGTACGAAATCAAATTTTAAAACATCAGGAAATCAAGTATCATAGTTATATCATGTATGGCATTATAGTAAATCATAACACTAAATCACATCATCTTCACTAACTTTAGAATCCCTTTTTATAAGTTAAATGTCATCATATTACTTCATCATCTCATATAAACATATATCAGTATCAATTATAACCTTCTTAACAGATTTGAGCATCATAATAAGTGAATTGCCAAAAATCAGAATAAGCAAAACTGTCCAGATTGCATTCCAACCTAGCGCAGCTGCGCCCTGGTTAAGCCTAGGGATGGCACAGCTGCGCTGTACCCTGGCCAGACCAGAGTTAGGCTTCTACCTGCTGCTTCTGTCCAAATCATCAACATATATTTCCACATAGCATATAAACATGTTAAAGGGTCTTTTCATGCTTTTAAAGTCCATCTAAGTTCCACCTTTCATGTAATGGTTCAAGATTAATCTCTTTGATGACTTAAGGCAATTCAAGGATATGAAATCATATAGGCTATCATGCTTGTCATTCATACAAATAAAGTGGCCACATAATCTGTCAATAACCATGCTCACATGTTTCTACATAATCTACGCATAACTAGTATCGTTATTTATCTGAAAACATGCTTAAACTCATGCGTGGTTAACTTGCATTGTATCTAACAAGTGTGTGCACGTAAAGGTCATCTAAGTGATGTTAAGAGTACTAGCATACGCGTTCAAAAATATCAGAACACTATTATACTATAATCATGCAACTTAGTTTGCAAAAGGTTCAAACTTAATCGTTACGACTTAACCCATGTATGCTAGTGTAAACCTAACATCTTTAGACTTACATTTCATGCCTATCTAGACCATACGATCATGCTCAAAATTCAGATTATATACCTTATACGTATATGTCAAAGTTCATTTCGAAAACTATAACTTTCTTTAGTAAATGTTTCCTAACAAGGTCAAACACGTTCATGCTACATTTGGAAACATATGTGCACATGTTAACATGTTCTTCATGCATCTCTAAACCATACCAACATGCTTAAAAGTCAGAATGTGAACCTTATATGCATATATCAAGTTTGTTTTAAAAACTCTAACTTTCATTTAGTAATTATAGACTAACATAGTGCTATGTCAATGTACTCATAATATACCAAAGGGACTTTAAGTTCACAGTCAGGTCTGCTTTCATGTATATCTAAGCCAAACTTGCATGCTAGAACATTACAGCACAACAAAAATTAGATTCTAGTTTTGGGTACTGGTGCAGCTGCGCTGCACCCAAGAACAAATTGGGAGCAACTGCGCCACTTCCCGGCCAGAACCAAAAATGCTTTCTGCTTCGGCAGTTACAAACCCAACACAAAATTTACTGACGGAACATGCTAATTTATAAACACATTACTTTCTTAACATTCTTACAAGCTTAGATACCAACAAATAATCACTTCCCAATTTAATCAACATGTAATTCATGCTAAATTCAAGAATGTAGTTAATTTCCAAAATGAAGAACATGGGGAGATATACCTCTGTTAGTGAGCTTGATAAGAGCTTGCTGCTAAATTATTTTTCCTCAATCCTCGGACTCTCACCACAATGATATACTCCCTCTCATTTCTCAGTCAAAAACTCAGCAAATGAAAAATCGAAGGAGGGGGCTTCATTTATATAGAATGATTTGTACTGATAATAGCTTTGTCCACCAATTTCAACCAACGAAAAGAGCAAGAACTCATTGGTTAAGGGAGGGTGGTTGAGTAGTTTGTGAATCCCATTATTAGGTCCACTCTCCTTGTGATGATATGCTATGAAGCTGAGTTTTTAATTGTGCAAGTAATAGGCTTAGGCTTAAGTTTTTCACGTGAAGAAGAAATGACAATGAATATGGGACAAGGCTTATAAGAGCTCAGCAACTTGCAAGTAGGAAGTGAACTAATATCATATACTATAGACTTATTTACATATATATATAACATACTTAAGTTATACATCCAATTAGAATCACAATGTGGTTCCAAATAAAGAAACAATGTTACAATGTAGTAAGTTTGGGGTACATGTATATCTCTTAATATATAATCCATGTACATTTATAATACTGAACATAATCCAATTGGGTATTACCATGAACCATATTATTTCAATTGTCTATAATCATGGAAATCAATAGTAAAATAGATAACCATTTATTATTTCCTCTCATATATTTAAATATACACTTAGTTCAATTTAATAATCCATAAAGTACACCTCTAATGTATCCATACATATATGTTGTCACATAATATCATTACAACTCTATTATTTCTAATTATATTAATCTATTGAAATAATCATTAAGTAACAATTGTTTATTTAATTTATTAATAATATTATATGAAGTACATCTTTAATGTCCTCACACATACATGTTGTCACATAGATATTATTATGTAACTTCCACAATTCCTTAAATCTTAATATATAGTTCTCATATATTATATAGTCTTATTTAAGTGTTACCCTACACTTTATATAATGTTGTTTGACTTAGTATTGCACAAGGTACACATAACATGCATTCTCATGGGTCTATTTATGCATTTCATATGACTTACTTCCTTTTACTATATAGTTCCTATATTACATAGTCATATTTCAATGTCACACTATACTTTATATTATATAGATGTAACTACTATATATTATATGTTTAATCATCATACATCCTTGCACATTGCAATTAATAGAACAAGCATTGATCCATTATACAAATTAATTATTTATTCATTAATCTACTATCATTCATTAAATATTAATTATTTATTTACTCAATAATAACCTATTACTCACAATAACAAATAATAACATTATTATACGATTAACTATCACATGTATTGCACACAACAAATACTTATATAAATATAACTCTTATTATATTCATCAAATATTTACTCATAAATGTTTTGTTACTCACAATAACATATTATTAATAATTACTCATTAATAGGCTATTACTAATATCAATAAGTAATTAACAATGTAATATTAATTAATCCTTCACTTATTAATTTCCCTCTTGAATTAATTAAATCATCACCATTTTCATTCTCATGCCACACAAGGCATTTTACGAGTTCGTCGTCATTCTCCACATTTCCTCGATTATTATAAATTCAATTTAATATAATCGAATTACTTCTCTCATAACACATAAACATTTATATTTAAATAAATATTCATTTTTTTATTAATATCAAAATTTATATTTATTCACAAAATTCACGTTTCTTACATCCTCCCCCCGTTATAAAAATTCCGTCCTCAGAATTGGTACAAGGTTACACAAATAGTTGGGGATAGATCCTCATCATCCCATCTTCAAATTTCCACGTGGCCTCCTTTGCATCGTGGTTTCTCCAAAGCACTATCACAGAAGATAAAATTTTATTTTTTAATATCTGTTCTTTCCTATCTAGTATTTGGACAGGAATTTTTCATATGTCAGATTCTTCTCTACTCGAATGGCTCATAGGGTATCACACGCTTATAATTAGGCTTATATGATCGTAAAACAGAAATATGAAACACACTGTGGATATGTTCCAGTTCAAGAGGTAAGGCTACCTCGTACACCACTTTGCATACTCTCTACAATACTTCAAAAGGTTTCACGAACCTCAGACTCAATTCTTCATTCTTACCTAATCTTATCTTCACTTACAAGGAAACACTTAAGAAATACAAAACTACTGACTTTAAAATCTTAATTATGACGATGTCAACCTGCATATTTCTTATGTTGATCTTGAGCTGCTATTAATCTGGCTCTTTTTGTCTTCACAACGTCTGCCATTCGTCGTACTGAATCCGGTTCCGATTAAGTCATCATTCTCTAACCTCATCCCAATGTAGCGGTGTTCTGCATTTACTTCCATGGAGAGCTTCGTACGATGGCATGCCGATATTCGTATGATAATTATTACTATAAGCGAATTCTACTAAGGGTAAGTGATCTTCCAAGTTACCTTTGAAATCCATTACGCAAGCTCTTCCAAAACTTTGAAGTGGAGTGTGGGTTTCGATAGGAAATAATTAACACCGATATTTCGTGTCGTAAGACGATTTCCTTAACGTATAATTTCACTAACTAATTTAAATTGAATCGAATATTTATTGGTAAGGAGTGCGTCATCTTTTTCAATCGGTCGACGTATTCTACAACTTCTCTTCTCATATTGACCACCAAAAGTGTCTTCGAAGATCCCGGAACATTTTCGTGCTTCCTGGGTGAGCAAAATTTATGCTAAATTACACGCCTTATGAAAATTCATATCTCGTAATTTAGTTACGGTTGACTTTCACACTCTATCCAACAGCGTTGGAGAAACATCTATTACAAAACTTCCCTTTGGACTTTCTACGTCCCTTCACTTCTATTTCCAATCTCTCCGTCTTCCTGATTAACTCCTCTTGGCTATCAACTTGAATAATTTCTCCATTTCCTTTTCCTACTTAGCGTGTCGGCTACTACATTTGCATTTTCCAGGTGATAGAAAATTTTGCAGTGGTAGTCTTTGGTTAGTTCCAACCACTTCCTTTGTCACATGTTTAACTCCTTCTGTTGTGAAGATATATTTCAGACTTTTGTGGTCCGTGTATATCTCACATTTCTCTCCGTACAAATAATGTCTCCAAATATTTAACGCAAAAACTACTGCCGCTAACTCTAAGTTATGAGTAGGGTATCGTCTTTCGTAGTCCTTTAATCGTCGTGATGCATATGCAATGACCTTGCCATATTGCATGAGCATACAGCCAAGTCCCTTGTGCGATGTATCACTATACACTATAAAACCTCCCGTATTATCTGGTAAGGATAATACAGGTGCCTCGCTCAATCTCTTTTCTTCAACTCCTTGAAACTTTCTTTATACTTCTTCGCCCAATTAAACTTCACCGTCTTCCTCGCTAAATTGGACTACGGGGTCGCTATCTCAGAGAAATTTGGGGATAAATCTTTGATAGTACCCAACTAACCCTAAGAAACTTCATACTTCCGTCAGCGTCTTCGACTGCTCCCAATTACTTATCGCCTTCACCTTTGCCGGATCTGACGTGTCCTAAAACTAACCTTCTCCATCCAAAATTTGTACTTCGAAATTTCACGTACATCTTCACCTTTCTCAACGCTTCTAATACCCTCTTCAGATGTTTAGCGTGCTCTTCCTAGATCTTGTCGTCCATTCATGGTAATAGATACCTATCCTTAATTATCACTTTATTCGACTCTCGATAGTCGATACAAAGCCTTCTCGATCCATCCTTCTCCATGACCAACAACACTGGTGCTCCCCACTGGAACACACTCAGCTGAATATATCCTTTATCTAACATTTCTTGCAATTGCATTATTAAATCCTTAATTTCTACCGGCGCCATACTTAATAAGGGGCTTTCAAAATTATTGCAGTTCCCGGTGCTAAATCTATTGCGAATTTATTTTCTCTGTCTGGCGGAAGGCCGGGCAGATCGTCTGGGAATATGTCTTGAATTTCTCTTTCTACTGATACATTCTTTATATCTACTCTCGTTCTCTTAGTGTATACAACAAAGATGAAATAATCTACACCAACTTTTCTTAACAATATCTTAGCCTGCATCATCGTAAGACAACACGATTGCCTAAGCGACAAGCTACCATAAAACACTACCTTAGACCGGTTGGAGTCTGAAGGTTCACACTTTTCTTCTGACAATCAATTATCGTAGCATGGTTATGTAACCAGTCCATTCTTAGTATCCCATCACACTCTCCAAATTTTATCGGAATAAAGTATATGCTTAGTTTATGTCCCCTACTTTATATGCAACAATTATGGTAAATGAATTCTATGGGAATTACTTCCTTATTCGTAACTTCTATGTTCAAAGGATCTCCTAATCGTTCTTGGGGTAACTTAGTCGTCTCACACTTCTTCAGACACAAAGGGACAGGTAGCACTCGAATCAGATAATATATACGCATTTATATTATTGATTAGGACATCAACTGACATTATAACTTGGAACGCTATTGCATCATGTACCATAACATTAATCGTACGTGGCTTTGGTTCACTTGATTGAGCTGGTTCGATTATCATCAGCTTCCCGCTATGGTTTCCCTTGTTGTCGTCTTCTTCCTTCCTTCCTTTCTTTGGGCAGTTCTTAACCTGATGGTCTGTTGACCTACAAGCGAAGCATCCTTCCATCTTCTTCGGGTTTGGGCAAGTCGGGGAAATATGCCCCTCCTGGCCACAGCTATAGCAAATGCCTCATCCCTTGCAGCATTCTCCTTGATGACTCTTTCCACATTTTGGGCAAACCTTGTTCTTTTCCTTGAGTCCTTCCAGTGACTTCTTGTTGGATTGTTGTTGTTGTTGTCTCGTCTTCTTTTATTTTTGTTCCCCCCTCATTTGTTTCCTTCTGACAATTACGTACTTGACGTTCTTCAGGTCTATACGCAAAACACTCTTTAGTTTTCTCCTGCCTAGGACAGTTAGAAGAAATATGACCCTTCTCACCTCACTTATAACACACATATTTTCCTTTTAAACACGCTCCGACGTGGTTCTTTCTACATTCCTTACAGGCTTCTACCCTTTTCTTCTATGGTTGTCCTTCTCCTCTTACATACTTAGCCTCATTCCACTTTCTCTTGAAATTCTTACTACTACCACTACTACTCTCTTCCATTCAACCTTTTTTCGTCTGTCTCTTCCTAAAATCATTGACCCCTTCTTCAAAAGCACTTACTATGAGATTTACCAATTGTTGTAAGGGTTATTGATTCAATTCCCTATCTTCATTCTCCGTCGCTTGGTGAGTCTCTTCTCCTTGGGGTATCAAAATTTCTCTGCATGGAAATAAAATGGTATTATCATTTCTATAATACTTCTTAATACTTCTTAAGACGTATAAGTTTTATTGCTATTCCCTCTTGTCATTATTTAACAAGATCTGGTCACTACGCGCACGTTTAATAAAAACATGCCACATGAAAACATATCGCATCGTATAGTATTCTACTAGTTTCATTACATACCCCTCTCGGGTACCACTAAAGTTGGGGTTAGAAAGATACTCTCCTAAGATTGGGATTTACAGCAACTGTTCCACTTCTATAGCCATCTATTGTATCTCGTGCGACACTTATTCCAATAACTACCTACTACCTTTCCTTTCACTATGTCTGTATCTATTAGCTACTAATCTGAAGGTCTAGAACTTCGCCTTTAACTATTGTATCTTATTCTCTAAAGGTAACTCACACATGCCTCCATCCTGAAAGTAAACTTTCACCGTGGATTTCTGCTTGGATTCTGATTCCATCTCCTCCTAGGTTAGGGTTACTGCCGTAAAAGGCTCGACTACAATATGTATGTCATGTGGTTCCTCCTCCATGGTCCTACTAGGTTTACCTATCTCTGACATCCATAATCACAAAACCAATAAACTTTATTATCATCTCCGAATAAAATATAATTTCATTGTATGGAATGAAAATATATTTCATAACACTACTAGCTCTCTAATAAACTCTACATGAGTTCTATCTCCTTCTATTCTCTAAATCTCTTCTAAGGTTATAGCCTAAGGACTCGCTCCTAAGGTTTATAACCTACGGCTTTGATACCAACCTGTGACGCCCCCAAATTCGGATCGTCACGGCTCTCGAATTTGGTTCGTCACGTTCTAATTCTAATAACAACTAAAATCTAAAACAATGGAATAACAGAATAATTTACATTTATATAACATAAATATTCTCGTCCCAAGTCTCGAAACTATTACTAATACACTTCATAACTTAATCCAAACATAACTTAATATATAACATTAATTAAGTCTTAATACATCATAAGGAAAACATCCTGACATAGAAGAGCACAGCTACTTCAGAGCCTTGCCTTCGCTCTTGTCATGTCCTGGGGTTCCACCTTGTCCTGCCCTAACTGAAATGTTTATGGGAAGCAAGAGTGAGCAACAAATTTGCCCAGCAAGTAATATGCCAATAAATATGAACAGGTGTATATATGATTCTTAGTCTCAAGGGTAAAACGGTAATTAATAGCTCAAGAATTCAAATAGAATGTTGTGAACAAAATAAATATCAATGACTTCCAAATCTATTATGTGAAGTTTAAATAAGAACCACTATGGGTCGAGAAGTTATTAAAGGATTCAAAGGTTTCAACAATTTCAAGTGAATGGATAGATATCACTGAGTGTCACTGTGGACCAAGAATTAATAGAAGAATCCAATGAATTCAAAGTTTCAAGTTAATAAATAATTGATACTGAGTGGTCGCTAAGAACCACAAACTTCTACTAGAATCACCAAAAATATTTCTGGTAACCCAAACAAGTACAATTAAGGGATCAGCCTACTGTACCTGATGTTATGCATAACCTATCCTACTACTGTCGGCACCCCGACTATATAGTTCCCTTTTCTATGAGGGTTGTTCATCTCAGTCAATTTATAGGAGTCCACACCAAGGCAATTGGTGTGGATCGCTTTCCAAAATTGGTTTAGCCGAATCAAATGGCGTAGACAATTTCAACAATGTATATAAGAATAATTTATGGGTTCAATACTCGCAACATAATTCAAAGAATATAATCGTCATTTAAATCAAGCTATGAAATATAAATTTATAAGACAAGAATTATTATAGCCCTTATTTACTCATACGATCAATAATAGTACAAACTCAAATACGTGTTCAATAAAGAGTATGTATCAAATATTTTCTTAATAAAAAGAGTAGTCCGGATACTTGCATTCAATATATAAATCGAATGAAGTTAGAAAACTTGCTCGATAAAAATAAGGTAAGAACTTGCATCAAAGAGATAAGATTTAGATACTTGCACAAAAAAATCCAAAGTTGTGTAAGTTAGCAGACTTGCCTACAAAATTCATTGAATAAAGTAATGCAAAGGTTTAGGATACTTGCCTTAAGCGTAGATTACCAAAGTAAAGCTTATCAACACTTCAAATTCCAATCGTAATATAGTTACGTATATATGATATCCATTAGTCATATAGTTTTAACATCATACTTTATCTTATATATACAATCAACACAAAAGTTAGGTTTTAACCTTGCTACACAGTTTATATCACATATAGCATTGTATTAAATCATAACGCTTAACCGATTAGGTCATTATTATCTATGGAATTCCCTCTCTTCAAATTAAACATCTTCATAGTATGTCATTACGTAATTACACACATGTGGTACGAAATCAGATTTTAAGACATCAGGAAATCAAGTAGCATAGTTATATCATGTATGACATTATAGTAAATTATAACACTAAATCACATCATCTTCACTAACTTTAGAATCCCTTTTTATAAGTTAAATGTCATCATGTTACTTCATCATCTCATATAAACATATATCAGTATCAATTATAACATTCTTAACAGATTAGAGCATCATAATAAGTGAACTGCCAAAAATTAGAATACACAAAACGGTCCAGTTTAAAATCTAGCCTGGCGCAGCTGCGCCCTAGTTAAGCCTAGGGACGGCGCAGCTGCGCTGTCCCTTGGCCAGACCAGGGTTGGGCTTCTGCCTGCTGCTTCTGTCCAAATCATCAACATATATTTCCACATAGCATATAAACATGTTAAACTTTGCATGCTTTTAAAGTCCATCTAAGTTCCACCTTTCATGTGATGGTTCAAGATTAATCTCTTTGATGACTTAAGGCCATTCAAGGTTATGAAATCATATAGGATATCATACTTGTCATTCATACACATAAAGTGGCCACATAATCTGTCAATAACCATGCTCACTTGTTTTTACATCATATACGCATAACTAGTATCGTTATTTATCTGAAAACATACTTACACTCATGCATGATTAACTTGCATTTTATCTAACAAGTGTGTGCATGTAAAGGTCATCTAAGTGATGTTAAGAGTACTAGCATACGCGTTTGAAAATATCAGAACACTATTATACTATGATCATGCAACTTAGTTTGCAAAAAGTCTGAAATTTGCTTTTGAAATCGTTACAACTTAACCCATATATGCTAGTGTAAACCTAACATCTTTAGACTTGCATTTCATGCCTATCTAGACCATACGATCATGCTCAAAAGTCAGATTATATACCTTATACGTATATATCAAAGTTCATTTCAAAAACTATAACTTTCTTTAGTAAATGTTTCCTAACAAAGTCAAACACATTCATGCTACATTATGAAACATATGTGCACATGTTAACATGTTCTTCATGCATCTCTAAACCATACCAACATGCTTAAAAGTCAGAATGTGAACCTCATATGCATATGTCAAGTTTGTTTTAAAAACACTAACTTTCATTTAGTAATTATAGACTAACATAATGCTATGTCAATGTAAACATAATATACCAAAGGGACTTTAAGTTCACAATCAGAACTGCTTTCATGTATATCTAAGCAAAACTTGCATGCTAGAACATTACTGCACAACAGAATTGTGACGCCCCCAAATTCTCTACATTTCCTGTAGCAGATTTGGTGCTCACGTAAATATTCTATAAGACAATAACTTCTATAAATCCAAAATTCACAGTATCCCAATTCAGTTAAGAGTTCTCGTTAGAACAATTACCATATCTGGATACCCTCACTTGGATGTATATATTTATAATCTTACAGATATTTCTTGCATATCAATAATTTCTATCTATCTGACATTCAAAGTACAAATGATAAGATTGTTCTTGGAACTGAGGAGCGACCTTAGTGGTTATAGAACTACCAAGATCATTCAATACCCTCATTCAGATGTATAATTTATATAGATATTGTACTTGATACTATTCACTATTAATAACGTAAAACCATTCAACTAATAACTTAACAACATAATAATATCTGGTTACATATTGTTCAACTATTACATCATAGAAATACCAAATTACATTCTTAGTCTTAATACAATAAACAAATGTTCTCATAAATTTACTTCTACCCACATGTATGATTTCCTGAATCTTCTGGGGTGTTTGATGCAGCTGCAAAGGAAAATAATATTTGCAAGGATGAGCTTTAAAAGGCTCAGCAAGTTTTAAAGATTTATAATTTATACTCACACAATATCTAGGATTGAAGGAACATGTAGTTCAGAGTATTTTCCACATATATATACTGAGGTTCGATCTATCAAACCCCACATATTACGAGTTTCTGTCAGTCATATAGACTTAGCAACCCGGGTTGATTTGGCCAACCACACCATCTAGGAGTATGCATATCATCCTACCACAACAATCCGGTCAATGTAAAACTGTCAGTCATTATTAACCACCTGGTCAGTGTAAAACTGTCGGTCATTGATAGTATCAGTATATATAATTGTACCAAACAATATTGGTTTCACCACAGTCTACGCTTTGATATCAAATCAAAAATAATTTACGCAAGTAACGGTTCATATGTCTTGGTTATGCTTGAACAGTAAGTTATAACCTTTTTCAAATCACAGATATCACGGATAATGATTATAACAATTTCGTATATCAATTTACTGGACTTACATTTAATATTGAAATTAAATGAAGTTAGAAAAACTTGCCTTTTATCACGATCGGCTACTTAAGTTATTTGAAAGTATATTCACAACCTATATATATTATAACAGTCATTAGAAACGATAACAATTAATTTTTAATTAAACTATTAGTGTCTAGGTTGAATTTTAGAGTCCGTTTGGTATTTTATAGCTTCATTGAATAACTATTGAATTAGTTTTTTAATAACTTTATTTAAAAGTTTTAATATCTTATTTATATGCTTTAGATATTATTTATCATAATTTCCAAATGCTCAAAAAAAAAATTAAATGATTTATTGTCATTTAAAATGATTTTTAAGTTATTCGTATTATTTTTAAATATTTAATAACCATTTAAAATAATTTTTAAATCATCCATATAATTTATTTTATTTAATAATGATTTTTAAATTATTATTATCATTTTTAAATAATTTATTATTATTTAAAATGATTTTTATATCATTAATATTATTTTTAAGTAATTTATTATTAATTGCTTTTATTATTATTAATAATTAAATATTAATAAAATTATATGTAAAAATATTTAAAAAATTTATTATAATTAAAAATGATTTTTCAAATTTTTTTATTAATTATTTAGTATTTATTTCTATTTATTTTAATTAATAAAATTAATTTCCAAAAATTGCCTATCGCTAAAGACCTTTAGCGACAGAAGTGTCGCTATAGGTGTTCTTCATCACCTCAGGAACACGATGGTCAATGGCCAGGGGCTCCGTTTGACTCGATTTTTCTGGTAATCAATTTGGTTTCTGAGCAATCTATTTCAATGAAGTTATAGTACTAGTGTAGTAGTACACATCTATGGTCACTTCACTAATTAAAAACATCTCTACAAGTTCACACGGTCGGTTAAACCACTCCCCCAAGGCTGTTCTTCATTTCTGGGCTTCCCAGAAACGCCCAGTCAATGCCAGTCAACGTTTTGAATGCTCTTATATCTTGCAGTGTGTTTGTGTTTTAAGTGTTCTAGTGGTCGAGCATCGTAGACTAACTAGCAGACTACAATGTTGTAGCACTTATAGGGTCTGGATATCATCAATCAGTAAGATTTAAGCTCCTAAACTTCTTGTCAGACCGCTGCTTAACATTTATGGGTTACCCAGAAATGAAATCTGGATGGTCAATATGGTTTGACCTCCAATCACGTTAGATCTGTAATTATTTAAGGCTCTAGAGTGCTCGAATATTGTAGTCCTCATGTCCAAGTATAACCTAACTAACACCAAGCATCCAAACAGACTGACAAGCAAGAGATCTAGGCTGGTCAAACAGTTGTCAGACCGTGTTCATATGTTTTCTGGGTTACCTAGAAAACGAGCGGTCAATGCCGGTGAACGTGTTTTGACCCATTATAACTTCCAATCTGTTATTCCGATTGCTATTCTACCACTTCTAGGCTATTAACAACACTACATACTACAACTATCAAGCTTTAAAATATCTAAACATTAAACAGATAACAATTTACAAGCTCTGACATTCACTGTCAGACCTTGTTTTTCAACTTCGGCAGTTTTGTTAAAAACTCTATTCTGATGCTTTTAAATGTTATGGATTCGTGTTTTAGCAACCCAGATCACTAAACAACATCCTAATTAACATATTTAAGCAATAAAAACAACAACATAAATTTTAGATTTTAGATCTAGAGCTAGGGTTAGGTTTTTTTTTACCCTTTTGAGCAACTTTTTCTTTTCTCCTTTCTGATTCTGATATTGGCTATTTAAGTGTTGTTTCTGGACCAATATATGATGTATATTTAGTGTAAAACTCGTGGGTTTAAAGAACCAACACTTATCTTGATGTCCAAAGTTCAAGTGGGGGTTAAACTTAAGTTTTCTTTCTTATTTTGACAACTAAGCCTAGATCATTAATGTGCTAGGTTGTGTTGTCATGCCAAGAGTGTTTAGTGCTATATGACAAATCTTTTGCTTGCAAGCAAAAGATTTGTTCCTATCTTGTTTTAATAAGAGAATAAAATAAGGGTATTTTGGTCATTTTACATGTATTAAGGGCATTATGGTAATTTTCTACTTAAATACAAGGGTAATTTAGTCATTTTATATTTCATCTAGAAAATTAAAAATAAGATTGCAGAATTAGGGTTTATAATTGATATTAGGGTTAGGGTTTTCAAATCCCTAATTAGGGTTTTGTTAAAATCTTTTTCAAATAAATCTTTAATACATTATATTAAATTAATATATGTATATATTCACAATCATATATAACATTATCAATGTATTATGTTATAATTTTAATTTATTATAATAATTAGGGTTTGGATTTCTTATTTAGCTAAATTCATAAATTAGGGTTTTACTTATAAAATCTTACACATCTATTTACACAGTTATATCTTATGTATTGATATATAATTATATATACCAATAATAAAGTTAAATACACATCACACAAGATATAAAACGTATTAATATTTACTATTTATATTAATATTCCTATTTAAAGTTTGGAATATTACAATCACCCCCTCTTATAAGAATTTCGTCCTGAAATTGAAATTACAGCCTATGAAAACAAATGCGAAAAGTCTTCTCGCATCTTATCTTCCAGCTCCCATGCAGCTTCTTCAATATCATGATTCTTCCAGATCACCTTAACCGATGATATAACCTTATTTCTCAACACCTGTTCCTTCCGATCAACTATTTGCACCGGAACTTCTATATACGATAAATCTTTCTCTATCTGAACAGGTTCATAGTTTATCACGTGCTTATAATCAGGTTTATACAGACATAGCACAGACACATGAAACACATTATGAATGTGTCCTAACTATGGGGGTACAGCTATTTCATAAGCTACCTCACCTATTTGCCTTAGTATCTGAAATGGCCCAATGAATCTCGGGCTGAGCTTTCCCTTTTTACCAAAACAAATTTTACCTTTCCAAGGAGATACTTTCAGAAGGACATGACTCCCAACACTAAATTCTCTTAGCTGTCTGTGTTGATCTGCATATTTCTTCTGTCTGTCTTGAGACGCTTGTAACCTTTGTTGTATAATTCAGATCTTCTCAGTAGTTTGTTGAATTAACTCAGGTCCAAGCATTTTCCTTTCCCCAACTTCATCACAACATAAAGGTATTCTATACTTCCTACCATACAAGGCTTCATATGGTGGCATTCCAATACTGACATGATAACTGTTGTTGTAGGAGAATTCTACCAAAGGCAACTGATCCTCCCAATTCCCTTTAAAATCCATAATGCAGGTTCTTAACATATCCTCCAATGTCTGAATGGTTCTTTCACTTTGTCCATCAGTTTGCGGGTGATATGCTGTACTCAGCTTCAGCTGGGTTCCCAAGTGCACCTGAAGACTCCTCCATAAGTTCGAAGTAAACCGTGGATCTCTGTCTGACACTATGGATACAGGAACTCCATGTCTAGAAATAATCTCTTTTATGTATAACTTGGCCAACTGATCGAGATTATAAGTAACCTTGATAGGTAGAAAATGGGCTGACTTGGTGAGATGATCAACTATTACCCAGTTAGCATTGTGGCCTTTCTGAGTGACAGGAAGTCCAATGACAAAGTCCATGGTGATGTGCTCCCACTTCTATTCAGGAATCGGTAGAGGTTGTAGCAATCCACTCGGTCTTTGATGCTCGATTTTAACTCTCTAGCATGTGAGACACTTGCTTACCCATTCTGTTATCTCTCTTTTCATGTTCGACCACCAAAAGTGTTGACTCAAGTCCTTATACATCTTAGTACTTCCCGGATGCACAACAAACTTGGAACTATGGGCTTCTGCTAAGATTTCATCTTTCAATACTTGTACCGCTGGAACCCACACTCTATCCTCATACCTCAGTACTCCCTCTTTATTCAGTCGAAACTTAATGTTCTTCCCCTGAGTTATCTTAGCCTTACATTTCTGACATACTTCATCTTTCTCCTGTATCTCTTTGACTTTATCCATTAAGGTTAAGGCTGTCTCTATCACAAATAGCTTCTGGTTGGAGTTAGTTGGAGCTCTTACTTCAATCTCGAGTTTTTCAAACTCTTTTATTCGTGCCTCGTTGTTTGTGATGGTATTCAATCTCTCTTGATTCTTCCGGCTCAATGCATCTGCAACTACGTTGGCTTTACCAGGATGATATAGGATCTCACAATCAAAGTCCTTGATTAATTCTAACCACCTTCTCTGCCTCATATTCAACTTCTTCTGTGTAAAAATATACTTCAGACTTTTGTGATCTGTGTATATTTCACACTTTCCCCCATAGAAATAATGTCGCCATATCTTCAAAGCAAAAACTACTGCGGCTAACTCTAGATTGTCAGTAGGATACCTTTTCTCATAATCTTTAAGTTGTCGGGAAGCATAGGCGATCACCTCCCATGTTGCATTAACACACATCCTAAACCTCTGTGTGAAGTATCACACTACAAGAAATGAGTCAAATTCCGACAGATTTATCCTCGATGGAATATATTCCCTCGAATTTAGTCTATTTCCGACGGACTCAAACGTCGATTATATGTCCCTTGTTAATAAGAATTAACTTCGTCGGATGTTAGTAATGCCGACGGAATTTTGTCGAAAATATTGAGCTATCCTTAGCGAAGCTTAATTCCGAGGGAGTTTAGTTATGTTTGACGGAACTATCCGTCGGTATTACCATAATTTCGAGGGGACTATCCTCGACAGAAATTTCGTTGAAACTAACAATTAAAACCTAGTTTTCGGACCGTTTTCTCCACTGCCTTCTTTAATTTTTCTCACTCTCTTTTTTTTTCTCTCTCTCTCTCACTCACTCCTTCACTTTCACTATCTCACTCCCTCGCCGGCTCCTATCCTTCGGCCTCCCGTCCTCAGGCCTCCCCTCCATTGCCACCGGCCTCCACCTCCCCTCCACTGTCGTCCTCCCCTTCCCTTCCAGTACTGCTCCTCCTCCCTCCATCGTCATGCCGCCACTGCTCCTCTACTCCCCGCCGGCGCCACCGCTGCTTTTCTCCTCCCTGCCGCCGCCGCCCTGCTCTTCTCCTCCCTGCCGTCACCGCCCTCCACTGTAGCCCACTGTAAGTATTAATTTGAGTCTGAAAAAATTTGACATTGTTGTAATTGGAATCTGAAATTGGGATTTGTTTATTGTTGAAATTAAAATCTGAAATTGGGTTTATTTTTGTTATTATTGTATATTGAAATTAAAATCTGATATTGTATATTTTTGTTATTGTATATTGAAATTGAAATTGGGTTTATAGTTCTGTAATTTTTTTCTAGCTGAAATTGGGTTCAAGGCATATTCTGTAATTTTTGTTGTTGCTGAAATTGTCCTATTTCATTGTATATATTTGGCATTGTATATATGTTTCTTGAGTATATATTTGTTATTTCTGAAGGAATTCCCGACGGAATTTTTGTTAGAAATGTTCAATTGCAATATTTGTGGGCCCCATTTCAATAACATTATTTAATTAGCATTTAATTAATTTTACATAATATAATATATGATAATATAATAAAATTAAATAAATTAAATAAATTAAATAAAATTAAATTAAATAGAATAAAATTAAATAAAATTAAATAGAATAAAATTAAATTAAATTAAATAGAATTAAATAGAATTAAATAAAATAAAATATAATATAATATAATATAATAAATAGAATTAAATAAATTAAAATAAAATAAATAAATAAAATAAAATAGAGTAAAATAGAATTAAATAGAATAAAATAAAATAAAATAAAATTATACTATAAAATAGAATTAAATTACGAGATGAGACATCGGGCGGCCCGGGAGGTTGACGAGCAGCCTGGGAGTACGATCAGACTTCATCAGCCCCGCATAGTCGGTGATCAGGCTTGGGAGGCTATGTGTCGGCACTGGGAAGATGAGGTGTTCAAGAAGAAGTCGGAGCAAGCGAAGAAAAATAGGAGCCAGCTCCGAGTCGTACACACGACTGGCTCACAGTCCTTTGAGGAGGTGAAGTCGGTAAGTATTGCGTATTTTGTTATTTAGTTAGTCAATTGTTAGTAACATACTTAATACAGTTTTAATTATCTTAATTATTAGGCCATGAGATCGAGCTTGGGCCGACCTCCTACGATGACTAAGTTCTGGGGCCCACACCCCTAAGGACTCTACCATACTGTCTCCTGCAGCCTAAGCTATACGGGTAAGACATAGTCTAAATTTGAAGTTATTATTAATATTAGAATGTTAATCAAATAATATAATTAACTCGCGTATACAAATAACATTTCAGGATCGATTTCAGTAGCTTCGGGACTCCCGTCTAGCTGAGTTGCGGGTTTCTAGGGGAGATCCTGAGGCGTTAGATTCCAGCACTCCTTTACCTGAGATTGAGTTATCTCGGGATGAGAAGCTGAGAATATGGGTTGCGTCTCAGGATCCCCCTACTTCGAGTACCGGCAGGTCTCGCGTGTTGGGCCTGCCGAGGATACTCGTGTATACCCTACCTGGAGGTAATATATAATATATCTTAAGTTTTAAAATAATATAAAATTTATATATACTACGTAATAAATTGGTCTATTATCGCAGGCTCTAGCCAGCGCCATCACCCGAGAGCACACGTTGGATCATCTGATATGGGCGCTGGCTTAGATGATGCGCTCTTCCTGAGGGTTATAGCGGCAGTATCGTAGAGATTTTGGACGGATCCGGCTTTTCGACGTCAGCACTTACCTACCCATACTCGCCTTCACCAGCTGGCTCAAAATATTGCAGCAGGGACCACTGTAGAGAACACTGGATTACCACCCGAGCAGTTCACCGCGTTAAGCGGTGAGGTGCTCCGGATGGTGGTTACTTTACTAGTGGAGGCTTTTGGTGAGCAGTCCAAGAGTTAGGTATTTTGCATGTTTTTTTATTTTCATTTAGCAGTCTTTTCATTCTCACATATTATATAGATTAATGACTTGTATTTTTAATCCTATCTGCAGGGTGGAGATGGCGATCGGAGGGTCGTTGTCATTGATTCTCATCCACCAGAGCGGCCCGAGAGTCAGGTATTCTGCATGTTATATTATTTTCATTTAGCAGTCTTTTCATTCTCACATATTATATAGACTAATGATTTATATCCTTAATCTTATCTGCAGGGTGGCGGTGGCGATGACGATGAGCATCAGCGTCGCCCACCCTCGTCTGATGATCCTCCTACTAGCTAGCTAGTTTTACGTTTACTTTGTAGTTGTATATTTTCATTATATTCTAGAACATTTGTACATGTTACAAATTAAGTTTGTTTTGTACGAGTTTTGTAAATCAAACAGATTTGTGATCTGAATGTCGTCGTTAGCGTATTATTTGTTATAATTCTTTACGGGATAGTTGATATTTATACTTGTTATCTTAGTAATTAACATTAGGTAATATTTGTAATCGCTATAGGAACGTTATAGCGTGTATTTGTAATCGTTATGGAACGTTATATCGTATGTGATTGGATATAACAGGTATATATTAGCGTGTATACGTTGTTTGTATTAGCGTTGTATACATTGTTGGTATAGCTAACGTCATGTATACGTTGTTGATATATATTAGTGTATATTGTTGGTACGTATTTGATTTAGAATTGGGAATATATTATTGTATGTATGATTGAGCTGGAACAGGTTACATGTACAATATATTGGGGTTTAAAACCCTAGAAATTACAATTACAAAAATCTGCTATAAAATTTTTTTGGCTATTCTCGGCGGAATAGTCTAATACCGAGGGAATATCCGTCGGAATTAATAACATTAATTAACTAATTATTTTATATTTTCTAATCTCGACGGACTAGTGCGTCGATTATAAGTAGTTTCCGTCGGATTTAAATACTTGAATTAAATTTGGACAAATTTATAATATTTATGTTCGACGCAATATTCTATCGGTTATAAGAACTTCCGTCGGGCTTATCCTAATTTTGACTGATTTGTCCGTCGGAATTATCTCGTCGATTATATTTATCCCCGACTGACATATCGACGAACTTAATGCCAAGGACATTAATGACGACGGAACTGCCGACGAAATATTCCGTCGAAATTAACCCTAAGATCGGCGGAAATGCCTTATATCCGACGGAAAATTCCGTCGGAATTAGCCCCTTTTCTTGTAGTGTCACTATAAACCACAAGACCCCAGTATCATCTGGTAATGATAATACTGGTGCCCTACTCAGTAATTTCTTCAATTCTTGAAAACTCTCTTCACACTTGTCCGTCCAATTATACTTCACAGTCTTTCGAGTTAACTTGGTTAGCGGGGTCGCTATTTTGGAAAAATCTTTTATTAAACGGCGATAGTACCCTGCCAAACCAAGAAAACTACGAACTTTAGTCGGTGTTGTTGGTTGATCCCAATTCATGATTGTTTCTATCTTTGCTGGATCCACTGCCACCCCATTCTTATTAATTATGTGCCCTAGGAACTGGACTTCCTCTAACCATAACTCACACTTGGAAAATTTTGTGTAAAGTTGTTCCTTTCTTAATATCTCTAATACCACCCTCAAGTGTTCTGCATTTTCCTCCTGCATCTTAGAGTATATCAAAATATCATCAATGAACACCACCACAAATTTATCCAAGCATGACTTAAATACCTGATTCATTAAGTCCATAAACGCTGCTGGTACGTTTGTTATCCCAAAGGACATAACAAGAAACTCATAATGTCTGTATCGGGTCCTAAAGGCGGTCTTTGGTACATCTTCTTTTCTTACTTTTAGTTGATGATAACCCGATCGTAAGTCAATTTTTGAGAAATGCTCAGATCCTTTTAACTGATCAAACAAATCATCAATCCTTGGTAAAGGGTACTTATTCTTGATGGTCAAATTATTTAACTCTCGATAATCTATACACAATCTTAACGTCCCATCCTTCTTCTTTACAAACAGCACAGGTGCTCCCCATGGTGAAACACTAGGTTGTATGTACTTCTTGTCTAAGAGTTCTTGCAACTGAACATACAACTCCTTCAACTCTACTGGTGCCATCCTGTAAGGTGCCTTTGAAACTGGTGTTGTTCCCGGCGCAAGGCCAATCACAAATTCAATCTGCCTGTCAGGTGGAAGACTAGGTAGATCACTTGGAAACTCGTCCAGAAACTCATTTACTATAGGTATTTGATCTAACTTTCCCCCTTCTTTTCTTGTATCCACAACATAGGCTAAATACCCGGTACCACCCTTTCGAAGAAATCTCTTAGCCTGCATAACTGTTAAACACCGAACTTGCTTTGGTGAACAACTGCCCTTAAACACTACCTTTGTTTTGGAAGATGACATTAAACTTACTTGTTTTTGTTTGCAATCAATTATTGCATTATGCCTACCCAACCAATCCATCCCCAATATTACATCAAACTCCCTTAGTTGTATAGGTATAAGGTTTACCGGTAACGTATACCCCTGAATTTCTACACTACAATTCTTATGTACTGTATGAACATGGATTATTTCTTTGTTAGCAATTTCTACATTGAAAGGTGCATCTAAATCTTCACATGGCATTTTTAATCTCTTAACAAAATTAACAGATGCAAACGAACAAGAAGCACCAGAATCGAATAACACATAAGCATTTACAGCATCAATTGGTATGATACCTGTCACCACATCTTGTACTGCCACCACATCCCTCACTGTCATGTTGAAAGTTCTTGCATTCGGACGATTCTGAGCAACCCCTGCAGCCGCTGCTCCTGGCTTATTGTTGAAATTCTGACCTCCTTCCACATTCACCTTCTTTGGTTTTGGACAGAACCTTGACAATGCCCCTCTTCCCCACAGTTGAAACATTTGATATTCTTGCTCTTCTCCTTCTTTTTGGGAAACTAATTGGAATAGTGCCCATCTTCTCCGCAGGTATAACAAGTCGCCCCTCTAAAATAACATGCCCCTTTATGATTCTTTCCACATATATGACAACGCTCCATCTTTTGGTTGTTGTTGCTGTTACCTCCTTTATTGGCATTGTTGTTAGGGTTATACCCTCTTTTTCCAGGGTTGTTTGGAAAAGATACCTCCCACCTTCTCTTATTGTTGTTGCTGTTATTGTTGTTGTTGTTGCTCCCACTCGTATTTCCCTTTCTGGTAATAACCCTCTTCTCCTTATTGAATTGCAATAAAGCCTCTCCTTCCTTCTCTGTTATAATGGCCTTTTCCAAGATCTCTGCAAAAGTCTTTACCTGAAATGCCGATACTCTGCTCCTAATTTGGGGTTTCAGCCCCCCTTTAAACCTCCATATTTTTCTTGCCTTGGTATCTACCTGATGTGATACGAACCTAGCCAACTCATTGAATTTGGCTGCGTATTGTGACACCGTCATCTCCCCTTATTTTAATTCCAGGAATTGAACCTCCATACTATCCTGCATCAAAGTTGTAAAGTAATTAGCAAAGAAAAACTCTTTTAACTTATCCCAATTAGTGGCACCTTCTCTAGCTCCCCCCTTTTTTGCTTTCCACCAGTGGTTAGCTTCATCCTTCAAAAAGAAAGTGGCAAAATCTACCTTTTGGTCATCATTCACTTTTGTTACTTTAAACATCTTTTCCATCTCGGTAATCCAAGTCTAAACTTTTATGGGTTCATCAGTTCCTCTGAATTTCGGTGGTCCCACTAGTTTAAAATCCTTAAACTGAGTTGTGGTTGGGTTATTGGGTGCAGCTGGTATCGCGTTAGCTTGCCTTCCTTGTAAAGCTCCTACCAGAATATTTACCAGGGTTTGGGTTGGATTTTCCTCTGCCTGTTCTTGCTCGAGTTCTTCTTCTGTGTGCCATTTATCTAAATATAACAAATAACTAAGTATGAATACCAATTCAATAATTAAACGTTTCAGTTTGATAAAAAGAAATTTGTATTTCACATTGTGACTCTAAACTTATCTAGTGACTCATTTTAGATCACTAGTTATACACACGACAGAATATAAACTACATAGCCTATCCGACTAGTGATTTATCCCTATCACTAGTTATATTATGAAATCCTTTAGTCTAAAGTTCTTTCTTCTTTGTTGCTATCTTCTTCTTCAGCTTTTCCACCATCTTCTCCAACTTCTGCAACCTTTTCTCCATGTACTCGACTTCCTGGGCGACACTAGGTCCTGAAGGCCCTTTCCACTCAATCCAAGCATGGCTAGGGAGTACCATCTATAATGGTACTGCATCAATAACTGGCTCTGTCACGATCAATTGACGTTCTTCTGACATCCTACAATCAGATTTATAAAATCGATTAGTATCTAAAAATCATAACTTAATACTTTATTAGTATTCTTATCTATTACCTTTCCAAACAACTTTCCCTCTCTCGTAATAACTCTATTTGAGCTTATATCCTTTATCGTCTAAATACTTTTGAGGTTATAGCCTAAGTGTTTCCTCCTGTGGTTTCTAACCTAAGGCTTTGATACCAAATTGTGACGCCCCCAAATTCTCTACATTTCATGTAGAAGATTTGGTGCTCACGTAAATATTCTATAAGACAATAACTTCTATAAATCCAAAATTCACAGTATCCCAATTCAGTTAAGAGTTCTCGTCAGAACAATTTCCATATCTGGATACCTTCACTTGGATGTATATATTTATAATCTTACAGATATTTCTTCTATATCAATAATTCCTATCTACTTGACATTCACAGTACAAATGATAAAATTATTCTTGGAACTGAGGAGCGACCTCAGTGCTTACAGAACTCCCAAGATCATTCAATACCCTCATTCAGATGTATAGTTCATATAGTTACTGTACTTCATACTATTCACTATTAATAAGATAAAACCATTCAACTAATAATTTAACAACATAATAATATCTGGTTACATATTGTTCAACTATTACATCATAGAAATACCAAATTACATTCTTAGTCTTAATACAATAAACAATTGTCTCATAAATTTACTTCTACCCACATGTATGATTTCCTGAATCTTCTGGGTTGTTCGATGCAACTGCAATGGAAAATAATATTTGAACGGATGAGCTTTAAAAGGCTCAGCAAGTTTTAAAGATTTACAGTTTATACTCACACAATATCTGGATTGAAGGAACATGTAGTTCAGAGTATTTTCCACATATATATACTGAGGTTTGATATGTCAAACCTCATATATTACGAGTTTTTGCCAGTCATATAGACTTCGCAACCCTGGTTGATTTGGCCAACCATACCATCTAGGAGTATGCATATCATCCTACCTCAACCACTCGATCAATGTAAAATTGTCGGTCATTATTAACCACCTGGTTAGTGTAAAACTGTCGGTCATTGATAGTATCAATATATATAATTGTACCAAGCAATATTGGTTTCACCATAGTCTATGCTTTGATATTAAATTAAAAATAATTTACTCAAGTAACGGTTCGTATGTCTAGGTTATGCCTGAACAATAAGTCATAACCTTTTTCAAATCACAGATATCACAGATAATGATTATAACAATTTCGTATATCAATTTACAGAACTTACATTTAATATTGAAATTAAATGAAGTTAGAAAAACTAGCTTTTTATCACGATCGGCTACTTAAGTTATTTGAAAGTATATTCACAACCTATATATGTTATAACAGTCATTAGAAACGATAGCAATTAATTTATAATTTAAATATTAGTGTCTAGGTTGAATTTTAGAGTCCGTTCGGTATTTTATAGCTTTATTGAATAGCTATCGAATTAGTTTTTTAATAACTTTATTTAAAAGTTTTAATATCTTATTTATATGCTTTAGATATTATTTATCATACTTTTCAAATGCTCAAAATAATTTTTAAATGATTTATTATCATTTAAAATGATTTTTAAGTTATTAATATTATTTTTAAATATTTAATAACAATTTAAAATGATTTTTAAATCATCCATATAATTTATTTTATTTAATAATTATTTTTAAATCATTATTATCATTTTTAAATAATTTATTATTATTTAAAATGATTTTTATATCATTAATATTATTTTTAAGTTATTTATTATTAATTAATTTTATTATTAATAATATTTAAATAAATTAAATATTAATAAATTTTATGTCAAAATATTAAATATTATTTATTATAATTAAAAATAATTTTTCAAATTTTTTTATTAATTATTTAGTATTTATTTCTATTTATTTTAATTAATAAAATTAATTTCCAAAAATCGCCTGTCGCTAAAGACCTTTAGCGACAGAAGTGTCGCTATAGGTGTTCTTCATCACCTCAAGAACACAATGATCAACGGCCAGGGGCTCCGTTTGAATCAATTTTTCTGGCAATCAATTTGGTTTCTGAGCAATTTAATTCAATGAAGTTGTAGTACTAGTGTAGTAGTACACATTTATGGTCACTTCACTACTTAAAAACATCTCTACAAGTTCACACTGCCGGTCAAACCAACCCCCAAAGGCTGTTCTTCATTTCTAGACTGCCCAAAAACGTCCAGTCAATGCCGGTCAACGTGTTTAATGCTCTTATAACTTGCAATGTGTTTGTGTTTTAGATGTTCTAGTGGTCGGGCATCGTAGACTAACTAGCAGACTACAAGGTTGTAGCACTTATAGGGTCTAGATATCATCAATCAGTAAGATCTAAGCTCCTAATCTTCTTGTCAGACCGCTGCTTAACATTTCTGGGTTACCCAGAAATGAAATCTGGATGGTCAACGTGGTTTGACCTCCAATCACGTTCGATCTGTAATTATTTAAGGCTTAGAGTGCTCGAATATTGTAGTTCTCATGTCCAAGTATAACCTAACTAATACCAAGCATCCAAACAGACTGACAAGCAAGAGATCTAGGCTGGTCAAACGGTTGTCAGACCGTGTTCATACGTTTTTTGGGTTACCCAGAAAACGGGCGGTCAATGCCGGTCAACGGGTTTTAACCCATTATAACTTCCAATCTATTATTTCGATTGCTATTCTACCACTTCTAGGCTATTAACAACACTACATACTACAACTATCAAGCTTTAAAACATCTAAATATTAAACAAATAACAATCTACAAGCTCTGACATTCACTGTCAGACCTTGTTTTTTAACTTCGACAGTTTTGTTAAAAACTCTATTTTGATGCTTTTAAATGTTATGGATTCGTGTTTTAGCAACCCAGATCACTAAACAACATCCTAATTAACATATTTAAACAATAAAAACAACATAAATTTCAGATGTAAGATCTAAAGCTAGGGTTAGTTTTTTTTTTTTTTACCCTTTTGAGCAACTTTTTCTTTTCTCATTTCTGATTCTGATCATGGCTTGTTAAGTGTTGTTTCTGGACCAATATATGATGTATATTTAGTGTAAAACTCGTGGGTTTAAAGAACCAATACTTATCTTGATGTCCAAAGTTCAAGTGGGGGTTAAACTTAAGTTTTCTTTCTTATTTTGACAACTAAGCCTAGATCATTAATGTGCTAGGTTGTGTTGTCATGCCAAAAGTGTTTAGTGCCATGTGACAAATCTTTTGCTTGCAAGCAAAAGATTTGTTCCTATCTTATTTTAATAAGAGAACAAAATAAGGGCATTTTGGTCATTTTACATGTATTAAAGGTATTATGATAATTTCTCACTTAAATACAAGGGAAATTTAGTCATTTTATATGTCATCTAGAAAATTAAAAATAAGATTGCACAATTAGGGTTTATAATTTAAAATTAGGATTTATAATTGATATTGGGGTTTCATAATTAGGGTTAGGGTTTCCAAATCCCTAATTAGGGTTTCCTTAAAATCTTTTTTAATTAAATATTTAATACATCATATTAAATTAATATATGTATATATTCACAATCATATATATATATATATATATATATATATATATATAACATTATCAATGTATTATGTTATAATTTTAATTTGTTATAAAAATTAGGGTTAGGATTTCTTATTTAGCTAAATTCTTAAATTAGAGTTCTACTCATAAAACCTTACATATCTATTTTCACAGTTATATCTTATGTGTTGATATATAATTATATATACCAATAATAAAGTTAAATACACATCACACAAGATATAAAACGTAATAATATTTTTTGTTTATTTTAATATTCCTATTTAATGTTTGGAATATTACAAGAAATCAGAATCTGGTTTTGGGTACTGGCGTAGCTGCGCTGCACCCAAGAGCAAATTGGGCGCAGCTGCGCCACTTCCCAGCCAGAAACTGAAATGCTTTCTGCTTCGGCAGTTACAAACCCAACACAAAATTTACTTACGAAACATGCTAATTTATAACCACATTACTTTCTTAACATGCTTACAAGCTTAGATACCAACTAATAATCACTTTCCAATTCAATTAACATGTAATTCATGCTAAATTCAAGAATGTAGTTAATTTCCAAAATGAAGAACATAGGGAGATATACCTCTGTTAGTGAGCTTGATAAGAGCTTACTGCTAAATTATTTTTCCTCAATCCTCAGACTCTCACCACAATGATATACTCCCTCTCAATTCTCAATCAAAAACTCAACAAATGAAAAATAGAAGGAGGGAGCTTCATTTATAGAGAATAATTTGTACAGATAATAGCTTTGTCCACCAATTTCAACCAACGGAAAGGGCAAGAACTCAGTGGTTAACGGAGGGTGGTTGTGACGAACGAGATTTTGTAATATAATTTGAATATTTATTGAATTAGATAAATATTTTTCAATGATTTAATTATTGAATTAAATAATTAATTGATGAATTTGTGGTAGATTAATTTAATTATGTGTTATATTGATTAAATTAATGTGGAGAATTTTATTATTCAAAGTATGAATTTAATTTAACTTATTTGATTAAATTAATTATTTAATAAGCATAATGTTATTCTAATTAATTTAATAATTAATTAGAGATTTAATGATTTGACATAATTAATAAATGAGAATTTAATTATGTGACTATGTGATTTAATTTGGAATTATTCTATTTTATTTAATTAATTTAAATAAGATTATTTGATTAATAAAGGTGTGCCATTATTAAACTATATAATAAGAAGTAATTAAATTAATGGGAAAGTGTATATATGATGCTAGCCAAACATGACCCTAGGAGGAGTTAGCCAGTTAACCCACTAAGGGCATTAACCGACCACGACATCATCAGTTTGAATATATGTATATTTATATCAGGCTTATATACATATATATCATATCAAACTTTATATTCCATCAGAGAGCTAAATAGAGAGAATAGAGAGAAAAACTTGAGAGAGATTGAGAATTGAAGAAGAAGGCTTAAGGTTCTAGAGTTCTTTATCATCTTATCAAGAAGCAAAGGGTAATTTCTTATCTGAGATTCTAAGTTCGTGTTTTTATACTTTCTCCATGAAAACTATTTTTTAAAGCTATCTGTAATTAAAGTACGGATGAATTATTGGGTATATGATGATATATATGTTAGTATATGTCTACAAGATGTTTAATATCATACATTCATGTGTTAGTGTAATAAATTTCATGTAAACATGTTTTGATTAGAGTTTTATGATTTATAGAGCATGAAAAGTATGAAGAACACGTATTTGGCCTTTATGTACAAATCGTATGCCATGAATTGTTTGTTTACTTAAATTTTACAATAGATTATGATTATACATGTTTAAACAAAGAAAACAAACTTTGAACGGACGAATTTGGAGTTATAACAAATCTGTTACGATGATTTTCGTGTTTTTTTCAAAAACGTCAAGAACACCAAGAACAGTGAAATTTCATGATTTGATTTCATGAACACCAAGAACACCAAGAACAGTGAAACGTCAAGAACACCAAGAACAGTGAAATTTCGTGTGACGATGATTTAATACTTTATTAGTATTCTTATCTATTACCTTTCCTAACAAGTTTCCCTCTCTCGTAATAACTCTATTTGAGCTTATATCCTTTATCGTCTAAATATTTCTGAGGTTATAGCCTAAGGGTTTCCTCCTGTGGTTTCTAACCTAAGGCTTTGATACCAAATTGTGACGCCCCCAAATTCTCTACATTTCATGTAGAAGATTTGGTGCTCACGTAAATATTCTATAAGACAATAACTTCTATAAATCAAAAATTCACAGTATCCCAATTCAGTTAAGAGTTCTCGTCAGAACAATTTCCATATCTGGATACCCTCACTTGGATGTATATATTTATAATCTTACAGATATTTCTTCCATATCAATAATTCCTATCTACTTGACATTCACAGTACAAATGATAAAATTGTTCTTGGAACTGAGGAGCGACCTCAGTGCTTACAGAACTCCCAAGATCATTCAATACCCTCATTCAGATGTATAGTTCATATAGTTACTGTACTTCATACTATTCACTATTAATAAGATAAAACCATTCAACTAATAATTTAACAACATAATAATATCTGGTTACATATTGTTCAACTATTACATCATAGAAATACCAAATTACATTCTTAGTCTTAATACAATAAACAATTGTTCTCATAAATTTACTTCTACCCACATGTATGATTTCCTGAATCTTCTGGGTTGTTCGATGCAACTGCAATGGAAAATAATATTTGAACGGATGAGCTTTAAAAGGCTCAGCAAGTTTTAAAGATTTACAGTTTATACTCACACAATATCTGGATTGAAGGAACATGTAGTTCAGAGTATTTTCCACATATATACTGAGGTTTGATATGTCAAACCTCATATATTACGAGTTTTTGCCAGTCATATAGACTTCGCAACCCTGGTTGATTTGGCCAACCATACCATCTAGGAGTATGCATATCATCCTACCACAACCACTCGATCAATGTAAAATTGTCGGTCATTATTAACCACCTGGTTAGTGTAAAACTGTCGGTCATTGATAGTATCAATATATATAATTGTACCAAGCAATATTGGTTTCACCATAGTCTATGCTTTGATATTAAATCAAAAATAATTTACTCAAGTAACGGTTCGTATGTCTAGGTTATGCCTGAACAATAAGTCATAACCTTTTTCAAATCACAGATATCACAGATAATGATTATAACAATTTCGTATATCAATTTACAGAACTTACATTTAATATTGAAATTAAATGAAGTTAGAAAAACTAGCTTTTTATCACGATCGGCTACTTAAGTTATTTGAAAGTATATTCACAACCTATATATGTTATAACAGTCATTAGAAACGATAGCAATTAATTTATAATTTAAATATTAGTGTCTAGGTTGAATTTTAGAGTCCGTTCGGTATTTTATAGCTTTATTGAATAGCTATCGAATTAGTTTTTTAATAACTTTATTTAAAAGTTTTAATATCTTATTTATATGCTTTAGATATTATTTATCATACTTTTCAAATGCTCAAAATAATTTTTAAATGATTTATTATCATTTAAAATGATTTTTAAGTTATTAATATTATTTTTAAATATTTAATAACAATTTAAAATGATTTTTAAATCATCCATATAATTTATTTTATTTAATAATTATTTTTAAATCATTATTATCATTTTTAAATAATTTATTATTATTTAAAATGATTTTTATATCATTAATATTATTTTTAAGTTATTTATTATTAATTAATTTTATTATTAATAATATTTAAATAAATTAAATATTAATAAATTTTATGTCAAAATATTAAATATTATTTATTATAATTAAAAATAATTTTTCAAATTTTTTTATTAATTATTTAGTATTTATTTCTATTTATTTTAATTAATAAAATTAATTTCCAAAAATCGCCTGTCGCTAAAGACCTTTAGCGACAGAAGTGTCGCTATAGGTGTTCTTCATCACCTCAAGAACACGATGATCAACGGCCAGGGGCTCCGTTTGAATCAATTTTTCTGGCAATCAATTTGGTTTCTGAGCAATTTAATTCAATGAAGTTGTAGTACTAGTGTAGTAGTACACATTTATGGTCACTTCACTACTTAAAAACATCTCTACAAGTTCACACTGCCGGTCAAACCAACCCCCAAAGGCTGTTCTTCATTTCTAGACTGCCCAAAAACGTCCAGTCAATGCCGGTCAACGTGTTTAATGCTCTTATAACTTGCAATGTGTTTGTGTTTTAGATGTTCTAGTGGTCGGGCATCGTAGACTAACTAGCAGACTACAAGGTTGTAGCACTTATAGGGTCTAGATATCATCAATCAGTAAGATCTAAGCTCCTAATCTTCTTGTCAGACCGCTGCTTAACATTTCTGGGTTACCCAGAAATGAAATCTGGATGGTCAACGTGGTTTGACCTCCAATCACGTTCGATCTGTAATTATTTAAGGCTTAGAGTGCTCGAATATTGTAGTTCTCATGTCCAAGTATAACCTAACTAATACCAAGCATCCAAACAGACTGACAAGCAAGAGATCTAGGCTGGTCAAACGGTTGTCAGACCGTATTCATACGTTTTTTGGGTTACCCAGAAAACGGGCGGTCAATGCCGGTCAACGGGTTTTAACCCATTATAACTTCCAATCTATTATTTCGATTGCTATTCTACCACTTCTAGGCTATTAACAACACTACATACTACAACTATCAAGCTTTAAAACATCTAAATATTAAACAAATAACAATCTACAAGCTCTGACATTCACTGTCAGACCTTGTTTTTTAACTTCGACAGTTTTGTTAAAAACTCTATTTTGATGCTTTTAAATGTTATGGATTCGTGTTTTAGCAACCCAGATCACTAAACAACATCCTAATTAACATATTTAAACAATAAAAACAACATAAATTTCAGATGTAAGATCTAAAGCTAGGGTTAGTTTTTTTTTTTTTTACCCTTTTGAGCAACTTTTTCTTTTCTCATTTCTGATTCTGATCATGGCTTGTTAAGTGTTGTTTCTGGACCAATATATGATGTATATTTAGTGTAAAACTCGTGGGTTTAAAGAACCAATACTTATCTTGATGTCCAAAGTTCAAGTGGGGGTTAAACTTAAGTTTTCTTTCTTATTTTGACAACTAAGCCTAGATCATTAATGTGCTAGGTTGTGTTGTCATGCCAAAAGTGTTTAGTGCCATGTGACAAATCTTTTGCTTGCAAGCAAAAGATTTGTTCCTATCTTATTTTAATAAGAGAACAAAATAAGGGCATTTTGGTCATTTTACATGTATTAAAGGTATTATGATAATTTCTCACTTAAATACAAGGGAAATTTAGTCATTTTATATGTCATCTAGAAAATTAAAAATAAGATTGCACAATTAGGGTTTATAATTTAAAATTAGGATTTATAATTGATATTGGGGTTTCATAATTAGGGTTAGGGTTTCCAAATCCCTAATTAGGGTTTCCTTAAAATCTTTTTTAATTAAATCTTTAATACATCATATTAAATTAATATATGTATATATTCACAATCATATATATATATATATATATATATATATAACATTATCAATGTATTATGTTATAATTTTAATTTGTTATAAAAATTAGGGTTAGGATTTCTTATTTAGCTAAATTCTTAAATTAGAGTTCTACTCATAAAACCTTACATATCTATTTTCACAGTTATATCTTATGTGTTGATATATAATTATATATACCAATAATAAAGTTAAATACACATCACACAAGATATAAAACGTAATAATATTTTTTGTTTATTTTAATATTCCTATTTAATGTTTGGAATATTACAAGAAATCAGAATCTGGTTTTGGGTACTGGCGTAGCTGCGCTGCACCCAAGAGCAAATTGGGCGCAGCTGCGCCACTTCCCAGCCAGAAACTGAAATGCTTTCTGCTTCGGCAGTTACAAACCCAACACAAAATTTACTTACGAAACATGCTAATTTATAACCACATTACTTTCTTAACATGCTTACAAGCTTAGATACCAACTAATAATCACTTTCCAATTCAATTAACATGTAATTCATGCTAAATTCAAGAATGTAGTTAATTTCCAAAATGAAGAACATAGGGAGATATACCTCTGTTAGTGAGCTTGATAAGAGCTTACTGCTAAATTATTTTTCCTCAATCCTCAGACTCTCACCACAATGATATACTCCCTCTCAATTCTCAATCAAAAACTCAACAAATGAAAAATAGAAGGAGGGAGCTTCATTTATAGAGAATAATTTGTACAGATAATAGTTTTGTCCACCAATTTCAACCAACGGAAAGGGCAAGAACTCAGTGGTTAACGGAGGGTGGTTGTGACGAACGAGATTTTGTAATATAATTTGAATATTTATTGAATTAGATATATATTTTTCAATGATTTAATTATTGAATTAAATAATTAATTGATGAATTTGTGGTAGATTAATTTAATTATGTGTTATATTGATTAAATTAATGTGGAGAATTTTATTATTCAAAGTATGAATTTAATTTAACTTATTTGATTAAATTAATTATTTAATAAGCATAATGTTATTCTAATTAATTTAATAATTAATTAGAGATTTAATGATTTGACATAATTAATAAATGAGAATTTAATTATGTGACTATGTGATTTAATTTGGAATTATTCTATTTTATTTAATTAATTTAAATAAGATTATTTGATTAATAAAGGTGTGCCATTATTAAACTATATAATAAGAAGTAATTAAATTAATGGGAAAGTGTATATATGATGCTAGCCAAACATGACCCTAGGAGGAGTTAGCCAGTTAACCCACTAAGGGCATTAACCGACCACGACATCATCAGTTTGAATATATGTATATTTATATCAGGCTTATATACATATATATCATATCAAACTTTATATTCCATCAGAGAGCTAAATAGAGAGAATAGAGAGAAAAACTTGAGAGAGATTGAGAATTGAAGAAGAAGGCTTAAGGTTCTAGAGTTCTTTATCATCTTATCAAGAAGCAAAGGGTAATTTCTTATCTGAGATTCTAAGTTCGTGTTTTTATACTTTCTCCATGAAAACTATTTTTTAAAGCTATCTGTAATTAAAGTACGGATGAATTATTGGGTATATGATGATATATATGTTAGTATATGTCTACAAGATGTTTAATATCATACATTCATGTGTTAGTGTAATAAATTTCATGTAAACATGTTTTGATTAGAGTTTTATGATTTATAGAGCATGAAAAGTATGAAGAACACGTATTTGGCCTTTATGTACAAATCGCATGCCATGAATTGTTTGTTTACTTAAATTTTACAATAGATTATGATTATACATGTTTAAACAAAGAAAACAAACTTTGAACGGACGAATTTGGAGTTATAACAAATCTGTTACGATGATTTTCGTGTTTTTTTCAAAAACGTCAAGAACACCAAGAACAGTGAAATTTCATGATTTGATTTCATGAACACCAAGAACACCAAGAACAGTGAAACGTCAAGAACACCAAGAACAGTGAAATTTCGTGTGACGATGATTTAATACTTTATTAGTATTCTTATCTATTACCTTTCCTAACAAGTTTCCCTCTCTCGTAATAACTCTATTTGAGCTTATATCCTTTATCGTCTAAATATTTCTGAGGTTATAGCCTAAGGGTTTCCTCCTGTGGTTTCTAACCTAAGGCTTTGATACCAAATTGTGACGCCCCCAAATTCTCTACATTTCATGTAGAAGATTTGGTGCTCACGTAAATATTCTATAAGACAATAACTTCTATAAATCAAAAATTCACAGTATCCCAATTCAGTTAAGAGTTCTCGTCAGAACAATTTCCATATCTGGATACCCTCACTTGGATGTATATATTTATAATCTTACAGATATTTCTTCCATATCAATAATTCCTATCTACTTGACATTCACAGTACAAATGATAAAATTGTTCTTGGAACTGAGGAGCGACCTCAGTGCTTACAGAACTCCCAAGATCATTCAATACCCTCATTCAGATGTATAGTTCATATAGTTACTGTACTTCATACTATTCACTATTAATAAGATAAAACCATTCAACTAATAATTTAACAACATAATAATATCTGGTTACATATTGTTCAACTATTACATCATAGAAATACCAAATTACATTCTTAGTCTTAATACAATAAACAATTGTTCTCATAATTTTACTTCTACCCACATGTATGATTTCCTGAATCTTCTGGGTTGTTCGATGCAACTGCAATGGAAAATAATATTTGAACGGATGAGCTTTAAAAGGCTCAGCAAGTTTTAAAGATTTACAGTTTATACTCACACAATATCTGGATTGAAGGAACATGTAGTTCAGAGTATTTTCCACATATATATACTGAGGTTTGATATGTCAAACCTCATATATTACGAGTTTTTGCCAGTCATATAGACTTCGCAACCCTGGTTGATTTGGCCAACCATACCATCTAGGAGTATGCATATCATCCTACCACAACCACTCGATCAATGTAAAATTGTCGGTCATTATTAACCACCTGGTTAGTGTAAAACTGTCGGTCATTGATAGTATCAATATATATAATTGTACCAAGCAATATTGGTTTCACCATAGTCTATGCTTTGATATTAAATCAAAAATAATTTACTCAAGTAACGGTTCGTATGTCTAGGTTATGCCTGAACAATAAGTCATAACCTTTTTCAAATCACAGATATCACAGATAATGATTATAACAATTTCGTATATCAATTTACAGAACTTACATTTAATATTGAAATTAAATGAAGTTAGAAAAACTAGCTTTTTATCACGATCGGCTACTTAAGTTATTTGAAAGTATATTCACAACCTATATATGTTATAACAGTCATTAGAAACGATAGCAATTAATTTATAATTTAAATATTAGTGTCTAGGTTGAATTTTAGAGTCCGTTCGGTATTTTATAGCTTTATTGAATAGCTATCGAATTAGTTTTTTAATAACTTTATTTAAAAGTTTTAATATCTTATTTATATGCTTTAGATATTATTTATCATACTTTTCAAATGCTCAAAATAATTTTTAAATGATTTATTATCATTTAAAATGATTTTTAAGTTATTAATATTATTTTTAAATATTTAATAACAATTTAAAATGATTTTTAAATCATCCATATAATTTATTTTATTTAATAATTATTTTTAAATCATTATTATCATTTTTAAATAATTTATTATTATTTAAAATGATTTTTATATCATTAATATTATTTTTAAGTTATTTATTATTAATTAATTTTATTATTAATAATATTTAAATAAATTAAATATTAATAAATTTTATGTCAAAATATTAAATATTATTTATTATAATTAAAAATAATTTTTCAAATTTTTTTATTAATTATTTAGTATTTATTTCTATTTATTTTAATTAATAAAATTAATTTCCAAAAATCGCCTGTCGCTAAAGACCTTTAGCGACAGAAGTGTCGCTATAGGTGTTCTTCATCACCTCAAGAACACGATGATCAACGGCCAGGGGCTCCGTTTGAATCAATTTTTCTGGCAATCAATTTGGTTTCTGAGCAATTTAATTCAATGAAGTTGTAGTACTAGTGTAGTAGTACACATTTATGGTCACTTCACTACTTAAAAACATCTCTACAAGTTCACACTGCCGGTCAAACCAACCCCCAAAGGCTGTTCTTCATTTCTAGACTGCCCAAAAACGTCCAGTCAATGCCGGTCAACGTGTTTAATGCTCTTATAACTTGCAATGTGTTTGTGTTTTAGATGTTCTAGTGGTCGGGCATCGTAGACTAACTAGCAGACTACAAGGTTGTAGCACTTATAGGGTCTAGATATCATCAATCAGTAAGATCTAAGCTCCTAATCTTCTTGTCAGACCGCTGCTTAACATTTCTGGGTTACCCAGAAATGAAATCTGGATGGTCAACGTGGTTTGACCTCCAATCACGTTCGATCTGTAATTATTTAAGGCTTTAGAGTGCTCGAATATTGTAGTTCTTATGTCCAAGTATAACCTAACTAATACCAAGCATCCAAACAGACTGACAAGCAAGAGATCTAGGCTGGTCAAACGGTTGTCAGACCGTGTTCATACGTTTTTTGGGTTACCCTAGAAAACGGGCGGTCAATGCCGGTCAACGGGTTTTAACCCATTATAACTTCCAATCTATTATTCTGATTGCTATTCTACCACTTCTAGGCTATTAACAACACTACATACTACAACTATCAAGCTTTAAAACATCTAAATATTAAACAAATAACAATCTACAAGCTCTGACATTCACTGTCAGACCTTGTTTTTCAACTTCGACAGTTTTGTTAAAAACTCTATTTTGATGCTTTTAAATGTTATGGATTCGTGTTTTAGCAACCCAGATCACTAAACAACATCCTAATTAACATATTTAAACAATAAAAACAACATAAATTTCAGATGTAAGATCTAAAGCTAGGGTTAGTTTTTTTTTTTACCCTTTTGAGCAACTTTTTCTTTTCTCATTTCTGATTCTGATCATGGCTTGTTAAGTGTTGTTTCTGGACCAATATATGATGTATATTTAGTGTAAAACTCGTGGGTTTAAAGAACCAATACTTATCTTGATGTCCAAAGTTCAAGTGGGGGTTAAACTTAAGTTTTCTTTCTTATTTTGACAACTAAGCCTAGATCATTAATGTGCTAGGTTGTGTTGTCATGCCAAAAGTGTTTAGTGCCATGTGACAAATCTTTTGCTTGCAAGCAAAAGATTTGTTCCTATCTTATTTTAATAAGAGAACAAAATAAGGGCATTTTGGTCATTTTACATGTATTAAAGGTATTATGATAATTTCTCACTTAAATACAAGGGAAATTTAGTCATTTTATATGTCATCTAGAAAATTAAAAATAAGATTGCACAATTAGGGTTTATAATTTAAAATTAGGATTTATAATTGATATTAGGGTTTCATAATTAGGGTTAGGGTTTCCAAATCCCTAATTAGGGTTTCCTTAAAATCTTTTTTAATTAAATCTTTAATACATCATATTAAATTAATATATGTATATATTCACAATCATATATATATATATATAACATTATCAATGTATTATGTTATAATTTTAATTTGTTATAAAAATTAGGGTTAGGATTTCTTATTTAGCTAAATTCTTAAATTAGAGTTCTACTCATAAAACCTTACATATCTATTTTCACAGTTATATCTTATGTGTTGATATATAATTATATATACCAATAATAAAGTTAAATACACATCACACAAGATATAAAACGTAATAATATTTTTTGTTTATTTTAATATTCCTATTTAATGTTTGGAATATTACAAGAAATCAGAATCTGGTTTTGGGTACTGGCGTAGCTGCGCTGCACCCAAGAGCAAATTGGGCGCAGCTGCGCCACTTCCCAGCCAGAAACTGAAATGCTTTCTGCTTCGGCAGTTACAAACCCAACACAAAATTTACTTACGAAACATGCTAATTTATAACCACATTACTTTCTTAACATGCTTACAAGCTTAGATACCAACTAATAATCACTTTCCAATTCAATTAACATGTAATTCATGCTAAATTCAAGAATGTAGTTAATTTCCAAAATGAAGAACATGGGGAGATATACCTCTGTTAGTGAGCTTGATAAGAGCTTACTGCTAAATTATTTTTCCTCAATCCTCAGACTCTCACCACAATGATATACTCCCTCTCAATTCTCAATCAAAAACTCAACAAATGAAAAATAGAAGGAGGGAGCTTCATTTATAGAGAATAATTTGTACAGATAATAGCTTTGTCCACCAATTTCAACCAACGGAAAGGGCAAGAACTCAGTGGTTAACGGAGGGTGGTTGTGACGAACGAGATTTTGTAATATAATTTGAATATTTATTGAATTAGATAAATATTTTTCGATGATTTAATTATTGAATTAAATAATTAATTGATGAATTTGTGGTAGATTAATTTAATTATGTGTTATATTGATTAAATTAATGTGGAGAATTTTATTATTCAAAGTATGAATTTAATTTAACTTATTTGATTAAATTAATTATTTAATAAGCATAATGTTATTCTAATTAATTTAATAATTAATTAGAGATTTAATGATTTGACATAATTAATAAATGAGAATTTAATTATGTGACTATGTGATTTAATGTGGAATTATTCTATTTTATTTAATTAATTTAAATAAGATTATTTGATTAATAAAGGTGTGCCATTATTAAACTATATAATAAGAAGTAATTAAATTAATGGGAAAGTGTATATATGATGCTAGCCAAACATGACCCTAGGAGGAGTTAGCCAGTTAACCCACTAAGGGCATTAACCGACCACGACATCATCAGTTTGAATATATGTATATTTATATCAGGCTTATATACATATATATCATATCAAACTTTATATTCCATCAGAGAGCTAAATAGAGAGAATAGAGAGAAAAACTTGAGAGAGATTGAGAATTGAAGAAGAAGGCTTAAGGTTCTAGAGTTCTTTATCATCTTATCAAGAAGCAAAGGGTAATTTCTTATCTGAGATTCTAAGTTCGTGTTTTTATACTTTCTCCATGAAAACTATTTTTTAAAGCTATCTGTAATTAAAGTACGGATGAATTATTGGGTATATGATGATATATATGTTAGTATATGTCTACAAGATGTTTTATATCATACATTCATGTGTTAGTGTAATCAATTTCATGTAAAATGTTTTAATTAGAGTTTTATGATTTATAGAGCATGAAAAGTTTGAAGAACACGTATTTGGCCTTTATGTACAAATCGTATGCCATGAATTGTTTGTTTACTTAAATTTTACAATAGATTATGATTATACATGTTTAAACAAAGAAAACAAACTTTGAACGGACGAATTCGGAGTTATAACAAATCTGTGACGATGATTTTCGTGTTTTTTTCAAAAACGTCAAGAACACCAAGAACAGTGAAATTTCATGATTTGATTTGAATAATTTCATGATTCAAGATGTTAAAAACATGTTAGTAACATTGTATGATGTTTCTATGAAGTTTATACTTCATAGAAATCACTATGTTAGTTTAATTTGCATTTATTTGGGCTAAAAACTGTCAAAATCGCTAACTATTGCTGAACCGCAAGGGCATGCCCGCCCTAGCCGGCTTTATGCCCGCCCCATGCAGATTTTACCCGCCCCAGCGGGGGTAGTGCAAAGAATTATTTTTTATTTTTCCCTCCTATTGTAAAATAAGCATAACTTTTTTATACGAACTCTGATTAAGGCGATTCAGGATGATTAGGAAAGATAACGACTAGACCTACAACTTTATTCTTTAAGTTTTTCGATTTGAAGTCGTTAAAATTGGTAAAAATGTCCATCTTTGTGACTAATGCGTATTTGGATGCAATCGGATGTCGTCGGACATGCATGTACGCAAGTGTAGTATTTTTGACAATAAAAGATGTTGTTCTAAGTTACATACTTGAATATTATATGATTTGAAGTTCATGATTAATAAACTAAGTTATTGACATGTATAAGAAAATGTGAAGGTTCAAGTTAACAAACTAAGTGCGAACTTGAATATTGTGATTGTAAAACTTGATTATGATTGTTTAAAGGGTTATGCATGTGTGATATGCATGTTGTGACTTTATATCCATGTTATGTGGTTTGTCAACGAGTAATATTATAAACCAAGTTATAAGTTGAACTTAAGTGAATAGTTCAATAGTTAAACATAGTAGTTATGAAAACTAATCGATGTCATATACATAATGTAATGTGTAGGACGTTGAGGAATTGAATTGTAACTATATTTGTAGCTTGCGCACAAGGCAAGTTTCCTTACCTTAACTCGTTTACGATTATGCAAGTTTCTAAACCTTACTTTTACATTGAGCAAGTATTCTATCCTTAACTTATTATTATTAAACGAGTTTCTTTAAATTCTAAATTCTTCAATTGAGCAAGTTCGATACTTATAATTCTATGTCAATCAAGTTCTTGTTCTTACTATTCAAGTTCAAGATTTCAGATGAGATATTATAACCCTTTTTAAGTATTACTTCAGTTATACAATATTTTCTAAATTGTATACTCTTAAGATTTGTTATTCAAATTGAATATCTTTATTGTTGAACCTTGTAAGACTAGCGAACCCTTATTGATTCGACTAGTCCATAGTTGATGAGCGTTCTAAATTCTAGAATTATTATTGAGCTTATCCAAACCAAACTTCCTTTGGTGTGGACTCTGATGTCAAACTGAGATGAACAACCTTGTATAGGGTATTATTTACGCTTTAGCGTTAAGATATTGTGCACAGTATGGTACTAAGGGCTGATCCCCCTAAGTGCGAGAAGTAGAGTCCATAGTCTTATGACTGTTAATGGTTTAAAGTATAAACACTTTACAACCTAGGACATAGTTCGAGGTCTTATGACACTCAGATGTTCTTTTGATTCTTGTTATTCATTCTTGAGTCAAAAGTCAAGTTTTCGTTATTCAGATGTCTTTGATTCACTAGCATGTTATTATATTATTGTCATATTATTATACTTGTGGGCAATCGTGTTCACTCTTGCGTAATAATAACATTGCAGTTAAGAACGAAAGATCTGACGAGCCTTCCACTAGCAAAGGCAAGGGGAAAGTTAACAAGTGTTGAAGACTTGTTATTTAATTTAATAATGTTTATTGATAAGACTTGATGTTGTTTAAAGACTTATTTATTTGTTTATGTTTCCGCACAAATGTTTAAGGTTAGTATGACCTGGGATTGTATTTATTTTCAGATGTTGTAACCCCATAAGGGAAGGATTTATATCTATCTATTGCATGGTTTACATTTATTATGGGTAGATAGATAGATGATATTTGTACAGTGAACACCAAATCCTGTGGAATCGAAATACCCGAATTTGGGATGTCACAGGTTGGTATCAGAGCTGTAGGTTATGAACCTTAGGTGGGGGAAAACCTTAGGATAGTAGCCTTTTTAAGAGATCGAGAACATAGTAATGATAAACTCTTATCGAGTTCTAAAAAAGATAATAACTTACCTTATGTGCTACGTGTTTATACTTATATAATCGAGTATCGATTAGCATCACATAATAAGTAAGACTTAAAATTTGATTTGTCAGGATGTCGGATGCTGGAGAACCCAGTCAGCCTAGGGATGTTGTACCTCGAGAGTCTAGGGAGGAGGAGCCCCGAGATGTTCACACAGTCTTGGAGCAGTTGATTCGACGAGAGCCATCTCCTTTGATCACAGTCGTTGGTCGGGAGCATGAGCCAGTGTTCGATTCAGAGGAGGACTCTTAGGAGATAGAGATTTAGGCTGAGGCAGCTGAGGAGGATGAGGAAGACCATGAAGAGTTCCCACCGAACTCCATCAGTGCCGAGATGTACGATGAACTGTATGACCGTAAGATAGAGTTATGAGATACTGTTTAGGAGCTGAGGGAGCGGACTGGTTACTCAACAGTCTACCATCGAACAGAAGGATGGAGAGGTTGAGCCTCTTCACACACGTCTAGGAGACGTAGAGTGGGAGTTGGTCCATGAAAAGGGCCAAGTTGAGCAGAAGTCAAAGGAGGTAGAGGAATTGAAGAATAAATTGAAAGAGAAATCAGCAAGGTTTGCCATAGCGGAGGAGGCCTGGGTGAGGGATTCACGATGTGCAGATCTTGCAAAAGATAATTATCGGGCAAAGAAGGCCAAGCTTAAAGAGACGCACTATACGCTTCAAAATGCAATTGATGAGGCCCAGGATCGGGTTATGAGATATCCAGTTCAGTTCGAAGGTCTACCGTGTTACATGCTAGATCGCATGACGATGTCCCGTATTATGGAAGAAAAGCGTAGCAAAGCTGTTCAACGCATTAGTAGGCAGTGATAGGCACAGTTTGATTATGTGAAAACCTGTCTGGTAGTTAATAATGTAAATTTTGATGTGCTTATAAACAGAGGAATATTTTGATGTTTTAAATCCTGTAGATTCTTTATCTCGGGATAGTTGATGTAAGTAGCAGTGATGCTATCGTATTATGTTAAAACTTTTGATTAAATAAAATATCAGAGTTAATTGAGATATTATGTGTTAAGTGATTGTGTCTAAATGTTTAAGTTAAGTCTTAAATATTTAGAGGATTGAATAAAGATCTAATTAGCGTATATCTTAAACAAAAATATGCCTCCAAGAAGAAGACCAAACCGTCAACCGACCCAAGAAGGGTCAACGAATAACAACGACGCCAATGCTAATGCTAACCCCGTGCAGCAGTTGGTGAAACTAATGGCTGGAGCAATTAACAATCAACCGCAAGCTCCACCAAATACCTTATTTTAGGACTTTAAAGCGGTGGGACCGCCAGAGTTTAAAGGCTCCATGAACCCGATAGAAGCTCAAACTTGGGTTATGGATATGGAATAACTCTTTGACGTTGCCAGAGTCAGAGAGGACCAGAAAACCGCCTACGCAACGTTCATGATGAAATTAGAAGCCAGTTATTGGTAGTAAGCAAATAAGTTCTGGGGAGGGGAAGGTGTGATTACCTGGGAAAGGTTCAAGGAGATGTTCTTCAAGATATATTTCCCGACAAGCTCGCAGAACCAAATGGAAGTCTAGTTTCTGGAGCTGAAGCAGGGGAATATGTCCGTAACAGACTATGCGGCGAAATTCAACGAGTTGGCTAGGTTTGCCATGTATCAAATGCACACCGATGAGAGGAAGGCAAGGAGGTTTGAGCAGGGCCTGAAGCCTTGGTTGTATAGCAAAGTGTCAATATTTCAATTGAACACTTTTGCTGGGGTGCTGGAGAAGGCCATAATCGCTGAAGGTGGAAGCGATGCGTTAACCAAGTATAACCAAGATCAAAAAAAGAAGAGTAAAAGTGAAGGAAATAACAAAGCTAGTGGCAGCAACACGGGAGGAAGTAACAATCAGAAGAGGAGGTGGACTGACAACTCGTCAACTGGAAATCGGCAAGGAGGTCAGAAGAAGAGAATCGAAGCATGTCCGACCTATGGAAAAGCTTACCTGGGGGTCTGTATGAAAGGAAAACGGGTGTGCTACAATTGTGGTCAGGAAGGCCATATAGCACCTAACTGTCCTAACCCAAAGAATGGTGCCTGTTTCACATGTGGGTCAAAGGACCATCTGGCAAGGGACTGTCCCAAGAAGGGATCTGGAGGGGTAGGACCAGGAGAGAACAGAAGAGGCAGTAGGGGAAATACTCTAACTATCACGGGGCCAACCGTAACCAACCGACCGACCGCTAGAACCTTTAACATGACAGTGCAGGATGCTGTGTAGTCTCGCGATGTGGTGTCAGGTATTATTTCGATCAATAAAGTTAATGCTTATTTATTATTTGATTCGGGTGCTACTTGTTCATTTATATCCGATAACTTTGCTAAGAACTTAGAATTGCCTATGGATGAGTTAGAATACCCCATGAACATAGAGATTGCGAATAAAGAAGTGATCCATGTTAAGTATGTACACAAGAACTGTAGGGTGGATATTAAGGGTAACGTTATGAACGTAGATCTTATCCCGATTAGACTTGGGGAATTCGACGTTATTCTTGGAATGGATTGGCTATTCAATTATGGGGTTGTAATTGATTGTCAGAGGAAATGTATTAACCTTATGACTCTTTCAAAGGTTGTGTATTATGGCAGCAAGTCGCCTAGACAAGCGAGTTATCTGACAATGATGCAGGCTAGGAAGTTGTTAAGACAAAGTTATGTAGGATATTTAGCCTACATAGTCGATAGTCGTAAAGAGAACCCGAAATTGGACGAGATACTAGTCGTGATGTACTTCGCAGACGTATTTTTGGACGATCTACCAGGACTTCCACCAGACAGAGAGGTTGAGTTTGTGATTGATTTGGTGCCAAGAACGGCTCCAATTTCTAAGGCACCGTACCGAATGGCTCCGGTAGAGATGAAAGAATTAATGGTACAACTGCAAGAACTACTGGATAAGAAGTACATACAACCCAGCGTATCACTGTGGGGAGCGCCAGTGTTATTTGTGAAGAAGAAAGACGGAATGATGCGACTCTGCATCGACTACAGAGAACTGAATAAGGTCACCATTAAGAATAGATATCCATTACAGAGGATCGACGATCTGTTTGATCAATTGAAGGGAGCGAGATACTTTTCAAAGATAGACTTGAGGAGTGGTTATCATTAACTGAAGGTGAGGCCAGAGGATGTTTCGAAGACAGCATTTAGGACTCGATATGGCCACTACGAATTCCTGGTGATGTTATTTGGTCTAACGAATGCTCCTGCAGCATTTATGGGCCTAATGAACGGAGTGTTCAAGCCATATTTGGACAAATTCGTGGTGGTCTTTATCGATGACATTTTGGTATACTCAAAGACCAAGGAAGAACATGTAGAGCATTTGAAAGTAACATTAGAGGCGTTGAGAAGAGAGAAGTTGTACCCCAAATTTTTGAAATGTGAATTCTGGATTAAAAGGGTGCAATTTCTTGGACATGTGATCGATAAGGACTTAATTTTGGTAGATCCCTCTAAAGTCGAAGCTGTGATGAACTGGGATCAGCCAAAAACGCCGTCAGAAGTGATAAGTTTTCTTGGATTGGCAGGTTATTATAGAAGATTCATTCAGGACTTTTCCAAGATTGCAACTCCGCTGACGAATTTGACTAGGAAATCGGTGAAATTTGTTTGGACGGAGAAGTGTGAGGAGAGCTTTCAAGAACTTAAGAAGAGGTTGAGTACAGTACCTGTGTTATCTCTTCCGGATGACACAGGAAATTTTATGGTTTATAGTGATGAGTTGTATAAAGGACTTGGCTGTCTGCTTATGCAAAATGACAGGGTCATTGCGTATGCGTCACAACAATTGAAGGACTATGAGAAAGGGTATCCGACCCATGACTTGGAGTTAGCTGCAGTGGTATTTACTTTGAAGATCTGGAGACACTATCTCTATGGGTAGAAGTGTGAGATATATACAGAACAAAAAAGTTTGAAATATATTTTTACACAAAAGGATTTGAATTGATTAAGGTGGCTGGAATTGATTAAGGACTATGATTGCGAGATTTTATACCATTTGGGTAAAGCAAACGTTGTTGCCGACGCCTTAAGCAGAAAGGGTCAAGCAGAAATTGATGATGTTGACTGCTCAGGAGGAGCTAATTTCAACAATGGAGAAGCTAGAATTGGAAGTGAAGTATACTATGGAGATTGACGAGAAGTTGTTCCAGATGCAAGCTAGTGCAACTCTATTGGATAAGGTTAAGGAAGCTCAACTTCAGGACGAAGAATGTGAGAAGGTGAAGAAGAAGATGTCTAAAGAAACCGAGCCGAGATTCAAGATAGACAGTGAGGGACTACTAAGATTTGAAAGCAGAGTTTGGGTACCGTCAGTGCCAGAGATTAAGGAGGACATTTTGAGCGAGGTTCATAGCTCACGGTATTCGATTCACCCCGGTAGTACCAAGATGTACCAGGATCTTCGACAACATTTCTGGTGGCCGAATTTGAAACGAGATGTTACTGAGTGTGTTGCAAAGTGTCTGACATGTCAGAAAGTGAAAGCAGAACATCAAAGACCAAGTAGTTTGCTACAACCCCTGGAAATCCCAAAATGGAAATGGGAACATATTATGATAGATTTCGTGATTGGCCTTCCGACAACTCAGAAAGGCTACGACGTAGTATGGGTTATCGTTGACCGATTGAAGAAATCCGCACACTTCCTTCCGATCAGAATCAGATTCAACTTTGACCAGTTGGCAAGGTTATATGTGAAAGAGATTGTTTTGAGGCACGGAGTTCCGGTGGCAATTGTTTCTGATAGGGATCCGTGCTTTACATCGAACTTCTGGAAGCGACTACAGGAATGCATAGGGACACAGTTAAGAATGAGTACGGCTTATCACCCTCAAACAGACGGGCAGAGTGAAAGAACGATCCAGACATTGGAGGATATGTTGAGAGCATGCATTATGGATTTCAAAGGAAATTGGGATGATCACGTACGCTTGTTGAATTCGGTTACAACAACAGTTACCACGCTAGTATTGGCATGCCACCTTACAAAGTGTTGTATGGAAGAAAATGCAAAACTCCGCTATACTGGGATGAAGTTGGCGAGAGACAATTACTAGGTCCAAAACTGGTACAGCAGACAGCAGAGATAGTCAAAGTGATCCAAATAAGACTGATAGCAGCTCAAGTTAGGCAAAAGAAATACGCCGATCCACACTATAAAAATATTGAGTTTGAATCGGGTAGCTATGTGTTTTTGAAAGTCTCTCCCTGGAAAGGAGAGATCAGATTCGGTAAGAAGGAAAAATTGAGCCGGAGGTTTATTGGACCCTTTGAGGTACTGCGAAGGATTGGAGAAGTTGCGTATGAGGTAGCCTTACCTCCAGAGCTCGAGAATGTCCACAACGTCTTCTATGTTTCAGTTTTACGACCCCTACAAACCTGATTACAAGCATGTAATTGAATATGAACCCCTACATTTTGAGAAAGACTTATCCTATGAAGAAATTCATGTTCAAATTGTTGACAGGAAAAAAAAGTTCTCAGAAATATAGTAATACCTTATATTAAGGTAATTTGGAGGAACCACAATGCTGAAGAAGCTACGTGGGAACTCGAAGAGCATATGATGAAGAATTATCCACAATTATTTACTTAATTTATGTGTAAGAGATTCTGGGGACAAAATCTTTGTAAGGGTGGAGAATGTAACGGGATGAAATTTTTAATTGAACCGTGATTCTGGGGACAGAATCCTTTTAGGGGGGGGGGGGAAGATGTGACGAACGAGATTTTGTAATATAATTTGAATATTTATTGAATTAAATAAATATTTTTTGATGATTTAATTATTGAATTAATTAATTAATCGATGAATTTGTGGTAGATTAATTTAATTATATGTGTTACATTGATTAAATTAATGTGGAGAATTTTATTATTCAAAGTATGAATTTAATTGAGCTTATTTGATTAAATTAATTATTTAATAAGCATAATGATATTCTAATTAATTTAATAATTAATTAGATATTTAATAATTTGACATAATTAATAAATGAGAATTTAATTATGTGACTATGTGATTTAATGTGAAATTATTCTATTTTATTTAATTAATTTAAATAAAATTATTTGATTAATAAAGGTGTGCCATTATTAAACTATATGATACGAAGTAATTAAATTAATGGGAAAGTGTATATATGATGCTAGCCAAACATGGCCCTAGGAGGAGTTAGCCAATTAACCCACTAAAGGCATTAACCGACCACGACATCATCATTTTGAATATACATATATTTATATCAGGCTTATACATATATATCATATCAAACTTTATATTCCATCAGAGAGCTAAATAGAGAGAATAGAGAGAAAAGCTTGAGAGAGATTGAGAATTGAAGAAGAAGGCTTAAGGTTATAGAGTTCTGTATCATCATCTTATCAAGAAGCAAAGGGTAATTTTTTATCTGAGATTCTAAGTTCGTGTTTTTATACTTTCTCCATGAAAACTATTTTTTAAAGCTATCTATAATTAAAGTACGGATGAATTATTGGGTATATGATGATATATATGTTAGTATATGTCTACAAGATGTTTTATATCATACATTCATGTGTTAGTGTAATCAATTTCATGTAAACATGTTTTAATCAGAGTTTTATGATTTACAAAGAATGAAAAGTATGAAGAACACGTATTTGGCCTTTATGTACAAATCGTATGCTATGAATTGTTTGTTTAACTTAAATTTTACAATAGATTATGATTATACATGTTTAAACAAAGAAAATAAACTTCGAACGGACGGATTCGGAGTTATAACGAATTCGTGAAGATGATTTTTGTGTTTTTCTTCAAAACCGTCAAGAACAACAAGAATAGTTAAATTTCATGATTTGATTCGAATAATTGCATGATTAAAGATGTTAAAAATATGTTAGTAACATTGTATGATGTTTCTATGAAGTTCATACTTCATAGAAATCACTGTGTTAGTTTAATTTGCATTTATTTGGGCTAAAAACTGTCAAAATCGCGAACTGTTACTGAACCGCAATGGAATACCCACCCCAGCTGGCTTTATACCCGCCCCAGTTGGCCCCATGCAGATTTTACCAGCCCCAGCGGGCCTAAACCCCGCTCCAGCGGGGTTGTGCAGAGAAAAAAAATTATGTTTTGCCCTCCTATAGTAAAATAAGTATAATGTTTTTTCATAAGAACTCTGATTAAGGCTATTTAGGATGATTCGGAAACATAACGAGTAGACCTATAACTTTCATTTTTTAATTTTTTCGATTTGAAGTCGTTAAAATGAGTAAAAATATCCATCTTTGTGACTGATGCGTATTCGGAGTCAATCGGAGGGCGTCGGACATGCACGTACGCAAGTGTAGTGTTCTCGACAATAAAAGATATTATTCAAAGCTACATATATGAATATTATATGATTTGAAGTTCATGATTAATAAACTAGGTTATTGATATGTATAAGATAATGTGAAGGTTCAAGTTAACAAACTAAGTGCGAACTTGAATATTGTGATTGTAAAACTTGATTATGATTGTTTAAAGGGTTATACATGTGTGATATGCATGTTGTGAGTTTATATTCATGTTATGTGGTTAGTCAACGAGTAATATTATAAACCAAGTTGTAAGTTGAACTTAAGTGAATAGTTCAACAGTTAAACATGGTAGTTATGAAAACTAATCGATATCTTATACATAATGTAATGTGTAGGACGTTGAGGAATTGAATTATAACTATATTTGTAGCTTGCGCATGAGGCAAGTTTCCTTACCCTAACTCATTTATGATTATGCAAGTTTCTAAACCTTACTTTTACATTGAGCAAGTATTCTATCCTTAACTTATTATTGTTAAACGAGTTTCTTTAAATTCTAAATTCTTCAATTGAGCAAGTTCGATACTTATAATTCTATGTCAATCAAGTTCTTGTTCTTACTATTCAAGTTCAAGATTTCAGATGAGATATTATAACTCTTTTTAAGTATTACTTCAGTTATACAATATTTCCTAATTTGTATACTCTTGAGATTTGTTATTCAAATTGAATATCTTTATTGTTGAACCTTGTAAGACTAGCGAATCCTTATTGATTCGACTAGTCCATAGTTGATGAGCGTTCTAAATTCTAGAATTATTATTGAGCTTATCCAAACCAAACTTCCTTTGGTGCGTACTCTGATGTCAAACTGAGATGAACAACCCTGTATAGGGGATTATTTACGCTTTAGCGTGGAGATATTGTGCACAGTATGGTACTAAGGGCTGATCCCCCTAAGTACGAGAAGTAGAGTCTATAGTCTTATGACTATTAAAGGTTTAAAGTATAAACACTTTACAACCTAGGACCTAGTTCGAGGTCTTATGACCCTCAGAGGTTCTTTTGATTCTTGTTATTCATTCTTGATTCAAAAGTAGAGTTTTCGTTATTCAGATGTCTTTGATTCACTCGCATGTTATTATATTATTGTCATATTATTATACTTGTGGGCAATCGTGCTCACTCTTGCGTAATAATAACATTGCAGTTAAGAACGAAAGATTTGACGAGCCTTTCACTAGCAAAGGCAAGGGGAAAGTTAACAAGTGTTGAAAACTTGTTATTTAATTTAATAATGTTTATTGATAAGACTTGATGTTGTTTAAAGACTTATTTATTTGTTTATGTTTCTGCACAGATGTTTAAGGTTAGTATGACCTGAGATTGTATTTATTTTCAGATGTTGTAACCCCATAAAGGGAGGATTTATTTCTATCTATTGCATGGTTTGCATTTATTATGGGTAGATAGATAGATGATATTTGTACAGTGAACACCAAATCCCGTGGAATCGAAGTACCAGGAATTGGGGGTGTCACACTGGTTGAGTAGTTAGTGAATCCCATTATTAAGCCCACTCCCCTTGTGATGATATGCTATGAAGCTGAGTTTTCAATTGTGCAAGTAATAGGCTTAGGCTTGAGTTGTGCACGTGAAGAAGAAATGACAATGAATGTGGGACAAGGCTTATAAGAGCTCAGCAACCTGCAAGTAGGAAGTGAACTAATATCATATACTATAGACTTATTTACATATACACATAACATACTTAGGTTATACATCCAATTAGAATCACAATGTGGTTCCAAATAAAGAAACAATGTTACAATGTAGTAAGTTTGGGGTACATGTATATCTCTCAATATATAATACATGTACATTTATAATACCGAACATAATCCAATTGGGTATTACCATGAACCATATTATTTCAATTATCTATAATCATGGAAATCAATATTAAAATAGATAACCATTTATTATTTCCTCTCATATATTTAAATATACACTTAGTTCAACTTAATAATCCATAAGGTACACCTCTAATGTATCCATACATATATGTTGTCACATAATATCATTACAACTCTATTATTTCCAATATATTAATCTATTGAAATAATCATTAAGTAACAATTGTTTATTTAATTTATTAATAATATTATATGAAGTACATCTTTAATGTTCTCACACATACATGTTGTCACATAGATATTATTATGTAACTTCCACAATTCCTTAAATTTTAATATATAGTTCTCATATATTATATAGTCTTATTAAAGTGTTACCCTACACTTTATATAATGTTGTTTGACTTAGTATTGCACAAGGTACACATAACATGCATTTTCATGGGTCTATTTATGCATTTCATGTGACTTACTTCCTTTTACTATATAGTTCCTATATTACATAGTCATATTCCAATGTCACACTATACTTTATATTATATAGATGTAACTACTATATATTACATGTTTAATCATCATACATCCTTTCACATTGCAATTAATAGAACAAGTTTTGATCCATTATACAAATTAATTATTTATTCATTAATCTACTATCATTCATTAAATATTAATTATTCATTTACTCAATAATAGCCTATGACTCACAATAACAATTGATAACATTATTATACGATTAACTATCACATGTATTGCACACAACAAATACTTATATAAATATAACTCTTATTATATTCATCAATTATTTACTCGTAAATGTTTTGTTACTCACAATAACATATTATTAATAATTACTCATTAATAGGTTATTACTAATAACAACAATTAATTAACAATATAATATTAATTAATCCTTTACTTATTGATTTCCCTCTTGAATTAATTAAATCATCACTATTTTCATTCTCATGCCACACAAGGCATTCTACGAGTTCGTCGTCATTCTCCATATTTTCTCAATTATTATAAATTCAATTTAATATAATCGAATTACTTCTCTCATAACACATAAACATTTATATTTAAATAAATATTCTTTTTTTATTAATATCAAAATTTTTATTTATTCACAAAATTCACGGTTTTTACATAAACTACCACCTTTGTACCCACCAAGTACAAGCAAAATTTGTCAAATGCATACACAACTGCAAGTAGTTCCTTTTTCGTGGTTGTGTAGTTCAACTGTACATCTGTCAAAGTTTTGCTTGCATAATATATAGCATGAAAGATCTGATCCTGTCGTTGCCCGAACACTTCTCCTACTGCGTAATCACTAGCATCACATATGAGCTCGAATGGCTTGGTCCAATTAGGTGCTATGATTACTGGGGCAGTAGTTAACTTCTTCTTTAATTGCTTAAATGTTACTCGACAGTCTTCATCAAACTTGAATGGGACATCCTTTTCTAGTAGACTGTAGAGTGGCTTTGTGATTTTTGAGAAGTCCTTAATAAACCTTCTGTAGAATCCAGCGTGCCCGAGAAAACGTCTAATACCCTTTACTGATGTCGGCGGTGGCAGATTTTCAATTGTTTCTAGTTTTGCTCGGTCGACTTCCAACCCATTTCCAGAAACTTTGCGGCCAAGAATTATCCCCTCTTGGACCATAAAGCGGCACTTCTCCCAGTTGAGCACTAGGTTCGTTTCCACACACCTTTTCAATACCAATACCAGGTCCTCGAGGCACCTATCAAACGATTCCCCAAAAACTAAGAAATCGTGCATAAAAACCTCAACACTACGCTCCACAATGTCTGAGAAGATCGCCATATGCAACGCTGAAAAGTTGTCGGTACGTTACACAGGCCGAATGACATCCTTCTAAAGGCAAAGGTGCCATAGGGACATGTGACATCCTCCAGTGTGATGACAATCTGGTTGTACCTGGAATACCCATCCAATAAGTAGTAGTACTCATGTCTGACTAATTTGTCCAGCATCTGATCAATGAATGGCAAGAGGAAATGGTCCTTTTGAGTTGCCTTATTCAGTCTTCTATAATCCATGCAGACCCTCCAGCCGGTCACTGTCCTTGTCGGTATCAGTTCATTATTCTCGTTCCTCCCCACTGTCATTACACCCTTTTTCGGTACACATTGGACCGGGCTCACCCATGCACTGTCTAAAATTGGGTAGATGATTCCCGCATCCAACCATTTCAAGATCTCTCTCTTCACAACCTCTTTCATTATAGGGTTGAGCCGCCTCTATTGTTCCACCGTTGGCTTGCTATCTCCTCCATCAGAATCTTATGAATACAGAATGATGGACTGATTCCTTTGATGTTGGCGATTGTCCAGCCGATAGCAGACTTGTATTCTCTCAGAACCCTCAACAGCTTACTTTCCTGCAGTTCGTTAAGTGCAGATGTAATAATAACAAGTAAAGTAGATGAATTGCCTAAATACGCATACCTGAGGTGATTTGGTAAGGGTTTTAGTTCCAGTTTAGGTGCTTCCTCAAGAGATGGCTTCATCTTTTCTGATGAAGTTCCTACTACTTCCAAAGGGGCAAATGGTATTTTGAACCTATTCCCTCTCGGATGGGCCTCTAACAATTGCAGATACTCTATTATTTCTGAATCCCCTTCATCACAATCTTCCATCAATGCTAATTCTAGTGGGTCGGTATTAAGTATCTGAAATTATTCATCATCTACCACTGTGTCAATCATGTCCACCCGGTAGCACTCCTCATCCTCCTTGGGGAAATTTATGTCCTTAAATACGTTAAAGGTGACCGCTTGATCTTGCACCCTCGTGGTTAACTCTCCTTTCTGGACGTCAATGAGAGTCCTGCCAGTAGCCAAGAATGGTCGTCCAAGGATTATTGGAATATCCTTATCTTCTTCATAGCCGAGGATGATGAAGTCCATTGGGAAGATGAATTTATCCACTTTTACCAACACATCCTCAACAATCCCCCGTGGATAAGTTACTGATCTGTCTACCAACTGTAGGGAGATGTTGGTAGGTTTAGGTTGTGGTAACCCTTACTCAGTATAGACCGATAATGGCATGAGGTTTATACTGGCACCTAAATCACATAGGCATTTGTTAAAAGCCAAACCCCCTATAGTGCATGGAATGGTAAAACTACCGGGTTCCTTCAACTTCGGTGGAAGCTTCTTTTGCAGAATCGCACTACATTCCTCTGTTAGTGCCACGGTTTTGAAGTCCTCTAGTTTCTTTTTCTTTGACAGAATATCCTTCATAAACTTGGCATAATTGGGCATATGCTCTAATGCCTCCCCAAAAGGTATGTTTATATGTAGCTTCTTGAACACTTCCAAAAACTTTGTGAATTATTGCGGGAATTTCTGCTTATGGAGCCTTTGTGGATATGGCGGTGGAGGGTAGACTATCGGTGTAATTACTTATTCTTCTTCCGTAGATTTTTCTCCTGCTTTCCTTTCCACTGACTGTTCCCTATTAGTGTCGACTTGCTCTTCGATTGTCGGCTTATCCGAATCCTACTCAGCTAACTGTTTCCCACTTCGGAGTGTAACAGCTTGACATTGCTCATGTCTTCCCTTTGGATTCTTTTCTGTGTCACTTGGCAAAGCTCCTTGGGGCTGACTATTTAGTGCATTCGCCATCTGTCCCATTTGAATTTCTAGATTCTTAATCGCCACCGCTAGAGATTTCGTCTCTGCTTCTTGAGTTCTCCTCGCCGCGTCATTTTCTATTTTGAATCTGGCCAAAGCCTCTTCCCAACCTAGCTGTTGCTCCTGCTGTGGAACTGCCTATTGATGCTGATTCTGAAAACTAGGAGGGTATACTTGTCATAGAGCCTGTTGCTGGTTATGATTCTGATTGTTGCTCCATTAAAAGTTTGAATGGTTCCTATTCCCCTGATTGTATGTATTCTGGTATGTGTTGGCTGGCTTGTTGTAGTTAGCCACATACTGAACTGAGGCTAGTTAATTGCACACTGTTCTGTCGGATGTTCCTCTGCACAAAGTTCACATATGACTGCTATACAATTACAAGCTACTACGATCAGATCTAAACCCATATTTCATCTTTCAAGTACATATGGATTATCACATTAACTAGTAGCTAAGCAATTAAGCAATTAAAGCACAAATCATAATTGACAATCACATAATAATCAATAGACCAACATGGAAGAATATCAATATAAACTACTCATTAGGTTCCATTGAAATCTCGAAATAAAGTTGAAGTCATGATTGACTCAAATCTACCATCCACAAGTTGAATAAAATCATCCGAATACAAAAAGATAATAAGGAGACTATATAGATAGAGAATGCAAATCTGAGTTCCAGCTCCAAGCTTGGATCTTTGATGCTATCCAAATGTTTCAATCTTCCGATCTAATTAAATCTAGAAACTAACTATCTAAACCTAATCTAAACTAATCTAGACAATTAAAGAGAAATGAGAGAGCAAAGCTAAGCTAGGGCTCCCAAAGGGAGATGCTCCCATAATATGAGAATAAGAGCCCTAATATAAGCCTCCCAAACGAGCCCCCTTTCTCCAAGCAAAGCTCTGCCTAAATGAAAAAGTCAAAGTTCTGGTCAAGCCGAACTGGCGCGGCAGCGCTCCTTTAAGCCTTGAGTAAGGCGCGGTCGCGCCCTTATGCAGATTTCTATTTTTGCTTCTGCTGCTTCTGCAGTTGGCTTCTGCTGCATTCTTCTAATTCTTTCTAGTTTCTTCCCACACTAAGACATTGCATGCTTTACTCTTTTCCCTTATCATGCCATCATTCCATTGCTTTGCTTCTTGTCCCTTTTTTGCACTCTTTCATCATTTTTAGCCCATTATGCACCAAGAGAGTTCCAATTCAGGAAAACTACAAAACAAAGCAAAAACATATGAAAAGCACAATAATACTTGAGTTTAAGCAACAAAACAAGTTAGCTAACATCAAAATAAGTGGTTATAAAAACCACTTATCAAATACCCCCAAACTTAAACGTTTCTTGCCCTCAAGTAACAAAAACAAAACCAAACAAAAGGTGCAATGCAATGACTACAATGAATACAACCTATCCTATCATGTATGAGAATCCAAGTATCAGTCAGAATTGCTATTCATAAATAATGCCTCAGAAAAACCACAAGATAATCAAACAGAAAGCTACCCAAAAACAAGATCATAAAGCATAACATTCTGCAAATCCAAACCTGTCAGCACTGATGTAGTGTGTGAGTGCGAAGCAACCATTAAACATGCTTTTGAACAAATTCATCACATACTATGCTTCTTAGGGGAAAAACCAGCTTCAAATCAAGAAAAGCAGCAAATCAGATAAGTTCTAACCAAGACCATGCATTACTTAAGCTAAGAGTCCACAGGGGTTTATTATGCTTTTATTTACTCACGAGGGTGATTTTGCACTTACCCGTGTACACGTTCGACTGTGCAATGCCTAGTTCACTTAGGCTTTTAAATGATACCCGTGTAGCGAGCTTTCGACCAACGACTCCCAGACCAAAAGGCCTTAGGGCGCTGGGTGTAGAGACACCCCTAGGGCTTACTTGCTCGAATATCAAAGGCCACAGAACTCGACGTAGCTGAAGTGTTTATTCACATTCTATATTCTTTTTCTTTTTCTTTTCTTTTTCACTTTTTCCCTTTTTATTTTATTTTTCCATAACTAGCATGCATACCGCCTGTTTCCCCCAAACTTAAGCTTTTTACAGTCCTAGTTATTATAACTTGATTACTGAAACTCTTTCATTGAAATAAAGATTTCCCGCCAGAAGATAAGTATGTGAAAATTTAAACTAAGCATAACATGATGGTTGCTATAGAGTGCTAACCGGTGACATCAGTATCTGACAGATAAGGATTTACATATATGATATAACATTATAATCAAGCTTAAGTCTCAAATTAGTTCAATCAATCAAGTAATTTCAGTTTCCTTATAAGCCAAATAATTAACAAACCAACTGAAAACTGGATTCATGCAATATGTCCTAACACAGTTAACTAAAACAAAACAAAAATTTTGAAAAAATTAACAATATATGCAAAACACGAACCTAACATGCACTGAATGAACTAACACAATATGCAAAATAAACCTAATACCCCCAAACTTAAAAACTGTAATGTTCTCATTAGAGGTAAAAGGAAAAAGGGAACTCCCCTAGTCGGCCTCGTCGTCATCTTCCTCCTCCTCGGCTTGCTCTGGTGGTGTGTCTGGAGGAGGATAGGAACTACTTGTGCCAAATATTGGGAACTCTGCGTGCACACCAGTCATCCTGAAAGCAATAGATAAGGCCTGAGATAATTCGGATGTGTAAGTCTGGAAATCAAGTTACATAATGTCCATCCGTCTCCTCAAGTGGCGTATCTCCCGCTCTTGACTGTCCAATCGACCCTAAGTAACATGAGAGGTCTCAGCTGGCTCCACAGGTATCCTCTCAAAAGTATCTCCACCCTCTCTCTCCTCACTTTGTCCTGGTAATATGTACCCTGCGCCTTGAGGATGGGATTTACCTCCTTTCCACACTGTGAATTTTTTAATTGTAGAGTTGTTGATTGTGTTCATGGGCAGCTGCATCGGCTCAGCTTCGGACCACATAACTCCATGCATAGCACATAGCCGAGTGATCACAAAAGCATGTGGGATACCCGCTGAAGTGCCACCTCTTAGAAATCTGCGATTGAACTGTTGATAATGTACCCCACATCAATCTTCTTGCCCTTGATGATCCCATAAATAAAAATAGCCCTGTCCTTAGTGACTTCATTATGATGTCGTGTTGGCATCAGATTCGCACATATAAAGCTATACCACGCTTTTCCATATCTGCTCAAAGTGGCCTATAGGAAGTGTAGCCTCTGATCGGTGCCCTGCTTCAGTTTCCATGCCGTGCCTGGCATACACAGATAGGCACAGATAGCATCGAACTCTGATCCCCACTCCCTAGCATAAAGAGACTCGGGGTGATCCAATGCAATGTTTGGTAGCCCGAATAAATCGTTGATGCTCTCCTTTGCAAAGGACACCTCACATTCCCGCACAAATATCGTATTGGACCATGTGAACTTGGCATTGGCATAGAATTCTTGTACTACAGAGATAGGTGCCGCTTAGGATCCTCACAAAATAGATTCCAGCCCCTTCCTCTGATTATAGATGCCATATGCCCATCCAATTTTATGTCTGGCAATAACCCTCGCTCCAATACAAAATTTCTTCCCACCAATGAGTTCTGGAAGCATTGCTGAGCCTCCAGACTAATAAACTTGCTGTCATCATAGGTGATTCCGCCTCCTCCATGCTCAGAATCGCTGCCCATTAATGAGGATTCCCTCCGACTACCCTTGGAAGCCATTTAGACTGAAAAGGAAGCAGCACTTTTGTTAATCTTCTTCACCTACAACACGATTACCCCAACCTGATGCAGATTATGTTCAAGCCTCTTCAATTCCAGCAACACTGCCCAATAGCCACTCCAATAATCACTACAAGTTCTGACCACTTATTCAATGTCCCTCTCTGCTGCAGAATTTACGTTGATGTGGGTAGAAGGATTCTAGGGTTTGTGAGGGATTTGTGTTTGGGTTTCAGTTTGAGAGAATGAGTGATGGTGAATGGATGTGGGAATTTGTAGCTGAGGTGATAAAGGGGTTAATTTCAACTGGAACTAGGGCTTGGGGTAGAATGGGTTGTAAAGGAGATTGAAGATGAGAGTGTGAGGGGATAGAAGATTATAGCTTGATGTATTATAGTTTAATGGAAGGAATGAAGGAATTCGAGGGTTGGACTTAGAGGAAGACTGAGTTGAGCTCGTCTGCTAAATAAAATGATGTGGTGTGTTCAGTTTCTGTCGAATTTGACTTAAGTCTGAAACAAACTGAACGACACGCGGTCGCGGTCCAATATAAGCTTATCCAGGCACGGCCGCGCCCTTTCCCAGATTTCTGATATGCAGCTTTTGACCTGAATTGATAATGGGCCCTTGAAGTTTGCTTCATGCCAAGTGATTTAACCTGAGAAATGCATGCAAGATTTATTAAACCCTCTACACCACCCAAACTTAATATTAACTATTTACAACTAGGATAATAAAATATAGGGGGAATATATGCATGTGAATTCCCAAAAATTACTATATTTACGTGAATGCAATAAGTTCATACTCAAAAAAAAATTATGTTCAATAAGCTTTATAGTCCCAAAAATAGATGCACAAATGCCTAAGTCCAAAGATGTAGGCAATGAGCTTCTAATTCCAAAAGTATTTAAAAAAATTCAACTAATTCAAACTGCTTTGAATTAAACAGGGGGGAAGGAAATGGAGATAAGTAAGTAGAATTAAACATGAGGGAGAAGAGAGAGATGATTGGGTGCCTCCCATCGAGTGCTTGGTTTATAGTCTGTTAGCTGGACTTTCTCTTGACACCGCTATCCGATTCCCCTACGATAAGCGAGAAACCCTCCATCCATTAGAACTGCAGTGTGCGTTGGGAGGTTTCCCTTCACGAGAGTCTTCGAACTTAAGTCGCCTAGCATATATCGTGTATATGAATTCCCCATTTTGAAGTTTGGATAGCTAGGCACTTCTTCCGTTGTATTTGCGAAAAGATTTTTGCATTGAGGCATGAAAAATACAACGGGCTCTTCTTCAATTCTCTCTTCCTCGGACCACCATGGCTTCAAGGATGAATCACTATTATAAAGATAATTGTATGCAATGTGACTACCAAGGGGGCATGGGTGTGCAAAATTCACTGGCTTGTTCAACTTTAACTGAGGAGGCACTTGAGGTGTTATAAAAGTCAGCTCAGATACATCATTTTCTATATCCCCATTTATCTCCTCGATGTCCACTTCTTTCAGTTCATCCAGTTGCATGTGCACTTCGGGCTCTCCATCATTTTTAGCGTCCATGTCATAGCACCAATTATTCTGAGGACTATTACTCATGGCTTCGAATATTTGAGATAATTGATTCTGAAGATTCTGAGTTTTTATCCCTTGCTCAATCAATTCCTCCTTCATTAAAGCCATACTAATTTGATCCGCCCAGTTCTGAAGATTCTTAATTGATTTTGCTTGCTCAATCAAGGTCTCTTTTATTGATGCTATGCAATATTCTTCCTTCAACTTTCCTTTTCTGTTTCAGCCTCAGAATCCATGTATTGAGGCTCATGAGTTGGAGTCTGATATGCAAATTTTGGTGAGTATTCTGGACTTGGATCCCAGTATTGGTCTTGATAATAGCTCCCTGAAGAATCTGGGTGATACCCCAAATCTTGATGATAACTGGGATACTCGTGTTTGAAGTAATCACCCCCATACTGCATTTGTCCAAAACTGATGGGGCACTGATGAATCATATTGTTTCCAGGACAATAATCATAAGTAACTGCCGTCTCTTGACTCCGTTGGGTTGTAACAGTGTCCAACTTCCTCGAAAGAGTCTCAAGTTGTGCTGATAGTGTAGCAATTGGGTCGAGTCCAGCATTCCCTGTTTCCCTTGGTTGATCTTTCCTCATGTAAAACCATGGATAAGCACTGAAATCCATGTTACCTGAAAAGAGAGAATATAGGAAGAGAATTAAAAACTAAAATAAAATAATTAAATTAAGACAAATTTGATTAAAGCTAATGTTGGCAAAAAAATTATTAAAATAATTCCCCGGCAACAGCGCTAAAAACTTGTTGCTCGTTTTACCGATCAATATATTTGTGCAAGTATACACGGCAACAAGTAATAAAGAGTAAGTAAGATATCGTTCCCAAGGAGAATTAGCTAATAAAAGTCACCAAACCACTAGCCCATAACCATTTCAGTCTTATCTTAACGAACGATCAATTGTGTTGAATTAAAACTAATTAATTAAACTAATACTAATTATCCCTAGAATGAACCCAGATAATGAAGATATAAGATCTTAATTTCCCCTGTTGATTCATCTAAGTCAATGCACTTCCTATTAAGTCAAATTAATAGTCAAAGATCGCTAGCTGAGAACACGAAAGTGATATAAGGCCATCTTTCAATGTACCAAATCCATATCATATATAATCCACAAATGATAGAACACATATGAACACCCACATTACCTAAACCACTATATGTTTATGTGATTTATAAATAATTATGGTTTGAGCACAGGTTCTCCATTGACTACGAGCAGCGCTTCGGTATATATCTATCCTAAGCACAAATTGTACATTCCAACACCATGTAGAACATACAATCACAAGCTACTACGATCAGATCTAAACCCATATTTCGTCTTTCAAGTCCATATGGATTATCACAGTAACTGGTAGCTAAGCAATTAAGCAATTAAAGCACGAATCATAATAGACAATCACATATCTATCAATAGACCAACATGGAATAATACCAATATAAACTACTCATTAGGTTCCATTAAAATCTCAAAATAAAGTTTAAGTCATGATTGACTCAAATCTACCATCCACAAGTTGAATAAACATCATCTGAATACAAAAAGATAATAAGGAGACTATATAGATAGAGAATGCAAATCTGAGTTCCTGGTCCAAGCTTGGATCTTTGATGCTATCCAAATGTTTCAATCGTCTGATCTAATCAACTCTAGAAACTAACTATCTAAACCTAATCTAAACTAATCTAGACAATTAAAGAGAAATGAGAGAGCAAAGCTAAGTTAGGGCTCCCAAAGGGAGATGCTCCCATAATATGAGCATAAGAGCCCTAATATAAGCCTCCCAGTCGAGCCCCCTTACTCCAAGCAAAGCTCTACCTAAATAAAAAAGTCAAAGTTCTGGTCAAGCCGAGCTGGCCTTTAAGCCTTGAGTAAGGCGCGGCTGCGCCCTTATGCAGATTTCTGTTTTTGCTTCTGCTGCTGCTGCACTTGGCTTCTGCTGCATTCTTCTAATTCTTTCTAGTTTCTTCCCACACTAGGACATTGCATGCTTTACTCTTTTCCCTTATCATGCCATCATTCCATTGCTTTGCTTCTTGTCCCTTTTTGCACTCTTTCATCCTTTTTAGCCCATTATGCACCAAGAGAGTTCCAAATCAAGAAAACTACAAAACAAAGTAAAAACATATGAAAAGCACAATAATACTTGAGTTTAAGCAACAAAATAAGTTAGCTAACATCAAAATAAGTGGTTATAAAAACCACTTATCATTGAGCCAAAAGGCTGAAAAGATAAAAAAATGGAAGTATCAACAGGTTTCTATTCCTATGAGAGCGCAGGGGTTTGAAAATCAATCTTTTCAAAACATCATTTACATATCTTGTCTAAAAAAGGACTTCTGCAAATCAAATCAAATCCTTCGTATATAGGTTCAACGAAGCAAAGCATTACTTTCAATCAATAAAGTGTAGTCCCAATTTCTTCCAGCATTCACACACACATTGCAAATAAAAAGGAAAATATTGAAAAGATGTGGTACCGTGTTTTCACGAGAGTTGTGGGGCGCCTAACACCTTCCCCACACTTAACCAAGCCCTGAACTTAGAACTTCGATTTCAAGATTCAGTTTCGATAGTGTCCAGCAATTAGGCCTACTTTCAAACAAAACTCGGTTGAGTTGGTACAACCATTTCAAATCTACCAACTGGCGACTCTGTAAACCATTCAAATCGTCGACATTACACATGTTGGCCTTTTCCTAAAAAACCTTCACCCTTCATAAAACAGATAAAATAAGGGTAGAAGACCACAAAACTTAGGAAAAGAGAAAGATTCGGATCCAACTCGACCCGCATTTTTTTTTCGACGTTGATAGGGCTATAGCCATTTTTCATGGGCAATTATATCAGCAAAGGATTGCTCGGTCATACAACAAGAAAGTCCAGCTCCGATAATTCAAAGAAAATAAGTTGGTATTGAAGAAAGTCCTTGTCAATCAAGATGAAGCCAAAGGAAAGTTTGGCCCGAATTGGGAAGGCCCATTTATTGTCAAAGAAGTGTTGACAGGAAGAGCCATCAGATTGCATGAAATGGATTGGAAAGAATTTCCCCAGCTTATCAATTCATACACCGTGAAGAGGTACTATGTCTGAGTCACCTACAAACCGCTATTCGGGTCCTGTGAAAAAAAAATAGTAACAATCAATCAAATTCGGTCTTTACAATAGGTTTGAACTACGAGTGACCTGATCTCCCTCAACCACGGGAGTACGTAGGTAACCATCTATGGTGTAGTCAAACTAAACAAAAAATCCAAAAACCCCTCAAACCATGCTCAAACCCAAATAAACACTTTTTAACCGTTAAGGCCAAGCCAGAACTACAAACGACGAGATCTCCCTCAACCCGGGAGTACGTAGGCATCCATTTATGGTGATGTCTACCCTTTAAGAAAAAAAATACACTTTTTGAAAACCAGTCCCAAGACACTAAACTTAATATAAAACCCAAATACTATCAAGCTTCCTTGATCAACAAACCCTTGTAAGGTATTCTTCGACATCTAAATGTCAATCCATCAAGGAAAAGCTCATGATACAACAAAACGGCAAGTCATGAAAAAAGTGGTAATCATTTAGCAATGACAAAACATATCCAAAAGGGAATTTAATCAAAATATATTTCTCTATTATATAATACTGTTTAATATATACAATGTATCCTGTACATGACAAAAATGGCTGACCTAGTCTATGCAGGAAAATAAAAGCTAGTCTGTAAACCCGCTGATAAATTGGGATAGCAAGTCCAACATGGTATCCCTCTCAAAAGATGGAGGTGCATCTGTAAGCTCATGCCCTAAGGTCTCCATACGAGCTACACAGCCATCTGCATAGTGCTACAATGATCATCTATCAATGCACCCATATCTATAACAATGCCATATGTGTAGGATCTAAGTGTAGTACTATTAGCAATGGAATCAGCCCGGGCAGCTAGAGCCTCATTCTGCTCAACAAAAGCAGCATCCCGGGAAACTAGGGCATCATCTCTTTCAACAAAAGCTGCGTCCTGAGTGGCTCGAGCATTGTCCCTCTTGATAAAAGCACCATCCCTGCCAAAAAGGGCTCTAGCCTGATCCCTCTCAAAGGTCATTTGAGCTAACAAATCTATAAGAGATGGATCCGCAGTAGCCGAAGTGCTGGGGGTGTCACTAACCAAAGCTGCTGTCAAACCAGTAAATAACTCATCCTCGGTGGAAGAATCAAGGTCCTCCATAGGCTCCTCCACATCAAAATCAATACTCGACTCTGAGTGAACAACCACGGTCGATGCAATGTCTGCCTCTAGCCATATAGAGTACTCTAAAGAACGACCCGGATGACTAATCGAAAAATCAGCCCTCTCGCGACGAGTCTAACAATCATAAATCCTAGTCAAATCATCTACTGACAGAGATGAAGCTGATAGTCGCTGATCCATAGCCCCATTAAAGTGGTGAATGTCCTGAAACTGGTCGAACTGTCCCATGACAGCCAGTGGATGATATGTGGTCACCCTTCTCAGACTATCCAGGGGTAGATAATCCATGCCAACTACATAAGTAATTAAGCCATAACGAGAGCTGAGTCCTGAACATAACAAGATCACAAAGAGATCCTCGACCGTCATCAGAAAGTCCAACCAAGATGTCGCATCTGTACACTTATCTGGCTGAAAAGAATAGGACAGGGCAATCTCGTGAGTAAAATAATACCCGTGATGTCTAAAAGTGTCGATCGGTCTCAAGTGTGTCGTGAAGCACATGTATAAACGGCACTCCCTCTGAAGAACCCCATAAAATGGGTATGGAAAAATGTGGTCAACCTCAAGGTCTCTGCAAATATCATGGGTAAGATGGTACAACCTTCTCTGAGAGCGTGAACCACTGTGATCAGGCTGATGTCCAAATGGTCCATATACAGCGACATGTACAAGTAAGCTACGACGCACATCAATAGAACATATATGCGAGTAATCTGCCAATCCCCTGCAGTGATAGTAAAGTCTCCTAAAAATCATGCATAGTTGTCCAGCCAGCCAAATCGATCAATTATGAAATCCAAGGACACCACATGCCCTGAAATGATCTCATCCGTGACGAATCTACGCCGCAAACCAGTCAGGGTCATAAACTAACGTCTCATATCGCTGATGGCCATCCTATCACAAGGCCGATCCAAAAGCAATTCAGTTATGCGCTCATACTCCTCAAACGTACGAGTCAGTCATAAGTAGGTTCTATGCCTACTTATTGGATATCAACTTGCTTAAATTATGGCTTGAACTTAAGCATCTTAGTGTCTTTCAATATATTTTGTCTTCATTTTGTATATTTCAGACAAAAAACTCGTTAAGCATGGAATGGCATGATTATGGCAAGAAATGGCTGGATTTTGGCATAAATCTGGCAACAAGGCATGGTGGGATTGGACATGGACTGAAAAGGTGGAGTTGGCATAAGGATTGGCAGGACAAGGCTCATGATGATGGCCTCAATGCAGCATGAAGTGAAGGAGAAAGAAACAAACTAGAAGCACAAAGAAAGCAGTAAGGGATCAATACAACACAACATTGCACCGGCAGCAGAATCAGGCTCGCGCGGCCGCGCCATGGATAAAAAGGAAGCCGGCGCGCCCGCGCCGGTTAGCAGGCCAGACAGGCAGCTCTGGACATTAGCGCGCCCACGCCTCAATTGCACTATGGGGCCACGCGGCCGCGCCGGGCTTGACTGAAGATGTTTAATTTATTTTATCCTGCTGGGTGTTTTGTTTATAAGGTTGTTGTGTAATGAAAGACAATTATCACTTATCAGACTTAACATTTTATTATTAAGTTCCTGCTTTCTAGTGTTGGAGAGCTAAGGAGAGCTTGAGAGCTTAACTCTTCTTCTCTTCTAATTCAAGTAACATTTTTACATTTCTAGGGTTCTCTTTGGTTGGGTTTGTGGTCTGAACTTGATCATTGAAGGCTTCTATTGGAAAGAGAACCATCAAGATTTGCATTTCCATTCTCTCTTCTCTCTTTCTTTCATAGTTGTTTAAATGCTTGGTTTAAATACCATAATGGTTTGTGGTTCAGAGATGAACTAACTATTATTATGGGATTCTAATGGATTTTATTGCTTAGTCTAGGATTTTATGCCTCTTTGAATTGTATGGATGAAAATATATGATTTGCCTAGCATAGTTGCTTTGTATGTTTAGATGCCTGATCAACATCTACTGTAATAGTTTATATGGACTTGAAAAATGAAGTGTAAACTTAGATTTTTCCATGCTAGCACATGTTCGTGAAACTTGCACTCGATGAGTTTTGTGATTCGTAATTCAGATAGAAATATACCGTATTGCCATGTGTAGTCAGTAGGGAGCTTGCTCTTAAATCAGTGTAGCTTGTAAATTGCATAGACATATAGTGATTTAGGTTTTATGAATTTTCATGTGATTTCTATCTCATTTGTGGATATTATATGATATGGACTTGGTTTATTGACAAATAGCCTTGTCTCAATTTATGCTCCCGGCTAGCATTCATATGTGATTATTTATACTTGACTTGAGGTGTTGTTAACCTAGATGATGCAATAGATGAAGTTAGGATCCCATATTTCTCTAAATTGAACCCATCGTCTATTAATTAGTTAAGTTTATTTTAAAACCAGTCTAGTTATTTAAAGAACACTTTGATACACATTTGAGCAGACGAAAATAACCATATGATTGTTGCATGATAGTTTAAGCCTGACTCCTTTCTCCGTGGGAACGATCTCGACTTATCGAATTTATTACCTGTTGACCGTGTATACTTGAACGTGTTTTGTACCCATTTTTGTGAACACCGAAATGGCGCAACAAGTTTTTGGCGCCGTTGCCGGGGATAGTTGTTAGTTTATTACTATTGACATCAGTTTTTGTTAGATTTGACTGACTTGAACAAATCTCTTCTTATCTCATTTCTAACTTTATCTTTATTTGTGTTTCAGGTACTTGTGGGTAGTTTATGCAAACACGATCAACCAATCATGAGTTAGTGCCTCTGCAAGAGAACATTAACTGCAGAGATTGGAGAGCAAACACTAGAAACACCAACCCACAAGGAGAACCTGAAAGACCCGAGCAAATGGCCGAAGAACAGAGGGCCGATAATAAAGCTCTAAAGGACTACTCCATACCCAAAATCACTTATCTACAGTCCAGCAAAGTTAGGCTAGCTATAGCTGCGAATACATTCGAAATCAAACAAGGAACACTGCATATGGTTCAAAACACTGTCCAGTTTAGGGCTGCTACTTCAGAAGACCCAAATGAGCATATCCTGAGCTTCATAGAGATATGCGACACATTTAAATTCAACAACACTTCGGAAGATGCGGTGAAACTTTAATTATTCCCATTCGCCTTGAGGGATAAGGTGAAGAGTTGGTTGCACTCATCACCCTCAAGATCAATCACCACGTGGGAAGACTTAGACCAGAAATTTCTAACCAAATTCTTCCCCATGGCTAAGACTGCTTCCATGAGGAGTGCTTTGAGTCAGTTTGCACAGCAACAAGGGGAATCGTTGTATGAAGCATAGGAACGCTATAAGGAGATGCTCAGGAAATGCCCGCACCATGGAATGTCTGACTAGATGGTGATAAATTCATTTTATAATGGTTTAGGGTGGCAATCAAGGCCAATCTTTGATGCCTCATCGGGAGGAGCCCTGTGGTCCAAGGACTACCAGACAGCTTATGATCTGATTGAAATTATGGCGGCTAATGAGTATCAGAATCCAACAGCAAGAATGGTTCAACCTAAAGTGGCAGGAGTATTGGATGTTGATGCCATCATAGCATTGTCAGCACAAATGGTAGCAATGAACAAGAAGATAGATTCTATGGTTGAGAATAGAGTTCAGCAAGTTGCATTTGTATGTGAGTTATGTGCCGGAGCACACCCGACTGAGCAGTGTGCCATCACTACCGAGTCGGTCCAGTTTGTCAGCAACTACTAGAAGCCACAGAATCAGTTCCCAAACTCCTACCATCTAAGCAATCAGAACCATCCAAACTTCAGTTGGAGAAACAACCAAAATGACCAACCTCAAACATCTCAACAAACTCAATACCATGCACCACCATAACAAAATCAATACAACCCTCCTCAATAACCACAACAACAAACATACCAAAATGCCCAACCATCCCAATATCAACCCTACCAACCAAAGTCTCAGCCACAGCAATCAAGTAGCAGTATGCACCGAGACAGTCACACCCACCCGGATTTCATCAACCACATCATCAACATGCTCCAGCTCCTAGTCATTAATCAGGGGAGAGAGCTGAGATCGAAGAGCTTAAGTTATTGGTGAAGAGTCAAGCGGTATCTCTCAAGACATTAGAGACTCAAATTGGCCAAATTGCCAATGCAGCCCTAAATAGACCACAAAGGACTCTTCCTAGCAGTACGGAGGCGAATCCAGGGAAAAGGGATGGCAAGGAGAAATGCCAAGCAATCACCTTAAGGTCTGGGAAACAAACTACTGAGATAGAGGCTGGCGCGGCAGCGGCCTATGAAGAGAAAAACCTGGCGCGGGCGTGCCAAGGTGCAGAAAGTTCTGAGATAATTTTGACTGATGGGAAGGATGGGGACAGGGCAGTTAAGGCGGGTAAGGAGGAAAACACTGAGAAAACCCATGTTCCACCCCTAGTAATCTATCCTCCAGCACCTTATCCACAGAGGATTCAGAAGCAAAAATTAGATAAGCAGTTTGCCAAGTTTCTGGAGGTATTCAAGAAATTACAGATAAACATTCCCTTTGCCGAGGCTTTGGAACAAATGTCGAGGTACGTAAAGTTTATGAAGGGGATATTGTCAAGGAAGAAGAGGCTAGAAGACTATAAGACAGTAGCCTTGACAGAGGAGTGCAGTGCTATCTTATAGAGAAAGTTACCTCCAAATCTTAAGGATCCAAGGAGCTTCACAATTCCATGCTCTATTGGGGAATTGTCCTTCAACAAGTGTCTATGCAATTTGGGGGTAAGTATTAATTTGATGCCACTATCAGTGTTCACTCAATTGGGTTTGCCGGCCCCTAAGCCGACAAGCATATCTTTGCAGCTAACCGATAGATCCATCGCCTACCCCAGAGCCATTGTTGAAGATGTGTTGGTAAAGGTAGACAAATTCATATTCCCTGTAGACTTTATCATCTTGGACTTCGAGGAAGACAAGAACATTCCAATTATTCTGGGGAGATAGTTTTTAGCCACCGGGAGAACACTCATAGATGTACAAAAGGGAGAATTGACTATGAGGGTTCAAGACCAAGAGGTGACGTTCAATGTCTTCAAGGCTATGAAGTTTCCCACAGATGAGGAAAACTATTTCAGAATTAATACCGTCGACAAGATACTGCAGGAGGATACTAAACACTTGCTAAGTGTGGATCCATTGGAGAGTGCTCTATTGGGAGACTCAGACATAGAGGAGACTGATGTGGTGGAGTGCATACAGCTTCTGAATACGGTGCCTCAGATGCGAAAGTTTAAAATTCCCATCGAACCTCTTGTACAGACTGGGGAATCATCAGAGCGACTAAAGCCTTCTCTAGAGGTGGCTCCCTTCTGGACCATTTGAGGTATGCATATTTGGGAGAATCTTCTACATTGCCGGTTATTGTTGCCTCTGCTCTATCATCTGATCAAGAGAGCAAATTACTGCGGGTCCTAAGAGAATTTAAATTAGCTATTGGGTGGACCATAACTGACATCAAAGGGATCAGCCCTTCCTACTGCATGCACAAGATACTCTTAGAGGATGACAACAAGCCATCAATATATCAACAATGAAGATTGAACCCGATCATGAAAGAGGTTGTCAAAAAGGAGATCCTAAAGTGGTTAGATGCTGGAATAATTTATCCGATATCAGATAGCCCGTGGGTGAGCCCAGTGCAGTGCGTCCCGAAGAAGGGGGCATGCCAGTCGTGACTAACGAAAAGAATGAGCTTATTTCTACCAGGACAGTTACGGGATGGAGAGTCTATATGGACTATCGTAGACTGAATAAAGCTATAAAGAAAGATCATTTCCCTCTCCCTTTTATTAATCAGATGCTGGATAGGCTGGCAGGACACGACTATTATTTCCTTCTGGACGGTTACTCGGGGTATAATCAAATTGTCATAGCCCCCGAGGACCAAGAAAAGACCACCTTCACATGCCCATATGGCACTTTTGCTTTTCGAAGGATGTCTTTTGGGTTATGTAACGCACCAGCCACTTTCCAAAGATACATGATGGCTATATTCTCTAACATGGTCGAACACAATGTAGAAGTCTTCATGGACGATTTCTCTGTCTTTGGGGATTCTTTTGACATCTGTTAAGAGAATCTGGTATTGGTGTTAAGAAGATGTGTTGAGACTAACCTTGTTCTGAACTGGGAAAAATGCCATTTTATGGTAAAGGAGGGCATCATTCTGAGCCACAAGGTCTCTGTGAAAGGTCTAGAGGTGGGTAGAGCTAAATTAGATACCATCGAAAGTTTATCGCCACCATCCTCTGTAAAGGAGTCCATAGTTTTCTCGAGCATGCAGGCTTCTACCGACGTTTCATCAAAGACTTCTCAAAAATTACTAAGCCTTTGTGCAGTTTACTCGAGAAGGACGTCCCATTTCAATTCAATAAGGAATGCCTAGTAGCCTTTAAACACTTGAAAAAGAAATTAACTACAGCTCCCGTCATTACAGCACCAGACTGCTCTCTTCAATTTGAACTGATGTGTGATGCAAGCGACTTCGCCATGGGGGTAGTATTGGGACAGCGCAGGGATAAGATTTTTCATGTGATTTATTACGCAAGTAAAACCCTGACAGACGCCCAGTTAAACTACACAACCACTGAGAAAGAGCTTCTTGCAGTGGTCTATGCTTTTGACAAATTCAGGTTATATTTGATTGGCACAAAGGTAATTGTATATACAGATCATGCTGCGATCAAATACCTGATTAGTAAGAAAGATGCCAAACCTCGCCTTATTCGATGGATACTTCTTCTTCAAGAATTCAACTTGGAAAGTAAGGACAGAAAAGGGACCGAGAACCAAGTGGTTGGCCACTTATCTAGACTGGAAAATCTGGGGATGGATAGAAACGACAAAGTATTGATCAATGAGTCCTTCCCAGACGAGCAGTTGTTCATGGTGCAAGGCGAGATGCCCTGGTTCGCGGATTTTGCAAACTTTTTAGTGAGCAATGTTAACCTGGCTGACTTCAATAGAGCACAAAAGAATAAGTTTCTGCACGATGTTAGATGGTACAATTGGGATCAGCCGTACTTGTTTAGGCAGTGCGCTGATAGGGTGATCAGGCGGTGCATCCCAGAGAGCGAGATGGAAAGCATACTGCGAGATTGTCACTCATCTGTGTATGGAGGCCATTATGGGGGCGAGAGGACAGCCGCTAAAGTGCTGCAGGCCGGTTTTTATTGGCCAACTCTGTTTAAAGATGAGCATAACTTTGTCCAGAGCTGCGACTGTTGTCAGCGCGTGGGGAATATATCCAAGAGAAATGAGATGCCTTAGAATATGATCCTCGAGGTTGAAATCTTCTACGTTTGGGGAATTGATTTCATGGGGCCTTTTTCTCTTCTTGTGGAAATTTATACATAATGCTGGCGGTCGATTATGTGTCCAAAAGGGTAGAGGTAGCAGCCTTACCAACCAATGATGCTCGAGTGGTCCAACGCTTTCTCTAAAAAAAGCATATTCACTAGCTTCAGAACCCCTAGAGCCATCATCAGTGATGAGGGTACACACTTTTGTAATCGTCAATTTTCTGCACTCCTGGCCAAATATGGGGTGAATCATCGTATTGCTACGCTTACCACCCCCAGAAAATTGGCCAAGCTGAGGTATATAATCGTGAGGTAAAGAGGATACTAGAAACGATTGTGAATCCCACACAAAAAGATTGGTCCCTCAAGCTAGACGATGCGGTGTGGGCCTATAGGACTGCTTATAAGACCCCATTGGGGATGTCCCCTTATCAGCTTGTGTACGGGAAGACCTGCCATCTCCCCTTGGAGCTTGAGTATAAGGCCTACTGGGCCATCAAGAAGCTTAATTTTGATTTGAAAGCTGCGGGGGAGAAAAGGCTTCTTCAACTTAACGAGCTTGACGAGTTCAGATTGCAAGCTTATGAAAACTCAAAGCTCTATAAGGAGAAGGTCAAAAGGTGGCACGACAGGAAAATCTTAGAAAGAACATTTGAGCCGGGCAGGCAGTGTTATTGTATAATTCTCGTCTCAGAATATTCCCTGGAAAGCTCAAATCTCGATGGTCAGGCCCCTTCACGGTGAAAACAGTATTCTCGCATGGCGCAGTGGAAATATATGACCAATACCCAGACAAGCCCTTTAAGGTGAATGGTCAAAGATTAAAGCACTGCTATGGCGATGAGGTGAATCAAGAGAAAGTTTCCTCGATCCTTTCCACCACTTGACCGAATCAGACAGAGTCTAGCTTATGGACTGTAAACAAGAGCTTGATGGGAGGCACCCCATCATCTCTATCTTCTCCCTCATATTTAATTCTTGCATCACTTATCTATATCTTCTCCCTCATATTTAATTCTGGTCATTAATCTCTACATTTCCCTTCCCCCGTTTAATTCTAAGTATTTTGAAAAAGTCGACTATTTTTGAACATTATGGTGTTAGGATGCTCATTGCCTTCATTTTTGAACATTAGGTATGTTGCATATACTTATGGGAGTTAGAAACTCATTGCATATATTCATAGGATTTGCACGGTCATTGCCTACATTTTTGAACCTAGGCATAATTGCACATATTTTTGGAGTTGGGAACTCATTTAACATATATTTGACGTGTTAGCATATTGCATATAAGTCTATAGCAAAAAAATTTTGGGAATTCACATAGAAATGTTTCACTTACATAACATTGCTAAGGATTTAACAATATATACATCTTACATATGCATTTTTGATGATGGAATCAAGTTAGACTTAATTTTTGATTGCTATATGTGCAGATACGATAAGTGTTGCTTCTTGAGCCTTCGCTTAGTTGCTGCAGAAAAGCAAGAAAATTATTTCCTGGGCTCAAGGCCGCGCTGTCGTGGGGTCGCGCCACCAACAAGGCCACAGCCCACGCGCCCGCGCCAGTTTTTAGTCCAGAGGCCCAAATTTTTGCCCCCGCGCGGCCGCGCCCCATATAAAGCCTACCCACGCGCGGCCACGCCTGACCTTAACTGCCATTTTTTAATATAACACAACCGTTCAAGCCTTTGTATCTCCTATATCTAAATTAATCAAGCCTCTCTTTCAATACACGATTCTCTCTCAGACTATCACGTACAAATTCCCTCTCCAAGGCCTATTCTATACAATCCAATCCCTCTAATATTCCTATTTCACTTTCATATTCCCATATCCAATCCCTAACCCTAGCCTCATCTTTCATTCCATTAATTCATTCCATCTTTACTCACAGTTAGGGTTAGAATTTTTAGAGATTGCAAGTTGGGTGAATTGTGTTCACACTTAGGGTTTGTGAAATCAGTCGCAGAGATTCAAGTTTGGGGGTTGTTCTTCATCGGGCTCATCAATTAGGGTTTTTAAAGGGATTTTTTTTTGAAATCATCAATGGGTCCAAAGAGCTCACGATCTGTCGATTCTGTATCCGCATCACCCGCTCACAGTGCCTCAGACGACGACATCACCGTCGATTTAACCAAATTCATCAATATCGAGGCCCAAATCGAGTACTATCGAATCGCAGCCAAATTAATTTTGAAGGAACGAGGTTTAAAATTGACGAAGGAGGATGGGGAATTGCGTGCCATGATCCGTGAGATGGGATGGCAAGGTATTTTTGCAACACCGCCGCCGGTGCCGTTGGCTCTCGTTCGTGAGTTCTATGCCAACGCCAAGATAACACAGAGCGGCCAGTCCTTTGTTTGGGGCCAAACCATTGACTATTGCCCGACGACGATTCAAGATATTCTGAACGTGCCCCCACTTCCTGCTGGCCAAGAGAACTGGGTTGAGGCAGAGAGGTTTGAAACGGACCTTAACCAGTTGATCCGTGACTTGTGTGCCCCAGGAACACTGTGGAAAATTATTAAAGATACCGTTAATGAGTACACCACGTTCCCTGCCTCCGGGCTCAACAGATATGCCAAGGCATGCAACCTGTTCCTCTGTGCCAGCTTGATGCCATCCTCGCACCAGCAAGAGATTATAGTCGAGAGGACTATCATCTTGTGGGGAATCATCACGGGGAAATATGTTGATGTCGTCCATCTCATTCACCAGAACATGCTGAGATTTATGTGAGGCAGTACCACGGGCTCCATTCCATATGCCTCCATAGTAGCCCATCTCTATGCTGAGGTAGGGCTCGAGTGGGGCGATGAACAGATCCAAATGTCGAACAGCGACATAACTCATGCCACTATAAAACACTTTGAAGATTGGGCTGGGGGCACAGCACATCCTTGAGGAAAAGGATTCCTCCTCCCACCTCCGCCAGCAGTTCCACCGTAGCCACAGCCAGCCGAGGCCGATGCTCCTCCTCCAGCCGGTGACATACAGTAGGGTAGCCAGTTTCGTCATATATAGTGGAGGATTGATGCACTACATGAGAGCTTCGCCGTGTTCGTTGATGGATTAACTCGTGCGCTGTCTGAGGCCTTTGCACATCAAGGCACAATGCTGGAGTGGCATGTTTTTAGTTCCGACTTGCCATACCCGCCACCAGATTCACCACCCGAGGAGGGTGGCCATGCCGATCAGTAGGGGAGTTTCCTAGCCCTTTAACTTCAATGGGGACATTGAATATTTCAAGTTTGGGGGTATTGGATGTAGTTAAGTAGTTTATTGCATATAGATTTAAATGTGTACAATTAGTTTTAATTGTATAGTAGTTACATTTAGTTATTGCATATAGTTGCAATTGCATGTTAGATGTATATAGTAGTTGCATTTTAATATGTGTTAGCATTCTAGTTTGTTAGCTAAATTTTGTATAAAAAAATTTTAATTTTTTTTATTTTGTTTATTTAGTTGTGTTTAATTGCATTACATTGCATAATCCCATATGTTTAGCCTGTAGAATTCTAGTCGGGCCAATGATGACATTGAGATATGATAGATTTTTGAACTCTGTTGTAGCTTAAGCTCAGTTATATTTTTATCCATGATGTAATCTATACATGTTGCTTGGATGTCGCCGGATAGCGCAGTGCTGTCTGTAATTTCTTGTTGGCTAGATTAGTGCATGCTTGTCTTCTAAGGGGAAAAATTTTGTTTTTAATTGCTAGAATTGTGTAATAAAAGTAATAATGACCTTAACAACACTAGAATACAAGTTTGAGGGAAAACTTTGGGTATGCATGCTAATAAAAAGAAAAAGAAAAATCAAAAGAAAAGAAAATAAGCTGTGAAAAAGAAAAAAAATAGAATAAACACCTTGGTTACCGAAATCTTGTGGCCTTTGATACTCGAGCAAGTACACCCTAGGGGATTGTCTCTACACCCAGCGCCCTAAGACCTTTATGGTTTGGGAGTCATTGGTCGAAAGCTCGTTAAATGGGTATCATTGAAAAGCCTACAAAGGCCTAGCATTGCACAGTCGGGTGTAGCCACAAGAAAAGTGCGAATATCGCCCCCGTGTGTGAATAAAAGCATAATAGCCCTTGTTGCACTTCAACTTGTATCTATGTGTTGGTTTTGTCATTGTTTTGTATAAATGAAAAATTCTTGATTTAAACCCTCAATTTTCCTTCCTTAGAAGTATAGCATGTGGAATCTTTACCTCGGTCAAGCTTGTTCATGACATAGCACGCACACACTACATATGAGTAACAAGTTATGATTTTAAAGATTATCTGTCTATATAACTGTAGCTTGAGCCAATACATTGTTCATTGTTCTTGTTATCTCTCTGAGGCACTTCTTATTGGAGTTCACATCATGGCTGATATATTGGGATTCATTTTCATATAGTTTAGTTGCATATCATGTAGTGGCATTTGTGTTTTTGCTTGAGGGCAAGCAATGGTTCAAGTTTGGGGGTATTTGATAAGTAGGTTGTATGCCTACTTATTGGATATCAACTTGCTTAAATTATGGCTTGAACTTAAGCATCTTAATGTCTTTTTATATGTTTTATCTTTATTTTGCATATTTCAGATAGGAAACTCGTTAAGCATGGAATGGCATGATTATGGCAAGAAATGGCAGGATTTTGGCATAAAGCTGGCAACAAGGCATGGTGGGATTGGACATGGACTGAAAAGGTGGAGTTGGCATGAGGATTGGCATGATAAGGCTCATGATGATGGCCTCAATGTAGCATGAAGTGAAGGAGAAAGAAACAAACTAGAAGCACAAAGAAAAAAGCAAGGGATCAACACAACACAACATTGCACCAGCAGCAGAATCAGGCTCGCGCGGCCGTGCCATGGATACAAAGGAAGCCAGCGTGCCCACGCCGGTTAGCAGACCAGACAGGCAGCTCTGGACATTGGCGCGCCCACGCCCCAATTGCACTATGGGGCCGCGCAGCCGCGCCGGGCTTGACTGAAGACATTTGAGTTATTTTATCTGGCTGGGTGTTTTATTTATAAGGTTGTTGTGTAATGAAAGACAATTATCACTTATCAGATTTAACATTTTATTATTAAGTTCATGCTTTCTAGGGTTGGAGAGCTAAGTAGAGCTTGAGAACTTAACTCTTCTTCTCTTCTAATTCAAGTAGCATTTTTACATTTCTAGGGTTCTCTTTGGTTGGGTTTGTGGTCTGAACTTGAGCATTGAAGGCTTCTATTGGAAAGAGAACCACCAAGATTTGCATTTCCATTCTCTCTACTCTCTTTCTTTCATAGTTGTTTAAATGCTTGGTTTAAATCCCATAATGGTTTGTGGTTCAGAGATGAACTAACTACTATTATGGGATTCTAATGGATTTTATTGCTTAGTCCAGGGTTTTATGCCTCTTTGAAATGTATGGATGAAAATGTATGATTTGCCTAGCATGGTTTCTTTGTATGTTTAGATGCCTGATCAACATCTACTGTAATAGTTTATATGAACTTGAAAAATGAAGTGTAAACTTAGATTTTTCCATGCTAGCACATGTTCGTGAAACTTGCACTCGATGAGTTTTGTGATTCGTAATCCGGATAGAAATATACTGTATTGCCATGTGTAGTCAATAGGGAGCTTGCACTTAAATCGGTGTAGCTTATAAATTGCATAGACATATAGTGATTTAGGTTTTATAGATTTTCATATGATTTCTATCTCTTTTGTGGATATTATATGATATGGACTTGGTTTATTGACAAATAGCCTTCTCTCACATTTGTGCTCCCGGCTAGCATTCCTATGTGATTATTTATACTTGACTTGAGGTGTTGTTAACCTAGATGATGCAATAGATGAAGTTAAGATCCCATATTTCTCTAAATTGAACCCCTCGTCTGTTAATTAGTTAAGTTTATTTTAAAACCAGTCTAGTTATTTAAAGAACACTTTGATACACGTTTGAGCAGAAGAAAATAACCATAGGACTGTTGCATGATAGTTTCAACTGACTCCTTTCTCCGTGGGAACAATCTCGACTTATCGAATATATTACTTGTCGACCGTGTATACTTGCACATGTTTTGTGTCCATTTTTGTGAACACCAAAACGGCGCAACAGTCAGCTCGTAGATACTGAACCTGAAAACCTGTCACACAGGAATCTAACAAGCTAGCATGCTGTCTTCGAAGCCCAGTGGTACCTAGAGAGCTAAGATGGCCATGGAATGCCCCAACATATAATCAACTGTAGCCCTATCTGTGGGAGGTAAACTGTCATACTATGATCTCAAAGAAGAGGTTATCAATGTGGGTGGCATGTGCTCAATCCAGCTGACGGTGGATGAAGACATCTATAGAACCGTATTATGAGACCGTCCAGGGGTCAATGCTAAACTCACCTATATGAATGCATATCCATGACATAATGAATGTATCATAATAGGTGATAAGGATAAATGAAAATAGGATACAATAGATAGGAAATATCATACACGCATTTCTAAATACACTGTTTACTAAAAGCATCATCTCTGTCTGCCACTAAAATGAAAATATAAAAAGTACAGGGAAATGGGGCACAACCGCCCAATGACTAATAGAGGCCTGTAAAAAGAGATAATGAGAAATGGGGCACAAACGTCCAATAACAAACAGAGGCCTATCAAAAGATATAGCGAGAAATCTATCCAAAGAAATCTATGACATCTATGTCGCCCAGCCGATCAACCTACTGTAACTCCTCCTGAGTCACTGAATCTCTGCCAAAGGGGATGTCAAACCGATAGAGAGGAGGATCTAGACCAGTAAAATTGCCAGAATATGGACCACCTGAGAGGTCAGCGCTGAAGCTGGAAGGATCAAAAGAATCTGCCTCCGAAGGATCCCTGCTAAGGTGCCTGATAAAAAACTGTGCTCGCTCCAATCGATGGGTTAAACTAGTAATCTGCTCCAAATGAGTAGGCTCTTGAATGCAGGTTATCCAATCTGTCATCATCAAAGACCTAGGAACCATGTCTGTCATGAATTTAGTGGTATGGGTCTGAGCCCCATCAGTGTGAGGACTCCACCAGCAATAAAATGCCTCCTAAGTGTGAGGGCCCTCTGACAATATGAACCCATCCGAGCCCATCATGGGAATGTCTACAATCGGCTGAGATAGGGACCAATGTCGCTTATTAGGAGGAAGGAATTGAATACGAATCTCCCTTGTGACGTTTCTGATAGCACGCTCTCCCAAGTAGAGCTCCCAGCCTCCATCAGTCAAAAGAGGAATCCGATGAGTAGATAATATATACTTTACCCCGGTCAAGAATCCATCATCAAAACTGACTGTCAGATAATCAGGGGTGTAAGGAACCCACGTGATAACAGTAGTGGTCAATAGCTCCAACTGCAAGCGGGAATGAGTAAACCCCTCGGCTACAGGGACCTCTAAAAAGGTGGAATAATTCCATCGCTGTCTTCGCGGATAGGTCTCCAGACCTAGAGTAGTAGTCGAGCGTAGGCTAGGGAGCCTCTTATATGCCCAAAATTGGCAGGGCAAAGATCCAATGTCCTCAGTGATAAAAATTAGCAATCCAAATGAGAGAAATTGAAAGGTTAAAGAGAAATTACTCACAAGAAAAAGGGGTAAAAACCCAGCCAAGCCTCCGTCACGCCCTCAGAGCATAGGCGCATCCCATGAAGAAAATATGAGAAGGTAAAGGTGCCCCAGTCAAAATCCCTGATGCGATCCACATCCCGAGTGGCGCTAACCAAAGCAAAAGAGACCGTCGAGGAGTTGTACGCTATGAAACAACCCCTGATGATGACGAAGAACAATAGCCAAATAATGCAATCTCTAACCCTCTGATCATCAGGCAGAGGCTTAGTCAATGCCCCACACGTGGCATCCACACTCAAAGGCCCAAAGCGGACAGTCCGACCCTTGAGGGCCATAGAAGGAACTCCTAAAAGGGATTGAATGGCAGCAGGTGAAATATCATCCACCAAAGGCACCGGCTCACTTGTAAACTCCAACCCAGTGATAAACCGCCAGTCCATCGGTGTCATCATAACCTCACAGTCCAATAAGTGGAGAGACTGGGTCTGGTGGAACCAGCGCTCAAATAAAGCCTGCAGATAACCCCAAGGGCAACGACGGGGAGAAATAAAGAAGAAGGCCTCGAGACCCCAAGAGTTGACGATGGCCTGGTACTCCAGATAGAGAGTCTGGTACAAGGAATGAATGTTAAACCAGTTCCCCCTAGGCTAAGTAAAGTCTGGAACCTTCATCAAATTGAAAATCAAGATTAAGCCATGCATCTAAAAATGAAAAAAAGGAAGAAATTCCAGAATAAAAATTTTAGTTACCTTATTTGCATGGAGATATATCGAAGGATAGCGTCTCAAATCCACCAAAAGATCTGGAATCGTCACGATGATAGCTGGAAGCTCCCGACGCGCGGTAGTCGAAGCCAAAGCGGGATCCACAATAGGGACATTGTGACGCCCCCAAATTCGGGTACCTTCAAACCCAAGATATGGTGCTACATGGTGCTACAATCTACTCATACATTCAATTGAAGACATCAATAACAATGCATAAATTTACTAATTATTACATTCTATTAATCCCTTTCTCAGGTTATTCGTAACCATTACATTCGTTCGATGTCATAATATCAGTTATTATATTACTAATATTACGCTATTAGAAAGGTTACTACTTATCCATCTTGGACTTGCCCTTGCCTTTGCCGGATCCTTCGGTCCGTTTGCTCTTAGCTGAAATCATTTAGTTTTAAGCAAGAATGAGCATAAATAGCTCAGCAAGTTATCAACATATCTTAAAACCACAAAATCAAGAATCATATCCCTTGGTCTTCCATAACTGTACAATAGTTATGAAGTACTTAAGAATAATCAAAATAACTGCTTGATATCTTTCAAAACCATTCCCAAGGACTTTATAGCGTCTTTAAAATCTGTATTGGTTAACAACCACGAACCATCATTTAGTTCTCATTCATGAAAGGATCAACCCGGAACAAAGGTCATAAGTTTGATATAGCTTACGAGTACATCCAGGTGATCAACCTGTAGTACTCTATGTTGATCAACACTCACACATTAAACGTGTTTACGTTTAATTGGTGGCAACTTCAAGTGCCTGTCGAATTAACGACATTTAAAACATTTGTTTTATTCATACTCAGGTTTACCTAAGAATTCGTACCAATTAATTGGCATAGGATCACAACATTGTATATATTTTTGAGAGATTTATGGAAAACCCCACCAAAATATGCTAAGTCTCAGTCTAGCTGAATCAAATGGCATCGACTATTCAATAACAGTTCATGCATAAGAAATTATGCAGAATGACAACTTATCCAACCATAACGTATAGACAAGAGTTTAGAAAACTTGCGTAACACAACGTTAATGCAAGAGTTAGAAAACTTGCGTTCTCGTCTTTAACCCTTTTAAAGGTACTTTACTCGGTCTTTACAACTTCTACAAGATATAAACACATAGTATACCAATTAGGTTATCATAATCGATATACACTGTGTAACTATCTTCTCCTTCTCGTATAACTTAGCCGAATTGTTAAGCTAGTAACATTCGTTCAAGTTATTTAACATTCTTTATAGCTTATTAACATCATATGTTATAAATCGAACCCTCATCAATCATCATTAAGCATGACGATAGACGATACCTTAACTGATTCCTTAACTCGATCTTGGTCCACGATTTACGTTTTCGGATATCAAGTTTTAAATTTAATTTCGTTTGATCAACGTTTAATTCTTACAACCCCGGTTAAACATATCGTTTAAAAGGTTTCTCTTCATGTATGTTCATCATTTACTAACCCCTTAATCACCATGAAAAAGGTTAAGTAAATAATTAACAATGTCAGAGGTTTTCCTATGCTGGCGCTGCGGCGCCAGCTTTGCCTTGTCGAGCGGCGCTGCAGAGCCCACCATGCAGGGAACTCTCCTGGACTGGCACTGCGGCACTGGTTTGTACTACATGGGCGGCGCTGCGGCGCCAGCCCTGTTCGTCAGAAAAATTTTCTATGTCTTAAAATTTTCTTAGATTCCCGAGCTCATAAAGTGATCGTTACAAGTCGGAATTGGCTTATTCTAAAGCCAATAGTTCATAAATGTTATGTTCTATCATTTCATCAAGTCAAAATCTATTTCTGAATCCGTCAGCGAGAATTTAGCCTATTAGTCCATTTTTATGTTTTCGTTAGTTGTTCGTGAACATTCGACACTAAATTCTTCGTTTTAAATCCGAATTGGTTCGTTCTTCTTCTCGCAAATCTTATTTACCTAATTACACGTGTTGCAATGGAAAACTATCATCTCCGAATCACATGACGACTTTTGACTTCTATTCCGGGAAATTTACGATTTCAACGATTATCGTCTAATCGTGTAACTTTCGCCGGATTTTCGTTCTTCATTATCTTTACTTCAAACCAATTGGAATCAAACCAATGGTTGATTTGTTAATGATTCTTACCATTCTTAACATTTATGTTTTCATTGTTTAACATGTTCATCATTCAATGCTTATAATTCTTAACAAGTTCTTCATTACTTACTATTATTTCATCATGCATGGCTTGTTAGTGTTCTTAGTCCACTATTTAACCATCCTTATAACTTCTTAGTATTCATGCTTCCTCAAATCACTTCTTTATCAAAACTAGTATTGAAAGAAAAAGGATTTTATCAAGATTTTCTTAGGTTATACCTTTGTTAGTTCTTGGTGTTCTTAGTAGAAGGCTCAATGACTTCTTAGCTCCTTGGTTTGCTTGAATTAATTACCAAAGAACAAGCTATCTTCATTTCTCTCTCTCTCTCTCAATATTAGTTTCAAGTTAAACAACCAACAAATGGCTAACAAATGGGCTATATTTATAGAATTGGCAAGAGTTAGGGTAGTTTGGTCAATAGGACCAAACCTCCTTTGACCACCATCTCCACCATGTCTTGCCATGTGCTAGCATATGCTAGCACATGCTACCCCACATGCCTCACATGTTCCTCATGTGCCCATAGGTTGCCCCATGGGTTAACCCATCCGTTTACCCAACGGTTCGACCCACGGGTTTAGTTAATCATTTTAATTCAAACTAAATGTGTTTACTTCGTATAAAATTTGTATTATACATCGTATTAATTCTCGTATCCTCTTCGTATTATACTTGTACAACATCTCGTATTATACGTGTATTCATTCTGTATAATAATTATTTATTATTATACGTAAACTATTATTCTTTAATTTTACTTTCCCTAACACTTAGGATTTTAAGTCCTCATACTAAAACTTCGTGAGCCATAAGTGAAATATTATTACCTATTCCACCTCGTCTTGAAATCCTATCATTACGCATTTCTCGGAATTTCAATAATAATTCCCAAGCAAAAATGGATGAATAGTGATTTGCTCCTGAGAAAACTTTTCTCGGCTAACTTAACTTTTCATGGTATATTACCGTCAAATCTTTCAACAAAATGTCATTCCGACATTTTGAACTCTCAAACCCTAACCCTTAGGAATAGTGCATTTTTTTTTCTAAAAATATTTTTATTCTCAGAAATCTTTTATTTTTGTCATATAAATTCATATCAATTATTTCTAGCACGTAGCCAGAATCCTCCCCATTTCTGCATTCTCTAGGTTATAGAACGACCTTCGATTAACTTACTCAGTTTAATAAACAAATAAGTAAATTTTATTCAATAAATCAAATAAAATTCATTTACATAAACGCTCGCTTTTCTCGGGCGTTACAGACATCCTCCACCTCGTCCACATCATCCGGCCAATCAACCCAGATAAGACGAATCACTAACTCAGTCAACCGGCGAGGTTGTCGGGCTGGAGGAGGTTGAGGGACATCAGAAGCTCTCCTCCTCCTCACACCTGCAGAGACCCTGCGAGAGCTACTCGGTATATCTAAATCCAAAAACCTGATCAAAATCTCCAAATCACCTAAGAAAGGGTGAGGTAAGTTTCAAACTTACAGCTTATTAAAATTAAATCAATGTTTCATACATAGTCTAAGTCCTAAAGCATGCATTAGTTTAACATACATCCCTAGTAGAGTTAAAATTACATGTTCATTAAATGCTCAGGCATGGGAAAAAATTTCACCAGAGTCTCCTTTGTAAAATGGACTATCCGCATGCACATATGCATGACTAGGAGGCCATTCAGTAGCACACCAACCCAAAATCATGAGCATTTTATATATATGAAAAATATCAAAATCAAACTCCCCATGGCAGCTAAATTACAGTGTGTATTTTTATTTGAAAATAAAGGCTCATTTGTCCTCAAATAGGATGAATGAACTGGCGAAAAAGGGATCCAAATGACTCTCTCAGAAATCAGTTTTTTTTCACATCAATACATTCAGCATGGTAAAATAAAAGCATTTACTAAGTCTGATAATCGTTATCAAGTCATATGAGCATGCATATTCGCTATATTATGTTTAGAAGCATTCTATATGAAATCTAACGTTCTAACGGTCAAAACCTGAAAAGAAAGGATGTAAATGTTACAAGGGTTGTGCAGAACGATTGTACGGTGATGGATTTTGAAAAAAGCAGCCCGAACTCAGTAGATCTAAAGAGGAATTTTAGGATTTTCTAAATGGTTCAACTTGAAAATGACTTGTGAAAGCCATGGGGGGACTAAACTAGACTGGCGAGGAGCAGCGGCTCTACCTACGACTGCCGTAGGTAGACCTGTAACCACATAGGTGGGCTCTACCCACTTCGGTTCAGCCCAATTAAAGTTAAAGAGGAGTTCCCAGAAGCTGAAAAGTCAAATCAGGGAAAAAGATACTACGCGATTGAGCAGAAAAGGCCTGAAATCCTGAATTCAGGTATCAAACTTCTGATTGAAAGAAGATCTTCATGTAAGCCATTAGTATAAGCCCTAATATGGTATTTAGAAGGCCAATGATGGAAATTATTGAAAACTGCCTCTATCAAAGCATCGAGAAGGTCCGGTGTTGATAATTCGGTTTTATACCTACTTATTCGGTATCTATTACTTGAATTAGTTGTTTAATCCTATGTGTCGTAGTCACTTTTCAAGCATTTTGTGGTTATTTTGTAGATCTCATGCTTGGGAACTGTGTGAGCGACTATTGGTATGAAAAGGGCAAGGCGAAACTCATTTGGGCTTTTATGGTCATTTCATACTCTTGGCTTGGGACTTAGATTTTATTATAGAGCTTATTCTTAGCTTTCCGGAACATCTTTAATCATCTTAATCGGAATTCGGAGGGAGAAGTTATGACCTTTTTACTAAGCGGAAGTTGAAACCTCAGAGTTTGAAAGTTTCAATTTACATAGCAGTCACTTGGAGCTCAAATTCGACATTGATCCAATCTGAATCTATAACGACCAGGAATTTTAAGTTCCTTATTAATTTTATATGTGATTTAAAATTTTTAAATGTTAATTTTTCAAACTTATTTAAACCTTATGTGGTTATGTGCTTATGTGAATTTATCTCATGCGAATAAATGCTAGGATTTTTATTAAAGGGAATCACTAATGGTTATTTAAATTAGTAGATTAACCCTAAGATTTTTATATCAGAATATTGATAAAAGTGTTAGTAATTATATATTCAAATTACTTGAATATAGTGTAGAGAATTAATCGTGATTGATTAATTGATATTGGTGTAATTAATCGATAATGTATGAAATTATTATTGTTGAGAATAATAAAACATAAGAGTATAATTTATTAATAAAGTAATGAGCAAAGGACTTATAAATATAATAATATTTTATTTAATTGATTAATTATTTTAAACAGGCATGTGATATGTAAACCTTTAATAAATGGTAGTTAACTATAAGGTGACCTTTGATAAGGCTATTATATATAGACTATATAGTAATCTTAATTGTATTATGTGAGATTGATAAGTGTAATGTGTACTTGGAGCATGTGACATGATGACGGTAGGAAAACTATTATGAATACCCTATCACCATACATTAATATCAATAAACATTATTAATTGATAATACTTTCAGTAAGTTATTATAATTATTATAATAACAGTTATTATTATAATAATACCCAATTTCTTGATATTTGGTGTTTATATAATGTACATGGATTATATGATTGGTACATATGTACTTACTTGATATATTGTATTGTTACATTTCTAAATTTAAATAATATTGTGACACTAACTAAATGTATAACCTAAGCATACATGAAATGAAAGGTGTGTATATTATTTAACCCAATTATATTTATTATGGGTATAGTTGTATATTTAACCAAGTACTTGCTTACATTATACAACTTGCTAGCTAATACAATGCTGAGTTGGTTTGTCCCATATTATGTGCCAATTGCTCTCTTATTTCTCATACACGTGAACTCACATGCTACACTAGTCTATCTTCTTCTCATTTTCTTCACAGGCTATAGCTAATCATGAGATGGGGAGTGGGTTTCATAATTTGATTCACCAACTACTCACCTACCATCCCTTAACCATTATGTAATCTAGCAATCCTTTGTTTTGATTTGGTGAACAAAGCTTGAAATCGTGTATTGAATTGGCTATATATATAGAGCTTTCTTCCCTCTCATTATCTTTTACTGAGTTATTGTTAAGTAAAACTTATATTCTGAATTTCTATTGAATTGAGAGAGTGAGAGATAGCAGCAAGCCATATAACAAAGGTATAATCATTGCATTCAAGTTCTTCATTTCTGTATAATTTCCTAATTCTTGATTATGTAAATTGAGCATGGATTAATCGTTAAGTTGATTGGAACATGATTGTTAGGTGGTATATAAGTTATTATACATGTTAGACTTATGTTAGAATTTGTCTGGAACGATTTTGGTTGGAAAATTTTTGAGTTGGACTAGCAAGCTGGCGAAGCAGCCTGCTCTGCGTCTGGCCGCCAGCCTGCTCAGCTGCGCCAGTGTTGCACTGGCCAGCGGTGCAGCTGCGCCAGTGCCTGTCTGCAGAAAATTTTTCCTTTTTACAATCTGTTCATGCTAACTTATGGTACTAGTTTGGATTAAGCATACTAGCATGAGTGATATATATATATATGGATGTATTGAGGCAATGTAAGCATGTTTCACTAATAGTTGCACAAGTAATTATAGTTTGAAATAAAATAAGCATTTCATAAAGTAACTTCGAATATGGAAACAAACTCGATATTTATGCTTGCCGTGATAGTATTCTGACCTTGCAAGCATGATAGCATGACTTATAATTGTATGGGAGACATGTTGACTTAGGTATACGGGTTTCATAATAGAATATGAGTATGTGAACCCCACTATTGAACATTTCTAACGAAACATATAAGTTTCAAAGGTGAACGTTAGCATGAAAGTATTGTATATACATTCTAATTTGGCAAGCATGTTAATATAAACCTAGAATGCATGATTAGAGTATTAAACGCACTAGCATACGTGTTTGAAAGACTCAAAGGTTTACAAAGGAAAACTTATATTTTGAAAATGAAGCTTATAGTTTTGAATGCGAACTTTGTCATGTAAGTAGTATGTGTATATTTTGATATTATGAGCATAATAGTATGTTTACATTGACATGAAATGCACGTTTAAAGTGTTGTACACACTAGCATTCGAGATTGATGGATTTAAGGAGTTTTCAAGGAAAACTTAAGAACCTTCAAAGTAAACTTGACCAATAATTTTGTCTTGTGATATGATAGCATTAATGTGGCTTTGGTATGTGTTTCTAATGCAAGTGAGTCATAGTTACAAAACACTTTGATTATACTAAAACGATCTTTGTCTACTTAGTATACTTTTAAAGGAGAACTTAAGATTTGAAAGTTAAATACCATGTGAGATATGTTGTGAGCATATAAGCATAAGTATTAAGATTTTATTATAACTATAGACGTATTGACATGAACCTCATTTGTTTATATACAAATTTCACATGTGCATGCTAAATTATAGAAAATGAACTTCAAGTATGAACTATGTGATTAGAGTATATGTGTGTAGTATACTCGAGCATATATATTAAGTATTGTTTGGTCTCGTATGAGGTAGTATGACATGAATAGCGAACCTTTGAAGCATGAACTTGTTTAACTTAAGGTTTACCGGCGTGAAAATATATGACTTTGAAATTGGATTAGGACGAGCATGCTAGTTTCAAATCGGAGATTATAACTTGATAAGCATGTGTATTGGTTTAATGACAATAGTTGCATGCTAGAGTTACATCGGGACACTTTCAGACCCGAACAATTTGCTTAAGTCGGATTTTAACAGTTAACATATTATGATACTATAAATGGTATGTTTGATATTGAACGTGATCTTATGTGATGGATTTATATAACGACTAGATTCTAGTATGTGTGAACTTATATTAGTTTATACTAATTGGAGAGATCGACTTGTTATTATTAGGTCATTCCAACGCCATTTAAATTAAAGCTAGAATTAATTGTAGCTAAGCAATCAGGCAAGTCTCCCTAACTTTACTCAAATTTATATTGAGCATGGTATTATTATATTGCATGTTTTCCTGAACTACTCTTTTATTTGAGCAAGTTTTTCTTGACTTATACTTATTTATTGTACAAGTATCCGGACCCTATTGTGCAAGTATTCTAAATTCTTGTACTACCTTATTCAATGAACCGTGTAAGCGAGTTTCTAAACTTCACTTATTTTTTGTGAAAGTTTCCTATCCTTCTCATATTGTATTGAGCAGGTTATTATTGTATTGTGCAATTTTCTCGAACTTCACACTTTGAGTATTGTGAAAGTTTCTCGAACTTTACACTTTGAGTATTGTGAAAGTTCCCCGAACTTCACACTTTGGTTATTGTGAAAGTTCCCCGAACTTCACACTTTGGTTATTGTGAAAGTTCCCCGAACTTCACATTTTGAGTATTGTGAAAGCTCCCCGAACTTCACACTTTGGTTATTTTGAAAGTTTCCGAACTTCATTTCTTTATTATGCAAGTTCTCTAAACTTATACAAACTCGTATAATGTGCAAGTATCTTATCTTTGTGTTTACTTTACTCAAAGAACGTTGTAAGCAAATGTCCTAACCTATGTATTAATTTATGCAAGGGATCTATTATGGTGAAATTCCCCGAATTTCACTCTTTGATGTTGTAAGTGTCTAAGCCTATGCATTTATTTTATGCAAGGAATCTATTATCGTGCAAGTTCCCCAAACTTCACACGTTGAGTATTGTGCATGTTCCCCGAACTTCACACGTTGAGTATTGTGCAAGTTCCCCGAACTTACACAAATTCATTTATTGTGCAAATTCTAAACTTCACTTTGTGCAAGTTCTCTATCCTTCTCATATTGTATTGAGTAGGTTATTGTTGAATCAAAAGTTGTTTACTTAATTGCTTGAACTTTATTTCCAAGCATGTTATTTAGTGGTTTAATTACTTATCAATTATTCCACAACGATATTATTGATATCCGCACTTAGTGCATTTGAGCTCGTACAGTCTTGGACTTGTACATTATTCAAGGTTCTAAATTTCTTGAACTATGTCAGTAAGAGTCTGAACCTTTGCTCGGTCAGACTAGTGTATGAAGTTTTCTTTAAAGCTATCCAAACCAATTGATGGTAAGGATTCTTAGACGGAACAGAACACCCCTCATATATAGGAGTGTGCCCAGGTATCTAATATATATGATACGAGTAAGCAGATATAAGTGTTATGCATATTCACGTTGTACCCGAGGCTGATCTCCTCGAGGTACTAAGTTTCTTTAGCCAAAAGCCAGTAATCCATAAAGGGTCAATTAGCTATTGAACCCATTGGAAAGTTACAGTTCAAAGTCTACTCGACTATCAGTCATTCTAAAGGCAATTATTATCTTTGCTTTTAATAGTCAGATTATTCAATCTTTCAGATATTCATAGTTTTGAATCATGCAGGTTGTTGAACCTTACAGATATTCATATCGTTGAATCATATATATATTCATAGTATTGAATCATACAGATTGTTGAATCATTCTAACATTCATATTGTGTAATCTTTAAGATATTCATTTTGTTGAAATCATTGTCAGATATTTTTTCATTCATCATAATATATCCTTTATTGTTGTATTTAAACTTGCTGAGCAAACTTGTTACTCATTCTTGCTATATCATGACTTATATTACAGTTAAGTCCGAGCCCTCAGGGAAGAACAAGTGTACATGAAAGATATAGGATGGTTTGCAAGGAGCAGATTTTGTCTTTATAATTTGTTTAATTACTATTAATGTAATATGAACCCTAATGATTATTCGAGGGTATGTTTATAAGATTTTATTTAAGGTTATCGAATCTTGGGACTAGTAACACCTTTTGAATGAACGACATATGTTTATTATTTTTCACACTTTTAGTTATTGTATGTTGTTTAGAGGTGGATGTTATTATTATTTCGTGACGATCGGACCAGGGTCAGAGGACCCGGATTCGGGGGTGTCACAGGTTGGTATCAAAGCTTTAGGTTATAAACGTTAAGAATGCGAAACCTATGTTATAACCTTAGTAGAAAACTCAAGTAGAGTTTGTAGGTGATGGATTGAGGATATACATCGAGTCTTATTGTGATACTGAAGTTGTTTATTTAAATATGCTATGATTGATAGACGTCATAACTTCTTAATGCTAACATGAATAGCATATCACATAAAGCCTAATGTTTTCTTCCTGTCCTCAGGATCATGCCGCCTAGGGGATTTTTGCGGAACTAGAGGGAGGAAGGAACTGTTAGCAATGGTGGAGGGGGAAATGTCGACCCAATGCAGAGCTTCGTTAACATATTAATAGAAGCAATGCAGAACATAACCCCGCCAGCAGCTGAGCAGCCAGGACATTACTTGGCTATCTTTAAGGACTTTAAATTGGTAGGACCACCGAAATTTTGGGAAACCTTAGACCCAATTGAAGCCCAGACATGGATAGAAGAAATTGAGAAGGTGTTTGAGGTCGCACGTGTGGCCGAGGCACAGAAGACGAGTTTTGCCACATTCATGATGAAGGGCGAAGCTAATAATTGGTGGGAACCCAATAAAGGACTAGCAGGCGAAGAAGTTATTATATAGGACAGATTTAAGAATTTCTTTTCGGAGAATACACAACAAGATATGGAAGTTAGGTTTCTGGAGCTGAGACAAGGAGGTATGTCAGGCGCGGAGAACGCGACAAGATTTAAAGAGTGGGCTCGATTCACCTAGCATCAGGTGGATACGGTGGCCAGGAAAATAGAGAGATTTGAATTAGGATTGAAACTATGGGTGCAGAAGGTAGTATATGTATTAAAGATTAAGACCTTTTCTGATCTTTTGGAAAGGGCTATCATTGTCAAAGGAGGTAATGAAGCCATAGCGCAATTTAAGCAAGTTAAGAAGACCGGTCAGGAAGGACAGAAGGGGGGAAGCGGCGGAGGCAGCAAGCCCAATAAACGTAAATGGATGGAGAGCCAATCATCCGGAGGTAGCAAATCCGGGGGAGAGGCTAAGCAAAGTTTAAAGTGCAACAACTGTGGAAGGAACCACTCGGGGGAATGCATGAAGGGCAAGAACACGTGTTATCGTTGTAGACAACCGGGGCACATGGCTCCTCAGTGTCCGAATAAGCCAAAAGGAAGATGTTTCGCGTGTAAAGCCACGGACCATCAAATCAAGGACTGCCCGAAGAAAAAGGGCGATGCAGTTAGCAGAAATAATAACAACAACAACAATTGACTGAGCATCGGAGGGCCAGCCAGTCAAGCCAACATAACCATACAGGATGCGGTGGAGTCAGGTATCATCCCGATCAATTATATAGATGCATATATGTTATTCGATTCGGGTGCCACCAGCTGTTTTGTTTCTGAAGAATTTGTTAAACAGTTAGACTTACCAGTGAGAAATTAGAACACCCTATGGGCGTATGAGTAGCAAACAAGGAAGTTATCCCCGTAGAATACATTCATAGGAACTGTTATACCGATTTGAAGGGAATTCGTGGATGTCTTCCCAAACGAGATTTAGCAGCAATAGTTTTTGCCTTGGAGTTTTTGAAGCATTATTTGTATAGCGAGAAGTGTGAGATATACACAGTCTGAAGTATATCTTCACGCAGAAGGAATTAAACATGAGGCAGCGCCGATGGCTAAAATTGATCAAAGATTATGATTGTGAAATTCTGTACCATTCAGGCAAAGCAAATATAGTGGCTGATGCCTTGGATAGGAAAGGCAGAGGGAAGTTATCGAGGTTGACCATTTCGGAGAATTAGTGAAAGATTTTTGAAAGACTAGACTTAGAGGTTAAGTATCTGATGGAGACCAAAGAGAGATTAATTACTGTGTCAGTAAGCCCGACGTTATTAGATAAGGTTAAGGAGGCACAAGAGAAGGACGAAGATTATGATAACATCAAGAAGCGATTAGCTGAAGGTGATGAGTTAAAATTTAAGATTGATAGCACTGAACTGCTAAGATTTGAAGGACGCATTTGGGTACCGTTAGTACCAGAACTAAGAAAAGAGATTTTTCTAGAAGCATTTTATGGGAGGAAGTGTCGAACATCGTTGTGTTGGGACGAATTAGGTGAACGTCAACTGTTGGGACCAGGAGTGGTACAACAGATAGTAGAGATTATCTAAGTGATAAGAGCGAATTATCCGATTTTCTTAGAATAACCTTATTTTTTTTCAATTCCGAGGACGAAATTTTTATAAGGGGGGAGGGATGTAACGACCAGGAATTTTAAGCTCCTTATTGATTTTATATGTGATTTAAAATTTTTAGGAGTTAATTTTTCAAACTTAACCTTATGTGGTTATGTGCTTATGTGAATTTATCCTATGCGAATAAATGCTATGATTTTTATTAAAGGGAATCACTAATAGTTATTTAAATTAGTAGATTAACCCTGAGACTTTTGTGACGCCCCCAAATTCCAGGACCGTCACGGGGTCGCTCGAATTCGGTTTGTCACGTGCTCATGGTAATACATCACAATAATAATACGACTAAATGTCGCATCGCACAGCGGAATAATACACAACTAATACCGAATAAATTACATTTAAATAATATATTTATTCACGTCCCAAGGTCTCGTAACTTAAACAGTGATTACATAGCTTAGACATATCATAAGCAATAATAACCTTAACTAGTACATAATATCATAAGTTCTTTATTACAATCATAAAGTCCTACATAAACAAAGCTACTCAGTAGCCTTTCCCTTTCCCTTGTCGGTACTCGAAGGTCTGCATTGTTCGGCCTTAACTGAAATGTTTTTAGGGAAAACAAGAATGAGTACAATTTGCTCAGCAAGTAATATACAATAGGGTAAGTAATATAATTCTCAATTCTCGAAAGGGTATAGCAAGGTTTAATAGTTTAAGGATAACAAGAATATCAACAGTTCTCAATAACAGTCGCTAGGGACAGAATAATATCAATGTGATTCAATAATAAATCAATTCAAGATTTCAAGATAACTGAATACTGAGCAGTCACTAAGGACTATGAACTTCCACAGGAATTGACAGTAATAAACTGAAAATCCAACAAAAACAAGTACAACAGGTGATCAACCTAAAGTACCCTATGTTATGCATAACACTCAATCATACTAATGTGCGCGCGTCGGTTCTTCGACAGTTATATTTTGTTCTTCTCAGTCAAATACAAGATCCAGCACCAATCAATTGGTTTGGGTCACTTTTTAATAATATAAGTCTAGCCAAATCAAATGGCGTAGACACTTTCATAATTTTCAAGAACAATACCAAGTTCAACATGAATAATAGCTTTAATGAAATAAGAGTTCAAGTATGCTAATTCAATTCAAACGATTAAGTAAAGAAACTTGTTCGCAATATACAAGGATAGAATACTTGCATCGTAAAAGAGTGTAAGTTAGGAAACTTGCCTTAAGCGTAGTTTATCCCCGTAAATTAATCAACACTTTTTGAATCCTATCGTAATATAGTTATGTATATATGATATTCATTAGTCATATAGTTTAATATAATATCTCATCTCGTATATATGATAATCACATAAGCTAAGTCTTGACCTAGTGACACAGTTATATAGTACTATATTAATATAATTTCTACCCTTAACTTTCCTCTTTTCTCAAGTTAATCATCTTCATACATCATTACTATCATGTGAGACTACCACAAATAGCGAACATATTCTATTTAAGCAAGTTATAGCATTACTATAAGTTAACCGTCAAAATTGGATCCACGTATCAACATATGATACCACATAGCACGTATATATATTAAAGAGTCTTTCCATGTTCGTTCACCCCTTTCACGACTAATTTGCAAGATATAGGTTCTATGTTAATACTTTTGACGACTTACGGTCATTCAAGGCCATGACGTTACGAAATCTAGCATGCTCACCTTCTAAACATATAAGGTAGTCATATATTAGGCATGCTTATGAATATTCGCATTTCATACATGTAACTATCACAGTTATTAGTTGAAAACATGCTTTGTTTACGCTAAACATAGTTTCACGACATGTAACATAGTATGCAAACATGAATGATACTTTAAGAAGTCTAAAAGTACTATCAAGTATGATCATAACTTTCAGAATACGAATCTTGTAATAGCATGTTAAGGTTCACCATCAAAGCTCATATTTTCATGAATTAGAAAATTTCAGAGAATTTGCAGAAACTTAATTCAAGAATTAGAAAATTTAAGAATCTTGTAATAGCATGTTAAGGACGTTCATCAAAGCTCATATCCAAACTTCATTCAAGAATTAGAAAATTTTAGAGAATTTGCAGAAACAGACAATTGGAGTTTATGAAATGAAGAACAAGGAAATAAAGTTATACCTCTGTTATATGTTAATTGGACTCCTCACACACTGAATATGCTTCTACAATTGCTCAGCAACTTAGAACTCTAAAACTTAGAATTTATCAGACAATTGCAAGCAACACAAAAATTGAAAATGGAGCTTCTATTTATAAAGGAAACTTGGACTGGACATTTGCATTGTACTGAGGCTGGAGTCTATGGTATAATGGAAGAAAACATTGGTTAATTGGGAGTGGTTTAACAACCCACCACCAGCTATCCCCATAGCCATTGGCTTTGCAATCATCACCTATGCTTAGCCACTGCTATAAACTTGGAAGTTATGTGATTTAGCTTAGGCTACTGTTTATGTACTATAATGTAACTGATGAGTTTAAATCTTCCAGCAATATGTTTATTTAGTTCAATGCAGTTCTTTTTAGTTCTCCTTTTGGTTTCCATATGTAATTCTAATACATAACATTACTATAAGTAGAAGGTTTAGGGATTATATATGTACTCTTATCATTTAACCCATGTACATTGGTTTCACATCGTTTCATAATCAATGAAAATAACATAAGATAGTTAAGTATTATCAAATTATCTACCACATACTCATGATGTCTCATTTTAATGTATATTCACATTGTTACAAAGGCATTTCATGTAACTCTCATAATTCAATAACTTTACTATATAGTTTATGTACATAATATAATCACATTATGCTTCATATAATATATGGTTTCTATGTGTAGTATAATCACATTGCACTATAGTTTATATATACATGCATGGTCACACTTAAGTGTCTCTCTACACTATATAATATAGTTATATTCCATATACTTTATATATTCAAGTATTGCACATTTGCGCACATAACAATTAATATAATCTTATTATATTAATAACTTACTTATTTGTTTTATTATTCATAATGTCAAATAAATAAATTATTTATCTCATTGATTAATTAACGATAATATTAATTAATCCATTCCTCATTGATTATTAATTTCCATAATAATCAATTAACACTTATATGATTAAATATCTTATTATTTTTATAAACACATTGCTTATTATTATTATATTTCTTGCAATAATAATAATCACATATTATTAATTAATCACCATAAAATATTTTATAACAATTAATTAATATTCTTTAATAACAATTAACAATTAATATAGATTAATTATTTACTTTAATAATTTCTTCGTCAATTAATATCATCATTAATATATCTCATCACGGTGCCACACAAGGCTTCCCGAGTTTATTATAAACTCCAAATTTTTCTCAATTATTATAATTATTCAATTTAATATAATTGAGTTAACTCACAAAATCATTTTTATTCAAATGAATTCTCATTTCCATTAATATATTTATTTACTAATATATGAAAATTCTCGGGTATTACATTCTCCCCCGCCCCTTATAAAAATTTCGTTCCGGAATTGCTACAAGGCTACACAAATAAATAGGGATAATCCCTCAGCATCATATCTTCTAACTCCCACGTTGCCTCCTCGACATCGTGGTTACGCCAAAGTACTTTTACAGAAGATATAATTTTATTTCTCAAAGTTTGTTCTTTCCTATCTAATATCTGGACAGGAATTTCGTCATACGCCAAGTTCTTCTCCACTTGAATGGGCTCGTAAGAAATCACGTGCTTGTAGTCGGCCTTGTACGGTCGCAACACAGAAATGTGGAATACGTTGTGGATGTGCTCCAACTCAGGTGGTAACGCAACTTTGTATGCCACTTCGCCCACTCGCTTTAGTATCTCGAACGGTCCTATGAATCTTGGACTCAATTTTCCTTTCTTACCGAAATGGATTTTTCCCTTCCATGGAGATACCTTTAAAAATACGAAACTACCAACTTTGAGGTCTCGGTCCTGTCGATGCAAATCTGCGTATTTCTTCTGGCGATCTTGATCTGCTACTAGTCTGGCTCTTATCACTGTCACCACATCTACGGTTTATTTTACTAGCTCTGGTCCGAGTATTTGTCGCTCCCCGACTTCGTCCCAACACAATGGCGTTCTGCACTTTCTCCCGTAAAGAGCTTTGTACGGTGGCATGCCGATACTCGCATGGTAACTATTATTATACGCAAATTCGACTAAGGGTAGGTGGTCGTCCCAATTTCCCTTAAAATCCATCACGCAAGTCCTAAGCATATCCTCCAGCGTTTGTATTGTTCGCTCACTCTGTCCGCCTGTCTGAGGATGATAAGCGGTACTCAACCTCAAATGCATTCCTATTCTCTCTTGCAAACTCTTCCAAAAATTGGACGTGAAGCGCGGATCTCGATCAGAGACAATTGACTCTGGTACTCCATGTCGTGAAACAATCTCCTTTACATACAGACTCGCTAACTGATTCAAACTGTAGCGGATCATGATTGGTTGAAAACGTGTGGTCTTCGTTAGTCGATCCACGATAACCCAAATAGCATCATAACCTTTCTATGTAACTGGAAGTCCTACCACGAAGTCCATCGTAATATGCTCCCATTTCCACTCTGGTATTTCCAACGGTTGTAGTAAACCACTCGGCCGTTGATGCTCTGCTTTAACGCGTTGGCAAGTCAATCATCTACTGACGCACTCTGTGACTTCCCGTTTCAAATTGGGCCACCAAAAATGTTGCCTTAGATCTCGGTACATCTTCGTGCCTCCCGGATGAACGGAATATATCGTATTGTGTGCCTCATGCAAAATCTCTTCCCTTAACTCGGTTACTGCTGGTACCCACACTCTTCCTTCAAATCTCAAAATACCATCTTTATCCATTCAAAATTTCCCTTCTTCATTCTCTGTAATCCTTTTTCTGATTTTCTCACATTCTTCATCTTTTTCTTGTGCTTCCTTTACTCTATCCAATAATGTCAGATGAGCTTCCATTACAAACAACTTCTCTCCAGGCTTCTCTGGTTCTTTCACTTCTATCTCCAATTTCTCCATCTCTCTTATCAACTCTTCCTGAGTCAACAAATTAAACAACTTTTCCTTCCTTTTCTGCTCAGAGCGTCGGCAACCACGTTTGCCTTTCCCTGGTGATAAAGAATATCGCAGTCATAGTCTTTAATTAATTCTACCACCTTCTCTGTCGCATATTCAACTCCTTCTGTGTGAAGATATATTTCAGACTTTTGTGGTCCGTGTATATCTCACATTTCTCTCCGTATAAATAATGCCTCCGTATTTTTAACGCAAAAAACTACTGCCGCTAACTCTAAGTCGTGAGTAGGGTATCATTTTTTGTAATCCTTCAATTGTCATGATTCATACGCAATGACTTTGCCGTGCTGCATAAGCACACAGCCAAGTCCCTTGTGCGATGCATCACTATACACCACAACATTTCCCGCATCATCTGGTAATGCTAACACAGGTGCTTCGCTCAATCTCCTTTTCAGTTCTTGAAAACTTTCTTCGCATTTGTCGTTCCATACAAATTTCATCGTCTTCCTAGTCAAATTGGTCAACGGGGTTGCTATCTTAGAAAAATCTTGGATGAATCTTCGATAGTACCCAGCTAACCCTGAAAATCTTCTCACCTCCATCGGTGTCCTCGGTTGTTCCCAATTACTTACTGCTTTTACCTTCGCAGGGTCTACAGAGATTCCATTCTTATCCACCACGTGGCCTAAGAATTGAACCTTCTCCATCCAAAATTTGCACTTTGAAAATTTTGCATACATCTTCTCCTTCCTTAGTGCCTCCAAAACAATCTTCAGATGTTCGGCGTGTTTTTCCTCTGTCTTCGAGTAGATCAAAATGTCAGTCGATAAAAACAACTACAAATTTATCCAAGTATGGCTTGAAAACTCGGTTCATCAAGTCCATAAATGCTGCCGGAGCATTAGTCAATCCAAATGACATTACCAAAAACTCGTAGTGTCCATAACGGGTTCGAAACGCAGTCTTTGGTATGTCCTCATTCCTCACTTTCAGTTGATGATATCCTGTTCGCAGGTCAATTTTTGAGAAACACTTTGCTCCCTTCAGTTAATCAAACAGGTCATCTATCCTTGGTAGCGGATATCGGTTCTTGATCGTTACTCTGTTTAATTCTCGATAATCGATACAGAGCCTCATCGATCCGTCCTTTTTCTTAACGAATAACACTGGTGCTCCCCAAGGAGACACACTCGGTCGTATGTAACCCTTATCCAATAATTCTTGCAATTGTATCATCAATTCCTTCATTTTTACTGGCGCCATACGATATGGAGCTTTCAAAATCGGTGCCATTCCCGGTGCTAAGTCTATCACGAATTCAATTTCTCTGTCTGGCAGAAGACCAGGCAGATCGTCCGAAAATACACCTTGAAACTAATTCACTACGGATATATCCTTAATTTCTACTCCCTTCTTTCAAGTATCAACGATTTAAGCTAAATAACCTACACATCCTTTCCTTAATAATTTCTTGGCCTGCATCATCGTAACGCAACACAATTGCTTAAGCGATGAGCTACCATACAACACTACCTTAGACTTACTCGGAGTCTTAAGGCTTACATATTTATTCTGACAGTCAATTGACGCAGCATGGTTATATAACCAATCCATTCCCAGTATTACGTCAAATTCTCCCAATCTAATAGGAATCAAGTCTACGCTCAGTTCATGTTCTCTAATATTTGCGCGATAATTTTGATAAACATATTATACAGGGATCACTTCCTTATTAGCAACTTCTATGATCAAAGGATTTTCTAATAGTTCTCGGGGTGTACTAAGTTTACTAGCAAATTCTTCAGATATAAAAGAACAGGTGGCACCCGAATCAAATAATGCATAAGCATTTATATCATTGATTGGGATTATACCTGACACCACGTCCTTCGCAGCCACGGCATCCTGGACGGTCATGTTAAAAGTTCTGGCAATTGGGCGGTTGGATTGTACTGACCCGCTAATCATAATCTTGTTTCCTCCCCCTTGTTGGCTACCACTTCCGCCACTTCCCTTCTTCGGGCAATCCTTAATACGGTGCTCAGTTGAGCAGCAAGCAAAACACCCTTGGATCTTCTTTGGCTTTGGACAGTTTGGCGATATGTGCTCCTCTTTGCCGCAGTTATAACACGTGCCCTTTCCTTTCCAGCACTCCCCTTGATGACTTTTCCCACACTTATTACAAGCTCCACTCCTTTTCTTAAAATTTCCCTGGTGACTCCCACCTTGATTATTGTTTCTGTTGCTATTATTGTTGTTGTTGTTGTTGTTGTCCCACTTTCTCTTCCCAGAGTTACTCCCTCTGCCACTGCTTCCTCCACGATTTTCACTACTAGTGTTCTTTCCTTTCTTTTCTTTGTTATACAAGCTCAAAGCTTCACTTCCTCCCTCGGCGATAATAGCCTTCTCCAGTAGTGTTACAAAAGAATCGATCTGAAGAACTGACACCTTATTGAATAGCCAAGGCTTCAGTCCTTGTTCGAATCGTCTAGCCTTCCTCTCTTCATCTCCTACCTGGTGCTCTGTAAATCGGGCTAGTTCGTTAAACCTAGCCGCGTATTGCGCCACCGTCATCTCCCCTTGTTTTAACTCTAGGAATTTCACCTCCATCCTATTCTTCATGCTTTTCGGGAAGTAATTCACGAAAAATAGCGTCTTAAACTTATCCCAAGCTATTATCCCTTCTCCAGCTCTTTGTTGATTAGCCGCCCACCAGTAGTTCGCTTCTCCCCTCATCATGTACGTGGCAAACACCGTCTTCTAATCTTTGCCTACGCGAGATATAGTGAAAGCTTTTTCGATCTCCTTGATCCACGTTTGTGCGATGATTGGGTTGGTAGTTCCCTCAAACTCTGGGGGTCCTACACTCTTAAAGTCTTTAAAGGTTGTTACTGGCACAGCTTGAGGGTTGGGGCGAACGGGTTCATTGTTCCTTCCCCTTAATGCCTCTCCTAATAGGTCTACCAGTTTCTGGATCGGGTCTACTTGTTCCCTCTCATTGTTCACTGACTCCTCAGGTGCAGTCAATCTACGTCTGGGCGGCATTATCTGCATCATAAATTTTCATTTTATTATTATTCAAGTATATTACTTAAGTATTTCTTTTAATACTAAAAGAATAAATTTATAACACTTTTCTGAAATAAGCTTCATTTATATTCATATGCTAACCATTTCATTACATGATTTTCCTAGCATATTTCTATAAATGTTATCACATGTATCCCCTAATATCACAAAAGACGGGGAATATACCAACCTACTACCATACTACCCCTCTAACAAAAGCTTACATAGGGTTTACATTAGTATCCCACATCTTACACAAAAGATTGGGATTACAACATAGTATGTACAACACATAAAGATAAATTCTACTAAACTACCACTAGACCATTTAAGGAAATCTCATCACATCATGCCATGCTCCACAGCACTCTTGTACTCTAACTGTGCTATATAAGCTATTAGCTCTCGACTCATAGTGTGTACAGTCTGTCCCTGCTCTGCTGGGTAGTGGTACACACCATCAAGCACCCTCTCAAATGCCGAACAGAACACGTACCCCCATCTTGTTCATTTTCCTCTTCTTGCATTTGACCTCATCTTCCAGGTCATTTGCTCTCTCATGGGCAGCCTCCCACTTCTCCTCGAAGTGTATCCTATCCATCACCTCTAATTCTAACTGAGTGCGAAGTGCTTCCTTCTCAGTCTTCTTGCTTAGTTCCCTCTGTTCTACCTCTTCCAGCTTTCCTGCCAGATCCACATTCCTCGCCACCGACCTATGGAATAAGGTTCCCATCTGGATCCCTGCCTCCCTGCGATAAGCGATGTCTACCTCTAGCTCATACATGTCTAACTTCCTCTGGTGGTCCTCGTCCCTCAGCTTCTGGAACTCAGACTCTCTCTCCTCGGCCTCGGCCTCCAGCTTCTAGACTCTGCAGTCCAACTCCAGAATCCGCTCCTCATACTCGCCTAACATCTGCTCCTCTACAGTAGCCTCATCAGAGTCCTCTACTGGCACATTCTCCATCGACTCATCCTCCATCGCCTCCTCCTCTAGATCAGACTCTTTCTCAATCTCGTCCTCGCCGTCAGACTCGAATGGTGCAACAGCCTGCACAGGCACAGCCTCTAAGGGTGCCTCGTACACTACATGAATATCCCTGAGCTCATCCTCAGCCACTCTAGCGGGTACTCCCATATCTGCCATCTACAATCACAAACACAAGACAAGAAACAGCAACTCCATTAGAATGTTAAATAAAACATAAGTTCATTGTATAAAATGAAGTTACATTTCATAATAGATTAGGTCTCTCAAGGAAAACTCTACATGAGTTTTATCACCTTCCTAACTTCTAAGTTCGCCTAAGTTGTAGTCTTAAGACACTCGTTCCTAAGGTTTATAACTACAGCTCTGATACCAACCTCTGACGCCCCCAAATTCCAGGACCGTCATGGGGTCGCTCGAATTCGGTTCGTCACGTGCTCATGGTAATACATCATAATAATAATACGACTAAACGTCGCATCGCATAGCGGAATAATACACAACTAATACCGAATAAATTACATTTAAATAATATAATTATTCACGTCCCAAGGTCTCGTAACTTAAACAGTGATTACATAGCTTAGACATATCTTAAGCAATAATAATCTTAACTAGTACATAATATCATAAGTTCTTTATTACAATCATAAAGTCCTACATAAACAAAGCTACTCAGTAGCCTTTCCCTTGCCCTTGTCGGTACTCGAGGGTCCGCACTGCTCGGCCTTAACTGAAATATTTTTAGGGAAAGCAAGAATGAGCACAATTTGCTCAGCAAGTAATATACAATAGGGTAAGTAATATAATTCTCAATTCTCGAAAGGGTATAGCAAGGTTTGATAGTTCAAGGATAACAAGAATATCAATAATTCTCAATAACAGTCGCTAGGGACAGAATAATATCAATGTGATTCAATAATAAATCAATTCAAGATTTCAAGATAACTGAATACTGAGCAGTCACTAAGGACTATGAACTTCCACAAGAATTAACAGTAATAAACTGAAAATCCAACAAAAACAAGTACAACAGGTGATCAACCTAAAGTACCCTATGTTATGCATAACACTCAATCATACTAATGTGCGCTCATCGGTTCTCTGACAGTTATATTTTGTTCTTCTCAGTCAAATACAAGATCCCGCACCAATCAATTGGTTTGGGTCGCTTTTTAATAATATAAGTCTAGCCGAATCAAATGGCATAGACACTTTCACAATTTTCAAGAACAATACCAAGTTCAACATGAATAATAGCTTTAATAAAATAAGAGTTCAAGTATGCTAATTCAATTCAAATGATTAAGTAAAGAAACTAGTTCGCAATATACAAGGATAGAATACTTGCACCGTAAAAGTGTGTAAGTTAGGAAACTTGCCTTAAGCGTAGTTTATCCCCGTAAATTAATCAACACTTTTCGAATCTTATCGTAATATAGTTATGTATATATGATATTCATTAGTCATATAGTTTAACATTATATCTCATCTCGTATATACGATAATCACATAAGCTAACTCTTGACCTAGTGACACAGTTATATAGTATTATATTAATATAATTTCTACCCTTAACTTTCTTCTTTTCTCAAGTTAATCATCTTCATACATCATTACTATCATGTGAGACTACCACAAATAGCGAACATATTCTATTTTAGTAAGTTATAGCATTACTATAAGTTAACCGTCAAAATCGGATCCACGTATCAACATATGATACCACATAGCACGTATATATATTAAAGAGTGTTTCCATGTTCGTTCACCCCTTTCACGAACAATTTACAGGCTATAGATTCTATGTTAATTCTTTTAACGACTTATGGTCATTCAATGTCATAACGTTACGAACTCTAGCATGCTCACCTTGTAAACATATAAGGTAGTCATATATTAGGCATGCTTATGAATATTCACATTTCATACATGTAACTATCACAGTTATTAGTTGAAAACATGCTTTGTTTACGCTAAACTTAGTTTCACGACATGTAACATAGTATGCAAACATGAATGGTACTTTAACAAGTCTAAAAGTACTATCAAGTATGATCATAACTTTCAGAATACGAATCTTGTAATAACATGTTAAGGTTCACCATCAAAGCTCATATTTTAATCAGTAAGTCTTACTAACATGTTCGTGTTACATCATGAAATACGTATACATAAGTCAACAGGTCTGACACGTAATTCAAGGCCATATAAACATACTTGAAAAATCAGAACTCATATATGGTATAAACATGTCAAAAGTTCGTTTGTAAAAACTTACATTTTCGTTACTAATGAGATTTGCATGTTCGTATTTCGTTATGAAACTTATCTACACAAGTGAACATACATTTCAGGTGTTTCTAAGTCATACAAACGTGTCTCAAAAGTCAGAATGTCTAAAATGGATACAACGAATCAACGTCCATTTTGAAATCCTAAGTTCATTTCGAAAACCATACGCTTTTTGTTAACCATGCATGTTAATATACTAAAACATGCTTACATTGCCTCATTATGTTTATATATATATGTTACACAAGCTAGCATGCTTGTTTAAACCAAACCTCATAATATATACAGAACAGATTTTTAAGCATGCTGCAGAAACTAGTTTCAGGGCCCTGCACAGCTACGCTGCGCCGCAGTGTAATGCCGGCGCAGCTGCGCCATGCCTGGTTCGAATCAAGACGCAGTCTGCTTCGGCAGACTTCCAGCCCAAACACAAACTTACTTCACGAAATCAGTTCAAAGCAGTCATATTGTAGTTTAAACATACTACCAAGACTATATAACAACTATCAAGTATATCCTAATCAACTTATAACCGTATCCAAACTTATTTCAAGAATTAGAAAATTCAGAGAATTTGCAAAAGCAGACAATTGGGTTCATGAAATGAAGAACAAGGAAATAAAGTTATACCTCTGTTATATGTTAATTGGACTCCTCACACACTGAATATGCTTCTACAATTGCTCAGCAACTTAGAACTCTCAAACTTAGAATTTATCAGACAATTACAAGTAACACAAAAATAGAAAATGGAGCTTCTATTTATAAAGGAAACTTGGACTGGACATTTGCATTGTACTGAGGCTGGAGTCTATGGTATAATGGAAGAAAACATTGGTTAATTGGGAGTGGTTTAACAACCCACCACCAGCCATCCCCATAGCCATTGACTTTGCAATCATCACCTATGCTTAGCCACTGATATAAAGTTGGACGTTACGTGATTTAGCCTTAGGCTACTATTTATGTACTATGATGTAACTGATGAGTTTAAATCTTCCAGCAATATGTTTATTTAGTTCAATGCAGTTCTTTTTAGTTCTCCTTTTGGTTTCCACATGTAATTCCAATACATAACATTACTATAAGTAGAAGGTTTAGGGATTATATATGTACTCTTATCATTTAACCCATTACATTGGTTTCACATTGTTTCATAATCAATGAAAATAACATAAGATAGTTAAGTATTATCAAATTATCTACCACATACTCATGATGTCTCACTTTAATGTATATTCACATTGTTACAAAGGCATTTTATGTAACTCTCATAATTCAATAACTTTACTATATAGTTTATGTACATAATATAATCACATTATGCTTCATATAATATATGGTTTCTATGTGTAGTATAATCACATTGCACTATAATTTATATATACATGCATGGTCACACTTAAATGTCTCTCTACACTATATAATATAGTTGTATTCTATATACTTTATATATTCAAGTATTGCACATTTGCACATAACAATTAATATAATCTTATTATATTAATAACTTACTTATTTGTTTTATTATTCATAATATCAAATAAATAAATTATTTATCTCATTGATTAATTAACGATAATATTAATTAATCCATTCCTCATTGATTATTAATTTCCATAATAATCGATTAACACTTATATGATTAAATATCTTATTATTTTTATAAACACATTGCTTATTATTATTATAATTCTTGTAATAATAATAATCATATATTATTAATTAATCACCATAAAATATTTTATAACAATTAATTAATATTATTTAATAACAATTAACAATTAATATAGATTAATTGTTTACTTTAATAATTCCTTCGTCAATTAATATCATCATTAATATATCTCATCACGGTGCCACACAAGGCTTCCCGAGTTTATTATAAACTCCACATTTTTCTCAATTATTATAATTATTCAATTTAATATAATTGAGTTAACTCACAAAATCATTTTTATTCAAATGAATTCTCATTTCCATTAATATATTTATTTACTAATATATGGAAATTCTCGGGTATTACAACTTTTATATCAGAATATTGATAAAAGTGTTAGTAATTATATATTCAAATTACATGAATATAGTGTAGAGAGTTAATCGTGATTGATTAATTGATATTGGTGTAATTAATCGATAATGTATGAAATTATTATTGTTGAGAATAATAAAATATAAGAGTATAATTTATTAATAAATTAATGAGCAAAGGACTTATAAATATAATACTATTATATTTAATTGATTAATTATTTTATACATGCATGTGATATGTAAACCTTTAATAAATGGTAGTTAACTATAAGGTGACCTTTGATAAGGCTATTATATATAGACTATATAGTAATCTTAATTGTATTATGTGAGATTGATAAGTGTAATGTGTACTTAGAGCATGTGACATGATGAGGGTAGGAAAACTATTATGAATACCTTATCACCATACATTAATATCAATAAACATTATTAATTGATAATACTTTCAGTAAGTTATTATAATTATTATAATAACAGTTATTATTATAATAATACCCAATTTCTTGATATTTGGTGTTTATATAATGTACATGGATTATATGATTGGTACATATGTACTTACTTGATACATTGTATTGTTACATTTCTAAATTTAAATAACATTGTGACACTAACTAAATGTATAACCTAAGCATCCATGAAATGAAAGGTGTGTATATTATTTAACCCAATTATATTTATTATGGGTATAGTTGTATATTTAACCAAGTATTTGCTTACATTATACACCTTGCTAGCTAATACAATGCTGAGTTGGTTTGTCCCATATTATGTGCCCAATTGCTCTCTTATTTCTCATACACGTGAACTCACATGCTACACTAGTCTATCTTCTCCTCATTTTCTTCACAAGTTATAGCTAATCATGAGATGGGGAGTGGGTTTCATAATTTGATTCACCAACTACTCACCTACCATCCCTTGACCATTATGTAATCTAGCAATCCTTTGTTTTGATTTGGTGAACAAACCTTGAAACCGTGTATTGAATTGGCTATATATATAGAGCTCTCTTCCCTCTCATTATCTTTTACTGAGTTATTGTTAGGTAGAACTTATATTCTGAATTTCTATTGAATTGAGAGAGTGAGAGATAGCAGCAAGCCATATAACAAAGGTATAATCATTGCATTCAAGTTCTTCATTTTTGTATAATTTCCTAATTCTTGATTCTGTAAATTGAGCATGGATTGATCGTTAAGTTAATTGGAACATGATTGTTAGGTGGTATATAAGTTATTATACATGTTAGAATTTGTCTGGAGCAATTTTGGTTGAAAATTTTTTGAGTTGGACTAGCAAGCTGCCGAAGCAACCTGCTCTGCGTCTGGCCGCCAGCCTGCGCAGCTGCGCCAGTGTTGCACTTGCCAGAGGCGCAGCTGCGCCAGTGCCTGTCTGAAGAAAAATTTTCCTTTTTGCAATCTATTCATGCTAACTTATGGTACTAGTATTGATTAAGCATACTAGCATGAGTGATATATATATATATATATATATATATGGATGTATTGAGGCAATGTAAGCATGTTTCACTAATAGTTGCACAAGTAATTATAGTTTGAAATAAACTAAGCATTTCATAAACTAACTTCGAATATGGAAACAAACTCGATATTTATACTTGTCATGATAGTATTCTGACCTTGCAATCATGATAGCATGACTTATAATTGTATGGGAGACATGTTGACTTAGGTATACGGGTTTCATAATAGAATATGAGCATGTGAACCCCACTATTGAACATTTCTAACGAAACATATAAGTTTCAAAGGTGAACATTAACATGAAAGTATTATATATACATTCTAATTTGGCAAGCATGTTAATATGAACCTAGAATGCATGATTAGAGTATTAAACGCACTAGCATACGTGTTTGAAAGACTCAAAGGTTTACAAAGGAAAACTTATGTTTTGAAAATGAAGCTTATAGTTTTGAATGCGAACTTTGTCATGTAAGTAGCATGTGTATATTTTGATATTATGAGCATAATAGTATGTTTACATTGACATGAAATGCACGTTTAAAGTGTTGTACACACTAGCATTCGAGATTGATGGATTTAAGGAGTTTTCAAGAAAAACTTGAGAACCTTCAAAGTAAACTTGACCAATAATTTTGTCTTGTGATATAAGAGCATTAATGTGGCTTTGGTATGTGTTTCTAATGCAAGTGAGTCATAGTTACAAAACACTTTGATTATACTAAAACGATCTTTGTGGACTTAGTATACTTTTGAAGGAGAACTTAAGATTTAAAAGTTAAATACCATGTGAGACATGTTGTGAGCATATAAGCATAAGTATTAAGATTTCATTATGACTATAAACGTATTGATATGAACCTTATTTGTTTATATACAAATTTCACATATGCATGCTAAATTATAGAAAATGAACTTCAAGTATGAACTATGTGATTAGAGTATATGTGTATAGTATACTCGAGCATATATATTAAGTATTGTTTGGTCTCGTATGAGGTAGCATGACAGGAATAGCGAACCTTTGAAGTATGAACTTGTTTAACTTAAGGTTTACCGGCATGAAAACATATGACTTCGAAATTAGATTAGGACGAGCATGCTAGTTTCGAATGGGAGATTATATCTTTATAAGCATATGTATTGGTTTAATGGCAATAGTTGCATGCTAGAGTTACGCCGGGACACTTTCAGACCCGAACAATTTGCTTAAGTCGAATTTTAACAGTTAACATATTATGATGCTATAAATGGTATGTTTGATATTGAACGTGATCTTATGTGATAGATTTATATAACGACTAGATTCTAGTATGTGTGAACTTATATTAGTTTATACTAATTGGAGAGATCGACTTGTTATTATTAGGTCGTTCCAACGCCATTTAAATTAAAGCTAGAATTAATTGTAGCTGAGCAATCAGGCAAGCCTCCCTAACTTTACTCAAATTTATATTGAGCAGGGTATTATTATATTGCATGTTTTCCTGAACTACTCTTTTATTTGAGTAAGTTTTTCTTGACTTATACTTATTTATTGTACAAGTATCCGTACCCTATTGTGCAAGTATTCTAAATTCTTGTACTACCTTATTCAATGAACCGTGTAAGCTAGTTTCTAAACTTCACTTGTTTTTGGTAAAAGTTTCCTATCCTTCTCATATTGTATTGAGCAGGTTATTATTGTATTGTGCAAGTTCCCCGAACTTCACACTTTGAGTATTGTGAAAGTTCCTCGAACTTCACACTTTGAGTATTGTGAAAGTTCCCCGAACTTCACACTTTGGTTATTGTGAAAGTTTCTCGAACTTCACACTTTGGTTATTGTGAAAGTTCCCCGAACTTCACATTTTGAGTATTGTGAAAGTTCCCTGAACTTCACACTTTGGTTATTTTGCAAGTTCCCAAACTTCATTTCTTTATTATGCAAGTTCTCTAAACTTATACAAACTCATATATTGTGCAAGTATCTTATTTTTGTGTTTACTTTACTCAAAGAACGTTGTAAGTAAATGTCCTAACCTATGCATTAATTTATGCAAGGGATCTATTATGGTGAAATTCCCCGAATTTCACTCTTTGATGTTGTAAATGTCTAAGCTTATGCATTTATTTTATGCAAGGAATCTATTATCGTGCAAGTTCCCCGAACTTCACACGTTGAGTATTGTGCAAGTTCCCCGAACTTCACACGTTGAGTATTGTGTAAGTTCTCCGAACTTCACACATTGAGTATTGTGCAAGTTCCCCGAACTTACACAAATTCATATATTATGCAAATTCTAAACTTCACTTTGTGTAAGTTCTCTATCCTTCTCATATTGTATTGAGTAGGTTATTGTTGAATCAAAAATTTACTTAATTGCTTGAACTTTATTTCCAAGCATGTTATTTAGTGGTTTAATTACTTATCAATTATTCCATATCGATATTATTGATATCCACACTTAGTGCATTTGAGCTCGTACAATCTTGGACTTGTACATTATTCAAGGTTCTAAATTTCTTGAACTATGTCAGTAAGAGTCTGAACATTTGCTCGGTCAGACTAGTATATGAAGTTTTTTTTAAAGCTATCCAAACCAATTGATGGTAAGGATTCTTAGACGGAACAGAACACCTCTCATATGTATGATACGAGTAAGCAGATATAAGTGTTATGCATATTCACGTTGTACCTGAGGCTGATCTCCTCGAGGTACTAAGTTTTTGTAGCCAAAAGCCAGTAATCCAAAAATGGTCAATTAGCTGTTGAACCCATTGGAAAGTTATAGTTTAAAGTCTACTCGACTATCAATCATTCTAAAGGCAATTATTATCTTTGCTTTTAATAGTCAGATTATTCAATCTTTCAGATATTCATAGTGTTGAATCATGCAGGTTGTTGAACCTTACATATATTCATATCGTTGAATCATACAGATATTCATAGTATTGAATCATACAAATTGTTGAATCATTCTAAAATTCATATTGTTTAAGCTTTAAGATATTCATTTTGTTGAAATCATTGTCAGATATTTTTCCATTCATCATGATATATCCTTTATTGTTGTATTTAAACTTGCTGAGCAAACTTGTTGCTCATTCTTGCTATATCATGACTTATATTGAAGTTATATCCGAGCCCTCAGGGAAGGACAAGGGTAACGGAAAGATATAGGATGGTTTGCAAGGAGCAGACTTTGTCTTTATGATTTGTTTAATTACTGTTAATGTAATATGAACCCTAATGATTATTCGAGGGTATGTTTGTAAGATTTTATTTAAGGTTATCAAATCTTGGGACTAGTAACACCTTTTGAATGAACGACGTACGTTTATTATTTTTCGCACATTTAGTTATTGTATGTTGTTTAGAGGTGGATGTTATTATTGTTTAGTGACGACCGGACCAAGGTCAGAGGACACGGATTCAGGGGTGTCACAGAATCTGTCAATGGTCAAAGAATTAAAGTTGTAGATCTCGTCGACAGCTTTGATTTGACAGGTGTAACGATTGAGATTTTATATTTAATTTTAAATATTTATTGAATTAAATAAATATTTATGTTAATTATTTATTGAGTAAATAAATAGATTAAGTAAATTATGGTAATGATTTAATTGAGTGTTACATATTAATTTAATGAATGTTATTTAATTGATATGTATATATATTAATGTTATATTATAGCTTCTAATTTAATTGAAATAATTGAATTAGATGAATTATGTGATGAAGTGTTACATGAATTATAATTAGAAAGTAATTATAATTATGTAGCAAATTTTATGTGATTAATGGATGTTAGATTTTAATTGATTAAATTAGATGATTAATATTTAATTGATTAAAATATGACATTAAAGTATGTGTCAAAATGATTTATTAAAATAAAAGGAAAAGAATTTTTAAATGATTTTTTACCAAACAAGGCCCTTGTATTTGTTTTAAACCTATTTCTACCAAACAGGGCCCTAACTATCAAAAAGCTGTTTTTAAATAAACTGTTTACCAAACATGGCCTTAGCATTAATAATCAATTTTTGAAAATAACCTTGTTTTGCCAAACAAGGCATTGTGGTTTTTGAATTTTGTAACTTATATAATAAATATATTTATTATATATATTAAGTAATTAGCAGTTACATATATATCATTAGTATACGTATATTATATCAGTTATAATATATCTATACTACGTTAGATTAAAAGTTAGTTTGTAAAGCTAAGAACAAAAAGAGAAAAGAAGAGCAGGGAAGTTAGAGAAGAGAAGGAAGAAGAAACTTGTGAAGGCTAGAATTAGTCATTGTATTCTTCTCCAATCATCAAAAAGGTAATTAATATCTTATAGTTTTAAAGAATTGTGATCAGTTGTTCTTCATTGTTTTGAGTTTCTGTAAATTTAGTTTTCTGTGAATTTCATGAAATTATGTAATTATGAATTTTATAGATATGTATTGTATCCATGTGTTGATTGTGGTAATTGTATGACATAAGAGGATTTTCAAAAATTAAATTACTGTAGAAATATATTTTTAACAGAAAATTCATGTTTATATGAGTTCATATGGAATTTCATGAGTGTGGTTAATGTTAATTGAGAAATTCATGCAATTGGTATGTGTTAATATGCTTATTAAGTAATTTCTGGATGCTATCTTCAACTTTGTATGTAATGCATGTATATAAGTTCGAATTGATGGAGAAAAATGTTGGGTTTGTACGAAATCGTGATGCAATCAAATTGTAAAAATTAGCGGAAGCATAGTATATCAGAGTTTAAAAAAATTTCTACAAAACCATTATCCGGATCATCCTTTATGCAAATTATTAATTTAAAACGATAAATAAGAAGTTATGGAATCATACCCTTGTAGAACGAAGCTTCCACAGGTACTAGTTCAACTCCTTGTTCTTCGTGATCTCCTTGAATTTCCGGGTTAGATTCCTTCCTTTGATCAACGTTAGCCACCCAAGTGTTTGGCCTCTAGAGGTGATCCACCAAAGAAGAGAAATTATCAAGAAGGAGGGTGTTTGGCTAAACCTTAGTTTTCTATCCTCTATAGAAAAGGAGTACTCTCCAACAATTGGAATTTCATCAACCGATATCTATTATAAGACTCCTCTTATATAGATATTGGTCAACCCTTCTAATCCTATTAGACATGGGATTTCTTTTAATTAATTAAACTCCTTTAATTAATTTAGGCTTCCCACCACATGGGGAATAATTAATTAAATTTATTTAATTATTTATCTCCTAATCTTATTAGGAATAAATGAGAGTACTAATATTAAATTAATTACTAAACTCCTTTAGAAATTAAAATAATAATAATTGTAATAATATTAATAAGACTCCTCTTATTAATTTATATTTAATATTTCCAAAATATTAAATAATAAACATTAAGCTATTTAATTTAATCTATCATTATAGATTAAATTAATTACACTTAATGCATTATTACAATTATGCCATTACCTTCTTAAATAATTATTCTTCCTTTTATGGTGTGACCCTTTAGGTTCTCTATATTAAACCGGTTGTGAATAAATCCATTAGAATAATTATAATCTTATTTAAATAAATAAATTAAACTAATAATCTATTTAAATAAATAATATTTATTCTCCAATAGGGATAAGCCTCCCTAGCGATCAACGACTTTCCAGATAATATAGATTTCAACATTAATCATAAAAGAACCTATGAGTAAATAGTTACCATACAATTCAATCCTTCCCCATACAATATCCCAATTAAATATAAGACATGAATTTACTGTCAAGTCTTATTTTATTTAATTATATGTATTTCGATTAGAAAATGCACAACTCCAAATAATGCAAATTAGAAACTCCTTTCTAATTTCATTTTACCTTGGCCAAGGATTCCTGGGTTGTCATTTAACGAATCACATAGGATATATCTCCTCTTTTACTAGAGGTGGTAGATTCTTTATTGATCATTCATTATCTCCATATGTAACTCATTATACCCAAGCATACCCTTTTATATACCCTAAAGGACTTTAAGGAATAAGTCAAAGTATAATTCATTACATACAAGATACTATGATGATCTCAAGTCCAAGGATCACTTGTACTACTATCACATTAGGAATTCCTATTGACAGGCGAGTAAAATTCCATTAGGTATTCCATAGTGAGTCACGTTCAGTGAACTTATTCTCCAATAAGCACCTACATACTTGCTTTAGTGTCTCCACACAAATGATCATGAGATCAATCATCCTCATCCAATGAGCAAGCAACATATGTACCAATCTATCCGAATTTACTAATCCCCTTTTTAGTAATCCCACGATTGGGAACTATTTTAGTTTTAGAGCTTTCTAAGAATTTAGATCTCATTAGCATGATCATCATCATGATTCTAAAAGCATTACTTAAAACTATGGGTTATTTACATATTATAAAACCAGCACCATGTAGATAATTAAATGCCTTTAATAAATGAATATTTTATTAATAAATAAATAAGATTGTTTACAAAGTACGTGCTTTATCATCATACATGATTGGCTTGTATGCACACTATTATCAATCTCCCACTTGCACTAAAGCCAATCGCCATGGTATCTCATACCCATCTTCTCTAAGTGACGATCAAACTGCTGTTGTGTTAAAGCTTTAGTAAATGGATCTGCAATGTTGTCTTGAGAGTCTACACGCTCCAAGGTGACGTCTCCTCTTTCAATGATATCCCTGATCAAGTGAAATCGCCGCAACACATGTTTAGATTTTTGATGAGACCTTGGTTCCTTAGCCTGTGCAACTGCTCCTGTGTTGTCACAGTAAACGGGAACTGCTTCTCCAATGCTAGGAACCATACCAAGTTCAGTTATGAACTTCTTCATCCAAACAGCTTCCTTTGCAGCTTCACTTGCAGCTATATACTCTGCCTCTATCACTGAATCAGCAACTGTTTGCTGCTTGGAACTCTTCCAACTCATTGCACCTCCGTTCAAGGTAAAAATATACCCCGAAACAGATTTACTGTCATCTTGGTCCGTTAGAAAACTTGAGTCTATGAAGCCCTCGAGTTTTAATTCAGACCCACCGTAGACAAAAAAAATATCCTTAGTCCTTCTCAAGTATTTTAGGATATTCTTCACTGCCTTCCAGTGCTCTTCTCCTGGATTCGACTGGTATCTGCTCATTACACTAAGTGCATGAGCAACATCCGGTCTAGTACATATCATACCGTACATGATAGATCCTATTGCAGAAGCATAAGAGATCTTACTCATACGGGCTCTCTCCTCAGGTGTCTTTGGGGCCTGTTTCTTAGAGAGATGTATTCCATGGCTCATCGGCATGAGTCCTCTTTTGGAATCTTCCATGCTAAATCTCTTTAGCATTGCATCAATGTACGTTCCTTGGGATAAACCAAGCATCCTTTTAGATCTATCTCTATAGATCTTTATCCCCAAAATATAAGATGCTTCTCCCAAGTCCTTCATGGAGAAGTGTTTAGATAACCAGATTTTAATCGATTGTAGCATAGGAATGTCATTCCCTATCAGTAATATATCATCAACATATAATACAAGTAATGAAACTGCGCTCCCACTAACCTTCTTGTACACACATGGTTCATCGTCGTTTTTGATAAAATCAAACTCTTTGATTGTCTCATCAAAACGAATGTTCCATCTACGAGAAGCTTACTTTAATCCATAAATGGATCGTTGCAGCTTACAGACTTGATTTGTTCCAACCTTTGAAACAAATCCCTCTAGCTGTGTCATATACACATCCTCCTCAAGTTTCCCATTGAGGAAGGCCGTTTTCACGTCCATCTGCCAGATCTCATAGTCGTTATAAGCTGCAATCGCAAGCAAAATTCGAATGGACTTGAGCATAGCTACTGGTGAAAAGGTTTCATCATAGTCAACTCCTTGTCTTTGTTTGAAACCTTTTGCAACCAGTCGGGCCTTATAGGTCTCTACCTTGCCGTCCGCTCCAGTCTTTCTTTTAAAGACCCATTTACACCCAATAGGCTTAATGCCTTCAGGTGGTGAAACCAAAGTCCATACTTTGTTTTCATACATGGAGTCCATTTCGGATTTCATAGCTTCAAGCCATTTTCCTGAGTCTTTATTACTTAGCCTGTTCGTAATTCAATGGATCATCATCATTCATGATGTGTACCTCATCGTCATCCTCTATAACGAATCCATACCTCTCAGGTATCTTCGGTACTCTTCCAGATTTACGAATAGGGTGTGGTATAGTAGGTTCTTCTACTTGGTCAGGTACCTGACTTTGATCTGTGGTAATTTGTGGTTCTTGAACTTCTTCAAGATATATCTTACTCCCACTGACCCCTTCATGGATAAACTCCTTTTCTAAGAAGGCAGCATGTTTCGCAACAAACACCTTTTGATCAGTTGGATGATAGAAATAATATCCTATAGTTTCTTTAGGGTATCCCACAAATCTACACTTATCGTATTTAGTCTGTAGCTTATCATTTTCAAACTTTTTGACATAAGCTGGGCAACCCCAAGTCTTAACATGCTTAAGATTTGGTTTCCTCCATTTCCACATCTCATATGGAGTCTTTGGGGCGGATTTGGTAGGTACCTTGTTAAGTAGGTAAGCAGCCGTTTCTAGGGCATATCCCAGAAAGAAATTGGAAGGTCGGTAAAACTCATCATGGATGGAACCATGTCCAACAGTGTTCGATTTCTCCTTTCAGATACTCCATTTAACTGTGGTGTACCTGGAGGAGTCCATTGTGAGATTATACCATTTTCTTTGAGACAATTGAGAAACTCACCGCTTAAGTATTCTCCACCTCGATCTGATCGAAGTATCTTTATACTCTTGCCCGTTTGTTTCTCTACTTCACTTCTGAACTCTTTGAACTTTTCAAATGATTCTGACTTGTATTTCATTAAATACACATATCCAAATCTTGAGTGATCATCAGTGAAAGTAATAAAATAAGAATACCCACCCCGTGCACTTGTTGTCATAGGTCCACAAACGTCTGTGTGAATCAATGCCAACAACTCTGTAACTCTTTCTCCTTTTCTACTAAAAGGAGATTTAGTCATTTTACCCATGAGACAAGATTCATAAGTTGGATATGATTCATAATCAGATAACTTAAGGAGCCCATCTTTATGCAACTTGGATAATCTTGTTTCATTGATATGACCGTGTCTACAGTGCCACATGTAGGTATAATTAATATCATCTCTTTTCCTTTTCTTAGTTTGTTCAATTTGAAAAATATTTTCTTGTAAGTCAAGTGTATAAAGTCCATTTCGCAAATTTCCAACACCATATAAAACATCGTCTTTATAAATAGAACAACTATTGTTATTTATAACGACGTTAAATCCTTCCATATCCAATACAGAAATTGAAATAATGTTTTTAATAATATTCGAAACATAATAACAATTATTAAGATAAATGAACTTGCCCGAAGGCATTGCTAAATAATAAGTTCCTACAGTTAATGCAGCAACCTTTGCTTCATTCCCCACTCGTAGGATCACCTCATCATTGTTCAGCTTTCTACTTCTGACCAGTCCCTTCACATTATTACATATGTGAGAACCACAGCCGGTATCCAATACCTAAGTAGAATTTTGACTTTCTGAAAAATTAATTTCAATCATGAACAAACCTTGATTGGAAGTCGAAGCTTCTCCAAGCTTCTTCTTTGCCAGAAACTTCTTGCAGTTCCTCTTCCAATGACCCGGCTCGTTGCAATGGAAGCACATTCCTTTGCTAGCTGGATCAGATTTCTTTTGTTCCTTTATGTTCACTTTGCCCTTGGTCATCCGAGATCGGAAGAGCTCCTTAGATATCTCATATCTAGCAGTCCTACTTTGTTCACCATACAACTCCTTGAGGTGAATCAACATAGTAGGAGCATCCATGTTTTCGTGCTGACGCTGAAGCTCGTTATTCATAGATGCGAGCATGATGCATTGAGCCACAGATGCATCATCTTGCCACTTTACAATGGTGGCAATCTCTTCCTCAGAGGCTGTTTCTAGAACAGTTCTAGGGACAGGTGAGTTTAGGACATAAGAAATCTTTTCAGCAGTGAGAACTATTCTCAGATTTCTTAGCCAGTCCGTATAATTCGGCCCGGTAAGCTTATTAGCATCAAGTATGCTTCGCAGTGAAATTAGTGATTTTGACATTTTTAAAATTCTGCATGTGAAAAACAGCATTTTAGCAAACATTCATTTTATTAATTTTGCATACCAAAATAAATTTAGGTCTTTATTTTAAATTGGTATCTCCCACTATTTTTATCAAACTATATTACCCTCACTTATATAGTTCGGCAACATCTAATTAAAGATTTGCTAGTGAGAATAAGGATCCCATTTCAAATGTATATAACCTTGTGGATAGCACAACAAGCGATATACAAATAAATAGGTAGACAACTCTTGTCGATTACATCACTATATAACTCCTTTTATTTTGCCTCTTAAATCATAATGGTCAAGTGTGTGCACATCCGAACTAAAATGATTTAAGTTAAGTCCAGCCTAGCACTTCTATAAATTCAAAAAAGAAAAAATTTCTTCCTTGTGGATAGCACAACAAGACTAGATCGTTCAATTTTCTTGATAAGCATCAAATGTGATTAATTAACATCTTAAATACACAATACTCGCCTTGTGGATAGCACAACAAGCTCATATTAAATATTTAATACTCTATTAATTTATCATGCTAGAAGGCGACGTTCGATATTCCAAATATCATTTGAACGCTTCGGACTTAATATTATTTCTTTGAGGGGTTTGTTATTATTTGTCTCATCTTGTTTAGCGCACATGCACATATATATATAAAATACGCGTCATTTTATTAAACATGCGAAGCATGTTTGCATAAAATATAATATATATAATATTTAGCATGCAATATAGAATATTATATTCTACCTGGATTGATTATGGACTTTTATTCTAGTTTGGTTCACTAGAGCCACCAAGTGAACCAAAAGGTTAAACCTAGGAGTGCAAGAATTTAAATTTAAATATAACTATTACATTTAAACCGGGCTCCATACAAACGGGTCTTCACGCGCTCCTTGCTCCTTGGTCTCCAATTTCTTCAAGATAATTCTAACTATTTCTATTACATTAAACTATTTAATTTAAATAGAAATCTTGATCAGCAGTCAAGGGGAAGTACATAGGAGGGAGATAGAATTTTACATCAAGAAAAAAAAATTAGAGAAGACGAGGTACACAGACCCCATTTAATAAAACCCATTCATTCAAGCATTTAACTAAAATAAAATTCAATCACATTGGTCAAATAGTCCATAATCAATCCCCATTTATTATCATACATATCACCATATATATCAATAAATAAATATTCATCTCATGAATTAAAACATTCTAAATATATATGAGTATCATTTAATGGGCAATTTTAAATTGCATGAAATCCAATTTCAAGATTAAAATAAACTCTTTATTTTAATTATAAAATTATTTAGAATATAATATATAAATATATCATATATATATATATATAATATAAATTCACATTTATTTTTTAAAAAGAAGTTACCTTCTTTTATTAAAAGAGTCCTTTATTGATGGGTCATCTTCTTTTTGGAGTAAGAAAGAGACAACATCTTTTCTTTGCAGAATTCAAGATTAGCACCCAAAAAAAAATTCTGATTCATCCCAAAAAAAAATGACATTTTTTTTTCTTAAAAAATAATAATTTTATACAATAAAATTATGCCCAATAAATTATTTTAAATATATACCCATATGTATATGAAATCAAAAATAAATTAATAATTGCATAAAGGTTTGGCTCTGATGCCACTGTTGGGTTTGTACGAAATCGTGATGCAATCAAATTGTAAAAATTAGCGGAAGCATGGTATATCAGAGTTTAAAAAAATTTCTACAAAACCATTATCCGGATCATCCTTTATGCAAATTATTAATTTAAAACGATAAATAAGAAGTTATGGAATCATACCCTTGTAGAACGAAGCTTCCACAGGTACTAGTTCAACTCCTTGTTCTTCGTGATCTCCTTGAATTTCCGGGTTAGATTCCTTCCTTTGATCAACGTTAGCCACCCAAGTGTTTGGCCTCTAGAGGTGATCCACCAAAGAAGAGAAACTATCAAGAAGGAGGGTGTTTGGCTAAACCTTAGTTTTCTATCCTCTATAGAAAAGGAGTGCTCTCCAACAATTGGAATTTCATCAACCGATATCTATTATAAGACTCCTCTTATATAGATATTGGTCAACCCTTCTAATCCTATTAGACATGGGATTTCTTTTAATTAATTAAACTCCTTTAATTAATTTAGGCTTCCCACCACATGGGGAATAATTAATTAAATTTATTTAATTAATTTATCTCCTAATCTTATTAGGAATAAATGAGAGTACTAATATTAAATTAATTACTAAACTCCTTTAGAAATTAAAATAATAATAATTGTAATAATATTAATAAGACTCCTCTTATTAATTTATATTTAATATTTCCAAAATATTAAATAATAAACATTAAGCTATTTAATTTAATCTATCATTATAGATTAAATTAATTACACTTAATGCATTATTACAATTATGCCATTACCTTCTTAAATAATTATTCTTCCTTTTATGGTGTGACCCTTTAGGTTCTCTATATTAAACCGGTTGTGAATAAATCAATTAGAACAATTATAATCTTATTTAAATAAATATATTAAACTAATAATCTATTTAAATAAATAATATTTATTCTACAATAGGGATAAGCCTCCCTAGCGATCAACGACTTTCCAGATAATATAGATTTCAACATTAATCATAAAAGAACCTGTGAGTAAATAGTTACCATACAATTTAATCCTTCCACCATACAATATCCCAATTAAATATAAGACATGAATTTACTGTCAAGTCTTATTTTATTTAATTATATGTATTTCGATTAGAAAATGCACAACTCCAAATAATGCAAATTAGAAACTCCTTTCTAATTTCATTTTACCTTGGCCAAGGATTCCTGGGTTGTCATTTAACGAATCACATAGGATATATCTCCTCTTTTACTAGAGGTGGTAGATTCTTTATTGATCATTCATTATCTCCATATGTAACTCATTATACCCAAGCATACCCTTTTATATACCCTAAAGAACTTTAAGGAATAAGTCAAAGTATAATTCATTACATACAAGATACTATGATGATCTCAAGTCCAAGGATCACTTGTACTACTATCACATTAGGAATTCCTATTGACAGGCGAGTAAAACTCCATTAGGTATTCCATAGCGAGTCACGTTCAGTGAACTTATTCTCCAATAAGTACCTACACACTTGCTTTAGTGTCTCCACACAAATGATCATGAGATCAATCATCCTCATCCAATGAGCAAGCAACATATGTACCAATCTATCCGGATTTACTAATCCCCTTTTTAGTAATCCCACGATTGGGAACTATTTTAGTTTTAGAGCTTTCTAAGAATTTAGATCTCATTAGCATGATCATCATCATGATACTAAAAGCATTACTTAAAACTATGGGTTATTTACATATTATAAAACCAGCACCATGTAGATAATTAAATGCCTTTAATAAATGAATATTTTATTAATAAATAAATAAGATTGTTTACAAAGTACGTGCTTTATCATCATACATGATTGGCTTGTATGCACACTATTATCAAAAAATAGTTACAGTGAATTATTTTATGAAAAATATGAGTTTTCATGAAAATGGCCAAATTAGATTTTAAAATTTGTGATTATCATTTTTAGATGGTTTTGTGTTTTAGAAGCATGTTATATATATGTATTATTGCATAGGTATGATTTATAATGTTTAAGTTACTTGTGAATTGCCGATTGTTGGCTTGTATGGGTTAATCAGTGAAGCAGGGTGCCGTTGCTGTCTGCCTCTGTCCGTGTTCCTGCGCAGCTGCGCCGGTAACACAGCCAGAAGCAGCACAGCTGCGCCGGCTGCCTTTCCTAGAATCCTTTCCTACGCAGCTGCGCCGGTTATAGGGCAGCTGGCTGCGCAGCTGCGCCGGGCACAGTGCTTAGGCAGTGAAGGTTAGCTAATTGTGCAGTGTTGATTTTGAACCTATTTTAATTATGCTATGACAGTGAGCATGTATCTAGTTGCTACAACATGTTGTTAACATAAATTTGACAAATTTATATTTAGAAAAGAAAAGAGGTTTGAAAACCTTACAATATGATTTGAATTATTATTTAAATGTGATATATGATTATAATTTAAATAATTATAATCAAAAGTAAATGTTTATTTTAAATTATAATTAAATTATAATGAATAAAGGTTGATTTATTAGATGTTAATTTAAATTATAATTTATGTAATTATAATTTAATAAATGCATGTTTAATTGTGGATTTTAAATTGATAATTACATAATTAATTATAAATTGTGTAATTATAATGCATGGTATAGTTTAAGTAATTATTAATTAAATTGATAATTACATGATTAATTATAAATTATGTAATTATAAATGTATGAATGTAGTTTAATTGATTTTAAATTATAATTATTTATAATTTAAATGGTAATTATAATTTGATTAAGTGTTTGAATTATAATTGTTTAATTATAATTTAGTTAAAGACATAATTAAGTTAATTATGTGAGTATATGTGTGATGTGATTAACTATGTGATAGTTAATTATTATTGTTTATTTAATTAGAGTGAGTTAACCATGAGGGTTAACTACTTATGTGAATTAGTTATGTGTTAACTGATTTAGATTATTATAATTGAATGTGTATAGGAAGTATTAAAGTACGTGAATTGAATTAAGTAGCTTGCGCTTGAGGCAAGTCTTCTAAATCTTAAACTCGTTAATTTTATGCAAGTTTTCTAAACCCTAATCTTGTATAATTCCTTGAGTTCATATATTCTTGTTAAGAATGTCCTTTTCTATTTCTGTATTAGACAATTGTTTATTTAATTAAAATGATCTTAACTTATTGTTCAAGTAAGATCCAGTTATTATTTTAAATGCTTTAAGTTGATTCTAAAGCATATGTTAATTCATAATTCTTTATTTATGAATTATTAGAAGTCGATTCAACTAATCCTTAGTTGATGAACGTGAATTCTAAATTACCCTTGTAAGCCTATCCAAACCAAACTTTCTTTGGTGCGGACTTGAATTCAAATTACTGAGTTGAACAACCCTAATTACTAGGGGAGGTTACTACGCATAACGTTAAGATATTTGTGCACAATACATGGTACGAAGGGCTGATTCCCCTAAGTACGAGTTAAGGTCCATAGTCTTATTGACTGTTAAAGGTTTAAATAGAAATATTTATAACCTAGGATAAGAGTTCAAAGGTCTTATGACCCTCAGATAAATTCTATATTTGAATTTTAATGTTGATAGAGAATTATTATTCAATTCTTTATTATTGAAGCAAGCTAAGTTATTCAGATTCTTTTAAATATATCCTTTCATGTCTATGTTATTGTTAAACTCCAGTGAGCTGTGGTTTGCTCATTCTTGCATTAAATAACAATTTCAGTTAAGGTTGATAACGCTGATGCTTCGTCTACGAGTAAGGGCAAGGGAAAGCAAAGCAAGTGAAGACTTGTTTTTTTTATTATTATATTGAGAATGATTGTAATAAGACTTAAATGTTATGTTTTTGTTTCCGCACTTTATTATATTCATGTCAGGGTTAGAGTAAATCGGGATTATCTTGAAAAGGTTCTAACCCTTGTTTTAAGGGAGATTTATCTATTCTAATTTAAGTTGTAGTTTATTTTACATTATTCATTGGGTAGATGTATGTTATATTAGAAAGTGAACACCAAATCATGTGGAAACGAAGTATCCGGATTTGGGGGTGTCACAGGTTGGTATCAAAGATATAGGTTATGAAACCTTAGGTGGGGAAAAACCTTAGGTTAGTAGCCTTATAGGTAAGATCGAAAAGATAGGGGTGATAGGTAAAGATAATAAACTACCTTATGTGCTACGTGTTTACGTTATAGTATTCGAAGAGTGACGACTCGTTATCACGTAATAATGAACTTTAAAATTCTTTTGTCAGGATGTTGAACGTGGGAGAACCTAGTCAGGCTAGAGAGGATGTACCTCAGGTGCCTAGAGAGGAAGAGCCCCGTGACATACATATTGTCTGGGAGCAGCTGGTTAGGAGAGAGCCATCTCCAGTGATCACTGTAGCTGGTCGGGAGAGTGAGCTGACACCTATTCCAGAGGATGAGGACGAGGACGAGTCTGAAGAGGAGGAAGAGGATCCCGAAGAGGAATTCCCACCTCACTCTACTAGTGCTGAGATGTACGAGGCAGTCTACGATAGCAACGTGGAGCTTCATGGACGAGTAGGAGATCTCGACGAGACTATCCAGCAACGAGATGAGACGATCGAGGAAATGGCAAGTGACCTTGGAGATGCACAGTGGAACCTGATACATATGGAGGTTGAAAGAGATGCTGCTCATTTTGAATTGGCAAAGCTGAAGCAAGACATCCAGAAGGAGTCGAGGAAGCGTGCCAGAGCTGAGGAGTCAAGCTTGAGGGCTAATCAACGAGCTGATCGAGCTGAAGATGAAGCTGAAGCCAAGAGGGCCAAGCTGAGGGAAACAGAATATGCATTTCATACAGCGATAGAGAGAGCTCAGGACCGTATTTTCTACTACCCAGCTCAGTTCCAAGGTTTACCGTGGTATGTGGTGGACCGAAGAACGGCATTTCGGGTAATGGAAGAGGAATGTAGAGAGGCTGTGCGACGTATTAATATGCCTAGGCAGTAGCAGCAGTAGCAGTAATAGTAGTAGTAGCAGTAGCAGTAGTAGTAGAGCTTTTATATATGTATTGCTTTTTGTATTAAATAAAGTAAATTCCATAATTTGGGATAAAAATGGGATGAGTTAATAATATAATCCTGCAACTTTTCTAGTTCAGGAAGGGTGATGTAAATGGCAGAAATACTATCTGATTGATGTTTTTAAACTACGACTAATGAATAAAAAAAGTTTGTTGATGTGCTATGTGTTCTATGTGCACTGAATTGTTTAAACGTTTAAGTATGAACTGGAGTACTTAATAATTGAATAAAGGGTCTAATAATAATATTTTCTTAATAGAAAATGCCTCCTAGAAAAAGAGTAACACGTCAAAATCCCGAGGGTTCGACGAACAACAACAATAACGATGGAACGAATCCCAATTCGGTTCAGCAGTTGGTGAACCTGTTGACAGGAGCTCTTGCGAATCAGCCGCAAGTGCAGGATACTACTTTCAAGGAATTCAAGGCAGTAGGACCGCCTGAGTTCAAAGGATCGACTAACCCTATTGAAGCTCAGACATGGGTTATGGAAATGGAGAAGGTATTTGACGTGGCTAGGGTAGGAGAAGACCAAAAGACAATGTTCGCGGCTTTCATGTTGAAGTCGGATGCTAGCTTTTGGTGGCAGGCTAACAAGACTCGAGAGGGAGAGGGAGTCATCACGTGGGAACGTTTCAAGGAAATGTTCTACGAGATGTATTTTCCAGTGAGTTCGCAGGACCAGATGGAGGTCCAGTTCCTAGAACTTAAACAAGGAGGGATGACGGTTTTTGAGTATGCCCCTAAGTTTAACGAGTTGGCCAGGTTCGCTACATACCAGGTCAGCACTGACGCTAGGAAGGCGAGAAGGTTTGAGCGAGGACTAAAGCCCTGGCTCTACAGCAAGGTTTCTATGTTCCAGCTGAATACCTTTGCAGCGGTGCTGGAGAAGGCCATACTTGCTGAGGGAGGAAGCGAAGCGGTGACGAAGTTCAACCAAGATAAGAAGAAGAAGAATGAGGTAGAAACCAAGTCTGGGGGTAGCAGCACTGTGAACCAGAAGAGGAAGTGGTTTGATAATACCTCTGCTGGGAGTCAGCAAGGAAGCCAGCAGAAGAGGAAGTTCGAAGCATGTGCTACATGCGGTAAGAATCACACTGGCGTGTGCATGAAGGGGAAGCGGGTGTGCTTCAACTGTGGTCAGGAAGGCCACATCGCGCCTAATTGCCCAAAACCGAAGAAAGGAGCTTGCTTTACATGTGGATCCAAAGATCACATGGCTCGCAACTGCCCGAAGAAGCTGACGGCAGGGTCAACAGGGAGCGGAGGGAATGGAAGCGGCAGTACCGTTACTATCGCTGCACCATTGCAAGCTGTTCGACCCACTGCACGGACATTCAATATGACGGTGCAGGATGCTGTGCAATCAAAAGATGTGGTGTCAGGTATTATTTCGGTCAATAGTATAAATGCATATGTATTATTTGATTCGGGTGCTACTTGCTCATTCATATCTGATGATTTTGTTAGAACCCTAGACTTACCTGTAGAGGAGTTAATTTACCTTTTGAACATAGAGATTGCGAATAGGGAGGTTATTCCTGTTAGGAGCGTTTATAAGAACTATAGATTGGACATTAAGGGTCAGGAGCTTAGAGTAGATTTGATTCCGATAAAACTTGGGGAATTCGACGTCATACTAGGTATGGATTGGTTGTTCAACCATGGGGCGGTAATCGACTGTCAGAAGAAGTCGGTAAACCTTACGACTGCGTCAAAGTTGGTGTTCTATGGTAGCAAATCGCCTAGGCAAGCGAGTTGTCTGACGGTTATGCAAGCCAAGAAACTTTTGATGCAAGGCTGTGTAGGATATCTAGCCTACATAGTAGATTCGCGTAAGGAAAGCCTGAAGGTGGAGGAAATATCGGTAGTTAAGGAGTTTGTGGACGTTTTTCCAAGCGATTTGCCAGGACTTCCGCCAGATAGGGAGACAGAGTTCGTGATCGATCTAGTGCCGGGAATTTCTCTGATTTCAAAGGCTCCGTACCGAATGGCTCCAGTCCAGATGAAGGAACTGATGGTTCAACTGCAAGAACTGCTAGACAAGAAGTATATTCAACCTAGCGTTTCACCGTGGGGAGCGCTTGTCTTATTCGTGAAGAAAAAGGATGGGTCGATGCGTCTTTGCATTGATTATAGAGAGTTGAATAAAGTTACGATAAAGAATAGGTATCCTTTACCTAGGATCGATAACTTATTTGATCAACTGAAGGGTGCGAAATACTTCTCAAAAATCAATTTGAGAAGCGGGTATCATCAATTGAAGGTGAGGAAGGAAGATATACTGAAAATGGCTTTTAGAACTCGGTATGGTCATTACGAGTTCTTGGTGATGTCATTTGGTCTCACAAATGCCCCAGCTGCATTTATGGACTTAATGAACAGGGTGTTCAAGCCATTTCTGGACAAGTTCGTGGTAGTGTTCATAGATGACATCCTGGTTTATTCCAAGACTGAGGAGGAGCATGCTGAACACTTACGACTAACCTTAGAAGCCCTGAGACGAGAAAAGCTTTACGCTAAATTCTCAAAATGCGAATTCTGGTTGGAACGTGTGCAATTTCTTGGCCACGTGATCGACAAGGATGGTATTTCGGTAGATCCGTCGAAAGTTGAGGCCGTAATTAGTTGGGAACAGCCGAAGACGCCGTCTGAAGTGAGAAGTTTCTTAGGATTGGCTGGTTATTACCGAAGATTTATTCAAGACTTTTCTAGAATCGCAACTCCGTTGATGAATTTGACTCGTAAAATAGTTAAGTTTGTTTGGACGGAGAAGTGTGAGGAGAGTTTTCAAGAGCTGAAGAAGAGGTTGAGTACTGCGCCTGTATTGTCTTTACAGGATAGTTCGGGGAATTTCGTAGTATATAGCGATGCCTCACATAAAGGATTAGGCTGTGTATTGATGCAGAGCGGCAAAGTCATTGCATATGCGTCACGTCAGCTGAAGGATTACGAGAAGGGGTATCCGACCCATGATCTAGAATTGGCGGCAGTAGTGTTTGCCCTAAAGATTTGGAGGCACTACTTATATGGAGAGAAGTGTGAAATATACACAGATCACAAGAGTCTAAAGTATATATTTACCCAGAAGGATTTGAACATGCGCCAAAGAAGATGGTTGGAACTGATTAAAGACTATGATTGCGAGATACTTTACCATCTGGGTAAAGCTAACGTTGTTGCCGACGCTTTGAGCAGAAAAGGTCGGGAGAAGCTGAACGTGTTAACTGATCAGGATCGATTAATAGAACAAATGGCTAGATTGGAGTTGGAAGTGAAGTTTTCAAAAGAATCGGATGAGATGTTGTTTCAAGTAACCACTGGTTCTACTTTAATAGACAAAGTGAAAGAAGCACAACTTCATGATGAAGAATGTGAAAAGATTCGGACGAGGTTAACTGATGGCGAAGAGTTCAAGTTCAAGGTCGATAATGAAGGACTGTTACGATTTGAAGGTAGAATCTGGGTACCGCCAATACCAGAGGTCAAAGAGGAGATTTTGAGCGAAGCTCATATTTTTAGATATTCTATTCACCCTGGGAGTACGAAGATGTACCAGGATCTCAGACATCATTTCTGGTGGCCGAATATGAAGAGGGACATGGCTGAATGCGTTGCGAAATGCTTAACGTGTCAGAAAATCAAAGCAGAACACCAGAGACCAAGTGGTTTGCTGCAACCATTAGAAATTCCAAAGTGGAAGTGGGAGCACATCACGATGGATTTTGTGGTAGGACTTCCAACGACTCAGAAGGGATATGATGCGATATGGGTTATAGTGGATCGACTGACAAAGTCAGCCCACTTTCTGCCGATCAGGGTCAAGTACAACCTGGATAAACTAGCAAAGCTCTACGTGAAGGAAATTATTTCTCGACATGGTGTTCCGGTGTCAATTGTGTCCGACAGAGATCCACGTTTCACGTCTAATTTCTGGAAGCGATTGCAAGAATGTATGGGAACACAATTGCGAATGAGTACAGCGTATCATCCTCAGACCGATGGCCAGAGCGAAAGAACGATTCAAACACTTGAGGATATGCTGAGAGCTTGTGTGATGGACTTCAAAGGAAGCTGGGAGGATCATCTACCATTAGTGGAGTTCGCCTACAACAATAGTCATCATGCGAGTATTGGCATGCCGCCTTACGAAGCGTTATACGGTAGAAAATGCAGAAATCCTTATTGTTGGGATGAAGTCGGTGAACGTCAATTGTTGGGACCAGAATTGGTACAACAAACCGCCGAAATTGTAAAGCTGATCAGAACGAGATTAGTTGCTGCTCAAGACAGACAGAAGAAGTATGCCAATTTACATCGACAGAACCGAGAATTCTTACCAGGAAGTTTCGTGTTCCTGAAAGTATCTCCCTGGAAGGGGAAAATTCGATTCGGTAAGAAGGGGAAGCTGAGTCCCCGATTCATTAGACCTTTTGAGGGACTACGAAAGGTGGGTGAGGTTGCTTACGAGATTGCATTACCTCCGGAGCTCGAGAATATACATAATGTCTTCCATATTTCTGTGTTAAGACCTTACAAGCATGATTATAAACATATAATAGAATATGAACCTTTACAGTTTGATAAAGACTTAACATATGAAGAAGTGCCTGTTCAAATAATTGATAGAAAGGAACAAGTACTTAGGAATAAAGTGATACCTTCTGTTAAGGTAATCTGGAGAAACCACAGTGCTGAAGAAGCTACGTGGGAACTCGAAGATGTTATGATGAAATCTTATCCGCTTTTATTTGCTTAGTTGTGTGTAACCCCTTATATACTGATTCTGGGGACAGAATCCTTTTAAGGAGGGAAGAATGTAATAGATGAGATTTTTTTTTATGTGTGATTCTGGGGACAGAATCCTTTTAAGGAGGCAAGATTGTAACGATTGAGATTTTATATTTAATTTTAAATATTTATTGAATTAAATAAATATTTATATCAATTATTTATTTAGTAAATAAATAGATTAAGTAAATTATGGTAATGATTTAATTGAGTGTTACATATTAATTTAATGAATGTTATTTAATTGATATGTATATATATTAATGTTATATTATAGTTCTAATTTAATTGAGATAATTGAATTAGATGAATTATGTGATGAAGTGTTACATGAATTATAATTAGCGAGTAATTATAATTATGTGGCAAATTTTATGTGATTAATGGATGTTAGATTTTAATTGATTAAATTAGATGATTAATATTTAATTGATTAAAATATGACATTAAAGTTTGTGTCAAAATGATTTATTAAAATAAAAGGAAAAGAATTTTTAAATGATTTTTACCAAACAAGGCCCTTGTATTTGTTTTAAACCTATTTCTACCAAACAGGGCCCTAACTATCAAAAAGCTATTTTTAAATAAACTGTTTACCAAACATGGCCTTAGCATTAATAATCAATTTTTGAAAATAACCTTGTTTTGCCAAACAAGGCATTGTGGTTTTTGAATTTTGTAACTTATATAATAAATGTATTTATTATATATATTAAGTAATTAGCAGTTACATATATATCATTAGTATACGTATATTATATCAGTTATAATATATCTATACTACGTTAGATTAGAAGTTAGTTTGTAAAGCTAAGAACAAAAAGAGAAAAGAAGAGCAGTGAAGTTAGAGAAGAGAAGGAAGAAGAAACTTGTGAAGGCTAGAATTAGTCATTGTATTCTTCTCCAATCATCAAAAAGGTAATTAATATCTTATAATTTTAAAGAATTGTGATCAGTTGTTCTTCATTGTTTTGAGTTTCTGTAAATTTAGTTTTCTGTGAATTTCATGAAATTATGTAATCATGAATTTTATATATATGTATTGTTTCCATGTGTTGATTGTGGTAATTGTATGACATAAGAGGATTTTCAAAAATTAAATTACTGTAGAAATATATTTTTAACAGAAAATTCATGTTTATATGAGTTCATATGGAATTTCATGAGTGTGGTTAATGTTAATTGAGAAATTCATGCAATTGGTATGTGTTAATATGCTTATTAAGTAATTTCTGGATGCTATCTTCAACTTTGTATGTAATGCATGTATATAAGTTCGAATTGATGGAGAAAAATAGTTACAGTGAATTATTTTATGAAAAATATGAGTTTTCATGAAAATGGCCAAATTAGATTTTAAAATTTGTGATTATCATTGTTTAGATGGTTTTGTGTTTTAGAAGCATGTTATATATATGTATTATTGCATAGGTATGATTTACAATGTTTAAGTTACTGTGAATTGCCGATTGTTGGCTTGTATGGGTTAATTAGTGAAGTAGGGTGCCGTTGCTGTCTGCCTCTGTCCGTGTTCCTACGCAGCTGCGCCGGTAACACAGCCAGAAGCAGCTCAGCTGCGCCGGCTGCCTTTCCCAGAATCCTTCCCTGCGCAGCTGCGCCGGTTATAGGGCAGCTGGCTGCGCAGCTGCGCCGGGCACAGTGCTTAGGCAGTGAAGGTTAGCTAATTGTGCAGTGTTGATTTTGAACCTAGTTTAATTATGCTATGACAGTGAGCATGTATCTAGTTGCTACAACATGTTGTTAACATAAATTTGACAAATTTATATTTAGAAAAGAAAAGAGGTTTGAAAACCTTACAATATGATTTGAATTATTATTTAAATGTGATATATGATTATAATTTAAATAATTATAATCAAAAGTAAATATTTATTTTAAATTATAATTAAATTATAATGAATAAAGGTTGATTTATTAGATGTTAATTTAAATTATAATTTAAGTAATTATAATTTAATAAATGCATGTTTAATTGTGGATTTTAAATTGATAATTACATAATTAATTATAAATTGTGTAATTATAATGCATGGTATAGTTTAAGTAATTATTAATTAAATTGATAATTACATGATTAATTATAAATTGTGTAATTATAAATGTATGAATGTAGTTTAATTAATTTTAAATTATAATTATTTATAATTTAAATGGTAATTATAATTTGATTAAGTGTTTGAATTATAATTGTTTAATTATAATTTAGTTAAATACATAATTAAGCTAATTATGTGAGTATATGTGTGATGTGATTAACTATGTGATAGTTAATTATTATTGTTTATTTAATTAGAGTGAGTTAACCATGAGGGTTAACCACTTATGTGAATTAGTTATGTGTTAACTGATTTAGATTATTATAATTGAATGTGTATAGGAAGTATTAAAGTACGTGAATTGAATTAAGTAGCTTGCGCTTGAGGCAAGTCTTCTAAACCTTAAACTCGTTAATTTTATGCAAGTTTTCTAAACCCTAATCTTGTATAATTTCTTGAGTTCATATATTCTAGTTAAGAATGTCCTTTTTTATTTTTGTATTAGACAATTATTTATTTAATTAAAATGATCTTAACTTATTGTTCAAGTAAGATCCAGTTATTATTTTAAATGCTTTAAGTTGATTCTAAAGCATATGTTAATTCATAATTCTTTATTTATGAATTATTGGAAGTCGATTCAACTAATCCTTAGTTGATGAACGTGAATTCTAAATTACCCTTGTAAGCTTATCCAAACCAAACTTTCTTTGATGCGGACTTGAATTCAAATTACTGAGTTAACCAACCCTATTTACTAGGGGAGGTTACTACGCATAGCGTTAAGATGTTTGTGCACAATACATGGTACGAAGGGCTGATTCCCCTAAGTATGAGTTAAGGTCCATAGTCTTATTGACTGTTAAAGGTTTAAATAGAAATATTTATAACCTAGGATAAGAGTTCAAAGGTCTTATGACCCTCAGATAAATTCTATATTCGAATTTTAATGTTGATAAAGAATTATTATTCAATTCTTTATTATTGAAGCAAGCTAAGTTGTTCAGATTCTTTTAAATATATCATTTCATGTCTATGTTATTGTTAAACTCCAGTGAGCTGTGGTTTGCTCACTCTTGCATTAAATAACAATTTCAGTTAAGGTTGATAACGCTGATGCTCCGTCTACGAGTAAGGGCAAGGGAAAGCAAAGCAAGTGAAGACTTGTTTTTTTTATTATATTGAGAATAATTGTAATAAGACTTGAATGTTATGTTTTTGTTTCCGCACTTTATTATATTCATGTCAGGGTTAGAGTAAACCGGGATTATCTTGAAAAGGTTGTAACCCTTGTTTTAAGGGAGATTTATCTATTCTAATTTAAGTTGTAGTTTATTTTACATTATTCATTGGGTAGATGTATGCTATATTAGAAAGTGAACACCAAATCATGTGGAAACGAAGTTACCCGGATTTGGGGGTGTCACAACAGGTCGCCGTCCCCGTAACTCTTTCTGGATCAAAAGTTATGCTTGTTCTACCAAAGGATGTCGCAGCAGCGGAGCAACACCCGCCGAGGCGGGCATTCCTAGTACAAAAAGCCATTCGGTTGGGAATATGGCAGAACGGATAGTGCAAACACCCGTTGGGGCTGGCATTTACAAGGCAAAAACCCCGTTGGGGTGGGTATACGCGCTGGGAGCATAAAAACATCCCATTTCAAGTAGGATTTGGACGAAACGAAAGGATTCTGAGCGTTGAGTTGGATAAGGATCATAAGAGGGCTATAAAAGGGGAAGAATACACAAGGATTAAGGGGAGATTCCAGTAGATTAGCGTATATTAAATTAGATACAAACCCTAGTTGGAATAGGATTGGAGATTAAAGCGACTTGGAGGCCATTGGAGATCAGATCAAGAGCAAGAAGGAGCAAGAATTTGCCGACAACAGATTCTAATCTTTTCTCTAATCTTTTTCTTATATTTTAATATTTATTCAACTGTGGATTCTTGGTTTTAATTCAATAATAATGAACTAAATCTTTTGTTTAAGATTACAATGGATCTTATTGTGTAGTTTATTTTAATATGCTTCTCTATCAATTGTTATGATCTATCATGGGGATTGTCTATTGTGATTTGGACTTAACTACTTAATTGCCAATCTAACAATTACCGTGATAATCTATATGAAATCGAGAGACGGATTATGGGTTTAGATCTGATCATACTAGCACGTGATTGTGTTTTCTGTATGGCGTTGGAATTCATAATTTGTGTTTTGGATAGAGATATACATTTACACCATATGTAATCTAATAAAGAACTTGTGCATAAACTCTTTTTAATTGTAATTCACATTGAGATATAGTGGATTTGTTAATTAGGGTGTTCTACTTAATTCTATCATCTGTGGATTTAAGTTGATATGGGTATGGTGCATCGAGAGATGGTTATATTTTACTTTAGTTCTCTTGATTAACAATTCAGAATAGTGAACATAATTGATAACAAGTGTATTAACTTGAATGAAGCAATAAGTGAAGTTGTGATCTTAAATCTCAGTAATCTTATCTTAAACTAGTGGTATTTAGTAGTAGTTTAACTATACATTGTTAATTCACATCTGTTTAAATAAGATTGAGTTGGTTACGGGTTAGTACTTGGTGATTCTTATTAAATATATCCTTGTTGGAACGATACTTTACTTTTACTTTATTACTTGTTGACCACGTATACTTGCGTGTTGTGCGTAACTAGATTTTATCCAACAAGTTTTTGGCGCCGTTGTCAGGGAATTAATTTAATAACTATTTGCCAATATTAATTTCAATCAAATTAGTCTTAATTTAAACATTTTTATTATTATTTAATTCTCTTCCTATTTTACTCATTTCGCAAGTACCATGGCTGGATTCAATTATCAATGGCCATATTCGAACATAACGCAACCAAGGGAAACAAGGATTGATGGACTGAATGCACTTTCTGCATTGTCAGCACAGATCGAGACACTTTCGAGGAAGTTGGATATTTTTGCAGCCCAACGGAGTCGAAGGATAGCAGTTACGTGTGATTATTGTGCTGGCAATCATCCGAGTCATCAATGCACCATCAGTTTTGAACCGGTACAATATAGTGGTGAATACCTCAACAACTATGCGTATCCTAACTATCACCAAGATTGGGGGTATCACCTGGATTCTTCATGGAGCTACAATTATGAAGACCAATACTACGCTTCGAATCCATCATACACACCGAAATTTTCATGTCCACCTCCATTGCCACAAGAAGAAAAGCCAAATCTGAGGGAAGTAATGTTGAAGATCATAGTAGACCAAGAGGAGAGGAGGATTAGTCTGGAGTTATCAAGCTAAAATATTAATAATTAGATGGAACAACTCACCAACGCCTCAAACAATCGTCCTCCAAACACTTGGCTTTATGACATGAATGACGAAACTGATGGAGAACCCGAATGAAATCTACTACTGGATGAGCCACGAGATATCGAAAGAGAGGAGATAAATGGGGATAATGAAATGGAGGTTGACGAAAATCTAAATGGGTCTCCACTAAAGATTAAAGAGTCAGTCAGATTTGCAAAATTATGCCCGCTTGGTAGTCATGTCATCTGCGAAGCTCTTTATGACATAAGAGCGAGTATAATTTTGAAGCCATGGTGGGATGAGAAAGAGAAGATAGACGAAGAGCCCATTGTGTTTGACAAGATTCCATGCCCCAATGTGATCACATACACAATGGAGAAAACACCTAGCTGTTGGACGTTCTTGATTGAGATCATAGCTAATACAAGCTAGGTAACTTTGATGCACTGGCCATCGCTTGCGGGAACCTCCCAAAGGATAATTTGCTACTGATGGATGGAGGGTTTCTCAACTTTCGAAAAGGAGTTGGATAGCATTTGACAAGAAGTCCGGCTGAAGGACTATAAATCAAGCTCTTAGTGGGAAGCAACCCAAGTTTAATTTTTAGTTTTAGTTTTTTAGGTTATATATTATTTAATAAATTTTCATTTGTTAGGATTTAATAAACCTGCTTCTATTGTGTTCACAGGTTAGTCTACTCCAACTCAAGTGTGGTGTCCGATTCATGCCAATGTGCTAGCATATTTTTCAGACTTAGCAGACAAGGAAGAACATTACTTTATGGGAAGTCCTCTACTTTATTTTATTTCCTATCTTAGCCATTGAGGACAATGTCTGTTTTAAGTTTGGGGGTATTTAGTATGTTTGGTATTCACTTGGGCAATGTTTTGCTGGAAATTGATTTTGGCTAATGATAAGTGGGTGGTTAATGTTTTTAACTCTTGGAGAATTGATGAGCATGCTTAGTCTATATTTCAACTCATTAGTTGATTTTTACACTACTTGCGAATCTTTTGAACTTCTATACACATATCCATTTGTTTAGCTAGTTGGGGTTGAAATTTTTTTTTGGCTAAATGCATATGAAAGATATAATTGCAACTTGAGAAATATTATTTGACATCATTCAAAGTAAAAATTAGGCACTCACATAAGTTTGGGAGAAATCTTGGGGTGTTTTTTTTTCAAAAAAAAAATTGAACCTTCTCGAGTTGAATAATTGAATCTTGTGGTGGGTCGAGATGGAGCGTAAAACGTACTCACCCATAAACACAGGCACGAGATGGAGCGTAAAACGCACTCGTTTAATGGAAGGTGAGATGGAGCGTAAAATGCACTCACCAAACAGATAGACAAAAAATATTTTTAAAGTACTTGGGAAGGGTTCGAATATGCTTAAATGTTTAAACATCCGTTTGATCCTCAAGAAAAATTTGTGCATTGTCTTTATTAACGGCGATTAATGTGATAAGAAGCTTTTGAGAGTGTTTTTGAAAATCTTTTATGAGTATTAGTTAATTTTGTTTAAATCATGACTAGTTTGATCATTTGGATGCACGCACGCACACTACTAGAAAAATAAGAAAACGTGACGGAACTTTGTGACAGTTTTTAAAAACAATCATAAAAGATAGTAATTTGTGATGGACTTTTTAAGCAATCACAAAATAATAATATATATGATGGCTCTTAGTGATGGCTAATTTTGCCATCACTGTATTATAATTGTGATGGTCATATCAATCACAAAAATTTTCACGCAAAATAAATTTTCTTTTTGTGACGCACTAAGTCATCACTTATAGATATACCCTTTTCGTGATTACATTTAAGCTATCACTAATATTTTAATGTAAGAAATAATCAAAATAATATTTTATGACGGCCATGACAATCATTAAAAAAGATAGATTTTTGTGACGACTTTTATTTGCAATTACAAAAAGAAGCTATTTTGTGATGGATTTTTCAAGCCATCACAAAATTATAAAATATATGTTGGCTCTCAGTGATGACTAATTTTACCATCATTATAATGTATTTGTGACTGCCATCGCAATCCCCAAATCTTATGTGGAAGTAATTTTGTTTAGTAAGTCAACTCACATATGTTTTCTTTTATATTTTGTTTTAAAATTATAATCATGATCGTAGTCACTTTTCATCCATTTTGTGGTTATTTTGTAGATCTCATGCTTGGGAACTGTGTGAGCGACTATTGGTATGAAAAGGGCAAGGCAATGCAATTTGGAACTCATTTGGGCTTTCATGGTCATTTCATACTCTTGGCTTGGGACTTGGATTTTATTATAGAGCTTCTTCTTAGCTTTCCGGAACATCTTAAATTATCCTAATCGGAGTTCGGAGGGAGAAGTTATGACCATTTTACCAAGCGAAAGTTGAAACCCTAGAGTTTGAAAGTTGCAATTTACATAGCAGTCACTTGGAGCTCAAATTCGACCTTGATCCAATCCAAAACTGTCAATGGTCAAAGAATGAAAGTTGTAGATCTCGTCGACAGCTTCGATTTTACAGGTCGCAAGCCCGTAACTCTTTCTGGATCAAAAGTTATGCTCGTTCTACCAAATGATGTCGCAGCAGCGGAGCAACACCCTTCGGGGCGGGCATTCCTAGTACAAAAAGCCCTGCGGGGAGGGCTGTTGGTCCGATTAGATGACACAATTAACGCGCAAGTATACGCGGTTAACAAGTAATAAATTGAAAGTACAGATATTGTTCCCACGAGGAATTAACAGATAAAAGGTCGCCAAATCAATAGTCTATAATCATCTCGGTCTTATTTAAACGGATGGTAAAGAGAATGAATTTAAACTAAGTTAACTAGGCAAGGAATTAAACTTAAACTAAGTAATCCTAAGGTAGAATCAGATAATGAAGATAAGAGATCCCAATTTCCCCTAATGATTCGTCTAAGTCGACATACTTCCAATTAGGTCAAATTGATCATTACAGGTTGTAAGCCGAGAACACGAAGGTAAGAGAAGGCCATCTTTCGATGCACCTAATCCATATCACGTGCAAATCACAAATGATAGAACGCACGTGAACACCCACATTATCTAAACCCCTATATGTCTATGGTGTTTACAAATAAATAGGGTTTAAGGTTAAGTCCTCTATTGACTACGAGCGGCGCTTCGGTATATGTCTATCCTAAGCACAAATCATACGTCCAACGTCATGTAATGTACAATCACCTGCCATTACGATTAGATCTAAACCTACACTTCATCTTTCAAGTCCACATAGTTTATCACAGTAATTGGTCATGACTCAATTAAGCAATGAAAGCATAAATCGCAGTAGACAATCACATAGCAATCAATAAGAACCAACATGGAAGAGAAATCAACATAGACTACTCATTAGATTCCATTGGAACCTCAAAATAAGGTCTAGGTCATAAATGACTCAAACATATCATCCATAAGTTGAATATACATCATAAGATTGCAAATACGAAGCAAAGAGATTCAAAAGATAGAAAATAGCAAATTTGAGTGCTCAAGCTCCTTGTTGAATCTCCAATGGAATCCACTTGCTTCAATCTTCAAACCTAATCTAACCCTAGAAACTAACTAACTAAACTAAACCCTAATCTAGACTTAATCTACTCCTAATCTATATAAGAAATGTAAAGGAAATGGAAGAATAAGCTAGGGCTAGGGCTTAAGGCCAATATATGATACCCTTTCTTCCCCAAAACGAGCCCCCTTATATCCCAATCAAAAGCCAAGTCTCGTTCAATTGAAAAGTCAAGTCTGGCACAGCTAAGGACTGGCGCGGCCGCCCAAAATGCACTAGAATCCGTGCGCCCGTGCCAAGGCTTTTCTGCTGCAGAGGCCTCTGGTAAAATGGCCATAACTTTTGATCTGGGAGGAGTTACGAGGCCTGCCACCTGTCAAATTGAAGCTATCGAAGAGCTCTACAACTTTTATTCTTTGAGTATTGAGAAATAATGGATGGATGAAGGCTAAAATTGAGTTCCAAGTGACAGCTGTGCAATAGAAATCCAGAACAGTGGAGTTTAACGTTCGTTGGTATACGGGGCATAACTCTCGCCTCCGAACTCCGATTGGGATGATTCAAGATGTTCCGGAAAGCTTAGAAGAACATGAAATAAACATGAACCCCCCAAGAGATGTTCGGATTCCATTTCCTTCCCATTCTTGCTTCAAATGCCATTCTTGCTCCTTTTGGCCTCTAGACTCGTGGCATCACCTTCATTGCTTCCTCACCCATGCTATCTTCATGCTTTAAGCCCATTTCAGTGCTTTACCCCATTTAAGCGTTCTTTTGCCCTTTTAAGCTCAATTTGCACCTGGAGAGTTTCTAAACTTGAAAATCACAAAACTAAAGCAAAAACACATAAAACGCACAACGATACTTGAGTTTAAGCAACAGAATGAGTTGGTTACTATCCGAATAAGTGGTCATCAAAGTCACTTATCAAATACCCCCAAACTTAAACGTTGCTTGCCCTCAAGCAACCAAAACAAAACTAAACAAAAGATGCAATGTAGTATCTACAATGTATGTAAGCTACGCTATCATGAATGCGGATCCAAGTTCCCAGCCAGTATTGAACTTTCAAAGAAATGCCTCAGAAAACCACGAGATAGTCGAACAGATAAGTTACCCAAAAGAAGACCATATGGCATATTCTGCAAATCCAAAACTGTCAGCACTGATGTATTGTGCGTTGTGTGCCTAGCAACCATTAGATATGCATTCAGATAAATAACTCACATACTATGCTTCTTAGGGGAAAAACAAGCTTTAACTTAAGAAAAATAGTAAATCATATTAGTTCTAACTAAGACCATGTATTACTAGAGTTAAGAGTCAACAGAGGATTTTCATTAAGCTTTTATTACTCACGAAGGCGTATTCACACTTTCCCGTGTACACATTTGACTGTGCAATGCCTAGTTCTCTTAGGCCTTTCAATGATATCCATGTAGCGAGCTTTCGACCAACGACTCCCAGACCAGATGGCCTTAGGGCGCTGGGTGTAGAGACACCCCTAGGGCTTACTTGCTCGAATATCAAAGGCCACAGAACTAGACGTAGCCGAAGTGTTTATTCTATTTTTTTTCTTTTTCTTAATCTTTTCTTTTGTTTTCTTTTTCTTTTTCTTTTTCTAAGGGGAGTGCGTCTTACGCTCTATCTCCCCACATAACATGCATATCCCCTATTTTCCCCAAACTTAAGCTTTTTACAGTCTAGTTATTATCATATGAGAACTGAAATTCTTTCATTAAAACACCGATTTCCCACCAGAAGACAAGTATGTAAACATTTAAACTAAGCATGTCATGATGGTTACTCTATTGTGCTAACTGATTACACAGTATCTGACAGATAAGGATTTGCATATATGACCATTAAATCAAGTGAATTCAATTTCTTCATAGGCCAACTACATAACTCACCAACTGAAACTGGATTCATGCAATATGTCCTACACATAATGCAAAAACAGAATGCAAAAATTTTAAAATTTTGACAAATTTTAACAAAACACGACCTATATGCACTATATAAACAAACACAATATGCAAAATGAAATGAACTACCCTATATGAAAAATAAAACCAATACCCCCAAACTTAAACTATTCAATGTCCTCATTGAAGGTAAAGGTAAAAAGAAACTCCCCTATTTGGCTTCTGATGCTGCATGAAATGAAGTGGCATCCTCTCAGAAGTTTCCCCGTCTCTCTCTGCTCTTGGTAAAATAAACGCCGCTCAACACTATACTCAATGAACCAACCCAACTCCATATCAATCTTGCTCTGCTAATGATCCCACACTCACTATCTCAATTGATCAGGTTGAGAGGATGAGGTGGATGGGAATTGGTACTTTGGATTGAGGAGGTAGGAGGTTTTCAAAACTAAGGCTTTTACAGTAGGGAATTAAATGAGAGGGAAAAGATGGGAGATTGCATGAAGGAACTTGAGGGTTTGGGATTAGAGGGGCTGAGGTTTGGGTGCTGGTGATAATTGATATGAATTGGTGCCCCCCAAAATCTGCAAGATTTTCCCAAGTCAGGCCCAGTCTGCATTTGGCGCGGCCGCGCTTGGTAATGCCTTGGATTGGGTGCGGCCGCGCGGACTGCCTGATTTTTGTTTCTGCAGATTTTTTCTAGGCAATGAGGTTGGCTTTGAGCTTGCATTTTATCTAGCAACTTTGACCTGAGAATAACATCTTTATTAAGCCCTCTAATACTAACAAAAGTATATTAACTATTTACATCAAGAGAATTAAACATGGAAAGATATATGCATTCAAATTCCCAAAAAAATTCTCTAAGTGCGTATATGTAACATGCTCGTGATTCAAAAATGTGCAATAAACGTTTAAGTCCCAAAAATAGATACATCAATGCCTAAGTCCAAAAATATAGGCAATGAACTCCTAAATCTACGAGCATTCAAAATTTTAACCTAAATACTAACTAATAAGAATTAAACAAGGGGGAGGGAATTATGATAGAAAGCAGGTCATAGAGAATTAAACAGGTAGGGAGAGAGAGAAATGATGGGGTGCCTCCCATCTAGCGCTTGATTTTTAGTCCTCTAGCTGGACTGTGTCTGTCCACTGCTACCCAACTCCCCGAAGATACTGGAGAACCCCTCCATCCATCAGAATAGCTGTGTGACTTTGGCGGCTTCCCAGTAGGAGCGGATGCAGATTTAAACTACCTAGCATTAGATAAGTAAAAGAATTCCCCGTCCTGAAGGTTGGGGAGCTAGGCAAGGGTTCCGTTGTGTAGGTGAAATGATCGGGGCATGGAGGTATAGACCACACAACGGACTCTTCTTCTATTCTCTTCTCTTCTGACCACCATGGTTTGAAGCTCACGGACTCTCTCATGTCATCGAGATCCGTATCTATAATATGGCTTCCAAGGGGGCAAGGGTGTGCAAACTTGACTGGCTTGTTCCACTTAGGCAGAGGAGGTTCTTGGGGGATTGCCATTGTTGGTTCACATTCATACTCCACAGCCCTAATTGGCTCCTCGATATCCATAGCCTTTCGCTCGTCCAGTTCCAAGTGCACTTCGGGCTCTTCATCAGTTTCTGCACCCATGTCATAGCACCAAGTAGTCTGGGGATCATAACTTACGGCTTCAGTCATTGGAGGCACAAAATCTTGCACTGTTGTCTCTTATTCACATACCTCCTCCTTCCTTAATGCCGTGCTAATCTGCTCCACCCAAATCTGAAAATCCTCAATCGATTACTCTTGCTCAATCAAGGTCTCCTCTGTCGATGCTATGGAATTCCCCCACATAATTTCCAATCCTTCCTTTTCTGTTTCAGCCACGGGCTCCCTGTATTGAGCCTCATTTGTAGAAGCATAGTTGATTGGGGCCATCTGATATTGTAAATTTTGGTTTGATGGTTCCTGGCTCCCAAATAACTCCTCTTGGTTTCCTGAGCTTTCATACATGAAGTCCATTGTTGACTGTTCTCCTTGTAAACATGGGGATTGATAAGTGGGTTTGGGTGCATAAGTTGGACTTGGCTCATATTGTTCTTGATAGCTCACAGTATGGTTTTGCCCTTGCTCATCCTCTATCATCAAGGCCCTACTAATTTGCTCTGCCCAGTTTTGGATATTCTTGACTGACTTCTGTTGCTCAATCAAGATGTCCTTCAGTGATATGTCACCTCCTTCCTCCAAGCTTGCATTTTCTGTGTCACCCTCAAAATTGTGTTGAGGCTCATAAATTGGAGTCTGGAATGTGCATTCTGGGGCGTAAACGGGATTTGGATCCCAATATTGGTCTTGATAATAGTCTAATGAAGGGTCTGGGTGATACCCCCAGTTTTGCTGATAGTCGGGATAAGGTTCACTATAGGAGTACTCACCCCCATACTGCGCCTGTCCATAATTGATAGGCTCCTGATGGCTAGTGTAGCTCCCAGCACCATAGCCATAAGTAACTGCCGGCTCTTGACTCTGTTGGGCTTAAATAGTATCCAACTTCCTCGAGAGACCCTCTAGTTGTGCTGAAAGTGATGCAATTGGGTCGCCACCATCATTCCCTACTTCCCTTGGTTGCTCTTGCCTTGTGTAGTTCCATGGATAGAAATTTAGATCCATTGTACCTGAAAAGAGAATATAGGAAGAGAATTAAACAAAAATAAAAATGTTTAAATTAAGACTAATTTGATTAAAACTAATGTTGGCAAACAGTTATCCAATAATTCCCCGGCAACGGCGCCAAAAACTTGTTGGTCTGATTTAGATGATGACACAATTAACGCGCAAGTATACGCGGCCAACGAGTAATAAAGAGTAAGTAAAGATATAGTTCCCACAAGGAATTAATGGATAAAAAGTCACCAAAGCACTAGCACATAATCATTTCAGTCTTATTTAAACGGGTGGTAAAGAGTTGGAATTAAAACTACTTTAAACTAGGCAAGAAATTGAATTTAAACTAATTAATTCTAGAGTTAAAATCTGATAACGAAGATAAGAGATTCCAATTTCCCTTAATGATTCGTCTAAGTCGACACATTTCCAATTAGGTCAAATTAATCATTACAGTTGTTAGCCGAGAACACGAAGGTAAGAGAAGGCCATCTTTCGATGCACCTAATCCATATCACGTGCAAATCACAAATGATAGAACGCACGTGAACACCCACATTATCTAAACCCCTATATGTCTATGGTGTTTACAAATAAATAGGGTTTAAGGTTAAGTCCTCTATTGACTACGAGATGCGCTTTGATATATGTCTATCCTAAGCACAAATCATATGTCCAACGTCATGTAAACGTACAATCGCCCGCCACTACGATTAGATCTAAACCTACACTTCGTCTTTCAAGTCCACATAGGTTATCACAGTAATTGGTCATGACTCAATTAAGCAATGAAAGCATAAATCGCAGTAGACAATCACATAGCAATCAATAAGAACCAACATGGAAGAGAAATCAACATAGACTACTCATTAGATTCCATTGGAACCTCAAAATAAGGTCTAAGTCATAAATGACTCAAACATATCATCCACGAGTTGAATATACATTATAAGATTGCAAATAGAAAGCAAAGATATTCAAAAGATAGAAAGTAGCAAATCTGAGTGCTCAAGCTCCTTGTTGAATCTCCAATGGAATCCACTTGCTTCAATCTTCAAACCTAATCTAACCCTAGAAACTAACTAACTAAACTAAACCCTAATCTAGACTTAATCTACTCCTAATCTATACAAGAAATGTAAAGGAAATGGAAGAATAAGCTAGGGCTAGGGCTTAAGGCCAATATACGATACCCTTTCTTCCCCAAAATGATCCCCCTTATATCCCAATCAAAAGCCAAGTCCCATTCAATTGAAAAGTCAAGTCTGGCACAGCTGGGGACTGGCGCGGCCGCGCCCAAAATGCACTAGAATCCGCGCGCCCGCGCCAAGGCTTTTCTGCTGCAGAGTCCTCTGGTAAAACGGCCATAACTTTTGATCCGGGAGAAGTTACGAGGCCTGCCACCTATCAAATCGAAGCTATCGAAGAGCTCTACAACTTTCATTCTTTGAGCATTGAGAAATAATGGATGTATGAAGGCTGAAATTGAGCTCCAAGTGACAGATGTGCAATAGAAATCCAAAACAGTTGAGTTTAACGTTCGTTGGTATACGGGGCATAACTCTCGCCTCTGAACTCCGATTGGGATGATTTAAGATATTTCAAAAAGCTTAGAAGATGCTCTACAATATGAACTAAGCTCCAATCCAAGAACATGAAATGAACATAAACCCCCCAAGCGATGTCCGGATTGCATTTCCTTCCCATTCTTGCTTCAAATGCCATTCTTGCTCCTTTTGGCCTCTAAACTCGTGGCATCACCTTCATTGCTTCCTCACCCATGCTATCTTCATGCTTTAAGCCCATTTCAGTGCTTTGCCCCATTTAAGCGTTCTTTTACCCTTTTAAGCTCAATTTGCACCTGGAGAGTTTCTAAACCTGAAAATCACAAAACAAAGCAAAAATACATAAAACGCACAACGATACTTGAGTTTAAGCAACAGAATGAGTTGGTTACTATCCGAATAAGTGGTCATCAAAGCCACTTATCAAGGGCATAGGGCAGAACGAACAGTGCAAACACCCGCTGGGGCGGGCATTTATAAGGCAAAAACCCCGCCAGGGCGGGTATACGCCCTTGGAGCATAAAAACATCCTATTTCAAGTAGGATTTGGACGAAATGAAAGGATTTTGAGCGTTGAGTTGGATAAGGATCATAAGAGGACTATAAAAGAGGAAGAATACACAAGGATTAATGTGAGATTCCAATAGATTAGCGTAGATTAAATTAGATACAAACCCTAGTTGGAATAGGATTGGAGATTGAAGCGACTTGGAGGCCATTGGAGATCAGATCAAGAGCAAGAAGGAGCAAGAATTTGCTGACAACAGATTCTAATCTTTTCTCTAATCTTTTTCTTATATTTTAATGTTTATTCAATTGTGGATTCTTGGTTTTAATTCAATAATAATGAACTAAATCTTTTGTTTAAGATTACAACGGATCTTATTGTGTAGTTTATTTTAATATGCTTATCTATCAATTGTTATGATCTATCGTGGGGATTGTCTATTGTGATTTGGACTTAACTGCTTAATTGTCTAGCTAACAATTACCGTGATAATTTATATGAAATCGAAAGACGGATTATGGGTTTAGATCTGATCATACTAGCATGTGATTGTGTTTTCTGTATGGCGTTGGAATTCATAATTTGTGTTTAGGATAGAGATATACCTTTACACCATATGTAATCTTATAAAGAACTTGTGCTTAAACTCTTTTTAATTATAATTCACATAGAGATATAGTGGATTAGTTAATTAGGGTGTTCTACTTAATTCTATCATCTGTGGCTTTAAGTTGATGGGTATGGTGCATCGAGAGATGGTCATATTTTACTTTAGTGCTCTTAATTAAAAATTTAGAATAGTGAACATAATTGATAAGAAGTATATTAACTTGAATGAAGCAATAAGTGAAGTTGTGATCTTAAATCTCCGTAATCTTATCTTAAACTAGTGGTATTTAGTAGTAGTTTAATTGTACATTGTTAATTCACATATGTTTAAATAAGATTGATTTGGTTACGGGTTAGTACTTGGTGATTCTTATTAAATAATTCCTCGTGGGAATGATACTTTACTTTCACTTTATTACTTATTGATCACATAAACTTGCGTGTTGTGCGTAACTAAATTTTACCCAATAGGTGTCGTGAACCGTCGGCTGGAAATGCGTCAAAGTATCCAGATTTATTTGAGGGTATAACTTATCAGAAAGATACCCCCAGCAGAGATATCAAGAACGTCAGATATTACAAACCATTGGCGACAACTCCAGCGTAGCCTCGAAAAAGAGCCGATGATGAAAGCCGTTGAGAACTGCTTCAACGAAGGTCAGATTATCTGATATTGAAAACCGTTGGCCACAACTCTAATGTAGCATCGGGAAAGATCTGATGACAAAAATCATAGAATAATCTCTTCCTCGGGGAGGACCAATGATGGAATCTTTTATATAAATCTCCAGCCGAGGCACTAAATCAAATTAGTTCAACCGACTGTTGTAAACTATCGTTCGAGTAAGCATCAAGGAGGTTCGGTGATGGTCAAATCCTACAAACTACCATTTGAGTAGGTATCAAATCAAATCAATTCAGTCGACCGTTATAAACTACCGTTTTAGGTAGGCATCGAGGAGGTTTGGTGATGGTCCAATCACTGTCAACTACTGTTCGAGTAGATAGTAAGAATTCTATCCCCGACAGAAACGTCGGCATCAACCGGACAGCAATCCAAATCATTGGTGACAGCCCCAACATAACGTCGGGAAAGATTTGATGTTGTAAACCGGTGTAAACTATCATCAGGATAGGCATCACGAATCCCCAAAGAGATCACTCGTCAGAAGAGGAACATCCCCAGCGAAGATAAAGGCAAAAGGCGTATCTAAACACAAAGAATGTTGGTGACAACCCCAAAGTTGAATTCAGAAAGGTCCAGTGGTATCAGCCATAGAAAAATCTCCTCAGCAGGGATCCTAAAAACATTTCTCCAACATTTCATAGAATCAGTCTTGGTAGCACTAACGGATATTTTAAAATAGCATTGAGAAAGATCCAACGAGGAAAGCTTTGCAACTTACCGTTCGAGTAGGCATCAAGAAAGTTTAGTGATGAAAGCTTTACAAACTACCGTTTGAGTAGGCATCAAGAGAGTTCAGTGGAAGCCATCATTGACAATGTCATCCCCAGCAGAAGTGGCGGGAGCAGTCAATGATAGAATACCGAGGCCACTAACCCCACAAGAGCATATAACATTCATAACCTAGCATATAATGCATTGCATTACATTTGCATGTATCATATTTCTAGTGTCTAGCAATCTATACCCTATTCATTCCATTGCATTACATAAACATGATAAACAGGGGAATTTGTAGACACTCAAAATTTTGCGTTCCTGCTACTAACCCTGCAGGAGGGTAAAACTATCTTTTACCTTCCAGAGACAACCCTGGAAGTCCAAATCAAAGTCAAACCCCGATGACAACCCCGGGAGATCAAATGAAACCCCAACGACAACCCCGCGAGATCAAATCAAACACCGACGACAACCCCGGGAGATCAAGTCAATCCACGACGATAACCCCGGGAGATCAAGTCAAACCCCAGCAACAACCCGGGAGATCTAGTAAAACCCCGATGCCAACCTTGGGAGATCAAATCAAACCCCGTCGACAACCCCGGTAGATCAAGCCAAACCCCGACGATAACCCCGGGAAATCAAGTCAAACCCCGGCGATAACCCCGAAAGATACAGTTAACCTACAGAGACGACCCCGAAGTATCAAATCAATCCCCAGAGATAACCTTGGGATATCAAATCAACCCTCAGAGACGACCCTTAGGAAGAACAGAGCCGGCTGGGATCAAACCTCGGAGATAACCCCAAGAAATAGTCGAAAGCCCTGTCAATCTTGGAGACAACCACCGGAAGGGCAAAATGGATATTTTTCCAACTTAACATCAAATCAAGTCAAATCACTGCCATGAAGGTCATAAAGAACTATAATGTTAATCCCGAGTGAAAATAGCACAAGACAGCTCAACCGACGGACTACGAAGACTCAAAGATCTGGTCATGGACCCATCTTCTCGGATTCAAAAAAGCTCAAATCTCATGTCATTGTGCAGCTCTTGGAAAGGGCTTTCCGGAAAGGTATAGCACGCCTCCATCGGATTCTCGGATTGACTATTATGAAGGTTTTAAGCAGACATCACGTTGGTCAGAGTGCATGTACTTCAAGACGACAGGACCCACGGGATCGGGGCTACCCGAGTCAGCTGCAGGTAGACCTGTGGCTGCCGCAAGGTGGACCCGCGACTCCCTAGCCTATAAATAAAACCTCCTAAAAAAGAAGAAAAAAAAGAGAAATAGAGAGGAAATTCCGCCTGTTTTAACTCTTAACCCTACTATCATTGTTCCAAACTTCAGTATTAATCTTTCTGAACACTTGTATACATACATACTAACATATCAAGTTTTAACCGGTGGAACAAAGTTTTCAAGCTACAAAAGCGATTGAAAGCCCTTCTCGCTGTACACTGTGAGATTTCTTCAAATCTAAAGTTTTTTACTACTTTAATATATATATATATAAGTATATATATATTTATAACTCTTAGTTTTGCCTGGATCGCAAATCTGTTGCTTTTTTCACTTTAACATATGTATATATAAGTGTATATATATATATATATATATATATATATATATATATATATATATATTTTATAAGTGCTATTTTGGCCTGGATTGAAAATCTATGGCTTTTATCGCTTTAATATATATATATATATATATATATATATATATATATTAGTGTTCATTATGCCTGGATTGTAAATCTGTGGCTTTTTACTGCTTTAATATATATATAATCATATATATTTCGATTAACTCGTTTGTCCTAGATTGTTAATCCGTTGTATTTTTCAGCTTCAATATATATATAAGCATATATATATATATATATATATATTGATCAGTCACGCCTGGATTGTGAATCCGTGGCTTTTTCCTAACTTAATACATATATATTATTTATTTAATATGATTAAATATCAGTTTTAACTTTTCATTCGATGTAAATCTGTAATAATGTAAAGTTTGTGGACTAGATTTATCTAAATCTAGCCATATCTAACTTTTAACCGGTTCAAAAGTTATAAAACTAGAACCGTTGAGCTAGAATGGCTAAGATTTAATTAAATCTAGTTTTTTTTTTATTTTTATAAATATTAAGCAACTACGCGACCCTAGATCTATATCTAGAGGGAACGAGAAGCTTGGCTACGCGCATGCAAAGATTTAAGTGACGAATCCTTTGTTTTGCGACATCTAGATTATAATTTGTATTTTGTTTTAATATATCTGTCTTGCAAGCTTTTTGATGATATTGTGTGAACCTAGGAATCACGGGATCTACAATTAATCATATGTATCTGGATTCGATTCCCATAATGTATAAATTCCAACTGTATGTACATCTTGTAAACCCCTTTGAAAATGTAACCATAGGCCTTAAAGCGAGGATACGGGTTTAAGGCCCTGACATTATCAAATTGTGGTTTGTGGTGCTCGGATCACTTCGATAGCTTTCATGCCCATAAGAGCTCCGACACTTTTGTAGATATTTATTTATGCTTTGAATCTCTCCATAAAATCCAAATCAAGCCGAATACATAATAAAAATGGAAGTATCAAAAGGCTTCAACACCTATACGAGCTAAATGGTTTGAAAACCACTCTTCAAAACATCACTTTCATATCTTGTCTAAAAAAGGACTTTTTATTAAATCAAACCCTTTGTATATAGGTCCAACGAAGCACAACACTACTTTCAAATAAAGCACTTAGGCCCAATTACTGTAATTCACACACACACACACATAATGATTAGGGAAATTGAAAAGACGTGGTAACCATGTTTCACGGAAGTCGGGGGGTGCCTAACACCGTCCCCCCGTTTAATCAAGCCCCCGAACTCTATGAATCTCAGTTTCTAAGACCAATTAAACAGAGTCCAGTAATTGGGTCATATTGCAAAATCTTTCAAAAAACTTAGTTGAGTTAGTACAACCATTTAACTCATACCAACTGGCGACTCTGTCTAATTCGTACCAATAAAATCAAATCTTTTCAAATCGTCGACATTATATGTTGGTCTTTTCCTGAAAATCTCACCCTCAGATCAAACAAGTCAAAATAGAAAACATAAAGGGTAGAAACACATAGGAAAAGGAAATCAAGATTTTTTTTCCTGACGTCGACAATAAAGAAAGAGATTAAAAACCATAGCCTTCTTTACCCCTTCATTTTCCTCTTATACTCTTCCAATCGCAAGCCAAATCCATCACCAGCAGCCTTCCCGAGTCCAACTTGAATAAGGAAACAATAAGCTTTCTGCCGCGCAACCCCGCCCCGGTGGGTATCTTTGCCTTGGATAGGCCCACCCTGGCGAGTGTACAAAGCCATCTTTGAAAAGCAACCCCCGCCCTAGCGTGTGTTTTGCACTATTGAAGCCCGCCCCGGTGGGTGTCTGGCCAAGCAACTGAAGATTTTCCTTTTAAGCTCCACTTTTCCTGTTTCCATCCTACAACCAGTCCCTGCATCACCTAAACACAAAAACATATAAAATAATACTAAACATACTCAAAGTAGCATCGAATCAAGCTCTAAAGGTAACCAATTCGTAGGTATAAAACTCACTCATCAAATACCCCAAACTTGAGACTTTGCTTGTCCTCAAGCAAAACACACATGCAAGTGCAACATATCTATGTGCCTACAAATCCAGTTGTCAATCGGTATAAAGTTCAACATGATTACCTCAAAGAAATTAACAATAACTAAGAACAGTCAATCCAACCAAAACACATCAGCAATCCCATATCAATCTATAAATCAACACCTGTTATCACTGATGTAGTGTGTGTGCTCAACAACCATGGAAATCGATTGCAAGTCAAATACATCACATAATATGCTTCTTAGAGGAAAAGTCATAGTCTTAACTTAAGAAATCCTGTAAACAAGCCAAGATCTGGCTAAAACCATGCAATTACCAATTCAGAAGTCAATACGGGATTTATTTTTATCTTTATTAAATTACGGGGCATTTTGCTCTTTTTCTCTTATTTTTACTTTACACATGACTGTGCAATGTCTAGTCCTCTTAGGCTTTTCAATGCTACCCATTTAGCGAGCTTTCGACCAACAACTCCCAAACCAAATGGCTTTAGGGCACTGGGTGTAAAGACATCCCCTAGGGCAAACTTACTAGAGTAAAAAAGGTCATAGAACTAATCTAGTCAAGGTGTTTATTCATATATTTTTTTCATCTTTTTTTTATAGACATCCCATATCTTCCCCCAAACTTAGGTCTTTGCTTAATCCTAGCTTTTACTACCAGTTTATTGAATTTCCTTTATTAAAACCTAAGTTTCCCTCAAGAAGACAATTATGTGAATATTTTAACCCAATCAGTCAACATGGTCATCATAATGTGATATCTGATTACAACAGTTTCAAACAGGCACAGATCTATATCATGCTATTGTAGACACTCAAAATTTTCTTCAGTCCTGTTGTAGACACTAGAAATTTAGCATTCCTGTTACTAACCCTGCTAGGAGGGAAAAACTGTCTTTTCAAATCAACCCCGGTCTCAATACCAGGATGTCAACCCAACCCCGGTCTCAATATCGGGATGTCAAATCAACCCCGGTCTCAATACCGAGATGTCAAATCAACCATGGTCTCAATACCGGGATGTCAACTCAACCCCGGTCTCAATACTGAGATGTTAAATCAACCCTGGTCTCAATACCGAGATGTCAACTCAACCCCAGTCTCCATACCGGGATGTCAACTCAACCCCGATCTTAATACCGGAATGTCAACTCAGCCCCGATCACATCTCGGGAGGTACTGGTCAGCCCCGGCTCAACCCAGGAGGTACAGGTCAGCCCCGGTCTCAACCCGGGAGGTACAAGTCAGCCCCAGTCTCAACCCGAGAGGTACAGATCAGCCCTGGTCATAACCCAGGAGGTACAGGTCATCCCCGATCTCAACCCGAGAGGTACAGGTCAGCCCCGGTCTCACCCAGGAGGTATAGGTCAGCCCCGATCTCAACCCGGGAGGTACAGGTCAACCCCGGTCACATCTCGGGAGGTACAGGTCAGCCCCGGTCCCAACCCGGGATGTACAGGTCAACCCGGTCTCAACCCGGGAGGTAGGTCAGCCCCGGTCTCAACCCAAGAGGTACAGGTCAGCCCTGGTCTCATCCCGGGAGGTACAGGTCAACCCCAATCTCAACCCAGGAGTTACAGGTCAGCCCCGATCACAACCCGAGAGGTCAGGTCAAGCTCTGGTCATAACCCAGAAAGCCAACACAATTTCAGAGAGAACCCCGAGGCCTCACAACATCTCCAAAGAAAAACCTGAAAGGACCAAGTCAACCTTAGAGACACCCTTGAGGAAAACAGAATCGGCTGGGATCCAAACCTCAGAGACAACCCTGGGAAATTCGTCGAGGGCCATGTCAGCGCTAAAGGCAACCCCAGGATGGGAAAAATGGTCATTTTACCAACTTAAAGCCGATTCGGTCAAACTCAAGCCGAATTGATGCCACCAAGGTCAGAAAGAACTGTAACATTGATCCCAAGTGGAAACAGCGTAAGACAGCTCAACGGACAAACTGCGAGGAAAATGAAGACCTAGTTATGAACCCGTCCTCTTGAACTCGAAAAATGTTTAATCCCATATCATTGCGACACTCTCGGCGAGGGCTTTCTGGAAAGGTACAGCATGCCTCCAACGGACGCTCTGATCAAAAGTTAGAAAGTTTCGAATCTGACCTCGCATTGCTCGGAGTGCACGTACTTCAATGCAATGGCACCCACCACCCGGGGCCTTCCACGTGGCGCTGTAGGTAGACCCGCAGCTGCCGCAGGTAGACCCGCTTCTACCAGGTCTATAAATAAAGGTGCATCCCCAGGAAAAAATCAATTCAGAAACGCTCTGAACCTCTGCCTGTTTCATTTCTTAGCCCTACCTCTTGTACCCCAAACCAAGATTTAATCACTCTAACACGTAGGTATACTCATATACTACCACATATCAAAAATAAACAAATAAAAACGGACGTTTGAAGCCTACGATTTGGCAAAAAGCCCGTGTAGCAGTCCATTGTGAGTATTTTTACGATCAGAAAGTTAATACTACTTCATTACTCATTTATACACTTGCACGTTAAGTTTCACTTTTTGATTTTGCCTGGAACTCAGTTCCATGGCCATTTTTGCTTTCATACATTTTAGTACATAAACACGTTTTCTGGCATTTTCATCGCCCGGATCGTCGATCCGCGACTTTTAATAGCTTCTATATATATGTACGTATAGAAAAACTTCGTCGGACTGGGTTATCTTCCCAGTCCCGGTTTGGCCTTTTCATGTATATATTTAACTATATATATGCTAACTTTTCAATTCTGTTAAGCCCGAATTTCAAATCCGTGGTAGCTGCTGCTTTTATATATATAACTATATATATAAATAAAAAATAATTGACTTTATTTGGCCTGGATTTTGATTTCGTGGCCTTTTATTACTTTAATATATATATATATATATATATATCTGCTAATTTAAAAGGACTAACGATAACTGAGGTGTTTTTTACTAGTAAAAGAACAGTTTCTAAAGGAAGATGACTAGACGATACTTTCGTCTTATCTTCCTTGATCCACTACCTTTTATCTATATATTAACATTTCTATTTTCGTTCGGCCTGGATCATTTCGTGGCCTTTTTACCACTTTTATAAATATATATATTTATATTTCTGTCCGTGCATAGGAGTGAAAACCCATCGCCCTTTTACAAGCTTTTATATATATATTTACATTCCGTCAAACCTAGATAGTGACACCCCCAAATCCGGTATCTTAATTTCCACAGGATTTGGTGTTCACTGTTCCAATATCATACAACTATCTACCCATAAATAATGAAATTCATTTATTAGATAAATAAATCATCATCTTACATCATCTGAAATAATAATACATCATAAATCCCAGGTTATATTTAACCTTAAATCTCTATTGCGAAAACGTAAATAAATAAGTCTTAAATCATCACACATAAGTCTTGAACTTTAACATTATTCATGATAACACAAGTCTTCATTACTTGTTAGATTTTCCTTTTCCCTTGCTACTAGAAGGCTCACCAGATTGTTCATTTTTATCTGCGATGTTATTATGCAAGAGTGAGCACAAATGCCCGTAAGTATAAAAATATGACAGAATAATAACATGCGAGTGAAAGAATTCTGAATAATAGAAAGTTCAACATTTGAATCAAGAATATTAATCAAGAGTCAAATTACTTCTCAACTTTTGAATCAAGAATATTAATCGAGAGTCAAATTACTTCTGAGGGTCATTAAGACCTTGAACCAAGTCTTAGGATGTCAAGTATATTAACCTTTCCAACCTTTAACAGTTATAAGACAATAGACTTTACTTCTCGTACTTAGGGAGATCAGCCCTTCGTACTGATACTGTGCACATTATCTTAACGCTTAAAGCATCTTCATTAATCCCTTATATTAGGGTTGTTCATCTCAGTTTGACATCAGAATCCGCACCAAATAAAGTTGGTTTGGATAACTAAATAAATGATATTCAAATTGAACATTAACTTCTCAAGGATACAATCGAATAAGTATTGTACACTTAAATGATACTTTTAAAAGAATCATGGCATCTCATGTAAAATTCTAAACTTGAATATTCAAGAGTAAGAATTTGTTCAACAATAGTAATTAAGCATAGCAATTGCTTAATTTAAAGAGTTTAGTTTAGGAAACCTGCCCAACAATAATAAGTTAGGGATAGAAAACTTGCCTCGTGCACAAGCTACAATTATTTCTCACTTCTTTAATTACTCTTATCTATCACACATTTACAATATCAATTAATCACAAGTTCGATATGATTATTGATTTACAATAGTATTCTTCAAACTCATTATTAAGTTTTCAAATAATGGTTTACGTTGATTAATTAACTTGTTAATTAGTCACGTAACTTAAGTTATTAATTTGTATTAATAACTCATTACATACATAACATGTCTTCATGTTAATTAGATTTAAAATAATGTCTTAATGTTTATAACACATTATTTAACCTTTACAAATAATAGTTTAAGTCACGTAATTAATTTATTTATTAATTACATAACATAAATTATTAAACTCATATCAATATTTTATTATATTTATACAACATGTGTTCATGTTCATTAGACTTAAAACACATTTCACAAATTTCTAACACTTAGCAATTTTTTTCAAAATTTTCGGACAGGCGCGGCCGGCCGCGTGCCATTTTGCCTTGCAGCCGGCGCGGCCGAGCGGCTGCAGAATTTCAGAATCTGAAGTTCGCGAACGAACACAGATTTTCTCTCATTTTCTCTCAATTCACATCATTACACTGATTTATAATGTTACCCATGAAGTATAAACTTCACAGGAACATTATATATCACTTATAACATGTTCTTAACATTCCAAGTCATGTAATTACACAAATCAACATATTAATTTTCACTGTTCTTCAAAACTTTCAAGAGTTTAATGAAAAACATAAAAAAAATCTCCTTACGGATTCGTTACTACACCGAATCCATTCATTTCAATTCCATTTTCTTTGTTTTAACATATACAATCATATTCATGTATCAATTTAAATATAAACATATGATTCAATCATTAATTTAACCCATATGGGTTATTCACCCATATTCAATACTCTGTAATTTCATAAAACCCATTTATTAACAAAGTTATTTGGTGTGATTAATGTAAATCATAGATACATGATCTAACACATAATACTAACATCTACGGTCACATATATGATAACCTCATACTTTAATTTTCCAAAATGATTCTTAACAGAGAGTTTTTACAAAGACGTATAAAAACTCTGTAAATATTTGAAAAACCCAATTAAGGCCAGATTATATAAAATTGATCCTTTAAAACATGATTATATGTTAGAAAAACACGTTATGATTCCATACCCATATAGATAAAGCCATATCGTAACCCAATTGGGAAACCCAATTTTCACAGAAAACTCAAATACGTAAATGAAGACTTTGGAAAAATATAACTTTTAAAAATTTAAAAAGGAATATTACCCTTTGTTAGTATGAAGATAATCACAGACAACACTTAAGATTTTCTAAAATCTCTTTCTTTCCCTCAATTTTTCTCTTTTCCTCTGATATTTTTCTCTCAACTTTTCTCTGAGAATTTCTAACTTTTCCTTTGATAATGAATTAGGATAACCCAATATACGTATATATAAATATTACCGTTGTATTTACAACGGACTAACTCCTATTAAGGCCCTGTTTGCCTTCCTTCTTTTCCTCCTTTCTCTTTATTTTAATAACTAGTTTATAATATAGTTAATGTAACACTTTAATTAATTCAATTAATCTTATTTAAATTAATTAAATAAAATAATATAATTCACATTTAAATCACATTGTCACATAATTAATATTTTTATTTATTAATTATGTTAATTCACTAATTATTTAATTAATTATTAAATTAATTAAAGTAACATTATGCTTATTTAATTAATTCATTTAATCAAATAAACTCAATTAAATATATACCTTGAACTATTAAATTAATACACATTAATTTAATTAATGTAACACACATAATTAAATTAATCTACATTAAATTCATGAATTAATTATTTAATTCAATAATTAAATTATTAAAAATATTTATTTATTTCAATTAATATTCAAATATCTTTACAAAATTCTCGTTCGTCACATAGATCACTCCGTGGCATTTTACAGCTTTTATATATATATATATATCCTGGATTACTCCGTAGCTTTATATAATTTTTTATAAATATATATATATATATATATATACATTTCCATTCCAGTCCGGGCACAAGATTCAATCCATCGCCCTTTATCGCTTTTATATATATATATATATATATATATATATATATTTCTATTCTGTCCAGCCTGGATTACTCCGTGGCTTTTGACATCTTTTATAAATATAAATATATATATATATATATATATATATATATATATATATTTACATTCCAATCCGGGCATCGGAGTGCAAACCCATCGCCCTTTACAGCTTTCATGTATATATAACTATATATATATATATATATATATCCTTTACTCATTATGATTAAATTGTTGCTTTAAATATTCATTTGATATGAATCAACGCTGACATCTCTTTGGGCGAACTAGATTTCTTTAAATCTCGCCAATTCTATCTTTCAAACGGTTCAAACTAGGTTCAGACAGAACCGGGAAGCTAGAATGGCTGAGATTTACTTAAATCTAGCAGTTTTTTCTAGTTATATTCATTCGAAAAGCAATCTCGCGACTCTTAGATCGCTATCTAGTGGGAACGAGATGCTTTGGGCTACGCGCATACCAGGATTTACTGATAAATCCTTGGTTCTTGAGACATCTGGATATAAATATACACTTTCTGTGCATATTTGAGCTATGCAGGTTTATTGGCTTCCCTCTGTGAGCCTAGAAATCGTGGGATTCATGATCAAACTGATCAGAATCTGATTCCCATGATGGACAATCTCCACTTTACAAAATGTACCATGCCAGTTTTTCTGTAATAATGTACATCCAAAATACCTTAGAACGGTTATCCGGGTTTAAGGTCTCAACATAGTGAAAACATGGTTTGTCGTGTCAGAGTCACTCCGATGGCTGTCATGCCCATGAGAAGACCGACACTTGTATATATTCTGTGGTCGAGGATGCTTTGCAGCCCAAAAATCACCATTCAAAATAAGCCAAAAGGCTGAAAAGATAAAAAATGAAAGTATTAACATGCTTCAATTCCTACGTGAGCGTAAGGGTTTGAAAACCTGCTTTCAAAACATCATCTTAATAATCTTTTCTAAAAAAGAGACTTTTGCAAATTAAATCAAACCCTTCATATGTAGGTTCAATGAAGCACGTCCACACTTTCAAATCAATCAAACATAGGCCCAATTTCTTCCAGCATTCACACACACATTACAACTTTAAAAGGGAAATATTGAAAAGAAGCGGTACCGTGTTTTGAAGGTAGTTGTGGGGTGCCTAACACCTTCCCCACACTCAACCAATCCCCCGAACTTAGAACTTCAGTTTCAAAGATTTAGTTTCGACAATGTCCAGCAATTGGGCCTCCTTTCAAACAAAACTCGGTTGAGTTGGTACAACCATTTCAAATCTACCAATTGGCGACTCTGTAAAAAGTTCAAATCGTCGACATGATACATGTTGGCCCTTTCCTAAAAAACCCCTTCAAAACCTTTTTCACAAAAAAGGTAAAATAAAGGTAGACAAAACTTAGGAAGAGAGAAAGATTCGGGTCCAACCCGAACCGAATTTTTTTCCAACGTCGAAAGGTGGCGACTCCGCTAGGGACAGTAGAGGGCTTAGGCCGCGTTCAAATCTTTTCAAAATTTTCCTTTCATATCTTCGTATGTGTGAATGCTGCGTCTCTACATTTATTGAATGCGTGAATGTTGCGTCTTTACATTGAATGAATGCTTTACTGCTTTATATTAATGCTTCGCACCAATGTTATCATATGCATACGGTGAGACGAGATGTATGTGAATGTATGTTGTGTGATTCCTCCACCAGGAAGCAAACCCGTCGGTGACAGAGTAATGTCTTCGAGGGCGAATAAGTCTTCGGGGCTCATGAAAAAGAACCACTCAGATCCGCTCCAGTTGAAAGATCGGATTAATTTCCCCTCTAGTAGATTGCGATGATCTGGGGACCTTCATGCCGAAAAGCAGCAAGAGTAGCCTAAGATAGGTCAGCCTCTGATTAACCAAACCCGAAGGGAAGCTTTTTCATGCCTTTCTCTTTCAATTCAATGTCGAGTTTTCAATTCCAATGTAAATGTCATAATGTATATTCCATGTCTTGTAAATCCTGTCATATTATCCTGTCATCAAAACAACTGACCTTTGTTTTGTAGGATAAGATTAAAAAACCTTAAAACACATCATGGCATGCATCATATCCATACCTACCTTAGGAAATTGACACGCGTACGTTTGTTGTAGGTGAAAAATTGGTCCTGTCACTAGATCTAAGTCTAAGAAAGCACTAAGTCCATCTCCGGACATGGCTTCTAGTGCTCAACCAGAATCCACCCTTGTATCTAGGGAAGAGTTTGAAGGACTGAAGAACCAGACAGCCGAATTGGCCACTTTCTTAAGAGAGCAGAGTAAATCTCTTAAAGGGAAATAAGCACAGGGTCATACAGAATCAGGTACACCCGGTGGCAGTCAAGAGACCGGGAAGAAGGACCCTCAGGTTTATGAACCACAGAACCAAGATATTACCAACAAAACCCCTGAAATTATCATCCTTAATAAAGAACAGGAAGCTATTGACATTATGAAGAAAGTCCAACAGATGGAAGAAATAATTCGGTCTATCAAAGGGACTGGGGCATTTGGCAGTGTTAATTATTCGGACTTATGTATTTTCCCTGGGGCTCGTTATCCCAAAAAAATTTAAGTCCCTGATTTTGAGAAATACGATGGATTGGGAGATCCTTACACTCACTTAAAGGTGTTCATTGGAGAGCTCAAATCCTACGCAGAGGATGAGAAACTCTGAATGCAGTTATTCTAGAAAAGTCTGACCGGAGAGGCTATAGCCTGGTATGCCCGTCTGGACAACTCTAAAATTCACAGCTGGGAAGAGCTGGCACATGCCTTTCTCAATTAATAAAGTTTCCAGTCTCAATTGGCTCTAGACAGATATCAAATAACAAAAATCAAGAAACAAAACACTGAGTCATTCAGAGAATATGCTCAACGCTGGAGACGAATGGCGACACAAGTCACTCCACCTATGACTGAGTCTGAGATAGTCATGACCTTCATCGACATTCAAGAAGCTCCGTATTATAAAAGGGTCCTAGCAGGCATGGGAAAGCCATTCTCGGAGATGATCAAGCATGGATAAATGGCAGAAATGGGGCTCAAATCTAGGAAGATAAAGGATCTGACCGCCTTAGAAGCTGTTGCCGAGCATATTCAATCTGGGAGTTATAAGAATAATCCCCAGAGGACACACAAGAAGAAAGATGAAGAAGTTTCCTTAGTATTGCAAGGAAAGAATCCGAGGGGTGATTCAAGTAGCATGCCCATTCAAAAGAGGAGCTATCCTCCCTTTCAAGCTTCAGTACAATCTTCAAACCCACCATTCCAGAAAAATTTGGAGGCTAGGCGTTGAAGAACGTTCACCCGCTTAGGGGATTCACTCGAAAATGTGCTAAAACTGTTGACGGCACAGAAAAAGATTGTGCAACTCCTTCCACCAACCAATACCGGTGGATGAAATTTTGACCCAAGTAATAAAGTGTTCCTACCATTCCGGAGCTCTAAGCCATGATACACAAGACTGTTACTCTCTCAAGCACAAAATCCAAGACTTGATTGACAATGGAGAGATTGTGGTGACCAAATCGGAGCAACCGCACGTGCAAGATAATCCCCTCCCTCAGCACAAAGAGGAGAGTGTCAACATGATTAGCACCCAAAATGGAAAAGGATCCAAGTACCTCCGGTACGTCAGAGAGTCAACTTAATCTAGTAACAATAACCCGGACAGCTGGGAATTATCAAAAAACAGTTTCTAATGGAACAGGAAATTAAATCCATCAAGGAACAGGTGGGACAGTTGGCAGAATTGGTTGTATATTAACATCAAATAACCAGGCAGCTGATAAATCAGACAAACTAATAGGAGACAAGTTCTCCTACCCCTGAGATTAGCCCCATTATTATGAGGGATCATTACTAGTTTCATGAACGAGAACCCTGGGCCGACAAGATGGCCAAGGAAGAGAAGTTCCAAGCTAGTCGAAAATTCGCCTTTCAAAGGAATTTCACTAATTTGAATCAACCTATGAAAGAGATCCTCCAAATGTTAATCAATGAGGGAATGGTTGTAGCTTTATTACCCCCAGTAAATCCTCGATCCAAGAAATTCAAGCCTGACTAAATCTGTCAGTATCACTCTAATGTACCCGGTCATAACACCGAAGATTGCTGGGGACTTTGTCACTTAATTCAGAACATAATTGAAAGCGGTGAACTGATAAGAGGGAATCAAGATTATGGCCTTCCTGATGAAGAAACACTCTTTATTCCCATGGCTTGGAACTAGGAAATAATGGCTGTTATCTCCTGTGAGAAGGAGATAGCCGGAACACCCTTAGTACTGTCTGGGAAAGGGGTCCTAGAAGCACAGAATCCTATGAAGGTAGCTGCACCCGAGCCTTTAATCTTTCCTTTCAGACCCCAGTGTCCAGTGATCAGTCTGAAGAGAGTCCCATGGAACTATGGGAATGATGAAGGTTCAACCTCGAACAACATTACCATTGTATCCAAGGAGAATCCATTGTACCTGCCTCAGCGGGTGATCAATTCAGTTATCAAGGCCAAATGGAAGGTGGCTGTAGAGAAAATCAAAGAGTTCCTCAGTAAAATGGGACACAATGAAATCAAGGTGGTGAAAAGTTTGAAGGATGCACCCAAGCAGATGTGCATCCTAGATTTGGTCTTATCCTCTGTGGATCATCGCAACATTCTAGTGAAAGTACTGGAAGAAGCCCATCTGCCAAAGATTGTGGATGCCGAGAAATTTCGTCACGTGATAGAACACATCTTTAACAGCAATGTGATATCTTTCACTGACGATGATATACCCACAGAAGGGACGGGCCATCATAAATCACTGCACATAGCGGTGATATCATCAGGGTATGTGATAGGAGGTGTGCTAATAGATGGAGGGTCGTCCCTAAACATCTATCCCTATGACACCTTGGAAAGAATGAAGATCAACCCAAATCGGATCAGAACCAGTTGTGTGGTCATCTGGGCTTTCGATGGATCTCGCCGAGAGAACTATGGGAGAGATTGAGCTTCCACTGGAGATTGGTCCCCACACCTTCTATGTATCTTTCTAGGTGCTCAACATCACCACCGGATACAACTTGTTACTGGGAAGACCATGGAACCACATAGCAGGAGCTGTTCCATCGACCCTCCATCAGCAACTCAAATACATTATCAATGGAAACCTAATCACTGTGAATGCTGAACCAAAATACCTTGTCTGCATACAAGGAGATATGCCAGTGATTAGTCTGGATGTATGGATTGAACCTGCTAGTTTTCAAGCCTTGGAGGTGAGTGATACTCAGTACCTACCTGTTGGGGCACCAACTCTGAAATCAAAACTCTCCCCTGAAGTAATGAAAGTGGGCCAGGAGATGGTATATTTGGGTTTTTGCCCTGGAAAAGGGTTAGGAAAGAATCAGCAAGGTATTAAGAGCCCGGGGCAAATCCCGAGTCAGTCGGGGAAAGTCGGATTGGGTTACACATCCGGGTCAAACCATCAGAACCCACATAAGCATCCAAAGGCTCATGCTTCCACTATACTATTGCCAAACCTACTGATGTAGGGTTTGTAAAGCCAATGAGGAAGATTCCTGCTGTTGTGTCAGCCATGTTGTTTCCTCCAATCATACCGGTAAGTGAGAGAAGAGCCCCAAAGCCTGAGGGGGACAGCAAAAAGGGAAAAAAAAGCTCCTGTACGAAGGACGAGACCCATTTGCTAACATGCTGGTTCTTATACACTACGAAGGTATGAATGATGATATCCCAAACAGTGACAAGGAAGATCAGATCCAAATTCCTCGCATCAAGAGAGAGAAGGGAGGCAGTTCAAAGAAAAATCCCAGCTCTGATCTAAAGGATATTTTAGTCATCATCAGAGATGAGGCAGACGACCATTAATCTTGTATCCTCCCTATTCATGAGGATCTAACCCTGGACAACTGGAGCAGCGTCCCTTGCCTCATTCAAAAAGGGTAAAAGGGTAGAGATATCTGTCTGCCCTGTAACATAGTTTCATTTACTGCTTATTTTGTTGGCACATCTATAGCAGTAACTTTTGTCATGCTTTGCTAAATACTTTGTATATTTAAGCAGTTGCATATATTAAAGTGAAAGCATTTTATTTTCAAGACTCCAAGATTGGATTTATTTGTCCCTGCTGATGAGATGCCAACCTATCACAGTGACTACAACTTTGATGTAGAACTGAGCTTCGATTTGATGGAAGTTGATCAAGAGAATCAAGATGACTATGAGGTGCCCGAGGAGATCAAAGAATGGGTCGAAGATAAAACCCAAACCAAACCTCGATCAAACCACCACCGTCAATATAGAAACCTTAGAAAACCTCAAAGAAATCCAAATAGGCATAGACCTCACACAAGATCAAAAAGCCGACCTGATTGAAATCCTAACACAGTTCCAGGATGTGTTTACATGGTCGCATGAAGACATGATTGGCCTGTCTACTGATATTGTCATCCATCGAATGCCTGTAATAGACGAGATTTTTTTTATGTGTGATTCTGGGGACAGAATCCTTTTAAGGAGGGAAGATTGTAACAATTGTGATTTTATAGTTAATTTTAATATTTATTGAATTAAATAAATATTTTATGTGATGTATTTATTGAATTAAATAAATAAATTATGTGATTTATGGAGTGATTTAATTAAGTGTTATATATTAATTAAATGAATGTGTAACGATTGTGATTTTATAGTTAATTTTAATATTTACTGAATTAAATAAATATTTTATGTGATGTATTTATTGAATTAAATAAATAAATTATGTGATTTATGGAGTGATTTAATTAAGTGTTATATATTAATTAAATGAATGTGTAATATTTATTTAATTAATGTATATTGATTTTATATTATAGTTCTAATTTAATCGAGATAATTGAATTAGAGGAATTACGTGATGAAGTGTTACATGAATTATAATTAGCGAGTAATTATAATTATGTGATAAGTTTATGTGATTAATTGATGTTGGATTTTAATTGATTAAATTAGTTGATTAATATTTAATTGATTAAAATATGACATTAAGGTATGTGTTAAAATGATTTATTAAAATAAAGAAAAAGGATTTAAAATCTATTTTTCAAACAAGGCCTTAGCTAATAAACTGTTTTTACAATAATTCTGTTTTGGCCAAACAAGCCTTGTGGATATTTAAATTCAAAATTTTTGTAACCTATGTATTAATTAGTAATTAGTATATGTAATTATATTAGGAGTTACATATTCTATAATTATATGTGTTATATGTATATTGTATATACACTAAGTTACGTTAGTTTAGAGTTAGTCAGTTAGAGAAACTAAGAAAAGAAAGAGAGAAAGAGCAGAGAAAATAAAAGAGAAGAAGATAGAGAGAAGAGGAAGAGAAAGAAAAGATAAAGCTTGAGAAGCTTGAAGGGAATCACTATCATCTTCTTCTTCAATCATCTAAGCAAAAAGGGTATTATTTCAATTTCTTTATATTTCTATGTGTTTTCTTTATAATATTCATGAATATGAGTTCTCTGTGTATATGATTTAGCATGAAAGTTATACAAATATGATGTACATATATAAATTGTGTTTATAATGGTGATTATATGAATTGTATGTCATGATCAAGGATTTTCATAAATTAAATTTTTCTCAGAACATATTTTAATGGAGAAATAGATGTTCTTCTGATTTTGTATGTTATTAGCCAATTTTAGAGTAAAAGTTATGATTTGATTGTGTGTTAATATGCCTATTTAGAATTGTTGTGATAATATCTTCAATTTCAAACATAATGCATGTTTTATAAGTTGAATTGGTAAGAAAATTTTATTACAGAGAATTGTTTTATGAAAATATGAGTTTTCATGAAAATGGCCAAAATGGATTTTCAAAACTTGTGATTATCATTGTTTAAATGATTTTGTGTTTTCGAAGCATGCTTTATATATGTGTAATAATGTATATATGTTTTTACAGAGTCTATAGTACTGTATTTTTGGCGTTGTTAGCTTGTTTGGGTTGTTCGGTTAAACAGAGAGCCGTGGCTGTCTGCGTCTGGTCGAGCTGCTGCGCAGCTGCGCCGGCAGCAAGGCCAGGAGCAGCGCAACTGCGCCACTGGCCGATCCCAGATTCCTTCCCTGCGCAGCTGCGCCGGTTATAAGGCAGCTAGCTGCGCTGGGCACAGTGCTTGGGCAGTGAGTTTTGCTTACTTGTGTAGTCTTTACTTGATGGCTTAAGATAAAATATTTATGATGATGAGCATGTAATCAGTTGCTATAACATGTGGTTAATATGGATGTGACAATTTCATATTTGAGAAAAATGAAGTTTTGAAAACCTAATATAGTATTTAAATTATAAACTATAATTGTTTAATTGTACAATAAGTTACTTCATTATAATTTGATTAATTATAATTAAGAGTAGATATTTAATTTAAATTATAATTCTGTGAAATTATAATGTATAGAAGTTGATTTATTTTAATCAATTAGATGTTAATTTAAATTATAATTTAATAAATGCATGTTTAATTATGGATCATAAATTGATAATTGCATGATTAATTATAATTTGTGTAATTATAAGGCATGATAAATTATAATTACCTTTTAAAGTATAACTGCATATGTATGCTTTACATGGTTTAAGTTACTGTAAATATCCATTTGTTGGCTTGCATGGGTTAATCGGTGAAGCAGAGTAACGTGGCTGTCTGCGTCTGGCCGAGTTGCTGCGCAGCTGCGCCGCTTGTCCTTCCCAGATCCTTATCCTGCGCAGCTGCGCCGGTGCCAAGGCCTGTGGCTGCGCAGCTGCGCCGTGCACAGTGCAGTGGCAGTGAGTTTTAGTCAAGTGTGCAGTGTGTTGTTATGTTTCCATTACATTATTGCTAAGATAATGAGCATGTATCTAGCTGCTATAACATGTGTTAACATGAAGTTGACAATTTCATATTTGAGAAAAAGAAAGTTTTGAAAACCCAATATAGTATTTAAATTATAAACTATAATTGTTTAATTGTACAATAAGTTACTTCATTATAATTTGATTAATTATAATTAAGAGTAAATATTTAATTTAAATTATAATTCTGTGAAATTATAATGTATAGAAGTTGATTTATTTTAATCAATTAGATGTTAATTTAAATTATAATTTATGATTGTAATGATTGTGATTTTATAGTTAATTTTAATATTTATTAAATTAAATAAATATTTTATGTGATGTATTTATTGAATTAAATAAATAAATTATGTGATTTATGGAGTGATTTAATTGAGTGTTATATATTAATTAAATGAATGTGTAACGATTGTGATTTTATAGTTAATTTTAATATTTATTGAATTAAATAAATATTTTATGTGATGTATTTATTGAATTAAATAAATAAATTATGTGATTTATGGAGTGATTTAATTAAATGTTATATATTAATTAAATGAATGTGTAATATTTATTTAATTAATGTATATTGATTTTATATTACAGTTCTAATTTAATCGAGATAATTGAATTAGAGGAATTATGTGATGAAGTGTTACATGAATTATAATTAGCGAGTAATTATAATTATGTGACAAGTTTATGTGATTAATTGATGTTGGATTTTAATTGATTAAATTAGTTGATTAATATTTAATTGATTAAAATATGACATTAAGGTATGTGTTAAAATGATTTATTAAAATAAAGAAAAGGGATTTTAAATCTATTTTTCAAACAAGGCCTTAGCTAATAAACTGTTTTTAAAAATAATTCTGTTTTGGCCAAACAAGCCTTGTGGATATTTAAATTCAAAATTTTTGTAACCTATGTATTAATTAGTAATTAGTATATGTAATTATATTAGGAGTTACATATTCTATAATTATATGTGTTATATGTATATTGTATATACACTAAGTTACGTTAGTTTAGAGTTAGTAAGTTAGAGAAACTAAGAAAAGAAAGAGAGAAAGAGCAGAGAAAATAACAGAGAAGAAGATAGAGAGAAGAGGAAGAGAAAGAAAAGATAAAGCTTGAGAAGCTTGAAGGGAATCACTATCATCTTCTTCTTCAATCAACTAAGCAAAAAAGGTATTATTTCAATTTCTTTACATTTCTATGTGTTTTCTTTATAATATTCATGAATATGAGTTCTCTGTGTATATGATTTAGCATGAAAGTTATACAAATATGATGTCCATATATAAATTGTGTTTATAATGGTGATTATATGAATTGTATGTCATGATCAAGGATTTTCAGAAATCAAATTTTTGTCAAAACATGTTTTAATGGAGAATTTGATGTTCTTATGAATTTGTATGTTATTAGCCAATTTAAGAGTAAAAGTTATGATTTGATTGTGTGTTAATATGCCTATTTAGAATTGTTGTGATAATATCTTCAATTTCAAACATAATGCATGTTTTATAAGTTGAATTGGTAAGAAAATTTTATTACAGAGAATTATTTTATAAAAATATGAGTTTTCATGAAAATGGCCAAAATGGATTTTCAAAACTTGTGATTATCATTGTTTAAATGATTTTGTGCTTTGGAAGCATGCTTTATATATGTGTAATAACGTATATATGTTTTTACAGAGTCTATAGTACTGTATTTTTGGCGTTGTTGGCTTGTTTGGGTTGTTCGGTTTAACAGAGAGCCGTGGTTGTCTGCGTCTGGGTGAACTGCTGCGCAGCTGCACCGGCAGCAAGGCCAGGTGCAGCGCAACTGCGCCACTGGCCGATCCCAGATTCCTTCCCTGCGCAGCTGCGCCAGTTATAAGGCAGCTGGCTGCACAGCTGCGCCGGGCACAGTGCTTGGGCAGTGAGTTTTGCTTACTTGTGTAGTCTTACTTGATGGCTTAAGATAAAATATTTATGATGATGAGCATGTAATCAGTTGCTATAACATGTGGTTAATATGGATGTGACAATTTCATATTTGAGAAAAAGGAAGTTTTGAAAACCTAATATAGTATTTAAATTATAAACTATAATTGTTTAATTGTACAATAAGTTACTTCATTATAATTTGATTAATTATAATTAAGAGTAAATATTTAATTTAAATTATAATTCTGTGAAATTATAATGTATAGAAGTTGATTTATTTTAATCAATTAGATGTTAATTTAAATTATAATTTATGTAATTATAATTTAATAAATGCATGTTTAATTATGGATCATAAATTGATAATTGCATGATTAATTATAATTTGTGTAATTATAAGGCATAATATATTTTAATTGATTATAAAGTATAATTTGTTTATACTTTAAAAGGTAATTATAATTTAAGTAATTATAATTTGATTAAGTGTGTGAATTACAATGGTTTAATTATAATTTAGCTAAATACATAATTAATTTAATTATGTGAGTATGTGTGTGATGTAATTAATTATGTGATAATTAATTATTTATTTAATTAGAGTGAGTTAACCATGAGGGTTAACCACTTATGTGAATTAGTTATGTGTTAACTAATTTAGGTTTTTGTAACTTAATATATATGTGTAGGAAGTATTAAAGTACGTGAATTGTGTTAAGTAGCTTGCGCTAAAGGCAAGTTCTCTTACCCTTATTCTCTTATGTTAAGCAAGTTTCTAAACTTGTTATTTATATTGTGCAAGTTCTTTAAACTACTCTTGAATGCTATACAAGCGTATTCATTGTATCTTTTCATTGTGCAAATTCCTAACCCTTGCTCAATAAATCATGAAAGTTCATTTACGTTCCTTAACTTGTTATATGTGGTACAAGTTATACGATACTCTAATATTCATAAAGCGTAAGTATTAAAGTGTTATTTTAGTAATATGATCTTGACTTAATTGTTCAAGCAAGATCTACTTAGTCTATCGAATGCTTTGAGTTGTTTCTAAAAGCATGCCTATCTATTATGAAGTTTATTGTCATATTTTGCAATTGGTTCATGATTCTTATATTATTGAACTGTAAAGTACTGTAAGTCGATTCAACTACTCCTAGTTGATGATAAGTTGAACTCTAAAGTTCCCTTATCTATCCAAACCAAACATTCTTTGGTGCGGACTTGTATTCAATTTCTGAGAATGAACAACCCTATTAATTAGGGGATATTTTATGCGAAAGCGTTAAGATGGTTGTGCACAATTCATGGTACAAAGGGTTGATCCCCCTGAGTACGAGTTAATGGTCTATAGTCTTATTGACTGTTAATGGTCTATAGTCTATGCCAATGGTTCAAGGTCTTATGACCCTCAGAAGTTTCTATAATTCAATTTTTTTTATATGGATGAAAGTAAAGTTATTTAAACTCTTTTGAAACAATTTATGACACATCACTGTTGTATTTTCAAGTGAGCTTTTGTTTGCTCACTCTTGCATGTTTTACCACCACTTGCTGTTGAGACCAAGAATGTTGACATACCGTCAACAAGTAAAGGAAAAGGAAAGATGAATAAATGAAGGCTTGTTATGTCAAGTTACTTTTGTAATAAGACTTAGTTGGTTATGTTTTGTGTTTCTGCATTTACGTTATTTGAATGATGTTAAGGTTTAGATAACCCTGGGATTTTATTGGACAAGTTGTCATTCTTTCTAAAGGAAGATTTTTATGAAGGTTGTAATTAGTTTGAAATTCTTTATTTGGGTAGATGTATGTTTTAATTAGAAAGTGAACACCAAATCATGTGGAAACGAAGTACCCGGATTTGGGGGTGTCACAATGCCCATCAAAGATGGATTCAAGCCAGTTAAACAAAAGCTCAGGCGATTGAAACCTGAATGGAGTCTGAAAGTCAAAGAAGAAGTTGTTAAATAATTTAAAGTCGGCATCATCATGGTATCAACATACCCGGAGTGGCTGTCAAACATAGTTCTCGTGCCAAAGCCCGGAGAGAAAGTACGAGTATGTGTAGATTACAGGGATTTGAACAAAGCTTGCCTCAAAGATAATTTCTCGGTACCTTTCATCCACATCTTGATAGACAACACGGCGCAGTATGACATGTATTCTTTTGTGGATTGCTTTGCTGGTTATCATCAAATCATGGTATCTGAAGAAAACAGGGAGAAAATAGCTTTCATCACTCCCTGGGAAACCTTCTGTTACAAATGTTTGTCCTTCAGCCTCATCAATGCCGGGGCCACATATCAGTGAGCCATGATGGCCCTGTTTTATGATATGATGCATAAGGAGATAAAGGTTTATGTGGATGACATCATCGTCAAATCCTGGAAGGAGCACGATCACATTGACCATCTCAGGAAGTTATTCAACAGGTTGCATAAGTACAACCTCAAGCTGAATCCAGCCAAATGTGCTTTTGGCGTCAAATCGGGCAAGTTGTTGGGATTCCTAGTGAAGCAATAGAGGCATTGAGCTAGATCCTGCCAAGATTAAAGCTATCACTAAAATGCCCATACCCCGAACAGAGAAGGAGATACGTGAGTTCTTAGGAAGGATCAATTTCATAAGACGATTCATTTCCCAACTCACAGCGACTTGTGAACCCATCTTCAAGCTACTAAGGAAGAATTCCTTCACGAAATGGAATGAGGATTGCCAAAAAGCCTTCCTTGCCATCAAGAAGCAGCTGATCGAAGCGCCTGTCTTGGAACCCCCGAGGAATGGAGCTCCCCTATTCATGTATTTTTCCGTCAATGCCAATGCAATGGGCTGCATGCTAGGACAAAAAGATGATAGCATCAAAGAGAGAGTTGTCTACTACATCAGCAAAAGATTTAGTAGCGGTGAACAGAAGTACACCCTGATCGAGAAAACCTGTTGTGCGTTAGCATGGGCCGCCATGAGGTTACAACACTATCTGCATGGGCACACGACATACCTCACATCCCGCATAGATCCACTAAAATACGTATTCAACAAGCCAATATTGAATTGTCGATTATCCAAATTACAGTTGTTCCTCCAACAGTTCGACATTGTCTACGTGACTCAGAAGTCCATCAAAGGTTAAGGCATTGCAGATCAATTAGCCGAAGCACCATCAGGAGGGTTCGAACCTCCGAAAACTTATTTTCCAGATGATGAGATCATGACAATTCAGCAAATTCAACAAAAGAATACAGTCCAACCTTGGAGAATATATTTTGATGGAGCGGTGAACATGGAAGGTGCCAGAGATGGGGCAGTCCTCATCTTTGGTACAGGAGAGCAATATCTTGTGGCTACCAAGCTGTATTTTGTCAACACCAACAACACAGCTGAGTATGAAGGCTGTATAATGGGGTTGAAACTAGCCCAATCCATGGGTGTCAAGCATCTATTAGTCTTTGGGGATTCTGAGTTCGTTATCAGACAAACCACTGGGGCATATCACACTAAAGAACTTCATTTGATGCTCTATCATTGGCAGGTCGTCAAAATATCCATGGAGTTTGAAGACATAACTTTCATCCATATTCCTCGGGGTAGGAATGACTTTGTTGCTGCATTGGCAACGTTGGCTTCCTTGATCCGCATATCCAATAGGAGGAGGATCCCCGATATCTAAATCACAAGCCAAAAGGACCCCGACATACGGGAATTACATTGGAGAAGTATCAGATGAAATTCCTTCTATCAAACAGTCTTGGTATCAAGACATCAGGGAATATCTCTGAGATAGATCTACACCAGTTGGGGCAAACCAAGCTGAACGAAAGCGGATTCACAAGATGGCTATGAAGTTCCATCTGAGCGGAGATGCACTTTACAAAAGGGATGCTGGAATAGGCCTTTTAAGATGCCTCGATAAAGAGTAAGCCCAGAGATTAATGGTTGAAGTCCACGGGGGAGTCTGTGGTCCACACATGAGCGGTTATCTGCTGGCCAAGAAGATATTAAGAATAGGACATTATTGGATCTCTCTCAAAGCAGACTGCGATGATCATATCAAGAGATGCTATCAATGTCAAGTATATGGAAATGCCATCCACGCTCCTCCAAATAAGTTTCACAATATGAGTTTGCCATGGCCTTTCTCCATGTGGGGAATAGATGTGATAGGCCCAGTAGAACCCAAAGCTAAAAATGAACATCGATTCATCTTCACCATGATCGATTACTTTACCAAGTGGGTTGAAGCTGCCTCTTTTCTCAAAGTCACCAAAGAGGTCATCATTGGTTTTATCAGAAACAATATCGTCTGTCGATATGGACAACCGGAGGTGATCGTATCAGACAACACCAAGAACCTAAATAATCATATGATGAGAGAACTATGCAGCAAGTTCCACATCAAGCATCTCAATTCTGTCATCTATCGGCCTAAGATGAATGGTGCCGTCGAAGCAGCCAATAAGAACATCAAGAAAATTATGCAGAAAATGTCCACCAATCACAAAGAATGGCCTAACCTATTGCCTCTAACCCTATTAGCATGCAGGACGTCAATGCGTACTTCTACTGGGGCTACCCCATACTTATTGGTCTATGGCATGGAAGCAATGCTTCCCATAGAAGTAGAAATAAAGTCCTTGCAAGTGTTAATAAATGCTCAAATGGAAGAAGATCAGTGGTTGCAAGAGCGGTACCACCAATTATCCCTGATAGATGAAAAGAGGGCTACAGCCATTTTCCACGGGTAGTTATATCAACAAAGGATTGCTCGAACATACAACAAGAAAGTCTGACTCCGACAATTCAAAGAAAATGACTTGGTTCTGAAGAAAGTTTTGGCCAATCAAGACGAAGCCAAAGGAAAGTTTGCCCCAAATTGGGAAGGCCCCTTCATTGTTAAAGAAGTGTTGACATGAGGAGCTATCAGATTGCAAGAGATGGACGGGAATGAATTTCCCCAACTTATCAACTCAGACACCATAAAAAGCTACTATGTTTGAAACGCATGCATACCAGCATCCTGGTCCTGCAAATCAAATCAGTTTCGACTTTCACATAAAAACTGAACTATGAATGACCTGATCTTCCTACACCCGGGAGTACGTAGGCAGCCAATCATGGTGCAGTTTGACCTTCAAGAAAATACAAAAACCAATAAAAATAGTCCCAAGACACCGAAACATAAATCCTATCAAGCCTTCTTGATCAATAGGCCCATCTGAGATATTTTTCGACATCTCAAAGTCAATCCGTCAAGGAGAAGCTCATGATACAACAACAACAGCAAGTCATGAGAAGTGGTAATCATTCAAAAATGACAATACATATCCAAATAGGGAAGTGAATCAAAATATATTTCTCTAATATATAATACTGTTTGATATATACACTGTGTCCTGTACATGACAAAAATGGCTGATCTAGTATGTTCAGGAAAATCAAAGCTAGTCTATAAACCTATGGATAAACGGGATATCATGGCCAACATGGCATCCCTCTCAGAAGTTAGAGGAGCATCTGTAAGCTCATGTCCCACAGTCTCCATGCGGGCTAGACGATCCACAGCCATCTGCATAGTGCTGTTATGACCATCTATAGAAGCACTCATATATGCAACGATGATGTGTGTATATGATCTGAGCTTATCATAAACTTCATATTTTCCTTAATTACATAAATTCAATTTAATATAATTGAGTTAACTCATCTCATAACACATAAATATTTATATTCAAATAAATATTTATTTCCATTAATATATTCATTTAATAATATTCAAAAATTCTCGGGTATTACATCCTCCCCCCTTATAAAAATTCTGTCCTCAGAATTGTTACAAGGTTACATAAATAGATGGGGATAATCCCTTATCATCCTATCTTCTAATTCCCACGTAGCCTCCTCGATATCGTGGTTACGCTAAAGTACTTTTACAGATGAAATAACTTTATTTCTTAAGGTTTGCTCTTTCCTATCTAATATCTGGATATGAATTTCTTCGTAAGCTAAGTTCGTCTCCACTTGAATAGGCTCATAAGAAGTCACGTGCTTGTAGTCGGCCTTGTACGGTCGTAACACGGAAATGTGGAACACGTTGTGAATGTGCTCCAACTCGGGTGGTAATGCAACCTTGTATGCCACCTCGCCCACTCGCTTCAGTATTTCGAATGGTCCTATGAATCTTGGACTCAATTTTTCTTTCTTGCCGAAACAGATTTTTCCCTTCCATGGAGATACCTTCAAGAATATGAAACTGCCAACTTTAAAGTCTCGGTCCTGTCGATGCAAGTCTGCGTACTTTTTTTGGCGATCTTGAGCTGCTACTAGTCTGGCTCTTATCACTGTCACCATGTCTGCAGTTTGTTGTACTAACTTTGGTTCGAGTATTCGTCGTTCTCCGACTTCGTCCCAACATAATGGCGTTCTGCACTTTCTCCCGTAAAGAGTTTCGTACTGGTGGCATGCCGATACTCTCATGATAACTATTATTATATGCAAATTCTACTAAGGGTAGATGGTCGTCCCAATTTCCCTTGAAGTCCATCACGCAAGTCCTAAGCATGTCCTCCAACGTTTGTATAGTTTGCTCACTCTGTCCGTCTGTCTGAGGATGATAAGCGGTACTCAATCTCAACTGTGTTCCCATCCTCTCTTGCAAGCTTTTCCAGAAATTTGACGTGAAGCACGGATCTAGATCAGAGACAATTGATACCGGCACTCCATGTCGTGAAATAATCTCCTTTAAGTAAAGACTCGCTAATTGGTTCAAACTGTATCGGATCTTGATTGGTAGAAAGTGTGCGGTCTTCGTTAGTCGATCCACGATAACCCAAATGGCATCATATCCTTTCTACGTGACTGGAAGTCCCACCACGAAGTCCATCGTAATGTGCTCCCATTTCCACTCTAGTATTTCCAATGGTTGTAGTAAACCACTCGGTCGCTGGTGCTCTGCTTTAATGCGTTAGGCAAGTCAGACATCTACTAACGCACTCTGCGATTTCCCATTTTAGATTGGGCCACCAAAAATGTTGCCTCAAATCTTGGTACATCTTTGTGCCTCCCGGATGAACGGAATACGTCATATTGTGTGCCTCGTGCAAAATCTCTTCTCTCAATTCGGTTACCGCTGGCACCCACACTCTCCCTTCGAATCTCAAGATACCGTCTTTATCTATTCTGAATCTCTCTCCTCCATTTTTTGTGATCCTTTTTCTAATTTTCTCGCACTCTTCATCTTTCTCTTGTGATTCCTTCACTCTATCCAACAATATCGGACGAGCTTCCATTACAAATAACTTTTCTTCAGACATTTTTGGTCCCTTTATCGCTATTTCCAATTTCTCCATTTCTCTTATCAACTCCTCTTGAGTCGTCAAGTGAAACAATTTCTCTCTTCCTTTTCTGCTCAGAGCGTCGGCAACTACGTTTGCCTTACCCGGGTGATAAAGAATATCGCAGTCATAATCTTTGATTAATTCTAACCACCTTCTCTGATGCATATTCAACTCCTTCTATGTGAAGATATATTTTAGACTTTTGTGGTCCGTGTATATCTCACATTTCTCTCCGTACAAATAATGCCTCCAAATCTTCAACGCAAAAACTACTGCCGCTAACTCTAAATCGTGAGTAGGGTATCATTTTTTGTAGTCCTTTAATTATCGTGATACATATGCAATGACTTTGATATGCTGCATTAGCACACAACCAAGTCCCTTGTGCGATGCGTCACTATACACCACAAAATTTCCCGCATCATCTGGTAGTGATAACACAGGCGCTTCGCTTAATCTCTTCTTCAATTCTTGAAAACTTTCCTTGCATTTGTCCGTCCACACGAACTTCACTGTCTTCCTTGTCAAATTGGTCAACGGGGTTGCTATCTTCAAAAAATCTTGGATGAATCTTTGATAGTACCCAGTTAACCCTAAGAAACTTCTCACCTCCATTGGTGTTCTCAGTTGCTCCCAATTACTCACTGTTTCAACCTTTGCAGGGTCTACTAAGATTCCATTCTTATCCACCACGTGTCCTAAGAATTGAACCTTCTTCATCCAAAATTCACATTTTAAAAACTTCGCATACATCTTCTCTCTTCATAGCGCTTCTAAAACTATCTTTAGATGTTCGGCGTGCTCTTCCTCTATTTTCGAGTAGATCAAGATGTCGTCGATGAAAACTACCATAAACTTATCCAAGTATAGCTCGAAAACTCGGTTCATCAAGTCCATAAATGCTGCCGGAGCATTAGTCAATCCGAATGACATTACCAAAAACTCGTAATGTCCGTAACGGGTTCGAAACGCAGTCTTTGGTATGTCTTCTTCCCGTACTTTTAGTTGGTGATAACTTGTCCATAGGTCAATCTTTGAGAAACACTTCGCTCCCTTCAGTTGATCAAAAAGGTCATCTATCCTTGGAAACGGATATCTGTTCTTGATCGTTACTCTATTCAATTCTCGATAATTGATACAGAGCCTCATCGATCCATTCTTTTTCTTAACGAATAACACTGGTGCTCCCCAAGGAGACACACTCGGTCGTACATAACCTTTATCTAATAACTCTTGTAGTTGTATCATCAACTCCTTCATTTCTACTAGCGCCATTCGATATGGAGCTTTCAAAATCGGTGCCGTTCCCGGTGCTAAGTCTATTACGAATTCGATTTCTCTGTCTGGCGGAAGACCAGGCAGATCGTCCAGAAATACATCTTGGAATTCATTCACTATGGATATATCCTTAATTTCTACTCCCTTTTTTTGAGTATCTACAATGTAAGCTAAATAACCTACACATCCTTTCCTTAACAATTTCTTAGCCTGCATCATCGTAAGACAACACGATTGCTTAAGCAATGAGCTACCATAAAAACACTACCTTAAACTTACTCAGAGTCTGAAGGTTCACACTTTTATTCTAACAGTCAATTATCGCTGCATGGTTATACAACCAATCCATTCCCAGTATTACGTCAAATTCTCCCAATCTAATTGGAATCAAGTCTACGCTCAGTTCATGTTCTCTAATGTTTGCGTGATAATTTTGATAAACGTATTCTACAGGGATTACTTCCTTATTCACAACTTCTATGTTCAAGGGATCTTCTAATCGTTCTCGGGGTGTATTAAGTCTACAAGCAAACTCTTCAGATACAAAGGAACAGATGGCACCCGAATCAAATAATACATAAGCATTTATATCATTGATTGGGATTATACCTGACACCACGTCCTTTGCAGCTACTGCGTCCTGGACGGTCATGTTAAAGGTTCTAGCGGTTGGGCGGTTGGATTGTGCCGGTCCGCTGATCATCAGTTTGTTTCCCCCTAGTTGGCTACTACCTCCGCCACTTCCCTTCTTCTGGCAATCCTTATTCCGGTGCTCCGTCGTGCCACATGCAAAGCATCCTTGTATCTTTTTCGGTTTCGGGCAGTTGGGCGAAATGTGCCCCTCCTGACCGCAGTTGTAGCAAGTGTCGCGTCCCTTCTAGCACTCACCCTGATGGTTCTTCCCACATTTTGGGCATCCCTCAACCCTCTTCTTGAAACCTCCACGAAAGTTTTCGACTGATTGTTATTGTTTTAGTTATTGTTGTTGTTATTGTTCTACTACTTCCTTTTTCCCAAGTTGCTTCCTCCACTACTGCTTCCTCCTCCGCGGTTTTCTCCTCCGGTATTCTTTCCTTTCTTCTCTTTGTTGTACAGACTTAAGGCCTCACTGCCACCTTTTGCAATGATCGCCTTCTCCAGCAATATTGCAAATGAATCAATCTGAAGAACTGATACCTTGTTAAACAGCCAATGCATTAGTCCTTGCTCGAAACGTCTCGCCTTTCTTTCCTCATCTCCAACTTGGTGTTCTGTAAATCGCGCTAGTTCATTAAACTTAGCTGCGTACTGCGCCACCGTCATATCACCTTGTTTTAACTCTAAGAACTTCACCTCCATTTGGTTCTTCATGCTCTTTGTGAAATAATTCTCAAAGAACTGCGTCTTAAACCTATCCCACGTTATCGTTCCTTCTCCAGCTCTCTGCTGATTCGCCTCCCACCAGTAGTTCGCTTCTCCTCTCATCATGTATGTAGCAAATATCATCTTCTGGTCTTCACCCACACGAGCTATGGTGAAAGCCTTTTCTATATCTGTAACCCATGTCTGAGCTATTATCGGATCGGTAGTACCCTCGAACTCTTGGGGTCCTACACTCCTAAAGTCCTTAAAGCTTGTCACTGGAACAGCTTAAGGGTTGGGGTGAACAGGTTCGTTGTTCCTTCCCCTAAGAGCTTCTCCTAGCAAGTCCACTAACTTCTGAATGGGATCTACTTGTTCCCTCTCATTATTAACTGATTCCTCAGGTGCAGTTAATCTACGTCTGGGCGGCATTTTCTGCATCACAAAATTTTCATTTTATTAATACTCAATATTATTACTCAATTATATTACTTAAGTATTTCTTTAATACTAAAAGAATAAAATTTATAACACGTTTCTGAAATAAGATCATTTATATTCATATACCAAATCGTTTCATTACATGATTTTCCCTAGCATATTTCTATAAATGTAATCACATATATCCCCTAATATCACAAAAGACGGGGAACCTACTAATATACTACCATACTACCCCTCTAACAAAAGTTTACTCGGGGTTTGCATAACTATCCCATACTTTACACAAAAAGTTGGGATTTTAACACAACATGTACATCACAAAAGAAAACCACTAAAGCTACTACTAGTCTAGCTAAGGGTTTCATCCCATCATCCCATCATCCCACGCTCCACAGCGCTCTTGTACTCGATCTGCGCTATGTATGCTATCAGCTCTCGGCTCAAGGTATGTAGGGTCTGTCCCTGCTCCGCTGGTTAGTGGTACACACCATCAATCACTCTCTCAAAAGCTGAACGGAATACATATCCCATCTTGTTCATCTTCCTCTTCTTACATCTGACCTCATCCTTTAGGTCGTCTGCCCTCTCATTTGAGGCTTCCCACTTCTCATCGAAGTGGATCCTATCCATAACCTCCAACTCTAGCTAAGTACGGAGTGCTTCTTTCTCGATCTTCTCACTCAACTCCCTCTGCTCGACCTCTTCTAACTTTCCTGCCAAGTCAATATTTCTAGATACCGACCTGTGGAATAAGGTACCCATCTGGATCCCTGCCTCCCTGCAGTATGCAATCTATACCTCTAACTCCTGCATAGCCAGCTTCCTCTGATGGTCCTCGTCCCTCAGCTTCTAGAACTCAGACTCTGTCTCTTAGGCCTCGGCCTCCAGCTCTTGGACTCTGCAGTCCAACTCTAGAATACGCTCCTCGTACTCGCCTATCATCTGCTCCTCGAGATTAGTCTCGTAGGAGTCCTCCATGGGCTCCTCCTCTATAGGCTCATCCTCAATAGGCACGTCCTCCATAGGCTCCTCCTCTAGATCAAACTCCACCTCGATCTCATCCTCGTCGTCAGACTCGGATGGTGCAACAGCCTGCACTGGTACAGCCTCTAGAGGTGCCTCGTATACTACATGTATATCTCTGGGCTCCTTCTCAGCCACTCTACTAGGTACCCCTGTGTCTGCCATTGTAAGAACCCGAATTTTTAGATATTATTAAATAAGAATTTAATAAATAAAATTCTTAAACCATGAGGTGGGTTCGAATAAGAGTATATATATGAGATATGAGGTATGTGATATTATATTACATAGGGTAATATGGACTATGTAATATGTGTTTTTGTGATTTATAAATATACTATTAATGTATATTTGTTATTTAGCGTAGAGACGATTCAATGGAGATAAAGGAAGTGGATAAATTCCTATCGATATTAAATAATTTATATAGTTATTTTATCATAGTAAGTTGGTGACATTAAATATCCTTAATGTATAAATCACCATATTCTTGTGTATGTGTATTAATAACTAGTATGTTTATAATATAAGTTATTAATAGCACTTAAGCTATCCGTGAATAGGTTTGGATAGTGAAGCATGAGTTAGTTAAGGGAATTAACTAATAAGAATAAATATTAGTTAATATAAGTTGTGAGTTATATTATGGAATAATATAATGTCAGTATTGAACCTTAATTAACTATGATGATATAGTACAGTGTTTAATTTACTTAACTAAAGGAGTGAATTAATATGTGTGTTGAATATGTAATTATAGTTGATACTTTTATATATATTACTTAGAATAGTAATATGTGAGAAAGTCTAATGTACGAATAACGTTAAATATATATATATATATATATATATATATATATATATATATATATATATATACGTTATTAAAGGGAGATGGAAATTATTATATCTTTAAATGAATATTTGAAGAAATTATTTTGGGAACAATTTATAGAAAAGAAAGAGAACTAATTACTATATATTTCTAATAAAGGGTATTAAAATAATTTGTAATATTGAATTATTTTAATAAAAGGAGGAAATGTTATTTTTGAATAATAATATTACCTTATATGTTTTTGTATGAAGTGTGATTGGTTAATATAGTAAATATATTAAAATGTATTTGCTATATGTAATTAAATTGATAGAAATAATTTATTATAATAGAAAATAAAATCACCTATCTATTTTCTATATATAATATATGTACATGTGTTGTACATGTAATTATTTGATATTATATTATATTATAATATCTTGAGTTAATAAATAAAGTATTTTCTAATAATGAATATCTTTATTTGGAGAAAACATAATATTTTATGTTATGGCTAAATACATAATTTCTAATGTATTTTCAAGGGAGTTTAATTAATGAAAGGAAACTAAGTTATTTTTAATATATTAAATAACTTAAGTTATTATGTGATCGTGAATATTATTATTTGAATAATTAATAGAGTATATATATTAATTACTATAAGCGTAAAGGTTATACTTATTATAAGTATAATTAATTGAAGTAATTTAACATTTTAATAGCTTGAGTTGCTATAGTACCGTAAGTGTTATAAATAATATTTGAATATTCTAATTGTAATATATTTATATGTGGACCTTGGACTTAATAGTTCTAATTATATTGAACATGTTATAAGTAGTAAGTGATGGGAATAATAATAAGCTTGAGATTAAGCTTGTGAGAAATGCCTTGTGTGGCACGATAATAGATTCGGTAATGAATCGATTAATTCAAGGATGAAAGAATTATTAATTAAATAATTAATCTATATTAATTGTTATTATAATAATATGTTGAATTATTATTATTGCGAGTGATAGCATGATAATAAGTATATTTGTTATAAATATAATGAGATTTATATTGTGATAATTAACTATATAAATGTTAATTAATTGTTATGGAAATTATAATTCCATTGATTAAATGAGAAATAGATTAATTATTATTATTATTAATTAATTGAGGAGATAAGTAAATTATATTCTTCTATATGCAAGCATGTGAATAAAATGTATAGCGTATAGTAACTAACTATATATTATATGAAGTGTGAAGTGTAGTGCAACTATATTATATAGTGTGGTGCAATAATTATGTGACTATACTGTATATAGAGACCATATATCAAGACTAATTAAACTACGTGAGTTACATAACATTATCGCTTATGTAACATGATAAGGATTTCAATAATTTAATTTAATACATCATGAGATATGTGACAATATGAGATGGGTGGATACATTAGGGTGTACATATGTGTTTGTGTATATGTACATATGACTTATATTAATGTGTCAATATTAAGTAAATCTACTGTGAATTATAATGTCCAAAGGGATATAACCTAAGTGTACAATTATACATTGATGTAGGAATATATGTAATATACATATGTATGCTGCACAAAGGAATACAATGCTGAGTTTATTAAGCCTTGTCCCATAATGAGAGGCACATTTCCTTCTCACGTGAACTCTAGAAGCTAGCTACTCTACCACTATTTCTCTCAAACTCAGCAATAATCTAGCTAATGAGTGTAAGGGGAGTGGGATTCATGATTGAATCCACCCACTCTCAACCACCATTCCTTAACCATTATACAAACTTGAAATTTATTGGTTTGATTTGGGAGATTTTGCATTTGTCTAGATATTGAGTTGCCTATAAATAGAGCCTTCTCTTCTTCTATTACACTTGCTGAGATTTTCTGATTTAATTGAGAGTAGAGAGTAAGCATATATCAGTGGTAGAAGTCTAGAGAAGAAGGAAGCAATTAGCAGAGGTATACCATTCTATGTTCTTCAATTCTTGAAAATGTTAAGTTCTTAATTATGCTTGCATTCCATGTTAAATTGATTGAATAATGGTTGATAGTTATTATCTACGTTAGTAATCATATTAGTAATACAATATGGCATGGTTAGAAGAGAATTCGTAGAGAAAATTTGTGAGTTGGGTTGCAGTCTGCCTGAGCAGAAAGTTGCTCTGTTTCTGGCCGGCCACCTGCGCAGCTGCGCCAGTTTTGTACTGGCCAGCGGCGCAGCTGCGCCGGTACCAGACTTGAGTTGGGCAAGGCCCTGCGCAGCTGCGCCAGTTTTGAACTGGGGAGCTGCGCAGCTGCGCCGATCCCCTGTCCCAGTTTCTGGTTTTTGTTTCCTGCTTCAAATCTGATGGTACTAATTGGTTGTTACCACTTAGAGCAAACATGTGAACATAAACAACATGCATACCTTGATACAACATGCATGATTTTAACAATGTTATAATGTATATCATGAAATGGAAAGTGTATGTTTTAAGGAAAAACGTATAGTTTTAAAATGAAAATTTTAGTTTTAAATGTGAACTTTGACATATGTATAACATATGTACATTCTGATTTTTTGAAAGCATGCTCGTATGGTTTATATTGACATGAAATACATAATTTAAGTGTTAATCGTACACTAGCATACATGAGTGAAGGATTCAAGAGGTTTTCAAGAAAAACTTAAAGACTTTTTAAAATAAACTTGACCAAGACTTACGTCTTTTAGATTCTGACCATGTGAGAACATTTATGTGGTTTAGATATGTGTTTCGAGTGCACATGAGTTATATGTTGAGATGCCTTACATGTACTAAGATTAGTGTACTTTTCAAAGAAAGATTTGAATGTGAAAACTAATATCATCAAGTACTAAGTGAACTTACGTTATGATCATGCAAGCATGTATATTAGGATTTCATTGTGCCTATAGACATGTTGACATAAGCATCATGTGATGAAACATGGATTTCACCTATGCACGCATATTCATAGAAAATGAATTTCTAAAGCATAAACTATGTGATTAACATATACATGTGTGATATACGCACGAGCATGCATACTTAGTATTGTTTAGCCTCGTGGTGTGTTGATATAACTTTAGTAATGGACCATTAATAACATGGGCTTGATTTGTTTAAAGTTTATCGGCATATGGCCTTAATTAGATTAGGATGAGCATGCTAGGCTTCGAACTTGAAATTATAACCATAGAGCATACGTATTGATTAATATCAGTAACTTGAATGATATTGATTGAACTCGGGTGGTCCAGCAGAACGAAATTTCATTCCTGGTTTGATCAGTGAGTGGCGCAGCTGCGCTACTCTTAAGGCCAATACCTGCGCAGCTGCGCCAGCCTGTTTTCAAGATTTGTGCAGTCTATTTGTTCTTGGTTTTAGTGGTAGACGGGCATGTGTATGTAGAGAATGGTAGTAAGTACGTATGGTTAAAGTATACTTATACGTACATAGTTATTCTAAGAATATGATAAAAAAAGTAAGACGAAGGTTCTAAGAACCAAGTTAGACAACAATGTAATACTAATTATTATATTGAGAATGTATGGAAGTGTATAACTGATAAGTGTGATCTCCATGATTAATATAATTGTGTAGGATTACACGAAGTGCATATATTCTTAAGCAGTTAAGTCGTAGTTGTTAAACTACGAATCAGGCAAGTCTTTCAGTTCCTATTTGATATATGAATTCAATAACTGTTAGTTGAATTATATTATGCTGTGATAATGTGAACTTATATATGAACTGTATATGAGATATAAATGAGATTGAAAGTTGATCTTTGATGATATACTTGTTATGTGAAAAGTAACATGCGTAGTAAATATAAACTGCTTATAAATGCATGAACTGAGTATGATGTTGTATGCTATGTGATGCATGAGGACTGTTAGAATTGCTGAGCTGTCGAGATCACTCTTGCAAATAACCACTTTTGCAGGTTAAGGATTCACGGTAAAGATTTCGTGCTTCTTGATTGATAAAGATAGATAGTATCGCATTGAAGAATATTACTTAGATTATTGTCTAGACCATGTTTAGATTCTAGATGATGTACTCGATAGTTGCTTACACTGTTTAATACTTGTTGTATTGTAAGAATGTATTAATTAATACATAGAGGATATCGAGTTGAGTTGTAAATATTTATACGATAACTCAGATAAGAAGGAATCATATTATATAGTTGATTCAAGATTTGTAATTGGTATCAAAGTTATGGAATCAATAAAAAGATTTTTATTCAAAGGATATTGAAAAGTTTAAATTATTCCGTATTTTAGTAATATCGAATATGATGTAAAGACGAGATCTTGGATATAAATAGAATTTATATTCTAAATTATAATAAACAAAGTTGTATTCTTTTACTAATGATTAAAAGATGTAATAGTTTGACGATAGTAGTATCGTGACTGCACTGAATTCGAGGTTTCGAAGGAACGTGGATTTGGGGGCGTCACAGCCATCCTACAATCACAAACACAAGACAAACAAACAAAAACTCCATTAGAATGTTAAATAAAATATAAGTTCATTGTATAGAATGAAGTTACATTTCATAACGCGCTAAGTCCTCTCTCTAGGGAAAACTCTATGTGAGTTCTATCCCTTTCTAACTTCTAAGTTCTTCTAAGTTATAATCTAATGACTCTCACTCCTAAGGTTTATAACTACAGCTCTGATACCAACCTGTGATGCCCCCAAATTCGGACCGCCACTGGTACTCTCGAATTCGGTTCGTCACGTTCTCACAATAATACAATAATAATATCTAAAACATACATTCACAGTGGAAGATCTAATCTAGAATAATATACAATGATTTATTATAATTATTCCCCCAAGTCTCGCAACCTATAGTACTTAATAGATTACATAATAATATCAATTAAAGACTTATTACATAACCCTACTTAAGCTTAAACATAGTCTGAAATAGTCTTAATACAACACCAGAGATTTTAAAACATAAAAGGGACAAGCTAGTCGGTAGCCTTGCCCTTGCCCTTATCGACGCCCGAAGGTCCATCCTGCTCTGCCTTAACTGAAAATATTTTTAGGGAAAGCAAGAATGAGCAACAAGTTTGCTCAACAAGTAATATAACAACAAGCGTGAGTAATATAGTTCTCGAATCCAAAAGGGTATAGCAAGATATGATAGTTCAAGGATAGCAAGAAATATCAACAGTTCTTAATAACAGTCGCTAAGGACAGCAGAATATCGATAAGATTCAATACTAAATCAATTCAAGATTTCAAGATAATTGAATACTGAGCAGTTACTAAGGACTATGAACTTCTACTAGAATTAGCAGTAATATACTGATAAACCAACAAAAACAAGTACAACAGGTGATCAGCCTAAAGTACCCTACGTTATGCATATCGTTCAATCGTACTAAAGTGCGCACGTCGGTCTCCCGACAATATATAATTTCCCTTTAAAGAAGGTTGTTCATCGCAGTCAAATACAAGATCCCGCACCAATCAGTTGGTTCGGGTTGCCTTTCAACAATATAAGTCTAGCCGAATCAAATGGCATAGATCGCAATAATTTTAAGTCCAAATCTCAAGATTTAAAGTTCAAAGAATATAAATCGACTTTTATCTTATCCATGAAGTATATAATTATAATATCTGAATTGCAATCTCAAAAGTTTACTTGTACGAAAATAATAGCACAAGCTTAATGAACGCTCAATAAAGAGTAGGGTTAGGAACTTGCTTACAATGTTCCTTGAATAAAGTAAACACAAGGATAGGATACTTGCACAATAAAATAGTGTAAGTTAGGGAACTTGCCTTAAGCGTAGTTTATCCACGTTAAGTAAATCAACATTTTTGAATCCCTATCGTAATATAGTTACGTATATATATGATATCCATTAGTCATATATTTTAACATCATATCTTATCTTGGATATACGATCAACACATAAGCTAAGTTTTAACCTAGCTACACAGTTATACCATATATAGTATCATATTAATTCACAAGTCTCGACTAATATAACTTTTATTTTCTTTTATCCTTAACGTTCTTCTTTTCGAGTTAATCATCTTCATATATCTCCATTGACACATAAGACCATAATCAATTCTAAACATATTTTATTTAGTAAGTTATAGCATTGTCATAAGTTAACCGTCAAAATCGGATTCAAGTATCAACATATGATATCACATAGCATGTATACATATTAAAGGGTACTTCCATGTTTGTATAACCTTTCCAAGTTCAATCATACATGATATAGTTCTAAATCACGGTCTCTAACGACTTAGGGTCATACAATGCCATAAATTTTCATAAGTTATCATGCTTGTCATTTAGACATATAAGGTAGTCATATATTTTATTGGTAAGCATGCTCACATATTTCTATGTCATGGATGTGTAACTCTAGCATTGCTACTTGTTTGAAACTTAATCGAACTCATGCTTGATTAACTTGTATTACATCTAACAAGTGGGTGTATATGTATGATGCCTTAAAAGCACATTCAAACATGCTGAAAATATCAGAATCTAGAATCCTAATATATCATGTTAAAGTCCACGTTCAAAGCTTATATTTTCATTAGTAATGTTAACTATTGAGGTCCACATGCTCATGTTACATTATGAAACCTATATACATAAGTTAATATGTCTTTCATGCATCTCTAAGTCATACTAACATGCCTGCAAAATCAGAATGTTAACATGGCATGCATACATATCAAGTTCATTTCTAAAATTCTAAGTTTATTTCAAAATCTATAATTTTATCAATCATGCACGCAATCTTAGTAAAACATGTTTACATTGTCTTAATGTACTCATATAGGCATGTCAAGCTTATTAGCATACTTGTTTATGCCACATTAGTTAACTATACTATAACAGATTTTTAGCAGAAGGCAGGAAACTAGTTCCAGAGACCAGCGCAGCTGCGCTGTGCCTTAGTATTAAACCGGCGCAGCTGCGCCATGTCTGGTTCGCACCAGAGAGTGGCCTGCTTCGGCAGAAGTCCAGCCCAACATCAAAATTACTTCACCAATTCAATTATAATCATGCCACATTGTATGGTAACCTACTTAATAGTTTACGTAACACTTAAACAAGCATTCTATACTTCAATTACGATCTAATTCAACATGATCATGAATTTGAGCTTTTACAGACAACAAGAATGAAGAATATGGAAAAGAATTTATACCTCTGTTATACGAATATGAACTTGCTGCTAAATTTATTTCCCTTAATTCTGGAATGCTCAACACTTATATATATATATATATATATATATATATATATATGCTCTCTAGTCTCACTTAGTCAGAAATTCTCAGCAAATGGAATGAGAAGAGGAGAGCTCAATTTATAGAAAATAGATTACACAGACATTGCAATCTTCCACTAAATCAAACCCATGGATTGAAGAATTGCATGAAGGTTATGGAGGAGTAGTTGATCAGTTGTTGAACTCCACTGTTGGAGCCACTCTCCCATTGATGATTGCAAGCTAAGGTTTGTTGAGTTTGATGTTATAGGAATAGACTAGCCTTGAGTGTTCACGTGTGAGGGAGAATGAGACTCTTATTGAGAGACAAGCAGTGTATCTCAGCATTGTAGCAACATTAATATTTACACAACACTAATGTTACTTTGCACATATTATATACCTAAGTTGTATTCATATAATACATGCTTAGGTTGTAATTTTAATGTCACAATGTAATTCACATAATGTAGTAAATGTAATCTGCACACATATAATCCATGTACATTTTATCATACCGATATAATTTAATCGAATATTATGACATTACATTGTCTCCTTTATTATTAAATTCTATTAATCAACAATTGTTTACAATATATTCATGATGAACTATTTTAATGTATACTCACACACAATTGTCACATAAGCCTCATGATGTATTCATTTTAATTAGTCATAACATATAGTTTCAATATGTATAGTCACATTGCATTATATAATATAGTTGTAACCACTATACTTTATATGATTAACATTTCATAATATTGCACATAACAATTAATCGAGTAATTATAATCTTATTATATTAATAACTTACTCGTTTGTCAATTAATCAATAATAATTAATTACTCATCTTATCCATTAATTAATAATAATATTAATTAATCCTCCTCTTATTGATATACTCTTAACAACGATTATTATTATACGATAAATTATCACATTCCTCGACAGTTTAATAAATACAAATCTTATTATATTTATAAACCATTTACTTATTATTATACTATTACTTGCAATAATGATAAATCAACAGACTATTATTATATTTCTCATAATAACAATTAAAAATTAATATAGATTAATTGCTCACTTAATAATTCCTTCATCCTTGAATTAATTAATTCATCCTCGAATCTATCATCGTGCCACACAAGGTATTTCAACGAGCTTATCATAAACTCCACATTTTCCTTAATTACATAAATTTAATTTAATATAATTGAGTTAACTCATCTCATAACACATAAACATTTATCTTCAAATAAATATTTATTTCCATTAATATATTCATTTAATAATATTCAGAAATTCTCGGGTATTACAGGGACAGCAATGCCAACATGGCGTCTCTCTCTAAAGATGGAGGAGCCGCTGCAAGCGCAATACCCTCAGCCTCCATACGGACCAGAACATCCACAGCCATCTGCATAGTGGCACTGTGATCTTCAATGTAAGCACTCATATCGGCAACTAGGCCATGGGTATATGATCGGAGAGTAGTACTGTCAACAATGTGGAGATCCCAGGAAGCTATGGCCTCATCCCTCTCTACAAAAGCAGCACCCCTGGCAATCAAAGTCTCCTCAATCTCGACAAAAGCAGCATCTAGAGAAGATCGAGCCTCATCTCTCTCGACCAATGCCGTAATCCGGGTGGCTCGAGCCTCATCTCTATCAGCAAAAGCTATATCTCTGCCGGACAGGGCAGTCAACATCAGCGCCCTAGCCTGATCTCTCTCGAAAGTCATCATAGCTAATGAATCTGCCATAGCTAGATCTGTCCCGGTAGGAATGATCGACGGATCACTAACTAACGCTATTGTCAGACCCATAAATAAATCGTCCTCTGTAGGAAAATCAAGATCCTCTATAAGCTCCTCCTCATCTGAATCCACATTCAGAGCTGACTGGATGAGTGCGGCTGCTGCTATATCAGCCTCTAACCACGCTGAATACTCTGGAGATTGATCCGGATGGCTAGTAGAGAAATCAGCCCTCTCCCTATGAGTCCAACACTCATAAATCCAGATCAGGTCGGCTGACGATAGAGATGAAGCTGATGTACGCTGATCAACGGCCCCCTCAAACTGGTGTAGGCTCGGAAACTGATCAAACTGACACATAACTGCCAATGGATGGTAGGTGGTCACCCCTCTCAATCCCGCTAGGGGCAAGTAGTCCATGCCGGATGCATGGGTGATGAAGCTATAAGGGGAGACTATCCCTGAGCATGGCAGAATCGAAAAAGGATGCTCAATATCTGACAGAAAAGATGACCATGTCTCTGCATCCGAACACTCCGCTGGCTGAAAGGAGTAAGACATTGCTACCTCGTGGGTGAAGCAGTACCCCTGATGTCTGAAGAAGCCAATCGGACCCAAATGGGTCATGAGCCATACATACAACAAGACAGATCTATCTCTAAAAAACCCCTCTGGATGGGTACTGCAATAGGTAGCTGACCTCAATGTCTCAGCCAGTATCATCGGTAGGATGGTGCTACCCTGTCTAAGGGCACGAACCATGACCATCAACCCAACATCTAAGTGGTCCAAGTATAGTGCCATGTATAAGTAAGTCGTAATGCACATCAGCAAGACATTTATCCGGCCCGAATGCCACTCCTCTGCCGAGATAATAAAATCACCAGCGTGTCGATCGTAGCTATCCAGTCTGCCAAAATAATCGATCAAAAAGTCAATAGAGATCACATATCCTAAAATGATCTCATTCTTGACTACTCTATGGCGCAGACCCGACATATGCATAAATGGTCTCCTCATGTTGATAATGGCGATGCCAGCGCAAGGCAAGTCCAAAGCCAAACCTGTAAGCTGCTCGTACTCCTCCAAAGTCAGAGTCAGCTCATGCCGCCCGAAGTGGAAAACCTGCCGCTTAGGTATCCAACAGGATAGAATGTCGTCTATGAATCCATATGGAACCTGGAAGTCCACAAGGGCCAATGAATGCCCCAACATCCGATCCACTGTCCCTCTGGCTGGGAAGGGCAGACTATGGTACCACAACCTCAACGACGATGCTACCACGGATGGTGGTAAGTACTTGATGCGGCTGAACGTCGAAGACGACATCTGTATCACCGTAACACAAGATCATCCAGGGGTCAAATCTTAACTCATCTGTCTAAGTGCATATCCATGACATAATACATACATAATGATAATGATAAATATGATGCAATAGATAGGAAATATCATGCATATCTACAATAAACTATCTACTGCAAGCATCATCTCTGTCTGCTAATAAAATATAAAATTAAAAGTACAGGGATATGGGGCACAGCCACCCAACTACTAACAATGGCCTATCAAAAGGTATAGCGAAAAATGGGGCACAGCCGCCCAAAAGCCAAACAGTGGCCTATCAAAAAATATAGCAAGAAAAGCTATCCAAAAAGATCAAGAATATCTACACTCAGGCTGTTAACCTGCTCCATCTCATCTGTAGACACAAAGTCTCGGCCATCAGGAATGTCAGGGCGGTACAAGGGAGGATCAGCCCCTGTAAAACTATTAGAAAATGGGCCTGATGAGTGGCCCACTCCAGAGCTGGAAGGATCAAAAGAAGATGCCTCTGATGGATCTCGACCAAGATGCCTGATAAACAAATGAGCTCTCTCTAACTGATGGGTCAGTCCTGTAATCTGGTCCAAGTGGGTAGGCTCTCGAAGGCACGTTATCCAGTCTGTCATCATCACAGACCCCGGCACCATATCTGCCATAAACTAGGTAGCACGAGTCTGAGCCCCAATAGTGCGAGGACTCCACCAGCTGCTAAATGCCTCCTGGCTGTAAGGACCCTTTGACAGGGTAAAGCCATCTACGTCCACCATAGGAATGTCTGTAAGTGGTTGAGCCAGTGGCCAATGATGCAAAGCAAAAAAAATAAAGGGAATGTGGATCTGGTCCATGATGCTCGTGATAGCACGCTCTCCTAAATAGAGCTCTCCACCTCCCTCTGTCAAAAATGGGACTTTGCGGGTGGATAATGCACACTCCCGGCCAGTGGGGAAACCACCCTCAAACCTGACTGTCAAAAAGTCTGAGGTATACGGTACCCATGAGATTGATCCGGCCGTTAAAAGCTCAAGCTGCAGGCTAGAATGGGTGAATCCCTCAGCTACAGGGACCTCCGTCAAAGTGGAGTGATGCCAACGCCGTCCCCGAGGATAAGTCTCCAGGCCCAAAGTAGTAGCGGGACGTATGCAAGGAAGCCTCTCATATGCCCAGAACTGGCCATGTAAATATCAAAAATCATCAGTGACCAAGACTGACAAATGTAAATACAGAAATTAAAAAGGTTCAAGAAAGATGTGCTCACCAGCAGGAATGGGTAGAACCCTAACCAAGCCTCCGTCACACCCTCCGAGCGCATGCGCATACCTCAGAGAAAATATGCGAAGGTATAGCTACCCCAATCAAAGTCACTGAGGCGCTCCACATATCGAGTGGCACTGACAAGGGCAAAGGACACCATCGCAGAATTGTCCGCCAAGAAATAACCCCTGATGATTACTAAGAACAGTAGCCGCAGGATGCAATCTCTAACCCTCTGATCATCAGGCAAAGGCTCAAGCAAAGCCCCACTCTGGGCATCTGCGCTCAAGGGACCAGAACGGACTGTCCGACCCTTGATGGCAGTCGCAGGAACTCCCAAAAGGGACCGAACAGCAGTGGGTGTAATATCAGCCACAACAGGCACTGGCTCACCCTCAAACTCTATCCTGGTGATGAACCTCCTATCCATAGGCGTCATCATCACCTCATAATCCAGCAAGTAGAGAGACTGAGTCTGGTGGAACCAGCGCTCAGATAAAGCCCTCATATAACCCCAGGGGCAACAGCAGGGAAGGATAGAAAAGAACGCCTGAAACCCCCAGGTGTCAATAATGTCCCTATAATCCTAGTGTAGAGTGTGGTAAAGAGAATGCACATTAAACCAGTTCCCTCTGGGCTGCATAAAACCAGAAACTTGCATCAAAAGCCAACCCATATCAATCATGTGCCTCGAGAATGGCAAAAGAAAGAAAGAAAATCCAGAAAGAAGAAAACTTTAGTCACCTCATTGGCGTGAAGGAATCTCGATGGATGGCACCTCAAATCTCCCAGCAGATCCTAAAGTGGCACTATAATGCCTGGGAGCTCCGCACGTGGAGCCTGAGCTGGGGCAGGATCAACAAATAGAGCCTCCTCATCATCTATGTCAACTAGTGGATCAGCCTGGGTCGGACGAATCACTAATTCAGCCAATCAATAGGGCGGCCGGGCTGGCCGTGGCTGAGGGACATCGGAGACTCTCCTTCGTCTAACTCCTGAAATGACCTTACTAGCACTCCTGGGTCTATCTCGATCCATAACCTAGACAAAGTCTCCAAATCACTTCAGAAAGGGTGAGGTAAGCCTAAAACCTGTGGCTTATTAATTTAAATCAGTATTTTATGTATTTTTAAATCCTAAAACATGCATGGGTCAGTTAAAATCCTCCGTAGAGTCAAAACTACATGTTTATTAAATGCTCAGGCTTTTGAAATTTTTTTGCCAGAGTCTCCTTTGTAAAATGGACTATCCGCATGCACACAGGCATGTCTAGGTGGCCATTCAGTAGCACACCTACCTAAAAACAGAAACAGTTTATATTTATGAAAAAAATCAAAAATAAACTTCACACGGTAGCCAAATTACCATGGACATTTTTTAGTTGAAAATCCAGGCTCACTAGGCCTCAAAAAGGATGAGTAGACTGATCAAAAAGGGCAAAAATTGATTGTCTGAGAATTCAAATTTTCTTACATCAAAATGTGCATCATAGTAAAATATGCATACTTATGAAGTCAAAATTTTTTATCAAGTTATATAAGCATACATTTTTGATACATTGCGTTCAAAAGCACCCTATGTAGTTTATAGCATTCTAATGGTAAAAAATGACAAAGAAAGAATGTAAACATTACCTGAGATGTGCAGAAAGCGTGGAGACTGACGAAATCTGAAAAAAGTTGCCCGAACTCCATTGATCTGAAAAAGAAAATCAGATTTTTATTGAAACTCAAAACTAAAAATGAGATTGTGAGGCTGCTGCTGCCCAATATAAATCCACAAAAGGGAGCGGCCCCACCCGCGGTAGCCATACCTCTCCCTGCGGCTCCCTAGGGTGGGCCCCACCCCCTCCAGCTCGGTCCAGTTTAAGTTGAAACAGAGTTTACAGGAGCTAAAAAGTCAAATCTGAGAAAATATTGCTACGCCATTGAGCGGATTGTCCAAAAATCCTGCGTACGAGTGACAAACTCCTAACAGAGGGAAAAACTTCATGAAAACCATTGGTTATCATCCCTAAGTGGTATATACAGGGACTAGTGTAGAAAACTACTGAAAAACTACACAAAACTGCCGAAACTGCTATTTTCAAAGCATCGGGTACAGATCGGTGATAGTTCAGCTGTTGGCACAACCCCAGCGAAGCATCGGGTACAGACTGGTGATAGTTCAGCCACTAGCTCAACCCCAGCAAAGCATTGGGTACAGACCGGTGACAGTTCAGCCGTTGGCACAGCCCCAACGAAGCATTGGGTACAGACCGGTGACAGTTCAGCCGTTGGCACAGCCCCAGCGAAGCATCAGGTACAGACCGGTGACATCTCAGCCATTGGTTTAACTCCAGCGAAGCATCGGGAATAGACCGATGATATCTCGGCCTTTGCCACAACCCCGGCGAAGCATCGGGAATGAACCGGTGACATTCAACCCTTAAAGGCTACTTAAGCAAAGGTCAGACTGCCTAACACTATCAACCGTTGGCAACAACCCCAGCGAAGCATCAGAAATGATCCGGTGGCAAAAACAATATATCAATCTATCCCCATAAAGGACAGATGATGGAATCTGTTATACAAATCCCTAGAGGAGGCATCAGGAAGGATTGGATAGTAATTGAGACTTTGCAAAATGCCGTTCAAGTAGGTGTCAAGAGAATTCACCCAGTTATCATGAATGACATCATCCCCAGCAAAAAGTGACGAGAACAGTCTATGAGATAGCCTATCAGTGATATCAACCAGCGATAACCTTACTCCCTCGGAGGTATCTAACATTCATAACATATCGTGTCATGCATTGCCTAACCTTTGCATTTGCAATTCTAGTGTCTAGCAATCTTTATCCTGCTCATTCCACTACATTGCATGAACATGATAAAGAGGGGCATCTGTAGACATTCAAAATTTTCTTCAGTCTTGTTGTAGACACTCAAAATTTGGCATTCCTGTTACTAACCCTGCAGGAGGGAAAAATATTCTTTTCAAATCAACCCCAGTCTCAATATCGAGATGTCAACTCAACCCCGGTCTCAATACCGGGATGTCAAATCAACCCCGATCTCAATATCAGGATGTCAACTCAACCCCGATCTCAATACTAGGATGTCAAATCAACCCCGATCTCAATACTGGGATGTCAACTCAACCCCGGTCTCAATATTGGGATGTCAACTCATCCCCGATCACATCCTGGGAGGTATAGGTCAGCCCCGGTCTCAACCCAAGAGGTATAGGTCAGCCTCGGTCTCAACCCAAGAGGTATAGGTCAGCCCCGATCTCAACCCGGGAGGTACAGGTCAGCCCCGGTCTCAACCCAGGAGGTACAGGTCAGCCACGGTCACAACTTGAAAGGTACAGATCAGCCCCGGTCTCAACCCGAGAGGTACAAGTCAGCCCCGGTCTCAACCCAGGAGGTACAGGTCAGCCCCGATCTCAACCCGGGAGGTACAGGTCAACCCCGATCACATCGTGGGAGGTACAGGTCAGCCTCGATCATAACCCGAGAGATACAGGTCAACCCTGGTCTCAACCCAGAAGGTACAGGTCAGCCCCGGTCTCAACTCGGGAGGTACAGGTCAGCCCCGGTCTTATCTCGGGAGATACAGGTCAACCCCGGTCTCAACCCGGGAGGTATAAGTCAGCCCCGATCACAACCCGGAGGTCAAGTCAAGCTCCGGTCACAAACCGGGAGGCCAACTCAACTTCAGAGACAACCCCGAAGCCTCACAACATCTCTAGAGAAAAACCTAGAAGGACCAAGTCAGCCTCAAAGACACCTTTGAGGACAAACAAAATCAGCTGGGATCTAAACCTCGAAGACAACCCGGGAAATCCGTCGAGGGCCATGCCAGCACAGAAGGAAACCCCGGGATAGGAAAAATGGTCATTTCACCAACTTAAAGCCGATTCGGTCAAACTCAAGCCGAATTAATTCCACCAAGGTCAGAAATAACCGTAACATTGATCTCGAGTTGAAACAGCGCAAGACAGCTCAACGGACAAACTGCGGAGAAACGAAGACCTGGTTATGAACCCGTCTTCTCAAACTCAGAAAAGGTTAAATCCCATGTCATTACGACATTCTTGGAGAGGGCTTTCCGGAAAGGTACATCACACCTCCAACGTACGCTCCGATCAAAAGTTAAAAAGTTTCGAATCTGAACTTGCATTGCTCGGATCGTCGATCCGCGGCTTTTAACAGCTTCAATATATATATATATATATATATATATATATATATATATATAGAGAGAGAGAGAGAGAGAGAGAAACTTCGCCGGACTGGGTTATCTTCTAAGTCCTAGTTTGGCTTTTTAATGTATATATTAACTGTATATATGCTAACTTTTCAATTCTGTCAAGCCCGGATGTCAAATTCGTGGTAGCTACTACTTTTATATATATAACTATATATATATAATTATATATATTTTTTTTAACTTTATTTGGCCTGGATTTTGATTTCGTGGCCTTTTATTGCTTTAATATATATATATATATATATATATATATATATATATATATATTAACTGTATATATTAACATTTCTATTTCCTTTCGACCTGGATCACTTCGTTTCCTTTTTACAACTTTTATAAATATATATATATATATATATATATATATTTATATTTCTGTCCGAGAATAGGAGTGAAAACCCATCGCCCTTTTACAGCTTTTATATATATATTTACATTCCGTCAAGCCTGGATCACTCCGTGGTATTTTATAACTTATATATATATATATATATATATTTCAATTCTATCTTGCCTGGATTACTCCGTAATTTTTCACAATTTTATATATAAATATATATATATATATATATATATATATATATTTACATTCTGTCCAGCCTGGATTACTTTGTACCTTTTTATAGCTTTTATAAATATATATATATATATATATATATATTTACATTCCAGTCCGGGTATTGGAGTGCAAACCCATCGCCCTTTACAACTTTCATATAGATATAACTATATATATATATATATATATATATCATTTACTCATTATGATTAAATTGCTACTTTAAATATTCATTTGATATAAATCGGCGCTGACATCTCTTTGGGCAAACTAGATTTCTATAAATCTCGTCAATTCTATCTTTCAAACGGTTCAAACTAGGATCAGACAGAACCAGGAAGCTAGAATGGGTGAGATTTACTCAAATCTAGCAGTTTTTTCTTGTTATATTCATTTGGAAAGCAATCTCGCGACCTTTAGATCGCTATCTAGTGGGAACAAGATGCTTTGGGCTACGCGCATACAAGGATTTACTGATGAATCCTTGGTTCTTGCGACATCTGGATATAAATATACACTTTTTGTGCATATTTGAGCTGTGCAGGTTTAATGGCTTCCCTCTGTGAGCCTAGGAATCGTGGGATTCATGATCAAACTAATCAGAATCTGATTTCCATGATTGAAAAACTCCACTTTACAAATGTACCCTGCCAGTTTTTCTGTAAAAATATACATCCAAAAGACTGTAAAACGATTATCCGAGTTTAAGGTCTCAACTTAGTGAAAATATGGTTTGGCGTGTCAGAGTCACTCCGATGGCTGTCATGCCCATGAGAAGACCGACACTTGTATATATTCTGTGGTCGAGGATGCTTCGCAGCCCGACAATCACCATTCAAATAAGCCAAAAGGCTGAAAAGATAAAAAATGGAAGTATCAACATGCTTTAATTCCTACGTGAGCGTAAGGGTTTAAAAACCTGCTTTCAAAACATCATATTAATAATCTTGTCTAAAAAAGAGACTTTTGCAAATCAAATCAAACCCTTCGTATGTAGGTTCAACGAAGCACGTCCACACTTTCAAATCAATCAAACATAGGCCCAATTTCTTCCAGCATTCACACACACATTACAGATTTAAAAGAAAAATATTAAGAAGATGCGGTACCGTGTTTTCACGGGAGTTATGGGGTGCCTAACACTTTCCCCATACTTAACCAAGCCCTCGAACTTAGAACTTCAGTTTCAAAGATTCAGTTTCGACAGTGTCCAGCAATTGGGCCTCCTTTCATACAAAACTCGGTTGCGTTGGTACAACCATTTCAAATCTACCAACTGGCAACTCTATAAAAAGTTGGTCCTTTTCCTAAAAAACCCCTTCAAAACCTTTTTCACAAAAAAAATAAAAAAAAGGATAGACAAAACTTAGGAAGAGAGAAAAATTCGGGTCCAACTCGAATCGGATTTTTTCCCAATGTCGACAGCTACGAAATAACATCTATGCCTTAGTTATCAATCCTACTCAATATCTATGCAATTCCAATCTCACAATAGGCCAAGCTAACTTCATATTAACTAACAAGCTGGAAACATGCAATATGACTAAACTATATGCAACAGATTTAATAATAACAACTAAACTATCAAAACAAACATTTTTGTGATTTTCTATTTTTCTATAAAAAATTCATATAGAAACTGAATTTAGTATGCACTACTACTATGTATATGCTATGTAAACTAAATGCAATGAAACTAACGATGCAATGCAGACCACCACCCCCAAACTTACAATAAACAATGTCCCACATTGTGAAGGAAATAGAAATTTAAAGTACGGAGGACTTCCCTGAATGGCTAAGCATTGGGCTCAACCACCTCAACATTTAAGTCTGAAGGAGGATAAACAGGCAGTGGATGAGGAACAAGAAACTGGAACGGCTCAGCATTTGGATTCAATCGGGCAAATGCATCGTCCAATGCAGCATTGAACCTATTTTGTGTAGTGAACATGTGAGCTTGTCTTTTAGCTAACCTATTGGACCTTTTATCGTCAAGCCTGTATCTGGCATCCAAATGTTGCTGCGTATTTTAGAATTGCTTGCTGAATTGAACTCCCCCCCCCCCCCCCCCCCCCGTTGAATCAGATGTAGTAGTTTGATCGTGCTCTTGAGCATCAGTCTCATCATCAAAATCCTCATCATCTGCATCTTCCTCATCCTCAGAAGCTAAGGGAAATGTGAACCCAAGTCCACACAGGTGAGACTCTCCCCCTGCCCACACTGTATATATCGAGCAATGAGCTTACTATCCAACAGTTAAAGTGGCTGTTGCACCGGCTCATCGATTGCCCACCTAACACTAAGGTAGTGGCACAACCGACAAATGAGGGATGGATTTGGCAATCCTCCCGATACAGGACCTCTCAAACATCGGCGGATGGAAAAGTTTATAATTGCCCCTATATTAATCGTGAAGTCCTTGAGAATTGCATATAACAAAAAGACTTTTTCTTTTGTCACTTCTCTCAGGTGTTGAGATGGGAGAAGCTTGGCACATAAGAAGGTATACCAAATCTTGCCATAGCGACTCAAATCTTTGCTTAGAAACAAGGTACCCCCCTTCTTGCCCTTTAACCTCACAGTGTCTAGCCTATAAATTTCTGTCAAAATCTTATCATAATCTAGCCCACTATCTCTGTAAGTTGTGTATTGACAAACTGCATGGGCTCGCAAATTGTAATAATCATTGATTGCGTCAGTGCTAAAGGATACCATCTTGCCCCTCACAAAAGCAAAAAATGTTGCCTTGTCTTCTGCATTTGCATAAAATTCCTTGACAACAGCCACCACTGCCTCTTCTGGCTAATCAGTGAAAGTGTCCCACCCTTGTTCATTGATTTGGTGTCCCATTTCACCATCAAATTCATCGGACCTAAGTCCGCGCTCATGCGTTAGTGCTTTAGAGGCCAGGTAGTCAAATCGGTCTGTGACGGCTGCACTTATGAACTTTTTACTGTCAAATTATCTTATGGGGGTGGACGAACCCTCAACCCTTTGTCTTTTTGGTGCTTTCGGTGCCATGGTATAGAACTAGTCAATTCCCAAATGAAGTGTGTGACTGAAGTTTAACTGACAATTGGTGCCCACCCAACTTGTGTTAAATCTTGTTGAGGCCTTTTTTCAAACACCTAGTGTGCTATCGCTATGTAATGTTCAAATCACCCCCCAAACTCAGTTCATGGACCGTGGATAAATGGTAGTAATCAGCAATAGTCAACCAGAAGATTTCAATTCAAACAACCAATTAACCGTACCTTATGTTAGTCGTATTCCTGATCAATATATGCGTGCAAGTATACACAATCAACAAGTAATAAAGAGTAAATAGAGTATCGATCCCACAGAGAATTATCTAATAAAAATCACCAAGCACTAACCCGTAACAAACTTAATCTTATTTAAACGATTGTTTAGTATTTTGAATAATAATATGCAATTAAACTAATGCTAACTATCCCTAGAATGAAACTAGTAAATGAAGACATGAGACTACAATTTCACCTATTGTTTCATCTAAATCAATACACTTCCAGTTAAGCCAAATTTAATTATCATGGATTGCTAATCAAGAACACGAAGGTAGAGTATGGCCATCTCTCGATGTACCATACCCATATCAAATCAAATCCACATATGATATAATCAAATTGAACACCCTAATCAACTAACTCACTATATTTCTATGTGAATTACAATTAAAGAAGGTTTAAGCTCAAGTTCTTAGTAGATTACATGCGGTGCTTCGGTATATCTCTATCATAGGCACGAATCATAAATTCCATTGGCATGTAGACCACACAAACACATGCTATTATGATCAGATCTAAACCCATAATCCATTTCTCAATTTATATGGATTATCACGGTAATTGATGGCCAAGAAAGTACGCAATTAAGTATGAATCATAATAGGCAATCCAATAATAATTAACAAGACTAACAAGGAAGCATATCAAAATAAACTACTCAATAAGATCCATTGTAGTCCCAAAATAGAGTTTAATTCATGGTTGAATCAAATCCATAATCCATAATTTGAATATACATTAGAAGAATACAAATAGAAGTAAAAGATAAAGTATGAATAGAAATTGCAAATCTGATCTCTCTTGCTCCAAGTTTGAATCTTCAATGCTCTTTAATTGCTTCAATCTTCAGATCTAATCTAATCTAGGATTTATCTAATCTAATCTAATCTAATTTTAATGGAAGAGTAGAATATCTAATGATGATATACACAAGATGATGATCCAAAAGGATGGAATACATCTTTATATACTGAAAATATACCCAAATATAGGCCAAAGTTCGAGTGCTTCCTTCCCCAAGCAACATTCCAATTGTACAGATTAAATGAAAAGTCAACTGGTGGAATAGAAACTGGCGCAGCTGCGCTGCCTGCTAGCTTAAATTGGGCATAGCTGCGCTACAAGGCATTCCAGGCTGGAGTATGACACACCTGCGCCGTACCAAAGGCTTGTTGGGGTACAGCTACGCTAAACACCAGATCTACAATTCTGCTATCTGCTGATGCCGCTCTGCACTTGTCTTGCCCTCTTGCTTCCAACACACCCAAGCCTATCTCTATAATGCCAATATGCCACCCTTTTGCCTTTAAGTGCTACCAAGTGAGTTTTCAAGTATGTAACCTACAAAATAGAAGTAATATGCATGAAAAGTACTATAAAACACAGGCTTAAGCAACAAATTCAAGTTAATTGATACTAGATAAGTAGGTATAAAACTGACTTATTACCTTACTATAACACCACATTTCAATAATCAAGTCACCAAGAACAATAAGCTGCCCAGTTACCAAATGCCCAAATTTAACATGAACAAGCAATCAAAATTTTCTGTGTAAGGATACTTACCGATGATGAATTGATGATCCTTTACCCATAATCTCGTTGTGTGCTTGTAGACTCAACAGATTTGGGATCCTTGGTTGTCAACAAATTGAATGCTCAATAGATGGCACAAAACCCTAATTTAATATGCCTCAAACCCTAGAATCTCGATTGGAGGAGAGTGTGGTATGGATGTTGTGACGCCCCCAAATATAGACCGTCACTGATCTCGAATTTAGTTCATCACGTACTAATTCTAATAACAACTAAAATCTCAAACAATGGAATAACAGAATAATTTACATTGATATAACATAAATATTCACGTCCCAAGTCTCAAAACTATTTTTAATACACTTCATAACTTAAACCAAACATATCTTAATACATAACATTTAAATACGTCTTAATACAACATAACGGAAACATCCTAATAGAGAAAAGCACAGCTACTCCATAGCCTTGCCTTCGCACTTGTCCTGTCTTGAGGTTCCACCTTGCCCTGCCCTAACTGAAATGTTTTATAGGAAGCAAGAGTGAGCAACAAATTTGCTCAGCAAGTAATATGCCAATAAATGTGAACAGGAATATACACAGTTCTAAATCTCAAGGGTAAAACGATAATTAATCGCCCAAGATTTCAAATAAGAATGTTGTGAACAAAATAAATAGCAATAACTTCCAAATCTATTATGTGAAGTTGAATAAGGACTACTACGGGTCGAGAAGTTATTAAAGGATTCAAAAGTTTCAACAATTTCAAGTGAATGAATAGATATCACTAAGTGTTGCTGTGGACCAAGGATTTATAAAAGAATCCAAAGAATTCAAAGTTTCAAGTAAATAAATACTAAATACTGAGTGGTCGCTAAGAACCACGAACTTCTACTAGAATCACCAAAAATATTTCTGGTAACCCAAACAAGTACAATTAGGGGATCAGCCTATCGTACCTGGAGTTATGCATAACCTACCACACCACTGTTGGCACCTCGACTATATAGTTCCCCTTTTTATAAGGGTTGTTCAACTCAGTCAATTTCTAAGAGTCCGCATCAAGGCAATTGGTGTGGATCGTTTTCCAATTCATGATATTGGTCTAGCCGAATTAAATGGCATAGACAATTTCAACAATGTATATAAGAACAATTTATGAGTTCAATACTCGCAATAATAATTCGAACAATATAATCGTGATTTAAATCCAGCTATGAAATATAAGTTTATAAGGCAAGAATTATTCTAGCACCTATTTACTCGTATGACCAAAGTTAGTACAAGCTCGAATACGTGTTCAATAAAGAGTATGAATCAAATACTTGCTCAATAAAAGAGTAGTCAGATACTTGCAATTAGTATACAAGAACGATTTCAAGGAAACTTGCACAATAAAAGAGTATAAGTTAAGGAACTTGCTTACGACGTTCCTCGAATACGTGTTCAATAAAGAGTATGAATCAAATACTTGCTCAATAAAAGAGTAGTCAGATACTTGCAATTAGTATACAAGAACGATTTCAAGGAAACTTGCACAATAAAAGAGTATAAGTTAAGGAACTTGCTTACGACGTTCCTCGAATAAGTAACCACAAGGATAGGATACTTGCAACACAATAAAAGTAGGGTTCAGATACTTGCACTATAAATGAGTGTAGTCAGGAAACTTGCCTTATTCGTAGTTTATCCTCGTTAAGTAAATCAACACTTTCGAATCCTATTTATATAATACATGTATAGAATGTTCATTAGTTACTTATGCCCATATATGATATGTAAATTTAAACGCACCTATAAATGTTTAACTTAGTCGTATACTATACACATACTTCATCACATACTTTTGCGTACATATAGTATAGTTCAGTTTACAAGACATCATGAAGTCATCAACATAGTTTCTAATCGTTGCTTTATAGTTCACAAACACCTTTTAGACTTATCATTAGGAAGTTTATAATCAAACGTTCAATTCTATCACTTAGCATGCCTCTCAACACATTACTTAGCATACTGTTCATATACTACAAGTTAAAGTAATCATATAAAATCGCAACAACTAACAACATACTCTAATATTTATTAATATCACCTAAAACCACAATCAATACTAAATACATTTTATTTTAGCAAGTTATGGCATTTCTATAAGTTAGCCGTCAAAATCGTTTTCAACTAACAACATATAATAGCATATATACGTTAAAGAATACTTTTATGTTTGTATAACCTTCCTTCGTTCCAAACATATGCGATATAGCTTCTAAGTTAACCCTTTCGACAACTTACGGTCATTTAAGGTTATAAAGTCACAAAGTCTAACATGCTCGCCTTTTAAACACATAAGGTAAGCATATAACTTGTATTAAGCATACTCATGAATATTCATATCACATACATGTAACTATCATTGTTATTAGTTCGAAAACATGCTTCAATTATGCTTAACTTGATATCATGGCATCTAGCATGGTATATATACATGTATGATACATGAGTGGGTCTACGAGTGCTATCTATCATGTCCATAATTTTTAGAATCCAACTCTCAAGGTAGCATGTTAACATTCACGTTCAAAGTTCGTATTTTCATTAGTAAAGCTTATTAACAAGTCCAACATGTTCATGCTTCCTTACGAATCGTATAAACATAAGTTAACGGGTTATTCATGCATTTCTAAGTCATCTAAACATGCTCGCAAAATCAGAATGTGTACATGATATTGACATGTCAATTTCCTCCTTCAAAACTTGCATTTTTGTTAAAATATCAATAGTGGGGGTTCGTATGTCCATATCACGTTATGAAGCATATACACACAAGTTGACATGCTTTTTATGCCCTTCCAAGTCGTACTATCATGTCTCAAAGGTCAGAACATAGTCATGGTACTTAGGTATCAAAATCTCTTTTTAAAACTTCTAACTTACTTTGAAGAACACAAGTCCTATTGTCAAAATGTATACCATCTTGGTTTAAAACATGTTTACATCACCTTAGTATATTCATACGTATGTATTCATCATGCTTGCATGCTCATTTAGGTTACAACAATAACTAACACTTGACAGATTATTAAGCAGATTGCAGAAACTGGATCAGGGACCCTGCGCAGCTGCGCTGCGCTGCGCCGCAATGTAATGCCAGCGCAGCTGTGCCGCGTCTGGTTCGATTCAAGAACAGTCTGCATCGGTAGACATCCAGGCCAATTCCCAAAATACTTCACGAAATCAGTCCTAAACATACCACACTACTTCCTTATCATATTATAAGACTGCATAACATTCAATCAAGCATTCTAACCTCCAATTGTCATCCTATTTTACAACATCAAGAATTTAAGTTTTGACAGAAAAATAATAATGATAATGGAGAACAAATACATTCCAATCCCAACATATATATAAGTCCATGTATCTACTAAGCAAGCTTTCTATACTTCAATTAGCATACATAGCATTCATAACCAACAATTAAGAAATCTCAGAAATTTTGCAGAAACAGAAAACGAAGAATGAAGAACAAGAATGATGAACATGAAACATGGATTATACCCTTGCTATTAGTAATTGGACAGGCTGCTAATTTTACTCACAATGCTACTACACTAATGTATATATGCTCTCAATTTATCACTTAAGCAAACTATCAGCAATTGAATTTCTGAAGGAGAGAGTTCATTTATAGAAGAATGGATACACAGTCAATGATTATAACCTTCAAATTAAACTAACGGATGAATGAATTGTGTGACAACCCGAATTTTCAGAAATTATTAAAATAAGAATTTAACGAATGAAATTCTTATTATGACGTGTTTTGCGTGTAAGTAAATATATAAATATATATATATATATATATTCATATATTGGGATGATGAGGTTTAATAGTTAATTTAACTATTGAAGAAATTAAATGAAGTTATTACGGAAAGAAAATTAACTGAATAAGATTAGTTAATCTAATTAAGTTGATATTATATTATGGAATAATATAATTTGATTATTATGCCTTGTTGGCACTATAATTGTTATGAATTAAACTTCATAAATGATGTGAGTAATTCACTTAATGAAATAATGAAGTAATGTGAATATATTTATTTTAATAAAATGAGAGAGGAAGGTATGTTACCTATAAACGTAATATGTTAGTGTAATACGATTGTGAATCTCGTAAATAATTAAAATATTTATCAAATAAAATAAATATTTTAGTTAAAATATTTATGGAGTAAAATAAATATTCAATAGAAATTATTATGGAATAATTTAGTTACGTATGATGGTATTAAATAAATTAAATTAATAATTAAGTGGTGATTAGATGTATGGATTAAATAAATTGTATTGAGACAATTTATGTGAGAAAAAGGAATGAAATGATTATATATAATAATTGTATAATTTATTTGAGTTAACTAAAATAATTAGTGGAATAAATATTAACTATTTTAATGGAAATATTTATTCTAATAAGAGATGTTTATTTTAGTTACAAAGATAATTTCATAATTTATAGTGTAGTAATTATACATGTTATAATTGCATAATTACTTAATGTGGCTAAATAATTTAACAATAAAATGAAGTGTGACATATGTATCATATAGTAAGGGAGTTGTTAGAATAAATGGATAAGGAGATTAGGAGTTCTAGCCAAACATCGCCTTGTGACCGCCTTTGTAACAGATGGGAGCCCTTGGATTTTTTTAACTGATAGACTAAATAAAAAATACGTTAGTTGTGCTAAGTCTAAGAAAGAAGAATAGAGCAGAGAAGAGCGAAAATTGAGAAGAGGGAGTTTAGAGAAGAAATTCTCTGTAATTGAAGAGGAGTTTCAGAATCAAAGAAATGAGAAACAAGAAATTGTTCAAGCTTTATAGCAAATCAAAGGTAAAATTTCTAGGGTTCTAGTTTATGATTTTGTTTGCTAAATTCTCTGTAATTGAGCTTTGTTGATTGAATTTGTTGAGGTATGGTTTATATATGTTTTTAGATAGATACAATCTGTTAATAGTCATCTAGAAACAATTTTGGAGTGTTCAAATTCATGAAAATCATGTTAAGGATGAAGAGTGTGAGTTTTGTTTAATATATGTATTTTGGGTCTGTTTTGAGACTAAAATTGGTTAGGAGTTTATGTCATAATCTAAAATTGATGATGTATTATGATAGTACTCGAAAAAACGAAAACAACCCAAGTTGAACGAGTCAAAACAGATGTAAAACGAATTCGTAGTGATTGAATTGGCTAAATATGTATAAAACATAAAAAATTAGCATGAACACTGAATTATAGACTTTAAAAGGAATTGTTAATGTTTTTGAAGTTTTATAATTATCATATAGATGAGTAGTTCAGTGTTTCACGAATCCATAGAGTCGAAAACGGACTCAATCGGATGTGTATAGCTTGATTTATGATGATTGGAAGGAGGAAAGGGTTAGAAAATTCGCTAGAACCACAAACTGGAGAAGAAAATTGCGTAACAGGCTGCCAGGGGCGCAGCTGCGCTGTCCCCAAGGCTGTTTGGGGCGCAGCTGCGCCGGGAGGAAAAGTCAGTCCGGGACTGTTTTGACCTCCTGTGATAAAACGGCCATAACGTTTTCAGACGAACTCGGATTTAGGTGATTCAAGATGATCCGGAATGAGCACGAGTAGACCTACAACTTTTGTTCTTTAAGGTTTTCAATTTGAGGTCGTTAGCTAAGGTCAAAATGGTCATTTTTGAGACTGATGTGTTTTTGGAGGCAATCGGGGGGCGTCGGGCATGCACGTAAGCACATGTAATGCTCCTGACCATGTAAAATGATGTTCTAACTTCCATAACATGACTATTAGGTATTATAATGATACTTAGCATTATCCCTAGAGTATTAGACAAATCGGTTGGGCGTGCTAAGCGTGCGCAAATGCGTGTCGTTCGGGCGTTCGAATAGGCAAGTTTGGCATACGGACGTGCAAGCGTCTCAACGCCGCAACGAGTGTGTATGACCTTATTTAATATTATGTTTTTAATAAGAATGAAACATTATAGAGTAATGGAACCCAATATAGGAGCATGCAAAGCACATGCAAAAGAGGCGAGTTAAGCTTGTGACGTATAAACATCGAAACGACGTGTAATGTGGTAATACAATTAAATAGTGTTTCGATTCTAATGAAACGAATATTATTATATATGAAATGTGGTTAATATAAAACCAATAGGTAGTCCTAGCAGGACTTAAACTCTTGAATGAATTACAATCAAATTGAACATTGTGTATAGATAATAGGAAGGTTTATGAGATGTAGAGTAAAGTTTACATTACAACTAATATGCTTTGCTATGTGACTAATAGTTGATGTGCATGATTATATAATTGTGTAGGGCACGTGAAGTGCAGATATCTGTAAGCTGTTAAACTGTTATTGGTAAACAACGATCAAGGCAAGTCTTTCAGTTCTTATTTTCTACATGAACTTGATGATGAACTGTTTTTAAATTGTTTTGCAAAGAGCATGATATTTTGTAAGCATGAAATGTTAAAGTCAATTTATGACTACAGTGATTGATTAAAGAATGTTGATTGAGTAAGGAACTCAATCTTTATATTTGTTATGTGAAGTAAAGCATATATGCCATGTTACTTTAATTATTATGAGATGTATGTTGAGCATGTATTTATGTGCTATGTGATGCATGAAAGTTGTTAGATCTTGCTGAGCTGTCGAGCTCATTCTTGCAAATAATCACTTTTGCAGGTTAAGGATTCAAGATAACGCTATGTGCTACTTGAAAGAAATGAATCAGATGTAATGCATGAAGATTTATATACTTTGGCTGAATTGTTATTATTTTGGACCCTGTTTAATATTTCAGATAATGTATTTGATAATGTTTGATGGTTAACAGATGTTGAGTTGTAAAGTTTAAATTTTACCCGATGTATAAGGGTTATTGAACGTGGTTGTAAGTTTTAGTTTATAATAACTCTGACGAAGCGATTCATGAAATAAGGTTGAATCAAAGTTATGTAATGATAAAGGTTGAGATTCAGGGATAATAAAGAAGGAATAATATAAAAGTTTTAAATATTTCGTATTTTTAGTGATTGTATCATTGATTTATGATGTAAAGTCTGAATAAGGATGTATTGTTAACGACCGATGTCGAGAGTTGTATTGTATGAATTTTGGGGTCGTTACAGTTGGTATCAGAGCTGATAGGTTATATACATTAGGTAAGAGTACCTTAGGCTATGACCTTAGAGAATGAGAAGTTAAGTTACGTATAACGAAAAGGTGATTCTTTTCACATACGTAGATGTATAGGATGAGTTAAGTCCTAGAAATATTATAAGAAGAAGGTGAGAATAACGAGGAATAAACCTCGAATAAAATGTTAAACTTTATGAATGAAGTTAGAAATTCTTAAAAGAAGAGTTGATAAATAAACAAGAAGATTCAAAGAAGAATCTTGAAGAGATATGAAGATGAGAATCAGGAGTTACCTTACTCCAATAATAAAGATGACGAATAACGATGAATAGACGAAGTCTATAAGATTAATCATAATGAGGTCATGATATAACATGATGAAAGGAAAAGATAAGAAGTTTTAAAACAAAACGATAATGAGATAAGAAAGAATCATAAGGGAGATGATTATAGAATAAGGTCACGACGTGATCTTTTAAAGTTGAAAGACAGATGGTCAGTAATGATTGAATAGTTATAGTTTGATGCTATAACGAGAATGTACTATGATATAGTACGAGGTTAACTCACGAGGAGTTATAAATGATGAGATGCGAAAAAATTGTATCGAGTAAAGAGCAAGTTATGAGCAGGATAGAGTTAGGTGGGATTTCAATTGAAGAATCATGTGATGGCTGAGTTGTACAAACCTTTGTATGGGCGAGGGTTTTGTGCTTGCACTTAGTTTATCACATTGATAATCATTGGAATGTTGGTGTCGCGCTATCAATGTATATGTGGTGAAAAGGTGATTCTTTTCTCATGTGTATATTTGATAGTTAGAGACTATTAAGATTTGTAAGATGCTATTAGGATTAAGTGCGAGTTCTTAAAACTTATGCTTATGGTAAGTTCATGACTCATAATCATATGGTATGTTTGGAACTCCTCAGCGAATGGACGCCTATGGTCTGACTAGGAAGTTCTTAAACTCATATTATTGTGGAAAGTTCTTGACTTCCAAAGTGTGAAAGTTTAATGAACTATACTGGGAATAGAAAGGTTATAGTGTAGGAAGCATTGATGTTGTTTAAGGTTGATAGAATGATTAAGTAATGATGGAGTAAAGATTTAATTGATGGAGAAAGTTTTATATTCTAAATCTTCTAGCTTTGCTAGATTTTTGAAATTTATTGACTTCGTGCTGATGTTGCACTTCTGTTTTCTTGAAAAACATTGGATCAAATGATGAAAGCAATGAATTTTTTAAAATAGTGCTATTATTTACATGTCTATGCTAATTGCTTCAGCTAGACAAAAATAATTTTAAATTTTCAAAATGTATTTTATGTGTTCTATGCATCATTTGATATGGTGTAGAGACAATAATCGAGGAAGTTATCAATGCAGTTAAACCTAGTGTTGGATGTGATCGTATGATTGTCAGCCCACTATGGTATGATGTAGTATGACGACGTCATGTAATGACGAAATCCTCAACGTACCATTATTACGGTACGGTATCAGGATATTATGAAAAGATTCATTTATTTTTAGTTTTCTTAAACTATAAAAAAAGGAGGGGATTTATTTACTTTTAGTTTCTTTAAAAAAAATTGAGTTGGTAAAAGATGTATATATATATATATATATATATATATATATATATCTCGATTGATGTCCGAGTTATTGATAGAAGTCTATGCTACTTGATTCAGCTAGACGAATATTGAAAGATGTTCATGAAATTCAAGTGTTCTTTGTCAAACTATACCAAACCAAATTGTTTTGGTGAGGATTCAAATGTTAAGAAGCTGAGGTGAACAATCCTGTAAAAGGGGACATGTTATCGGAGACAATGGTTCCGAGAGTAACGCATATAGTCGTTACGATGTTAAGATGTAATACGTTGTGCACGACGTAGGGGTACGATAGGCTGATCACCTAGAGTACTTGCAGAGAGTGTTTTCAGTCTGTGTGATTGCTAAACATTCTATTAAAGATGGTTTACAGTGGTGATGCACTATTAAACCTGGAGAAGAGTTCAAGGTCTTATGACCCCTCAGCGTGAATTAAAATCTTTTAAATTCCTGTTATTTATATTGCTTCTCAATTATTGAGCAATTGTAGAAGATTTTTATTATTCTGAAGGTGAAGGTGGCAAGAATGATATTCCTTAGAAAGAAGTAGTTGTAGAACGCTTTAATCCAGCGAATAAAGATTAACGTAGAATCTATTTCGATAGATTGAACGAATGAAGATTAATAAAAATTTCGAGTACGAAATTCTTAGAAGAATGGGTGAATGTGATAACCCGAACACTTATAAGATAGTGAATTATGAAGTATATGAATTCGATGAGTAAGGTATATGGTAATAATCCTTGGAAAGAAAATGAACGGATTAAAGAATATATAATACTCAAAATATAATTGAGTTCAAGTGAAAGGTATGAAATAAAACCTAGAATTTGTTGAAAAAATGAATGTAGTAGGAAATATAAAACCTATACTAAGGTAATGTATTGAAGTTATTCAGCGATAAATGTTTTTAAAGAGATTTGATGGAAACCTGAGTAAGGAAGGGTTTCGGTGATTCCGAGGACGGAATCCTTATAAGGAGGGAAGGATGTGACAACCCGAATTTTCAGAAATTATTAAAATAAGAATTTAATGAATGAAATTCTTATTATGACGTATTTTGCGTGTAAGTAAATATATATATATATATATATATATATATTCATATATTGGGATGATGAGGTTTAATAGTTAATTTAACTATTGAAGAAATTAAATGAAGTTATTACGGAAAGAAAATTAACTGAATAAGATTAGTTAATCTAATTAAGTTGATATTATATTATGGAATAATATAATTTGATTATTATGCCTTGTTGGCACTATAATTGTTATGAATTAAACTTCATAAATGATGTGAGTAATTCACTTAATGAAATAATGAAGTAATGTGAATATATTTATTTTAATAAAATGAGAGAGGAAGGTATGTTACCTATAAACGTAATATGTTAGTGTAATACGATTGTGAATCTCGTAAATAATTAAAATATTTATCAAATAAAATAAATATTTTAGTTAAAATATTTATGGAGTAAAATAAATATTCAATAGAAATTATTATGGAATAATTTAGTTACGTATGATGGTATTAAATAAATTAAATTAATAATTAAGTGGTGATTAGATGTATGGATTAAATAAATTGTATTGAGACAATTTATGTGAGAAAAAGGAATGAAATGATTATATATAATAATTGTATAATTTATTTGAGTTAACTAAAATAATTAGTGGAACAAATATTAACTATTTTAATGAAAATATTTATTCTAATAAGAGATGTTTATTTTAGTTACAAAGGTAATTTCATAATTTATAGTGTAGTAATTATACATGTTATAATTGCATAATTACTTAATGTGGCTAAATAGTTTAACAATAAAATGAAGTGTGACATATGTATCATATAGTAAGGGAGTTGTTAGAATAAATGGATAAGGAGATTAGGAGTTCTAGCCAAACATCGCCTTGTGACCCTTTGCCTTTGTAACAGATGGGAGCCCTTGGGTTTTTTTAACTGATAGACTAAATAAAAAATACGTTAGTTGTGCTAAGTCTAAGAAAGAAGAATAGAGCAGAGAAGAGCGAAAATTGAGAAGAGGGAGTTTAGAGAAGAAATTCTCTGTAATTGAAGAGGAGTTTCAGAATCAAAGAAATGAGAAACAAGAAATTGTTCAAGCTTTATAGCAAATCAAAGGTAAAATTTCTAGGGTTCTAGTTTATGATTTTGTTTGCTAAATTCTCTGTAATTGAGTTTTGTTGATTGAATTTGTTGAGGTATGGTTTATATATGTTTTTAGATAGATACAATCTGTTAATAGTCATCTAGAAACAATTTTGGAGTGTTCAAATTCATGAAAATCATGTTAAGGATGAAGAGTGTGAGTTTTGTTTAATATATGTATTTTGGGTCTGTTTTGAGACTAAAATTGGTTAGGAGTTTATGTCATAATCTAAAATTGATGATGTATTATGATAGTACTCGAAAAAACGAAAACAACCCAAGTTGAACGAGTCAAAACAGATGTAAAACGAATTCGTAGTGATTGAATTGGCTAAATATGTATAAAACATAAAAAATTAGCATGAACACTGAATTATAGACTTTAAAAGGAATTGTTAATGTTTTTGAAGTTTTATAATTATCATATAGATGAGTAGTTCAGTGTTTCACGAATCCATAGAGTCGAAAACGGACTCAATCGGATGTGTATAGCTTGATTTATGATGATTGGAAGGAGGAAAGGGTTAGAAAATTCGCTAGAACCACAAACTGGAGAAGAAAATTGCGTAACAGGCTGCCAGGGACGCAGCTGCGCTGTCCCAAAGGCTGTTTGGGGCGCAGCTGCGCCGGGAGGAAAAGTCAGTCCGGGACTGTTTTGACCTCCTGTGATAAAACGGCCATAACGTTTTCAGACGAACTCGGATTTAGGTGATTCAAGATGATCCGGAATGAGCACGAGTAGACCTACAACTTTTGTTCTTTAAGGTTTTCAATTTGAGGTCGTTAGCTAAGGTCAAAATGGTCATTTTTGAGACTGATGTGTTTTTGGAGGCAATCGGGGGGCGTCGGGCATGCACGTAAGCACATGTAATGCTCCTGACCATGTAAAATGATGTTCTAACTTCCATAACATGACTATTAGGTATTATAATGATACTTAGCATTATCCCTAGAGTATTAGACAAATCGGTTGGGCGTGCTAAGCGTGCGCAAATGCGTGTCGTTCGGGCGTTCGAATAGGCAAGTTTGGCATACGGACGTGCAAGCGTCTCAACGCCGCAACGAGTGTGTATGACCTTATTTAATATTATGTTTTTAATAAGAATGAAACATTATAGAGTAATGGAACCCAATATAGGAGCATGCAAAGCACATGCAAAAGAGGCGAGTTAAGCTTGTGACGTATAAACGTCGAAACGACGTGTAATGTGGTAATACAATTAAATAGTGTTTCGATTCTAATGAAACGAATATTATTATATATGAAATGTGGTTAATATAAAACCAATAGGTAGTCCTAGCAGGACTTAAACTCTTGAATGAATTACAATCAAATTGAACATTGTGTATAGATAATAGGAAGGTTTATGAGATGTAGAGTAAAGTTTACATTACAACTAATATGCTTTGCTATGTGACTAATAGTTGATGTGCATGATTATATAATTGTGTAGGGCACGTGAAGTGCAGATATCTGTAAGCTGTTAAACTGTTATTGGTAAACAACGATCAAGGCAAGTCTTTCAGTTCTTATTTTCTACATGAACTTGATGATGAACTGTTTTTAAATTGTTTTGCAAAGAGCATGATATTTTGTAAGCATGAAATGTTAAAGTCAATTTATGACTACAGTGATTGATTAAAGAATGTTGATTGAGTAAGGAACTCAATCTTTATATTTGTTATGTGAAGTAAAGCATATATGCCATGTTACTTTAATTATTATGAGATGTATGTTGAGCATGTATTTATGTGCTATGTGATGCATGAAAGTTGTTAGATCTTGCTGAGCTGTCGAGCTCATTCTTGCAAATAATCACTTTTGCAGGTTAAGGATTCAAGATAACGCTATGTGCTACTTGAAAGAAATGAATCAGATGTAATGCATGAAGATTTATATACTTTGGCTGAATTGTTATTATTTTGGACCCTGTTTAATGTTTCAGATAATGTATTTGATAATGTATGATGGTTAACAGATGTTGAGTTGTAAAGTTTAAATTTTACCCGATGTATAAGGGTTATTGAACGTGGTTGTAAGTTTTAGTTTATAATAACTCTGACGAAGCGATTCATGAAATAAGGTTGAATCAAAGTTATGTAATGATAAAGGTTGAGATTCAGGGATAATAAAGAAGGAATAATATAAAAGTTTTAAATATTCCGTATTTTTAGTGATTGTATCATTGATTTATATTGTAAAGTCTGAATAAGGATGTATTGTTAACGACCGATGTCGAGAGTTGTATTGTATGAATTTTGGGGTCGTTACAAATTGCATGCTAGATAAGAGGGAGTTGGTGAATGGTAGTTGAAGCTCATCATCAAAACCACTCCCTATTGCATGATTGCTAGGAAGCTATGGAGTTTTACTGAGTTTACGGAATATAGGCTTTAGCTTCATGATGTATTCACGTGAATGAGACTATTATTAAGGGACAAACAAGGCAAACTCAGCATTCTCATAGTGTACCCAACACTTAGCTTATACACATATGTATTGTATATTTAGGCTATCATATATATACATACCATATATTTAGATTATAATTAACATTATAATGTAAGTCACATGCTTAATATTTCAAGTAGTAGATGTGATATGGCAATGTAACATACATATAATCCATGTACATTTATTAATACCGAATATAATTTAATCGAGTATTATATTATTATATTATTTTAGTGAAATCATTATTAAGTCACAATTGTTTACTATATATTTGTGATTTTAACAATGTCACATATCCTCATGATATATTCATACAACTTAATTAATTAGTCATAACATATAGTCCTATATGTATAGTCACATTGTAATGTAGTTTATATACAATTGTATAGTCACATTGCATTACACTTCATATAACATATAGCTAGCTATTATATATTATACATTTACTTTGCATGCTTGCACATAGTAATTAATATAATCTCATTATATTAATAACTTACTTATTTATTTTATAATGACAATTAATTAATTAATAAAATATTAATCAATTCCTTCCTCATAGATTAATGAAGTTATTAATCTTCATAGTAATTAACTAACATTTATATGATTAATTATCACGTTAAATAAATATAAATCTTATTATACTTATAACCAAGTCACTTATTATTATTATATTACTTGCAATAATAATAATCACATATTATTAATAATTAATCACCATTAATATTCTATTATAATTAAATAACAATTAATATTTAATTAATTATTCACATAGTAATTCCTTCATTAATTTACCCTTATCAATTATTATTATACGACAAATAATCACATTCTCCAATAGTTTAATAAATACAAATCTCATTACATTTATAAACCATTTTCTTAGTATTATACTATTACTTGCAAAAATAATAAATCAACAGATTATTATTATATTTCTCATAATAATAATTAACAATTAATATAGATTAACTGTTCACTTAATAATTCATTTACTCTTTAACCGATTATTATTCATAATAACACTTAATAATATTATTGTACGATTAACTATCACATGTATTGCACTTAACAAATAATCAATTAAATATAACTCTTATCATATTCATTAATTACTTACTCGTAAATGTTTTGTTATTTACAATAACATATTATTAATAATTACTCATTAATAGGCTATCGCTAATAACAAAAATTAATTAACAATATAATATTAATTAATTTTTCACTTATTGATTTTCCTCTTGTATTAATTAAATCATCATCTTTTCCATTCTCATACCACACAAGGCATTCTACGAGTTCGTCGCAATTCTCCATATTTATAAATTTAATTTAATATAATCGAATTACTTCTCTCGTAACTCACAAACATTTATGTTCAAGTAATATTCATTTTCTTATTATAAAAAAAAATTAAATCGTGAAATTCACGGTTCTTACATCCTCCCCCCCCCCCCCCCTCCCTTATAAAAATTCCGTACTCGGAATTAGTACAAGGTCACACGAATAGATGGAGATAGATCCTCCTCACCCTATTTTTTTAATTCCCACGTGGCCTCCTTGGCGTCGTGGTTTTGCCAAAACGCTAGCAAAGAAGATATAATTTTATCTCCTAATATATGTTCTTTCCTATCTAGTATTTGGACAAGAATTCTTCATATGCCAGATTCTTCCCTACTCGAATGGGTTTATAGGGTATTACACGCTTATAATTAGGCTTATATGATCGTAAGACAGAAACATGAAACATACTGTGGACATGTTCCAGTTCAATAGGTAAGGCTACCTTATACACTACTTTGCCTGCTCTCTACAATACTTCAAAAGGTATCACTAACCTCAGACTCAATTTCTTCTTTCTTACCTAATCTTATCTTCCCTTCATAGGAAAACATTTAAGAAATACAAAACTACCGTCTTCAAAATCTTGATTATGACGATGCCAATCTGCGCATTTCCCATGTTGATCTTGAGCTGCTACTAATCTGGCTCTTTTTATCTTCACATCGTCTGCCATTCGTCGTACTAAATTCGGTCCCAATTAAAGTAATCATTCTCTGACCTCATCCCAATGTAGCGGTGTTCTGCATTTTCTTTCGTGGAGAGCTTCGTACGACGGCTTACCGATATTTGTATAATAATTATTACTATAAGTGAATTCTACTAAGGGTAAATGATATTCCAAGTTACCTTTGAAATTCATTACACAAGCTCTTCCAAAACTTTGAAGTGGAGCGCGGGTCTTGATCAAAAATTATTAACACTGATATTTCGTGTTGCTAAACGATTTCCTTTACGCATAATTTCGCTAACTGATTTAAATTGAATCGAATATCTATTGGTAGAAAGCGTGTTGTCTTCTTTAATCGGTCGATACATTTTATAACTTCTCGTCTCATGTTGACCACCAATAGTGTCTTCGAAGATCCCGGTACATTTTCATGCTTCCTGGGTAAACAAAATATGTCCAACTATATGCCTCATGAAAACTCTTATCTCGTAATTTTAGTTACGGTTGACTCTCACGCTCGATCTACAATTCTCAAGATACCATTATTATTTCTTCTGAACTTTTCCTCTTTATCTTCTCTCACTTTTTGTCTTTATCTTGTTATCCCTTCACTCCATCCAACAAAGCTGGACAAACCTCCGTTATAAACTTCCCTTTGGACTCTCTGGGTCCTTTCACTTCTATTTCCAATCTCTTCATCTTCCTGATTAATTCCTCTCGAGTTATCAACTTGAATAACTTCTCCATTCCCCTTTTTTTTCTACTCAGCATATCGGCTACTACGTTTGCCTTTTCCAGGTGATAGAGAATTTCGTCGTGGTAGTCTTCGACTGCTCCCAATTACTTACCGTCTTCAACTCTGCCGGATCTGACGTGCCCTAAAACTAACCTTCTCCTTGACTCACAACACTGGTGCACCCTAAGGGAAAACACACTCGATTGAATATTTCCTTAATCTAACATTTCTCGCAATTGTATTATCAATTCTTCATTTCTACTGGCGCCAAAAGATAGGTGCTTTCAAAATCAGTGCAGTCTCCGGTACTATATTTATTACGACCTGTTTTCTCTATCTGGCGGAAGGCCGGGCAGATCTTCTGGGAATACATTTTGAAATTCTGGTTCTACTAATACATTATTTATTTCTACTTCCATTCTCTTAGTATCTATAATAAAAGTGAAACAATCTACACCGACTTTTCTTAACAATATCTTGGCCTGCATCATCGTAAGGCAACACAATTGCCTAAATGACGAGCTACCATAAAACACTTCCTTAGACCGGTTTAGAGTCTAAAGGTTCACATTTTTCTTCTAACAGTCAATTATCGTAGTATGGTTATATAATCAGTCCATTTTTAGTATCCCATCACACTCTCCAAATTTTATCAGAATCAAGTCTATGCTTAGCTTACGTTCCCTAATTTATGCGCAATAATATCGACAAACGAATTTCTACGGAAATTACTTCCTTATTCGCAACTTCTACGTTTAAAGGATCTTCTAATTGTTCTTGGGGTAACTTAGTAGTCTCACAGTTCTTCAGATGCAAAAAGGAAAGATAGTACTCGGATTAGATAATATATACGCATTCATATTATAGATTAAGACAGCACCTGACATCACGACTTGGAACGCCACTTGCATCATGTATCATAACGTTAGTCGTACTTGGCATTGGTTCACTCGATTGAGCTAGTTCGATTATTGCCGGCTATAGCTTCCTTTGTTGCTGTCTTCTTCCTTCCTTCCTTTCTTTAGGCAGTTCTTAACCTGATGATCTGTTGACTTACAAGCAAAGCATCCTATGATCTTCTTCGGGTTTGGGTAATTCGGGGAAATATGCCCTTCCTGGCCGTAGTTATAGCAAACGCCTCGTCCCTTCCAGCACTCTCCTTGATGACTCTTTCCATATTTTGGGATCTATAACACTGTTTTGCATCTATAAATATTTATCGTATCATTTGCGACACTTATTCCACTATCTACCTACTACCTTCACTATGTCTAAATCTGTTAGTTACTAAACTGAAGTTTTAGAACATCGCCTTCCACTATTGTATCTTATTCTTCATCTTAAAGTAACTCACACATGCCTCAATCCTGAAAGAAAACTTTCACCGTGGATTTCTACTTGGATTTCGATTCCATCCCCTCCTAGGTTAAGGTTATTGCTGTAAAAGGCTTAACTTCAAGGGGTGTTGCGGACACCATATGTATACCACATGGTTCCTCCTCCATGACCCTACCAGGTTTACCTATCTCTGACATCCAAAATCACAAAACCAATGAACTTTATTATTGTCTCCGAGTAAAACATAATTTCATTGTATGGAACGAAAATATATTTCATAACACTTCTAGCTTTCTAAGAAAACTCTACATGAGTTTTATCTCATTCTATTCTCTAAATTCTTCTAAGGTTATATCCTAAGGACTCTCGCTCCTAAGGTTTACAGCTTTGATACCAACCTGTGACGCCCCCAAATTCAGACCGTCATTGATCTCGAATTTAGTTCATCACGTACTAATTCTAATAACAACTAAAATCTCAAATAATGAAATAACAGAATAATTTACATTGATATAACATAAATATTCACGTCCCAAGTATCAAAACTATTTCTAATACACTTCATAACTTAAACCAAACATATCTTAATACATAACATTTAAATACGTCTTAATACAACATAACGGAAACATCCTAATAGAGAAAAGCACAGCTACTCCATAGCCTTGCCTTCGCACTTGTCCTATCCTGGGGTTCCACCTTGCCCTGCCCTAACTGAAATGTTTTATGGGAAGCAAGAGTGAGCAACAAATTTGCTCAGCAAGTAATATGCCAATAAATGTGAACAGGAATATACACAGTTCTAAATCTCAAGGGTAAAACGGTAATTAATCGCTCAGGATTTCAAATAAGAATGTTGTGAATAAAATAAATAGCAATGACTTCCAAATCTATTCTGTGAAGTTGAATAAGGACTACTACGGGTCGAGAAGTTATTAAAGGATTCAAAAGTTTCAACAATTTCAAGTGAATGAATAGATATCACTAAGTGTCGCTGTGGACCAAGGATTTATAAAAGAATCCAAAGAATTCAAAGTTTCAAGTAAATAAATACTAGATACTGAGTGGTCGCTAAGAACCACGAACTTCTACTAGAATCACCAAAAATATTTATGGTAACCCAAACAAGTACAATTAGGGGATCAGCCTATCGTACCTGGAGTTATGCATAACCTACCACACCACTGTCGGCACCCTGACTATATAGTTCCCCTTTTTACAAGGGTTGTTCAACTCAGTCAATTTCTAAGAGTCCGCACCAAGGCATTTGGTGTGGATCGTTTTCCAATTCATGATATTGGTCTAGCCGAATTAAATGGCGTAGACAATTTCAACAATGTATATAAGAACAATTTATGAGTTCAATACTCGCAACAATAATTCGAAGAATATAATCGTGATTTAAATCCAGCTATGAAATATAAGTTTATAAGGCAAGAATTATTCTAGCACCTATTTACTCGTATGACCAAAGTTAGTACAAGCTCGAATACGTGTTCAATAAAGAGTATGAATCAAATACTTGCTCAATAAAAGAGTAGTCAGATACTTGCAATTAGTATACAAGAACGATTTCAAGGAAACTTGCACAATGAAAGAGTATAAGTTAAGGAACTTGCTTACGACGTTCCTCGAATAAGTAACCACAAGGATAGGATACTTGCAACACAATAAAAGTAGGGTTCAGATACTTGCACTATAAATGAGTGTAGTCAGGAAACTTGCCTTATGCGTAGTTTATCCTCGTTAAGTAAATCAACACTTTCGAATCCTATTTATATAAAACACGTATAGAATGTTCATTAGTTACTTATGCCCATATATGATATGTAAATTTAAACGCACCTATAAATGTTTAACTTAGTCGTATACTATACACATACTTCATCACATACTTTTGCGTATATATAGTACAGTTCAGTTTACAAGACATCATGAAGTCATCAACATAGTTTCTAATCGTTGCTTTATAGTTCACAAACACCTTTTAGACTTATCATTGGGAAGTTTATAATCAAACGTTCAATTCTATCACTTAGCATGCCTCTCAACACATTACTTAGCATACTGTTCATATACTACAAGTTAAAGTAATCATATAAATCGCAACAACTAACAACATACTCTAATATTTATTAATATCACCTAAAACCACAATCAATACTAAATACATTTTATTTTAGGAAGTTATGGCATTTCTATAAGTTAACCGTCAAAATCGTTTTCAACTAACAACATATAATAGCATATATACGTTAAAGAATACTTTTATATTTGTATAACCTTCCTTCGTTCCAAACATATGCGATATAGCTTCTAAGTTAACCCTTTCGACAACTTACGGTCATTCAAGGTTATAAAGTCACAAAGTCTAACATGCTCGCCTTTTAAACACATAAGGTAAGCATATAACTTGTATTAAGCATACTCATGAATATTCATATCACATACATGTAACTATCATTGTTATTAGTTCAAAAATATGCTTCAATTATGCTTAACTTGATATCATGGCATCTAGCATGGTATATATACATGTATGATACATGAGTGGGTCTACGAGTGCTATCTATCATGTCTATAATTTTCAGAATCCAACTCTCAAGGTAGCATGTTAACATTCACGTTCAAAGTTCGTATTTTCATTAGTAAAGCTTATTAATAAGTCCAACATGTTCATGCTTCCTTACGAATCGTATAAACATAAGTTAATGGGTTATTCATGCATTTCTAAGTCATCTAAACATGCTCGCAAAATCAGAATGTGTACATGATATTGACATTTCAATTTCCTCCTTCAAAACTTGCATTTTTGTTAAAATATTCAATAGTGGGGGTTCGTATGTCCATATCACGTTATGAAGCATATACACACAAGTTGACATGCTTTTTATGCCCTTCCAAGTCATACTATCATGTCTCAAAGGTTAGAACATAGTTATGGAACTTAGGTATCAAAATCTCTTTTTAAAACTTCTAACTTACTTTGAAGAACACAAGTCCTGTTGTCAAAATGTATACCATCTTGGTTTAAAACATGTTGACATCGCCTTAGTATATTCATACGTATGTATTCATCATGCTTGCATGCTCATTTAGGTTACAACAATAACTAACACTTGACAGATTATTAAGTAGATTGCAGAAACTGGATCAGGGACCCTGCGCAGCTGCGCTGCGCCGCAGTGTAATGCCGGCGCTGCTACGCCGCGTCTGGTTCGATTTAAGAACAGTCTGCATCGGCAGACATCCAGGCCAATTCCCAAAATACTTCACGAAATCAGTCCTAAACATACCACACTGCTTCCTTATCATATTATAAGACTGCATAACATTCAATCAAGCATTCTAACCTCCAATTGTCATCCTATTTTACAACATCAAGAATTTAAGTTTTGACAGAAAAATAATAATGATAATGGAGAACAACTACATTCCAATCCCAACATGTATATAAGTCCATGTAACTACTAAGCAAGCTTTCTATACTTCAATTAGCATGCATAGCATCCATAACCAACAATTAAGAAATCTCAGAAATTTTGCAGAAATAGAAAACGGAGAATGAAGAACAAGAATGATGAACATAGAACATGGATTATACCTTTGCTATTAGTAATTGGACTGGCTGCTAATTTTACTCACAATGCTACTACACTAATGTATATATGCTCTCAATTTATCACTTAAGCAAACTCTCAGCAATTGAATTTCTGAAGGAGAGAGTTCATTTATAGAAGAATGGATACACATTCAATGATTCTAACCTTCAAATTAAACTAACGGATGAATGAATTGCATACTAGATAAGAGGGAGTTGGTGAATGGTAGTTAAAGCTCATCATCAAAACCACTCCCTATTGCATGATTGCTAGGAAGCTATGGAGTTTTACTGAGTTTAAGGAATATAGGCTTTAGCTTCATGATGTATTCACGTGAATGAGACTATTATTAAGGGACAAGCAAGGCAAACTCAGCATTCTCATAGTGTACCCAACACTTAGCTTATACACATATGTATTGTATATTTAGGCTATCATATATATACATACCATAAATTTAGATTATAATTAACATTATAATGTAAGTCACATGCTTAATATTTCAAGTAGTAGATGTGATATAGCAATGTAACATACATATAATCCATGTACATTTATTAATACCGAATATAATTTAATCGGGTATTATATTATTATATTATTTTAGTGAAATCATTATTAAGTCACAATTGTTTACTATATATTTGTGATTTTAACAATGTCACAATCCTCATGATATATTCATACAACTTAATTAATTAGTCATAACATATAGTCCTATATGTATAGTCACATTGTAATGTAGTTTATATACAATTGTATAGTCACATTGTATTACACTTCATATAACATATAGGTAGCTATTATATATTATACATTTACTTTGCATGCTTGCACATAGTAATTAATATAATCTCATTATATTAATAACTTACTTATTTGTTTTATAATGATAATTAATTAATTAATAAAATATTAATCAATTCCTTCCTCATAGATTAATGAAGTTATTAATCTCCATAATAATTAACTAACATTTATATGATTAATTATCACGTTAAATAAATATAAATCTTATTATACTTATAACCAAGTCACTTATTATTATTATTATATTACTTGCAATAATAATAATCACATATTATTAATAATTAATCACCATTAATATTCTATTATAATTAAATAACAATTAATATTTAATTAATTATTCACATAGTAATTCCTTCATTAATTTACCCTTATCAATTATTATTATACGACAAATAATCACATTCTCCAATAGTTTAATAAATACAAATCACATTACATTTATAAACCATTTTCTTAGTATTATACTATTACTTGCAAAAATAATAAATCAACAGATTATTATTATATTTCTCATAATAATAATTAACAATTAATATAGATTAACTGTTCACTTAATAATTCATTTACTCTTTAACCGATTATTATTCATAATAACACTTAATAACATTATTATACGATTAACTATCACATGTATTGCACTCAACAAATAATCAATTAAATATAACTCTTATCATATTCATCAATTACTTACTCGTAAATATTTTGTTATTTACAATAACATATTATTAATAATTACTCATTAATAGGCTATCGCTAATAACAAAAATTAATTAACAATGTACTATTAATTAATTTTTCACTTATTGATTTTCCTCTTGTATTAATTAAATCATCATCTTTTCCATTCTCATGCCACACAAGGCATTCTACGAGTTCGTCGCAATTCTCCATATTTATAAATTCAATTTAATATAATCGAATTACTTCTCTCGTAACTCACAAACATTTATGTTCAAGTAATATTCATTTTCATATTGAAAAAAAAATTAAATCGTGAAATTCACGGTTCTTACAGATGTTTGGTCAAATTTGGTGTGGATATGTATTGGAGGATGTATTTCGATGGTTTGGGGTCTGGGTTCGTATTTGGAAAGAAAAGGATTTGGTGTTGTTCGACTGAGAAAAGGTTTTTTTAAAAAAAAAATTGAAATTCGTGTACCCCGCCAGGGCGGGCTACATTGTATTGAAAACCTCTGTCGAGGCGGCATTTGGCAGAGAGGTTGGCGCCTGGGCGCGCTCTGGGATCACTGGGGCTTCCAGAGGACTTGCCACCGGGGCGGAACTTTCAAGCTTAAATAGTCCTGTCGGGGCGGGCATGGTGATTTTGCTGCCATTAACTTTTTTCACTTGTTCTGCAGGCTTATCACTTGATTAGATTCCCCAATTGCATTCTAACTTCACTTAATGATCTTTCGCGTGATTCCCCCTTGTAATTCTCAGCTTCAACACCTGTGATGATAACCATTAACGAGGGTTAGAGCAAGCATTACGGAGAAAGACTGAGTTGCTTTATTAACACAAACTAACTCTAATATCCTAAGTAAATACTATACGACCTAATGAAAAACTTGAATTTAACTAATGCACACAAAAGCAATGATTGGGTTGCCTCCCATAAAGCGCTTGATTTAAAGTCTTTCAGCCTAACTACTTCCTATTTTTAGTCTGGATCCGCCAGTTTGGTGTGAGCACCCTGTTTGTTTTTCACACATACCCAGCAGCTTTTCACTGTATACTCCTTCATCATAACTGTCGGGTGAGTGATTGGCTTTTACTCAACAGTGAGGGTTTTTAAGCCATCGTCTCATCGAGAATCTTTGGGAACCGACTTTGTGAATGTATCAACACAAAAACATTCTCCCTTATCGTTTAGGATTAGGATCTCCTTGAACACTTTAATTTTTATCTCTTGGTCAAACACTCTCACAGTCAATTCTCCATTGGGCACATCGATTAGTGTTCGTCCGGTTGCAAGGAATGGTCTTCCCAAAATGATCGGAATATTCTTCTCCACTTTCATAGTTTAACACTACAAAGTCTGCTGGAAATATCAGTTTATCGACCTTCACCAGTACATCATTTACTATTCCCAATGGATACGTTATCGATCTATCTGCAAGCCGTAAGCTGATATTTGTCGGCTTTGCTTCCTTTAAACACAACTTCTTGTATATGGATAGTGGCATGAGGTTTATGCTTGCGCCCAAATCACACAGTGCTCTTCCCATATCTCTATTACCAATGGCACAAGGAATAGTAAAGCTCCCTGGATCTTTCAACTTAGAGGGAAGCTTTTGCTAAAGAACTGCATTATACTCTTTCGTTAGCGCCACTATTTCGAATTCACCAAGATTACATTTCTTGGATAGTATATCATTCATAAACTTGACATAGCGTGGCATCTACTCCAGTGCTTCGACGAACGGAATGTTATTGTGCAGCTTCGTAAAGATTTCCATGAATTTGGCAAACTAGTTTTTCAATTTCTGACTTTGTAACCGTGACGGGAATAGCACAGGAGATATAACTGGATTTTTCTTCGCTTTTGTCGATTTTTTCACATCCATTTTCTAAGACTTTCTTTTCGCATCTTTCTCATCCCTTTCACTCTCTATATCAGCATTTTCTTTCCCGCCAGAATCTTCTAACCAGCTCCTTTCTACTCCTAAGTGTGATATCATTACACTATTTATGGCCACCCCTAGGATTCTTCTCGGTGTCACTTGGAAGAGCCCCTGAGGTCTACTGTTTAAGGCACTTGCAAGCTGTCCCAATTGGTTTTCCAGATTTTTTATCGTAGCGGCCTGAGTTTTCATTGTCGCCTCATTACTCGTTATGTATTTCATAAGCAGCTCCTCCAAATTTGTTTTCTTTTTGGTTTGCGGAACTGACTGGTGTTGTTTATTTTGAAACCCGGGAGGGTATGTAGGTCGTGGAGGTTGCTATTGATTCTAATAATTACTCCACGAGAAGTTGGGATAATTCCTTGACCCCGGATTATAGCTGTTCTGATATGGATTCGATGGGCGGGTATAACTTCCCACAAACTGAACTACCTCAAGATTAATCGCATACTGCTCCGTAGAATGTGCCCCTACACACAACTCACACACAAATGCCACTTATTGTGATGTTGCTCCTGCGATTACATCTATTTTCTTTGAAAGGACTGATATCTGGGATGCGAGAGCTGTCACTGCATCCACTTTCAAAACTCTGGCTACCTTAGGTTGTGTCAACCTAGCATTCGGCCACTGATAATTGTTAGCGGCCATGGTTTCTATCAATTCGTATGCCTCCTCAAACTTTTTGTCCATAAATGCTCCTCCCGCTGCTACGTCGATGCTTGTCCGAGTATTACTACCAAATCCATTGTAGAATCTATTCATCTGCATCCACTTGGGTAGTCTGTGATGTGGACATTTCCTCAACAGTTCTTTATACCTCTCCCAAGCTTTATGCAGTGATTCGTCATACTGTTGCTCAAATGTAGAAATATCATTCCTTAACTTAGCTGTCTTTGCTGGCGGGAAAAACTTAGCAAGGAATTTCTAAGCCAAATCGTTCCATATAGTAATTGAGCCCAGTAGTAAAGAGTGAAGCCAATTCTTAGCCTTATCCCTGAGAGTGAACGAAAGTAACCTCAGTCTAATAGCATCCTCTGACACATAATTGCACTTGAAAGTATTGCAGATTTCTATGAAGCTGACTATATGATAGTTCGGGTCGTCATTCGGTAACCCTCCAAACTAACAAGAATTCTGCACCATTTCTATTGTACCAGGCTTAATCTCAAAATTGTTGGCAGTAATAGCGGGCTTGGTAATAGTCGACTGAATTTTTGTAACACGCGGTGTGGCATAGTCTTGCATTACTTTCTGTTCTTCTTCAGCCATATTAATCGGTGTTTCTAGTGTTCCTCGAGTTTCTGTAATCCACTTACTCAACCGCTGAAACAGTTTCTTGATGTCGACCTCGTTAAGGCAATAATTCTGGCTTCTTTGATCGAGTTTGCATGCACTACTCGAGAGTACCTGAAACAGGAAGTAAAACAAAAAGAAAAAGAAAAATGTTTAACTAAAACTAATTTAATTAAACTAATATTGAAAGTAATAAACACTGTTATAGTCCCCGGTAACGGCGCCAAAAACTTGTTGGGTAAAATCTAGTTACGCACAATACGCAAGTATACGTGGTCAATAAGTAATAAAGTGATGAGTAGAGTATCGTTCCCATAGAGAAAATAACTGAAATTTACCCTAACAACTACCAATTTTATATTATATCAATTTTATTAAACAACTAATCAAGTTGTGAAATCTATGTAAATTACTAATTACTTAATAATCAACTAACTACCACAGAATGTAATCAGATATTGAAGAATTAAGCCTACAACTTCACTTGATGTTTCACTTGGATCGACACACTTACTTTTAAATCACATTAACTATTCTAGATTGTTAATCAAGAACACAAAAGTAAATATAACCATCTCTCAATGCATTATACCCATATCAACTTAAATTCACAAATGATAGAATTAAGATGAACAACTCAATTAACTAATCCACTATATATTTATGTGAATTACAATTAAAAAAAGGTTTAAGCAAAAGTTCTTCATTAGATTACGTGCGATGCACATGTATATCTCTATCTTAAGCACAAATTATGAATCCCCACATCATGCAAAAATCACAATCACACGCTACTATAATCAGATCTTAACCCATATTCCATATCTCGAGTTCATATAGATTATTAAAGTAATTGATGATCAGACAATTAAATAATTAGGCACAAATCATAATAGACAACCCTGGAAATAGTCTCAATGAATTAATACGGAAGTATGTCAATCTTCGTTACACAAAAAGATCTATTGTAGACTTAAATAGTGAATTAGTTCAACATCATTGCATAAGAAACCAAAATCCACAAATAGAATAACATTCTGAATACAAGATTAAAGATGAAGAAAGAGATTAAAAACTGTAGTGTAATCCTCTGCTCTTCCTCACTTTCGCAAATATCCTTCGTGCTAGCCTGCTTACTTCTATTCTCCAGCACTTGATCAAAAGTTAGGGTTCGATTAATGATTAAGATAATGTCTTCTTTGCCCCTTCATTTTTCTCTTATACTCTTCTAATCGCAAGCCAAATCCCTCACCTGCAGCCTTCCCGAGTCCAACTTGAATAAGGAAACATAAGCTTTCTGCCGCACAACCCCACCCTGACGGGTATCTTTGCCTTGGATAAGCCTGCCCCGGTGGGTGTACAAAGCCATCTTTGAAAAAACAACCCCCGCCTCGGCGGGTGTCTGACCAAGCAACTGAAGATTTTCCTTTTAAGCTCCACTTTTCCTGTTTCCATCCTACAAACTGTCCCTGCATCACCTAAACACAAAAATATATAAAATAATACTAAACATACTCAAAGTAACATCGAATCAAGCTCTAAAGGTAACCAATTCGTAGGTATAAAACCCATTCATCACCTCTCCAGTCAGACTTTTCTGTAATAATTGCATTCCTAGCTTCTCGTCCTCGGCATAGGATTCGAGTTCTCCAATTAATACCTTCAATGGGTATACTTTTCAAAATTTGGGACTTAGAATTTGTCAGGATATCGAGCCCCTGGGAATATACATAGGTCTGAGTAGTTGACACTCCCACAGATTCATGTTCCTTTTATAGACCGAATGGTTTCTACCATCTGTTGGACCTTCTTTCTAATATCATCAGTTTCTCGGTCATCCTTGAGATTGTTGATTTTAGGGGTTTTGTTGGTTCCTTTACTGGAAAGAGGTTCAGGTATCTGAATTTCCACCTTTTTGTCAGAACTTTGACTGCCTCCTTGCTCGGAGGACTCTGGTTGAGTTTGATTCTTTGGTACCTGAGTTGTTTTAAGTTGTTCTTTTAACAAGCTAGCCACTTCTGTTATCTGCTTTTTAAGTTCCTCGAATTCATCTCGAGATACTGGGATAGATTCATATAAGGCACTTCCAGCCATGTCGGCAAGTAAGCTTTGTGCCTTCTTAGATTTCGATCTGGTAATGGGACCAATCTTGCCTACAGAAGGACAGGTAGTTTAGTTTTGATAAACATTAGAGATATTCATGCTGTACAATGTGTTAGTTTTAGGTTTTTTAATGTTTTCCTGCAAAACAAGGGTTAATTATTTTGATGGCAGGATAAATATGACAGGTATGACATTTTATATTTTGACAGGAATTAGAATTTGACATTTGAATTAAAATGGGAAAAGGCATGAAGAGACTTCCCTTTGCGTTTGGTTTATCAGAGGCTGACCTATCTTAGGTTTACTCTCACGGGCTTTTCGGCATGAAGGTTCCTAGATCATCGCAATCTACTTGATGGGAATGAATCCGATCTTTCAATTGGAGCGGATCTGGGTGGGTCCTTTCCCGAGCCTAGCGAGATTATGCTCCTATTGAGTCCAGTAATCAGCCACCGACGGTTTTGCATCCTAGTGGAGGAATCACACAACATACATTCACATACATTCATCGCGTCTCACCGTATGCAATATGATGACATTGTGTAAAACACTAATATAAATTATTGTAAATAATGGATTTATTCACGAGCAATGTAAAGAAAGCATTCATCACCCACATGCAGATAAAATGGAATTGAAAAGATTTATATGCGACTTAAGCCCTCTAATATCCCCAACAGAGTCGCCACCGGGAAAATCCTGCTCTCATCCCTTTGTGTTTTGTTGGTTTGATTTATTTATTTAAAGGGTGAGGTTTTGAAAAACACCGACATAAATGTCGACGATTTTGTAAAGATTGATTTTATGCGATTAAGCCGAATTAGAAAGAGCCGCCAGTTGGTATGAGTTCAAAAGAATGTACAAACTCATCCAGATTTTGAAAATTTTTTGCAATATGGCTCAATATGTGAATCCTTTTAATTGCACTGGAACCGAGATTCATAGCGTTCGAGGGCTTGCTTAAGCGAGGGGAATGTGTTAGGCTCCCCCCGACTTCAGTGAAATACGGTTACCGCAACTTTTTCATTTCCTAAGCATGTGTTTTGTGAAACCCCAAAAACCTAATAAGACTCGGTTAGGTAAATTCTGTATTTATCAATAAAATCTCTCCGTTCTGAATGCGTATTGTGTTATTATATACTCTATTGAAGAATTAGGTCAAATAAAACTTTCTCCAAAAACTGTCATGCTTGACACGTCGTGCATAAAATTTTTATTTCGTATTCGGACTTTTCAGTATATTTGTTTTTATAAGCTGCTTTGTCGTGCTTACACTGACAAAACGGTTTATCGTATTTCGCTTAAATTATATGTTAAACCCTAAATTAGGAAACCCTAATACTAAATTAGGAAACCCTAACCCTAATTATAAAACCTTAACCCTAATTAAATAGTTCTAACCCTAATTAGGTTTTCTTAAACCCTAATTATGTTAAGTAAACTTAAATTAGGTGTTAATAACTTCATTAAGTTATCCTAAACATAAATCCAAAACACTAATCACAATTAGGATGAATTAGGGAAAAATTAAGCTACTAATCAAAGTGAAGTAGCTCACAAGCTAGTGCCACCACCCCAACCTTGCCCCAATGTAATCACGTGATCAAACATAGGTGCACAAGTTTCCTTGCTAGGATATTTATGGAGGCAAGAATTGAAAAAAAGACCTAAAAACCCTAAATTTCCTAACTCTATAAATAACAGCCCATACTAACCTAAGACCTACGAATTTCTGCAACCAAAACACTCACTCTACTAGCCATATCAAACCCCAGCAGTAGCAAGATCATAATCCAAGAGAAGGAATTAGAATTTGCTCAAGAAAGGAAAAAACCCTAACCACACTTGTAGATCTTTGATGCTATGTTAGAATTGTTGTTTTGATGTTTAGTAATATGTAATAACATGTTATTTAGTGATCTGGGTTGCTAGAACATAGATACATAACATCTAAATGCATCAAAATGAAGAAAATAGCAAACTGTCTAAAATTGTAAAACTGGCCTGACAGCCTAATGTCAGAGCCCATATATCCTAACATGTTAATTGTTTAGACTGTTAGATGTATCGTAGTTGTAGTATGACATGAGCTTAATAACCTAGAACTGAAATCATGTCAATCGGATCAATATACAGCAAGTTATTCAAGGTCAATGGTAGTTGACCGACCATGAAAACCATTTTCTGGAAATTCCAGAAAATCCCAAGCAGGCGTCTGAAAGCCGTTAGACCGGTTCGGATCTTCGAACTGGGATGTTTTTAGGCTAGATAAGTGTCATACTTTTGTACCCTGTTATATATTTTACAACACTGTGATACTTTAACACTTGAATAATATATAGGATGACTAGAATTAATGGTCAAAACTCGTTGACCGTTGACGAAATCATTTTCTGGAAATTCCAGAAACATGAGGAACACAAAACAAGCTTCTGACAAGCGTTTAACAGGCCTATATCTTTGAATTGTGATATTATTATGCTAATTCAGTGTCATACTTTTGTTCCTTGACATGTAGACTACAAACTGCAACTACTAAAACACATAAATATTACAAAAAAAATAAAACTTATTAACGATCTAAAACCGTTGACCGGCATTGACCAGAGTTTCTGGGTTACCCAGAAACTCGGGAACAGTTGCATAGGGTAGTTTGACTGGGATTAATCTAGCATCATATGATGTGGTTTGAACCCAATTAAGGCATGTCGTTATACTCTGTCATATGTACTACAACTACAAACGAAAATCAAACACAAACGATTAACCATCTGGAAATCAAATCAAGGTCAAACTAGCCCCATGGCATTGACCAAACTATTCTTCAGTGGCTGAAGAACAGCTATAGCGACTGTTTCTGTCGCAGTAGCCTTAAGCGACACCTTTAAATAAAAATAATTTTAATAATTAAAATAATTAGAAATAAATATTAAATAATTATTAATTAAGTTTTAAAAATCATTTTAAGTTATAATAATTAACTTTTAATATTTTGACATAAATTCCATAAATATTTTATTTAATTAAATATTAATAGTAATTTAATTATTTAATAATTTAATTAGATAAATCATTTATAAATGATAATTAATTATTTGAGAATGATATAAATGTTCTAAAAATCATATTAAATGGTTATTAATTATTTAAAAATAAAACTAAGGTTTTAAAAATTATTCTAAGTAAATATTAATTATATAAAAATAATATTTATGATGTAAAAATCATTTAAATGGATAATTAAATGTTTAAAATGATTATAAGATTCCAAAAATTTTATAAATGATAAACAAACTATAATAAAGCTTATAATTAAAGTTTAACCGAGATATTGATAAATATTCGGTAAGATTTTAGGACACCGAAATAATATTAAACATAGACCGTACTTAAATAGTTTGAGTAGTTAAGTATTGTTATCAATACTAGTGATCTATATAAATATGTTTAACGTATTTAGGTTTCATAAACACTTCGAGTAATGATAGATAAACGTTCTTCGCACAAGCAAGTTTTCTAACTTCATTTGATTTTCGTATTGAATGCAAGTGTTATATCCTTAACTTATTACTTTACGCAAGTTCTTGAGCCCTACTTTTAATTTGAGCAAGATTTCTATCTTGAGTTCTTTTTGATATCTTATACCAAACCAATTTGTTACCAATTATTGTGAAGTTATTGCTATTGTTTCAGCATAACTTAAGAAATGAATTACTTATTCATGTGATATTGAACTATTGTTTATCAAGCATAAACTGTTATGTCAAACTAAATTATTTTGGTAAGACATCTTATACTGAGTTGAAATTTACCCTAAATAGGACTTAAATTGTGTCTACAAATTGACACTAAAGTTAGGATGATATGCATACTCCTAGGATACTGAATAAGCGGATCCCCTGTATCATATCCGAACTAGACAAGTTTCTAAGTCTTTGTGACTAACAGAAATGGTTGATATAAAAATTTCAATAATGGTCATCAACCCTCAGTTAAGTAATTTGTTGAACTATGATTTCTTCAAATCAAACATCGTGTTTATAAATATAAACTTGCTGAGCATGTCATAGCTCATTCTTATAAGTTTCCTTGCTAGGATATTTATAGAGGCAAGAATTGAAAAAAAGACCTAAAAACCCTAAATTTCCTAACTCTATAAATAGCAACCCATACTAACCTAAGACCTACGAATTTTTGCAACCAAAACACTCACACTACTAGCCATATCAAACCCCAGCAGTAGCAAGACCATAATCCAAGAGAAGGAATTAGAATTTGCTCAAGAAAGGTAAAAACCCTATCCACACTTGTAGATCTTTGATGCTATGTTAGAATTGTTGTTTTAATGTTTAGTAATATGTAATAACATGTTATTTAGTGATCTGGGTTGCTAGAACATAGATACATAACATCTAAATGCATCAAAATAAAGAAAATAGCAAACTGTCTTAAATTGTAAAACTGGCCTGACAGCCTAATGTCAAAGCCTATATATCCTAACATGTTAATTATTTAGACTGTTAGATGTATCATAGTTGTAGTATGACATCAGTTTAATACCTAGAACTGAAATCATGTCAATCGGATCAATATACAGCAAGTTATTCATGGACAAAGGTAGTTGACTGACCACGAAAACCATTTTCTGGAAATTCCAGAAAATCCCCAGCAGGCGTCTGAAAGCCGTTTGACCGGTTCGGATCTTCGAAAGGGGATGTTTTTAGGCTAGATAAGTGTCATACTTTTGTACCCTGTTATATATTTTACAACACTGTGATACTTTAACACTTGAATAATATATAGGATGACTAGAATTAATGGTCAAAACTCGTTGACCGTTGACGAAATCATTTTCTGGAAATTCCAGAAACATGAGGAACACAAAACAAGCTTCTGACAAGCGTTTAACAGGCCTATATCTTTGAATTGTGACATTATTATGCTAATTCAGTGTCATACTTTTGTTCCTTGACATGTAGACTACAAACTGCAACCACTAAAACACATAAATATTACAAAAAAATGAAACTTATTAACGATCTAAAACCGTTGACCGGCATTGACCAGAGTTTCTGGGTTACCCAGAAACTCAAGAACAATTGAGTAGGGTAGTTTGACTGGGATTAATCTAGCATCATATGATGTTGTTTGAACCCAATTAAGGCATGTCGTTATACTCTGTCATATGTACTACAACCACAAACGAAAATCAAACTCAAACGATTAACCATCTGGAAATCAAATCAAGGTCAAACTAGCCCCATGACATTAACCAAACTGTTCTTCAGTGGCTGAAGAACAGCTATAGCGACAATTTCTGTCGCAGTAGCCTTAAGCGACACTTTTAAATAAAAATAATTTTAATAATTAAAATAATTAGAAACAAATATTAAACATTTATTAATTAAGTTTTAAAAATTATTTTAATTTATAATAATTAACTTTTAATATTTTGACATAATTTCCATAAATATTTTATTTAATTAAATATTAATAGTAATTAAATTATTTAATAATTTAATTAGATAAATCATTTATAAATGATAATTAAATATTTGAAAATGATATAAATGTTCTAAAAATCATATTAAATGGTTATTAAATATTTAAAAATAAAACTAAGGTTTTAAAAATTATTCTAAGTAAATATTAATTATATAAAAATAATATTAATGATTTAAAAATCATTTAAATGGATAATTAAATGTTTAAAAATGATTATATGTTTCCAAAAATTATTATAAATGATAAACAAATTATAATAAAGCTAATAATTAAAGTTTAACCGAGATATTAACTTGATAAATATCCTGTAAGGTTTTAGCACACCGAAATCATATCAAACATAGACCGTACTTAAATAGTTTGAGTAGTTAAGTATTGTTATCAATAGTAATGATCTATATAAATATGTTTTAACGTATTTAGGTTTCATAAACACTTCGAGTAACGATAGATAAACGTTCTTCGTACAGGCAAGTTTTCTAACTTCATTTGATTTTCGTATTGAATGCAAGTGTTACTCTAACATTATTATTTGATTTAGCAATATTATTGAACTAGTACAGTATCCATATAAATTATACATCTGAATGAGGGTATTGAATGACTTTGGGAATTTTGTAAGCACTGAGGTCGCTCCTCGGTTCCAAGAACAATCTTATCATTTATACTGTGAATGTCAGATAAATAGAAACTATTGATATGAAAGAAATATACATAAGATATAAACCTATTCATCCAAGTGAGAGTATCCAAACACAGAGACTATTCTGACGGGAACTATTATTTGTTATGGGATACTGTGAATATTGGAGAAATAGAAATTATATATTATGGAATATTTATAGACGTGAGCGCCAAATCTGCTACGAAAAGTGTAGAGAATTTGGGGGCGTCACAAGTTGGTATCAAAGTTGTCGGCTATAGCTTTAAGGTAGAGGTATCTTAGGATATAATCTTTCAGTCCATAAAAAAATATTTAATTACACATAAAATAATATTAAAAGCCTTATGTTTTGTGTAAAATTTCTTAGAATATAATCAAGTAATAAAAGAAATTTCTTTTGTAGAATGACCAACTCAGATACAGAGGATATGTCAGTAGTCATCAATCCACCCCAGATAGTGTCAGAGCAGGATAGTGATCCTAAGGAAGAGGAATTACTACCTGACCAAGAACTACTAGATGCTGAAGAGGATGAAGATCCTGTGACTGGTAAGTTAATGAGAATAGAAGAGCATGAGGAAGCACTTGCAGCAATAGTGCAGCAGTCTGAAATCAACCTTGATAATACTGAATTTAGGGCACTTAGGGCTGAGGGTATGCTAGAGCATGAAAGGGAAATCTCTACCCGTCTGAGGATGATGTTGCATAATGCTCAGAGGGGAACATAGGAGGCACATCTACAGTTAACTAGGTTTGTTCGAGGAACTCGACGTTCGTTCGACGGTTTGTAGCGTCGAGTGATCAAATATCCAGTTGAAGATAAAAAGATTCCCTATAGATCGTTCAGTGGTATGCCACATGATCTAGGACTTCTATGATGAAACTAGGAATTTCTAAATTATGGTATAGGAATCTAAGTGCTCAGTTACTAGTCGTGTTAGGTAATACAGAGCAAATTTTGATGTGTTAGCTAGTGGTAGTATATAAACCACTAGTCAGATATGAAACCTACTGTTTGTGTTATATACAAGTTCTGTTTGAAACATCAGATTCTTACTATGTGTATTGATTATATTTGTATTTATACTTGTCTTTATTTTGGTTATAGAATCATGCCACCAAGAAGGAGACCTCAATCAGAGATTGATAATGATCCTACCCAACATTTAGTGGACTTATTGTTAGGAGTCGTACAAGGTAGACCGACCAATCAGAACACACTATTTAAAGACTTTAAATTAGTAGGTCCACCGGAGTTTAGGGGTACCGCAGAGCCCGTTGAGGCCCAAATTTGGATCACTGAAGTAGAAAAACTCTTCCTAGTGACCAATGTTAGTGAGCACCAGAAAATAATCTTTGCAACTTTTTTCTTAAAAGGGGAAGCAAACTATTGGTGGGAGTTTACTAAAATTCGTGCAGGAACTGAAATAGTCTCATGGGATAAATTCAAAGAACTGTTCTTTGAAAATTATTTTCCCCATTCATTAAAAGACCGTATGGAGGTGCGCTTTCTAGAACTAAAACAAGGAGAACTTACTGTACCCCTGTATATAGCTAAGTTTAATAAATTACCAAGATTTATTTTGCATCAAGTTGATATGAAGGCTAGGAAAAGCCGAAGGTACAAGGAGGGTTTAAAACCCCAGATTCGTAGCAAACTATTTGTGTTCTAGTTAAAGACTTTTCTTAAAATTCTCGAGAAGGCTATTATAGTCGAGAACGAGAATGAGAACCTCATTAAATTCCATAAAGATAAAAAGAGTCAAAATGAGGAGGGAAAGTTGAAGGGAGAACCTGGTTCTGGTGAGTTTAATAATAAGAGGAAGTGGGATCGATGCCACTTTTTCAAATAACTTTGGGAAGAAGGTGAATAATTTCAACAACAACAACAATTACAACAACAAAATTGACCTTTGTGACACCTGCGGCAAAAATCATAAGGGTATGTGTCTTAAGAATAAATGTTACAACTGTGGTCAGGAGTGACACTATTCTCCTCAGTGTTCTGGCCCTAATAAGAGTAGATGTTTCAACTGTGGTTCATTATAACATATAAATAGAAACTGTCCAAAACCCAAGAACCAAAGTGGGGAGGTTCTAATGAAATGATGGCTCGAGTAGCAAGGCCACAGAGGGCGAATTGGAATAGTTCGGCTTCTAGCCTGGATAGTGCTGAGAAGGTTCTGGTAAAAGTCTGCAGGAATCAGAACATTGCAGAGGAAACATGGGAGCTCAGGAGTAAAATGCGAGAGAAATACCCCCAATTATATACTTAACTTGTACTATAATTTCGAGAACGAAATTCTTATTAGATGTGGTGAATGTGAAACCCCAAAACCCTAACAAGACTCGATTATGTAAATTCTGCAATTTTTAATAAAATATCTCTGTTCTGAATGCGTTTTTTGTTATTATATACTATATTGACGAATTAGGTTAAATAAAATTTTCTCAGAAAAACGTTGTGCTTAACACTTCGTGCTCAAAAATTTATTCCGTATTCGGGCTTTTCGGTATATTTGTTTTGACAAGCTGCTTTATCGTGCTTACACTGACAAAACGCTTTGTCGTGCTTCACCTAAATTATATGGTAAACCCTAAATTAGGAAACGCTAATACTAAATTATAAAACCCTAACCCTAATTACAAAACTATAACCCTAATTATAAACCCTAACCCTAATTAAGTATTTCTAACCCTAATTAGGTTTTCTTAAACCCTAATTATGTTAACTAATCTTAAATTAGGTGTTAATAACTTCATTAAGTTATCCTAAACTTAAAATCCAAAACACTAATCACAATTAAGATGAATAGGGCAAAATTAAGCTACTAATCAAAGTGAAGTAGCTCACAAACTAGTGCCACCACCCCAACCTTGCCCCAATGCAATCACATGATTAGACATAGGTTGCTAGCAGCACAAGTTTCCTTGCTAGCATATTTATGGAGGCAATAATTAGAAAAAAGACCTGAAAACCCTAAATTGCCTAACTCTATAAATAGAAGCCCATACTAACCTAAGGCCTACGAATTTCTGCAACCAAAACACTCACAATACTAGCCATATCAAACCCCAATAATAGCAAGATCAAAATCCAAGAAAAGGAATTATAAATTGCTCAAGAAAGGTAAAAACCCAATCCACACTTATAGATCTTTGATGCTATGTTAGAATTGTTGTTTTGATGTTTAGTAGTATGTAATAACATGTTATTTAGTGATCTGGGTTGCTAGAACATAGATACATAACATCTAAATGCATCAAAATGAAGAAAATAACAAACTGTCTAAAATTATAAAACTGGCCTGACAGCCTAATGTCAGAGCCCATATATCCTAACATGTTAATTGTTTAGACTAGTAGATGTATCATAGTTATAGTATGACAAGAGCTTAACAACCTAGAACTGAAACCATGTCAATCGGATCAATATACAGTAAGTTATTCATGGTCAAAGATAGTTCACCGACCACGAAAACCATTTTTTAGAAATTCCAAAAAATCCCCAGCAGGCGTCTGACAGCCGTTTAACCGGTTCGGATCTTTCAACTGGGATGTTTTTAGGCTAGATAAGTGTCATACTTTTGTACCCTGTTATATATATTACAACACCATGACACTTTAATACTTGAATAATACATAGGATGACTAGAATTAATGGTCAAAACTCGTTGACCGTTCACAAAATCATTTTCTGGAAATTCCAGAAACATGAAGAACACAAAACAAGCTTCTGACAAGTGTTTGACCGCCCTATATCTTTCAATTTTGATATTATTATGCTAATTTAGTGTCATACTTTTGTTCCTTGACATGTAGACTACAAACTGCAACCACTAAAACACATAAATATTACAAAAAAAAATGAAACTTATTAACGAGCTAAAATCGTTGACCAACATTGACCAGAGTTTCTAGGTTACCCAAAAACTCAAGAACAGTTGAGTAGGGTAGTTTGACTGGGATTAATCTAGCATCATATAATGTTGTTTAAACCCAATTAAGGCATGTCGTTATACTCTGTCATACGTACTACAACTACAAACAAAAATCAAACTCAAACGATTAACCATCTGAAAATCAAATCAAGGTCAAACTAGCCCCAAGACATTGACCAAACTGTTCTTCAGTGGCTGAAGAATAGCTATAGCGACAGTTTCTGTCGCAGTAGCCTTAAGCGACACTTTTAAATAACAATAATGAAAAAAATTAAAATAATTAGAAATAAATATTAAATAATTATTAATAATTAAGTTTTATGTTTTAAGTTTTAAAAATCATTTTAAGTTATAATAATTAACTTTTAATATTTTGACACAAATTCCATAAATATTTTATTTAATTAAATATTAATAATAATTAAATTATTTAATAATTTAATTATATAAATTATTTATAAATGATAATTAACTATTTAAAATGATATAAATGTTCTAAAAATCTTATTAAATGGTTATTAATTATTTAAAAGTAAAACTAAGGTTTTAAAAATTATTCTAAGTAAATATTAATTATATAAAAATAATATTAATAATTTAAAAATTATTTAAATGGATAATTAAATGTTTTAAAATGTTTATAAGCTTCCAAAAATTATTATAAATGATAAACATATTATAATCAAGCTTATAATTAAAGTTTAACCGAGATATTAACTTGACAAATATCCGGTAAGGTTTTAGAACACCGAAATCATATTAAACATAGACCGTACTTAAATAGTTTGAGTAGTTAAGTATTGTTATCAATACTAGTGATCTATATAAATATGTTGAACGTATTTAGGTTTCATAAACACTTCGAGTAACGATAGATAAACGTTCTTCGCACAGGCAAGTTTTCTAACTTCATTTGATTTTCGTATTGAATGCAAGTGTTATATCCCTAACTTATTACTTTATGCAAATTCTTGAACCCTACTTTTAATTTGAGCAATATTTCTATCTTGAGTTCTTTTCGATATCTTATACCGAACCAATTTGTTACCAATTATTGTGAAGTTATTGCTATTGTTTCAACATAACTTAAGAAATGAATTACTTATTCATGTGATATTGAACTATTATTTATCAAGCATAAACTGTTGTGTCAAACCAAATTATTTGGGTAAGACATCTTATACTGAGTTGAAATTTACCCTGAATGGGACTTAAATTGTGTTTACAAATTGACACTAGAGGTTGGATGATATGCATACTCCTAGGATACTGAATAGGCTGATCCCTTATATCATATCTGAACTAGATAAGTTTCTAAGTCTTTGTGACTGACAGAAATGGTTGATATAAAAATTCCAGTAATGGTCATCAATCCCTCAGTTAAGTAAATTGTTGAAATATGATTTCTTCAAATCAAACATCGTGTTTATAAATATAAACTTGCTGAGCATGTCATAGCTCATTCTTATAAATATAAAATTGATGAGCATGTCAAAGTTCTGTAAGCACTGAGGTCGCTCCTCGGTTCCAAGAACAATCTTATCATTTATACTGTGAATGTCAGATAAATAGGAACTATTGATATGAAAGAAATATACATAAGATATAAACCTATTCATCCAAGTGAGGGTATCCAAACACAGAGACTGTTCTGACGGGAACTATTATCTGTTATGGGATACTGTGAATATTGGAGAAATAGGAATTATATATTATGGAATATTTATAGATGTGAGCACTAAATCTGCTACGGGAAGTGTAGAGAATTTGGGGTCGTCACATGTTTTGTGTGTGTGTGTGTGAAGCATTAGAAAATTGCTTAAGTACTTTATTTTAAAAGTAGTGTTGTGCCTCTTTGGACCTATGTACAAAGGGTTTGCTTTACATAAAAGTTCATTTTTTCAGATAAAGCATATAAAGCGATGTTTTGAAAGCTGATTTTCAAACCTTTTCGCCAAATAGGAATCGAGACCCTTCGATACTTCTAATTTTATTCTAGCAGCGGCTTGACTTGATTTTAATCGAGATGCGAAGCATCTTCGAAAGCTAAATCGAAAATATTAACTACAAGAGTCGGGCTCCTTGTGGGCATAGAAGTCATCGAAGTAAACCGAGCACCACATACATGATTTTTCACTATTTTGGGGCTTTAATCCGGACACCGTTTTAAGGCCCAAGATTTATATGTATAATGGATTGCAAGCTAGCTGTACAACTTAAATAAGTCCATTATGGGAGCCGGATCTAGATCCATTGATTGAATTATCGACCTTGTGGCTCCTAGGCTCACATTATATCATTTAAAGCTTGCAATATGTATGTAAGGACCAAAAATTTTTAAACAATTATATATGTATAATTTTACGAATGAATTTTTTTTTTAATATTATTATTTTTTTAATTATTATTATTATTGTTATCGATAATATTTTGAACATATGCGATATGATTAAGCAAGTTAATCAATTTAATTATTATAAGTTGACTAAGAAGGAAAGCCAAGATGAATAACTGATCAAAACTATAATTTGAATTTCGAATAGGGATATGATTATTAATACAGTTAATATTATAATGGTATTTCTGATTATGTATATGTTGTATGTGATTAATGTTTCATGTTGATCAGTAAAGGTATAACTGTGACTCCCCCAAAATAGGTCCACACAACCCATTCTGAGTCGATAAATACATGATACATAATCTAAATACAAATTTTATTATATTAAACTGTCGTGCAAAATACGACCACACAAAACTGTGAGTTTCAATACAAATATTATAATAACAGTAATCACCCTCCAAACCAATAATATTTTACATAAAGGTACAATTAATAACTGTTTTAGGAATTAAAATCTTTGAAAAATGCTCAAGGAAACCTTCGTACATGGGAGGCCATGCTTCTAAATTATAATAGATATCATAGGACTTGAGAATTAACCTTGGTTGACCCAATAGACCCCAATGAAGAACGAGAAGATTACTATCCTATTCATTCCAATGGTGGGTATTCTCTTGTCATATAATTATCTCCATTGTCTCAAAGTGAGGATTATAGTCCAACCATACACCAAGATTATATAGGTAGTACTCATAAATATAATCAGCAAGTGGATGCGCACAACCATATCTTATGATAACACGAAGTCGTATGTCATTAGACATCTTGTATGATAGTGGCAACACATCCTTCCAAAGTCGGGTTCACCTCACCCTATTTGGTTCACCAAAATCAACTGTTAAATGACGTATAAAATACGACACACACATTTAAAGTTCTAAATACAATTATATATTGTCATGCTGATTTATAATGTATTGAGAAACTTCAACAGTCACCGACCATCACTCAACTTCCTTATTATCCCCGCTCCACCCAGCTACACTCTTATTACCATAATTGCAGCGGAACGAACAATCCATTAGAAGAGTCAAATAGACCATAATGTCTATTATCTTCTCGATGTTAAAAGTCCACCAACAATATTTTATCCCTGTAACATCAATCAACAGTTCCTGTCCACAATTATGTAAATAGTTCATGATCATAATTATGTTGATAAATTCCTCTTCGCACTTAGGGCGAAATAATTTTCATCACATATCTTTACCTTAGTAAGAGATTGGATATTGCAATAGTGTAGTCGCAGAATACTCTTCTTCTTTCTCTCTTATTCTCTCTCTATATATTCTCTCTCTAAAGCTTCAATGAATTGGTGAGAAAGAAGGAAGGAATGAGCTTCTATTTATAGGCTTGGCAGATTCAAGGTAAAGTAGTCTTTTCACCATAATTTATGGCATCATCACTTACCTCATCGTTCTTATAACATCATCGCTTACTTCACTGTCCTATGACATCATTTCTTACCTCATCCTTCCTTTTATCACATGTTATATATATATATATATATATATATATATATATATATATATATTAAAAACATTTATAATTATTAAAAAGAAATCAAATTCAATTTGCTCTCTTCCACCTCATTTTATTTTTATACCATGAATTTATTATAATAATGTTACCATTTAAAATTATACTACTTTATTATCACATTATACTATTATAATGTAATATTATAATAATATATTTGAATTAATTATTTTATCGGAGAAGATAAGATGCCCACTTTCAACAAATGTCTTATGCTAAAAAGTTATCCATTTATATCAAAATTGAACAAATATTTACTTATCATATTTATCAATAATTTTTATTTTATTCATCAATTATTATTCATAATTAATATTATAGAATCATAATATTGACAACTAGGTCGTTCCTAGAAAAGAGGGGGCTTTCCGATAATGATTTATATTTATTGACGCGCAATTATATAACCTAACCCCTTTCCTCGACAGAACTTTCTATACATTGCCAATAATGCTATCTAATAATATCATTTAAATACTATGAGTTACTGTGACAATTATTGAATGAGTGAATTCTTACGTAAGAATCAATAATTAAAAATACTGTGCAATACTGTATGCTACTGTGCAACAACGCGTATTATTGCACTTTTATCACTAAGTATTTCAACAGTTTAACGGTAAAAGTTTTGCCGTTATTTTTTATAAAAAGGTTACTTCTGTTGCTTTCTATATCCGACAGTTATTCCGTTGTGGGGTCCACCAATAATTGCGTCGTCGTACGAATATTCCCCGACCAAACGAATATTTCCCGATAAAATAAATATTTTATGACAACTTGCTTACTTTTTAAAAGTTTCACATATCACCCTTAACTTTAACCTTTTATCAATTTAACCATTTACTAAATAGAATAATAATTATAAGAAAATTTGAATATTTTTATTTCATAAAATTTGGGGTCTTACAATCTCCCCTCCTTATGAAATTTCGTCTCCGAAATTTACGTACCTGGTAATTCAAAGAGGTGAGGATACCTTATTTTTATTTCAGATTCTATCTTCCCGGTCATTTCCTCTGTATCATGATTTCATCCATTGCTCATCTCTTGGATTTCAAATATCATTCTAGAACACAGCTTCAAAACAAAGGTTAATTGATATATCACAATTTGTCAACTAATTAAGTAAAAAAAATTAGCTTAAGTAGGACACAAACTACCGAATGATATTACTCGTCTCTCCCCTCCTAGATCTAGTCTCAGATCTCGGCCAGAGATCATATCCCTAAGCTCTGATACCAACTGTGACTCACATCCCAACCTTGGATAGCACCTCACAGTGATACCTATCAGCTTGCCACAGTTATTCACGGCATCCCCTACGGAGAGTCTAGCTTCGGTGCATCCCACACAAGGGAGTCACCAACGAGAGGCTCAGGGCTCTTTACTTATAGCTCTGATACCAACTGTGATGCCCCCAAAACAGGTCCACATAACCCATTCTAAGTCGCCAAATACATGGTACAGAATCTAAATATAAATCTTATTATATTAAACAGTCGTACAAAATACGACCACACAAACTGTGAGTTTCAATACAAATATTATAATAACAGTAATCACCCTCCAAACCAATAACATGTTACATAAAGGTACAGTCAATAACTATTTTAGGAATTAAAATCTTTGGAAAATGCTCAAGGAAACATTCGTACATGAGAGGACATGCTTCTAAGTTCTAATAGATATCATAGGACTTGAGAATTAACCTTGGTTGACCCAACAGACCCCAAAGAAGAACGAGAAGATTACTATCATGTTCATTCAAATGGTGGATATTCTCTTATCGTATAATTATCTCCATTGTCTCAAAATGAGGATTATATTCCAACCATACACCAAGATTATATATGTAACAACCCAGGTTAAATCCCGAGTCCGAAATAAATCTCGGGTCAAATCCCAAGTTCGAATCGGAATCGAATCAAATCCATCCAAAATAAGGCCTTAAATCACTGGCCCAATAGTATCTTCTTGGGTCATCTTAGCCCACCATAGGCTCACCGAAAAGTCATGAATGAAGGTGAGCCTGTGGTGGGCATAGATGACCCAAGAAGATAATATTGGGCCAGTGATTTAAGGCCTTATTTTGGATGGATTTGATTCGAATCGGACTTGGGATTTGACCCGAGATTTATTCTGGACTCAGGATTTGACCCGGGTTGTTACTTATGGTATCAAAGCCGAGTCTCGAAAGCTCGGGTCGGGTCATCCGATCGGGTTGCCAGTGGTGGGGACACGAAGGCTGGTGGTATTATTCCACAATGGAGAAATGGAGGTCCGGAGGTGGGGAAACGAAGCCAGCCGGTATTATCTCACAATGGCTAGAAAGGTAAAGATCTTTGGACCGTGTGTGAGATCGGTTCTGACAAAGATGTCAGAAACTTAAGTGGGGGAGTTTATAACCCCCAAGTCCCACATCGAAAGATAGAGAAAAAATTTGTCTGTATATAAGGAAATAAGTTACTACCAATAGTACCTTCAGTCATGACTTTTGGGTGAGCCTGTGGTGGGCTAAGATAACCCAAGAAGATACTATTGGGCCAGTGATTTAAGGCCTTATTTTGGATGGATTTGACTCAAGATTTGTTCTGGACTCGGAATTTGACCCGGGTTGTTACTATATAGGTAGTGCTCATAGATATAATCAGCAAGTGGATGCGCACAATCATGTCTTATGATAACACGAAGTCGTATGTGGTTAAACATCTTGTATGACAGTGGCAACACACCCTTCCAAAGTCGAGTTCACCACACCCTATTTGGTTTACCAAAATTAACTGTTGAATGACGTATAAAATACGACACACACATTTAAAGTTTTTAATACAATTATATATTGTCATGCTGATTTATAATATATTGAGAAACTTCAACAGTCACTGACCATCACTCAACTTCCTTATTATCCCCGCTCGACCCAGCTACACTCTTATTACCATAATTGCAGCGGAACGAACAATCCATTAAAAGAGTCAAATAGACCATAATGTCTATTATCTTCTCCATGTTAAAAGTCCACCAACAAAATTTTATCCGTGTAACATCAATCAACAGTTCCTGTCCACAATCATATAAATAGTTCATGATCATAATTATGTTGATAAATTCCTCTTCGCACCCAGGACGAAGATAATTTTCATCATATGTCTTTACCTTAGTAAGAGATTGGATACTGCAATAGTGTAGTCGCAGAATACTCTTCTTCTTTCTCTCTTATTCTCTCTCTATAAATTCTCTCTCTAAAGCTTCAATGAATTGGTGAGAAAGAAGGAAGGAATGAGCTTCTATTTATAGGCTTGGCAGATTCAAGGTAAAGTAGTCTTTTCACCATAATTTATGGCATCATCGCTTACCTCATCGTTCCTATGACATCATCGCTTACCTCACTGTCCTATGACATCATTTCTTACCTCATCCTTCCTTTTATCAAATGTTATATATATATTAAAAACATTTATAATTATTAAAAAGAAATCAAATTCAATTTGCTCTCTTCCACCACATTTTATTTTTGTACCATGAATTTATTATAATAATGTTACCATTTAAAATTATAATATTTTATTATCACATTATACTATTATAATGTAATATTATAATAATATATTTGAATTAATTATTTTATCGGAGAAGATAAGATGCCCACTTTCAACAAATGTCTTATGCTAAAAATTTCTCCATTTATATCAAAATTGAACAAATATTTACTTATCATATTTATCAATAATTTTTATTTTATTCATCAATTATTATTCATAATTAATATTATAGAATCATAATATTGACAACTAGGTCGTTCCTAGAAAAGAGGGGGCTTTCCGATAATGATTTATCTTTATTGACGCGCAATTATATAACCTAACCCCTTTCCTCGACAGAACTTTCTATACATTGCCAATAATGCTATCTAATAATATCATTTAAATACTATGAGTTACTGTGACAATTATTGAATGAGTGAATTCTTACGTAAGAATCAATAATTAAAAATATTGTGCAATACTGTATGCTACTGTGCAACAACGCGTATTATTGCACTTTTATCACTAAGTATTTCAACAGTTTAACGGTAAAAGTTTTGCCGTTATTTTTTATAAAAAGGTTACTTCTGTGGCTTTCTATATCCGACAGTTATTCCGTTGTGGGTCCACCAATGATTGCGTCGTCGTACGAATATTCTCCGACAAAAGAATATTCTCCGACCAAACGAATATTCTTCGATAAAACGAATATTTTATGACATCTTGCTTACTTTGTAAAATTTGCACATATCACACTTAACTTTAACCTTTTATCAATCTAACCATTTACTAAATAGAATAATAATTATAAGAAAAATTAAATATTTTTATTTCATAAAATTTGGGATTTTACAATCTCCCCTCCTTAGGAAATTTCGTCCCCGAAATTTACGTACCTGATAATTCGAAGAAGTGAGGATACATTATTTTTATTTCAGATTCTATCTTCCCGGTCATTTCCTCTGTATCATGATTTCATCCATTGATCATCCCTTGGATTTCAGAAATCATTCTAGAACACAGCTTCAAAACAAAGGCTGATTGACATATCACAATTTGTCAACTAATTAAGTAAAAAAAATCAGCTTAGGTAGGACACACACTACCGAATGATATTACTCGTCTCTCCCTTTCTAGTTCTAGTCTCAGATCTCCGCCAGAGACCATATCCCTAAGCTCTGATACCAACTGTGACTCACATCCCAACCTTGGATAGCACCTCACAGTGATACCTATCAGCTTGCCATCGTTATGCACGGCGTCCCCTATGGAGATTCTGGCTTCGGTGCATCCCACACGAGGGAGTCACCTGCGAGAGGCTCGGGTCTCTTTACTTATAGCTCTAATACCAACTGTGACGCTCCCAAAATAAGTCCACACAACCCATTCTGAGTCGCCAAATATATGGTACAGAATCCAAATATAAATCTTATTATATTAAACTGTCGTGCAAAATACGATCACAAAAACTGTGAGTTTCAATACAAATATTATAATAACAATAATCACCCTCCATACCAATAACATTTTACTTAAAGGTATAATCAATAACTGTTTTAGAAATTAAAATATTTGGAAAATGCTCAAGGAAACCTTCGTACATGAGAGGTCATGCTTTTAAGTTGTAATAGATATCATAGGACTGTAGAATTAACCTTGGTTGACCCAATAGACCCCAAAAAAGAATGAGAAGATTACTATCATGTTCATTCCAATGTTGGATATTCTCTTGCCATATAATTATCTCCATTGTCTCAAAATGAGGATTATATTCCAACCATACACCAAGATTATATAGGTAGTGCTCATAGATATAATCAGCAAGTGGATGCGCACAACTATGTCTTATGATAACACGAAGTTGTATGTGGTTAGACTCTTGTATGATAGTGACAACACACCTTTCTAAAGTCGGGTTCACCTCACCCTATTTGGTTCACCAAAATCAACTATTGAATGACATATAAAATACGACACACACATTTAAAGTTCTCAATACAATTATATATTGTCATCCTTATTTATAATGTATTGAGAAACTTCAACAGTCACCGACCAACACTCTACTTCCTTATTATCCCAGCTCGACCCAGCTACACTCTTATTACCATAATTACAGCAGAACGAGCAATCCATTAGAAAAGTCAAATAAACTATAATGTCTATTATCTTCTTCATGTTAAAAGTCCACCAACAATATTTTATTCCTGCAACATCAACCAACATTTCCTATCCACAATCATGTAAATAGGTCATGATCATAATTATGTTGATAAATTCCTCTTCGCACATAGGACGAAGATAGTTTTCATCACATGTTTTTACCTTAGTAAGAGATTGGATACTGCAATAGTGTAGTAGCAGAATACTCTTCTTCTTTCTCTCTTATTCTCTCTTTATAAATTCTCTCTCTAAATCTTCAGTAAATTGGTGAGAAAGAGGGAAGGAATGAGCTTCTATTTATAGGCTTGGCAGATTCAAGGTAAAGTAGTCTTGTCACCATAATTTATGGCATCATCGCTTACCTCATCGTTCCTATGACATCATCGCTTACCTCACTATCCTATGACATCATTTCTTACCTCAACCTTCCTTTTATCACATGTTATATATATATTAAAAATATTTATAATTATTAAAAAGAAATCAAATTTAATTTGCTCTCTTCCACCTCATTTTATTTTTATACCATGAATTTATTATAATAATGTTACCATTTAAAATTATACTATTTTATTATCACATTATACTATTATAATATAATATTATAATAATATATTTGAATGAATTATTTTATCAGAGAAGATAAGATGCCCACTTTCAACAAATGTCTTATGCTAAAAATTCCTCCTTTTATATCAAAATTGAACAAATATTTACTTATCATATTTATCAATAATTTTTATTTTATTCATCAATTATTATTCATAATTAATATTATAGAATCACAATATTGACAACCAGGTCGTTCCTAGGAAAGAGGAGGCTTTCCGATAAGGATTTATCCTTATTGGCGCGCAATTATATAACTTAACCCCTTTCCTCGACAGAACTTTATATATATTGTCAATAATGCTATCTAATAATATCATTTAAATAATATGAGTTATTGTGACAATTATTGAATGAATGAATTCTTACGTAAGAATCAATAATTAGAAATATTGTGCAATACCGTGTGCTACTGTGCAATAATGCGTATTACTGTACTTTTATCACCAGGTATTTCAACAGTTTAACAGTAAAAAATTTGCCGTTATTTTTTTATAAAAAGGTTACTTCTGTCGCTTTCTATATCCGACAGTTATTCTGTTGTGGGGTCCACCATTGATTGCGTCGTCATACGAATATTCCCCGACAAAAGAATATTCCCCGACCAAACGAATATTCCCCAACAAAATGAATATTTTATTACAACTTGCTTACTTTATAAAATTTGCACATATCACCCTTAACTTTAACCTTTTATCAATTTAACCATTTACTGAATAGAATAATAATTATAAGAAAATTTGAATATTTTTATTTCATAAAATTTGGGGTATTACAATCTCCCCTCCTTATGAAATTTCACCCTGGAATTTACGTACCTTATAATTCGAAGAGGTGAGGATACCTTGTTTTTATTTCAGATTCTATCTTCCTGGTCATTTCCTCTGTATCATGATTTCATCCATTGATCATCTCTTGGATTTCAGATATCATTCTAGAACACAGCTTCAAAACAAAGGTTAATGACATATCACAATTTGTCAACTAATTAAGTAAAAAAAATCAGCTTAGGTAGGACACACACTAGCGAATGATATTACTCGTCTCTCCCCTCCTAGTTCTAGTCTCAGATCTCCGCCAGAGACCATATTCCTAAGCTCTGATACCAACTGTGACTCATATCCCAACCTTGGATACACCTCATAGTGATACCTATCACCTTGCCACCGTTATTCACGGCGTCCCCTACGAAGAGTCTGACTTCGGTGCATTCCACACAAGGGAGTCACCAGCGAGAGGCTCGAGGCTCTTTATGTAATATCCGTGAATTTTATAAATAATATTAATATTGATATTAATATTAAGAAACAAGTGAATATTTATTCTAATATAAATGTTTATGTGGCATGAGATGGGAAACTTAATTAAATTAAATTGAATTTATGATAATTGAGAAATGTGGAGAATTTACGATAAGCTTATGGAATGCCTTATGTGGCACAATGATGGACTGAATGATGGTTTCATTAAAGAAGGAATGAATTAATAAGTGAAGAATTAATTAATAATATATTTTTAATTAATTGTTATTATGAGTGATAACATATTAATGAGTAAATAATTAATTAAGTAGATTAATGTTTATTCAATTAATTTCTATGTACAATAAAATGTAATGATTGATCATAAGTTATATAGTGTCTACCTTTATTTAAAATAAAATAAGGTGTGACATTACAAGGAGATTATATAACATATAAAACTATATGGTAAAATTAAATGAATCATATAAGCTACATAAATAAGCTTATGCGACAACATGTTATTTGTGGATATATTAAATGTGTACTTTAATGTGAAGAATTAAATTAGAATAAACAAATATTTATTATTAAACATTTATAATTATGAAATAATAAAGTTTTATGATAATATGGAATGATAGTGCGCAGTTAAATTATATTTCGGTATTATCTGGACTAATCAAATGTACATGGATTATATAATGTTATGTATACATATACGCCCAATTTACTACAATGTAATAATATTATCTCATTAAAAGTCCATGTGTACACTCAAATGGGATTAAAACCTAAGTATACATGTGTTATTTCACTAATGTTGAGTATTAAGAGGGAGTGTCCCATAATTAGTGTCTCTTTCCTTCCTCGCGTGTATAGCCCAATGGCCTAAGCCTATTCCTTGCAATTTTAGACTCAACAAACTAGCTAATGATGAAGGGGGAATGGCCTCCACAGTGTATTTCAACTGCTCTACCAAACCAATCAATTAACCATCATCTTCTTCTCCTTCCCGTTGGTTTGAAATGGGAGGCAAAACCATTGTCTATGTAATCAATTGTCTATAAATTGGAGTTTCTTTTCTTCTCAATTCATTGCTGAAAATTCTGATATGTCAAAGTAGAGTGTGAGTATACTGATTTGGAGAGGAGACTAAGATTTCGATTTAGCAGCAAGCTTAGTATTTAACAGAGGTATAACTCTTACACTGTGTTCTTAATTTTGAGTTTGATAAATTCTTGGAAGTGCATGAATTCTCTATTAATTGGATTAAGGAATGTTGCCAACTTATTATCTAAGCTTGTATGCATGTTATAAATATAATGTGATTAGAATTGAGCATTTTACGTGAAGAATTTCGTGTATGGGTTTTGATTTTTGCCGATGCAGAACCATTTCTGGTTATGTCCAGGAAGAGCCAAGCTGCGCCCGTCCTATAGTACATACCAGCGCAGCTGCGCCGTCTGCTTGTTTTGAAGTGGTTCTGGAGCAGCGCAACTGCGCCGCTCCCACAGTTTAGAACAGAGCAATTGCGCCATGCACCAGTCTTGAACCTTGACTTCTATTATAATCTGATAAATTCTAACATGATGATATTACTTGAATATACATAAAAATAGGTTTAACATGTGGATATATGCTCCTTAACATAACATGAATGTTCTTGATTGCGTTAATATACATTTACTAAAGGAAATTATAGTTTTGAAAATGGACTTTGACAAAACTTATAATATTTAAATTCTGACCATATGAGCAAGTGTATGTGATTTGGTGATGAATGAAACACGATTTAAAATCTGTTTGCACGCGTAAGTCATGTTAGCCTAGTTCAAAACGACTTTTAAAAGAAGACTTGAAAGTTTTGGAAAACTAATGTTTACGAGCATGTTATGGTTTACATTTTGAAGTTTTGGGCATGCATGCTAGTACCCTTATGTCACTAAACAAGACCTACATATGTACTCACCTAGTCAGGTATATTACGAACTATTCAAGCATGAGTTTAGACATATTTTAAAGTGATAAACGATACTAGCTATGCGTAAGTGAATTGAATACCTGCAAGCATACATATTACAGACTTTATGACCACTTCATGTGTATACGTGGCGAACATAGTAGCCTTTGTGATTTTATGACCTTATTTGGCCTTAATTCATTAGAAATACTAATCTAAAATCATAATGTGAAAAGGTGAACTTGAAACGATTATGTAAGCATGCAAGACCCTTAAACATGTGTATATGCTATATGCTAATGTGTATATGGGCTAAGAAAAGGAGACAAAACCAGGAGAGCAAAAGCTCAACTCTGGTCTAGCCAGGGGACAGCGCAACTGAGCCGTCCCTAAGCCTAACCAGAGCGCAGCTGCGCCCTCCTGCATTTTTGTCTAACTTATTCTGCTTGTGATCTGAAACTTGATGCATGTGGTTATGGATGTTTTAAGCTATAGTATATGACTCAAGTGTTGTTTTAAGTATACAATATGTGTTGACTATATTTTTGATAAGTGTTTCTAAGAACTTTCAAAAGCTAAGTTAACGGGATTACAAAACTACGTAGTTGGTTATGTAGTAACGTGTAATCTGATTATGTAACTAAGATAGAACCTAATATATGTGTTTAACGTACGTATCAAGAATATGTATTCAACTTAGGTAACTAATGAATATACCAATATACGTAACTATGTTACAATAGGATATCTTAGTTCGTTGAAGTGTTGATAAGCTATAGGTTGGTAAACTGCGCATAAGGCAAGTTCCCTAACTCTTTTCACTTTACATATTGTATAAATCCAAATTTTTGTTATATCAATCATATTTACATCAAACAAATAGATGTTGTTATTCGAAAATAAATTTTGTATGTTGATGTTGTTGCAAGCATTGAACTTATCATTCCTAAATGCATTACAAAAGTTGTCTAAGCCATTTGATTCTGCTAGACTAATATCGTATGTTAGAAAGCTATCCAAACCAATTAACTTGGTGCGGACTCTTATAATTCTACTGAGATGAACAACCCTCATGGAAGGGGAAAATTAGATACAACTGTCGGGGAACCGACGTGCGCACATGGGTACGATTAAATGTTATGCATAACGTAGGATACTTTAGGCTGATCACCTGTTGTACTTGTTTTATTGGATTTTCAACATAATACTGATAATTCTAGTAAGAGTTCATAGTCCTTAGCGACTGCTTAGTGTTCATTATTCTTGAACCTTGAAATGGTTAAACCTTGAATCTTGTTAATATCTTTCTGTCCATAGTGACATTTATCGAGAATTATTGATACTTCTTGCTATTCTTAAACTATCATTTACTGTTGTACCCTTGAGATTTGAAATCTATATTATTTACCCTTATTGTTATATTACTTGCTGAGCAAACTTATTTCTCATTCTTGCTTTCCCTAAAAACATTTCAGTTAAGGCAGAGCAGTGCGGACCCTCCGGCACAGACAAGGGCAAGGGCAAGGCTACGGCGTAGCTGTGTTCTCTTTAGAATATTATGAGGATTATAATAAGACTTATTTCATATTGTGTACTAGTTATGTTTAAGATATGTTTGAGATATGTTTAAGTTACGAGACTATGGGACACGAATATTTATATTAAATCAATGTAAATTATTCTTATATTCTGTTGCATGATATGTTAGTATGTTATTAGAATTCGAGACGTGAGCGGTCTGAATTTGGGGCGTCACACTTTACTTATAGCTCTGATACAAACTGTAACACCCCCAAAATAGGTTCACACAATTCTGAGTCGCCAAATACATGGTACAGAATTCAAATACAAATCTTATTATATTAAACTGTCGTGCAAAATACGACCATACAAACTGTGAGTTTCAATACAAATATTATAATAACAGTAATCACCCTCCAAACCAATAACATTTTACATAAATGTACAGTCAATAACTTTTTTAGGAATTAAAATCATTGGAAAATGCTGAAGGAAACCTTCGTACATGAGAGGTCATGCTTCTAAGTTATAATAGATATCATAGGACCGTAGAATTAACCTTGGTTGACGCAATAGACCCCAAAGAAGAACGAGAAGATTACTATCCTGTTCATTCCAATGGTGGATATTCTCATGCCATATAATTATCTCCATTATCTCAAAATGAGAATTATATATTCCAACCATACACCAAGATTATATAGGTAGTGCTCATAGATATAATCAGCAAGTGGATGCGCACAACCATGTCTTATGATAACACGAAGTCGTATGCGGTTAGACATCTTGTATGATAGTGGCAACACATCCTTCCAAAGTCGAGTTCACCTCACCCTATTTGGTTCACCAAAATCAACTGTTGAATGACGTATAAAATATGACACACACATTTAAAGTTCTCAATACAATTATATATTGTCATGCTGATTTATAATGTATTAAGAAACTTCAACAGTCACTGACCATCACTCAACTTCCTTATTATCCCCGCTCGACCCAGTTACACTCTTATTAGCATAGTTACAGCAGAATGAACAATCCATTAGAAGAGTCAAATAGACCATAATGTCTATTATTTTCTCCATGTTAAAAGTCCACCAACAATATTTTATCCTTGTAACATCAATCAACAGTTCATGTCCACAATCATGTAAATAGTTCATGATCATAATTATGTTGATAAATTCCTCTTCGCACCCAGGACGAAAATAATTTTCATCACATGTCTTTACTTTAGTAAGAGATTGGATACTGCAATAGTGTAGTGGCAGAATACTCTTCTTCTTTCTCTCTTATTCTCTCTTTGTAAATTCTCTCTCTAAAGCTTCAGTGAATTGGTGAGAAAGAAGAAAAGAATGAGCTTCTATTTATAGACTTGGTAGATTCAAGGTAAAGTAGTCTTTTCACCATAATTTATGGCATCATCGCTTACCTCGTCATTTCTATGACATCATCGCTTACCTCACTGTCCTATGACATCATTTCTTACCTCATCCTTCCTTTTGTCGCATGTTATATATATCTATATATATATATATATATATATATATATATATATATATATTAAAAACATTTATAATTATTAAAAAGAAATCAAATTCAATTTGCTCTCTTCCACCTCATTTTATTTTTATACCATGAATTTATTATAATAATGTTACTATTTAAAATTATACTATTACATTATTACATTATACTATTATAATGTAATATTATAATAATATATTTGAATTAATTATTTTATCGAAGAAGATAAGATGCCCACTTTCAACAAATGTCTTATTCTAAAAATTCCTCCATTTATATCAGAATTGAACAAATATTTACAAATCATATTTATCAATAATTTTTATTTTATTCATCAATTATTATTCATAATTAATATTATAGAATCACAATATTAACAACCAGGTCGTTCCTAGGAAAGAGGGGGCTTTCCTATAAGAATTTTTCTTTATTGGCATGCAATTATATAACATAACCCATTTTCTCGATAGAACTTTTATACATTGCCAATAATGTTATCTAATAATATCATTTAAATAATATGAGTTACTGTGACAATTATTGAATGAGTGACTTCTTACGTAAGAATCAATAATTAGAAATACTATGCAATACCGTGTGCTACTATGCAACAACACGTATTATTGTACTTTTATCACCGGGTATTTCATTAGTTTAACGGTAAAAGTTTTGCCGTTATTTTTTATAAAAAGGTTACTTCTGTCGCTTTCTATATCTAACAGTTATTCCGTTGTGGGGTCCACCAATGATTGCGTCATCGTACAAATATTCCCGGACAAAAGAATAGTCCCCGACCAAACGAATATTCTCCGACAAAACGAATATTTTATGACAACTTTCTTACTTTATAAAATTTGCACATATCACCCTTAATTTCAACCTTTTATCAATTTAACCATTTACTGAATAGAATAATAATTATAAAAAAAATGAATATTTTTATTTCATAAAATTAGGGGTCTTACAATAACAGTAAAAATCCTAATGTTAAATTTAGAAACCCTAATGATTAGTTAGGAAACCTTAATTTGAATTTCAAATAGGAATTTAAAAATTAATACATTTATTAATTATAATTGTATTTAAGAAGGATATGTATTTATATTTATGTGATTAAGGTTAAGTAATTGATTAGATGATATGTAATTAGGAAACCCTAATGTAATTAAGAAACCCTAATTTCCAATTTGAAAACCCTAATTTTTAATTGGAAACCTTAATTTGCAAAATTTGGCAAAACCTAAAGAACATGAGAAATTACAAGTATGCCATTAAAATTATGGGCTAAATGACCAAAATGCCATTTTTATCTTTCTTTAATAAGGAAGAGTGCAAATCTTGCCAAAATATTATGACTCACCAACTTAAGATTCACCATATGCTTCAAATCCATTCCAATCAGCCAACTATGGACACCTAGCATAGCCAAATTCAATGGATCAAAAGTTTGGATATTAAAGAAAGAGAAAAGTTAAGAAAACCCTTTACTTTATTTTTTTTCATAGACAACTCTCTCTCTCTCTCTCTCTCCTAAACCCATGAAATCTTGAGAGAAACTAAGTCCAAAGATCAGCCAAGAACACCCCATACACCATCCAAGATCAGATCAGAAAAGGAAAATAAAAATTTATTTAAAAAGGTATAAACTCTAAGCTAAATCTTGCATGCTTAGTTAGATTTTATGTTTTTGTGTCTAAATATGTTGTATGTTATGTTATTTAGTGATCTGGGTTGTTAAATCATGGATCCATAACATTTAAATGCATGAAAATGGAGATTTAAGAAAACTGCATGAACCCTAAAAATATGGCATGACGGTCAAATGTCAGGGCCTGTAGATCTTGCTCTGTTAATGTTTAGATCAATTAAGTGTATCATTGTTGTAGTATGCCATGAGGAGAGTAAACTGGAAGTAGAATCATGACCACAACATCTCTAGATTTCAAGTTATTCATGGTCAAAAATGGTTGACCAGTCATGAAAAAGTTTTTGGAAAACCTAGATTTTTTCCTAGAAAGACGTGACAAGATTTTGTAGAGCTTAGATCTTTCATCTGTTATGTTGTTAGCTCATGTAAGTGTATCACTTTTATACTCTGACATATGGACTACAAAACCATGACAATATAACACCTAAAAATTAACCAGGATCCAAGTTATTAATGGTCAATTATGGGTTGTCCAAACTAAAAATTCAATTTTCTGGAAATTTTAAAAAATTGAAGAACAAGTTCTGACATGTACTTTGACCAAGCTAGATCTCGCATTTGTGATATTGTTAGGCTAAGCCAGTGTATCACTTTTGTAGTCTGACATGTCTACTACAAGGGTGTGACACTAGATTACTTAGATAACACATAGAATCAAAGTTATTAAAGCCCCAAAATGGCTGCTCAACACAGACTGCATTTTTGGAATTTCCAGAAATTTGATAGGGTGGTTTGACCACTAATAACTTCTTGATGTGATGTAGTTAGACCCTGAAATTGTTATACACTTATGGTACTACATCAGTACTACACCATTGATACACTCTCATGCCCAGAAACATAACCATTTGAGAATTATTCATGGTCAAAGTAGCCCCCAAGGCATTGACCAAGCATGTTCTTCATTGCTGCAGAACATTTTTAGCGACAGTTTTTGTCACTAAAGCCCTTTAGCGACAATTTTAATGAAAATTAATTAAATAATTTTAATAAATAAAAAAATAGAAAATAATTATTAAAAATTCATAATTAAACTTTAAAAATTATTTTAAGTTATAAAAATTAATGTGACAACCTAGAAAATCGGATTGTCCAAAAAATTAAGATTAAAGAATTAATAATTAATAAAAGATATTTTATTGATTATATTCTGTGATATATGGTTATTAATCATTCTATGACATAGGATGATTAGAAGTGGGGAGGATTCTGACTACGAGCTAGGATGAACGAGTAAGAATTTTCAAGACGAAAATAAAAAAAATTCGGGAATAAAAATATTTCTGAGAAAAAGACGAAATAGGCACTATTTATGTATGACCCTAAGGGTTAGGGTTTGAGGTTAGGGTTTGGACCCTAAGCCTTTTCGAGATATTAGAATGTCGGAATGACATTCTGTCAAAAGATTTGACGATAATATGTCGTGAAAAGTTAAGTTAGCCGAGAAAAAAAAATTCGGAAAGAAAATGACGAAAATCACTATTCATCCATTTCTGTTCGGGAATTTATTTTGAAATTCCAAGAAACGCATAATGATAGGATTTTAAGACAAGATGGAATATGTAATAATATTTCATTTATGGCTCACGAAGTTTTCGCTTGCAGACTTAAAACCCTAAGGATTAGGAAAAGTGGAATTGAAGAATAAAATGATTATGTGTAATAATAAATGATTATTATACATAATGATTACTCATATAATACTAATTATTATACAAGTATAATACGAGGAGGATACGAGAATTAATACGAATTTTATACGAAGTAAATAGATTTAATTTGAATTAAATCTAAGAATTTAAATCCGTGGGTCGAACCGGCGGGTAAACGGGTGGTTTAAACCTATGGGGCAACCCATGACCCATGTTAGCATGTGGGGGACATGGGAGAGCACATGGTGGCATGTGCTAGCATGTGCTAACACATGGGAGGACATGGTTTAGCACATGGGGAGACATAGGTTGCACATGGGCTCAAACTTGGGCACAAAGAAAGGGTGAGGAGGTGGGAATAGTGAGGAAGTTGGGCCTAAAAGACCCTGAAGCCCTTGGTCTTGCTTTGCCTATAAATAAGAGGACTTGGCCCTTCATTTTGTTCCTTGTTTAAAATCCCACCAATATTAGAGAGAGAGAGAGAAGAAGGGAAAAGGAGGAAGAACTTGAACATGCAACTAAGAAGCAAAGAGAAGTTAGCTTAAGACTTTGTTAAGAACACAAAGTCTAAGAGTGCAAGAACACTTATAAGGTATAAGTGTTAACTTTGATTTTTCATCTTTTCTTTCAATTCTTAGATTGATAGAGAAGTGAAAATGGATAAAGTATGAATTGTAGGAAATAAGAAGATTGGTTTTAGTGGACTTTAAAACACTAAGAACCAAGAACAAGTAAAATCATAACTAAATGATTAAGGAGTTAAGGAAGAAATGTGTTAAAACCTTGAATTGGTTAAGTTAAACCATAATAAAATGGTTAATGAACGAAAAGAGTGTTAGAAGATGTTAGTGGACGATTCGGATGAGTTATATGCACTCTCCGATGTTATAAGGTTGAATTATCAAACTTATAACGTTAGAATGCGAGAAAACGTAAAATCATAATCATTAAATTGATTAAGAACAAAGAACGAACGAAGAACACGAAGAACATAATGAAGAAAACCATTAAAACTTAGATGTTTAATATGGTTAAAATCGTAAAGGAACAACCAATGGATTGATTCCATTTGGTTTGACGTAAAAATATCAAGTAACGAAGATTCGGCCAAAGTTTACGCGATTAGACGTTAAGCGTCGAAATCGTAAAATTTCCCGAAATGAAAGTCAAAAGTCGCCGTGTGATTAGGAAATGATAGTTTTCGATTGTAACACATGTAATTATGTAAACAAGACTTACGAGAGCAAGAATGAATTCGGAGTTAAAATGAAGAAACGAGCGTCGACGAACACATAAAAATGGACTAATCAATGAATTTCTCGCCAACGGATTCGGAAATGAATTACAACTTGATAGGATGGTAGAGCATGTCATTTCTGAACTTTTGGCTTTGGAACGAACCAATTCTGAGTTATAACGATCACGTTACGGACTAGGGAATTTCAGAATTTTCAAAGACTTAGAAATTTTTCTGAGCTGCAGAGCGCCACAGCGCCACCCAATAGGCTTAATCCGGCGCCGCAACGCCACTCCTGGGAGAAATCTCTGGAGGGGTAGCGCTGCAGCGCCACTCCAAGGGGAAAATCTGGCGCCGCAACGCCAACATGTCAGAAAATTCTGACATTGCTAGTAAGTACTTAACCTTTTGCATATCAATTAATGGGCTAGCAAGTGATGTAACGTAAGCTTTAAACAACATGTTTAATCAATGTTTATGAGAGTTAAACGTTTAACAAATGTAATTGAACTTAAGTTTGGAAACATTAACCAAAGTTTAAGTTGAAGAACAAGTTAAGATCTCGTCGATCATCATACTTAGTGATAATTGATGAGAGTTCGAGTGAACATAGAATTCACTTAATGTAACACTTAAACAAGTGATTTAAACCTTAAGTAAAGGCTGAATGAGATTAAGAGACGAGTAACGTGAACGTAGGATACGTGAACATTTCTCGCGAATAGGATCGGCGTTGAGTGAACGTTCTAAGTATACATTGGTTGTATAACTTAGATGTTAATGAATGTTGGCATGTGATTGGTAATAAGCCGTAATGAACGGTAATAAGAGAATGAAGAACGTATAATGTGAAAAGTCGAGTTAATATTCATAACTTGGATAAACGTTCAGAGTCATATGGACCGGACGTGGTAAGAAATGTAATAAAATAATAGGAAGAATGAAGTAAAGATTGGTCGCGTAGACGTAGATTACAAGAACGCGAACTATAAGTATAAGATAATGCTTAAGTTAAGTATTTGACTAATTGGATATGTGTTTCCTATATGCTTTATAGGGATTGTGATGAACGATAAGGCGTAAGCAGTACGCATCGCTAAGGCAAGTTTCTAATCTTGCTCAAGTTCTACTTGAGCAAGTTCCTAACTTCATTCATTTTCATATGAATGTTAGTTTCTTAACTTCCTCAGAGGTTGAACATGAGGAAGAAATTTCGTATGTGCAAATGTGAGATATTTGTACGTATTATGGATGAGACCTTATGCCACAATGTTAACACTTCGGTGTTTTTATGAAATGAACTGTTCTATGATTGAACTGTTAAGTGTGAAAGAGTTCGGTTTATTCATGAACCATACTTGTTAAGTCTGTCCTAATGATTCTAGCCAGACATAGTATGTATGGAAAAAGGTAAAAGAATGAAAGTATGATAAGTATAGGTGATGTATGTTTAAAATGATAGGAATCGGAACGTATTCCTATTATTCGAACTGCTTCATAACCATTGTTTGGTTATTGAAGACTTAAAAGAACTTTGATTCTTGCTTTAGTTGTTTACTCAACTGCTATGACTTGCTGATCAATTGAATGCTCACACTTGCTTGAAATAAAAACATTTCTAGCGAACGACGGTAGTATATGTTAAAGGACAAGATGAAGATCATGATAATGGATGTCCTGCTATGGTCGCGAGTACCATTAGCATCACAAGATGAAGAACTGTTCATGTGATGAACACATGTGAAGATCAAGTCGAGACTTGAAGCATAGTTAGGTTAAAACTATTCTGTAGATGCGGTGACTAGTTAAGTCACGATTGTAATGTAATGAGAATAATGTAAATACCATTATTTTTAATGAATGAACATTTTGAGGTAACAGAACCTGGAATGGTGTGAATATATCATGAATCTTTAGGATATAATGATGTATGTATGGAATGGGAAGTATCGTAACGCACGGAGATTCGGCAAGAAAAATAGGCCGAATTTCGGGGCGTCACAATTAACTTTTAATATTTTGACATTAATTTCATTAATATTTTAATTTATTTTAAATATTAATGATAATAAATTTATTTAATAATTATATTAAATAAATTATTTAAAAATAATTTTAATATTTTAAAAATGATATTAAGGTTTTAAAAATATTTTTAAGTTATACTAAATAACTTTTAATATTTTGACATGAATTACATTAATATTTTAATATTAATGATAATTATTTAAAAATAATTTTAATATTTTAAAAATCATTTAAAGGTGATATTAAGGTTTTAAAAATATTTTAAGTTATAATAAATAATTTTTAATATTTTGACAAGGATTTCATTAATATTTTAAATTATTTAATAATTAAATTATTATAAATGATATTAATGTTTGAAAAATCATTATAAATGATATTAATGTTTGAAAAATCATAATAAATGATAATAATTATTTGAAAATTGTTATGAGCTTTTGAAAAATATTATAAATGATAAATAAATTATTTAAAATAATATTGAAGCTTTTAAATAGAGTTTTATTAAAAATAAACTCGATAATTATTCGATAACGCATTCGGGACATCGAATTGATACCGAAATGAAACCAAATTAAAATAGTTTGACTTGATAACTGTTCTTACATGTTCTAACGACTGATATGAATACATGATAATGTGTTTCAGCTGTATGATTACTATAAATTGCAGTATTATTCGTTATGATGTATTATTCTTATTGAAAGAATAATATTATTAATGATAGATCTTTGTATTAAAGATAAAACTATATTGTGTAGTAGTAAGCAGCGATCAAGGCAAGTATCTGAACTCTACTTTTATTGTGCAAGTTTCTAAACCTTATGCACTACTTTTATCTTGTGCAAATAGATATATGTTTATGCAAATATTCTATATATAGTTTTTAATTCTGTGCAAGCCAGTTCTTGAACAGTATTCAATTTATTCATTGAATATCAGTATTTCATTATTGTCTTCATATGATTCATATATAATCGAAAATTGTTCTGTTCTTTGTAAGCTTAGTTTGGTTATGCAAGTGTCCTCACTTGTATTTTATATTGCTAATGAATTAGCATATGACAAACATAAGAATCTTTTCAAGCACAGCGGAATAAGTAAAATATCCCCTTCATTGATATTCATAAACATTCATACATTGCTCATGGAGTTTAGTTTAGTTGTAAGTAGTTAATACATACATAGCAGTTATAGCAGTTAGGTACATAATGTAAATAACAGAAAGTAAATGACTGAATGTAAAAGACACAAGGGATTTTAAGTGGTTCAGAGACTAAAGCTCCTAATCCACTCTTCTGCTTCACTAGCAGGAGTTTCACTAAGGAAAGGGCAGCACCCTGAATCACTAAGATTCCTTCAAGGCCAGCAGCCTTGGAACTTCAGTTCACTAAGAACTCTTCAAGCCCAGCAGGCTTGAAACTCCTCTAGTTCACTAAGAACTCTTCAAGGCTAGCAGCCTTGAAACTCTAGTTCTCTACGAACTCTTCAAGGACAGCAGCCTTGGAACTTCAGTTTAGTCCCTCCGGACAAGGACCCCTCAGGCCCTGGCTACTTGTTGTTGTTGTAGTTGTTGTTGGTGCTTTGTTGTTAAGATGACTTAAAGCTTTATCATCTCTTGTACTTAGCAGCTTGGCGTAGTCCTCTTTGCATTCTGAGTAGAGTCTGGACCACTTCTTCTTTGGTGCAGCTGAGCTTTTTTCTGTTCTACTCATCTTCATCTGATGTCAGTTGTGCACCATCACCATTCGGGTTTGCTAAGGCTTGACATTGTTGGTCAACTTCTTCTGGTCCTTAGCATTCCTTAAACCCTTCTTGAATGATATGCAGACATGGTTCTGCATCTGTTCTGTTTCAACTTTTGGTTCATGGTTATTCGTAGAGTGGCTCTCTGGATCTTCTTTGTGCTCTGCCACTTTCCTAAATGTTATCTTCTTGGCCTTCTCGGCTCTCAGCTTAGCTGCCATATTCAATGGCATCCTCATCGTTGTTGAGTGAAGCTTTAGTCCATTCCAGTCCTTCTTTAAATTAGCTTCACTTCCACTTTCGTAGTCTCACTGCCACTAAGACTTGCTCTGTTCAGCTCTGGTGGAACTCGTAGAGTCAGCAACATAGCATTCTAACAACTCAAATCTTTGAAGCTTCATCTGTTAAATACCCTTCCATGATCTTCCCGTTAGAAAATAGTCGTTGGAAGCTATTTGAATTGCTTCGCAGATCTCAAGTTATTTGGTGCAAATTGCTGATGTGACGTGACAGCTCCTTTATGACTTTATTGACACAGCAATCTGCTACTTCACCTACTGTAAGACCCCAACTTTTATGAATAAAGATTTAATTTTTTTTATATATTATTTCGAAATAGTAAGGTGTTGATTTGATAAATGTGAAAAGTTATGGGTGAAATGTGCAAATATTTTAAAATAAGCAAGTGGTTATAAAATATTCATTGTTGTCGGGGAATATTCGTTTGGTCGTAGAATATTCTTGTTGTCGGGGAATATTCGTACGACGGCGCAGCTATTTGTGGGCCCCACAACGGAATAACTGTCGGATATAGAAAGCGACAGAAATAACCTTTTTATAAATAACGGTAAAACTATTACGGTTAAACTGTTGAAATACCCGGTGATAAAAATACAGTAATACGCGTTGTTGCACAGTAGTACACGGTATTGCACAGTATTTTGAATTATTGATTCTTACGTAAGAAGTCACTTACTCAATAATTGTTACAGTAATTACTGTTTAATATTTTATATTATTGATTCAATAATTACATGATATTTTATTGGTTCAATAATTGCTACGTTGATATTTTATAGCAATAATTACTACGTTGCTATTTTATATGATTGATTCAATAATTGCTACCGTTGATATTTTGTATTATTGATTCAATAATTGTCATTGCACAGTATTTCACATTATCAACTCAATAATTCATATTATTTGAATAATATTATTAGATAACATTATTGACAATGTCTAAGGAAGTTCTGTCTAGGAGGGGTTATTTAATTGCTCGCCAGTAAGGAGAAATCCTTATCTGAAGGCCCCCTCTTTCCTAGGAACGACCTGGTTGTCAATATTATAGTTCTATGATATTATTGGTGAATAATTAATTATTGATTTATATGATAAAGAAATATTTATTTTGTAGATATAAAAGAAGGAATTAGTGCTAAGATATTTTTATCAGTATTTTGTTGTGGAAAATCACCCGTTTGTGGATTTCGGCCATTTTTGATTGCGAATTTGGAAAAACTTCCTTCTACAAAGTTGTAGAAAATTAAATTTTCTATAAAAAAACATAGAATTTGTATTTTTCTGATAAAAGGGCTATTTATTATAAATTATTGAAGTTTCAAAAATAAATATTTTTTTAAATAAAATAGTGGGCCCCACTTTTGTCATTTGCTTGTTGAATGTTGAATTTTTTTTCTCACGAGGTGTGCTGGGAGAAGCCGCCGGCGCAAAAGTCTACTTTGGCATCCTAAGCTTTTCCTATAAATAGGGTGTTTAGGATAGAATTGAAAATCACACCAGAATCAGAAGTTTTCTCTTTCTATAATATCGAGCGTATTTTTGTGAGTATTTAGATACTTTGAGTGTTGCTATTCAGTGAAAGTTTTCTTCAGCCTTATATCCGATATTCCAGTCAGAAGTACTATTCTTTTGAGGTAAGGGATGTTATTTTCTTTCGTAAATGATGTTATTCTTTTCAATATCATTATACCAAAATATTGTCATAGAATTTATTATGAAATTCTTACTTTTTCCGTCGGGGTTACTATTCACGTATACGGCACTATTCACGTATACGGCACAATTCACTTATACGGCACTATTCACGAAAAAATTAAATTTTATTCTATTTGTCCAAGTTGCTTGTTAAGGTTCCTATCTTTGATTGGATCTAAGTTTTGAGCTTTATTCTTGAATTTTGCTCCACAATTGATTATTACGAAGTATTTTTGAATTGGATAAACTAAAATACGAATCCTTAATCTTTGTCCTTTATCTCACTAGATTCGTTCTTTAAAATATTTTTCATCATCCTCAGTCCTAAAAGGTGATATAATTGAATATCTTTGGTCTGTAGAGCAAAGATGAATGATTACCTGATGAATATCTTTGGTCGTAGTGCAAAGATGGACAGGTGTTGAGATGAACATGACCACTGGTGATACAAATGAATATTTTTGGCCCGTAGTGCAAAGATGAATATTTGATTTGAGATGTATATTGATTGATGTTATAGGGATAAAATATTGATGACAGGACTTTTAAATCATATAAGATAGTAGACTTCATTCTCTACTTAACTCTTCTAATGAATGGTTATTTTCGCTGCGAATATTGATCTAAAACTTGTTGTTAATAATATTTTATCTGAATTAGTTGAAGACTAACGATAATTTATTTTCCATTATCTTAGTCATAATATTCTTTACTGGGTTAGTTGAGCTCACCCTTTTCATCTATTGTCCTCTTCAGGAAATGAGAATGTCGCAGGAACTAGTCGGGGGACAGAGTGATGGTCCGAGTTAGAGTAGTAGTAGTCCTCACTATTTCTAATAAATAGTGTGATAATAATTATAATGAGGACTTGGTTTGAATGTTAATATTTTCTACATATTTGTATTGACACTCACAGTTGTGTGGTCGTATTTTGCACGACCGTGTGATATAAAAGATTGTATTTGAATTCTGTACCATGTATTTGGCGACTCAGAATGGATTGGGTTAACTGGACCTATTCTGGGGGCGTCACAGTTGGTATCAGAGCTTAGGGATATGATCTCTGGCGGAGATCTGGGAATAGAACTAGGAGGGGAGAGACGAGTAAATTCTTCGCTAGTATGTCCTACCTAAGCTTAGGTGGTATTTAATTGGTCAGTCGGAGCATAGGGTTATTATGTGATATGTTAATTTATTTAATTAACCCGTGTTTTATGGCAATATTTGAGAATGGCAGCTGAGAATGTTAACAATGAAGTGAATGAGACCGTGGAGACACCTTTAATCACCAACCAGGAGAACGTGCAATAAGAAGGCAATGTTCATCCTGAAAACAACGCTGATAAGACGATAAACGATGAGATGTTTAGAAGTTTTTTGCAGTTCATACAAAACCAGACGAGGGAAACTCGTGTGCAAAATGCAGGGGGAGATAATAACAACTCGCGGCTTGTCACTGCCAAGCAGTTCAAAGAGTTGGGACCACCAGAGATTTTGGGAAAGCCGGATCTGATCAAGGCGGAGACGTGAGTTAAGTAAATTACCAAGATATTTGATGTCTTGGGATGCACGGAGGAACAGAAGGTTCCATTCGCCACGTTTATGTTCCGTGGAGAGGCAGATTATTGGTTGGAATCCGTGAAGCGTACCCAGCCTGCCGCACTCAAGATGTCTTGGGAAGCATTCCAGAAACTGTTCAATGACAAGTACTTTCCTGAAAGTATTCGTCATATGAAGGAGGTAGAGTTTATCAGACTAGAACAAAACAACATGACGGTGTCCCAGTACGAGGCTAAGTTCGCGGAGTTGTCCAGGTTTGCACCTCATTTGGTGGAAAATGAGGAACGTATGACGCAGATGTTTCTGAGAGGTTTGAAACCCGAAATTCGTCAATACCTCATTTCTCACAAATTTTCTCTATATTCGGATGTAGTAAAAAGGGCCCAGTTGTTAGAACGAGATAGTGATTATATTCAACCAAGGGACAACAACCAAGGTCGTACCGATGGCAGCAGTCATCGGAGCAATGACAACCAGTGGGGAGGAAAGTATGACAGAAGCGGTAACCACTCCGGTGGTAATCGTGGCCATGATAGTAGAAAAAGCGAATCGAGGGGAGATTTCAAGAAGAGAAGGTATAACAATGAGAACGTAAAGTTGAATTCTTTATTGACCTTGAGCCCGGTACAAAACCCATTTCTAAAACCCCATATCGAATGGCTCCTATTGAACTTCAGGAGTTAAAGGTCCAATTATAGGAATTGTTAGACATCGGTTTTATTCGTCCTAGTACATCTCCTTGGGGTGCTCCTGTTTTATTCGTAAAGAAGAAAGACAGGAGTATGCGACTTTGTATTGACTATCGGGAGTTAAACCATGTCACCATCAAGAATAGGTATCCGCTACCTCGTATTGATGACCTGTTCGACCAGTTACAAGGAGCACAATTTTTTTCAAAGATCGATCTTTGTTTAGGATATCATCAGCTGAAGATTAAAACTGAGGATATTCCAAAGACTGCTTTCAGAACTCGGTACGGGCATTATGAGTTCTTAGTCATGTCTTTTGGATTGACTAATGCTCCTGCTGCTTTTATGGATATGATGAACCGTGTATTCAAGGAATATTTAGATCAGTTCGTTGTTGTCTTTATTGATGACATCCTCATCTATTCTAAAAGTCGTGAAGATCATGAGCACCACTTGAAGTTGGTACTTCAAAAGCTTCGTGAGAACAAGCTATATGCCAAGCTGAAGAAATACGAGTTCTGGCTTGAGGAAGTAGCATTCCTTGGGCACGTGGTATCGAAACGTGGAGTATCTGTTGACCCAGCGAAGATTGAAGCAATACAAAGCTGGGAGCAACCTAAGTCAGTGACCGAAATACAAAGCTTTCTAGGCTTAGCTGGTTATTATCGGAGGTTCGTAGAAGGATTTTCTCGAATCGCTACTCCATTAACTCAGTTGACTCGAAAAGATACAAAATTCGTTTGGAGTGAGGAATGCGAGAAGAGCTTCCAAGAGCTCAAGAGGATACTTATTTCGGCACCTGTTCTAACGATACCATCTGGTTCGGATGGATTTCTCATTTACAGCGACGCTTCGGGCAAAGGGTTAGGATGTGTTCTTATGCAACATGGGAAAGTCATAGCCTATGCCTCTCGACAACTCAAAGAATATGAGAGGAATTATCCTACTCATGATCTAGAGTTGGCAGCAGTCATTTTCGCGTTGAAGATCTGAAGACACTACCTGTACGGGGAGAAAGTGGAGATTTATACGGAACATAAGAGCCTTAAATATTTTTTCACTCAAAAGGAACTCAACATGCGGCAACGACGTTGGCTTGAGCTGTTGAAAGATTATGATCATACCATCCAATACCATCCTAGAAAAGCGAAAGTGGTAGCTGACGCGTTGAGTAGAAGATCATATACGGGAACGAGTGCGATGATGTCAAGTATACGCGTAGAACCAGCTTTGATTGATAAAGTTAAAGCTGCTCAAGCTACGGATCCGGAGCTGATGAAGATGAAGAAGAAGGTGTAAGAAGGTGCCATTCTAGAAGCAAGAATCGATGAAGAGGGAATACTTCGAGTCAACTCTAGACTTTGTGTTCCTAATGATTCTGACTTGAAGTATAGAATCATGATGGAGGCACACAACACACCGTTTGCAATCTATCCTGGGAGTACCAAAATGTATCGTGATCTTCGACATATATTTTGGTGTAGCAATATGAAAAGAGAGATCGCGAAGTTTATTTCAAGATGTTTAACTTGTCAACGTGTAAGGGCGGAGCATCAAGTGCCGAAGGGTCCATTGCAACCACTGGAAATTCTGAAATGGAAATGAGAACACATTACGATGGATTTCGTTACGGGTCTTCCCAAGGTTTCTCAAGGCATAGATGCGATTTGGATTATTGTTGATAGATTAACCAAGTCTGCTCATTTCTTGCCGATACGAGAGACTTATTCCCTTGAACGTCTTGCTCATATGTACGTGAATGAGATTGTGAGATTGCATGGCATGCCAGTATCCATAGTTTCGGATCGTGACCCCAGATTTACTTCACGATTTTGGATCAGTTTCAGAAAGCTATGGGCACGGATTTACGATTTAGTTTGGCTTATCATCCTCAAACAGACGGACAATCAGAAAGGACTATTCAAACTCTTGAAGATCTATTGAGACTCTGTGTTCTAGACTTCAAAGGGAGTTGGGATAAGTACTTACCATTGGTGGAATTCTCCTACAATAACAGTTATCAGGCAAGTATAGGTGTGGCTCCATTTGAGGCATTGTATGGGAGAAAGTGTCGTTCTCCAGTATGCTGGGATGAGGTGGGTGAAGCAACATTATTGGGATCAGAGTTGGTACGTATGACTACAGAAAAGATTCAAATGATCCGGTAACGGATACAAACCGCACAAGATCGACAAAAGAGTTATGCGAATCTTCATCGAAAGGACATGGAATTTAATGTTGGGGATCATGTATTGTTACGTGTTGCTTCATGGAAAGGAGTTATGAGATTCGGGAAAAGAGGAAAGCTCAACCCACGATTTATTGGTCCATTTGAGATCCTTGACCGAGTAGGAAAGGTGGCCTATAGACTCGCTTTACCTCCAAGCCTGTCTCGTGTTCATAACGTTTTTCACATATTCGTACTTCGCAAATATGTGAAAGACCCAAACCACATTATTGAGTTAGAACCAGACTAAGATAACCGAAGATTTAACGTATGAGGAGGTACCTGTCAAGATCTTGGATAGGAAGGAGCATGTCCTACGCTCGAAAATTATACCTCAAGTTAAAGTTTTGTGGAGAAACCATGAAACTGAAGAAATGACCTGGGAGTTGGAATCAGAAATGAAAGCGAGGTATCCTCACCTTTTTCACATACCAGGTATGTACGTCAATTTCGAGGACGAAATTTCATAAGGAGGGGAGGTTGTAAGACCCCAACTTTTATGAATAAAGATTTAATTTTCCTTATATAATATTTCGAAATAGTAAGGTATTGATTTGATAAATGTGAAAAGTTATGGGTGAAATGTGCAAATATTTCAAAATAAGCAAGTGGTTATAAAATATTCATTGTTGTCGAGGAATATTTGTTTGGTCGTGGAATATTCTTGTTATCGGGGAATATTTATACGACGGCGCAGCTATTTGTGGGCCCTACAACGGAATAACTGTCGGATATAGAAAGCGACAGAAATAATCTTTTTATAAATAACGGTAAAACTGTTACGGTTAAACTGTTGAAATACCCGATGATAAAAATACAGTAAAACGCGTTGTTGCACAATAGCACACGGTATTGCACAGTATTTTGAATTATTGATTCTTACGTAAGAAGTCACTTACTCAATAATTATTACAGTAATTACTGTTCAATATTTTATATTATTGATTCAATAATTGCATGATATTTTATTGGTTCAATAATTGCTACGTTGATATTTTATATCAATAATTACTACGTTGCTATTTTATATGATTGATTTAATAATTGCTTACCGTTGATATTTTGTATTATTGATTCAATAATTGTCATTGCACAGTATTTCACATTATCAACTCAATAATTCATATTATTTGAATAATATTATTAGATAGCATTATTGACAATGTCTAAGGAAGTTCTGTCTAGGAGGGGTTATTTAATTACGCGCCAGTAAGAAAAAATCCTTATCGGAAGGCCCCCTCTTTCCTGGGAACGACCTGGTTGTCAATATTGTAGTTCTATGATATTATTGGTGAATAATTAATTATTTATTTATATGATAAAGAAATATTTATTTTGTGGATATAAAAGAAGGAATTAGTGCTAAGATATTTTTATCAGTATTTTGTTATGAAAAATCACCCGTTTGTGGATTTCGGCCATTTTCAGTTGGAAATTTGGAAAAACTTCGTTCTACAAAGTTGTAGAGAATTAAATTTCCTATAGAAGAACATAGAATTTGTATTTTTCTGATAAAAGGGCTATTTATTATGAATTATTGAAGTTTTAAAAATAAATTTTTTAAAAATAAAATGGTGGGCCCCACTTTTGTCATTTGCTTGTTGAATGTTGAATTTTTTTTCTCATGAGGTGTGCTGGGAGAAGCCGCTGGCGCAAAAGTCTACTTTGGCATCCTAAGCTTTTCCTATAAATAGGGTGCTTAGGTTAGAATTGAAAATCACACCAGAATCAGAAGTTTTCTCTCTCTATAATATCAAGCGTATTTTTGTGAGTATTTAGATGCTTTGAGTGTTGTTATTCAGTGCAAGTTTTTTTCAGCCTTATATCCGATATTCCAGTCAGAAGTACTACTCTTTTGAGGTAAGGGATGTTATTTTCTTTCGTAAATGATGTTATTCTTTTCAATATCATTATACCAAAATATTGTCATGGATTTTATTTCGAAATTCTTACTTTTTTGGTCGGAGTTACTATTCACGTATACGACACTATTCATGTAACGATTGAGATTTTATATTTAATTTTAAATATTTATTGAATTAAATAAATATTTATGTGAATTATTTATTGAGTAAATAAATAGATTAAGTAAATTATGTTAATGATTTAATTGAGTGTTACATATTAAATTAATGAATGTTATTTAATTGATATATATATATATATATATATATATATATATATATATATATATTAATGTTATATTATAGTTCTAATTTAATTGAGATAATTGAATTAGATGAATTATGTGATGAAGTGTTACATGAATTATAATTAGCGAGTAATTATAATTATGTGGCAAATTTTATGTGATTAATGGATGTTAGATTTTAATTGATTAAATTAGATGATTAATATTTAATTGATTAAAATATGACATTAAAGTATGTGTCAAAATGATTTATTAAAATAAAAGGAAAAGAATTTTTAAATGATTTTTTTACCAAACAAGGCCCTTGTATTTGTTTAAAACCTATTTCTACCAAACAGGGCCCTAACTATCAAAAAGCTGTTTTTAAATAAACTATTTACCAAACATGGCCTTAGCATTAATAATCAATTTTTGAAAATAACCTTGTTTTGCCAAACAAGACATTGTGGTTTTTGAATTTTGTAACTTATATAATAAATATATTTATTATATATATTAAGTAATCAGCAGTTACATATATATTATTAGTATACGTATATTATATCAGTTATAATATATCTATACTACGTTAGATTAGAAGTTAGTTTGTAAAGCTAAGAACAAAAAGAGAAAAGAAGAGCAGAGAAGTTAGAGAAGAGAAGGAAGAAGAAACTTGTGAAGGCTAGAATTAGTGTATTATTCTCCAATCATCAAAAAGGTAATTAATATCTTATAGTTTTAAAGAATTGTGATCAGTTGTTCTTCATTGTTTTGAGTTTCTGTAAATTTAGTTTTCTGTGAATTTCATGAAATTATGTAATCATGAATCTTATATATATGTATTGTATCCATGTGGTAATTGTATGACATAAGAGGATTTTAAAAAAATTAAATTACTGTAGAAATATATTTTTAACACAAAATTCATGTTTATATGAGTTCATATAGAATTTCATGAGTGTGGTTAATGTTAATTGAGAAATTCATGCAATTGGTATGTGTTAATATGCTTATTAAGTAATTTCTGGATGCTATCTTCAACTTAGTATGTAATGCATGTATATAAGTTCGAATTGATGGAGAAAAATAGTTACAGTAGATTATTTTTGAGAAAATATGAGTTTTCATGAAAATGGCCAAATTGAATTTTTAAAACTTGTGATTATCATTGTTTAAATGATTTTGTGTTTGGAAGCATGCTTTATATATGTGTAATAGCGTATATATGTTTTACAGAGTCTATAGTACTGTATTTTTGGCGTTGTTGGCTTGTATGGGTTAATCGGTGAAGCAGAGTAACGTGGCTGTCTGCGTCTGGCCGAGTTGCTGCGCAGCTGCACCGGCAGCAAGGCCGGGAGCAGCGCAGCTGCGCCGCTTGTCTTTTCCAGATTCTTACCCTGCGCAGCTGCGCCGGTTTCAAGGCAGCTGGCTGCGCCAGGCTCTGTTCAGAGGCAGTGAATGCTAGTCATTTGTGCAGTGTTGTTTCTAACCTAGTTTAATTATGCTATGACAGTGAGCATGTATCTAGTTGCTATAATATGTTGTTAACATAAATTTGACAAATTTATATTTAGAAAAGAAAAGAGGTTTGAAAACCTTAATGTATGATTTGAATTATTATTTAAATGTGATATATGATTTAAATAATTATAATCAAAAGTAAATGTTTATTTTAAATTATAATTTGGTTAAATTATAATGAATAAAGGTTGATTTATTAAATGTTAATTTAAATTATAATTTATGTAATTATAATTTAATAAATGCATGTTTAATTGTGGATTAAATTGATAATTACATGATTAATTATAAATTGTGTAATTATAATGCATGTTATAGTTTAATTAATTATTGATTATAATTGATAAATTCATGATTAATTATAAATTGTGTAATTATAAATGCATGAATGTGGTTTAATTGATTTTAAATTATAAATTGTTTATAATTTAAAAGGTAATGATAATTTAAGTAATTATAATTTGATTAAGTGTTTGAATTATAATTGTTTAATTATAATTGAGTTAAATACATAATTAATTTAATTATGTGAGTATATGTGTGATGTGATTAACTATGTGATAGTTAATTATTATTGTTTATTTAATCAGAATGTGAGTTAACCATGAGGGTTAACCACTTATGTGAATTAGTTACGTGTTAACTAATTTAGGTTATTGTGATTGAATATATATGTGTAGGAAGTATTAAAGTACGTGAATTGAATTAAGTAGCTTGCGCTTGAGGCAAGTCTTCTAAATCCTAAACTCGTTAATTTTACGCAAGTTTTCTAAACCCTAATCTTGTATTGATTTTATATGATCTCTTGAATTCATATATTCATTGTTGAGAATGTCCTTTCCATTTCAGTATTGGACAATTGTTTATTTAATTGAAATGGTCTTAACTTATTGTTCAAGTAAGATCCAATTATTATTTTAAATGCTTTAAGTTGATTCTAAAGCATATGTTAATTCATAATTCTTTTATTTTGAATTATTGGAAGTCGATTCAACTAATCCTTAGTTGATGAACGTGAATTCTAAATTACCCTTGTAAGCTTATCCAAACCAAACTTTCTTTGGTGCGGACTTGAATTCAAATTACTGAGTTGAACAACCCTATTTATTAGGGGAGGTTACTACGCATAGCGTTAAGATGTTGGTGCACAATACATGGTACGAAGGGCTGATCCCCCTAAGTACGAGTTAAGGTCCATAGTCTTATTGACTGTTAAAGGTTTAAATAGAAATATTTATAACCTAGGACAAGAGTTCAAAGGTCTTATGACCCTCAAATAAATTCTATATCCAAATTTTAATATTGATAGAGAATTATTATTCAATTCTTTATTATTGAAGCAAGCTAAGTTGTTCAGATTTTCTTAAAGATATTCTTTCATGTCTATATTATTGTTAAACTCCAGTGAGCTGTGGTTTGCTCACTCTTGCATTAAATAACAATTTCAGTTAAGGTTGATAACGCTGATGCTCCGTCTACAAGTAAGGGCAAGGGAAAGCAAAGCAAGTGAAGACTTGTTTTTTTTATTTAATTGAGAATGATTGTAATAATTAAATGTTATGTTTTATTTCCGCACTTTATTATATTCATGTCAACGTTAGAGTAACCCTGGGATTGATTTTGAGTAGGTTGTAACCCTTGTTTTAAGGGAGATTTAGTTATTTTAATTTAAGTTGTAGTTTATTGTGCATTATTCATTGGGTAGATATATGTTATATTAGAAAGTGAACACCAAATCATGTGGAAACGAAGTACCCGAATTTGGGGGTGTCACAGGTTGGTATCAAAGCTGTAGGTTATGAAACCTTAGGAGGGAAAAAAAACCTTAGGTAGTAGCCTTATGGTAAGATCGAAAAGATAGATGTGATAGGTAAAAGATAATAAACTACCTTATGTGTCTATGTGTTTACATTTTAGTATTCGAAGAGTGACGATTCGTTATCACGTAATAATGAACTTTAAAATTCTTTTGTCAGGATGTCGAACGTTGGAGAACCTAGTCAGGCTAGAGAGGATGTACCTTAGGTGCCTAGAGAGGAAGAGCCCCGTGACATACATATTGTCTGGGAGCAGCTGGTTAGGAGAGAGCCATCTCCAATGATCACCATAGCTGGTTGGGAGCGTGAGCTGACACCTATTCCAGAGGATGAGGACGAGGACGAGTCTGAAGAGGAGGAAGAGGAGGAAGAGGATCCCGAGGAGGAATTCCCACCTCACTCTACTAGTGCTGAGATGTACGAGGCAGTCTACGATAGCAATGTGGAACTTCAGGGACGAGTAGGAGATCTCGAGGAGACTATTCAGCAGCGGGACGAGACTATCGAAGAGATGGATAGTGAACTAGGAGATGCACAATGGAACCTGATACATATGGAGGTCGAGAGAGATGCTGCTCGATTTGAACTGACAAAGCTGAAGCAAGACATCCAGGAGGAGTCGAGGAAGCGTGCCAGAGCTGAAGAGTCAATCTTGAGGGCTAATCAACGAGCCGATCGAGCTGAAGGTGAAGCTGAACCCAAGAGGGCCAAGCTGAGGGAAACGGAATATGCTTTTCATACGGCGATAGAGAGAGCTCAGGATCGTATTTTCTACTACCCAGCTCAGTTCCAAGGTTTACCGTGGTATGTAGTGGACCGAAGAACGGCATTTCGGGTAATGGAAGAGGAATGCAGAGAGGCTGTGAGACGCATTAATATGCCAAGGCAGTGGTAGTAGTAACAGTAGTGGTAGAGTTTGTTATGTATTGCATGTTTTGTAATAAGTAACGAAAATCTCATAATTTGAGATAAGAATGGGATGAGTTAATAATGTAATCCTGCAACTTTTCCAGTTCAGGAAGGATGATGTAAATGGCAGAAATGCTATCTATTTGATGTTTTTAAAACTACGACTGATGGATAAAAGAAGTTTATGGACGTGCTTGGTGTTCTATGTGAATTGAATTATTTAAACGTTTAAGTATGAACTTGGATACTTAATAATTGAATAAAGGGTCTAATAATAATATTTTCTTAACAGAAAATGCCTCCTAGAAGAAGAGTAACGCGTCAAAAGCCCGAGGGTTCGACGAACAACAACAATAACGATGGGACGAATCCCAATTAGGTTCAGCAGTTGGTGAACCTGTTAATCGAAGCTCTTGCGAATAAACCGCAGATGCAGGGTACTACTTTCAAGGAATTCAAGGCAGTAGGACCGCCTGAGTTCAAAGGATCGACTAACCCTATCGAAGCTCAGACATGGGTTATGGAAATGGAGAAGGTATTTGACGTGGCTAGAGTAGGAGAAGACCAAAAGACAACATTCGCGGCTTTCATGTTGAAGTCGGATGCAAGTTTTTGGTGGCAGGCTAACAAGACTCGAGAGGGAGAGGGATGATAGTAGTGTGCATACAAGCCAATCATGTATGATGATAAAGCACGTACTTTGTAAACAATCTTATTTATTTATTAATAAAATATTCATTTATTAAAGGCATTTAATTATCTACATGTTGCTGTTTTTATAATATGTAAATAACCCATAGTTTTAAGCAATGCTTTTAGAATCATGATGATGATCATGCTAATGAGATCTAAATTCTTAGAAAGTTTTAAAACTAAAATAGTTCCCAATCGTGGGATTACTAAAAAGGGATTAGTAAATCCGGATAGATTGGTACATATGTTGCTTGCTCATTGGATGAGGATGATTGATCTCATGATCATTTGTGTGGAGACACTAAAGCAAGTATGTAGGTGCTTATTGGAGAATAAGTTCACTGAACGTGATTCGCTATGGAATACCTAATGGAGATTTACTCGCCTGTCAATAGGAATTCCTAATGTGATAGTAGTACAAGTAATCCTTGGACTTGAGATCATCATAGTATCTTGTATGTAACAAATTATACTTTGACTTATTCCTTAAGACCTTTTAAGGCATATATAGGGTATGCTTGGGTATAATGAGTTACATATGGAGATAATGAATGATCAATAAAGAATCTACCACCTCTAGTAAAAGAGGAGATATGTCCTATGTGATTCGTTAAATGACAACCCAGGAATCCTTGGCCAAGGTGAAATGAAATTAGAAAGGAGTTTCTAATTTGCATTATTTGGAGTTGTGCATTTTCTAATCGAAATACATATAATTAAATAAAATAAGACTTGACAGTAAATCCATGTCTTATATTTAATTGGGACATTGTATGGTGGAAGGATTGAATTGTACGGTAACTATTTACTCACAGGTTCTTTTTGATTAATGTTGAAATCTATATTATCTGGAAAGTCGTTGATCGCTAGGGAGGCTTATCCCTATTGTAGAATAAATATTATTTATTTAAATAAATTATTAGTTTAATTTATTTATTTAAATAAGATTAAAATTGTTTTAATTGATTTATTCACAACCGGTTTAATATGGAGAACCTAAAGGGTCACACCATAAAAGGAAGAATAATTATTTAAGAAGGTAATGGCATAATCGTAATAATGCATTAAGTATAATTAATTTAATCTATGGTGATAGAATAAATTAAATAGCTTAATGTTTATTATTTAATATTTTGGAAATATTAAATATAAATTAATAAGAGGAGTCTTATTAATATTATTACAATTATTATTATTTTAATTTCTAAAGGAGTTTAGTAATTAATTTAATATTTAGTACTCTCATTTATTCCTAATAAGATTAGGAGACAAATTAATTAAATGAATTTAATTAATTATTCCCATGTGGTGGGAAGCCTAAATTAATTAAAGGAGTTTAATTAATTAAAAGAAATCCCATGTCTAATAGGATTAGAAGGGTTGACCAATGTCTATATAAGAGAAGTCTTATAATAGATATTAGATTGATGTAATTCCAATTGTTGGAGAGTACTCCTTTTCTATAGAGGATAGAAAACTAAGGTTAAGCCAAACACCCTCCTTCTTGATAATTCATCTTCCTTGGTGGATCACCTCTAGAGGCCAAACACTTGGGTGGCTAACGTTGATCAAAGAAAGGAATCTAACCTGAAAATTCAAGGAGATCACGAAGAACAAGGAGTTGAACTAGTACCTGTGGAAGCTTCGTTCTACAAGGGTATGATTCCATAACTTCTTATTTATCGTTTTAAATTAATAATTTGCATAAAGGATGATCCGGGTAATGGTTTTGTAGAAATTTTTTAAACTCTGATATACCATGCTTCCGCTAATTTTTGCAATTTGATTGCGTCACGATTTCGTACAAACCCAACAGTGGTATCAGAGCCAAATCTTTATGCAATTATTAATTTATTTTTGATTTCATATACATATGGGTATGTATTTAAAATAATTTATTGGGCATAATTTTATTGTATAAAATTATATTTATTTTTTTTATTTTTTTTTAAAAAGACTTTTTTATGGACGAATCACAATTTTTTTTGGTGCTAATCTTGAATTCTGCAAAGAAAAGGTGTTGTCTCTTTCCTACTCCAAAAAGAAGGTGACCCATCATGAAAGGACTTTTTTTAATAAACCTGCAGGACTCTTTTAATAAAAGAAGGTGACTTCTTTTTAAAAAATAAATATGATATATTTATATATTATATTCTAAATAATTTTATAATTAAAATAAAGAGTTTATTTTAATCTTGAAATTGGATTTCATGCAATTTAAAATTGCCCATTAAATGATACTCATATATATATGGAATGTTTTAATTCATGAGATGAATATTTATTTATTGATATATATGGTGATATGTATGAAAATAAATGGGGATTGATTATGGACTATTTGACCAATGTGATTGGATTTTATTTTAGTTGAATGCTTGAATGAATGGGTTTTATTAAATGGGGTCTGCGTACCTCGTCTTCTCTAATTTTTTTTTCTTGATGTAAAATTCTATCTCCTTCCTATGTACTTCCCCTTGACTGTTGATCAAGGTTTCTATTTAAATTAAATAGTTTAATGTAATAAGAATAGTTAGAATTATCTTGAAGAAATTGGAGACCAAGGAGCAAGGAGCGCGTGAAGACCCGTTTGTATGGAGCCCGAGTTTAAATGTAATAGTTATATTTAAATTTAAATTCTTGCACTCCTAGGTTTGACCTTTTGGTTCACTTGGTGGCTCTAGTGAACCAAATTAGAATAAAAGTCCATAATCAATCCGGGTAGAATATAATATTCTATATTGCATGCTAAATATTATATATATTATATTTTATGCAAACATGCTTCGCATGTTTAATAAAATGACGCGTATTTTATATATATATGTGCATGCGCGCTAAACAAGATGAGACAAATAATAACAAACCCCTCAAAGAAATAATATTAAGTCTGAAGCGTTCAATGATATTTGGAATATCGAACGTCGCCTTCTAGCATGATAAATTAATAGAGTATTAAATATTTAATATGAGCTTGTTGTGCTATCCACAAGGCGAGTATTGCGTATTTAAGATGTTAATTAATCACATTTGATGCTTATCAAGAAAATTGAACGATCTAGTCTTGTTGTGCTATCCACAAGGACGAACATTTTTCTTTTTTGAATTTATGGAAGTGCTAGGCTGGACTTAACTTAAATCATTTTAGTTCGGATGTGCACACACTTGACCATTATGATTTAAGAGGCAAAATAAAAGGAGTTATATAGTGTTGTAATTGACAAGAGTTGTCTACCTATTTATTTGTATATCGCTTGTTGTGCTATCCACAAGGTTATATACATTTGAAATGGGATCCTTATTCTCACTAGCAAATCTTTAATTAGATGTTGCCGAACTATATAAGTGAGGGTAATATAGTTTGATGAAAATAGTGGGAGATACCAATTTAAAATAAAGACCTAAATTTATTTTGGTATGCAAAATTAATAAAATGAATGTTTGCTAAAATGTTATTTTTCACATGCAGAATTTTAAAAATGTCTAAATCACTAATCTCACTACGAAGCATACTTGATGCAAACAAGCTTACCGGGCCGAATTATGAGGACTGGCTAAGAAATCTGAGAATTGTTCTCACTGCTGAAAAGATTTCTTATGTCCTAAATTCAACTGTCCCTGAATCTGTTTCAGAAACAGCCTCTGAGGAAGAGATTGCCACTTTCAATAAGTGGCAAGATGATGCATCTGTGGCTCAATGCATCATGCTCGCATCCATGAATAACGAGTTTCAGCGTCAGCACTGAAAAAATGGATGCTCCTGCTATGCTGCTTCACCTCAAGGAGTTGTATGGTGAACAGAGTAGGACTGCTAGATATGAGATATCTAAGGAGCTCTTCCGATCTCGGATGACCGAGGGTACTGCCGTCGAGACTCATGTCCTGAAAGTGATCAATTTGATTGAACGCCTTGGACAGCTTGGGTTCGTCATGGATGGGGAGTTGAGTCAAGACTTGGTCTTGCAGTCACTCCCTGAGACCTTCTCGCAGTTTGTGGTTAATTTTCACATGAATAAGCTAGATGTCAGCTTGCCTGAGCTGCTTAACATGCTGAAAACTGCAGAAGGTCACTTCCCATCCAAGAAGAACCATATCTTGATGGTGGATTCTTCCAATAAAAGGAAGAGACCTAAGGTATCTTCTGAAAAGAAGAAATCCAAGAAGGCTAAGGGAAAGGGGAAAGAAAAGGAACAAAAGAAACCTGAACCAGCTAAAGGAATGTGCTTTCATTGCAACAAGCCGGGACATTGGAAAAGGAACTGCAAGAAGTATCTAGCAGAGAAGAAGCTTGGAGAAGCTTCGACTTCCAATCAAGGTTTGTTTATGATTGAAATTAATTTTTCTGAAAGTCATAATTCTACTTGGGTATTGGATACCGGCTGTGGTTCTCACATATGTAATACTGTGCAGGGACTGGTCAGAAGTAGAAAGCTGAACAATGATGAGGTGATCCTACGAGTGGGGAATGGAGCAAAGGTTGCTGCATTAGCTGTAGGAACTTATTATTTAGCAATGCCTTCGGGCAAGTCCATTTATCTTAATAATTGTTATTATGTTCCGAATATTATTAAAAACATTATTTCAATTTCTGTATTGGATATGGAAGGATTTAACGTTGTTATAAAGAACAATAGTTGTTCTATTTATAAAGACGATGTTTTATATGGTATTGGAAATTTCCGAAATGGACTTTATACACTTGACTTACAAGAAAATATATTTCAAATTGAACAAACTAAGAAAAGAAAAAGAGATGATATTAATTATACCTACATGTGGCACTGTAGACTCGGTCATATCAATGAAACAAGATTATCCAAGTTGCATAAAGATGGGCTCCTCGAGCTATCCGATTATGAATCATATCCAACTTGTGAATCTTGTCTCATGGGTAAAATGACTAAATCTCCTTTTAGTGGAAGAGGAGAAAGAGTTACAGAGTTGTTGGCATTGATTCACACAGACGTTTGTGGGCCTATGACAACAAGTGCACGGGGTGGGTATTCTTATTTTATTACTTTCACTGATGATCACTCAAGATTTGGATATATGTATTTAATGAAATACAAGTCAGAATCATTTGAAAAGTTCAAAGAGTTCAGAAGTGAAGTAGAGAAACAAACGGGCAAGAGTATAAAGATACTTCGATCAGATCGAGGCGGAGAATACTTAAGCGGTGAGTTTCTCAATTGTCTCAAAGAAAATGGTATAATCTCACAATGGACTCCTCCAGGTACACCACAGTTAAATGGAGTATCTGAAAGGAGAAATCGAACACTGTTAGACATGGTTCGATCCATGATGAGTTTTACCGACCTTCCAATTTCCTTCTGGGGATATGCCCTAGAAACGGCTGCATACCTACTTAACAAGGTACCTACCAAATCCGTCCCAAAGACTCCATATGAGATGTGGAAGGGGAGGAAACCAAATCTTAAGCATGTTAAGACTTGGGGTTGTCCAGCTTATGTCAAAAAGTTTGAACATGATAAGCTACAGACTAAATCCGAAAAGTGTAGATTTGTGGGATACCCTAAAGAAACTGTAGGGTATTATTTCTATCATCTAACTGATCAAAAGGTGCTTGTTGCGAAACATGCTGCCTTCTTGGAAAAGGAGTTTATCCATGAAGGGGTCAGTGGGAGTAAGATATATCTTGAAGAAGTTCAAGAACCACAAATTACCACGGATCAAAGTCAGGTACCTGACCAAGTAGAAGAACCTACTATACCACACCCTGTTCGTAAATCTTGGAGAGTACCGAAGATACCTGAGAGGTATGGATTCGTTATAGAGGATGACGATGAGGTACACATCATGAATGATGATGATCCATTGAATTACGAACAGGCCATGAGTAATAAAGACTCAGGGAAATGGCTTGAAGCCATGAAATCCGAAATGGACTCCATGTATGAAAACAAAGTATGGACTTTGGTTTCACCACCTGAAGGCATTAAGCCTATTGGGTGTAAATGGGTCTTTAAAAGAAAGACTGGAGCGGACGGCAAGGTGGAGACCTATAAGGCCCGACTGGTTGCAAAAGGTTTCAAACAAAGACAAGGAGTTGATTATGATGAAACCTTTTCACCAGTAGCTATGCTCAAGTCCATTCGGATTTTGCTTGCAATTGCAGCTTATAACGACTATGAGATCTGGCAGATGGACGTGAAAATGGCCTTCCTCAATGGAAAAACTTGAGGAGGATGTGTATATGACACAGCCAGAGGGATTTGTTTCAAAGGTTGGAATAAATCAAGTCTGTAAGCTGCAACGATCCATTTATGGATTGAAGCAAGCTTCTCGTAGATGGAACATTCGTTTTGATGAGACAATCAAAGAGTTTGATTTTATCAAAAATGACGATGAACCATGTGTGTACAAGAAGGTTAGTGGGAGCGTAATTTCATTCCTTGTATTATATGTTGATGATATATTACTGATAGGGAATGACATTCCTATGCTACAATCAATTAAAATCTGGTTATCTAAACACTTCTCCATGAAGGACTTGGGAGAAGCATCCTATATTTTGGGGATAAAGATCTATAGAGATAGATCTAAAAGGATGCTTGGTTTATCCCAAGGAACGTACATTGATACGATGCTAAAGAGGTTTAGCATGGAAGATTCCAAAAGAGGTCTCATGCCGATGAGCCATGGAATACATCTCTCCAAGAAACAGGCCCCAAAGACACCTGAGGAGAGAGACCGTATGAGTAAGATCCCTTATGCTTCTGCAATAGGATCTATCATGTACGGTATGATATGTACTAGACTGGATGTTGCTCATGCACTTAGTGTAACGAGCAGATACCAGTCGAATCCTGGAGAAGAGCACTGGAAGGCAGTGAAAAATATCCTAAAGTACTTGAGAAGGACTAAAGATATTTTTCTTGTCTACGGTGGGTCTGAATTAAAACTCGAGGGCTTCACAGACTCAAGTTTTCAAACGGACCAAGATGACAGTAAATCTGTTTCGGGGTATGTTTTACCTTGAACGGAGGCGCAGTGAGTTGGAAGAGTTCCAAGCATCAAACAGTTGCTGATTCAGTGACAGAGGCAGAGTATATAGCTGCAAGTGAAGCTGCAAAGGAAGCTGTTTGGATGAAGAAGTTCATAACTGAACTTGGTGTGGTTCCTAGCATTGGAGAAGCAGTTCCCGTTTACTGTGACAACACAGGAGCAGTTGCACAGGCTAAGGAACCCAGGTCTCATCAGAAATCTAAACACGTGTTGCGGCGATTTCACTTGATCAGGGAGATCATTGAAAGAGGAGACGTCACCTTGGAGCGTGTAGACTCTCAAGATAACATTGCAGATCCATTTACTAAAGCTTTAACACAACAGCAGTTTGATCGTCACTTAGAGAAGATGGGTATGAGATACCATGGCGATTGGCTTTAGTGCAAGTGGGAGATTGATAGTAGTGTGCATACAAGCCAATCATGTATGATGATAAAGCACGTACTTTGTAAACAATCTTATTTATTTATTAATAAAATATTCATTTATTAAAGGCATTTAATTATCTACATGTTGCTGTTTTTATAATATGTAAATAACCCATAGTTTTAAGCAATGCTTTTAGAATCATGATGATGATCATGCTAATGAGATCTAAATTCTTAGAAAGTTTTAAAACTAAAATAGTTCTCAATCGTGGGATTACTAAAAAGGGGATTAGTAAATCCGGATAGATTGGTACATATGTTGCTTGCTCATTGGATGAGGATGATTGATCTCATGATCATTTGTGTGGAGACACTAAAGCAAGTATGTAGGTGCTTATTGGAGAATAAGTTCACTGAACGTGATTCGCTATGGAATACCTAATGGAGATTTACTCGCCTGTCAATAGGAATTCCTAATGTGATAGTAGTACAAGTAATCCTTGGACTTGAGATCATCATAGTATCTTGTATGTAACAAATTATACTTTGACTTATTCCTTAAGACCTTTTAAGGCATATATAGGGTATGCTTGGGTATAATGAGTTACATATGGAGATAATGAATGATCAATAAAGAATCTACCACCTCTAGTAAAAGAGGAGATATGTCCTATGTGATTCGTTAAATGACAACCCAGGAATCCTTGGCCAAGGTGAAATGAAATTAGAAAGGAGTTTCTAATTTGCATTATTTGGAGTTGTGCATTTTCTAATCGAAATACATATAATTAAATAAAATAAGACTTGACAGTAAATCCATGTCTTATATTTAATTGGGACATTGTATGGTGGAAGGATTGAATTGTACGGTAACTATTTACTCACAGGTTCTTTTTGATTAATGTTGAAATCTATATTATCTGGAAAGTCGTTGATCGCTAGGGAGGCTTATCCCTATTGTAGAATAAATATTATTTATTTAAATAAATTATTAGTTTAATTTATTTATTTAAATAAGATTAAAATTGTTTTAATTGATTTATTCACAACCGGTTTAATATGGAGAACCTAAAGGGTCACACCATAAAAGGAAGAATAATTATTTAAGAAGGTAATGGCATAATCGTAATAATGCATTAAGTATAATTAATTTAATCTATGGTGATAGAATAAATTAAATAGCTTAATGTTTATTATTTAATATTTTGGAAATATTAAATATAAATTAATAAGAGGAGTCTTATTAATATTATTACAATTATTATTATTTTAATTTCTAAAGGAGTTTAGTAATTAATTTAATATTTAGTACTCTCATTTATTCCTAATAAGATTAGGAGACAAATTAATTAAATGAATTTAATTAATTATTCCCATGTGGTGGGAAGCCTAAATTAATTAAAGGAGTTTAATTAATTAAAAGAAATCCCATGTCTAATAGGATTAGAAGGGTTGACCAATGTCTATATAAGAGAAGTCTTATAATAGATATTAGATTGATGTAATTCCAATTGTTGGAGAGTACTCCTTTTCTATAGAGGATAGAAAACTAAGGTTAAGCCAAACACCCTCCTTCTTGATAATTCATCTTCCTTGGTGGATCACCTCTAGAGGCCAAACACTTGGGTGGCTAACGTTGATCAAAGAAAGGAATCTAACCTGAAAATTCAAGGAGATCACGAAGAACAAGGAGTTGAACTAGTACCTGTGGAAGCTTCGTTCTACAAGGGTATGATTCCATAACTTCTTATTTATCGTTTTAAATTAATAATTTGCATAAAGGATGATCCGGGTAATGGTTTTGTAGAAATTTTTTAAACTCTGATATACCATGCTTCCGCTAATTTTTGCAATTTGATTGCGTCACGATTTCGTACAAACCCAACAAGGGAGTCATCACGTGGGAACGTTTCAAGGAAATGTTCTACGAGATGTATTTTCCAGTGAGTTCCCAGGACCAGATGGAGGTCCAATTCCTAGAACTTAAGCAAGGAGGGATGACAGTGTCTGAGTATGCCGCTAAGTTTAACGAGTTGGCCAGGTTCGCTACATACCAGGTCAGCACTGACGCTAGGAAAGCGAGAAGGTTTGAGCGGGGACTAAAGCCTTGGCTCTACAGCAAGGTTTCCATGTTCCAGCTGAATACATTTGCAGCAGTGCTGGAGAAAGCCATACTTGCTGAAGGAGGAAGCGAAGCGGTAACGAAGTTCAACCAAGATAAGAAGAAGAAGAATGAGGTAGAAACCAAGACTGGGGGTTTCATAGGCAGCGCTGTGAACCAGAAGAGGAAGTGGTCTGATAATATCTCTGCTGGGAGTCAGTAAGGAAGTCAGCAGAAGAGGAAGTTCGAAGTATGTGCTACATGCGGTAAGAATCACACTGGCGTGTGCATGAATGGGAAGCGGGTGTGCTTCAACTGTGGTCAGGAAGGCCACATCGCGCCTAATTGCCCAAAACCGAAGAAGGGAGCTTGCTTTACATGTGGATCCAAAGATCACATGGCTCGCAACTGCCCGAAGAAGCTGACGGCAGGGTCAACAGGGAATGGAGGGAATGGAAGCGGCAGTACCGTTACTATCGCTGCACCATTACAAGCTGTTCAACCCACTGCACGTACATTCAATATGACGGTGCAGGATGCTGTGCAATCAAAAGACGTAGTGTCAGGTATTATTCCGGTCAATAGTATAAATGCATATGTATTATTTGATTCGGGTGCTACTTGTTCATTCATATCTGATGATTTTGCTAAAACCTTAGACTTACCTGTAGAGGAATTAGGTTTTGAACATAGAGATTGCGAATAGGGAGGTTATTCCTGTTAGGAGCGTTTATAGGAACTGTAGATTGGACATTAAGGGTCAGGAACTTAGAGTAGATTTGATTCCGATTAAACTTGGGGAATTCGACGTTATACTAGGTATGGATTGGTTGTTCAACCATGGGGCGGTAATCGACTGTCAGAAGAAGTCGGTAAACCTTACGACTCCGTCGAAGTTGGTGTTCTATGGTAGCAAATCGCCTAGGCAAGCGAGTTTTCTGACGATTATGCAAGCCAAGAAACTTCTGACGCAAGGCTGTGTAGGATATCTAGCCTACATAGTAGATTCGCATAAGGAAAGCCCGAAGGTGGAGGAGATATCGGTAGTTAAGGAATTTGTGGACGTTTTTTCGAGCGATTTACCAGGACTTCCGCCAGATAGGGAGTCAGAGTTTGTGATCGATCTAGCGCCGGGAACTGCTCCGATTTCGAAGGCTCCGTACCGAATGGCTCTAGTCGAGATGAAAGAAATGATGATTCAACTGCAAGAATTACTGGACAAGAAGTATATTCAACCAAGCGTTTTGCCGTGGGGAGCGCCTGTCTTATTCGTGAAGAAGAAGGATGGGTCGATGCGTCTTTGCATTGATTATAGAGAGTTGAATAAAGTTACGATCAAGAATAGGTATCCTTTACCTAGGATCGATGACTTGTTTGATCAACTGAAGGGTGCGAGGTACTTCTCAAAAATTGATTTGAGAAGCGGGTATCATCAATTAAAGGTGAGAAAGGAAGATATACCGAAAACGGCTTTTAGAACTCGGTATGGTCATTACGAGTTCTTGGTGATGTCATTTGGTCTCACGAATGCCCCAGCTGCATTTATGGACTTAATGAACAGGGTATTCAAGTCATTTCTGGACAAGTTCGTGGTAGTGTTCATTGATGACATCCTGGTTTATTCCAAGACCAAGGAGGAGCATGCTGAACACTTACGACTAACCTTAGAAGCCCTGAGACGAGAGAGGCTTTACGCTAAATTCTCGAAATGCGAATTTTGGTTGGAACGTGTGCAATTTCTTGGCCACGTGATCGACAAGGATGGTATTTCGGTAGATCCGTCGAAGGTTGAAGCTGTTATAAATTGGGAACAGCCGAAGACGCCGTCCGAAGTGAGGAGTTTCTTGGGATTGGCAGGTTATTACCGGAGATTTATCCAAGACTTTTCTAGAATCGCAACTCCGTTGACGAATTTGACTCGTAAAACAGTTAAGTTTATTTGGACGGAGAAGTGTGAGGAGAGTTTTCAAGAGTTAAAGAAGAGGCTGAGTACTGCGCCTGTATTGTCTTTACCAGATAGTTTCGAAAATTTCGTAGTATATAGCGATGCCTCACATAAAGGATTAGGCTGTGTATTGATGCAGAGCGACAAAGTCATTGCCTATGCGTCACGTCAGCTGAAGGATTACAAGAAGGGGTATCCGACCCATGATCTAGAATTGGCGGCAGTAGTGTTTGCCCTGAAGATTTTGAGGCACTACTTATATGGAGAGAAGTGTGAAATATACACAGATCACAAGAGTCTGAAGTATATATTTACCCAGAAGGATTTGAACATGCGCCAAAGAAGATGGTTGGAGCTAATTAAAGACTACGATTGCGAGATACTTTACCATCCGGGTAAAGCTAATGTTGTCGCTGACGCTTTAAGCAGGAAAGGTCGGGAGAAGCTAAACGTATTAACTGATCAGGATTGGTTGATAGAACAAATGGCTAGATTAGAATTGGAAGTGAAGTTTCCGAAGGAATCGGATGAGTTGTTGTTTCAAGTAACCAATGGTTCTACTCTAGTAGATAAGGTGAAAGAAGCACAATTCAATGATGAAGAATGTGAAAAGATTCGGAAGAGGATAACCGAAGGTGAAGAGTTCAAATTCAAGATCGGTAACGAAGGACTGTTGCGGTTTGAAGGTAGAATATGGGTACCGCCAGTACCAGAGGTCAAAGAGGAGATTCTAAGCGAAGCTCATAGTTCTAGATATTCTATTCACCCTGGGAGTACGAAGATGTACCAGGATCTCAGGCATCATTTCTGGTGGCCGAATATGAAGAGGGACGTTGCGGAATGCGTTGCGAAGTGCTTAACGTGCCAGAAAGTCAAAGCAGAACACCAGAGACCAAGTGGACTGCTGCAACCGTTAGAAATTCCAGAGTGGAAGTGGGAGCATATTACGATGGATTTCATGGTAGGTCTTCCAATGACTCAGAAAGGATTTGATGCGATATGGGTTATAGTGGATCGACTGACGAAGTCAGCCCACTTTTTGCCAATCAGGGTTAAGTACAACCTGGATAAGCTAGCGAAGCTATACGTGAAGGAAATTATTTCTCGACATGGTGTTCCAGTGTCGATTGTGTCCGACAGAGATCCGCGTTTTACGTCGAATTTCTGGAAGCGTTTGCAAGAAGGTATGGGAACGCAATTGCGAATGAGTACAGCGTATCATCCTCAGACTGATGGACAAAGCGAAAGAATAATTCAGACACTTGAGGATATGCTGAGAGCTTGTGTGATGGACTTCAAAGGAAGCTGGGAGGATCATCTACCATTGGTGGAGTTCGCCTACAACAATAGTTATCATGCGAGTATTGGCATGCCGCCTTACGAAGCATTATACGGCAGAAAATGCAGAACACCTTTGTGCTGGGATGAAGTCGGTGAACGTCAATTGTTGGGACCAGAATTGGTACAACAAACCGCCGAAATTGTGAAGCTGATCAGAACGAGATTAGTTGCTGCTCAAGACAGACAGAAGAAGTATGCCGATTTACATCGACAAAACCGAAAATTCTTACCAGGAAGTTTTGTGTTCCTAAAAGTATCTCCCTGGAAGGGAAAAATTCGATTCGGTAAGAAGGGGAAGCTGAGTCCCCGATTCATTGGACCTTTTGAGGTATTACGAAAGGTGGGCGAGGTTGCTTACGAGATTGCATTACCTCCGGAGCTCGAGAATATACATAATGTCTTCCATATTTCTGTGTTAAGACCTTACAAGCATGATTATAAACATGTAATAGAATATGAACCTTTGCTATTTGATAAAGACTTAACGTATGAAGAAGTGCCTGTTCAAATAATTGATAGAAAGGAACAAGTACTTAGGAATAAAGTGATACCTTCTGTTAAGGTAATCTGGAGAAACCACAGTGCTGAAGAAGCTACGTGGGAACTCGAAGATGTTATGATGAAATCTTATCCGCTTTTATTTGCTTAGTTGTGTGTAACCCCTTATATACTGATTCTGGGGACAGAATCCTTTTAAGGAGGGAAGAATGTAATAGATGAGATTTTTTTTTTATGTGTGATTCTGGGGACAGAATCCTTTTAAGGAGGGAAGATTGTAACGATTGAGATTTTATATTTAATTTTAAATATTTATTGAATTAAATAAATATTTATGTGAATTATTTATTGAGTAAATAAATAGATTAAGTAAATTATGGTAATGATTTAATTGAGTGTTACATATTAAATTAATGAATGTTATTTAATTGATATGTATATATATTAATGTTATATTATAGTTCTAATTTAATTGAGATAATTGAATTAGATGAATTATGTGATGAAGTGTTACATGAATTATAATTAGCGAGTAATTATAATTATGTGGCAAATTTTATGTGATTAATGGATGTTAGATTTTAATTGATTAAATTAGATGATTAATATTTAATTGATTAAAATATGACATTAAAGTATGTGTCAAAATGATTTATTAAAATAAAAGGAAAAGAATTTTTAAATGATTTTTTTACCAAACAAGGCCCTTGTATTTGTTTTAAACCTATTTCTACCAAACAGGGCCCTAACTATCAAAAAGCTGTTTTTAAATAAACTGTTTACCAAACATGGTCTTAGCATTAATAATCAATTTTTGAAAATAACCTTGTTTTGCCAAACAAGGCATTGTGGTTTTTGAATTTTGTAACTTATATAATAAATGTATTTATTATATATATTAAGTAATTAGTAGTTACATATATATTATTAGTATACGTATATTATATCAGTTATAATATATCTATACTACGTTAGATTAGAAGTTAGTTTGTAAAGCTAAGAACAAAAAGAGAAAAGAAGAGCAGAGAAGTTAGAGAAGAGAATGAAGAAGAAACTTGTGAAGGCTAGAATTAGTCATTGTATTCTTCTCCAATCATCAAAAAGGTAATTAATATCTTATAGTTTTAAAGAATTGTGATCAGTTGTTCTTCATTGTTTTGAGTTTCTGTAAATTTAGTTTTCTGTGAATTTCATGAAATTATGTAATCATGAATTTTATATATATGTATTGTATCCATGTGTTGATTGTGGTAATTGTATGACATAAGAGGATTTTAAAAAAATTAAATTACTGTAGAAATATATTTTTAACACAAAATTCATGTTTATATGAGTTCATATAGAATTTCATGAGTGTGGTTAATGTTAATTGAGAAATTCATGCAATTGGTATGTGTTAATATGCTTATTAAGTAATTTCTGGATGCTATCTTCAACTTAGTATGTAATGCATGTATATAAGTTCGAATTGATGGAGAAAAATAGTTACAGTAGATTATTTTTGAGAAAATATGAGTTTTCATGAAAATGGCCAAATTGAATTTTTAAAACTTGTGATTATCATTGTTTAAATGATTTTGTGTTTGGAAGCATGCTTTATATATGTGTAATAGCGTATATATGTTTTACAGAGTCTATAGTACTGTATTTTTGGCGTTGTTGGCTTGTATGGGTTAATCGGTGAAGCAGAGTAACGTGGCTGTCTGCGTCTGGCCGAGTTGCTGCGCAGCTGCGCCGGCAGCAAGGCCGGGAGCAGCGCAGCTGCGCCGCTTGTCTTTTCCAGATTCTTACCCTGCGCAGCTGCGCCGGTTTCAAGGCAGCTGGCTGCGCCAGGCTCTGTTCAGAGGCAGTGAATGCTAGTCATTTGTGCAGTGTTGTTTCTAACCTAGTTTAATTATGCTATGACAGTGAGCATGTATCTAGTTGCTATAATATGTTGTTAACATAAATTTGACAAATTTATATTTAGAAAAGAAAAGAGGTTTGAAAACCTTAATGTATGATTTGAATTATTATTTAAATGTGATATATGATTTAAATAATTATAATCAAAAGTAAATGTTTATTTTAAATTATAATTTGGTTAAATTATAATGAATAAAGGTTGATTTATTAAATGTTAATTTAAATTATAATTTATGTAATTATAATTTAATAAATGCATGTTTAATTGTGGATTAAATTGATAATTACATGATTAATTATAAATTGTGTAATTATAATGCATGTTATAGTTTAATTAATTATTGATTATAATTGATAAATTCATGATTAATTATAAATTGTGTAATTATAAATGAATGAATGTGGTTTAATTGATTTTAAATTATAAATTGTTTATAATTTAAAAGGTAATGATAATTTAAGTAATTATAATTTGATTAAGTGTTTGAATTATAATTGTTTAATTATAATTGAGTTAAATACATAATTAATTTAATTATGTGAGTATATGTGTGATGTGATTAACTATGTGATAGTTAATTATTATTGTTTATTTAATCAGAATGTGAGTTAACCATGAGGGTTAACCACTTATGTGAATTAGTTACGTGTTAACTAATTTAGGTTATTGTGATTGAATATATATGTGTAGGAAGTATTAAAGTACGTGAATTGAATTAAGTAGCTTGCGCTTGAGGCAAGTCTTCTAAACCCTAAACTCGTTAATTTTACGCAAGTTTTCTAAACCCTAATCTTGTATTGATTTTATATGATCTCTTGAATTCATATATTCATTGTTGAGAATGTCCTTTCCATTTCAGTATTGGACAATTGTTTATTTAATTGAAATGGTCTTAACTTATTGTTCAAGTAAGATCCAATTATTATTTTAAATGCTTTAAGTTGATTCTAAAGCATATGTTAATTCATAATTCTTTTATTTTGAATTATTGGAAGTCGATTCAACTAATCCTTAGTTGATGAACGTGAATTCTAAATTACCCTTGTAAGCTTATCCAAACCAAACTTTCTTTGGTGCGGACTTGAATTCAAATTACTGAGTTGAACAACCCTATTTATTAGGAGAGGTTACTACGCATAGCGTTAAGATGTTGGTGCACAATACATGGTACGAAGGGCTGATCCCCCTAAGTACGAGTTAAGGTCCATAGTCTTATTGACTGTTAAAGGTTTAAATAGAAATATTTATAACCTAGGACAAGAGTTCAAAGGTCTTATGACCCTCAGATAAATTCTATATCCAAATTTTAATATTGATAGAGAATTATTATTCAATTCTTTATTATTGAAGCAAGCTAAGTTGTTCAGATTTTCTTAAAGATATTCTTTCATGTCTATATTATTGTTAAACTCCAGTGAGCTGTGGTTTGCTCACTCTTGCATTAAATAACAATTTCAGTTAAGGTTGATAACGCTGATGCTCCGTCTACAAGTAAGGGCAAGGGAAAGCAAAGCAAATGAAGACTTATTTTTTTTATTTAATTGAGAATGATTGTAATAATTAAATGTTATGTTTTATTTCCGCACTTTATTATATTCATGTCAAGGTTAGAGTAACCCTGAGATTGATTTTGAGAAGGTTATAACCATTGTTTTAAGGGAGATTTAGTTATTTTAATTTAAGTTGTAGTTTATTGTGCATTATTCATTGGGTAGATATATGTTATATTAGAAAGTGAACACCAAATCATGTGGAAACGAAGTACCCGGATTTGGGGGTGTCACACAGTCTTTAAACCATAAATACATACCGAAGTTTAATAGTATGTAACAGGATTTATCATATCAAAGAATTTTAGGTTCAAGAGTTCTTGCTTGAATACAACAGTTCATACAAGTGGGGATACTTGTATAATAAAAGATAATAATGAGATATTAATAAACAATAAACGAATTGAATAAAATTCCACAATATAAGAATAATTTCATAAACGAATCATGGATATCATTACGGATATGAATAATTGACAATAATTATTCATGAACATGTTTTATATTTGATAACTTATATTAAGTTGGAAACTAGCATAATATATATTTTTCTGCACAAAATAAAAATAGTGCATAAGGTTTAGATACTTGCACAATGAAAGTAGAGTTAAGAAATTCGCTTACTACGATCCATTGCATAAAGTAAATGCAAAGGTTAAGATACTTGCTCAATAAAGAGTAAAGTTTAGATACTTGCATTGTTCGCTGTTTACTGCTACGTAATATAATTTTATCTTTAACACAAAGACCTATCATTAATAAGATTATTCTTGAAATCAGTATATCACATTACACTTCATAATACTACTACTTTATAAGTAAATTATCTAACATGAAATCACATAATCAGACATTAAATAACTCTTTAACACCTTAATTATTCACTTATAAGTTCTTATTTATAAACTAGTAAACCATATAACCAATCCAGCAAACTGCATTGTCAATCCAGCAACTTGGATCATCAATCCAGTAACCTGGATTGACCAAACCTATCAATCCAGTAACTTGAATTATCTAAATAGATCAATCCAGCATCCTGGATTATCCAAACATACCAATCCAGCATCCTGGATTATCCAACGTAACAATCCAGCATCCTCGTGGCTAATTCAGCAAACCAGATTGCAATCCAATAAACTGGATTCCAATCCAGTAAACTAGATTCGCATCAAAATACCAAATCATATTATTATTTTTTTATCTTTTGTCCATACATATATACATATATTCCATACATAAAAATAATTTTTCTGAAATTTTTCAATTTTCTCTAGTATTTTTCAAAAATCTATTTCTAGTTAATTCCTTAAGAAATTAGCTACCTTACGCTTAACTCCAGAAATTCCCAACTCTTGGCAAGATCTTACACATGTTAACATGGACTTCCAGTTTAAATTTCGTAGCCATCGGAGTTATAGAACTCCAGTTATAGCGATTTTTGTTAAAAAAATGCAAATATTGAAATAGTCATAACTTGCTCAATTTAAGTCGGAATAAGCTCATTTTTGGACACAAGCTACTTTATAACATATATTTTCATGTCCCAAAAGGCCAGAAGTTATTACACAAATTAAGTGGCCAAAACTTCCCTTCAAAAATACAGATAGCCTACTTTTGTCGTTTTTCAGATTTTTCCTAACTTGCTAAAAACTGTCCCAATGGAAATCTACATAGAATTTTTCAGTGATTCCACTTGAAAACGTTAAAAGACTTATAGATCTAAGTCCAGAAATTGACCACACTCAAAAATTCAAAATACAATAAGAGTTATGGTCGTTTGAATTTCATGTTTCGTTTTCTCAAAAATTTAATTTTCTAACTTTGTGTTTTGTAAGAAAACTTTCATGATCTCTTGATTAATCTAACATTGGCCATCATAAACCATTATAATACATACTGATATACCTTAAGATCAAGGATCTACCATGATCCATGATCTATTACACCAAACATATACCAAATCCAAGAAAAACATAATTTATGCTAAGAAAAATTAAAGTTTTCTAACTTTTGAAACATAGTTTTTTTTTCTTGCTTTTGATCTAACTTTTGACATTCAAAAGTGATAGATCTAAACATAAATACTTATTAATATATAAATCTAAGGTTTTGGAGCTTTGAAATCTTAGATCCAAGTTTTGATTAAAAATAATAAAATAAAATGCATAAACTAGTTAAAGCTTATACCTTTGTTTAAGATTTATTTCTTCTTCTTTCTAAGGTTTGTGTATGGGCTAGATGGCTTACAAAAACTCTCTCCCTTCTCTACTCTATGGCTGCCTAAAATACTCCCCTCTCCCTATCTTGGTTTTGCTTTGTTTTGATATCTAAATGAGAAATATGAGATGAGAGAGAAATAAGATGGGATTTGTTTGTTAGTAAATAAAATCTATAGATATATTATATGTATGTATATAAGTCACCCAACACTCCACTCTTCTCATCTCCTCCTTAATCATTACATGGTTGCTTGTACTCTTTAGTTTACTTGTAAAATTGGTTAAATGAGTGGCTTGGTTATTAAAGTGACACATGGCTTGAGTTGGTGAGAGTTGTTAGAAGTTAATCATTACATTCCTTCCCCTTCTTTCCTTTCCTACTTGGCCTAATTTCTTGGTCTTTTTCTCTTAATTTTTATTTTCTTTTTATTACAATATCCCTTATCAAGTGGCTAAAAATTGGGCTTTGAATTTAATTCTTTTGGGCTTTCTAAACAATTATTTGGGCCATGTAAATTAGGTTAGGTCCAATACTTTTAATTTTATTCTTACCCTAATAATTTAATTAGGATTTATATTTTATCCATATGTAATTTAAATAATAACTCATGTACATTTAATTTCATAACCCAATTAGATTTGTTTTACTTAAGTTATAAAATTAACTAATAGAGATATATAAAATAAATCTCTTAGGGTTAGTATATATTTTAAATACTAACATTATACCACATAATTCATAACACATTTATCATTGTTGATAAATTCTTTAATTACTCACATACTCATATAATCAATATATATATAATTCATATCAATAATTTATCACTTAACCTTAATCACATAATGTACATACATACATTCAAATATAAATATAATCAATACTTGTATTTAATATTCAAATTTTCTTAAGAAAATAAATTCTTATTATTCATAATACAAACCTACATCCATTTAAATACAATTATAGCAATAATTGTATTAATCATTAAAATCCATAATCATAGATCAAATTAGGATTTTGATCTATAATCACACTTTACATCATATATCATTCTTAGTTAATTTAAAATAATTAAATTACTAATCTTAATAAATTCATATAATAAAATAATAATTATATCAATAATTCTAAAAATCATTTTTTGAAATATATAGATTATTTAAATAATATATTAATCATATTTTCATAATAAAATTTCGTTATTATAAGATTATAATTTCTAATAATAAATCCTTTCTTTTCTGAACAACTTATTAACAATCTTTCATTAGCACATAACCACATTCCTTTATCATGCACGTATTCCCATATTCACTTTGATACTTAGTAAAAATAATATTGTTATATATATAAAAAAAATTATACGCAAAATTTCTTATTTAATTATATCAAAAATCTTGGGTTATTACACTTGTTGTCCTTGTCTGATCTGGCTCGACTATGATCTCTGCCTCTTATATGATCAGTAGACTCCACTACTTTAAGTGTGGCCTACGATTCTTGACTTAGCTTTGGCAGGCGCTCGGTCGGCTCTTAGACAGGCTGTCTCTATGATTCTGAACATGACTTTCTCAGCAGACTACGGCTCTGAGAAAGTTCTTCTCGACACACTACGATCCTGCCTCGTCTCTCCTGGCAGACTATGAACTCCGAGATATACTATCCTTGCAGACTACGATTCTGCCTTGATAGTTCTCGAGTCTTCCTTGTCTCTTCTGGCAGACTACGATGGCTGGTGCAGTGCTCGACGATCAGACATGCCTATCTATTACATTGTATAAGATCAACCTAACAAGTTTGATCTTTCTATTTCTAGTCCTTGTACATCATTTCTTTTGAAGGACTTTACAAAGCTATTTTGTTTATGTAGGATCAACCTAACATATTTGATCAATTCATTCTAAGTCCTTGTATATATATTCCTATTATCTATCAAAGGACTTTACAGCTTTTATCAATGCAAGCATACTTGTATATTCATTCATTTGTATCATAATCAAATCTTATATAAATAGTAATAACATTCTCATGTATATTCCTAACAATCTCCCCCTATTTGATTATGACAAAAATAATTAGTGCATATGCATGAGATGAATGAATCTTATATACAGTGAGCAGCTATATTTCTAAAACAGATAATCATGAATGTCATTGATGATAATATAAAATTACATAAACTATGGCACTCTACATCCTGGATCCATAACATACCTAACTAGATAGAGATGTACCTTTTTCGCTCTATGTATGTCTCCAGGATGTCTGTTGATCAGCTACTCATCTTTATTTTCTTCTTTTTCTTCTTTCCTCTGATCCCCCTCAGATGATGTCTTCATAGGGTCATCATCTTTTGGCTCCCCCTCAGATGATGACTCTGCTTCTGCTGCTGCTGTCTTCTTCTTCTCCTCCTCCTTTGCCTTTCTGCTTTTGGCCTTCTTTTCTTCCTTCATTCTTCTCTCCTTGACACTCCTTGAATGCCTTTTTCTATGTCTCTTTTTCTCCCCATTTTTGTCATTAATCACTTGTGAGGGCTGCTCCACGTTTGACATAAGCTGCTCCATCAGGTGAGATGAGTTACTAACCTCAATCTTGAATTCTTGTTGGCTTAGCTCAAGTTATAGGGAGAGAGACTGTTTTATATTGTCAATCTTGTCAAAGAAAGACAGAATTTGCTCTTCATTAGTCTTTTGAGCTCGTAGAGCTTCATCTTTCTGATCGCTCATAGCCTTCAGAAATACTTGATCCCTTAGTTGAAGCTTGAGGGATAAGTCTGAGAGTCTGGCTTGAAGCCTTTTTGACAGCTCATTGCCTTCTCCTACTGACAGGTCCTTTACTTCTGCAGCTATAAGAGAGATCTCCCCATTCAGTTCTTCAGAATTCTTTAGCAACTCTTGCTCTTGAAGAGAGATGGCATCAGGTTGTTCATTCTCCGTCTGAACAGCTATTTGGTTAGCCTCCTGCTGAGTATCAGGTTGGACTCTACGATTCTCACTCTTAGACAGTCTTTCAAAGGTAGTGAGAATCTAATAGATTGTTGAGTGCCAATCGTTGTTGAAGGATGGAAGACTATCAGACAGCCCTGTTGGATCAGCATAGAACTTTTCAAACTCAGTTTGATTATCTTCATGGGTACAGTGAGAGGACTCTACGATCATAGTCTTTGGTATGATCCTTTTACCATCTGAGTCTGCTCGACATTCATAGGGAATGTAATGGTTTCCAGCTTGTCAATAGACCTTGAAGTGAGATTTATCTTTAATCAGCAGAGTTGCAAACTTCTTCACCCTTGGAAAGTTTTGTGCTACTAGCTCCAAGTTGGGAAGGTGAGAGAAGCACCATGAGAAATAGCTGATGTCTCCAGTGAGGGATGCCTTTACCCATGGCATGTGAGGGTAGAGCCACCTTATCGCATGGTCCTTTATTTTAGGATCATATATCAAGGTTGAATAGTCCAGCTTCATAGCTTCACGATTGTTGAGTAGATATGCTGCAGTCATCTTTACCACATTCAGCAGTTCATTTCCAAGGTTAATCCATTTTCCTGGAAGTAAATCAAGTGGTTCTTCATTAACTTCCACCACTATTCTTCTCTTACGATGAATAGGGCAAGGAATGTGAAAATCTTCTGGCTCCTCATCCTCAGAGCTGGAGTCTTCTTTACTCTCTTCCTATCCTGACTTGGAGTCAGACTGGTGCAGACTTCCCTCATCATCATTGAGTTTAATAATTGCTGAAGAAGATTCTCCTTTCTTTCCTAGAATAGCTTTAGCACGCAATCTGTTGCTCTTCCTTCTTTTTGGGGTTTCAACTTCAAGAGATTTAGATCTTTCTTCATCTTTAGATTTTGAGGTTTCTGAGTCATCAGACAGACTTCTTTGAGGTTCAATAGCAGGAGGAAGAAATTTTTCTTCTTCAGACTCTACGTCCTTGGAATCATTAGAAGGGCTTCTTGTGGCTTCAGCATTAGGAGATTCAATTTCTTTGGTTTTCAAATCTTTCTCATCAGCAGAGTGGCTACTTTGGGGTTTAGCCATAGGACTTGCATATTCTTCTTCATCGTCAGGCTTAGCTACCTCTTTTATAGGTTCAGCTTTTTCCTTCTTGGATTCAACTTCTTCTTCATCAATGGACTTGCTCCTTGAAGATTCTTCCTTGAAGCTCTCAGTTCCCTTTTCATCTTCTGACTCTACGTTTTCTTCTTTAGTAGATATATTTCTTCGGGAAACTAACTTTTGCTTTTGCACCACTTTAGCTTTCTTCTTCGAGGGCTTTACAGACTTGGACTATGGGATAATTGCATCCTCAGAGTGTAATAACTCCTCTTCTTTCATAGCACTTGCCTTCCTCTTCTTCGTAGTGCTCTTGCTGCTGCTGCCATGTGTCATCATCCTTTTGTTCTCCATTGGGTTCTTCTTCTAGTTTGAAAATAGTATAGGGGTCATCACCTTATGGCTGTTTAGAACTATACCTTCATCATCCTTAATCTTATTCTTCAGCTTCTTCTTCATAATGATACTCAAGAATGTTCCATGGAAAACCTTTGTGAGCGGTTTCCCTGTTAACCTTTTCTTCTCTGCCTTGTCCAGCCATTTGGACATTAGATCAAGCAGGATAGCTCCAAAATTGATTCGCTTCCTCAGAACTATTGCAGACATGATCTTCAACTGTTGATCACTCACAGTGTCATGTGCAGTGTCCTTACATAGTATGCATTTCCCTACAATCTCTGCGAGGAACTCAAACTGTTCAGAAAACTCCTTTTTCTTCATATCCTTCAGACTAGGGTTTCTCTGGTACCGCATAATCTTCTTGGCTCCTTCAATGTCAACTTCATCAAGATTTTTCAGACCTAGGTCAGGGAAACCTAGACATTGATTTATGTCTGTAGGTTTTAACTTCAGAATCTGGCCTTTGACCTTTGTCGTTAGAGTTCCAGAACCCATAGTCACATTTGAGTAGAACTCTTTAACTAGATTGACATAGATAAGAGTGTTCGACTTAAGACATTCAGAAAATTCGGACTTCTTTACAAGCTCAAGAATATCTCTGAACTTCTTCTCGAATTTCTCAAACTTCTTTGTTCCAATTTGAATGCCAGTGATTACTTACCAGTCTGCCATTTGAAGGGTTAGGGCTTTCTGGGTTTAAGACTCTGTAGGACTATTGTGAGATATCAGAAAGTGATTTGAGAAAATATATCTGTTTGAAAGGGTTTGACTGTTTGGAGGTGTTTAAGTTCTGGCTAGAGAGAGTGTATAGATTCAACAGGCTTGCAGCTTTTGATGAACTCTTGAAACTATAACTATCACTGATTTGAATTTTCCCTCTTGTAACTATTCCCTCCATGTTTCTTAGTGGGACAGTTGTAAGTCGCTGATAGGTCACAATCTGTAACTTCTCCATCAGGTCAGTTAACCTTATTTGACTTTTCTTCTATTGACTATTGACTTCTTCAATCTGTGGAGTGACTTATGACTTAGCTTGGTACTCCACAATTTCCCAGACTAACCTACAACCTTTGCATCTTCTTCGAAGATCATAGTCTGTGGTCATGCTTCAATAGACAACTTCTTCATTTAGATTCTAAGGGATTAGCAATTCTCATTTGCAGCTTGTATTCTTCTGATGAGATGTTGCTTGCTTCAGCAGAGATTCTTATGATGTAATTAATATTTGCACTTCTTCTTGATTGAGGTTGCTCAGGAAGGGCCAAACTCTTAGACCAAGGCTAAGGATTAGGTTTGTCCCTGAGGCGCTTATCAGATGAAGAGATTTGGCATGGTCAGTACTGACATCACATTTAATCTCTCTGCTTGGGAGTTCATTTACCAACTCTTCATATTCAATGGTGTTGGTTTTAGTGTAGACTACAATCGCGGTGTCCTCCTGCTCTTACACTACGATCAGATGTTTGATCATAGGCACTCCACGATTTGAGGTGTGTGGTTGATATGGTTATCAGTAGCATGTTTTGGGAAGTTACTACTGATTATGGATCTTTATTTGGTTCATCAGTCACAAAGTTTTGGGACTCTATAACTGGAATATTTCTGTTTAGGGTTAGCTTCTGTTCTCTATGAACTCAATAGAAGTAGTTTTGATAATCGTGGTGTGGTCGACAGACATGCACCATGATTGACTTATTTTTTGAGCTTATCTCAGATCTTCTGGCAAGAATTCTACTTCTTCATTTTGCTCCCTGAGCTTCACCATCTCTATATCTTCATATGTTCTTCCACAATCTTTACCACCTTCAACTTTTCTTTCACATCAGCATCACTTGGTTCTTGGATTTCCTTCTCAGTATAGATCATAGTCTAATCAGATACAGTAGTGTGCTCTTCATGACTGATCATGTCCTGATCATCTTCTAAGATTCTGGTCCTTTCTCAGTTGGACCAAATACTAGAGATTGATTGCTTTGTTCAGCCTTTTCAACTAGCAATCCTTTGATCATCTTCCTCTTTGCCCTTTCTTCAGATTCAGCCCTGACAGTTATTAAGGCTGGGAGGCTGTTGTAGCTTCTCTATTCGCAATAGTAATTGGTCTGAACTCTACGATTGGTAATAACTCCACAATCATAGTGAGTGAGGACTTCTTTGTTTTGTGATTGCTTTTCTTCTTCTTCTGAAGTTCAGCACTACCTTCAGCTTCTCACTTGATCTTCCTAAGTCAACAAGTGACTATCTTTACTACTTGGAAGATCTAAAGAATTTGCTTCACCAGTCATCTTTGACACCTTTAGTGCTGCTGCTCTTTGCAGATCACTGCTCCCCCATGGATGATGCTATCTTCTCAAGGAGGGATGAATTCTTCTTCTACTTCTTCATAAGTATAAGAGAGCAGCTTTGCATATCTTCTTCTGGATGAGATCATTATGATTGAATAGACTCCATTGGATCATAGAGAGATATCTTCAGGACTGATAACTCCACAATTATTGACAGAACTACGAACGTAGTTTTCTTCATTTGACACCTGAGCAGGTGTTTTCAGCAGTTTTGTAGTCCTTCCTTAGTTTCTTTATTATATAATAAGGAAGATTGATGAGTCATTTGAGACTATCAATTTGTCAACGTCTATCAACTTTTCTTCAGTTTGTCGCCCTTCCTCCTTCATCAGATACATGAACTTTAATGCTGATTGAAGGGACACTATGATTTTGATCATTGTTCCATAATCGTAGTGTGTTGGTTTGCACAAGCTGACTTTAGTCTTAATAGTAGAGAGCACTGTGATTTTCTTTAAGCTCTTAGATAGACTGCACACGTGGAGTTCTGCTTCTATGATGCATCCTTCATTATCAATGCTTGATGATCCTCTGATGTGAACTTCTTTGAATCTTCCATCTGAGTTGATATACTTTGTATAAATAAGCATAGAGGATTTCTTTCATCTTGTCATGAATAGCCCGCTTCCATATGGAGATCAGCAACCATGTGAGCTTCATTCATGTGGGCTCAACAAGTCTTTAAGAACAGGCTTTGGCATAGGGTGACTTTATCAAGAACATTGCTGAAATGTCTTGAGCCTCCAGTGGTTGAATCTTCGTGACTGAAGCCATCTGCTTCAGCATTCCTTAGAGTGGTCAGATAGACCAAGTACCTGCAGGTTTAGATAATTTTTATTTTGGTACCCAAGCTTGATTGGGTCCTGCTAGGTTAGTTTTCAAAATCCTTATTCCTCATATATTTGAATTTACATCACATTTAGCATCAACAATCATATTCATGTATGTGTCTAATTTAGATATGACATTTAAAATGCATGATGATGAGTGTGTGTAAGATTAACCATTTTAATAAGACACTCTTTTTCTTTGATAGTTTTATCCTTTGCTTGGTTATATTCACAAATTTTGAATGTTCACAGAGTAAGAATCAACTCTGTTACTTATTTGTATCTGGTTGATTCATGGAGATGATCAGTTTCTAAGAATCTTCAAGATACTCATCTAGAACTAATCATACTCTATGTATTATCAAAAACTTAGAACATAGGTTTGTACATATATACCAACCCTTCAGCAAGGATTACTCCACTTAAGCTTAATTAAATCCTAATATGCTTATGACCTATTTCAGACTTTTTTCAAGATGTTATCTTCAACCTAAAACTTGGATGGAGAGAAAGTTTGTTGACAGTTAAGTTTCCAACCTTAGTGTACTTTCTCTCTTCTCCTTTTTAGGAAGAGTATGGTCTCTTGATAGAATACTGTTATAGTGCACAAGGTGATGCAATATGATGAACAATTAAGTATTAATGAGGAATCGTACCTTTACACTGTCATTCTCTTAACAGTCATTTTTCTTACTATAATGATGTTAGGCATTGATGTGCATATTTTTGCATTTAAGACTGACAGCCTGTTGCTCCATTTGACCTTAGATCAATCAGTCATAGTCTAGGAGATATAAGCTAGGAAAGTCTTGACAGCTTTATTTCTTTGATAACCTTGAACCTCAGGGTTCACATCCAACTGTTGGTTAGCCAAATACATATTGGAGAAATTTCTCCTTTGGATAAGCATTTCTTAGCATGTATGGCCTTTCATCTTTCAGAATGGAGGACGCTTGATTCTTTGCTGTTGATGCCTCTTGACTTCCCATCTCTGATCTGCAGACTACAAAATTGACTTTGGACATGGATTGGTCTTGTTGCTATGGTATTTAAGAACATAGACCAATCTGAGCAGCTTCAGGTGTATATACACATTTACCTGTACACATTATTTCCAACGTGTGAGCTCATCTGCATTTACAAGTGACTTACTACTAAACTAAGTTTAGAACAATGTTTGTGCCTGAGATCAGACTCAAAGCGATTAGCTTTGGGGTATAGCATGAGAACCTGCTCTGATACCAATTGTTAGTTCCCAGTAGACACACAATAGATCTAGAAGGGGGAGTTGAATAGTTACTTTTTGATTTCAAATACTTTTCCAATTTATTTTGTATTGCTAATGAATTAGCATATAATAAACATAAGAATCTTTTCAAGCACAGCGGAATGAGTAAAAGATCCCCTTCATTGATATTCATAAACATTCATACATTGTTCATGGAGTTATTTAGTTGTAAGTAGTTAATACATACATAGCAGTTATAGCAGTTAGGTACATAAATTAAAGGACAGAATGTAAAAGACACAAGGGATTTTAAGTGGTTCAGTGACTAAAGCTCCTAATCCACTCTTCTGCTTCACTAGTAGGAATTCCATTAAGGAAAGGGCAGCACCTTGAATCACTAAGATTCCTTCAAGGCCAGCAACCTTGGAACTTCAGTTCACTAAGAACCCTTCAAGCCCAGCAGGCTTGGAACTCCTCTAGTTCACTAAGAACTCTTCAAGGCCAATAGCCTTGGAACTCTAGTTCTCTACGAACTCTTCAAGGCCAGCAGCCTTGGAACTTCAGTTTAGTCCCTCCGGACAAGGACCCCTCAGGCCCTGGCTACTTGTTGTTGTTGTTGTTGTTGTAGTTGCTATTGGTGCTTTGCTGCTAAGATGACTTGAAGCTTTATCATCTCTTGTACTTAGCAGCTTTGCGTGGTCCTCTTTGCATTCTGCGTAGAGTTTGGACCACTTCTTCTTTGGTGCAGCTGAGCTTCTTTCTATTCTGCTCATCTTCATCTGATGTCAGCTGTGCACCATCACCATTCAGGTTTGCTAAGGCTTGATATTGCTGGTCAACTTCTTCTGGTCCTTAGCATTCCCTGAACCCTTCTTGAATGATATGCAGACATGGTTCTACATCTGTTTTGTTTTAGCTTTTGGTTCATGGTGATTAGTAGAGTGGCTCTCTGGATCTTCTTTGTGCTCTGCCACTTTCCTGAATGCTATCTTCTTGGCCTTCTCGGCTCTCAGCTTAGCTGCCATCTTCAATGGCATCCTCATTGTTGTTGAGTGAAGCTTTAGTCCGTTCCAGCCCTTCTTCAAATTAGCTTCACTTCCACTTTCGTAGTCTCACTGCCACTGAGACTTATTTTGTTCAGCTCTGGTGGAACTCGTAGAGTCAGCAACATAGCATCCCAACAAATCAACGATTCTGCAATACAGGAACCCTTGATCTTTGAAGCTTCATCTGTTAAATACCCTTCCATGATCTTCCCGTTAGAAAATAGTGGTTGGAAGCTATTTGAATTGCTTCGCAGATCTTGAGTTATTTAGTGTAGACTGCTGATGTGACGTGACAGCTCCTTTATGACTTTACTGACACAGCAGTCTGCTACTTCACCTAACGCCTCAGAGATGTCACCTTTCCGTGTCAGGCTGGTAGTCATCTTTATTTCTCCTTTCTGATTCCTTGATTCGAATCTAAAGGAGTTATCCTTCTGCATCGATGCTCTCAATCAGCAACGTTCGAATATCAATCTTCAGATTAAACCGTTGCCAATGCTTCAATCATCAGATGACCGAACTCTACGATTCTGATGCAGATGTTCTTGGACCTTGATCGTAGTGTGTCTTGTTGAATGTTGCTCATAGACTGGTTAGAGACAACACTAAGATTATGAAGAGTGTTCTTTGGATCTGCAATGTAGAATTCCTCTTCCTTCACTTGTGTAGTGCTTCAACACTTCTGCTTGTCTTGACTGATCTTAGAAACTGATAGATTGACTTATTGCTCTGGCCTCTTCTGAATAGCAAGACACATCAGATTTGTGGCATACCCAGCTCTCTTTCTCCTAGTGATCTCCCGTTCACCTATCATCAATGGTCTGACTCATACTTAATCACTTTTATCTTGTTCTTCATAAGCTGGCCAGTATCTTTGTGTAAATTGCATCAGTTCCTGCTTTGTTTGGCAAACACTACGATCCTGGTTAATCCCAAGATCGTTGTCTTTTGTTCTCTTGACAGTTACTGCACTTGCTAACTTTCTTTAGTCAGTCACTATATCTGAAGTCTTCTTCTGATTTTCTTGTGGAAGACTTCATCTTGGATGGCTTCACAACTCAATCAGGATTTTGATTGAGTTGGTGCTTAGATCTTCTGTTTGCTTGCATGCTATTCGTTGAGTGCTCTCTGGTTTCCTTCAGGTGAAATGTATCTTTTCAGCTCAGACCAGAGGCTTCATACTTTGGATATTCTAGGAGTGCTCATCTGTTGAGAATCATGTTGACACTACGATTCTGCCTTGGCGTTGTGAGCTTTTCATTGAGGCCTTAGTTCTTTATACTACGATCTTGCATTGGTTTTGCAGACACTACGACTCTGAGATCAGATCTTGATAAACTACGATTTCTGCCTTCATGTTTGCTGTCCTTGTCTGATCTGGCTCAACTACGATCTCTGCCTCTTATATGATCAGTAGACTCCACTACTTCAAGTGTGGCCTATGATTCTTGACTTAGCTTTGGCAGGCGCTCGGTCGGCTCTTATACAGGCTGTCTCTACAATTCTGAACATGACTTTCTCAGCAGACTACGGCTCTGAGAAAGTTCTTTTAGACACACTACGATCCTGCCTCGTCTCTCCTGACAGACTACGAACTTCGAGATCTACTATCCTTGCAGACTACGATTTCGCCTTGATAGTTCTCGAGTCTTCCTTGTCTCTTCTGGCAGACTACGATGGCTGGTGCAGTGCTCGACGATCAGACATGCCTATCTATTACATTATATAAGATCAACCTAACAAGTTTGATCTGTCTATTTCTAGTCCTTGTACATCATTTCTTTTGAAGGACTTTACAAAGCTGTTTTGTTTATATAAGATCAACCTAACATGTTTGATCAGCTCATTCTAAGTCCTTGTACATATATTCCTATTATCTATCAAAGAACTTTACAGCTTTTATCAATACAAGCATACTTGTATATTCAATCATTTGTATCATAATCAAATCTTATATAAATAGGAATAGCATTCTCATGTATATTCCTAACATTATTGATTATGATAGAGTCGTTCAACTGAATTGTTTTAGTTCGGACTCCAGATTGAGTATAAACATCCCGAAATTGGGAAATTTTTATGTGCCAAAGGAGGTTATAATGAACGTAAATATCGTTCCAGTATGTAGTGTTGATCAATACAGGGCATACGGGCTGATCACTCAACATGTCCGTAAGTCATGACGGTTTGCAGATGAATTTCTGTACAAACCTTTTCAAAATTGAAAACAATGGTTCAAGGTCTATTGACCGCTCAGCATTTATAGTCACTACGTCGTTTCAAAAATGTAAACGATTTGATATGTTGTTAAGAATTGTTTCAAATGGCTTTACAACTATTGATTCGTTGTAGAAGTATACTTCAAAGAAAATATTTCTTTCTTTCAGCTAATGTCTATTAATTGTTATTACTTTCTGAGCAATTAAATGCTCATTCTTACTTTAAAATTAAATGTTTTCAGCTAAGCGTGATCGAACGAAAGGTTTCGGCAAGGACAAGGATAAAGGGAAGCTGAATGAGTAGTTGGAAGGCATTATTTGTAATATCTAGACTTTAGTATTGTGATAATATATTACCTATCATGTAATAATGTACTTAAAGGTCGTTGTACCTGGGGATTAGACAACTCTGATTTTTTTTTTAAGTTTGTAATATATTAAGTAGTTTGAATGAAGGGTATCGTGTAACACCAAGTACAGTTTCAAGTACCCGGATTTGGGGGCGTCACATTGTATATTTAAACATAATATATACATATGACTTTAAAACTTCGCTAAACAAGGGATTTATTGGTCAAATCCTTGTACGCAAGCAAATAAGCTTCCCATTTCCTCTAGATACAGATCTAGGGTCACGTGGTTGCCAAATATTTACAAAATACTAGAAAATAAACTAGATTTATCTAGATCTTAGCCAATCTAGCTTAAAGATTCAAATTTTGCAACTTTTGAACCGATTGAAAGCTAGGTCTGGCTAGATCTAGTCAATACACTATAAATATTGACTATTTACACAAAATGAATGGTTAAAAGTAAGATCTAACCGCAACCAAGCAAGATATATATATATATAGGGTATGTCTCTCCAACGAACTATAGGGAGCGAACTAAAAATGAATTGGCTATAGCGACGATTTTTTTCAGTCACTAAAGCATAGAAAGCCGATTTTTTATGTTATAGAGACAAAAAAAACCGTCGTTATAGCCGGTTCATTTTTAGTTCACTCCATATAGTTCCCTTGAGAGCCTGACCGTATATATATATATATATATATATATATATATATATATATATATATATATATATATATATATATATATATATATATATATATATATATATATATATAAAGCACTTACATATATACTAAAGCAATAAATAAGCACAAATCTATAGAGATCTTACGTATTTACACGAGATTTGCAAACGAAAGACTTAAAGTTTCCAGAAGCTTGATTTCAACTGGTTAAAATTTGATATAACGAATTTTATATGTATATAAGTGTTTATAACTGAGATTTACAGAGTTTAAGATGAAGAATCGCTCCATTTCTCATTCTAACTCTCGGATTTCTCTTTCTGGAAAGTTTCTGCGACTGAAATCTCTCTTTGCAAATGAGTTGGGGGTCTAATTTATAGACTCGACTAGCCGTAGGTAGACGCGACCATGCCTATTGGGTTCCGCTGCCTCGAAGTTCGTTCTCTCGATCGCTGCGCTGTCTGCTGAAACTTCTGTATCTTGCAATCCGGGAATCCTATAGAGATATGTCATACCATTCCGGGAAGCTCTCTCCGAGAGCTACGCAACGACACTGGATTTGTCCTTTTGCGAATCCGGGAAGATGGGTCCATGACCAAGATGACATCTTCAGGTTTTCGTAGGTAGTCTTGTGATGCCCCCAAAATAGGTTCATTACACAACCAATTCTGAGTCGCCAAATACATGGTACAGAATCCAAATACACATCTTCAAATTTCAACTATTATATGGTCGTGCAAAATACGACCACACAACTGTGAGCTTTAATACAGATATTATTTCATATATAATACAAAAATATAAACACTCAAATTAAGTCCTCATTACAATTATAATCACACTATTTTACAAAATAGTGAGGACAACTATAGCACTATCTCGAACCATCACTCCATTCCCCGACTAGTCCCCGCTATATTTTCATTTCCTGAAGAGAATAATGAAAGAAAAGGGTGAGCTTGTAACGCCCGAGAAAAATCGAACGATTAAGTAAATGAATTTTATTTGAGTTAATAAATAAAATTCGATTATTTGTTTATTTAACTAAGTAAGCAAATTGAAGGTCGTTTTATGACCTAGAGAAATTCAAAATAGTTAGTATTCTGGCTTTGTGCTAGAAATAATGAATGTGAATTTTCAAGACAAAAATAAAGTCTTTTCAAGAAATGACGAAATAGGCACTATTCATCAAACCTTAAGGGTTAGGGTTTGACCCTAAGGGTTAAGGTTCATGAAAACCTAAGCTCTTTTGAGAGTTTGAAATGTCGGAATAACATTCTGTCGAAAGATTTGACGGTAATATGCCGTGAATAGTTAAATTAGCTACGAAGAAATTTTCTTGGGAGAAAAGAACGAAAATCACTATTCATCCATTTCTGAACCGGAATTTATTTTGGAATTCCAAGAAACGCGTAATGATAAGATTTTAATGCGAGGTGGAATATGTAATAATATTTTATTTATGGCTCGCGAAGTTTTCGCGTAAGGACTTAAAATCCTAAGCGGTAAGGAAAGTGAAATGTGAAACAATTAATTGATTTCGTGTATAATAAATGATTATTATATAGAAGGAATACGCGTATAACACGAAGTATTATACGAGTATAATACGAGGTATTATACGAGAATTAATACGACGTATAATACAAATTTTATACGGAGTAAATATGTTAAAATGAATTGAATTTAACTTAAAAATCAATTAGATGACCCGTGGGTTGAACCATTGGGTAAACGGGTGGGTTTAGCCCATGGTTCAACCCACAACCCATGTTGTCACATGGAGGGGATAAGGTGGCCACATGGGGCATGTGGGGGCACAAGGTGCCCAAGCACATGCTAGCACATGGGAGGACATAGGCAAGACATGGGTGTGTGAGGTGGAGAGGAGGTTAGGCCTAAATGACCAAACTACCCCAACTCTTGCAACTTCTATAAATAAGGGCCTTACCCCTTCATTATTTGGTTGTTTGAGAATCCACCAACACAAAAGAGAGAGAGAAGGAGCTAGTGCAAGCTTTGCCTAATAATTTCATCTACCAACAAGCTTAACCAAGAACACTCAAGGTATAACATAAGAAATTTGTAAAACTCTCTTCTTCTTTTAATAACTATTTTCATAGTGAAGTGATTAAAGGAGTTACGCCTATGGAGAAGTTATAAGGATGGAGTAATGGGAAATTAGGAACCCTAATGAACCATGCATAATGAAGTAATAAGAACTCATTAAGGTCAAAAAAGGAACTTAGTGAATTCATTGATAATGGACTAATGAATAGGTGAAACCATGAAAACTTAATTGTTTTGATTGGTTGGAATTAGTAATAATCAACCTTTGAATTGATTCCAATTTGTTTGAAGTAAAAATAACGAAAAACAACGATTCGGCGAAAGTTACGCGATTAGACGATAATCGTCGAAAGTGTGATTTTCTCAGATTAGAAGTCAAAAGTAGTTGTGTGACTCAAAAACGGTGGTTTTCGATTGTAACACGTGTATTTAGGTAAATAAGACTTGCGAAAGCAAGAACGGATTAATTTTAACTTAAAACGAAGAATTGAGCGTCAAACGTTCACGAACGTTTGACGAAAACGTAAAAATGGACTAATCGAAAAATTTCTCGCCGAGGGATTCAGAAATGAATTCCGACTGGATAGGATAATAGAGCATATCATTTATGAATTTTGGCTTTGGAACGAGCCAATTTCGAGTTATAACGATCACGTTACGGACTCGAGAATTTCAGAAATTTCCATGACTTAAGAAATTTTTCTGAAATGCAGGGACAGCGCCGCCCAATAGGCTTAAACCGGCGCTGCCGCGCCACTTTGGGGAGAAATCTCTACATGGCTAGAGCTGCAGCACCGCCCAGCAAGGCAAAGTTGGCGCCGCAGCGCCAGCATGGCAGAAAGTTCTGACATTGCTAGTAATTACTTAACCTTTTGCATATCAATTAAAGGGCTAGTAAGTGATGTAATGTAACCTTTTAAACAACTTGTTTAATCAAGGGTTTATAAGAACTAAACGTTAATCAAAACGTAATTGAACTTGAACTTTGAAAACGTAAATCGTAAACCAAAGATTGAGTTAAAGACCAAGTTGAAGAACAAGTTAAGATCTCGTCGATTATCATATTTAGTGATAATTGATGAAAGTTCGGTTTATAACATAGGAATGTTAATAAGCCATAATGAACATTAAATAACTTAAACAAATGTTATTAGTTTAACGTTTCGGTTAAGTTATACTAGAAGGAGAAGTTAGGCAAATACATTGTATATCGGAAGTATTTCTCATTCGTATACTATGTGTTATGCTTGTAGAAGTGGTAAAGACCAAGTAGCTTACCTTAAAGACTAAGAGACGCGAAGGCAAGTTTTCTAACTCTTGTTTAAACCTTACGGTTGGACAAGAGATCATTATGCATAACTACTTATGCATAAAAGAGTTGTTGAATGGTTGATGCCAATTGTTTCAGCTAGACTGAAAAGTAAATATATTTTGGTGGGGTTTTCCACAAATCTTTTCAAAATATATATATATATTGAAGCTATCCTATGCCAAGTGATTGGTAAGGATTCTCAGGGGAACCTGAGAGTGAAAAACAAATGCTTTTACATCATTAATTCGACGGGCACGCGAGGTTGCCAATGATTAAACGTAAACACGTTTAATGAATGAATGTTGATCAACATAGAGTACTACAAGCTGATCACCTAGATGTGCTCGTAAGATATATCGAACTTACGGCCTTAGTGTCGGGTTGTTCTTTTCAAAAATGGGAACCAAGTGATGGTTCGTGGTCGTTGACCAGGTAAAATTCCGAAGAGACTATATGTCCTTGGGAATGGTTTTAAAAAAATCCAAATAATATTTTGATTGTTCAGAAGTACTTCCTAGCTATTGTACAGCTATTGAAGTGGAATAGATATGATTCTTGATTTTGTGGTTTCAAGATAAAATGTTAACTTGCTGAGCTATTTATGCTCACTCTTGCTTAAACTAAATGTTTTCAGTGAGGAATGAACGGACCGAAGGATCCGGGAAAGACAAAGGCAAGTCCAAGATGGACATGTAGACCTGTGTAATAGTATAGTATTAGTATTGTATTTACTAATATTATGACACAGAACAATGTAATGGTTTTAAGAACTTGGGAAAGAATGAATATAATGTATGTTTAGTAAACTCATGCGTGATATTGAGGTGTTTCAATAGAATGTATGAGTAGAATGTAGTACCGTGTAGCACCAGGTCCAGGGTTTGAAGGTACCCGGATTTGGGGGCATCACAGGTTAATATCAGAGCCGTAGGTTATAAAGCTTAAGGGGTAAAAACCTTAGGTTATAACCTAGAGAAGATAAGTAGAAGTTAGAAGTAAACAAACCTGGGTAGAGGTTGTGAAAGAAGAAAGTAATCTTAAACATATTAAATGAGATATATATACATTGTTTATGTTTTGATTGTATACTAATCCAGTTATTTATGTTTTATGTAGATAACAGGAATAATGAGCATGTATAATGAAATACATGAAGTTAGCGAGGATTCAGTCAACCTCATAGAAGTAGTACCTATGCCAGCAGCAGAGATACCTATGGTAATCTTAGAGGGGACTGATATAGAAGAAGAGGACCCGTCCGAACATTTTGACAACTTTGACTTCGCATCATTGTTCAATGGTATGTCGAAGGAAGAGGTGAAGTCAGTGTCGATTAATACGGTACTGCCTACTGAGGAGGTGGAGGATTATACACCGGAGGAGTCCATAAAACTGCTGTTCATGGCAATTTTGGACAGAAATGTCCAACTGAGTAAGTAGGTCCGTGACCTCAAGAAGGTGGTCGATGACGTAGTACAAGACAGGGAAGATATGGAGATCTTCTGGGAGGCGGAGCATGATGAGAAAGTGCTGGCCAAAGATAAAGTCCGGGACTTGAAACAAGAAGTCCAGGAACTGAAAGTAGAGCTTCTGAACAAGAAGTAGAAAATAGGTAGGATGACCTATATTCATAGGTGCTCGCACGACGATTACCAGCAGCAGATTGCTGAGTATCTGTGACGACCCCAAATCCGGGTCTCTCAAACACCTCGGATCTGGTCTGCCACGATACATCTATCGCGGAACTATACATCTTTTATTCAAAATTTAATGAATAAATTTCACTTATTACAATATAAAAATATAATTTCTATTCATATCCAAGATCTTGTATGATGACCCTAAACCTTAATATAAGTTTTCAATTCTTGGTCATATGTCATCCCTGTCTATACATCATAACTGATGTTACAAAAATGCGGAATAACTAAAAATTTTCTATCTCCTTGAATAAAATCTTTCATTGAGTTCATACTCTTGAACCAATTACAAAACCTTGAATCAATTATAAAATATAATTCACTGTGTTCAAATTACCGTATAAACGTATACATCTCGTTTCAAAATCCCTATGTGTTTTTCATAACACAACTTACAATTACAACATGTATAAAATATTGTAATCTACTATCGTATACATCTTCTAGAACTTAAACATGGTTCAAGAGCATATATTTAGTAAACAGTAATCTCTGAACTCTATTACGTAACACGTAACCTTTATCGTGAGTCCTTAACCTGCAAAAGTGGTTATTTGCAAGAGTGAGCTCGACAGCTTAGCAATTCTAACAGTTTTCATGCATCATATAGCACATAAGATCATACCCAATTCATGCATTTATAATCAATCGATATATACTACGCATGTTACTTCTCACATAACAAGTATATCATCAAAGATCAACTTTCAATCACATATATATCTCATATACAATTCATTTATAAGTTAACATCATCATGGCATAATATAATTCATCTAACAGTTATTGAATTCATATATCAAATAAGAACTGAAAGACTTGCCTGGTGCGTAGTTTAACAACTATGACTTAACTGCTTAAGATATTTGCACTTTGTGTATTCCTACATAATCATTCAATTATGGATTCATACATATCAGTTATACATATCCATACGTTCTTAATATAATAATAATTGATTACATTGTTATCTAACTTGGTTCTTAGAACCTTCGTTTTACTGTCTCGTCGTATTCTTAGAATAACCATGTACATATAGGTATACCTTAACCATACATACTTACTATCATCTTTCATATACATGTATCACACACTTAACTAAAGGTGTTCGACATATATTTAAAACTTATATGATCCTTATTATTCATAAGTTTCTCAAACATTAACGGAATTATAGTTTCCGAGTTTTATATAACCATTGTACAAATCAACACTTAATGCATCATTAAGATTCTAGTTTATAAGTCAGAAATAATAATGTAAACATGCTACTATGTTCATCACGTATATATGTGAGGTGCCATTCCAGTTAATATTCATGCTCACAATTACCTTTATCATATACGTACAACTAGCATCGATAATTGATTTAAAACATGTCTAATTCATGCTTAACTAACTTTCATAGTGTCTAGTAAGGTGTGTGCACATACATGACATTTAAAAGCACTAGCATGTATGCTCAAACATATTAGAACAATAATACACTATGATCATGCAACTTAGTTTTCCAAAACGCCTAAGTTTATCTCTTTTTTTTTCTTTTTCTTTTTGAAAACATCTTAACTTTCAACCATGAATGTTAGTGTGTTTTAATACTTTAGGCATGTGTTTCATGCCTATCTAGACCATGTAACCATGCTTACAAAGTCAGAACGTAAGCATCAATAGTAGGTGTCAAGGCTCATTTTAAAATCTTATAACTTTCTTTAGAAATCGCACACTAACGAAGTCAAGAATGTTCATGTTATGTCAAGGTACTTATTCATACATGTTAAACCTGATTTCATGCATGTCTAAGTCATTTACACCTACTCAAATGATCAGAAATTACAAGACATAAGTCTTGGTTAAGTTTACTTCAAAAAGTTCTTAAGTTTCACCTTTGAAATCACTTGAATTTATCAATCATGTATGCTAGTGTGTTCAACACTTTAAACATGCATTTCATGTCAATATAAACCATACTATCATGTTCATAAAATCAGAATGTTCACATGCTACGTCCATGACAAGGTTCATTTTTAATCATTCTAAGTTCACTTATAAACTATGAAGTTGTTCATCAATAGTATATGCTAACATGGCTACACATGCTCATACTACATGAATATACTCATTTATGTATGTTACTCATGCTCTTATGCTTGCCTAATTGGGTATCATATATTTGCACATAGCAGGTTATGTAACAGAAACAACAAACTATAAACTGGTCCTGGCGCAGCTGCGCCGCTGGCCAGTATAAAACTGGCGCAGCTGCGCAGGTGGCCGGCCAGAAACAGAGCAGACTACATCGGCAGTACTGTAATCCCATTTCAAAAATTACTATAGTAAATTTGATTCTGTACCAACCATAATGTAATTCTATCATGCTTATAACTTTACTTAACACTCATATAACATAATGCCATATCAATTTTTCATCAGTTAACTAGCAATTGAAGAATTATAGTATTCTTAGAAATTAGAACTCAAGAACTTAGTATTTCAAAACAATGAAGAACAAGGTGAGGAAGTTATACCTCTGTGATTGCTTGATGCTCTACCACTCTCCTTAAATATCAGTATACTCACTCTTATTCTCAGAAAACTTATACAAGCTCAACTTAGAATCTCGGTAAATGGAATGAGAAGGAAAGAAGCTTCATTTATAGAGAATTGGATATCCAGACAAGGCTTTGTTACACTATATTAAACCAACAAATTGAGAGATTGTATGATGGTTAAAGAGATGGGTTGGTAGAGTAGTTGAAGAACACTGTTATGCCCACTCCCCCTCATGATCAATAGCTAGAAATGCTGAGTTTGAGAGAAGAGGTATAGGCTAGCCTTCATGAGTTATACACATGAGAAAGAGAAGTGACTATCATATTGGGACAAGCCAAATGAATCTCAACAACTTGCAAATATAATACACTAAGGTTATATATATCTGTTGGGTTTGTACGAAATCGTGACGCAATCAAATTGCAAAATTAGCGGAAGCATGGTATATCAGAGTTTAAAAAATTTCTATAAAACCATTACCCGGATCATCCTTTATGCAAATTATTAATTTAAAACGATAAATAAGAAGTTATGGAATCATACCCTTGTAGAACGAAGCTTCCACAGGTACTAGTTCAACTCCTTGTTCTTCGTGATCTCCTTGAATTTTCGGGTTAGATTCTTTCCTTTGATCAACGTTAGCCACCCAAGTGTTTGGCCTCTAGAGGTGATCCACCAAGGAAGATGAATTATCAAGAAGGAGGGTGTTTGGCTTAACCTTAGTTTTCTATCCTCTATAGAAAAGGAGTACTCTCCAACAATTGGAATTGCATCAATCTAATATCTATTATAAGACTTCTCTTATATAGACATTGGTCAACCCTTCTAATCCTATTAGACATGGGATTTCTTTTAATTAATTAAACTCCTTTAATTAATTTAGGCTTCCCACCACATGGGAATAATTAATTAAATTCATTTAATTAATTTGTCTCCTAATCTTATTAGGAATAAATGAGAGTACTAAATATTAAATTAATTACTAAACTCCTTTAGAAATTAAAATAATAATAATTGTAATAATATTAATAAGACTCCTCTTATTAATTTATATTTAATATTTTCAAAATATTAAATAATAAACATTAAGCTATTTAATTTATTCTATCACCATAGATTAAATTAATTATACTTAATGCATTATTACGATTATGCCATTACCTTCTTAAATAATTATTCTTCCTTTTATGGTGTGACCCTTTAGGTTCTCCATATTAAACCGGTTGTGAATATATCAATTAAAACAATTTTAATCTTATTTAAATAAATAAATTAAACTAATAATTTATTTAAATAAATAATATTTATTCTACAATAGGGATAAGCCTCCCTAGCGATCAACGACTTTCCAGATAATATAGATTTCAACATTAATCATAAAAGAACCTGTGAGTTAATAGTTACCATACAATTCAATCCTTCCACCATACAATGTCCCAATTAAATATAAGACATGGATTTACTGTCAAGTCTTATTTTATTTAATTATATGTATTTCGATTAGAAAATGCACAACTCCAAATAATGCAAATTAAAAACTCCTTTCTAATTTCATTTCACCTTGGCCAAGGATTTCTGGGTTGTCATTTAACGAATCACATGGGACATATCTCCTCTTTTACTAGAGGTGGTAGATTCTTTATTGATCATTCATTATCTCCATATGTAACTCATTATACCCAAGCATACCCTATATATGCCTTAAAAGGTCTTAAGGAATAAGTCAAAGTATAATTTGTTACATACAAGATACTATGATGATCTCAAGTCCAAGGATCACTTGTACTACTATCACATTAGGAATTCCTATTGACATGCGAGTAAAACTCCATTAGGTATTCCATAGCGAATCACGTTCAGTGAACTTATTCTTCAATAAGCACCTACATACTTGCTTTAGTGTCTCCACACAAATGATCATGAGATCAATCATCCTCATCCAATGAGCAAGCAACATATGTACCAATCTATCCGGATTTACTAATCCCCTTTTTAGTAATCCCACGATTGGGAACTATTTAAGTTTTAAAACTTTCTAAGAATTTAGATCTCATTAGCATGATCATCATCATGATTCTAAAAGCATTGCTTAAAACTATGGGTTATTTACATATTATAAAAACAGCAACATGTAGATAATTAAATGCCTGTAATAAATGAATATTTCATTAATAAATAAATAAGATTGTTTACAAAGTACGTGCTTTATCATCATACATGATTGGCTTGTATGCACACTACTATCAATCTCCCACTTGCACTAAAGCCAATCGCCATGGTATCTCATACCCATCTTCTCTAAGTGACGATCAAACTGCTGTTGTGTTAAAGCTTTAGTAAATGGATCTGCAATGTTGTCTTGAGAGTCTACACGCTCCAAGGTGACGTCTCCTCTTTCAATGATCTCCCTGATCAAATGAAATCGCCGCAACACGTGTTTAGATTTCTGATGAGACCTCGGTTCCTTAGCCTGTGCAACTGCTCTTGTGTTGTCACAGTAAATGGGAACTGCTTCTCCAATGCTAGGAACCACACCAAGTTCAGTTATGAACTTCTTCATCCAAACAGCTTCCTTTGCAGCTTCACTTGCAGCTATATACTCTGCCTCTGTCACTGAATCAGCAACTATTTGCTGCTTGGAACTCTTCCAACTCACTGCGCCTCCGTTCAAGGTAAAAACATACCCCGAAACAGATTTACTGTCATCTTGGTCCGTTTGAAAACTTGAGTCTGTGAAGCCCTCGAGTTTTAATTCAGACCCACCGTAGACAAGAAAAATATCCTTAGTCCTTCTCAAGTATTTTAGGATATTCTTCACTGCCTTCCAGTGCTCTTCTCCTGGATTCGACTGGTATCTGCTCATTACACTAAGTGAATGAGCAACATCCGGTCTAGTACATATCATACCGTACATGATAGATCCTATTGCAGAAGCATAAGGGATCTTACTCATTCGGTCTCTCTCCTCAGGTGTCTTTGGGGCCTGTTTCTTGGAGAGATGTATTCCATGGCTCATCGGCATGAGTCCTCTTTTGGAATCTTCCATGCTAAATCTCTTTAGCATTGCATCAATGTACGTTCCTTGGGATAAACCAAGCATCCTTTTAGATCTATCTCTATAGATCTTTATCCCCAAAATATAGGATGTTTCTCCCAAGTCCTTCATGGAGAAGTGTTTAGATAACCAGATTTTAATTGATTGTAGCATAGGAATGTCATTCCCTATCAGTAATATATCATCAACATATAATACAAGGAATGAAACTGCGCTCCCACTAACCTTCTTGTACACACATGGTTCATCGTCATTTTTGATAAAATCAAACTCTTTGATTGTCTCATCAAAACGAATGTTCCATCTACGAGAAGCTTGCTTCAATCCATAAATGGATCGTTGCAGCTTACAGACTTGATTTATTCCAACCTTTGAAACAAATCCCTCTGGCTGTGTCATATACACATCCTCCTCAAGTTTCCCATTGAGGAAGGCCGTTTTCACGTCCATCTGCCAGATCTCATAGTCGTTATAAGCTGCAATCGCAAGCAAAATCCGAATGGACTTGAGCATAGCTACTGGTGAAAAGGTTTCATCATAATCAACTCCTTGTCTTTGTTTGAAACCTTTTGCAACCAGTCGGGCCTTATAGGTCTCCACCTTGCCGTCCGCTCCAGTCTTTCTTTTAAAGACCCATTTACACCCAATAGGCTTAATGCCTTCAGGTGGTGAAACCAAAGTCCATACTTTGTTTTCATACATGGAGTCCATTTCGGATTTCATGGCTTCAAGCCATTTCCCTGAGTGTTTATTACTCATGGCCTGTTCGTAATTCAATGGATCATCATCATTCATGATGCGTACCTCATCGTAATCCTCTACAACGAATCCATACCTCTCAGGTATCTTCGGTACTCTTCCAGATTTACGAACAGGGTGTGGTATAGTAGGTTCTTCTACTTGGTCAGGTACCTGACTTTGATCCGTGGTAATTTGTGGTTCTTGAGCTTCTTCAAGATATATCTTACTCCCACTGACCCCTTCATGGATAAACTCCTTTTCCAAGAAGGCAGCATGTTTCGCAACAAACACCTTTTGATCAGTTGGATGATAGAAATAATACCCTACAGTTTCTTTAGGGTATCCCACAAATCTACACTTTTCGGATTTAGTCTGTAGCTTATCATGTTCAAACTTTTTGACATAAGCTGGACAACCCCAAGTCTTAACATGCTTAAGATTTGGTTTCCTTCCCTTCCACATCTCATATGGAGTCTTTGGGGCGGATTTGGTAGGTACCTTGTTAAGTAGGTATGCAGCGTTTCTAGGGCATATCCCCAGAAGGAAATTGGAAGGTCGGTAAAACTCATCATGGATCGAGCCATGTCTAACAGTGTTCGATTTCTCCTTTCAGATACTCCATTTAACTGTGGTGTACCTAGAGGAGTCCATTGTGAGATTATACCATTTTCTTTGAGACAATTGAGAAACTCACTGCTTAAGTATTCTCCGCCTCGATCTGATCGAAGTATCTTTATACTCTTGCCCGTTTGTTTCTCTACTTCACTTCTGAACTCTTTGAACTTTTCAAATGATTCTGACTTGTATTTCATTAAATACACATATCCAAATCTTGAGTGATCATCAGTGAAAGTAATAAAATAAGAATACCCACCCCGTGCACTTGTTGTCATAGGCCCACAAACGTCTGTGTGAATCAATGTCAACAACTCTGTAACTCTTTCTCCTCTTCCACTAAAAGGAGATTTAGTCATTTTACCCATGAGACAAGATTCACAAGTTGGATATGATTCATAATCGGATAGCTCGAGGAGCCCATCTTTATGCAACTTGGATAATCTTGTTTCATTGATATGACCGAGTCTACAGTGCCACATGTAGGTATAATTAATATCATCTCTTTTCCTTTTCTTAGTTTGTTCAATTTGAAATATATTTTCTTGTAAGTCAAGTGTATAAAGTCCATTTCGCAAATTTCCAATACCATATAAAACATCGTCTTTATAAATAGAACAACTATTGTTCTTTATAACAACGTTAAATCCTTCCATATCCAATACAGAAATTGAAATAATGTTTTTAATAATATTCGGAACATAATAACAATTATTAAGATAAATGGACTTGCCCGAAGGCATTGCTAAATAATAAGTTCCTACAGCTAATGCAGCAACCTTTGCTCCATTCCCTACTCGTAGGATCACCTCATCATTGTTCAGCTTTCTACTTCTGACCAGTCCCTTCACATTATTACATATGTGAGAACCACAGCCGGTATCCAATACCCAAGTAGAATTTTGACTTTCTGAAAAATTAATTTCAATCATGAACAAACCTTGATTGGAAGTCAAAGCTTCTCCAAGCTTCTTGTCTACCAGAAACTTTTTGCAGTTTTTCTTCCAATGACCCGGCTCGTTGCAATGGAAGCACATTCCTTTGCTAGCTGGATCAGATTTCTTTTGTTCCTTTATGTTCACCTTGCCCTTGGTCATCCGAGATCGGAAGAGCTCCTTAGATATCTCATATCTAGCAGTCCTACTTTGTTCACCATACAACTCCTTGAGGTGAATCAACATAGTAGGAGCATCCATGTTTTCTTGCTGACGCTGAAGCTCGTTATTCATGGATGCGAGCATGATGCATTGAGCTACAGATGCATCATCTTGCCACTTTACAATGGTGGCAATCTCTTCCTCAGAGGTTGTTTCTGGAACAGTTCCAGGGACATGTGAGTTTAGGACATAAGAAATCTTTTCAGTAGTGAGAACTATTCTCAGATTTCTTGGCCAGTCCGTATAATTCGGCCCGGTAAGCTTATTAGCATCAAGTATGCTTCGCAGTGAAATTAGTGATTTTGACATTTTTAAAATTCTGCATGTGAAAAACAACATTTTAGCAAACATTCATTTTATTAATTTTGCATACCAAAATAAATTTAGGTCTTTATTTTAAATTGGTATCTCCCACTATTTTTATCAAACTATATTACCCTCACTTATATAGTTCGGCAACATCTAATTAAAAATTTGCTAGTGAGAATAAGGATCCCATTTCAAATGTATATAACCTTGTGGATAGCACAACAAGCGATATACAAATAAATAGGTAGACAACTCTTGTCAATTACATCACCATGTAATTCCTTTTATTTTGCCTCTTAAATCATAATGGTCAAGTGTGTGCACATCCGAACTAAAATAATTTAAGTTAAGTCCAGCCTAGCACTTTCATAAATTCAAAAAAGAAAAATGTTCGTCCTTGTGGATAGCACAACAAGACTAGATCGTTCAATTTTCTTGATACGCATCAAATGTGATTAATTAACATCTTAAATACGCAATACTCGCCTTGTGGATAGCACAACAAGCTCATATTAAATATCTAATACTCTATTAATTCATCATGCTAGAAGGCGACGTTCGATATTCCAAATATCATTTGAACACTTCGGACTTAATATTATTTCTTTGAGGGATTTGTTATTATTAGTCTCATCTTTATTTAGCGCGCATGCACATATATATATAAAATACGCGTCATTTTATTAAACATGCGAAGCATGTTTGCATAAAATATAATATATATAATATTTAGCATGCAATATAGAATACTATATTCTACCCGGATTGATTATGGACTTTTATTCTAGTTTGGTTCACTAGAGCCACCAAGTGAACCAAAAGGTCAAACCTAGGGGTGCAAGAATTTAAATTTAAACGTAACTATTACATTTAAACCCGGGCTCCATACAAACGGGTCTTCACGCGCTCCTTGCTCCTTGGTCTCTAATTTTTAAAGATAATTCTAACTATTTCTATTACATTAAACTATTTAATTTAAATAGAAACCTTGATCAACAGTCAAGGGGAAGTACATAGGAGGGAGATAGAATTTTACATCAAGAAAAAAAAATTAGAGAAGACGAGGTACGCAGACCCCATTTAATAAAACCCATTCATTCAAGCATTCAACTAAAATAAAATCCAATCACATTGGTCAAATAGTCCATAATCAATCCCCATTTATTTTTATACATATCACCATATATATTAATAAATAAATATTCATCTCATGAATTAAAACATTCCATATATATATGAGTATCATTTAATGGGCAATTTTAAATTGCATGAAATCCAATTTCAAGATTAAAATAAACTCTTTATTTTAATTATAAAATTATTTAGAATATAATATATAAATATATCATATTTATTTTTTAAAAAGAAGTCACCTTCTTTTATTAAAAGAGTCCTGCGGGTTTATTAAAAAAGTCATTTCTTGATGGGTCACATTCTTTTTGGAGTAAGAAAGAGACAACACCTTTTCTTTGCAGAATTCAAGATTAGCACACAAAAAAAAATTGTGATTCTTCCCAAAAAAAGTATTTTTTTTTTTTTTTTTTTCTTAAAAAATATAATTTTATACAATAAAATTATGCCCAATAAATTATTTTAAATACATACCCATATGTATATGAAATCAAAAATAAATTAATAATTGCATAAAGATTTGGCTCTGATGCCACTGTTGGGTTTGTTCGAAATCGTGACGCAATCAAATTGCAAAATTAGCGGAAGCATGGTATATCAGAGTTTAAAAAATTTCTACAAAACCATTACCCGGATCATCCTTTATGCAAATTATTAATTTAAAACGATAAATAAGAAGTTATAGAATCATACCCTTGTAGAACGAAGCTTCCACAGGTACTAGTTCAACTCCTTGTTCTTCGTGATCTCCTTGAATTTTCGGGTTAGATTCTTTCCTTTGATCAACGTTAGCCACCCAAGTGTTTGGCCTCTAGAGGTGATCCACCAAGGAAGATGAATTATCAAGAAGGAGGGTGTTTGGCTTAACCTTAGTTTTCTATCCTCTATAGAAAAGGAGTACTCTCCAACAATTGGAATTGCATCAATCTAATATCTATTATAAGACTTCTCTTATATAGACATTGGTCAACCCTTCTAATCCTATTAGACATGGGATTTCTTTTAATTAATTAAACTCCTTTAATTAATTTAGGCTTCCCACCACATGGGAATAATTAATTAAATTCATTTAATTAATTTGTCTCCTAATCTTATTAGGAATAAATGAGAGTACTAAATATTAAATTAATTACTAAACTCCTTTAGAAATTAAAATAATAATAATTGTAATAATATTAATAAGACTCCTCTTATTAATTTATATTTAATATTTTCAAAATATTAAATAATAAACATTAAGCTATTTAATTTATTCTATCACCATAGATTAAATTAATTATACTTAATGCATTATTACGATTATGCCATTACCTTCTTAAATAATTATTCTTCCTTTTATGGTGTGACCCTTTAGGTTCTCCATATTAAACCGGTTGTGAATATATCAATTAAAACAATTTTAATCTTATTTAAATAAATAAATTAAACTAATAATTTATTTAAATAAATAATATTTATTCTACAATAGGGATAAGCCTCCCTAGCGATCAACGACTTTCCAGATAATATAGATTTCAACATTAATCATAAAAGAACCTGTGAGTTAATAGTTACCATACAATTCAATCCTTCCACCATACAATGTCCCAATTAAATATAAGACATGGATTTACTGTCAAGTCTTATTTTATTTAATTATATGTATTTCGATTAGAAAATGCACAACTCCAAATAATGCAAATTAAAAACTCCTTTCTAATTTCATTTCACCTTGGCCAAGGATTTCTGGGTTGTCATTTAACGAATCACATGGGACATATCTCCTCTTTTACTAGAGGTGGTAGATTCTTTATTGATCATTCATTATCTCCATATGTAACTCATTATACCCAAGCATACCCTATATATGCCTTAAAAGGTCTTAAGGAATAAGTCAAAGTATAATTTGTTACATACAAGATACTATGATGATCTCAAGTCCAAGGATCACTTGTACTACTATCACATTAGGAATTCCTATTGACATGCGAGTAAAACTCCATTAGGTATTCCATAGCGAATCACGTTCAGTGAACTTATTCTTCAATAAGCACCTACATACTTGCTTTAGTGTCTCCACACAAATGATCATGAGATCAATCATCCTCATCCAATGAGCAAGCAACATATGTACCAATCTATCCGGATTTACTAATCCCCTTTTTAGTAATCCCACGATTGGGAACTATTTAAGTTTTAAAACTTTCTAAGAATTTAGATCTCATTAGCATGATCATCATCATGATTCTAAAAGCATTGCTTAAAACTATGGGTTATTTACATATTATAAAAACAGCAACATGTAGATAATTAAATGCCTGTAATAAATGAATATTTCATTAATAAATAAATAAGATTGTTTACAAAGTACGTGCTTTATCATCATACATGATTGGCTTGTATGCACACTACTATCAATATACACCTACCATGCTTACTCAGGTTACAAATATACATTCTATATATATTTAAGTCACAATGTCACTTCTAATAAGAAATCAATAATACAGTGTATCAAATAAGGGTTCATATATATAATCCATGTACATTTTCCTTAATACCAACTATAATTTAATTGGGTATTATCATTACTCATTATCATAACAGTTATTATAATAACTTATTGAAATCATTAACAATGAACAACTGTTTATTGATATTAGTATAAGATAATAGGGTATACATTAAGGTCTACCCACACACATCATGTTACATAAGTAACAATATTATGTAACTCCCCTAATGAAATTAATCTTACTATATAGCCTATATATATAATATATATCCACATTAATGCGTCACATAATATAATATAGATAACTACCATATATTAAAGGTTTAATATATCGCATACTTGCACAAAATAATTAATCGAGTAAATATAATCTCATTATATTTATTACTCCTTTGCACATTATTATATTATTCTCAACAACAATAGTTTCATACGTTTATCGATTAATTACTCAACATATAAATTAATCAATCACGTTTAGACCTCTACACTATATTCAAGTAATTGAACATTTAATTACTAATTATCTTATCAATTCTTTTGAGATAAAGCTTAGGGTTAGTCTACTAATTTAAATAAATCATTAGTGACTCTCTTTAAATTAATCCTAGCAAATATACGCACAGATATTAACTCACATCACATGTATATTTGCACATAGCAATATCAATAAATCCCGTTTAATCATTCCTTCATAACATGATATAATAAGTTTATTATATTATATTATCTCCAATAGAGGCATTAATCATTAAAAATAACTTACTCATTTCTTCAAGATATTATTTAAATATAATATCTTAGTATTGATAATATAGTTAGATGTACAACATGTACACCTTGTATATAGAAAATAGACCATAAGTTATTTTCCATCAATATTTTACATATAGCAAATATGTTTCAATATATCTACCCTCATTCATATTACCTCAGTCAAAGACATACAAGGTATTATTATTATTATTATTTAAAATAACATTCCCCCTTTTTATTAAAATAATATAAGAAATTATTTTAATAATCTTTATTAGAAATATGTAATAATTATTTCTCTTTCCACCAATCCACATAATTCAAGATATATATCTACACTTCTCGTTGTGTATTCAATTAATTAATAAGTCTCTAACCAATACATTTTTAACGATATATATTGATTTCCTTTCTCTCTCTAACAACGTACATATACTCCAGAAAAATGGTGACTATCAAAAATATTTAAGGTCATCATCTTACCATGATAAATAATTCTATAAATCATTTAATAACGATAGATAAATATTATCCATCTCCTCTATTAATTCATCTCTAAAAATATATAATAATGATATATATTTATTAAACACTAAGAATCACGTATTACATAGTTCATAACACCCTATGTAATTCAATACTACAAACCTCATATCAGAGATATATACATATTCGAATCTATCTCATGCTTTAAGAATTTTTATTCATTAAATTCTTATTAATAATGATTCTTGAAAATTCGGGTCCTTACAGTATCCCGTGGAGGAAGGACAGACTCGGCATACTATTAGCCGAGACATTATGGCCAGTACGGCCGATACGGATTACATGAATGTCGTGTTGCAGATGTTGTTCCGTAGCATGTATAGAATGTAAATAGCTATATAAATTTTTGTATAGCTAGTAATGAAGTAAAACCCTCTTTTGTATAGACAAGGGTAGTCTTTTGTAAATCCCAACTTTTGAAAGTAAACACGGGATGGTACTGTAAATGGCTAAAGCAATGTAATGTATAGTGTGGTGTTACACCACGAAGAAGCATTTTAAACTAAAAGTTTTATTTGAAATGTTTGTCGATGTGATTGAGTTATTATTTGATTGTTAATAATAACCAAAGAAAGAAGTAAGTAATAACGAACATGTTTCGTATTAACAGAAAATGCCGCCTAGAAGACGATACAGAAATCATGATGAAGAACCTCGTGAGGACGAAGAGCATGGGACTGATAACCCGATGCAAGAATTTGTTAATTTGTTAGTGACGGCTCTCAATCGAATGAGAGGTACCGTACGAGCGAATCCTGGGGTAGGCCGAGGAACTACCTTTAAGGAGTTCAAAGTAATAGGTCCGCCTGAGTTCCATGGAACTACGGATCCTATAGCTGCCCAAAGTTGGGTGAAAGAGATTGATAAGGCATTTGTCATTGCAAATGTAGGTGAGGCGCAGAAGACTTCTTTTGCGACTTATATGTTGAAGGGTGAGGCCAACTACTGGTGGGAGGCCAACCAGAGTAGAGCCGGAACACACGTGGTTACGTGGGAATGGTTTAAAGAGTTGTTCTTTGAGAACTACTTTCCCCCCGAGTGCTCAGGGGAGGATGGAGATTCAGTTCTTGGAACTGAAGCAGGGGGAAATAACGGTTCCCCAATATGCAGCCAGGTTCAATGAACTGGCGAGGTTTGCTCCACACCAAGTGGACACAGAAATGCGAAAGGCACGACGATTTGAGCAGGGATTGAAACCCTGGCTCTATAACCGAATCCCAATTTTCCAAAGTATTACCTTTGGAGCTGTATTGGAGAAGGCTATATTAGCCGAAGGTGGTAGCGAGGTATTGACCTTATACCACAAAGAAAAGAAGAATAAGGCTAAGACTGAGGTGTCAATTAAAGTCTAGGGGGCCAGTGGAAGTGGCCAGAAGAGAAAAGGTTTCAACTCCGGGAATACCGGGGTAAAGCAAGAGTTTTCCAAGAGGAAGATGGAGGCATGCAAGACTTGTGGTAAGACTCATTCAGGAGTCTGTCTCAAGGGAAAGGCGGTGTGTTACAATTATGGATAGGAGGGGCATATCTCGCCTAACTGTCCCAATCCTAAGAAGAGCCGCAGGTGCTTTGTGTGTGGATCTACGAATCACATGGCACGAAACTGTCCGAAGAAGGGTTCGGATGGTGGGAAGGGTGCTGGCACAAGAAAGCTAGCAAGTGGTGGTACAGTATCAGAGGGTAGATCGACTGCCCGTACGTTTAATATGACGGTCCAGGATGCAGAAGCATCGAGCAACGTCGTAGCAGGTATCATTCTGGTTACCGACATAAATGCCTATGTACTGTTTGATTCGGGTGCAACGTGTTCGTTTATAGTATGCGAGTTTGCTAAACGATTAGAATTACTCCCCGAGAAGCTTGTAATACCTTTGGATATTAAGGTAGCAAACGAGGAGGTAATTCCTGTTGACTCTGTTCACATGAATTATTATGTAGATATAAGGGGTAACAGGTTATCGGTAGATCTTATACTGATAAAACTGGGAGAATTCAATGTAATTCTCGGAATGGACTGGTTGGTTAACCATGGGGCGATGATAGATTACAAAAATAAGAGTGTGAACCTTCGAATTTCCAAGAAACCCAAGGTAGTGTTCTACGGTAGTAAATCACCAGGATGCTCTTGTTGTCTAACCATGACGCAAGCCAGAAAGTTGTTGAAGAAGGGATGTGAAGGTTACCTATGCCATGTTGTTGATACCCAGCGATTGGGAGCAACGTTGGATCAGATACCTATCGTCAACAAGTATGCGGATGTATTTCCGAGTGGCTTGCCAGGTCTTCCACATAACAGGGAGACCGAATTTGTTATCTACCTTGCGCCTGGAACGGCACCAGTATCAAAGTCACCGTATCGTATGGCGCCAGTGGAATTGAAAGAGCTGATGATTCAGTTGCAAGAACTGTTGGACAAGAAGTACATTCAACCGAGTGTCTCTCTATGGGGAGCACCGGTATTGTTTGTAAAGAAGAAGGATGGATCGTTGAGGCTTTGTATCGACTATAGAGAGTTGAACAAGCTAACAATAAAGAATAAATACCCATTGCCCAGGATCAATGGTCTCTTTGATCAGTTGAGAGGGGCAAAATATTTTTTGAAGATAGATTTACGTACAGGGTATCACCAGTTGAAGGTTAAAGCAAAAGATGTACCTAAGACAGCATTTAGGACTCGTTACGGCCATTACGAGTTCTTGGTGATGTCGTTTGGGTTAATGAATGTGCCAGCCGCATTCATGGACATGATGAACAGAGTGTTCAAACAATACTTGGACAAGTTTGTCGTGGTGTTCAGCGATGATATCCTAGTCTATTCCAAGATGAAGGAGGATCGTGCTGAACATTTGAGATTGGTGTTGGAAGCACTAAGGAAAGAGAAGTTATATGCGAAATTCACTAAGTGTGAATTTTGGTTAGAAAGAGTGCAGTTTTTGGGACACGTTATTGATAAGGAAGGAGTTTCAGTTGATCCAGCGAAGGTGGAAGCCGTGTTTAACTGTGGACAACCGAAAACGCTGACTGAGGTGCGGAGTTTCTTAGGGTTGTTGGGTTACTATCGGAGGTTCATTCAAGACTTCTCGAAGATAGCTACTCCATTAACCAACTTAACCAGGAAGACAATGAAATACGTATGGACAGAGAAGTGTGAAGACAACTTTCAAGAGCTGAAGAAAATATTAAGTCAAGCACCGGTGTTGTCTTTACTGGATGAGACGGGGAATTTCGTAGTATATAGTGATGCTTCGCATAAAGGACTGGGTTGCGTGCTTATGCAGCATGACAAAGTCATTGCGTATGCGTCTAGGAAGTTGAAGGAGTATGAGGGGAATTATCCTACTCCTGACCTTGAACTTGTCGCAGTGGTTTTTGCCTTAAAGATTTGGAGGCATTACCTGTACGGAGAGAAGTGTGAGATCTACATAGACCATAAAAGTCTGAAGTATATCTTCACTCAGAAGGAGTTAAATATGAGGCAGAGGAGATGGCTGGAGTTGATAAAGGATTACGATTGCAAAATCTTGTATCACCCAGGGAAGGCGAATGTGGTCGCCGACGACGGGAGAAGCTGTCGATGTTAACAGCTCAGAGTGAGTTAGTGACAGAGATGGCAAGAATGGAATTAGAAGTTCGATGCCCTAGTGAGGAAGGGGAGAAACTGTTTTCAGTAGAAGTTCAACCTACTATTGTAGAAAGGGTGAAGGAAGTACAACTCAGAACAGAGGAGTGCGAAAGAATAAAGAAGAAGATTGCATACGGTACCGAAAGTACGTATAATCTTGATAACAAAGGGTTATTGAGATTTGAAGGAAGAATTTGGGTTCCTTGTGAGCCAGAGTTGAAAAAAGAGATTATGAATGAAGCTCATCACTCGAGGTACTCAATTCATCCTGGTAGTGCCAAGATGTATCAAGTCCTTCGAACCAATTTCTGGTGGTCTAACATAAAGAGGGAGATAGCAGAGTACGTCAGTAGGTGCTTAACTTGTCAGAAAGTTAAGACCGAACATCAAAGACCCAGTGGTTTATTACAATCATTAGAGATTTTGGAATGGAAGTGGGAGCATATTACGATGGATTTTTTGGTAGGACTTACAACGACGCAGAAAGGATACGACGCTATTTGGGTAATAGTGGATCGTTTGACAAAGTCGGCGCATTTCTTTCTAATAAGAGTCTGGTACAACCTGGACCAACTAGCTAAGCTTTATGTCAAGGAGATTATCTCCAGACATGGAGTTCCAGTTTCTATTGTGTCCAATCATGATCCGCGATTCACTTCAAATTTCTGGAAGAGTTTACAAGAGCAAATGGGAACGCAACTGAGGTTGAGTACGACGTATCATCCACAAACGGATAGGCAAAGCGAAAGGACAATCCAAATGCTAGAAGACATGTTAAGGTCTTGCGTTATGGATTTCAAGGGTAGTTAGGACGATCATCTACCATTGGTGGAGTTCGCCTGCAATAACAGTTATCACGCTAGTATAGGCATGCCGCCTTACGAAGCGTTGTATGGACAGAAATGTTGAACGCCAATTTGTTGGGATGAAGTGGGAGAACGTCGAATGTTGGGTTCTGAAATGGTACAACAAACGGCGGAAGCGGTTAAGTTAATACGAACGCGAATAGTAGCAGCTCAAGATAGGCAGAAGAAGTATGCCGATCCACATCAGAAGAACAGAGAGTTCGAAGTCGGTTCGTATGCATTCTTGAAGGTATCACCCTGGAAGGGGAAGATACGTTTTGAAAAGAAAAAAAAGTTAAGCCCTAGGTTCATTGGACCTTTTGAGGTTCTAAGTAGGATAGGAGAGGTAGCTTATGCAATAGCTTTACCTCCAGAGTTGGGACATATCCATAATGTGTTTCACGTTTTGGTATTACGTCCCTATAAGCCGGATTACAAGCATGTAATCGAGTATGAACCAATTTAAGTTCAGAAGGACTTAACATACGAAGAAATTCCTATTCAAGTTATTCATAGGAAAGAACAAGTATTTAGAAGTAAATTAATACCTTCGGTGAAGGTGATATGGAGGAACCACAATGCCGAATAAGCAACGTGGGAACTCGAAAACAAGATGAGGAAGGCTTATCCTCATTTGTTTGAGTAACTTATATTGTAATTCTGGGGACAGAATTCTTATAAAGAGGGAAGAATGTAACGCCCGAGAAAAATCGAACGATTAAGTAAATGAATTTTATTTAAGTTAATAAATAAAATTCGATTATTTGTTTATTTAACTGAGTAAGCAAATTGAAGGTCGTTTTATGACCTAGAGAAGTTCGAAATGGTTAGTATTTTGGCTTTGTGCTAGAAATAATGAATGTGAATTTTCAAAATGAAAATAAAGTCTTTTTGAGAAAATAACGAAATAGGCACTATTCATCAAACCCTAAGGGTTAGGGTTCATGAAACCCTAAGCTCTTTTGAGAGTTTAAAATGTCGGAATGACATTCTGTCGAAAGATTTAACGGTAATATGCCGTGAATAGTTAAATTAGCTACGAAGAAATTTTTTTGGGAGAAAAGTACACGGAAATCACTATTCATCCATTTCTGAACGGGAATTTATTTTGGAATTTTGAGAAACGCGTAATGATAGGATTTCAATGCGAGGTGGAATATGTAATAATATTTCATTTATGGCTTGCGAAGTTTTCGCGTAAGGACTTAAATCCTAAGCGGTAGGGAAAGTGAAATGTGAAACAATTAATTGATTTCGTGTATAACAAATGATTATTATATGAAAGGAATACGTGTATAACACGAAGTATTATACGGGTATAATACGAGGTATTATACAAGAATTAATACGACGTATAATACGAATTTTATACGAAATAAATACGTTAAAATGAATTGAATTTGACTTCAAAATAAATTAGATGACCCGTGGGTCGAACCATTGGGTAAACAGGTGGGTTTAGCCCATGGTTCAACCCATAACCCATGTTGGCACATGGGGGGGATAAGGTGGCCACATGGGGAATGTGAGGGCACAAGGTGCCCATGCGCTAGCACATGCTAGCACATGGGAGGACATAGGCAAGACATGGGTGTATGAGGTGGAGAGGAGGTTAGGCCTAAATGACCAAACTACCCCAACTCTTACAACTTCTATAAATAGTAGCCTTACCCCTTCATTATTTGGTTGTTTGAGAATCCACCAACACAAAAGAGAGAGAGAAGGAGCTAGTGCAAGCTTTGCCTAATAATTTCATCTACCAAGGAGATAAGAAGAACTTTGAGTCTCCATTCTCAAGCTTAACCAAGAACACTCAAGGTATAACATAAGAAATTTGTAAAACTCTCTTCTTCTTTCAATAACTATTTTGATAGTGAAGTGATTAAAGGAGTTATGCCTATGGAGAAGTTATAAGGATGGAGTAATGGGAAATTAGGAACCCTAATGAACCATGCATAATGAAGCTAATGAACCATGCATAATGAAGTAATAAGAACTCATTAAGGTCTAAAAAGGAACTTAGTGAATTCATTGATAATGGACTAATGAATAGGTGAAACCATGAAAACTTAATTGTTTTGAATGGTTGGAATTAGTAATAATCAACCATTGAATTGATTCCAATTTGTTTGAAGTAAAAATAACGAAAAACAACGATTCGGCGAAAGTTACGCGATTAGACGATAATCGTCGAAAGTGTGCTTTTCTCAGATTAGAAGTCAAAAGTCGTTGTGTGACTCAAAAATGGTGGTTTTCAATTGTAACACGTGTATTTAGGTAAATAAGACTTGCGGAAGCAAGAACGGATTAATTTTGACTTAAAACGAAGAATTGAGCGTCAAACGTTCACGAACGTTTGACGAAAACGTAAACATGGACTAATCGAAAAATTTCTCGCCGACGGATTCAGAAATGAATTCCGACTGGATAGGATAATAGAGCATATCATTTATGAATTTTGGCTTTGGAACGAGCCAATTCCGAGTTATAACGATCACGTTACGGACTCGGGAATTTTAGAAATTTCTATGACTTAAGAAATTTTTCTGAAATGCAGGGACAGCGCCGCCTAATAGGCTTAAACAGGCGCCGCCGCGCCACTTCGGGGAGAAATCTCTGCATGGCTAGAGCCGCAGCACTGCCCAGCAAGGCAAAGCTGACGCCGCAGCGCCAGTATGGCAGAAAGTTCTGACATTGCTAGTAATTACTTAACCTTTTGCATATCAATTAAAGGGCTAGTAAGTGATGTAATGTAACCCTTTAAACAACTTGTTTAATCAAGGGTTTATAAGAACTAAACATTAATCAAAACGTAATTGAACTTGAACTTTGGAAACGTAAATCGTAAACCAAAGATTGAGTTAAAGACCAAGTTGAAGAACAAGTTAAGATCTCGTCGATTATCATATTTAGTGATAATTGATGAAAGTTCGGTTTATAACATAGGAATGTTAATAAGCCGTAATGAACATTAAATAACTTAAACAAATGTTATTAGTTTAACGTTTCAGTTAAGTTATACTAGAAGGAGAAGTTAGGCAAATACATTGTATATCGGAAGTATTTCTCATTGGTATACTATGTGTTATGCTTATAGAAGTGGTAAAGACCAAGTAGCTTACCTTAAAGACTAAGAGACGCGAAGGCAAGTTTTCTAACTCTTGTTTAAACCTTACGGTTGGACAAGAGATCATTATGCATAACTACTTAAAAAGAGTTGTTGAATGGTTGATGCCAATTGTTTTGGCTAGACTGAAAAGTAAATATATTTTGGTGGGTTTTTCCACAAATCTTTCCAAAATATATATATATATATATTGAAGCTATCCTATGCCAAATGATTGGTAAGGATTCTCAGGGGAACCTAAGAGTGAAAAATAAATGTTTTTACGTCATTAATTCGACGGGCACGCGAGGTTGCCAATGATTAAACGTAAACACGTTTAATGAATGAATGTTGATCAACATAGAGTACTACAGACTGATCACCTGGATGTGCTCGTAAGATATATCGAACTTACGGCCTTAGTGCTGGGTTGTTCTTTTCAAAAATGGGAACCAAGTGATGGTTCGTGGTCGTTGACCAGGAAAAATTCCGAAGAGACTATATGTCCTTGGGAATGGTTTTAAAAAAATCCAAATAATATTTTGATTGTTCAAAAGTACTTCCTAGCTATTGTACAGCTATTGAAGTGGAATAGATATGATTCTTGATTTTGTGGTTTCAAGATAAAATGTTAACTTGCTGAGCTATTTATGCTCACTCTTGCTTAAACTAAATGTTTTCAGCGAGGAATGAACGGACCGAAGGATCAGGAAAAGACAAAGGCAAGTCCAAGATGGACATGTAGACCTGTGTAATAGTATAGTATTAGTATTGTATTTACTAATATTATGACACAGATCAATGTAATGGTTTTAAGAACTTGGGAAAGAATGAATATAATGTATGTTTAGTAAACTCATGCGTGATATTGAGGTGTTTCAATGGAATGTATAAGTAGAATATAGTACCGTGTAGCACCAGGTCCAGGGTTTGAAGGTACCCAGATTTGGGGGCATCACAGGTTGGTATCAGAGCCGTAAGTTATAAAACTTAAGGGGTAAAAACCTTAGGTTATAACCTAGAGAAGAGAAGTAGAAGTTAGAAGTAAACAAACCCGGGTAGAGGTTGTGAAAGAAGAAAGTAATCTTAAACATATTAAATGTGATATATATACATTGTTTATGTTTTGATTGTATACTAATCCAGTTATTTATGCTTTATGTAGATAACAGGAATAATGAGCATGTATAATGAAATACATAAGGTTAGCGAGGATTCAGTCAACCTCATAGAAGTAGTACCTATGCCAGTAGCAGAGATACCTATGGTAATGTTAAAGGGGACTGATATAGAAGAAGAGGACCCGTCCGAACATTTTGACAACTTTAACTTCGCATCATTTTTTGATGGTATGTCGAAGGAAGAGGTGAAGTCAGTGTCGATTAATACGGTACTGCCTAATGAGGAGGTGGAGGATTCTATACCGGAGGATTCCATGAAACTGCTGTTCATGGCAATATTGGACAGAAATGTCCAACTGAGTAAGTAGGTCCGTGACCTCAAGAAGGTGGTCGATGACGTAGTACAAGACAGGGAAGATATGGAGATCTTCTGGGAGGCGGAGCATGATGAGAAAGTGTTGGCCAAAGATAAAGTCCATGACTTGAAACAAGAAGTCCAGGAACTGAAAGTAGAGCTTCTGAACAAGAAGCAAAAAATAGGTAGGATGACCTACATTCATAGGTGCTCGCACGAGGATTACCAGCAGCAGATTGCTGAGTATCCCGTGGAGGAAGGACAGACTCGGCATACTATTAGCCAAGACATTGTGGCCAGTATGGCCGATGCAGATTACATGAATGTCATATTGCAGATGTAGTTCCGTAGTATGTATAGAATATAAATAGCTATATAAATTTTTGTATAGCTAGTAATGATGTAAAACCCTCTTTTGTATAGACAAGGGTAGTCTTTTGTAAATCCCAACTTTTGAAAGTAAACATGGGATCGTAATGTAAATGGCTGGAGCAATGTAATGTATAGTGTGGTGTTATACCACGAAGAAGCATTTTAATATAAAAGTTTTATTTGAAATACTTGACGATGTGATTAAGTTATTATTTGATTGTTAATAATAACCAAAGAAAGAAGTAAGTAATAACGAACATGTTTCGTATTAACAGAAAATGCCACCCAGAAGATGACACAGAAATCATGATGAAGAACCTCGTGAGGACGAAGAGCATGGGACTAATAACCCGATGCAAGAATTTGTTAATTTGTTAGTGACGGCTCTCAATCGAACGAGAGGTACCGTACGCGCGAATCCTGGGGTAGGCCGAGGAACTACCTTTAAGGAGTTCAAAGTAATAGGTCCGCCTGAGCTCTATGGAACCACGGATCCTATAGCTGCCCAAAGTTGGGTGAAAGAGATTGAGAAGGCATTTGTTATTGCAAATGTAGGTGAGGCGCATAAGACTTCTTTTGCGACTTATCTGTTGAAGGGTGAGGCCAACTACTGGTGGGAGGCCAACCAGAGTAGGGCCGGAATAGACGTGGTTACGTGGGAACGATTTAAAGAGTTATTCTTTGAGAACTACTTTCCCCCCGAGTGCGCAGGGGAGGATGGAGATTCAGTTCTTGGAACTGAAGTAGGGGGAAATAACGGTTCCCTAATATGCATCCAGGATCAATGAACTGGCGAGGTTTGCTCCACACCAAGTGGACACAGAAATGCGAAAGGCGGGATAATTTGAGCAGGGATTGAAACCCTGGCTCTATAACCGAATCCCAGTTCTCAAAAGTGTTACCTTTGGAGCTGTATTGGAGAAGGCTATATTAGCCGAAGGTGGTAGCAAGGCATTGACCTTATACCACAAAGAAAAGAAGAATAAGGCTAAGACTGAGGTGTCAGTTAAAGTCGAGGGGGCCGGTGGAAGTGGCCAGAAGAGAAAAGGTTTCAGCTCCAGGAATACCGGGGTAAAGCAAGAGTTTTCCAAGAGGAAGATGGAGGCATGCAAGACTTGTGGTAAGACTCATTTAGAAGTCTGCCTCAAGGGAAAGGCGGTGTGTTACAATTGTGGATAGGAGGGGCATATCTCGCCTAATTGTAGCCGCGAGTGATTTGTGTGTGGATCTACGAATCACATGGCACAAAACTATCCGAAGAAGGGTTCGGATGGTGGGAAGGGTGCTGGCACTAGAAAGCTAGCAAGTGGTGGTACAGTATCAGAGGGTAGATCGACTACCCGTACATTTAATATGACAGTCCAGGATGCGGTAGCATCGAGCAACGTCGTAGCAGGTATCATTCCGGTCAACGACATAAATGCCTATGTACTATTTGATTTGGGTGCAACGTGTTCGTTTATAGCATGCGAGTTTGCTAAACGATTAGAATTACTCCCCGAGAAGCTTGTAATACCTTTGGATATTAAGGTAGCAAACGAGGAGGTAAGTCCTGTTAACTCTGTTCACATGAATTATTATGTAGATATAAGGGGTAACAGGTTATCGGTAGATCTTATACTGATAAAACTGGGAGAATTCGATGTAATTCTTGGAATGGATTGGTTGGTTAACCATGGGGCAATCATAGATTGCAAGAATAAGAGTGTGAACCTTCGGATTTCCAAGAAACCCAAGGTAGTGTTCTACGGTAGTAAATCACCAGGATGCTCTTGTTGTCTAACCATGACGCAAGCCAGGAAGTTGTTGAAGAAGGGATGTGAAGGTTACCTGTGCCATGTTGTTGATACCCAGCAATCGGGAGCAACGTTGGATCAGATACCTATTGTCAACAAGTATGCGGATGTATTTCCAAGTGGCTTTCCAGGTCTTCCACCTGACAGGGAGACCGAATTTGTTATCGACCTTACGCCTGGAATGGCACCAGTATCAAAGGCACCGTATCATATGGCGCCAGTGGAATTGAAAGAGCTGATGATTCAGTTGCAAGAATTGTTGGACAAGAAGTACATTCAACCGAGTGTCTCTCCATGGGGAGCACCGGTATTGTTTGTAAAGGATGGATCGTTGAGGCTTTGTATCGACTATAGAGAGTTGAACAAGCTAACAATAAAGAATAAATACCCATTGCCTAGGATCAATGATCTCTTTGATTAGTTGAGAGGGGAAAAATATTTTTCGAAGATAGATTTACGTACAAGGAATCACCAGTTGAAGGTTAAAGCGGAAGATGTACCTAAAACAGCATTTAGGACTCGTTACGGCCATTATGAGTTCTTGGTGATGTCGTTTGGGTTAACGAATGCGTCAGCCGCATTCATGGACATGATGAACAGAGTTTTCAAACAATACTTGGACAAGTTTGTCGTGGTGTTCAGCTATGATATCCTAGTCTATTCCAAGACGAAGGAGGATCATGCTGAACATTTGAGATTGGTGTTGGAAGCACTAAGGAAAGAGAAGTTATATGCGAAATTCACTAAGTGCGAATTTTGGTTAGAAAGAGTGCAGTTTTTGGGACACATTATTGATAAGGAAGGAGTTTCAGTTGATCCAGCGAAGGTGGAAGCTGTGATTAACTGGGGACAACCGAAAATGCCGACTGAGGTGCGGAGTTTACTAGGTTTGTCGGGTTACTATCGGAGGTTCATTCAGGACTTCTCGAAGATAGCTACTCCGTTAACCAACTTAACCAGGAAGACAATGAAATACGTATGGACAGAGAAGTGTGAAGACAGCTTTCAAGAGCTGAAGAAAAGATTAAGTCAAGCACCGGTGTTGTCTTTACTGGATGAAACGGGGAATTGCGTAGTATATAGTGATGCTTCGCATAAAGGACTGGGTTGCGTGCTTATGCAGCATGATAAAGTCATTGCGTATGCGTCTAGGAAGTTGAAGGAGTATGAGGGGAATTATCCTACTCATGACCTTGAACTTGCCGCAGTGATTTTGACGAAAATGTAAAAATGGACTAATTGGCAAATTTCTCGCCGACGGATTCAGAAATGTATTCCGACTGGATAGGATAATAGAGCATATCATTTATGAACTTTTGGCTTTGGAACGAGCAAATTTTGAGTTATAACGATCACGTTACGGACTCGGGAATTTCAGAAATATCCAAGACTTACGAAATTTTTCTAAAATGCAGGGACAGCGCCGCCCAATAGGCTTAAACCGTCGCCGCCACCCCACTTCGGGGAGAAATCTCTGCATGGCTAGAGCCGCAGCGCCGCCAGCCCAGCAAGGCAAAGCTAGCGCCGCAGCGCCAGCATGGCAAAAAGTTCTAACATTGCTAGTAATTACTTAACCTTTTGTATATCAATTAAGGGGCTAGTAAGTGATGTAATTTCACCCTTTAAACAACTTGTTTGATCAAGGGTTTATAAGAACTAAAATTTAATCAAAACGTAATTGAACTTGAATTTTGGAAACGTAAATCGTAAACCAAAGATTGAGTTAATGACCAAGTTGAAGAACAAGTTAAGATCTCGTCGATTATCATATTTAGTGATAATTGATGAAAGTTCAGTTTATAACATAGGAATGTTAATTATCCGTAATGAACATTAAATAACTTAAATAAATGTTATTAGTTTAACATTTCGGTTAAGTTATACAAGAAGGAGAAGTTAGGCAAATACATTGTATATCGGAAGTATTTCTCATTGGTATACTATTTGTTATGCTTGTAGAAGTGGTAAAGACCAAGTAGCTTACCTTAAAGACTAAGAGACGCGAAGGCAAGTTTTCTAACTCTTGTATTAACGTTGCGTTATACAAGTTTTCGAACTCTTGTTTAAACCTTACGGTTGGACAAGAGATCATTATGACTTACTGCTTATGCATAAAAGAGTTGTTGAATGGTCGATGCCAATTGTTTCGGCTAGACTGAAAAGTAAATATATTTTGGTGGGTTTTTCCACAAATCTTTCCAGAATATATATATATATATATTGAAGTTATTCTATGCCAAGTGATTGGTAAGGATTCTCAGGGGAACTTGAGAGTGAAAAACAAATGTTTTTACGTCGTTAATTCGACGGGCAAGCGAGGTTGCCAATGATTAAACGTAAACACGTTTAATGAATGAATGTTGATTAACATAGAGTACTACAGGCTGATCACCTGGATGTGCTCGTAAGATATATCGAACTTACAGCCTTAGTGCCGGGTTGTTCTTTTCAAAAATGGGAACCAAGTGATGGTTCGTGGTCGTGGACCAGGTAAGATTCCGAAGAGACTATATGTCCTTGGGAATGGTTTTAAAGAAATCAAAACAATATTTTGATTGTTCAGAAGTACTTCCTAGCTATTGTACAGCTATTGAAGTGGAATAGATATGATTCTTGATTTTGTGGTTTCAAGATAAAATGTTAACTTGCTGAGCTATTTATGCTCACTCTTGCTTAAACTAAACGTTTTCAGCGAGGAATGAATGGACCGAAGGATCTGGGAAAGACAAAGGCAAGTCCAAGATGGACAAGTAGAGACCTTTGTAATAGTATATTATTAGTATTGTATTTACTGATATTATAACACAGAACAATGTAATGGTTTCGAGAACTTGGGAAAGAATGAATATAATGTATGTTTAGTAAACTCATGCATGATATTGAGGTGTTTCAATGGAATGTATGAGTAGAATGTAGTACCGTGTAGCACCAGGTCCAGGGTTTGAAGGTACCCGAATTTTGGGTCGTCACAGAGCTCAACTAGCCCAGTAAAGAATGTTATAACTAAGATAATATAGAACAAATTATCCTTAGTCCTCAACATGGAAAAATTTGATAGAATACAATAGACAACAAGTTTTAGATCAACAACTGCAGCGAAAATAGCAATCTATTAGAAAAGTCAAGTAGAGAATGATGTCTACTATCTTCTATGATTTAAAAGTCCATAATCAATATTTTATCCCTTTAACACCAATCAATAATTATTTCTCGTCAACGAATTATCTATGCATTACGGGCCAAAGATAATCGTTTGTATCACCAGTAGTCATGATCATGCCAAACACCTGTCCATCTTTGCACTACGGGCCAAAGATATTCATCAATCAACTGTTCATCTTTGCACTACGGACCAAAGATATTCATCAATCAACAGTTCATCTTTGCACTACGGGCCAAAGATAACTTTCACCATAATTTAAGACTGAGGATGATGAAAAATGATATAAAGAACGAATCAAGTGAGATCAAGGATAAATATTAGAGATTTGTAATTCAATTTATCTAGAGTTCAAGAATATCCAAATTATCAACGTGAAGATCAAAACATAGATCCAATTTCAAGAATAAGATTCATAAATCAAAGATAATTTAGCAAAAAAAAGAAACTAATTTTGTCGTGAATAATACCCCCGTGAATAGTACTCGAATAAATAGTACCCGAATGAATAGTACCCTGACATGAAAAGATTAAAATTTCAATAAAAAATTCAGAACAACATTCCAGTGAAATAATATTAGATGAAGCGAAAACCTTAAGCAATTTCTAATCATTTCAGGAATTATAAAAGCAATACTTACCATAGTAAGTTTATATTTAGAAATATGAAATGAAATAATATACGAAACTACAAAAGGATTTTCACTAGGCATGAGGTAGTTTGCGTAGATAGGTTATTCCCACAGAATAATAAACAATGAATACAAAGGGCTATTCACCATGCATGCGGTAGTCCACGTAGACAGGTTATTCCCACAGCTTAGTAAAAAATGAATACGAAGGGTTATTCACCATGCATGCGGTAGTCTGCGTAAACAGGTTATTCCCACAGCTTAATAAGGAATAGAATGACAACCCTTACGAGTATTAAAAGAAAATAACATCCTTTACCTTAGTAGAAGATTGAATACTGAAGTAGGGTAGTAACAGAATACTCTTCTTCTTTCTTTCTTATTTTCTCTCTATAGTTTCTCTCACTATAGCTTGTAATTATAACTTTGCTCTTCAAAATGGTAGGAAATAATGAATGGATGGAGGAGTATTTATAGGCTAGGAAAAGGTGGTAAATTACAAGGTTAATTACACTTTAGTACCTTCATCTTTTCCTCCTGTAGACACTCAAAATTTCCTTTCCCTGTTACTAACACTGTAGGAAGGCAAAGCGGGCCATCAAATCAACTCCGATCTCCAATCGGACCGTCAGATCAGCCCCGATCTCAATATCGGGCCATCAAATCAACTTTGATCTCCAATCGGACCATCAGATCAACCCCAATCTCAATATCAGACCATCAAATCAACCCCGATCTCCAATCGGGCCGTCATATCAACCCCGATCCTAATATCGAGCCATCAAATTAACTCCGATCTCCAATCGGGCTGTTAGATCAACCCCGATCTCATCAAATCAACTCTGATCTCCAATTGAACCGTCAGATCAAACCCGATCTTAATATCGGGCCATCAAATCAACCCCGATCTCCAGATCGGGCATTCAAATCAGCCTCGGTCTCAATATCAGGATGTCAACTCAATCCCGGCCATCAATACCGGGACAACCATAACCTCGATCATCAGCCTCAGGATGTTAAATCAGCCCCGGTCTCAACCCAGGAGGTACAGCTCAGCCCCGGTCTCAGCCCGGGAGGTACAAGTCAGCCCCGGTCTCAACCCGGGAAGTCAAGTCAACTTCGGGAACTAACCTGAAGCTTCACAACATCTCCAGGAGGAAACCTGGAATGACCAACTCAACCTCAGAGATAACCCTGGGGACAAACAGACTTGAATAGGATCCAAGTCTTGGAAACGACTCCCGAAAGTCAACCGAAGGCCATGCCGACACTAAGGGCAACCCCGGAAGGGGCAAAATGGTTATTTTACTAACCCTCAGCAGATTCGGTCAAACTCAACCCAAATTGATTCCACCAAGGTCAGAACGAACCTTAACGACGATCCTGAGTGCAAACAACGCAAAATAGCTCAACGGATAAACTGTGGGGAATTGATGACCTGGTTATGAACCCATCTTTTGGGACTCAAAAAATGTTTTATCCCATGCCATTATGACACTCTAGATGAGGGCTTTCCAGAAAGGTATAGCACGCCTCAAACGGACGCTCCAATCAAAAGTTAGAAAGTTTTGACTTCGACCTCACGTTGCTTGGAGTGCACATACTTTGAGACGACTTAGCCAAACATGTGGGCCCCACCAAGGGAGCCACACCTCTACCTGCGGCAGCAGCAGGTAGAGCTGAGGCTCTCTGGCCTATAAATAAACGTGTCCCCCTCATTTTCAAGAATTCCAAAACGCAGCGAACCTCTGCCCGTTTGATTTTTTAACTTTTTCACCTCTTCTAAACCCAAATTTTTTCACTCTAACACGTAGATATACCCACATATTACCACATATCAAAAAATAACCGGTATATTTGGACGTATAGAGCCTACAATTTGGCAAAAAGCCCGTGTAGCAGTCCATTGTAAGTATTTTTACGATCAGCAAGTTTATATTACTTCTTCGTACTTTTATACACTTGCACGTTAAGTTTCGTTTTCTAAATATGCCCGAAACTTAGTTCTGTGGCCGTTTTCGTCAAACTTTGGTACATTTTTGTACATATAACTCAATTTCTGGCATTTCTACAACTCGGATTGACGATCCGTTAGCTCTAACAGCTCCAGTGCACTAGCACCTTTTCTTTTAAGCAACTTCCCCGGACTGGGACCGGATTGGGTTATCTTCCCAGTCCGGGTTTGGCTTTTTTTTGTGTTTATTCAACTGTATATATACTAAATTTTCAATTCTGTCAAGCCCGGATGTCAAATCCGAGGTAGTTTATCGTTTTTATATATATTTATGCATATATAAGCAGCCTTCGCCACCACTGGGTTCTCTTCCCAGTCTTGGTTGACTACATTTCTGTCAATATATATATATTTATATATTTCAGTCCGGCCTGGATTATTCTGTGGCCTTTTTATTGCTTTTGCACACTTCACCATTACTGGGTTATCTTCCCAGTCCCTGGTTGACTACTTTTCTGCAAATTTATATTTCAGTTTGGCCTGAATAATTCTGTGGCCTTTTTACTATTTTTTGCACTCTTCACCATTACAGGGTTATCTTCTCAGTCCCTGGTTGACTACTTTTCTGTACATTTATATTTTTATTCAGCCTGGATTATCCTGTGGCCTTTTTGCTGCTTTTATATATATTTATGCATATATAAGCAGCTTTCACCACCACTGGGTTCTCTTTCCAGATTTGGTTGACTACTTTTCTATCAATATATATATATATATATATATATATATATATTGAAATTCCAGTCTGGGCACAGGCGTGAAAACTCATCGCCCTTTTTACTATTTTTTATATATATAATTCAATTCTATCCAGCCTGAATCATTCCGTGGCTTTTATACAGCTTTTATAAATATATATATATATATATATATATATATTTCAATTCCAGTCCGGGCACCGGCGTGACAACCCATCGCCCTTTATAGCTTTTATATATATAACTGTTTATATATATTACTATTACTTTCTTTTTATTAAATTGATGCTTTAAATATTCATTTAATATGAATCAGGATTTTTCAGCTTTAAAAGCAACATCGCGTCCCTTAGATCGCTATCTAGTGGGAACGAGACGCTTCGGCCATGCGAACCAGAATTTACTGAATGAATCCTCGGTTCTGGCAATCTTGGGATATCTATCTATTTTTATACAAATTTGAACTGTCCAGGTTTATTGGCTACTCATATGTGAGCCTAGGAATCGTGGGATTAGTGATCCAATCGATCAAAATCTGATTCCCACGATGGACAAACTCCACTTTACGAATGTATCCTGCCAGTTTTTCTGTAAAATGTACATACAAAGACCTTAAAACGGTTATCCGGATTTAAGGTCTCAACATAGTGAAAATATGGTTTGTCGTGTCAGCGTCCCTCCGATAGCTATCATGCCCATGAGGAGACCGACACTTGTATATTTCTGTGGTTGAGGATGCTTCGCAGCTCGATAATCACCATTAATGCAAGCCTTAAGGCTATAAAGATAAAATGGAAGTATCAACAGGCTTCAATTCCTATGATAGCGTAAGGGTTTGATAACCAGCTTTCAAAATATCATTTTTAATCTTTTTGGAAAAAAAAGCTTTTGCAAATTAAATCAAACACTATTGCAAATCAAATCAAAGATTTTGCAAATCAAATCAAACCCTTCGTATATAGGTTCAACGAAGCAAAGCACTACTTTTAATCAATCAAACATAGGCCCAATTTTCAAACAGCATTGACACACGCATTTCAATTTTAAGAGAAATATTGAAAAGATGCGGTACCGTGTTTATACGGGAGTTGTGGGGTGTCTAACACCTTCCCCACACTTAACTAAGTCCCCGAACTCAAAACTTTATTTTCAAAGATCAAGTTTCGACAGTGTCCAGCAATTGGGCCTCTTTCAAACAAAACTCGGTTGAGTTGGCACAACCATTTCAAATCTACCAACTGGCGACTCTGTAAAACATTCAAATCGACGACATGATACATGTTGGCCTTTTTCCTAAAAAACCCTTCAAAACCGTTTTTGCAATAAAAAGAGTGAGGGTAGAGATAACTTAAGAAATGATAAAAGATCTGGGTTGTGACCCGACCCGCGAATTTTTTAACCGATGTCGACACCTCCATTTTTAATTTAGTCCCTCAAGTATTATCAATCTTGCACCACCTCCCCTAATAGTACCAAAATGTGAACCAATAGTTCCTTTGCATGTGAACTAATAGTAATTAATTGCTCATTTATCCGATTAATTGCCCGCTTAGTAAATTTAATATCCAAAAATCAACTATTATCGAAATAAATTAAATGTCAATTTTCACTAACATTAATATTCCCAACACAATGGAAATATTTATATCAACAATTCATCATTACTATTATAACTCATAATATTGACAACCAGATCGTTCCTAGAAAAGATGGGGTTTTTCGATAAGGATTTCTCCTTACTGGAGCGCAATTAAATAACCTAACCTCTTTCCTTAACAGAACTTTCTAGACATTGTCAATAATGCTAATAATAATAATATGAGTAACTGTATCGTGTCAATTATTGATTTAATAATATAAAGTATTGTGCAGATGATACTGTGACAATAATTGAATTAATAATATGAGATATTATGCAACAAATACTGTGACAATTATTGAAGGAACTGAGTGACTTCTTACGTAAGCATCAATAATCAGAGATACTGTGCAATACCGTGTGCTACTGTACAACAACGCGTATTACTGTATCTTTATCACAGGGTATTTCAACAGTTTAACGATAACAGTATTGCCGTTATTTTTATAAAAAGGTTATTCATGTCGCTTTCTATATCCGACGGTTATTCCGTTGTGGGGTCCACCAATGATTGCGCCGTTGTACGAATATTCTTTGACAAAAAGAATATTATCCGACCAAACAAATATTCCCCAACACAACGAATATTATATGACAATTTGCTTACTTTGTAAAATTTGCACAATTCACTCATAACTATAACATTATAACAAATCAACACATTACTATTTAGAATAATATGTAGAGAAAATTAAATCTTTATTCATAAAAGTTGGGGTCTTACAAGTCCGTTAAGTTGTCTTACACAGTTTGCACTCGGGATTGCTGCGACGACTCTTTGAGACCTTATTCACAGCTGGATGATTGTTGTTTATGTTGTGTTGTCAACATTCCATCTTTTCCCTCCTGGGGTTGTCTATGATGCCCCCAGAATAGGTCCAATCAACCCAACCCGTTCTAAGTCGCCAAACACATGGTACAGAATTCAAATACAAACTTTTATATCAAAAGGTCGTGAGCAGGACGACCATACAAGCTGTGAGTGTCAATACAAATCGTATATAATACGAAATATAAACACTCAAATTCAGTCCTCAATAGTTACAATTATTTACACACTATTATACAAAAATAGTGAGGACTACTACTGCTCTTAACTCTGCCCATCACTCTGTTCCTCGACTAGTCCCTACGACATTCTCATTTCCTGAAGAGGACAATAGATGAAAAGGGTGAGCTCAACTAGCCCAGTAAAGAATATTATGACTAAGATAATGCAGAATAATTTATCGTTAGCCTTCAACAAATCAGATAAAATATTATGGACAACAAGTTTTAGATCAACAACTGCAGCGGAAGTAACAATGCATCAGAAGAGTTAAGTAGGAATGATGTATATTATCTTCGGGTTTTAAATGAGGTATTGACGAATTTCGGGTTTCAAACCTCTTAGAAACATCCGCGTCATACGTTCCTCATTCTCTACCAAATGAGGTGCAAACCTGGACAATTTCGCGAACTTAGCCTCGTACTGGGACACAGTCATGTTGTTCTGTTCTAGTCTGATAAACTCCACCTCCTTCATATAACGAATACTTTCAGGAAAGTACTTGTCATTGAACAATTTTTGGAATGCTTCCTAAGACATCTTGAGTGCGGCAGACTGGGTACGCTTCATAGATTCTCACCAGTAATCTGCCTCTCCACAGAACATAAAGGTGGCGAATGGAACCTTCTGTTCCTCCGTGCATCCCAAGACATCAAATATCTTGGTAATTTGTTTAACCCACGTTTCCGCCTTGATCGGATCCGGCTTTCCAAAAAATTCTGATGGTCCCAACTCTTTGAACTGCTTGACAGTGACAAGCCGCGAGTTGCTATTATCTCCACCTGTATTTTGCACACGAGCCTCCCTCGTCTGATTTTGCATGAACGGCAAAAAGCTTCTAAACATCCCATCGTTCATTGTCTGATCAGTGGTGTTGTTTTCAGGAGGAACATTGCCTTCATAGTTGCACGTTCTCCTAGTTGGTGATTAAAGGTGTCTAAACGGTCTCAATCACTCCATTGTTAACATTTTCATCTGCCATTCTCAAATACTGCCATAAAACAAGGGTTAATTAAACAAATTAACATATCACATATTAACCCTATGCTCCGACTGACCAATTAAATGCCATATAAGCTTAGGTAGGACACACTAGTGAAGGATTTACTCGTCTCTCCCCTCCTAGTTCTATTCCCCGATCTCCGCCAGATATCATATCCCTAAGCTCTGATACCAACTGTGACGCCCCTAGAATAAGTCCAATCAACCCAACTCGTTCTGAGTCGCCAAACACATGGTACAAAATCCAAATACAAACTTTTATATCAAAAGGTCGTGAGCAGGACGACCATACAAGCTGTGAGTGTCAATACAAATCGTATATAATATGAAATATAAACACTCAAATTCAGTCCTCAATAGTTACAATTATTTACACACTATTATACAAAAATAGTGAGGACTACTACTGCTCTTAACTCTGCCCATCACTCTGTTCTCCGACTAGTCCATGCGACATTCTCATTTTCTGAAGATGACAATAGATGAAAAGGGTGAGCTCAACTAGCCCAGTAAAGAATATTATGACTAAGATAATGCAGAATAATTTATCGTTAGTCTTCAACAAATCAGATAAAATATTATGGACAATAAGTTTTAGATCAACAACAGCAGCGGAAGTAACAATGCATCAGAAGAGTTAAGTAGGAAATGATGTCTACTATCTTCTATGATTTGAAAGTCCATAATCAATATTTTATCTCTGTAACATCAATCAATATATATCTTAAATCAAATATTCATCTTTGCACTGCGGGCCAAAGATATTCATTTGTATCGCCAGTTGGTCATGTTCATCTCAACACCTGTCCATCTTTGCACTACGGGCCAAAGATATTCATCAGGTAATAATTCATCTTTGCACTACAGGCCAAAGATATTCATCAAATAATCATTCATCTTTGCACTACAGGCCAAAGATATTCAGTTATGTCATCATTTAGGACTGAGGATGATGAAAAATAATATAAATCACGAATCCAATGAGATAAATGACAAAAATTAGGGATTCGTAATTTAGTTTATCCAAGATCAAGAATACTCCCTAATAATTAATTGTGGAGCAAAATTCAAGAATGAAGATCAAAACTTGGATCCAATCAAAGATAAGAACCATAATAGCCAACTTGGACAAAGAATTTTTTTTAAATTTTTTTGGTGAATAGTACCGTATTCGTGAATAGTGCCGTATACGTGAATAGTGCCGTATACGTGAATAGTAACCCCAATATGAAAAAGGTAGAAATTTCATAAGAAAAATCATACTTCGTGAATAGTACCGTATTCGTGAATAGTGTCGTATACGTGAATAGTACCGTATACGTGAATAGTAACCTCGACATGAAAAGGTAAAATTTTTATAATAAAATTCATACCAATATTTCGGTGTAATGATATTGAAAACAATAACATCATTTAAGAAAAAAATAACATCCCTTACCTTAAAAGAATAGTACTTCTGACTAGAATATCGGATATAATACTGAATAAAACTTGTACTGTATAGCAACATTCAAAGTATTTAAATACTCACAAAAATACGCTCGATATTATAGAGAGAGAAACTTATGATTCTGGTGTGATTTTCAAATTCTAATTCAGCACCCTATTTATAAGAAAATGCTTAGAACGCCAAAGTAGAAAATTTAATAAAATAATAATATTTTAAAAAAAAATTCCTATGCACACCACATCACTCTCATCAGCACACACAAGTGGGTCCCACCCATATTAAAAAATGTTTTTTATGAAAAAAATATTTATAACCCCAAAAATTAATTATTCCGAAACTTCAATAATTCATAATAAATAGTCTTTTTATCAGAAAAATACGACTATTATGTCCATTTCATAGAAAATTTAATTCTCTATAACTCTGTAGAAAGAAGTTTTTCCAAATTCCAAACGAAAAATGACCGAAATTCACATACGGATGATTTTCTACACCTCCATTTCGATAAAATATTGATAGAACACATCAGCACTAATTCTTTCATTTATATCCACATAAAATAAATATTTTCTTATCATATAAATCAACAATTAATTATTTACAAATAATATTACAGAACTACAATATTGACAACCAGGTCGTTCCCAAGAAAGAGGGGGCTTTCCGATAAGGATTTCTGCTTACTGGCGCGCAATTAGGTGACCAAACCCCTTTCCTAAACAGAACTTCCTTAGACATTGTCAATAATCCTATCTAATAATATTATTCAAATAATATAAATTACTGATCTGATAATGGGAAATACTGTGCAGTGACAATTATTGAATTAACAATAATATAAAAATACTGTGCAATACCGTGTGCTACTGTGCAACAATGCGTATTACTTTACTTTAACCACCGGGTATTCCAACAGTGTTAACGGTAACAATTACGCCGTTATTATTAAAAAAACTCATTCGTGTCGTTTTCTTCATCCGACAGTTTATCGTTATGGGACCCACAATGGCTGCGCCGTCGTACGAATATTCCCCGACAACAAAAATATTCCACGACCAAATGAATATTCTCCGACAATAATGAATATTTTATAGCCACTTGCTTATTTAAAAATATTTGCGCATTTTACCCATAACTTACCACATTAATCAAATCAACCCCTTACTATTCAAAATAATATATAGAGGAAATTCAATTTTATTCATAATAAATTGGGGTCTTACATTGTCTCCGAGGTTGAAGTGGATGTAGATGTCCCTCAGGGTTGTCTCCGGGGTTTGATTGTTGTCAATTCTGTCTTTCTTCAGGGTTGTCTCCAAGGATTGATTTGATGTCACACGGGGTTGTCTCAGGGATTTAATTGTTGTTGAAGTTTTTTGGGGCTGTCTCTGGTGTTTAAAAAGACGTTTTTGCCCTCCTGTATGGTTAGTAACATGATAATAAATTTTTGAGTGTCTACATTTGTATATTATCATTTTCACTTATCTTGATCTAACTGATTAAATTATGAACTTGTGCAATAAATAATAGAACTCTCAAAAAACAACAAATATTCATTTTATCATAAAAATAAAGTCATACATTCTTTGCTAATTAAGTTGCTCAAAGATTAAAATTTACATAATATCAATTCAAACATTATTTTTTTGTAATGAAAAAATAAAATGTTAATACCCATAAAAATGCAAATTATTTAGAATTATTTTTTTCCAAATATTAAATTTACGTAAAACAAACTTAGACAAAATTTGTTACAAAACAAATCTTATCATTCATATAAAAGGGTATTAAAAATAATGTTAATTATTTTTCTCAAATATTAAATTAAATATAAGTCACACTTGTGCGTAATTATTTACAGTAAAAATGACAAATATTGTTACTAAAAAAATAAAAATCTTTTTACGATATTGAGGTAATAATAAATATTATTACATTTTTTTTATTCAACATTGCAACAAAAACAACACTAACTATATACTAAAAATAAATCAAAATCATAAACATCCCAAATTTTGACATATAATAAAACAAATTTAATATTTGAAAATCATAATATGAAACTAATAATTCAAATAATAATTTTTATCATTAAACACAAAAAACTTAACTATCTTTTTTTTTTGTGCTAATTTAAGCTGAAATGGATCCCAAGACCTCTTTGACTCAAAACTTTATGAGTAGTTGTTTTACCATTGAGCCAAGAGGGACTTGGTAAAACAAAAAAAACAAAAAAACTTAACTATCAACAAACTCAATTCACTATAATTAGAACAACTCCATTAATAATTTAATTTAAAATTATTAATATTTGTACAAGTTATTCAAAAATATGTGTTAATTAAATTAAATTAGTTTTTTCATAAGTTACCAACAATTTGAATGAGATAACTTTAATTACAAATAAAACTATAAATTAAATGTATTATATTAAAATAAGATAATTTTGACATTAATAATATATATTATTCATAAATTAAAATTTAATAATATACAAATAAAAATAAATATGTAATTTTATCTCAAACTAAAAAATTTACATGGGTTTATTTAAAAATTTAGAAGGGAGATAGTATTATTATGGCTGTTATAGGGCTTGCATATATTTTACTCTTAAAATAGTTAATCATCTCAAACGGCTTCTCATTCTTCCAGCCAAACACTGTTACACATACTCCCTCCTCCCTGCCGTGCCTAGACTTTAAGATAGTTCAATCAAGTTAGTTTTCTTTGTTTCGTTCAATATATTTACATAATATCTCTACATTTTCTTCTAGGATTTTATCTTTTTGAATTTGGGTAAGATCTATAATAGCTACTTAGGTTTTGTTTGGTGTACTGATTGATCAATTTCTCATGAATTGGTGTGTTGTTTAGATTTAAGTTTGATGCCCAATATGTTTGCAGACTTCAGAACAATATGAAGGAGTAGTCCTCAGTCCTCTGTGGTTATGTAATTTTGGGAAAATTGAAGGCGGGGGCAGGGCGGGTATGGGATCAGTCTAGGCGGGGGCGGGGGCTGGGGTGGGGGTGAGGATTGTATAGGCGGGGCAGGTGTGGGGAATGGTCACCCGGACCATACTCGCCCTGTTGCCAGGCCTAGTTAAAAGTCAAAAGAGTGAACGGATTTTGTAAAGGTTTTTAACAATTTGTATGCTCAATGAGTCTTAGAGTTGAGTATTGGGTTCAATGATGTAAAAACGACTTCAGTTTAACGGGCAAAAGTGTATTTGACGCACTGACCGGCACTGACCGACAGTTGATGCAACAATTTGTGCCTTTGGATCTGTTATTAGTTTAACAGTTCCACAGTTAATTGGTTTGATAGTGAAAAATCATTAGTTGGTTTCTCTCATTTTTCTGCTGCTTTATGTGGTTACTTGTGTTAGTTTTTTCCTTTAGCTTTTTGCATTATCAATGTATGTCATTTCAACTTGCTTTTGTTTTGCAGAAATAAAATTGTCTTGCTTATATTGGAGTTTCAGTGTAGACAGGACGAATCATTAACTCATTACAAGTTACTCATTGATATACTTACTATGTTGGAAGATTCTGTAGTAACTATTTACTTGGATGCTTTACATTATTTGAAATTTGCTATTGGTGCATGTAGCCAGCTCTAGTTCATGCAAGGGGGAAGGAACACTCCATCTCCTTCAGAATCCCTACAACCTCCTGTTCCTGGGCAATTGGCTCGTCCTACTTTTCTACAAGGAACAGCCGCACAAATAATGCCACCACCTCAAGGGCGGTCACCTGTTGGGTTCTCTAAGGGAGTCTCATCAGATTCTGTAAATCCTCAGTCAACGCTAAAAGATCAGTCCATAAAATCGGTATGTGTTTTTCTTCATTACTGTATATCTTTCACGTTCAGCTAACTTATGGAATTGTATAAGCTGGTCAATTGGGTAAAACATAATTATCCCAAGCAATGTTCTGGGGGGCTAGGCGGGATTTTTAATTTTAAGCCAATTTTAATATTTTATCTTACATTTATCCAAATAAAACAATAATATAAAGTAAACAATCTATAATAAAGATAATAAAGGCTTTTGCTTAAAATTCAAACACATATCTTTAACGTATTAGTTTTATTCATAAACAAGATTGTTATTAAATAATAAAATTTAAAATTTCAAGAATTCAATTCAATATTAAAACTTAAGAAGCTGAACATAAATTTAAGAATTATATTGAATTAAACTAAATATTACAAATGTATCATTATTTATATAATTTGAAGTTGGTACAAGTTCAAAAAATTACAACTATAATAAAATTATTCATTTTGACCTGATCTTGTTCACTTCTTATTGTGATTTGATATGCTACAACATGCATTATGAATATGGTAAATCATTAGAAAAATAAATATATCAAGATCTGGTTTGGGAAGTTATTAAAATTAAAAAAAAAATGATCTCCGCCTAAGCCCGCCTTTTCTGCCTAGGCCTGCCTAGCTTGCCCACTTAGGCTTCGCCTAATTTCTTGGAGGGATTTTTTGGCCTAGGCGAGGCGGCTGGGGAGGCCTAGCGCCTAGGCGGGGCCTAGACGGCCGCCTTTTAGAACACTGATTCCAAGTATAGAAATATACAATGAAGTAAGAACTAAGTTCCTTGTCCTCTAGATATGCTTCTACTTGTCTACTCATTTTACAGGATTAGATAGAGTTCACTTATCAATGGTCATCGTTTTTATCTTGATGGCATATGTGTATAGGATGCGTCCATCTTCCGCTTTCTAGATAAGGCTAATTGTTATGTTGAGTTATACAGTTGTCGTTAATGTAAGATGACTCGAGTTTTGGCAATATACACCTAGTCAGTTTGTGGCATGTACTTATGTACATCAACCATGAAGCATACAACTTGAGTTTTGTACATGTGGGCCATTTGGTATGGCTATCTACGTGCATCTTTTTTTTTTTTTATTTTGGTATAGAAAAAGAAATTTATGAATAGAAGAGAGAGACTACAAGCAGAGGACAAGGTTTCCAACAGCCCTAGATCAAAAGGGAATCAGAAAGAAAACAGAACACTTGTAAAAGTGCAGTTCTCTCATCTCTACATAAATCAATCACATAAACGCCCCTAAAAGCTCCAATATGTGAAGGCCCATAGTGAAGCAAAACTGAATACCTGTCCCCAAAAAGTCGAGCATTGCACTCATTCCAAATCCATCAAAGAACAGAATAGGTTTGCACACTTTCAAAGCAGCTATTGCCTAGTACTAGTATTAGTAGTATGTGTAGTTGATCTTACTACATAAAATTTTATGTGGAACAAATGAGGAGTTTATATGTATCAAACCTAAAAAAGCAATAAGCATTTTTTATTCGTGTTTTTTGTAGTAGTACAATTAAAAACCTGGACTCTATGAACTTATACTCTGTATAGAAAGTTGATGTTCTCTTACATTTTATATTGAAAACTACTAAATGACTTATGGTCTAATGAAATTATATTCATTGTTTTTCATTTGAATACAATAGAACTGATATACCAGTACAATGCTAACTGATTTAGTCAAACCATATCTGAATTATTTATTGGCAGAATACCACAGCTGATGATGCACAAGAAACATGTACTGCATCAACTACAACATCTGTCCCTCGTTACGTTTCACAACGTGCTCATACAAATTCAAGTTCTGCATCCTCAGCTCCCAACCTGGGCCCAACAACATACTGGACCCCCAGTGTCCTGTCTTTTCAAGTGCCCTCAGGAGTCTCTCAAACTCATGTAACACCTGGCCCACCTGGATTATCTCCTTCTGTACCAGTATCGTCTAATTTGACTATCCCATCTCCATTTGTCAATTCTTCTTCTGCACTCCTAAGACCTATTGTGCCAACTGCTCCTGTTCCATCTAATCCAGCTATTCAGCAGCAAACTTATCCTTCCTATCCCTCAGTTCCTCCTATGCTTACTACCCCTCAAGGACTGTGGTTGCGGCCTCAGCAGATGAGTGGCTTGCCAAGACCACCACTTTTACCACGTCCTGCTGCTTTACCTGGTCCTTTTCCTTTGTCAACTCATGGCATGCAGCTTCCTTATGTTCCAGTACCTGATTCTCAACCTCCCGGTGTTACTCCTGTGGGAGCTCCTGGTGGAAGCTTGATATTTTCTGCAGCTTCTGGTAAACAGTCGGCGATCAGTTCTGTAATGGAGCCTGAAGTACCTCCAGGCATTGGTATGCTGAAAAAGTTACATGATAAGAAGTTCAAATGCCTAAATTTTGATGTTTCTGTATGCCCTATAACATTACATGTGGTTCTGCAGATAACAATACTCATGTTAATGATGTTAGCACCAAAGATAGAGCTCCAATCAGTGAACAGTTGGATGCTTGGACAGCCCACAGGACTGAAACAGGAGCTGTGTATTATTATAATGCTGTCACGGGAGAATCTACTTACCAGAAACCTTCTGAGTTTAAGGGAGAGGTATGCATCAGTGTTTACTAAATTACTCTGAGTATGAAGCATTTAAATGGACATCTGCATATATTATGCCTGCTACCAAACAGTACCTTTTCTACTTTTTAACAACTCCAATGACTTGATCTGAAAGCTAACTAATTATGATGCATTTAATATTATGCTGCTAATATATCTACTATAGTAATAGTAAATAATTTTTTTGGTATGGCATCCTGTTAAATGTTGAAATTCTGCTGCAAGTAAATGCTTCGTGCTACTACTTTTACCATCCTGTCGTAAAACAGACACTGCAAGCAGCCACCGATGGCTTTAGTGGGTTATAGAGCCTTCTTTATTTTCAGTTTCATTTTTAGGGGAAACCTGGACAAGGCCATGAATGCAAACTTGTCTGGGTTACATACCAAGAGTATACACGTCGGTAGAAGGGTATAGTGGAATAATGAAAACTTTGAGGCCGATAGCTACTAAATCAGTTGACCACCAATATACTCCAGTACATTTGGCATTTCAAAGCATACTATTCTTTCTAGTGAAAAGGAAGTGGATAGCAGAAGCAGAAGTGCATATATATATATACATATATATATATGTCATACACTTGGGATTCTAAGGACAGCGTTGCATGTTCATAAATACAAAAAGCAGGACTTCATTTTGAAGAATAAAATAATCAATAATCAAAACCTAAATGTAGGTACTCAATCTTTGTAGTGTATATATATATATATATTTAGTGTCATAAAGCTGATATATGGGGGATTGGTAGTGGGTACTTCTTTGGAATTTTTAATTCGAGTAAAATTACCTTCTATAGTGGATCTTTCTTCGACTTAGTTGCCAAGTTTAAACCACGGGACTAAGTGAAGTAATACAATCTTTTTTTCCAAGCAAAGAAGGGTGGAGTGGCGGTCTTGCAATAGGATTGATATTTGAACTGTTCTAACATAGGATTAAGTTGATATGTATATGATGCTGTATCTCACCATGTTACTAATTTCTTACTATGTGATATTCGTCATGAACGCAAAATGGATGGCATCTTTCACATGAAAGTGTTCCTCAAAATTCTTACGTTGGGAATTATCTACAGTCTATTTGATTCAAGGAAAACATTTACCGGATTTTCTTGTGTTTGGCGTGTCACAGAAAATGTGGTCAACCTTGTGTTTTTACAGTCAGCAGGAAATTCCTTCACTATTCCTTCATTACTTCTGAAAAATGACTCACAAATTTACAGATTTAAATTTGCAAGTCTTTTTCCAGAAAGTGCCCAAGTGCTCTCTTTGAAGATCTGGAACATCTCCCATGGGTTTCAGAATTGATTATTTTTTAATGTTTAAAGCATGGTTACTAGGAATGTTAATCAACTGGATACGCAAACTGAAATTGGGTATGAGGAAGTTATTTATGGTAGAATGCACAAAGGTATCTTATATCACGATTTGGAACGATAGCATCCGGAACACGAAACACATGGCAATAAGTGTTCCCTGGTTTAGAGAGCAAGTTTTTTTTATAAATATACCTTCAAAACTTTACACTTGTTCTTTGATTATGAACATGGTTTTTAGACCCAAGCCAAACCGGCGGTCGAACCGGAAAAAACAGGAACCGGTCAACCCTCCGGTCCGATTTGGACCAATGACCCATTTTTGTTCAAAAACCGTTCAAACCCGGCGAAGCAGTTGAACCGCCTGACTCAGCGAATCGGTGACTGGTTCGCGAGTTGGACCGGTTCCCTACTTTCTTTAAAAAAATAAAAATTAGAGTTTCAACCCTTCAATCTTTAGCTCTGCACTTCTGTTTCTTCTCCGTTCGCCCAAATTAATCATTAATGTATGGCTTACTCTAATAAATAACACAAAACTACTCACTTTCCAAACCCATTATACATACCCAATAAGGCTTAACAATATTTACAAATAATAATCACAGAAGAATGACAAAATAATATCCAGATCTGAGCCAAAACAGAAAAATCAAAAAGAAAAGAAGAAGAAGAAATAAAAAGAAAAAGAATAAATATTCAGAAGATCGGACTCATCAACCATTTTAGATCGGACTCATCAACCGAGCAAAAGAAGTATTCTCTGTGTATTGCGGATTTGGGCAGTATGATATGTATTTCTATACTTTGTAAAAAGACTTTAAGTAGAATATGCCAAAAACATATTCCCTTACTATAATATGATAAAAGAAGGGGACTCGTAACCGTTGTTGGAACTTTGATGTTTTGACTAGAATATGCCAAAAGCATATCCTCTTTATGTTCATTTGTATTATTTGATTTAGTATCTTACTTTTCATATACATTTAGTATTTATTTGAATTGTATAAAGTAAACATTGTACAAAGAAGTTTAGTTTTTTTTGTGTAGAAAATAAATTGATTAATTTTACATATTTACTAAATATTATATATTATATATAATATAAAATAATAATTAATATATTTAATTATTTTTATTTTTTATATATTAATGACGTCACTGGGTCAATAACGGTTCGACCACTGGTTGGACCAGTGACCCTTTCACCCGGTACTTTTTTCGGTACAATGACCGGTCCGGGTTTGAAAACCTTGATTATGAATTCTATAATTTATGATATTTTTTGTTTTGTTTTGGTGTTTTATGTATATTTTGATCCTACACACATTTGAATACTTAATCCATAACATTAACATTGGTTGCATTTTGGTACTAATAATTTGTATTTATACTTGATTATTTAAGAAGCATTCAATCTAGTTTTTCCTTTACAAAGTTGTAACAAGTGCATTACTTTGATTTTATTTATATATTCACACTTTTCTACAAAAACTGATAAAAATTCATTGGCAAAACAGAGCCGAGGTCTCATTCGAGTATTCAATTTTGTCTCAAAATATGTAAAAAAAATGAATTTATATTTATTTATAATTAACATGATTGTGAGTTCATTTTCCAACATCAAACACAGGAAAAGCCCTCTCACTCTCATTTTCGATATCTGAAATATTTCTCTGCAAATAATTTATTGGAAAATGATTTCTCAGAAGACAATTTCGGAATAGGGTAATGGTTAAAATTATTCTATCCTAGTTTGTCATGAATATGTTTAATATGTGTAAGAAATATTGTGTTGGTGTCTCTTTCCAGAGCTATTATATTTCTGTGTGCTGATGTGCTCTAGAAATTCATACAAATATAACATATGTTTTTGTGGTGTTGATCAACCTCTCTCCTTTATCCTGCTATTTCATGCATGACTCTGTTAGCCTCATCATAACTTTGGTGTAGCATCTACAGAAATTACCTCATTACCTGTTCCTTTTGTTTTCTTCCCCTTAAATTTTACTACCTGATTAACTATCTTCCTGTTTTTTCATATTTAACATTTTGCACTTTATGTAACTGCAGCTAGAGAAAGTAGCTGTGCAGCCAACTCCAGTTTCATGGTGAGTTCTCTGTACTAGTTTAGGATCATTGCCTGTTGCCAAAAGAGGTTTTTTTTTTCTTTCTTTTTTTTAATTGTTTGCATTATTTCTTCTTATATGCGATTGGTTATGGATACATTTTATGGATTGTTTTTATTTTGTTTGTTTGTTTGTTTATTGTAGATAGCTTTTGAATGGTCTCAAGTTTAAGCTATTGTGCTGATCATTTGATTGATTATTCATTCCTTTTTTTGACGAGTAAAGTATGTAATTTCAAAATGTTTAAGGGACATACCTGATTTACAATTGGACATGTACTAGTAAATCTATCAGAAACAAAAGTGAATCATATTACTAGGGCACAGACCCAACAATTCACTCTTTAAAAGTTTCTATGCTTTCATAGACTAACTAGGCGACACCATAAAATCTTTGCACTGAACAAACCAAAAAATAAAATAAAATGAAGAGCCGTATTTGTATTGGGAATTTGTAGTTCTTTTTTCTTGGTAGAAAATACTATAATATGCTATTCCCCCCCCCCCCCCCCCCCAGTTTTCAAATTTTGTTTGTTTTCTTGAATTTTTCTTAAGAGTAATGTTTTCATTTTGTATGTGCTCTGAAAAATTTGCTAGTTATTTTTGCTATTTAAAATATTAAGGGACAAAAACTCAGAATTGTTTCTTACTACAGTTCTCTCTTTGTTTAGGGAGAGATTGGCAAGCACAGATTGGACACTGGTTACTACAAATGATGGCAAAAGATATTACTACAACACTAAGACCAAGGTATTTTTTCTTAGCCTTCTCATCTTCTACTTCATTTTCCTTTTAATAACTGATTACATGGTGCCACTGTATCAAGCCATCAATCTTTCTTGAATTTCTTACTAACTAATTTCTGTGAAAAAAATTGTTAAAATATGCCTGAGTTCAACCTATTTGAGCATTAACACTATGTAAAGTTCTAAATGAGGTTGATAATTTCTGTTGAAGCTATATCTATCTGTTCTTTCAAAGCTCATTTACTCAAAAGACGGTTAGTTATACTAGCTGTAATCAACTCATAAACTCATATTTAGATTTAAGATGCTAATTTGTTCCTAGAGCTTTAGTGCTTAGATTAGGTACCTACTCAGTGCTCAATTACGCTGAAAATCAGGTTAGTTTTTGAACTAGGTTGTTAAAATCTGAGCTTAATAAATCTGAAAATCTTAATATCCAATTTTATTGAGAGAGGATCCTGGATCTATTAGATATTATTCTATGCTACAGAATGATTTCAATCATTATAGAATTTTTTTTACGAGGCTGCAATGCTTAGAAGATAAATTGTAAAAATTAAGCAGCGGTATGCCTAAAATGATTAGAGAGCTGTACATTCATAACAATGAGAACTTTGGAGGTAAGCAGGAAATGAGGAATTCGTTTGCCAAGAAAACATCACGAGGTTAAGGAACTTTCAACATGAACAACCCCAGGAGAGAAATAGGAGGTCCGGGGTAGAAACTGGAAACAAGAGTTGGGATGATAAACATATTTGAAACTCCTTTTCTCCTCACTTTGAAGAGGAGCTTGAAGGAGACAAGTATGAAAGCCAGCCTATCTACGCTATATATCAAGTGGGAGAGGAGTTAGAGGAGGAAAAACTTATGAGAGGCAGCCTATTTACATTGAGCATCTAAAACAAGTAGATGGTTTAATGCAAGAAGAAAAGGCTACATTGGGAATCCGTGCTAATGCTTTGCTGGAAAATACAAACAACAACACAAGAAATCATTGGCTATAGCCCCAACGACAAAGGAACCTACAGGCGTACCAAAAAGCAGCCTGTTAGTATCTTCCACGGTGGGGAAACTCCACCTCACAGTGCCATAGATCTTAAGGTTGTTTCAAGACTAGACTGTATGCAAGAGCCTGTAAATGAAATGGGGGGTTAATGTTGCCAATGGCAGAAACCTTTTAAGCAAAGCTAATTAGCCATGTGCGATGAGTTTAAATGGAAGGGGCACAAGGAAGAGTTTGAGGCTGAATTAAGTGTAATTTTTTACTGAAAAATGTGATGTAATTCTTGTGGATGAATGACTTCAACAATTTCACCATATAAAGTATGATTCCCAATAGTTAAAAAGAATAGCCTTCAAGAATGATGCATGTGCTTATACAAGGGCATAGCTTTTCATGTTATGGGAAAATAGTTTTCCAAGTTGAAATTCAGCATCTTAGGAGGTTAAGCTATGAGAAGATTCAACTGAATAAGTTCCTATGCTTTGTTTTTGACCACGGTGGATGGCTATGAGGGAAGCATGAGTTACTATTGAGTTATAGTCATGAGGATATGGTTTGTTTGAAGCATGGAGGATTGTCATGATCTTGCTAGTGAGAGTATTACTTGGCAGATATGAATAAAATCTAGATAATGGTTGTTATCTTTTGTTATTTAATTAGTTTATATAAGGGAGTCTTTAAGATGACAATGGTATGATGAATGTAATTCAATTCATCTTTTGGAATACAATTTGTTTTCTTCATCTCCTATCTCTTTTTCAAACTGCTTTATCTCTCCTGTTCTCTCTATTTTTCCATATCTTCTAATCTCTTCCCTTAATTCTTCTATGTTCTTTTTTTGAACTCTTCTTTAATTCTGCTGTATAACTATCTTAATAACTGAAATCATTACAGTGTGTATATATATATATATATATACACACACATACATGTACATATATACATATACACATGTATGTATGTATATGCACATGTAACATGTGACGCCCCCAAATCCGAGTATCTTTAAACTCTGGATTCAGTGTTTTATGGTACTAATACTAACATATATCTAACCATGCATTCATACTAATAGGAAAGTAATTATTAATTATTACATGCCTATTATTACATACCCAGGTTCTATAACCTTTAAATCTTCTTAACATAATAATTAAAACAGTAATTATTTACAATAAACCTATCTATTACAAATAGGTTCCATATCCGTTTTATCCGTTTATCTTTCCTTTACCCTTGTCCTTTCCTGAACCTTCAACATGCTTAATTTTCGTTGAAAACATTTAATTTAAGCAAGAATGAGCATTCACATGCCCAACAAATATAACAGTTGCATATAAAACAACAAAATCAAGAATCATGTTTTCATACTTCAAAACCTTCAACAACTAAACAAAAGTTGTGAAGAGATCTTAGATAATAGGAAATTACTTCCTTTGTTTTCAAAACATATTTTGAAACGACGTAGTGACTTTAGCTGAGCGGTCATAAGACTTCGAACTTTCATTTTCATTTCAAAAAAGTTTGAACAACTATTCCCCTGTAAACCGTCATAACTCATGAGTACGTTGGGTGATCAGCCCTTTGTACTATGTATTGATCAATACTACATGGCGAACGACTTATTTTGCGTTCTTCCGTCACTCGACATTACATGTCGACTACATAAAACATTTCCCCCCAATATTAGGGTTGCTCATTCTCAATCTGATTCCGTACCAAGTAAAAATTGGTTTGGAAACTTAACTTAAACTCAAGAACAATTCAAAAGATCATATTTAGATCATTAAAAGGTTTTAACACGTGTTTAGCCGATACAAATGACATTGACATACTTCTTAAACAGTTCATGCATATCAGAACTTGGAAACTTGAGCAATTCATGCGTTATAACAAAACTTTAAACATTTGATGCATTATAGCATAACTGAACACTTATACAGCCAACAAAAAGTTTGTATAAGTCTGATGTTCACATAATCGTTAAACATTGTGTAAATCAAAGCATACATAAGGATTATTCATAGGAATACACATCCACATACTTTAAACCAACATTCAAATAAAGATTGAATGTAGTTAGAATACTTGCTTTAGCGGTCTTCTACACTTTAGCGTTAATTGCCCTTTGTAAGTCTTACACATTCAGTGCACATAAACATACCAATTAGCCACGTATAAACGTCACTCATGGTTTACATTAACTCTATTCTATGTTTTATAATGTCCGTCTCATAAGAATCGGAACACAATTTAAGTTTATTAACATTGGACTCGGTGTTTTGACGTTCGTACTTCTCTAACCCGAATGCTTAACCGATATGCCATTGTGTATGATTAACACATCCCATAAACCTACCAAATCTTGGTTTACACTTCTCTAGGCTATATCTCCAAGGTCCAATGTTTAGAACTCGGAAATACTAGTCAAACATGGCTTAACACCACAATGGTCAAAAGAAACCGTCACGGTTTGGCTCCTATTGCACAACAGTCCTAAAGATTCCCATTTTAGGCCTTGATCCCGACCTCCACTCTCAAAACTTAAAGAATTAAAGTTATAGGTCTATTCGTTAACTTTCCGGAGCTTCTTGAATCACCTCAATCGGAGTTCGGACGAAAGAGTTATGATCAATTTAGTACAGCATGCCCAAGCTGACTTTTGGTTTAACACTTGGCCAGCGCCTAGGCGCTCAATTGCAGAGTGTTGGAGTCGTGCCCAGAGCTTAGGAGCCCAACCCTCGACACTTACCCAATTTTGCAATTCTTGCAACATTTGACATTCCTACTTCACCGCTCCATAACTTCGTCATCCGATATCGGAATGAGTCCGTTCTTGAGCCATTCTATTCCTTGTAACATTCTCTACACATCCCCGGGTGAAATAATTTTTAGGGTTCATTAATTGGTCGTAAAATTGGCCCGAAAGTGCTTCGGAAGACATTTTTCACCAATAGACGTTTTAAATGCTGAATTTTATAAACTTCATAACTTGTTCATCCGAATTCGGATTGAACTCATTCTTGAGCCTATGACTCACATATTCAGCCAACCACATATCTCATGGAAAGAAATAATTTTCCGGAGACATCAACTACCCGTAAACTTGGTTCAAACGAATTACCAAGCTAGGGTTTCCATATTTGACACCCTTTTATGAAAAATTTCGCCATAACTTCGTTATATCGTATTTTTCTTCCATTCCACTTGGAATATTTTCACAACACATCTATGATTTCAAATGTTGAAATCATATCACAACATATAACAAACACATATTTAGGTCCATTTAAAGTCCACTATTATCTTGTTCAGCCATCATCATGCTTAGGCTTAGGTTTTATTCTTTGATTCATTTGTCATGTTTGTTTAAGGTGTTTTAACATATGTAAAACACACTTTTATCTCTCCAAGATCCTTCTATGATCTATCATCACATAAACCCAACCACCAACAAGCACTTCTCTAATAAACTAGAAAGCTTTAAAAGAAAAGGGATGAAGTGGATTAGTTTAATGTTCTTTACCTTCTTGGTTCTCCTTCTTTTTGAGCTTGATTCAAGCTTTGATCTAGTTCTCCTTCTCCTCTATACCCGACCCCTCTCTCTCTCTTTCTCTCTTCTTTTGTTTTCTCTCAAGCTTTTCTAACACTTAGAATATATATCTCTTGCAAATGAAAAGATGATACTTTGGATTTGGCTTATATAAAAGCTAGTTTCCACTTCTTACAAGTTGGTCACCCAACTTAAGTCACACAAGGTCTTCCCTCTCATGTTTAATAACTTACTAATCACCTCCTTGAGTTAGCCTAATCAAATCACAATTAAAACCAACTCAAGGCACTTAATGACCAAAATCACTTAACGAAACATTCCTAATTATTGCCTACTTCTTAGATATGGTGAGTCATGCAAGATGACTCACCAAAGACTTAACCCCCCTTGCTCCATGTCCAACCATAATGGCCTAAAATACCCTCACTTTATCAAGTTGATAAGTAATGAGTCACCACTTAAATTATCCCATGTGGGATAATTACTAATACTTGCAACTTTGGCTCACAGGCTTAGATTTGGCTTCTAAGGCTTGAGCCATTGCTCAACCCTAAGCCAAGCCATCCTCACCCTTGGATTTACCTTTGGCTAAACCCTAGCCAAGCTTCTCAAACCCTAGGCTCAACCCTATGTTCATTTTTTGGCTCAACTCTAGTCATTTCCAATTTTCTTAGCCAAGCATCTTAATTCTTAGGCTTAGTTAGTCAAACTAATTCTAGTTAGACTTTTCCTTATCCAGTTAGGTTTCTTTACTTTTTCAGTTACTATTCATAATCCGCTGGTTAGCCAAAAATCCGACTTCGCCATCGATCCTCCTTTTCCGAATAAACGCTATGCCGTAATTTGAAATTTTGAAAAAACGAGTTTGCGTTTTTAGCGTGAATAGTGTTTTTACATCTTTTTATGGGAAAAAATTATTTTCCACATTTAACCTCTAAACACTCAAATACGCTCACATAATTTATAGCGCCATCAAATAATGACCCTAAGTCGCATAAAACTCAAATTATCAATAAAAACTCATTTTATTAAATAATTTTCACATAATCTCATTTACAAAGATTGTTTGATCGTTGTGATCATTACATAACACACACACACTCAACTCAACTAACGCCTTTTATTCCAAACTAGTTGGGGCATGCAAAATATGAATCCGTTCTGAAGGCGCAAAAGTTGAAAGATGAGAAGATCATAGATAAATGAATAAAGAGAAAAACAATAACACAAATTTAAATAATTAATAAATAAATAAAATTTAACTAAGATGATGATGATGATGATAATAATAATAATAAAATTCGAACAAAATTAATCATAAGAACCATATACAATAAAAATAAAATTATTCAAGTAAAAAAAGGGAGGAAGGGAAAAGAGATACCCCTCGGCCTCCATATATATATATAGAGAGAGAGAAGTCAAATGTGTGATTTCTGGTGGTGTGTTAACTGTTAAGTGGTAACCTAGGTCTATGTCCATTTCCCAGGAAAGCTTTCTGCTTTCTCCTAGAATTGCTCATTGAGATGTTCCACTAGTTTTGAGTGGGTTCCAAAGGTGACAAACAACCCAGTGTTTGCGGCTTAACCCAGATCTGTATAATGCTGAATTGATCCCACTGTCACCCTCACCTTTTTTTTTTGGCTTAGATTGTTCTATATTCATAGAAAAGACAATTATAGTGGCAAGGGACATACCCCCGAAAAAATTATAGAAACATCATAAGACAGACCCTAATGGTGTGGCTGCTATACCAAGTACCAACAGATGGAGTACAATCAGATTAGTACTACAATATACCATGACCAAAGAAAGCTATTGGAGGAACAGGGAGAAAGATCAGAATCTGAGAGGCCTTGTGAAACAAAGAGGAACTATGAAGTCTACATTTGACCAGATTTAAGATTTTTGAAGCCCAAGACCTTGACAGGAATTTTTGAGTGATTATTATTATAAATTTTAGCATTCCATTCCAACCGTATTTTGTAGACAGTAGCAATAAACACAATTCTAACAGTATGTGACATGATGGTAGAGAGACTATATCTGGAAACCTTGTGTAGCATAGTAGTCAACCAAGTTGGCAGCCTTCTCCAATGACATAGTCCACAAGTAATGATAATACTCAAAAGAGTTCTGGCACTCAAAGAAAAGGTGGTCAAGTGTTTCAAAGTGGCTTTTATAGAGAACATAAAGGATTGACCACCCTTCCATAGCTGATAAGGACATCAGCAGTGTGAACTCTCCTTGGGATAACATGCCAAAGAATAAGTGAAAATCCAGGAACGCAAAACTTATACCAAACATTTTTATCCTATTCAACCTCTTGGGCCTTCTCTCTAATGGAATTCAAGATAGTAGCTGCTTTGACTCTCAAACAGTCCAAATGTTCCCACACCTCACCTTCCCTAGGTCAATAAGATAATTTCAAGCTTTACAACTAAGAATATCTCTTGAGAGTAGATATTACTTTTGAATTTGATTCTCTTAAAGATAGATAACTCCCTTTGTCTGGAAAAGATGGTTGGGTTCTTTTGGACGTTTAAATATCTTTCGATACGGCTTAAAACCAGTGACAAAAACATTTCGAAGGAATTCTACTATCTTTTTGAGGACGTTAGGGGTACAATTTAAACTTCCAAGACAGATGTGAAACATAGATCAGTATGAGCTCTCATTATTCTGTTTCTCTCAATAGCTGACACAATGATAAAGAGATACCGTTTGAAATGCTTTGAATGAATTTGTATAGGTCTAAATCAAGATGTAGCTGCTGATAGCCTTCGCAGATAAGATCTGAAAATTCTGGTGCATGAGAGGATGAGTGTTTTGACACTGATCTTTTTGAGGTGGAGTATGTTGACACACTGATGAGTGTATCCACATCATTTTTGCATAAAAGAGTTCTTAAATATCGAATGCAAGTTTTGGAAGTAACTCTCTACATATTTTTTTTAAAATATCTAGATAAATTCAAGTTCTCGAGTGTTAAATATGTCTGTTGGTATTGAATCTTCAAACATTATTTTATTCTTCTACTGAAAGTAATTTAAACTTTAGTTATTTATATTGTTGAACTTCTTATTAGTTGAGCAGCTGGCAAATCCCAACTGAAGTGACAGAGTTGAAAAAGAAGCAGGATGTTGATGCTTTTAAAGAACAATCAATGTCAGTGCCAGATACTAATAATTTAACTGAAAAAGAATCGGCTCCTGTTAGTTTGAGTGCCCCTGCTGTTAACACAGGTGGACGTGATGCCACAGCCCTTAGATCCCCGGGTGTGCCTGGATCATCATCTGCACTAGATATGATAAAAAGGAAGTTGCAGGACCCCGGAGCTCCTGCTATTTCATCATCTGTTTCGTCTTTATCAGGAGCGGTGATTTCGGAATTAAATGGTTCAGGAGCAGTTGAGGCTGCAGTAGGTGAATGGCACAAAAATTGAGAATAGCAAAGATAAGAACAAAGATGTTAATGGTGATGGTACTATTTCTGATTCCTCTTCAGATTCAGAGGATGTGGATAGCGGACCAACCAAGGAAGAGTGTATCATCCAATTCAAGGTATCTTACTTCTGTTTATGTGAAGATTGTTTTAGAAGCTTTCTGTGATGTTCTCCTTTTTGCTTAAAACTTCGATGACCATCTTTTTGATTAGTATGTATCTTTGTAATTTATTCAAACTCTTTTGCTTTAACATTTTCCTCTTCATTCACTGTTCTCTAGTGTTTTTTTATTGTTTCACATAAAACCTAATTCTTCTGCTACATTTGTCGTGAAAGAAAGAAAAAATAGAACAAAGCACAAGCTCTTCCCTTGATTGTGGGCTCATTCTCTATATATGTCTTGGGCATTTTTATTGAAGCATCAACAAAGCATGCTGCTGTCAACTAGTTTTTGACATGGACCCAAGTTGGACTATATAGAATACAACAACACTTGGTTGGCTTGGCTGTTGCACGGACAGGCCCAACCAAGACTGTATAATAATTGTTCAAGTCCGAACCATACTGGATACGGATAGACCAGTCCATGTCACTTTGTTTTTCTGGTTGTATGACTAACTGATGAGCTCCGAAGCCAGTGTTTTTGGCCTATATATGGATGCTGGACATGGTGGAGCTGAGCCTCCACTATAACCACTAATAACTTTCTTAGAAGGTGGTTCCTGATAAATTTATCTTAATTCTTTCTTTAGACTTGTCACTGTTTTGTGTTTGTCTTGCTTCAGCATTTAATCATTTGTCAAACTTATGGAATTTCAGGAGATGCTTAAGGAACGTGGAGTGGCACCTTTCTCAAAGTGGGAGAAGGAACTTCCAAAGATAGTGTTTGATCCGCGCTTTAAGGTTTGTTCATTCTAAAAATTGTGAATTACTTTCTTCGGGATTTAGGAGCCTTTTGTACAACTGGAACTCCTTGACAGTTGACACAGGTTTGTTGGATTCATATCATCTGCTTGTGACAAGCTGAAATAAGTGCTACTTGGTCATCATGTTTGTGTTAGAATTAAGTCCATTTACTTCATGGTTTTAAATGTAAATCATTTTGCGCCTTCTCTACTTGTGAACTGCATCTTGATTCTTCTCTTTCAGTTTTTACCTACTTTAAAACCTTTATGCAATAATAAAAGTTTAAAATGTTCAACTGCCAGGGATACAGAATGTAAGTAAGTGCCAACCCTTCAATTTCAAGTTCACTATTCAATTGGATTTTATGGATGTTATGGACGGGTGATAAGTTTTGAAGTAGCAATAACAGCAGTACTAGTAAAGTTGTTAATTCATCAAAACAAAAAAGAAAGAGCTTATTTTTATTAGTTTAATCATTTATGATAATACATGTAATAAAACAAATATAGATACAAGTGATGTTACTGGTATGATTAACTTGCTAAAAAGAAAAAGAAAAAATCAATTTTAGTATTATTATTTTTACCCCCTTCCTCTTGCATGTCACTTTTGTGTGCATTTATCTGTCTAAACATCTATGCAATTGGTTTTCCTATCATGAGAAATTCCTTAGGCAGTTGTTTTAGTCCTTTTAGAATCACCTAACTGTTTCATACTCTTTTAAATTTATTTGGAATTAAAACACCCAAAGGTAGTATTTGATTATTGGAATTATCTTGCAACTATTTAGGAAAAGGACATTATCCTTCAATATCATCCCCAAATTTTTAGGTTTTAAAATGTGGGCAATGAACAAAAAACCTAAACTGACTGTATCTGCAATTCTGCACAAGACATGGTCCCAGGATGTTTTTTTTTGGGTTTCATGAAGTTCTTCTGGCAATTGTACCGGTGCATTTGTGATTCTTTCTCTTTTAAGAACCAGAGACGGAGTCCTTAAAGGTTATTGTATTGCGGTATTTTGTTTTCTGCACTTTCTATCGGGATGGATTAAATATGAACCTCTTTCTATCTTGTAATATAGTTTTTTGAGAAGTTCATTCATCATTGTTTATTTTCCCTGCAATTTAATAAGAAGGTTTTGTACCTTGTGCAGGCAATCCCAGGTTATAGTGCTCGGAGATCTTTGTTTGAGCACTATGTTCGAACACGTGCTGAAGAAGTACGCAAGGAAAAACGCGCAGCACAAAAGGCTGCATGTTGAGGTCTTCAGGCAGTTACTTGAAGAGGCAAAGGAGGTTTATCCGCCATATCTTGTCTCATCTTCTCTTTGAAAATTTATTGTTACAATTTTGGATTTTAAATCTGGGAAGTGGAGATTCATTTTTTAAACTGGCTAACCTAATTTCAGGATATCGATCACAATACTGATTATTATACATTCAAAAAGAAATGGGGTCATGATCTGCGGTTTGAGGCCTTGGACCGGAAAGAGCGGGAAGTTTTAATAAATGAAAGGTATCATTCAATGCATGCGCCAAAGATCTTATTGATGTACATGTAATTATTAAGCAGGTTACATCCTTATACTAAGGAGCCTCCTAAGATGCTGAGTTTAGCTTGGATCCACCGAGAAAATTGATTGACTATTAGTTAATAAAGCACAAACATAATTCAACAAATGAAGCAAGAACAGATTAGGAAATTAATATCACTACCATGAGTGCGGGAAGAAAGTTAGATTACAAAAGGGTAAAAGTATAAGCTAGCAAATTCAAGGAATAAATGTAAAGGAAGACATTGAGCTTACGTGGCTCGCTCTCTAGTGATGCACAACAGGCCGGCTTGGCCTGGTCCGGCCTGGGCCTGCCAGGCTTTGGCCGTTGCCCAGGCCAGGCCAGGCCTTGACTTTCGAATTGTCAGGCCAGGCCAGGTTTGGCAAAATAATATGTGGCCTGTAAAGGCCTTCAGGCCAAGCCAATCCAGGCCCTACCCAGGCCCGGGCCCAAATTTCTGATTCTAACTTTGGACTTCAACACTTGTCTTAAAAAATATTTATTTTACACTCTATTTATATAACAAAGGAAGGGGAGAAGAGAGGTATTTTAGGCAATATGGGACTCTGAAACAAATATATACAAAGGCCTTTCATACTTATAGCTTGCTATTAAACATATATTTTTTGAAGTGTCAATGTGGGACAAAGATAGATATGTTACTTCTTCCTTTTCTTTTATTCAATCAGTTCAACAACTTACATGCTTGAAAATTATAATGCCTGCTTACATACCCATTATAATGGCTTTGGAATATCTGTTTAGTCCTTATTAGTTTATAGCTGCCAAGGTTGTATGCCAACACCTTCAGAAAGAACCGTGAAGGTGGCAGAACTTGGAGATGGTCCTTATTAGTTTATACTCTTGTTCTTGCACAATTTGAGCTGCTGAACTTGGAGTTTGAGAGATGGTGCAAGTTGACAACACATTTTATTGCAATAACCATAGTAATGAGCCAATGAGGGCGAGGCAAGAACCGTGAAGGTGGCAGAAACAACAAGACTACTAGCTAAGCCTAGTACTTTTCTGCAGTTTTATGAGTCTGGTATGCCTCAAGAAGCTGCAAGCAAATAGACTTTTATAATGAAGATCTCAAGGTCCTTTTTACCAAAAATGATATTGCCAACCAGTTCATATACAATAATACAAATAAAGAAGACTCAACTTTTACAACACCCAAGCATCATGTGTTTCAACTTTCAAGGAGGCATGTTTATTGATCATTGCAGTACAGGTATAAATTAAAGGTTGAGATTTCAACGATGATTCCTATCCTTTCTAGTCCCAAAATTCTTACATGCAATTTAGACTATAAAGTCTATAATCTATAACCCCAAAATGCTATACAAATCAAGCAAAATTGTATTAGGAATTTAGCAGCAGTTGAACTATAATCTATAATCTCAAAGTCCCACATCGAGTAGAACTTGAATAGAACATTGCACTTTACACTATAAGTTCTATCCTCAAGTATCACATAATTTTTCAAATGACCAAGTCCCATATTGGTAAATGGTAAAAGTTTCAAGGTAGTTTTCCTTATAAATTTACTAGCAAGTACAAAACAAAGCTTAATGCATAGGGCCAGGGCCAGGCCTTGGGCTGGTCCGGGCCTCGGGCCAGATTAGGCCGCCTCGGGCCAGATTAGGCCGCAGGCCAGGCTGGTCCAGGCTTTTCTAAAGGCCAGGTCGGGTCGGATCTGAGTTATGTGGTCTGTTCTTAGTTTGGCAAGCCGGGCTTGACAGACCCAGGCTTTGACCAGGCCGGGCGTTGACCAGGTCGGGTCAAGGTCGGGCTGCGGGCCATTTGTGCACCCCTATCGCTCTCCACCAAGATAGTATTCTATACATTGGAAGACTTTCTAGTGTAATAATCACAATCTAAGCAATCGTAAGTCCCTCTACCTTCCCCTCCCTCCACCTCCCAAACATCCACGGGGGAGTTTTTGTGTCTGGTGTCTTATTTCTAATTATCAATCATGTTCTATATTTTTGTTGATCATTGTTGGTTCTCATCTTGTGTATCGATGATATGAACAACTTTGAAAGTCTTTTCAAGAAAAAGGTTTAGCATAAAATCCATAAGGCTCAAAGTTGACCGGATCAATATTGTACTATATATATATATATATATATTACATCAGTAGTCTACTTTCTTAAGACTTGTTTACCATGTCCAACTTATGTCAAATTGTTTGCATCGAATATTTACCTTAATATCATATCATCGTTTGATTTTCTTTGACTTGAATAGTTAGTTCAATTTATATCAATGTCTGAAGCAAAACAATAAATTTCTCTTAACAACCGTATAAGGCAACAGGATTCAAGTAGTAGCCTTGTGATCCAGAGTCGCATATACTTTGGTTGGTCCTTGCACTCTTGAATCCTTTTGGAGTTGTATGGTTAATATGCTATATATTTTAAAATGCGCTATTATACTGGTTAACAGATGTTCTGCTTCACTCGTAGGGTCCTTCCTTTGAAGAAGGCTGCTCAAGAAAAGGCTCAGGCAATGCGTGCAGCTGCTGCATCTGATTATAAGTCCATGCTTCGGGATAGAGGAGATATTTCAACAAGTTCTCGTTGGTCCAAAGTAGGTTCAAATAATCATGTGAAAACATATTCTAAAACTTGAAATACTCCCTCCGTTCTGAAACACAAGATCTCTCCGTTCTAAAATATTTGATGATTATTGGCCATTTAAAAGTCAATTTAAGACATTTTCAAAGTTCAAATTATAAAACAATAAGTCTTAATACTTATTAGTACTTTTTAGATATTTTACAATATTCATTATTGTATTGACTAAAATTAAATGAATCTATAGCAATTTTGAGTTTGAAATGTCTCAAAATTGACTTTCACAAATTCAACTATATTTTGGAACAGGAGAACTTTTTTGCATTAAGATATGATACATTGAAAAGGTTCAATTTAAGCATATCAAAGGGGTATACATTAAGATGTGATGCATGGAAATGGTTCAATTTAAGCATATCAAAGGGGTCGTAGTTTATTCCTGAATGACAAAAAACTAAAATAAAAAAGAAAAGTGAAAAATTCACCTCTGGACTGCTTCATATTGTTGATTTGGGTAATTACTTATATTTTCTCTTTACATTTATTATAACCACTTGATGTGATCTTCAGTTACGAGAATCAAGATGCTAGTGTATTTTCCAAGCTTGATTCTGGCTACTGGTTTCAGTAGAAAAATTGATGATTTTTTCCCTCTCGATAACTAATAATTTTATTTATGGAAAATTGTCAAAAGTGGTGGTACCCATATACACTTGTTTTTTTTAATTATACCCATGTAAACTCAATGTATACAAATGTCTAAAGAGAGCAAAAACTTCTCCTAAGCAAAAAAAGGTCAAAAGCCAAGGAGCTTGCCAAAAATAGACACCTATGCTCTCAACACAAATTCCCCCAAAAATGATGAACGACAGTGCGGACTTCTGGTACACTTCATTTAGCCAGAAAAAAGTAACTCACTAACAAAATCTAATATGAACAGTTCCCCTCTTCTTGCCAGTTGCCCCTCAAAACACCTACTCTTCCTTTCCCTCCAAATAGTCCTCCAAACACGAGGTATCTTTACCCATAGTTTCCTCATCTTGACACCGCCAAACCTTATTGCCATCTAGAAACCTATCAATCGACGAGACCTACCAACAACGTAGGAACAGCCGAGGGATCCAGATGGATGTCGTTGAACACCGCTACGTCGATAGATGAGAAGTGCCCGGGGCGTTGAGGTACGTACTGTTACTACGGCCCGGAATTCGCCTCTTTAGCAGCTCGTATAGTAGTAGTTAGCGTTGCCAACAACAGCCTCTCGTGTAGAAAACTAGACTCGTGGGGTTGGTCTCGCTTCTTGAATCTCCATTGGAAACTAGAAGATCTGCTAACGCGTGATATCTCAATTTCAATTCAAATATGAGTTTGATTCACACTCTGCGGAAAGTCACCTTGAGGAACCAATCCATGAAGAAGCAATGTCTTTTTTTATAAAGCTAGGTCCTTTAACCCTACAATAACCAGTCAATGATTGGGTGTTTTAACGGGTACTGGCTTATATAAAAATCCTTCTTGTGCGGGATAGTTTCAGTTATCAAGAACATTTCAAAACTTTCATATGCAATTCATATATGAAAATTCACACTCCATTCCAAAATATATTATTAAGCGATATTCTTAAATTTAAAATTAGTGTGATTAATTAAACTTTTGAAAATAATAAATCTTATAATTATTAGAACTTTTAGATAGTTTACAATTTTTATAATTGAATTATCTTAAATTAAATGAATTTAATTTAACTTCAAAAAGTTAAAATTGATTAACGCATTGAGTGCATATTTGTGGCTATAATACTAAGTTATAGTTCTGGATTAGAACATATTTTAAGTCCCAACTCTTATAGGTTTGGTATAGTTCGACATGGAGAAAGTGTTAAATGCAACGCGTGTACCACATAATCATGCTGACGTGGTATCACACCACTCACATAATATAGGAGAGAGTGTAGATCACAACCCATGTTTTTCTCTACCCTCCCATGATTCGTCTAGCAATGACCCACACTCTTTCTCTCTCCTGTTTTATGGGAGTGGTATGATACAACATCAGCATGATGACGTGATACGCCCGTTACATTGAATATTTTCTCTTGCAAGACACATGTATTTAAAGACCAAATTTTTTGATAAAATCACTCCTTGCCATTGTGTATACTCAGATCAATCTTAGTAAGACTGTATTCCTGTGTATTTGTATCTATTATGATACAGCTGCATTGTTGGGAATTACATATATTCTTTTAAGTATCTTAAAGTTACCTCATATATTCCTTTTAATTGATTGATGGCTCACCTCATCATTCATCCTCTGTCTCTGTTATTTTTAATTTTTTTTTTGAATTTTGATAAGTTACTCTCGTGTTTTTGGGGACTTATTTTTCACATGGGAGGAAAAAATTTATTGGTTTTAAAATTTTGTCCGTGCAATGCACCTGATATTGATGCATATTATTTCTTATCAACCTCATGGGCACCAACTTAGCAATAAGTACATGGTAAGACACTCCAGTATATAGTCACTGAAACGAGCAGGCACTTCTTCTCAGAAACATGCGCCTAAAAATAAAATAAAATTAAAAAATGCGAAGTACATATTAGAATCTATATTACTGTCAAACTAGTCATTCATAATGATAGTCACTATCTATGCAAAAAATCGGAGGTTTATGAATATTAATTTTTCAAAAATTATTCTAAATTTTTTAACATTACACTGGAAAATATATGATATCTTCTGCTTACAGCTTACCATATAACTGTGTTTACAAGGGAACTTTTATGACATGTCATTCTTTGGTTATGATAGGTTAAAGATGGCCTACGGATTGATCCACGGTACAAATCAGTTAAGCATGACGATAGGGAGGTTTTATTTAATGAATATATATCTGAATTAAAATCTGTAGAAGAGGAAGCAGAAAGGGTGGTGAAGGCCAAACGGGAGGAGGAGGTAATAGAATAATTTTCCTATTCATTTGTGAAGGTTTTATCATTTTCTGTTGTTATTGTTGTTGTTGTAATATTTTTCTAGTTCTCTTGTTTTGGATGTTGCCTTTCATGCATTCTTGATAATTTATTTTCATCGGGATATTTATTCTGCTGTTCAAGATATGTTAAGTGATGTAAATAGTAATTTCATATTCTGGCTCCTTTTTTGGGTTTTATCGGGATTAATCCTTTCTTTTACTTTTTCCTCCTCTTCATTGATTGCCTATTTATTTATTTTTATTGGATGGGTCGCTCGCTCGAGTTCTCATTTTTCAACTGGATTAAGATCTTGTTGTCATTTGTACATTCTTGATCTTAGGATTTTACCCTTTATAGTATTAGAATATTATGTTACCAGTCAGTGCTAAACATTTTTTGTATTGTGGAGGATCTTTTCATACATGCCTGCAGGAAAGTCTTGCATTAACAAATGGGTTAAATAAAGTAGCTCAAAAAAACAAAAACATCTTTAGTTTCGTCGTCAGCAGATCTGTCATGACGAAACATAATATTAACAGTGCTTGTTATCTTATATAATGCTTTTCTTTTCCACATGTTGTTTTATGAGGATTTTCTTATTGGCATTGCAAGTTTGTTAGGCCAGGCAAACTATTACTTTCAATAGATAGAAAAAACTAAAGATAACTACTATTTTGACAAATTCCTATAAATGACAAATAGAGTGTAAATCTTTTGAACAGTTATTAGTGCACAGCATGCAGTATTGTTGGTAAGGCATAGGTTAGTGATCACTCAATAATGCTGGCAAGGCGAACCCTACTACTATCTAATATATATTCCAATTGTTGATAGTTTCAATATACAATTGCTTGAATCTGTTTAAAAGTGAGAATACAGATAAGATCAAGTCTTCCACCTTTTCTTTTCGAATTTCTTTGGGATGGTGGGTGACATCAAAATGCCTACAAGACATAAGAGGAATATTTGTTTGTACTTCACGTATAAAGCGAAATTCAGACTCACTTAAATTTTACATGTGTGTTTATGCAAACACATATGCAGATATGTGCAGGTCTGTGTCTACAACTAAATAATCATTTCAATATGTGGCCCTTTGATTAGATTGTCTAAGGTTTGATTTTCATAAACAAAAGATTTGGCAAACCATTTTCCTACATGAGAATGGATGTTAACTATACCTAATTTTCTTTTGTTTATATTTCTTGAGATAAATGGGTTTTTTTTTTGTGATTGCGGCAGGAGAAATTGAAGGAAATAGAGCGAGCTTTTCGTAAGCGGAAAGAAAGAGAAGAACAAGAAGTAGAGAGGGTGCGATCAAAAGCTCGTAGAAAGGAGGCTGTTGAGTCTTATCAAGCTTTACTTGTTGAAACAATTAAAGATCCTCAGGTAGGTTTTCATATTCCTTTGTTGTTGTAATTCAGAATATGAAGGATAAAAAAGGATTTTTATCCCTATTCAACTACCCATCCAAGAGCATTTGGCTTCATAATCCTTTTTTTATTTCTTTTTTTCTATGAAAAAGCAAGAGATGGAAAGTGTTGTTAGAAATTATGCCTTATTCCATGAGATCTAGAAGCACTTCTGCAACTTTCTCTCTCTCCATTTCCCTAGCGCTCTTTTTTTTACTTCTTTCAAAGGGGAATGAAGGCCTTCCTTAGAAGTTGTCGCTCGATCGAAAGGATATAACACATACGAAACCTTAGCTTCGCTGACTTTCTGAGGTATAACCCACTTTTCCTAAAGATCCTCTCATTTTGCCACTATATCTCACTGTGGCCACCCTTATGGGGAAGATTACAGGGCCAATCTCTTTTGGCTCACTACGCTTGGCATCCACAGATGTGAGGTTAGGTCGTTCTCTATTTTCAAGGATTTCATAATTGGACGTTATGCCTATTTCATATGTTGCATCAAGCTGTTCGCAAGGCCAACTTGATCCTCTTCGTGCAATATCTACCACGCTTTATGCATGCAGTGGTAGATTCAAGATTTGGTAGGCAACTGTTGGCCTTCTTTCTTTGAATGAATATTGTCAATATTTTATCTCAGTTAGGAGATATTTTTGAGGCCTGCGTGAGAATATTTCCCCTATATTATGCTAGACTGGCAAGGCACAGTACAAATCGGGTTCAGAGTAGGGTGAGATGTCGAAACTGAATAGAATGTTATAATTTGATAATAATCAATTCGATGAATGAAAATAATAAAGATGTATTACATCTCATTATATAGGACTTGTAAAAAACCTAATTTTTTGGGGTCTAAGTAAAATTTTAGGTAGAACATTCTAGAGTTTTAATTATAGTAGTTAACAATATTTGGGATTTGTTTCCTTTGAAGTAAAAACCTAATCTAATTATTTTCTGCTAGACTGGCAAGACACAATATAAATCGGGTTCATAGTAGGGTGAGATGTCGAAACTGAATAGTGTTACAATTTAATAATAATCAACTCAATAAATGAAAATAATAAAGATATATTTCATCTCAATTAGGAGATATTCCTTTTGCACATTAGTCCCCAAACAAAATTCGTTCCTTACTTGGTCTTCTAGCATTATTTTCTTAACTTCATTAGTCCAATCTGTCAAAAATGGATGGAAAAGTTAAAAAAGGTCATTAAAGCTTTGTGTGGATGACACACTCATATTTTGAGGGATATAATTGTCCCAACACAATCGTCTTGTTCCTCTTCCTTTTCATCTCCATGGCCACTATTCCTCATCATAGTCATCTGTGCCAATGACATTTTTGTGTCAATGGCACAAATCTTTTGTCATTTGATTTTCTGATGGAGGATGGATAGTGGTGATAGAAACATGATTTCTAATAGATGGGGAGTGGTGGATGGTGGTAGGTGGTCAATTGCAGATTTGGGTCATTTAGGGTTGTATTGCTAGAATTGTCTAATCTATATGTGGTGGTAGATGTAATGAGTTGCAATGGAAGTACCAGAGGAGGTGGCCAAAAGTAGCAACAATGGTTCGAAGTCATTTTCTAACCATCAATTTTTCACTCACACTCTCTTTCTCATTTCCCACCAATACCTTCCATAACTACCACTGTCCAACCAACCCCCTCACCTAACCCCCACTGCCCAAACACTAAAATCCACCATTAGGTTAAGCATAGTTTTGCGAAGTTCAACCATCAATTTCTCACCCATTCTCTTAATAAATTATGTAATTGCGTTGTACTTATGTAATGGAATTTCCAGATGCTATATTATAGGTTTAAGATCAACAATTTGAAAAAGGAATGGTGATTGGGGGTGGAGGAATTGTGAAGGAGAGAGAAGAAATGGGTGGTGATGAAGGGAGAAAAAGTGTTTTGGGTGGTGATGAGAGAAACTGAAATGGGTGGTTATAATTTCCTAAGAAAGTAAATAAGGAATTAACTTAGTGCAAACTACTAAAATGCAACTTGTCTTCAATTAATAGCTAGGGGGTTGTTAACTAAATAAATTTTATTGTTAGTTTTTAATGGATTGGATTGATGGAGTCAAAAAAATAATATTTAAGGACCAGAGAAAGGAAGGAATTTTGTTTGGGGACAAACCATGCAAAACCTTCATAGTTGGGGGACCAATGAAGGAATTATCCCTAAAATAAAATATCCTTAATAATTGCAATGTCTTTATCTCTAAATAATAACACAAAATACTTAATTGTGAATAATCTTAATGTACTCTTTTGTCATCATTCTCCCTGCCATTAGAAAAAAGGTTATACTCGAGTTTTCAAGTACGGGAGGATGAGAAACCATGATCGGCAAAATGTCCTCTAGCAAAGGTTGACAATCACTTGTTTTAATTTCTTGGACGTTGCATCTTGAAACAAATGGTGCATAATAGAGTATTGCAACTCAACTTGAGAATCAAATATACCATCTCTAAAATAAAGTCGATAATATTTGACCATTTGACCTTGTTGTCTTGGACTTCTTAAATGAAAGGCTTTTTTAAATTTTCCACCGACTTATTTATTTTGTCACTAATTTCTTTTAGCAACTTCAATGATAGTATCTTCAAGTGACTCAATTTCTATCTCTTCTTCACTTCCAACAACATGTGGATCTTCAATTTGTTCATAACTTTGAACTTTTGCTTTATCAACTTCTTGAGATTTGACCAATGCACATCTTGTTGAGCCAAATAGGTACAAATTAGTTGTATTCATTGTGTTTGCATAAAAGTATCGAGTCTTGTGTTCTCATTTATCCATGAGAATGGTACAAGGGAAAGAAAAGAGAGCAAATTTTATTCTTTTCTATTTTATTTGTATTTTTCAATTTTTATGGCTAACGTTTTTTTTGACCAGGGATCTACTTTAAAGAACGAAAATAGAAAAATGACTAAACTGAAGAATGAAACATAGGGGTTGAACTGAGAAAGAAAAAAAGTTATGGGGTTGATTTTGAATTTTTTTCAAAGTTAGGGGCTATTAATGTTTAATAAATTGAGGGACTAGTATAAGTTTTTGAAAATCATAGGGTACCTAGAGTAATTTTCTAAAATAAAGACCACGTTGGGAAGCCCGACTTCTTTGACTGTGAGACAATGTAAAGAAAGTTGACAAGGCAAGGTTGGAGAGCATTGGTTGCGACGGTGAAAGGAGGCGACAATAGCAGGTTGATGTTGGGACTTTGATTTGATGTGTGCATCTGTGTTACTCGGACTCGCCATTTTTGGTGGAGTATCCGTGTCGACACGACACTGGTACGGGTGCGGGATTCGTACGGATTTCGGCCACAGAAATCCGGATACGATTGTTTGGGAAGAAGAGACGTGAGAGGAGGAAGAGACGCAAGAGGAGGAAGAAGAGCCGTCTGTCGAGGAGAAAGAAGAGCGGTCTAGGGATTAAAATATCTCCTGAAAAATTACAGTTAGGTACCTTATAGTTTTGATTTTTTTTTAATTTAGTCTCCCAGGTTTTTTGAAAGTTCAAAATAGCCCCTGAAAAATTACATATCAGTCCTTGTAGTTTTGTTTTTTTTCATTTCTGTCCCTGTTTCTTTATATTTTTGCACTTCAGTCCCTAGAGCAAAAAAACTTGGTGATATAATTTGAAGCATTATTGTTAAAAAATCATAACATACCGTATCCCCGCACCCGTATCCAAATTCGGATCCATATCCGCGTATCCTCTATTTTTTGATTTTACGTGTCCGATACTTAGATTCGTACCCGCACCCGACACCCGCACTCGAGTCCGAGTAACACAGGTGTGCATGGTGGCAGGGCGAGATTTCCTGACTGTATAGTGGTGTTTTCTATGTATGTTTTCATGTATTTTCTTTTATCGGCTATATTCAGATTTGAGGTATTTGCGTTTTTGGTGTGGTTGACAAGTTTTCGGTTGGAACTGGTGATAGTTTGATGGGCGCTGGGATTGCGGAGGACAAGCAGCTAAACATAGGCATTGTTTGTGATGATTCTGGCCAAGTCAACTAGGGTTAACATTGGGTTTAGGGGCTATTTGATTGAAGTAACTAAGGTTGTGATTGGCTGGTTTAGGGGCTCTTTTGGTTAGGTTTCACAATGATTTAGGGCTTCCCTTCTTTCTTTCTTTTTTTTGTGGGTGGGTGGGGGGGGGGGGGTGGTCAGTTGGACATGTTTTTTTTATTGCTGAAGACCATGCAAACGTCGATTCCTGCTGTAGATTCATGCTTTTGTCTCGGAAAATTGTTACGAAAATTGTTACTATGTTCTAGCGAACTTGGTTAAACTATGGAGGCTAGATTGGGTGGAAAGAAGATTGGTTATAACTAGATTTTGATTTAATAACTGATGTAGGAGGATGAAATTAGGGGGATAAAAACTAGGATAAAGTAGCGACACAAGCCAGAAAACAGAAGGCTTAATTTAATTCAAACTTATTAATATATGAATATTAATCATGTGTTACATCTCTTTAAATAGGACTTATAAAGACCCTAATTTTTGAAGACCATGTAAAATCCTAATTTAAAAAGGAAACAAATGCCTAAATCCTAATAATTATCTAGTACTATAATTAAACAATAGAATATTCTACCTAATACAATAAATTATATAATTCATAATTGCAATATCTTTCTCTCTAAAATATTTAATAATAAATAATTTCAATCAAGTTTCAACCATTATTAATGTAAAGAAGATTGGTAACTTGTTTTTTTCCACTTTAATATCGACCTCGTGACTTACGAGTATTTCTTCAATATCTTTTTTGTTGATTTGAGAGAACGGATCCGCGATTGCTAATATCAACTCGCGATTGCTATTAGCTTATCAACAATAGTATTTATATCATTCGTGGTTACGACTAACTCCCCATGAGGAGTTTCGATTTTGTAGAATCTATAGGAGCAATAGATGGAGTTAGTGTGCCTGGGTCAACAAGTCCATCTTCTGCAACACTCAACCTTACCGATTAACTAATTTTTAGACGTTGGAGTAGATCCACTAGAGATCAGAAATTGTTGAAGAAACAAGAAGATCTTTCTTTTGCCCTTTGAGGCGGGTAAAGGTTGGTTAGTCTAGACGATTAGTGGCAACTCGGAGAGACAGACAAACATGGTTGCTGTTTCCATTATTATATAATTTCAAGACCACAACGGATCTATGATAAGATTGTTTATTTAGCAGTTGATAAATCATAGGTTGAACAATGGAAGGGAGAATATTTTATAGTAGTGTCGAAGGCAGGTGTTCCAAGCCCAGCGGGAACCTTTTGAATTCATGCGTAAGGAGTACTCTGTCAACGTTCATTTCGAATTTGGGTTAAATAAGTATCTAAAATACTCTCTTTAAACAGCGTCACAAATTGTAATTTCAACCACTATTAATGTAAAGTTGCTTAGGCCAAATCTCGCCGTAATAGAAAAACATAATGGCGTAAGGGAGATATCAAGGATAAATAACGGCGTACGGAAAAATTAAGGTGAAATATTGGAGTAATAGAAAATCAACAAATGAGACTCTTTAGTGGAACGAAGGGAGTACAATAATGATATATGAAACAACACTCTTTTTTGTGGAACAACCAATAATAATAATAACTAAAATACGTATATTTACAAATTAATTTATAAATAATCATAATAAATAAATAAGTTTGAAGCTCTAGCATGACGGTGAATAATATCAATGAGTTGCTATCGGTGCTTAATTTGTTGAATTCGATTAAGATCTCTATTTCTACTGGTAAACAAGTTTGAAAGGCAAAGGTTCTATCCAAAATCAAGGCATCTATTTTGCATGGTTATAGAAAGGTTGAATACGAATGATTTATCAAGTGCGAAGACCTTACAAAGGCTTATCTCCAGATATTTGTGTTGTGTAAGCAGAATGGTGAGACACACATTCATTTTTGCATTGTTCCGTTGCTTGGGATTTGTGGGACTATTTTTGGAGTGTTGAGGGAAAACTAATTTTGTCCTGCCTCGGTGGAGGATTTGTTACTTATACTTACAGAGGTTTTGGAGGGAGTAAGGATGCAAAAGTGGTTTGGAAACGTGTCTTCTCTATAATTTTTGGGGGATTTGGACTAAGTGAATTGCTAGGCTTTATAGAGATACCTATATTTCTTTTGTTATGTTGCAAGACAGGATATATTACCTTGCTTTTTTATGTGCCTCTGTAATGAGCTGCCCTCTTTTAAAGTGTTTTTATTCTTTTTTCCCCCTTTGATTTCTATCTAATAAAATATCTCCTTTCATCTAAAAAATTCTTTCTTTTGATTTTTGATAATATAATTGCAGTGGTGTCCTAATATGTGCAGTTTAAACATATCAAGTCTCCTTGTTCTCTATTTACAAAAGGATCTAACTGAGCAAAAGCATTCACAATCCACAGTTTTACCTTGATGATTCACTATTCCTCTAGCTTCTTGAAGAATCTTGATTTGCTCCTTTTTAATTTAAGGAAACGATGACTCAAGCCAAAACTCAGAGGACTTATTTAATTATAAGTGAAAGTGAAATTCATTTTTGTTCAGTCCGAGTAACATAGCAACATCAAATAACATTTGTATGGTGAATTTGAGATATTCATAGCTACATCAAGTAACATTTGTATGGTGAATTTGAGATATTTTTAATGTACAAAATTACCTCAGTTTTGTTTCAGTGCATCTCTCCCACTACACTAAAGAGATACAGGGGTTGATTTGTGGTGGTCTCTCTCAAGTGGTGAGTGTTGGTGGCTGATTTGGAGATTTTCTTGTTGGCTAATGGAAATGGTTTCAATTGTGGTGAAGGGCGGTTAGTTGTTCAAGAATGGTGGCTAATGGTTGCGAGCGAGACAGAAGAAAAAAAAATATAAATATAGTGATATAGATAACGAGAGTTCCCGTAAGTGGTAGTTAGTGGCAAGAGTTAGTATGTTTATTTGAGGGCAATGCTGGTGGTTTCTGCGTTATGGATGGTTTTGAAGTTGACATCAGCAAGGGGTATAGTTTAGTTATATTGAAAGGAATGTTGTGAAAACCGAATCGGAACCACCGATTGAAGCAGTCAGAACTGGAACCGGTCAGTATTCTGGTCCGAATTAGACCATTTACTCGTTTTTTATTAAAACCTGCTTTAAATGTTTGCTCTGGCAAACCGGTGGGTGGTTCACGAGTTTGATTGGTTCCCTCCCTATTTGCAAATTCCAAAAGAAGAAAAAAATTTGAATCATCATTGAAGTCGTAGCTGTGAATCACAAAGATTGTGCCCTTGATTGGTGTATCATCATTGCCTAAAGGCAAAAAAGACGGAGTAAACATCTTGCCATTGGGGGTTTAGAAGTAGGATTTGGAGTTTTTGATGCCTTGGGATTTGTAATATTCTTCATCCGGCATGTCGCCTCAGAAGTTTGGTCGTGGCGCTGGAGTTTTCGTCATAGTGGAGCTATAACGGGTGGTGGCGGGTTTGGTTCAACGATGCAATTTTTGACGGAAAGAAAAAGTTGGGGTGGTTTGGGTGTAGTTTTTGGCATGGGTGTGGTGAGGTTAAATAAATTTTTTAAGCCCTAAGGGTTGTTTGGGTGTAGTTTTTTGGCATGGGTGTGGGTTGACCAATAGTGGGTTCCACCTCTATTGGGGGGCTTTTGTCATTTCAATATTTTTCATATAGAATAACTATTTATTTTGAAACAACAGATTTAGCATTTATTTGAATTATAAAGGGTGAACATTGTACAAATAGATTTAGTACTTTCATAAATTTTATTTTGCATATTTAATATATATTGTATACAATATATAATAATATATATTGTATACAATATATAATAATAATTAATATATTTATTATTAATGATACTATCGGTTCAACAACTGGTTGAACGAGTGATCCATCCACCTGATAACTTTTCCGGTTTGATTTAGGGCCCGAGTGAAAACATTGATTGAAAGAGAAACAAGGAAGAAGATAAAAGTTTGGTTGGCTTTTGATCAAAATGGGTTAAGGATAATATTGGGCTTTCAATTTGAAATTTGATAGCATTTGTGTTTTAAAATTATTGGGCTTTATCCTGCCTTGCCTGATATTCTAATCAATAGGGCAGTGAGAGGAATGGGATATTTGGTTTTGTCCAAGTGTAGTTTGCATATAGAATAATTCACTCCAGCAATTTTGTCCTCTTCATTCGCAGTAATGCCCATTCCACTTTGGACCCCATTCACCCACAACAAAACAGCAGGGTAATATTTGATCAAGATTTTTAGAAAATAAAATAAATCTTTGCTATTTTGGAATTTTAGAAGAAATTTTCAAGGATTTGTTTTCACGGGCTTGCTGGGCGAGAGGAATGGGATATTTGGTTTTGTCAAAGTGTAGTTTTCATATAGAATAATTCACTCCAGCCAGTTTTGTGCTCTTCATACGCAGTAATGCCCATTCCACTTTGGACCCCATTCACCCCCAACCAAACAGCAGGGTAATATTTGATCAAGCTTTTTAAAAAATAAACTAAATCTTTGCTATTTTGGAATTTTAGAAGAATTTTTTAAGGATTTGCTTTCACGGGCTTGCTGGGCCATTCAGAATATAAATCTGAAGGAGTGAAATTAAAGAGAATGTGCAGGCTTTGCATAATGGGAGTGTTGATAAGCTGGATGGAACATATATTTAAGTACTTGTAGAGTTTGTTTTTGTAGTGGAGCTTATTAATGTAGGACTGAAAGTTTGGTAAAACCTAAACCCAATTGGGGAATTATGGGTGCCTATATGTCAACGATATCTGAGTTCTCTATTTGTCGTCCTCTAATACCTACTTGCAGCCCAATTATTTTATGCAATGTTTCCAGTACATGCACATGCAAATTTTTCTGTCTTTTTTCACTCCTATGGCTGTGGATGGTCTAAGATGTATTTCTGATGAATCTTTTTCTACACTTGGTTTTTTTACTTGTGTACCCAGGCTTCTTGGATGGAATCAAAGCCTAAACTGGAGAAGGATCCCCAAGGGCGTGCCACAAGACATCAGTTGGATCAATCCGACTTGGAAAAACTTTTCCGTGAACATGTAAAAATGTTGCATGAGGTAAAAAAACACTCTTGCATTTTCTTTTTTAAAAAATGGTTTATTTAATGATTTCTTTTGCAATTAACTGCTTCTCGATCAGTTGAGGTAAACCAGTCCTAAATAGAATAGGGTTACTGCATATCTGCATACTTCTACTGCTAGCTTTATGTTGATTGTTCTGAATACACCTTCTGTTTCTTATGGCACTGAGATACTTTCTATATATACACTTGTGAACTAGAAAGTTTGGATTAAGGATTGACTTCATCATTTCCGTCTTCAAGTTACGTTCAGTAACCAATAATTAATTTTGGATGGGTGAAGAATATCAGAAATCTGTTTTTGTAACTTATCAATTAAAGCAATACATATGTTTTATTCACAGTTTAATTCTTAGTCACCGAATCAGTCACCCTGGGTGGCCACTGATGCACTCTTAAAACGCAGATTAATTAATTTAAAGCAAGTTAAGGCAATCCGTGAATTACAGAAATCAAATTTGCAAAGTATGGTAGTCGAATTCGTGTAGCTAACTCTTTATCTTTCTTGGAAAAATGAAAGGGTCTGAACCAGTGACCTGATGCTCAATCAGATTGCATTTTCCTGTTGCAGATAACTGAGTCTTTGCGGTTTCAAAGTGTAGATATAGTATATATAACAAAATCTTGATACATACTTTAAATTTACTATAAACTATATATTATGCTCATGGAGTGTTATATTACCAAAAATACATAGTATACAACTCTTACATACTCTGTCAGTGCATGGGGTGCGCACATCCTCTTTCCCATTACTTCAGTTTGTAGGATCAAAAATTTGATGCTTTGGTCTTTGGTTCTTTGGTAGTTGGTGAGGCGAAGGACGAGGAGAGGAAATGTAGGTGAGCTCCGTTTGGCATTCCAAGTCCTCAAATGACCAAGTCTTGTAGAGACTCAAGTCTAATGAGAAGCTAGTATGGAAGAACTTAAGTCTTTGTGGACACTATGGGAGTTAAGAGTGCTCCAGAAAGAGGCCTCAAATTCTAGAGAGAGAGAAGCTTTCAACTTGGGGTTTAGAATGAGAAGGGTGTGTCTTGCAAATGTAGTGGGAGTACTTAGGTCATGGGGGGTACCCCATGTGCTTCTCACATGCCTATATCACTTATCATTCGTGGCTTACAAATTTTACCAAGTTTTGGAATGCCATTTCCTGACTGTTAGTTTCCTAGCCACCAAGCCGATTCCCTCGTCAAATCCCAACATCGGAAGGCATCTCCGACCCTCTTCCGGAAGCTGGAGTAGCATTCCATCCATCTGATTGAGCCAATTTCTCCATTGGTTTCCACAGGTCGGATACGAAAATAGCCTAATCATATTTCAGAGCCGGAAACTGCTCTATGTAGCTGGAAGGCTGTTTGATCACTAAACTTTGGGAAAACCTAGGGGTTCCACAGTTCTCTCTTCTACATTGTTGTTCTGCTTTGATTTTGCTGCTGCCGATCCGGAAGGTCCTTTCGGACGGGGACAAATTTTTTCTATTGCTGAATGTGGAACCCATGGACCCTAGGGGTGGTATCTTAGAAACCCTAGGTCTCAGAATTCTATTACTTGGTTTCTGTAACACCTTCTTTGTCAGTATTGTTCTGTTGACTGTCTGCTTGCTTGTATTTTCAGCTTTCGTTCCTGAAACCAGCTGAAATTTGGCAAGTGTGGGAGAGTTTGCCCCTCACATAAGGGGTGGAACTCATAGGCCAAACCCAATCTCTCCTTACTTGGCTTTTGTTTGCTTCAGTTTCGTCGTTTTAGTTCGTATCTTCTGATCAGACTTCCAGATAAATAAACGGTCAAAACTTTGACAAAGTGTGGGATATTTAGGCCCCCATAGAGGGCTAGAACCCCTAGGGCCGGACCCCATAGGCCGGACTCCATGTGGCACTCTTCTCCATACTTGGTTTATTTTCTCATTTAGTTGATTTATGCTCGTCTTTTCTGATTGAGCTTTCGAGTGATCAAAAGAACTTTGAACTGACTAAAACTGGAGGACTTAGGATCCCTTGGGCCGACCCATTGGGGAATTACTCTACTCGTAGTTTTATTCTTGTTGTCTTTTGTCTGGATGTTTTTGCGTTGTTAGGTTTGGTTCTGACTTGTTTGGCTGTGCAATCTTCATGACAGTGAAAAATTGACCAAGTGTGGGGTCAAGGACCCTAGGGCTGGACGCATGGGTTGGATCCCCTGAACCTCTCCACACTAGGTCTTGTTTTCGTTTCGTTTCGGCTTGTGTGCTGAAAGTGTGTTTTCATTCTTATTAGGTCCATTTGATCGACTTCTCTTGAACTGTGTTCTTTTTTTCGTCTGCATGTTGTTTACGAACCTTCATTTCTATAACCTTGCTCACACAGTTGAAAAAAATTCTCTGCGTCTCCCCCCAACACAACAAAACAAAAAAAGAAAAAAGCTTCGGACCATTTTGTGTCCTGAAGAAATTATTCACAAATGTTAGAAGCCATGGTGATAATAGTAGTAGATACCTGGAACTCTTTCGGTTTGTGGAGCTGATATTGGAATGCGGTACCCTACATAAGCTAAAACATGGCACACTAGAGCTACTTTTATATGGATGTTTATAGTTAGGAATTCTGAATCTAAATGCAACAAAAACTAAACTAATAGATATATTTATATATATAGTTGCATGAACAAGTTTATTTTTGGAGAAATAATTGAGTACAAATGACTGGGGTTGCGAAATTTGTCATATTTGCTGTTATCCAAACTTGCCCAACTTATTATGTAAAATAATAGCTAATCATATTTTTATGTTGTAACTTATTGCTCAATTTGTCATTCTTTTGAAACCATTAATCATGCTATTACAATTCAACTAAATAAAGCGACATGTTTTACCTTGTTAGCGATGTGAACGTGATTTCAGAGCCTTGCTAACCGAGGTAGTAACTGTTGAAGCAGCTCTCCAAAAAAAGGAAGATGGTAAAACAGTTTTTACGTCGTGGTCAACAGCTAAACATCTTCTAAAGGCAGATCCTAGGTATACAAAGATGCCAAGGAAAGAGAGGGAATCATTATGGCGTCGGCATGTTGACGATATGCAAAGGAGACAAAAGCTAGCACTTGACCAAGAGGCTGAAAAACATAAAATAGAACCAAAAAGTCGTCCATCAGTTGATTCTGGAAAATATCCTTCAGGTTCTAGGAGGATCCATGAGCGGCGGTAGCTTTTTCAACCAGATAATAGAACCTCAGCCCGTCCGTGTGTTTTGTTTGGACGGATTAATTTTGTTTCTCAGCGTCTTGTGCTGTATGATATAATGTAGGTAGAAATACTAGAAAGTGCATTTGGTTCAACATTTTTGTTAGGTGCAGTAAATTTATTTTCACATACTTTTGTACTTATTATTATGTTTATGCTCTTTTACATGACTAGATCTAATGTAGACATTTCTAGCTGATAGTAGATGTATTTCTGGTTCACTGCTGATTTGCGTGATAAATATTTCAGACAGCACATCTTAGTTCAATTAACCTTCTCTATATGGGCCTTGAATTCTGGTTGAAATGTAGTTGAGCTTTTCGTATGTGTTCAGTTGATCCACCGTATAATTAAATTTGGAAATTACATGTTTCCATGTGCTTTTACTGGAGTACGTATCAGCTGCCCCAAGTTGCTTCATAAGTTTATTGGCCTAATCAAGATTAATATTTATATAACTTTGCTTTATTCCATCAGTACATAAACAATAGATTAAAATCCACTCTATAACGCGTTTTACCCAATTTCCCTTGAAATATATTTAGCTGCATAAATATTGCATTTAGCACCGCAGTTATAAGTAATTATTTGTACTGGGATAAATAGGGTGAAAGGGGTAGGGTACGAATCCATAAAAACTGATGCTATACATATTGTTTCTATGCATATTTTTATTCTTCCAAGTGTTTTAAAGAAAAACTAAAAGTAATAAATTGAATAGTACTAGTACTTCATCCGTCCTATAATATATGACGTTTTTGAGTTGTACACAACAATTAAGAAAATGATTGTATAACATTAGATATAATATCAAATGTCTATAATACCTTTAGATTCTCATAATTATCATACTTATCTCATACTTTCTCTCATCTGTAATATTTTTCTATGAGGGGTAATTTTAAAAAGATTGTAATTAATTTTCCTAGATTATATAAAATAATAAATAATTTGCGAAAAATAAAATCATTTAGAACGTCATATATTATAGGACGGAGGAAGTACTTGATACGGTATGCAAAACGGTTATTGAACTTTGTATGCAATTTGAGCTTGTTTATAGACAATTGTTTTTCTTTAAATAATCTGGCTGTAAAATTTTACTATTTACACGTAAATGTTAATGTGATGCCCCCAAATTCGGATACTTTCAACCCACAGATATGGTGCTACACGGTGCTACTAATTATACATTCATTTCAATGAAAATTGCATCAAGATGAACATACTTACTAAATTCTTATTGCAATAATAATAAATCATTCTCAGGTTCTGTTAACCATTACATCGTTCATTGTCGTAGTATAAGTTCATAGAAATATACTATTCTATTACAGGATAACTATTTATCCATCTTGGCTTTGCTCTTATCCTTACTGGAACCTTCGGCCCGTTCACTCTTAGCTGCAATTATATAATTCAAGCAAGAAGTGAGCATAACTAGCTCTGCAAGTCTAACAATATACAAAATAACCACAAAATCAAAAATCATATGATTGGTCTTCAATAACTGAACAAATAGTTATGAAGTACTATGAACAATCTAAATAGCACTTTTCATTCCTTTAAAATAATTTCAAAGTACATATAGTAACTTAAGAATTCTGAGTAAGTCAAAAGACCATAAACATTCTCATTTCGTTTTCATTCATGAAAAGGACATCCCGACACTAAGACCGTACCTCCGATATAACTTACGAGCACTTCTCGGTTATCAGCCTATAGTACTTTATGTTGATCAACATTTATCTGTTAAACGTATTTACGTTTAAGTTTTGGCAACCTCACGTGCTTGTCGAAAAACGACGTAAAATACCTTTGTTTATTCATACTCAGGCTTACCTTTGAATCCGTACCAAAACAATTAGCATAGGATAGCGTTATCAATACTACTTTGAAAGACTTATAAATAAATCAATCAAATCTTTAAGATTCGTCTAGACGAGTTAAGATTGATATTGACTCTTTCGTAAAGAATTCATGCACAATATAACATGAATCACCGAAACTTGATTAACACGAAGGTCAGACAAGAGTTAAATAAACTTATCTTCAAGCGTCTTCTATGTTAAGTTCAACCTTTCTCGGTGTTTACAGTTTCTACATGATATATTCAAATAGCACACTGAAATTAGCTACCACACAATCTAAACACATTGTTTATACCAACTTCTTTTTATTATATAGCTTAATTGAATTTATTTCATTAATAACATTCGTTAAGGTATTTAACATTCATTACGGCTTATTAACATCTAAAGTCATAAATCGACACTCATCGCTCATAGTTTACGCAGAACGATAGTCATAACCCTAATCGGTTCTTTAGTTCAGATACGGTTTCCTCGGTTTACCGTTATAGAACCCCGTATTGCTAGTACATAAGTTTTATCTTTATTTGTCATCATTTTCGCATCACACCTATCTATTACGTACCATGTAACATTAAGACGCGTAATAAACTTGAATACGATACACGATTTACGTTTTCGCATTTCACGTTCTTCGTTTAATTAGTTTTAATCAACGTTTAATTCCTAAACTCATAGTTATACATGTTGTTTAGGAAGTTTATCTTTATGTATATTAAGTATATACTTGCCCCATAATTACCACGCGAAAAATTGGATTAACAAAAGCTCGCGTCAAAAAAAAATTCCCCTAAAGGCGCTACGACGCCACTTTTAGGTATAATAGCCGTGCTACGGCGCGGCTTGGCAATGAAGAAGGCCTCGGCCAGGCGCTAAGGCGGGGCTTTACAAAGCTTGGGGTGGCGCTACGGTTCATGCCCTGAGCCTTTGAATTTTTTTAAGATTTTCAACATGTTTGTTTCCCGAGCTCGTAACTCGATCGTTATAACTCGGAATAGACTCGTTCAAAAGCCATGTTCTTACATATCTTACGTACTTCGATTTCATCTGGACAAAATAAGTTTCTGAATCCGTTAACGACCAGTTCATTGGTTAAATTTTCATTATTCGTTCGTTATTCGTTCTTGAGTGTTCTTCGCTCGTTCGTTCGTTTTATGTCCGAATTCGATCGTTCTTGAGTCCACGACTCTTAAATTCATAATTCTTCGATATTCTACCAAAACCCTAGGTTTCTAAGTTCGTCAACGACTTTTCACTATCGTTCCAGAAATCCTAGTTAACTACGATTTCGACGATTAACGTCTTTTCCCGTAAATTTCGTCATAACTTCGTTACACGAGATTTTTACGTCAAACCAAATGGAATCAATCCATTGGTCAAACATCTATAAGCTAACCAATAATTTGAATCTAACTTATACGCGATGGTTTTCAATTTGTCCATCAACAACAAGCTCAAAGTTTTATGCGTTTATTCGATTAATGCTTAATCATTCGATTATGATTTTCGCTTATACATGGCTTATTAACGTTTTTGTTCACTAATAGTCATCCTTATTACTCCGGAAGAGACATACTCCACCAATTCATGCTTTTCTATAAAAATTCAATAGAAAATAATTGAAGGCTAGGGTTTACGTATTTTACCTTCGCGTTCTTGACTTAAAGCTTGAATAGTTAGCTTTTCTTCTCCTTGATTGCTTGTTAACTCTCTCTTCTCTGTCAAATATAAGTTTTCAAAGTTTGTAAACAAACTAATGAAACTTAAGCTAACTTATAAAGGATTTGCAAGGTGGGGGCAAAAGGGTCAAAAAGCCATCAAACCTCCTTTATTCCACCTCCTTACCTTAGCTTCCCAAGGAATCCAAGGCCAAGTTGGCCGGCCCATGTGCCCCATGTGGGACCCACAGGGTTGCCCCATGGGTTTTACCCACCTGGTGACCCATCGTTTTGACCCACGGGTTCGGTTCTTAGTTCGGGCTTAGAATTAATTTATATCGGGCCTAACTTTGGGCTTGATTTAATTATTACTTGGGCCTTGATATAATTCATCATTAGGCCTCATTCATTGTTCAACTTGGGCTTGACAAAGTCTAAGTCCAATAGATAAAGTCCATTAAGACTTATTCGTCTTCTTATCGTATAATTCTTGTATTCTCTTCGTATATACTTTGTAAGATATTCGTATTATACGTCGTATTAATCTTCGTATTATACTCATATAATATATAGTATTATACTCGTATTCTATACGTATAATAATCTTTCTTATTATACTTAGTCATTTCTTTATTAGAATTCCACTTTCCCTAACCCTAAGGATTTTAAGTCTTCAGGCGAAAACTTCGTTTGTCATAACTGAAATATTATTGGATATTCCATCTCGTCTCAGAATTCTATCATTATGCGTTTATCGAAAATTCTAAAATAATTCTCGAGTAGAAACGGATGAATAGTGATTTTAGGAAAATTTCTCGAAAAACTTTTATTTTTGTCTTAGAAATTTAAGTCATTTAATGCTAGCTCACAGCCAGAATCCTAACCACATTCACACATTCTAGGCCATAGAACAACCTTTAAAAAGTTTACTCAGTTTAATAAACATATAATCTCATTTAATTCATTTAATCAAATAAAAATTAATTCACATAATAATCCTATTTTCTCGAGCGTTACAGTTAAGGTCAATTTTAGTACTAGTAGGATTGATCAGGTGTAACTCCCAAGGGTTCCAGGTTGCTCCGAGTTAAAAAGGATTGAAGTTTCATATAGACTTGCAAAGTTCAATGCAGAACACCCAACTAATTTTTAAAAGGGTATATCTCTATGTTAGTCTTAATTGGTTTAGGCCATATTTGTTTGCAATGATTATAATCCCGAGATTATAATTCATGAAATTATAATTTTAAGACTATTAATCTTAAGATTACATAGTCCTAGTCACATGTGTCGACGTCGAAAAAAAATCCGCGGGTCGGGTCACAACCCGGATCTTTCTCTCTTTCTTAATTATGTCTACCCTTACTCTTTTTATTGCAAAAAAGATTTTGAAGGGTTTTTTAGGAAAAGGCCAACATGTATCATGTCGAAAATTTGAACGTTTTACAGAGTCGCCAGTTGGTAGATTTGAAATGGTTGTACCAACTCAACCGAGTTTTTCTTGATAGAGGCCCAATTGCTGGATACTGTCAAAATTTGATCTTTGAAAACAAAATTTGAGTTCGGGAGCTTGGTTTAGTGTGGGGAAGGTGTTAGGCACCCCACAACTCCCGTGTAAACACGGTACCATATTTTTTCAATATTTCCCTTTTAAATCTGCAATGTGTGTATGAATGCTGGAAGAAAATTGGGCCTATGTTTGCTTGAAAGCATGTCTATGCATCGTTGAACCAATATATGAAGGGTTTGATTTGATTTGCAAAAAGTCTTTGATTTGATTTGCAAAAGCTTTTCTTTTCGATAAGATTATTGAACTGATATTTTGAGAGCAGTTTTCAAACCCTTGCGCTAACATAGGAATTGAAGCATATTGATACTTTAGTTTTATCTTTTCAGCCTTTTGGCTCAATTTGAATGGTGATTGTCGGGTTGCGAAGCATCCTCGACCACAAAATATATACATGTGTCGGTCTTCTCATGGGCACGACAGCTATCGAAGTGACTCTGACACGACAAACCATATTTTCACTATGTTGAGACCTTAAATCCGGATAACCGTTTTAAGGTCTTTTGTATGTACATTTTTACAGAAAAACTGGCAGTGTACATTTGTAAAGTGGAGTTTGTCCATCGTGGGAATCAGATTTTGATCAATTGGATCATGAATCCCACGATTCCTAGGCTCACATAGGGAAGCCAATAAACCTGCACAATTCAAATTTGTACAGAAATATATCCAAATATCGCCATAACCAAGGATTCATCAGTAAATCCTGGCTCGCACATGCCCAAAGCATATCGTTCCCACTAGATAACGATCTAAAGGCCGCGAGGTTGCTTTTATAACTGAAACTAGAAAAAATGCTAGATTTAAATAAATCTCAGTCATTCTAGCTTTCCGGTTCAGTCTGTACCTATTTTGAATCGTTTGAAAGCTAGAGTTGGCGAGATTTAAATAAATCTAGTTCGCCGATTCTTATCAAATGAATATTTAAAGCAACAATTTAATAAAACTGAGTAAATTAATATATATAATTATATATACGAAAGCTGTAAAGGGCGATAGGTTTTCACGCCGGTGCCCGGACTGGAATTGAAATATATATATATATTTATAAAAGTTGTATAAAAGCCACGGAATGATCCAGGTTGGACAGAATTAATATATATATATATATATATATATATATATATATAGAAAAACATTAAAAAGGGCGATGAGTTTTCACGCCTGTGCTCGAACTAGAATTGAAATATATATATATATATATATATATATATATTTATAAAAGCTGTAAAAGCCAAGGAATGATCCATGCTGGATAGAAATAAAATATATACATAAAAATTATAAAAAGGGCGATGGGTTTTAACGCCTGTGCCCGGACTGGAATTTAAATACAGAAAAGTAGTCAACCAAGACTAGAAAGATAACCCAGTAATGGTGAATGGTGTAACAACAGTAAAAAAGGCCACAGAATGATCCAGGACGAACTAAAATGTTAATATATATATAGATAGAAAAGTAGTTAACCAAGACTGGGAAGATAACCCAGTGTGGTGAATGTTGCTTATATATGCATAAATATATATAAAAGTAGTAAACTACCACAGATTTGACATCCAGGCTTGACAGAATTGAAAAGTTAGTATATATGCAGTTAAATATACACAAAAAGAGCCAAACCTGGACTGGGAAGATAACCCAGTCTGGCGAAGTTGCTAGTAACGAAGATGCAAGTTTATAAAAGCTGCTGGAAGCGACGGATCGTCAATCCGAGTTGTAGAAATGCTAGAAAATGCGTTTAGGAACTAAAATGTACCAAAACTTGACAAAAACAACCACGGAACTGAGTTTCGGGCATATTTAGAAAATGAAACTTGATATGCAAGTGTATAAAAGTGCGAAAAAGTAATATAAACTTGCTGATCGTAAAAATACTCATAATGGACTGCTACACGGGCTTTTAGCCAAATCGTAGGCTCTAAACGTCCAAATCTACCTGTTATTTTCTGATATGTGGTAGTATGTGGGTATATCTACGTGTTAGAGTGAAAAAATTTTGGTTTGGAAGACAAAAGTTTGGTCGAGAAACGAAACGGGCAGGGCTCCAGAACGATTTTTAACTTAAAAATGAGCTAGGGGTGCACTCCTATATATAGACCAGGTGGAAGTAGCTCTATCTACGGCTGCCTCCACTCTACCTGCGACTCCACGTGGAAGGTAGAGGTGGTGGGCCCCATCGCCTCGAAGTACGTGCACTCGAGCAATACAAGGTCAGATTCGAAACTTCCTAACTTTTGATCGGAGCGTCCGTTTGAGGTGTGCTATATCTTTCCGAAAAGCCCTCGCCGAGAGTGTTGAAATGACATAGGATTTAAATTTTTCCAAGTCCAAAAAGACGGGTTCATAATCGGGTCTTCATTTTCCCGTAGTTTGTCCGTCAAGCTGTCTTGCGCTGTTTTCACTCGGGATCACCGTTATGGTTCTTTATGACCTTGGTGGCATCAATTTGGCTTGAGTTTGACCAAATCGGCCTTAAGTTGGCAAAATGACCATTTTGCCCCTCCTGGGGTTGCTTTTAGTGATGACATGGTCTTCGGCTGATTTCTGTGGGTTATTTTCGAGGTTTGAATCGCAGTCAATTCTGTTTGTCCTCAGGGTTATCTTTGAGGTTGACTTAGCCTCCCGGGTTATCTCTAGGGATGATGTGATGCTTTGGGTTTATCGTTGAAGGTTGAATTGGCTTCCCAGGGTTATCTCTAGAACTGAACTGGATCTCCCGGTTGTGACCGGGGCTTAACTGTATCTCCCAGGTTGCGACCAGGGCTGAATTGATATCCCAATATTAAGACCGGAGTTCCGATATTGAGACTGGGATTGACCTGATGACCCGGTATTGAGACCGGGGTTGAACTGATGGCACGATATTGAGATTGGGGTTAAACTGATGGCCCGATATTGGTGATCGGGGCTGTAGTTATCTCGGTATTGGTGACTGGGGTTGAGTTGACATCTCGATATTGATAATAGGGGTTGTGGTTGTCCCGGTATTGATGATCGGGGTTGAGTTGACATCCCGGTATTGGTGATCGGGGCTGAGAAGGCTGTTTTGCCCTTCTGCAGGGTTTGTAACAGGAAAACAAAATTTTGAGTGTCTACAGATGCCACTCTTTATCATGTTTATGTAATGCAATGGAATGAACAGGATAAAGATTGCTAGACACTTGAAATATAACAAGCTATTAATGATGCAAATAGCAATGCAATGAATGTTAAAATGTTTTCGCAGATCGCATTTCGTAAATCACATATCACATCGCAAATCGCATCGCAAATCGTATCGCAAATCGCTTACCTTTACCAGTGCCTGTATTGGGTCTGATTTCAATGGTTAACTTTCATCAGTGCTACTGATGTCTATGCTGGTGTTGACTCCAATGGTTTGATTTCTATCGGTGTTGTCGATGCTCTGTTTGATAAAGATAAGCTGAAATGTTTTTCTATATTTCTGCTGGGGATGACGTCCTTTATGATAGCCTTTGCTGTTACCTTGGTTTTTAGACCAATGGTTTCCTCAATCTGTCGATACTATCAGGGGGCAGATTTTCTCTTGGCTGATGTCGTTGTACATTTTTGAAGGCTTCTCCGTTGGGGACACATCTCTTTTGCCGAGTTACCTCACTGGGTGATCCCGATGCCTATCCTGATGATAACTTACACCGATAGTTTGCAACAGTGTCTACCCTGATGGTAGGGACAATGGTTGATCATTGGACTATCCCGATGCCTACTCTAATGGTAGCAGACTTTTTCATCGAGTTTGTGTATTTAATGTGTATGCATTTTTAACTCTACTGAGTATGTATGCCTACCTTCTTAATGGAGATGTGCGCTGATGTAGCGCTTGTTGCACATGTGCAGACTAGACATGACATGATGATCTTAATTTATCCTAGGTTGATGCATATGCTTAATTGAATTGATGTAAAACCTTACCTCACCCTTTCTGAGGTAATTTGGAGTTTCTTTTTCATGCATGGATTTTGATAGGCTTAGCAGCTCTAACTCCCGTATGGCTCCTTTTGTCATTCGCAGAGCAAACTCGGATGTTCCTCTTTCATATGTCGTCTTTGGTGGGGATCTTGCAGAGGTGGCTATATTTGAATCTAGATCTGGCACTGGTACCTTTGCCGGTTCAGACACTGATGGCTTTACTAGTGAGATATCCTGATATATTCGTTGAAGTAGTATTCAATGGCTTACATCACTGGATCCTTCTTAACGCCCCTTCTAAGTATTTGTATAACAGATTCCATCATCTGTCCTCAAAAAATTGGGATGGATTGATATACTGTTTCCGCCATCGGATAATTCCTGATGTTTCGATGGGATTTTTCAACGGCTGATCATTGAGTGTGAAAAGGGCAAGCTCTTTACTTGTGACCCTGCTGGGTTAGATCTGGCTTGGCTGATGACCCGAGTGATGCTGATGTCCTGGAGGATGTAACCTGTTCTTTCATTGCCCAGATTTGAATTTTGGTGTAGAGACCTCGATTTATGAGGACTTGGCGCAGGTTGATATGTTTGATGATGTAGACTTCATTTGCCAGACCTTTTGTCATCGAGCATTTGTTTTTTCCCCGAGTTAAGGACAATCTTGAGAATTTTCTTTCTTTTGCAGGGGCAAGCTTGCATTGCCGTGATTAGGGATTCTCCCTTTGCTTTCTCTGAGAAGCTTAGTCTTGCCGTAGACTCCTTTCCATTTCATTGAATAGTGAAATGCCCCAGCCCTTTCGCATGTTGTTACTGGGGTTTACAGAAGAAACTCGCTTTGTTGACCATATCCATGGTGAGCTATATCCTGCACATTCAGACAAATAACAATATGTGCCAAAAGCTTGATGGCTCGGGCTGTCAGGATTAGTATGATCTTGTGAATGAGGCATTTGAAGTCAAAGTTTATGAAATTGAATGCTTGTATTTGCTAAGCTTTTATCTTATCGCTAAAGATCTTGAAAGGGAGCATGAAAATGAATTTTTCCTAAGGAAATCAAAATTTTCATTTGACAAGTTATGAAATCTCAAGAAAACTTTTAAGCGTCCATGGTCATTTTCATGGGTAGGATCAGATTCAAAAGACTCGTCTCCCTTCATCAAAGACACCTCTTCTTCGCTCTAGACACTGTTTCACAAAATTTAAACATCATATGACATGTGCACTATGAGTGATGCAACCCTTAGCAGGGGTTTTTCTTCTATGACTTTAGATGATCTCATCTTTATCTTGCACAATTTTTTGCTTTCCCCGCTTAACTTTGTCTCGTTTTCTTAGGCTATTCAGAGTTACCCATTTAACGAGTTGTGGACTAATGACTCCTAAACTAGACGGCTTTAGGGCACTAGGTGTTAAGACACCCCTTCGGGTTTACTGGATCGAGTAACAAAGGCCACACTTCGAGACAAGTCAGGCGGTTTACTCTTTTTTATCCTTGCCTGAGCTTGTACAAGATTCATTTTCTTAGGCTCTAAATTACCCATGTAGCGAGTGCTTGGCCGATGGCTCCCAAACCAGATGGCTTTAGGGCACCAGGTATAGAGACACCCCTCGGGCTTAATTACTCGAGTAACCTAGGCCACGATTCGAATCTGCTCAGGTTTTGCCTTTTTCTTCTTGTAATGCTCGTTTTCTTAGGTACTGAGTTACCCATGTAACGAGCGTTGGGTTGGTGACTCTGAAACAAGATGGCTTTAGGGCACTAGGTGTAAAGACACCCCTCAGGCTTAAAAGCTCGAGTAACCCAGGCCACGATTCGAGATATTGGGCTGGCTACTAATTGTCATCCTTGTTGCCATAGTTTTGTACCCCACAGCTAAGAGTTAGAGCAATCGCAAAGTGCAGACATGCATATGAGGTAAAGTGTATTCCAAAAAGTGCTTTAAACTAGGATGTCATGCCTAATCAAAAAGTTGAATTGTCTTAATTCTCTAATCATTCCCGGGATTCTTGCTCCACGGACGTTTATCGGAATTAATCCAATTCACAACAGCTTAAGCAAAAATCTCCTTCCCCTTTTCTAAGATTCTAGCACAAGATTTATCTATACTTAACATGTATACCATTGCCCATGCATGTAACTGGAAATTGAAAGCACATAAAGAGATGACAGAGTCGTACCTTATCAGTGGATCACAGTATTTTGAGAAAATTTGAAAAAGACTAATTGATCATACCGGATCGCCAATAACAGAAGCTTTGATGGTGACAGACCATGCTGATGGTACCGACCGGTGCATTTTCATTGGATGGTTGATAAATGCCCCAGTGTTGAGTTGTCGCGATTTCTAAAATTGCCCCAGTCTTGTTGTAAGGGTCCCAACATCGGGTTGTCGTTGATTCTAAAATTTCCCCAGTCTTACTTGTCACCTGGGATGATTGCTTTGTTGTATGTTTGACAGATGGGAGAATAAGACGCCGAGATCGTAAGAGTCTTTTACATCATAACCCACATGGTGAATAGGTAATGGATAGGGGCCTTGATGTTTGGATGCCCCAATCATTGATTTTGATTTGTGGGCGCAATTGACTTTGATGGTTGATATCGAAAGGCTTGCGGATTCCGCTGAATTGGACTCAAGAGCTTGTGATGGTTGGTGATATAATGGCTTCAACTGGATTTGGTTTGATCTGTGAGGTTTAGTCCGTGGCCTTTTACTCAGGAAACAGGTCGTCAGGTATGAGATAGCCTTTGCCACGCTGGTAGCCAGTGTGGGAGAGCAGGTCTTCTCGCTCATCAGGAGTGATGAGTTATTGATAGGTTACATCCTTTGATGATTTCCATTTCATCCCTATGACTGGTCGTCTTGATGTATCGATGTATCTTCTTTTCGAGACTTGCTCCGGATTTGATGGAACAACATTGAGGTGCCGTTGGGTCCTCTCATCATGGGTCACTGACTCTGATATTTTTTTTTGATGTGAGCTTTTCAGGTTTGGCCTTCATGAGTTGACTCCTACGCTGGAGGAGTATGATAGCCTCATGGGTTTGGCATTAGATCTGCTATATGTCAGGACAGCTGTGATATGAGACGACCGTTTATGACCATGACTGGTCTGAGACGCAGAGTCATCACTGAGGAGATTACTGCTGGGCATGTAGTGTCCATGGATTTTTTGATGGATCGCTTTGGTAGGTTGGACAGCTACCAGCGATTCTCTGGGGATCTTATTATTCTGGCAGATGAGTGGCAGTTTGCACGAGTGGAAGTTCTATTGATGTGAATCACTGCTTATTTGTACATGCCCTTGTATATGGACCACTTAGATACTGGCTTGATGTTAGTGGTTTGTGCCCTCATACAGGGTTGTATAATTTTGTCGATGATATTGGCCAAGACTCTGAGGTCGGCTACTTTCTGCAATACCCATCCAGGGGAATTTTTCAGAGGTAGCGTCATTCTGCTATACGTATGGTTCATGATATTTGAGTCCGATCGGCACCTTCAGACACCATGGATACTGCTTTACCCATGAGATAGTCATGTCCTACTCTTTCCAGCCAGCGGACTGTTCAAATACGACAACATAGTCGGCTTTTTTTTCTTCCAGATATTGAGCATCCCTATCCGATCTTACCATGCTCAGGGCTGAGTTCCCTTTACAGCGTCATCACTCATGTAGTTGGCATGGATTATCTACCCCTAGCATGTATGAGAGGAGTGACCACCTACCATCCGATGACAGTCATGGGTCAGTTTGATCAATTTTAGAGCCTCCACCACTTTGAGGGAGATATGGATCAGAGGGTATTAGCTTTGTCTTTGTCGCCAGTTGACCTGATCAGGATTTATGAGTGTTGGATTCACAGGGAGAATGTTGATTTCTCTACTAGCCACCCAGATCGTTCTTCAGAGTATTTGGCATGGTTGAAGTACGATATTGCATTGGTTGCGGCTGTCCAGTGAGCTTCGAGTATTGATTCAGATGAGGAGGAACCTATGGAGGATCTGATTCTCCCACCGAGGATGATTCATTTGTTAGTTTGACAACATCTTTAGTTAGTGATCCTTCAAGTATCCCTGCCAGGATAGATCCAGCTATTGCTGATTCACTAGCTCGGATGACTTTTGAGAGAGATCAGGCTAGAGCATTTATGTTGACAACCCTTTTCAGCAGAGACACACCTTTTGCTATTAGAGACGAGGCTCAAGCTACTCGGGATAGCGCATTGGTTGAGAGAGACGAGGATCGATCTACCCGAGATGTAGTTCTTTAGGAAAGAGATAAGGTTCAATATACTCGTGATGCGTCTTTTGAGGAGATTAATAAGGCATTAGTTGCTCGGGATGCTGCTTTTGCTGAAAGGGACGAGGCTATAGCTACCAGAGATAATTATATTGGGGACAACACTGCACTTAGAACATATATGAACAACCTGGTTGGAGAGATGAGTGCTTTCATAGATGCTCATAGCAGCACTATACAGATGGAAGTGGATGTTCTGGATCGTATGGAGACCGAGGTTCAGAAGCTTGCAGCTGATCCTCCATCTTCAGAGAGATGCCATGTTGGCACTGTTATCCCGCTTATCCACGGGTTCAGAGACTAGCTTTGATTTTCCTCAGCAGGGCCTGTTGACCAGGAGGTTTGATAGAATTTGGATTTATAGGGTTTCAGTGTCTTGTAACTGGTTTTATATTGGTTCTTTGTTTTTCTTTGATGGTCATACCGCACCATTGAATGGCTACCTACGTAGTCCCGGGTTGAGGGAGTTCAGGTCATTCGTAGTTCTGGGTTTTTGTGTGAGAGGTTTGAGAAGTGATATTGAGTTGGAACTTGGTTTGATGGGTTTTTGAAATTTTTGTTTGGATTAGAGGGTTTTTGAATTTTTTTGTTTGTCTCGACCGCACCAAGAATGGCTGCCTACGTACTCCCGGGTTGAGGGATATCAGGTTATTCGTAGTTCACGTTTTTGTGTGAATGGTTTGATTTTTTGATTTGATTTTTTTCTGCATGCATGGAAAATAAAAGGCATAATGTTGAGAAAGTGATAACATCCCAACATTGCCTGAAACTCGCAACTTTCCTCTGGATCTACGTCTTCCTCGCAAGCTAAGGCCTGATAGTCCAGTTGTTAGTGGTTATGTTGCCTTCGAGGCTTGTGATAGAGGTTACCTCCTGGTCATGAATATCTTCAATCCCGACCATAACTTGATCGCCTCCTAAATCAGCATATCCCTTAAGGAGGCTCAAACTGGACTTGTCGCAGAAAGGGATGAACTCTAGATTCCTCGATGGGTTGGCTTCCCCGAGAACTTCACCACCTTTTTCTTCATCTGTTCCTTCACCTTTCTCATAGGTTTGAGAGGATTTGAGTATGAAATCCCTCTCGCACTGTTGTTGTATTTCTCGCAAAGAACTTTCCTTTTGGGCTTTTTCCCTACGTGGAAGGATCAGTATCTCCTCCTCATCATCCAGGAGGGTAAGATCAGGAAGATGGTTACTGGCTTTGGGCAACAAAATATTTGATGATGGTGGATGAATTTTCTTAGAGGAATCTGTTATCTCCTCTGTCACTCCTAGCATTAAGATATGTCCCCCTAATGTTCTGCCGGGATTGATGATCATAGTTGCCACATCCTTTGAACTGCTTGTTTTGAGTGGACATCTTAAGCTCCTCATTTCCCTTTCGCCTTTTCTGGTCATGGGGACTTCTATCTTCAGTTCTCCACTTTTAATGAGATCCTGGATTTTGTGTTTTAGAGACTAACATGTTAGGAATAAGCATGAGAATGCTATTCCTATTTATATAAGATTTGATTATGATCTTAATGAATGAATATGCAAATATGTCTGCATTGATAAAAGCTGTAAAGTCCTTAAATAGATAATAGGAATATATGTACAAGGACTTAGAATGAAATGATCAAATATGTTAGGTAGATCCTACATGAACAAAACAGCTTTGTAAAGTCCTTCAAAAGAATATGATGTACAAGGACTAAATATAGAAAGATCAAGCTTGTTAGGTTGATCGTATGTAATGTAATAGATAGGCCTATCTGATCGACGAGCACTGCACCAACCTTCGTAGTCTGCCAGGAGAGACAAGGAAGACTCGGAGACTATCAAGGCAGAATTATAGTCTGTGAGGATATTAGCTCTCGAAGTTCATAGTCTGCCAGAAGAGACAAGGCAGGATCGTGGTGTGTCGATAAGGACTTTCTCAAAGCCATAGTCTCTCAAGGAAGCCATGCTCAGAATCGTGGAGACAGCATGTCTAAGCGCCGTCCGAGTGCCTGCCGAAACCAAGTCAAGAATCGTAGGCCACACTTGAAGTCGTGGAGTCTACTGATCATATCAGAGGCAGAAATCGTAGTCGAGCTAGATCAGACAAGGACAACATGTGTTAAGGCAGAAATCATAGTCTGTCATATGATCTGCTCTCGGAGTTATAGTGTTTGCAGAACCTAAGCAAGATCGTAGTTTGCAGAACTAAGGCTTCGACAAAGTCTATCAAGTGCTCACAACGCCAAGGAAGAATCGTAGAGACAATACGATTCTCATCAAATGAGCACTCCCAAAGTATCCAAAGTTGTAGCCTCTGGTCAGAGCTGTAAAGATGCAATCTACCTGAAGAAAGCCAGAGAGTACTCACCGAATGGTATGCAAGCAATCAGAAGATCGAAGAACCAACTCAATTAGCATCCTGATTGAGAAGTGAAGCCATTCAGGAGAAGTCTTCTAAGCAATCACAAGAAGACCTCAGATAAAGTGACTGACTAAAGGAAGTCAGAGTGCAGTGTCTGTCAAGACAACAGGAGACAACGATCTTGGGTGTGACCATGATCATAGTGCTTGCCAGATGAGAAGCAGGAACCAATGCAGTTTATACAGAGATACTGGCCAACCTATAAAGAACTGACGAAGAGGATTAAGTATGGCTCAGCCACACCATATAATGTGAACGGGAGATCACAGAGAAAAGTGTAGAAAAAGCTGAGCATGACTAATCAGAAGAGTCTTGCAATCCAGAAGGGCCAGAGCATTCAGACAAGTTGTCAGTTCCTAATACAAGTCAAGGCAAGCAAAAGTGTTGAAGTACTTTACGAGTGAAGGAAGAAAGGTTCTACATTGTCAATCAGAAGAACACTCTCAAAATCGTAGTGTTGTCTCAACCAGTCAACGAGCAACATTCATCAGACAAACTGCGATCAAGCTCATGGTCATCTACATCAGAATCGTAGAGTTCGGTCATTTGATTATTGAAGCCTTGGCAATGTCTCAATATAAAGACTGACATTCGAACGTTGCTGATTGAGAGCATCGATGCAGAAGGACAACTCCTGTGGTTCTAATAGAGGAATCAGAAAGGAGAAATAAAGGTGACTACCAGCTTGACTCATTAAAGTGACATCTTGAAATGGTAGGTGAAATAGTAGACTGTTGTGTCAGAAAAGTCAAAAAGGAGCTGTCACGTCAAATCAGCAGTCTGCACCAAATAACTTGAGATCTGTGAAGCAATTCAAATAGCTTCCAACAACTATATTCCAAAGGGAAGCTTATGGAAGAGTATATAACAGCTGAAGCTTCAAAGATGCAAAAGAGTGAAGTTGTTAACTGTACGAGTTCTACAGAGCTGAAAAGAATATGTCTCAGTAGGCAGTGAGACTAGAAAAGTAGAAGTGAAGCAAAGTAAGAGAAGAGCTTTAACTGTTAAAGGCTTCACTTAACAACAATGAGAATGCCAATCACAATAGCAGCTAAGCTGAGAGCTGAGAAGGCCAAGAAGATAGGAAGAAGAGTGGCAGATCAGAAAGTAAATCCAAAGAGTCACTCGATGAATTACCATGAACAACCAAGAGCTGAAGAAGAACAGATGCAGAACCAAATCTGTACACAAGTCAACCAAGGTTCAGGGGATGCTAAGTACCAGATGGAGTCTACCAAAAGTAGAAAGGCCTAGCAGACCCCAAGTGGTGAGAGTGTGCAAAGTTGAAATCAGATGAAGACAAGCATCAATCACAAGATCAGCTGCACCAAAGAAGAAGTGATAGACTGCTAAGTACTCAAAGATGTCAAGCTTCATGAACATCTTAGCAGTTCATCAAAGGTGATCCAGTATCAATGTAGAATCCAAGGAGGATCACACCAAACTGCTATGTAGCAAAGGATGAACAAGCTATAAGTCATCTTAGCAGCTCAGCACCAACAACAACATCAACAAGTAGCTAGGGCCTGAAGGGTCCTTGTCCGAGGGACTAAATCAAAGTCAAGTATGCTGGACTTGCTGTACCAGAAGGTACAAAAGATTACAAGTCTGCTGGACTTGAAGAGTTCTTAGTGAATTGAAGTTCCAAGTCTGCTGGACTTGAAGAGTTCTTAGTGAACTAAAGTTCCAAGGCTGCTGACCTTGAAGGAATCTTTGTGATTCGAGAGTTACCCCTTTCCTTAGTGGAATCCCTGCTTGTTGAAGCAGAAGAGTGGATTAGGAGCTTTAGTCTCTGAACCACTTAAAATCCCTTGTGTCATTTACATTCAGTCATTTACCTTATGTATCTATAACTGATATAACTGCTATAATTGCTATAACTATAATAACTACTTACACCTAAACTAACTCTAGAACAATGGTTAACAAGATATCTATGAAGGGGACCTTTAACTTATTTCGCTGTGCTTGAAATGATTCTTATGGTTGTCATATGCTAATTACTTAGCAATACATAATAAAATTGAAAAAGATGTTTGAAATTAAAAAGGATCTATTCAACCCCCCCTTCTAGATCTATTGTGTGCCCTCTGGGAACTAACAATTGGTATCAGAGTAGGTTCTCATGCTATACCCTAAAGCTAACGCTTTGAGTCTGATCCTAGGCACAAACTATGTTCTAAACTTAGTTTAGTAGTAAGTCACTTGTGAATGCAGATGAGCTCACACGTTGGAAATTATGCGTACAGGTAAATGTGCATATTCACCTGAAGTTGCTCAGATTGGTCCCTGTTCTTAAATACTATAGCAACAAGACCATTCCATGTCCTAAAAATAATCAGCAGTCTGCAGACTAGAGATGGGAAGTCAAAAAAATAAAGAGTCAGTCATCCACTGTTCTGAAGGAGGGACTGCCTATACATGCAATGTAATGCTTATCCAAAGAAGAATGAAGAATTCTTTATATATGTATTTGGCTGATCATGTGGATCAAAACCTTAAGGTTCAAGTTTGTCAAGTAACTCAAGCTGCCAAGACTTTCCTATGTTTTCATCTCCAAGACTATGTCTGATTGATCTAAGGTCCAAAGGAGCAACAAGCTGTCAGCACTGAATGCAAAGATATACACATCAATGCCTAACATCATTATAGCAAGATAAATGTCTATTACGAAACTGACAGTGTAAAGTTACAGCTCCTCATTAATATTTATATGTACATCATGTTGCATCACCTTATGTCTATAACAACATTCTATCAAGAGATCATACTCTTCCTAAAAAGGGGAAGAGAGAAAGTACATTAAGATTGGAAACTTAATAGTCAACAAACTTTCTCTCCACCCACGTTTTAGGTTGAAGATAACATCTTGAAAGAAATCTGGAGTATGTCACAAGTTACTCTAATTCTAATTAAGCTTAAGTGGATTAACTCTTTCTGAAGGGTTGGTATATATGCAAATATATACACACCAATATTCTGTGTTGTTGATAAAATGTAGAGTATGATCAACACTAGAGGAGTATCGTGAAGGTTCTTAGAAACTGATCATCTCCATGAATCAATCAAATACAAATAAGTAATAGAGTTGATTCCTACTCTGTGAACATTCAAAATCTGTGAACATAACCAAGCAACGGGTGAAACAATCAAAGAAAAAGAGTGTCATATCAAAATGCTTAATCATTCACACACTCACCATCATGCATCATAAATGTCATATCTAAATCTGATATATGCATGAATATGATTGTTGATGCTAATGTGATATAAATTCAAGAATATGAAGAATTAGGATTTTGAGAATACTAACCTAGCAGGACCCAAGCAATTATGGGTACCAAAATAGAAATTTACTTAACCTGCAGGTACTTGGTCTATTTGACCACACTAAGGAATACTGAAGCAGATGGCTTTAGTCACAAAGTTTCAACCAGCTGCAAGCTCAAGACATTTCAGCAATGCTATTTATTCAATGTCAAAGACTGTTCTTGAAGACTTGCTGAGTCCCCAGGAATGAAGTTCACATGTTTGATGATCTTCATATGGAAGCTGGCTATTCATGACAAGATGAAAGAGATCTTTCGTTCTTATCCATGCAAAGCATATCATCCCAAAGAGAACATCCAGGAAGTTCATATCAAAGGATCATCAAGCATTGATCATAAAGAATGCATCATAGAAGCATAGCTCCACGAGTGAAGAAGATATTGAAGCCTGAATGAGAAAGACTACGTTAGCAGTTTTGTCAACAATCGTAGAGTGGTCAGTTCTGAGAATACCTCTCTATGATTCAATGAGGTTTATTCATTCATGATGATTTCAGCCTAAAGGAGATATGCAAGGCTACCTTACTTATGTATGTGAAGAAGAATAGTTCATCCGTTATTGAGAAGTTAGTATCAATTAGGGGGAGAAGTGATCTGCTGGATGGAGAATCACTAATGGTGTCAAAGGAACACAATGAAGTAAATCCTTCAGATCTTCCAATAATTGATGATAGATATTTGAGTGGCAAAGGAAAAACAACTGAAGATATGGAGATGGTGAAGCTCAGGGAGAAAAATGAAGAAGTGGGATTCTTGCCAGAAGATTTGAGATAAGCTCAGAGAATATGTCAACCATGGTGCATGTCTGTTGACCACTCTACGAATATTAAGACCACTTCTGTCAAGTTCATAAAAGTAAGAGCTAACCAAAAACAGAAACATCCCAGTTATAGAGTCCCAAAACTCTGTGACTGATGAACCAAATGAAGATCCATAGTCAGTAGTAACGTCCCAAAACGTGCTATTGATAACCATATCAACCAACCACTTAAATCGTGGAGTCCCTATGATCAGGCACCTGATCGTTAAGTCAGTTTTCTACCTACTTATCCAATATCTACTACTTGAATTAGTTGCTTAAACCTATGTTTCGTAGTTACTTTTAATGCATTTTGTGTCCATTTTATAGATCTTATGCTTAGGAACTGTGTGAGCGGCTATTGGTATGAAAAGGTAAGGAAATGCAATCCAAAAATTGGTTGGAATTTCATGATACATTTCATGTTCTTAGCTTGGAACTTGGGTTTTATTGTAGAGCTTCTTCTAAGGTTTCTGGAACATCTTGAATCATCCTTATCGGAGTTCAGAGGCGAGAGTTATGACCTTTGTACCAACGGACGTTGAACTCCAATATTTTGGGTTGCCATTGCACAAGTTGTCACTTCAAGCCCAATTTCAACCTTCATCCACCCATTATTTCTCAATTCTCAAAAAAATAAAAGTTGTAGATCTCATCGATATCTTTGATTTGACAGGTGGCAGGCCCCGTAACTTCTCCCGGATCAAAAGTTATGGCTATTCTACCAGAGGACACTGCAGTAGATTTTTTGGGGCACGACCGCGCCATTTTATAGTGTATCTGGAGCACGGCAGCGCCACTCCTGAAGCTGACCAGAGTTAGCTTTTTCATTAAATAGTGCAATTGAAGTGTAACTTGAAGGGGAGGCATATTAGGGCTTATAAATAAAGACATATCAGATGTAATAGGAGGCATTCCACCCTTGTGGATCATTAGATTACATATGCTCTTCTCTTTTCTTTAAATTAGATTAGATTATTAGAACCCTAGACTAGATTAGATTTGGGGATTGAAGCAATTGAAGATCCTTGGAAGTTCAGATTTAAAGCAAGAGAAGAAACACAGATTTGCATTTCTTAATTTTTAACTTCTCTTTATTTCTATTTGTATTCTTCTAATGTGTAATCAATTGTGGATGGTGGATTTGATTCAACTATGAGTTAGACTTTATTTTGGGATTACAATGGAATCTATTGAGTAGTTTATTTTGATATACTTCCTTGTCAGTCTTATTAACTGTTATTGGATTGTCTATTATGGTTTGTTTTCAATTGCTTATTTGCCTAGCTATCAATTACCATGATAATCCATATCAAATTGAAAAATAGAATATGGGTTTAGATCTGGTCATAATAGCATGTGTTTATGTGTTCTACATGGTGTTGGAACTCATGATTTGTGCTTCGGATAGACATATACCGAAGCATCACTTGTATTCATTGGAGAACTTATGCTTAGACCCTTATTATTGTTAAGTCACATAGAAATATAGTGGTTTATGTAATTTGGGTGTTCACGTGCATTCTATCATTTGTGGATTATATGTGATATGGACTTGGTACATCGAGAGATGGCTATGTTTTGCTTTCGTGTTCTCGACTAACAATCCGATGACAATTGATTTGGCTTAACGGGAAGTGTATTGATTTAGATGAAACAATAGGTGAAATTATAATCTTATGTCTTCATTATCTAGTTTTATTCTAAGGATAGTTAGTATTAGTTTAATTACGTAGTTTTAATTCAAAGTATCAAATCATTTGTTTAAATAAGATTGAGATGGTTATGGGTTAGTGATTGGTGAATTTTATTAGATAATTCTCTGTGGGATCGATACTCTATTTACTCTTTATTACTTGTTGACCGTGTATACTTGCACGCATATATTGATCGGGAATACAACCAACAAGTTTTTGGCGACGTTGTCGGGGAATTAGTTTAATAATTTTTGCCAACATTAGCTTCAATCAAATTAGTCTTAGTTTAAACATTTTATTTTAGTTTTTAATTCTCTTCCTTATATTTCTCTCTTTTCAGGTACCATGGATGGCTTTGCTTATCAATGGCCATACACGAGGATGACTCAACCAAGGCACACAGAGATTGATGGACTCAACACAATTTTTACATTATCAGCACAACTTGAGACACTTTCGAGGAAGTTGGACGTTGTTGCAACACAACGTACTCGAGAGATAGCAGTTACTTGTGATTATTGTGCTGGCAAACATCCTGAGTCATCAATGCACCGTCAGTTTTGGACAAGTACAGTATAGGGGTGATTACCTCAATTTTGATGTTCACCCCAATTATCATCAAGATTGGGGGTATCACCCAGATTCTTAATGGAGTTATGATTATCAAAACCAATATTGTGATCCAAGTCCAACATATGCACCAGAATTCACATATCAATCTCCATCGCCACAAAAAGAAAGGTCTGAGGCTGAAACAGAAAATTCAAGATGGGAGGAATCGTGGTTCATTGCATCAATGAAGGAGATGATGATGAGTCATGCAATGTCAATTCAAAATCTTTAGGATCAGATGGATCAAATATTCATGGCGTCAATTAAGGAGAAACTAATTGAGCAAGGGATGTTAATTCAAAATCTTCAGAATCAGTTATATAAAATGTTCGAAGCCTTGAACAACTGTCATCAAAATAATTGGTACTATGACATGGATTCTGAAACTGATGTAAAGCCCGAGCTGTATATGCAACTGGATGACTTGCGAGAATCTGAAGCTGAAGAGACAAATGGGGATAAGAAAGATGAGGCCATCAAAGAGCTAGCTTGCAAAGAATATGAGTCGACCTTGCTAGCACCCCAAGTGCCTTCTCCGCCAAAGTTCAAAAATCCAGCCAGTTTTGCTCACCCATGCCCCCTTGGTAGTCACGTCGATGGCAATGATCTTTATAATATGAGAGATATTTCATCTTTGAATCCATGGTGGGCCGAAGAAGAGACAATTGAAGAAGAGCCCATTATGTTTTTCATGCCCCAATGCCCCAATCTATTCATACACACAACGGAGGAAGAGTCTAGCTATCCAAAATTTGAAATGGAGAACTTATATACAAGAAGCGAGCTAGGTGACTTAAAGTTAAAGGCTATCACCAATGGGAACCTCTCAAAGCATACGTCGGTCCTAATGGATGGAGGGTTCCTCACTTATCGAAGATAGATCGGATAGCAATGATAAGAAGAAGTCCAGCTAAAGGACTATAAAACAAGCGCTCGATGGGAGGCACCCCATCCACTCTATTCTCCCTCTTGTTTAATTCTTGTTACTTATCTATCATTCCCCCCCATGTTTAATTCTTGGATACTTTGAGTTTAAGTCCATTTTTGCCATAATATAGCAAATTTCAATTATTGCATTTTTGAGAGTAGGTACATTTAGTTTTCATAGTTCAATCTTGAGTATATGGAATAAGAATATGTCTCATCATTGATAACCCTTTGTGCAGGAAATGATTCACATGCAAGTTGACTGCTTAGTCTCAATGTACTGTAGAATCATCAGAACCAGGTCAGCGCGGCCGCGCCATCTTCCTAGCCAAACTCAGCGCACCCGCGCCACCAAAATCTTATGCAGAATGTTTTCGAGCCAGGCGCGCCCACGCCCTTTCATGCCTACACCACGGAGTGCCCGTGCCAATCCCCAATTTGTTTTTCTTTTCAAAGTCTACAGACTCGGTTCAATTCAATTGCTATGAGGATGAATGGTCAGAATAGAAATCAAAAGCAAAGTGCACTTCAAGTGTTTCTAAAAAGGGCTGAAAGACCAAATTAGAGTGCCAAATAAGTCTGGGGGGATTGCAGGCCGAATTCCCAAGGCATTAGAGAAGTCCACGCTCAGTTCCCAACTTTTGGATCCATCCAGACTTATCCACCGCCTGATACACCACTGGATCATAAAGAGGTGGACGGAGATGACGATGCCACTTAGGGGAGTAGTCTTTTAATTTTTATTATAATGAGGGCATTGTTAGTTTTAAGTTTGGGGGGATTGTTCTTCTTTAGGGTGCATATTAGTGTATTCATGTGTATTGCATATAGTTTAGTTTTTACTTATATGCTGCATCTAATAAATTGAGAAAATCAAAAATTTTAAAAAAATATTTGTTAATATTTGTTTTTAATTATTGCATTTAGTTAGGTCATATTGCATGAATCCAAGTTTTCAGTTTGTGTGAAATTCATTTGGCCTATGAGGAGATTGGAACTGCATGATTTTTGATCAGTTTTGATTACTTAGGCTTGGTTGTAATGTTATAAAATGATGTGAATTTTAATCTGTTTGAAACTGATGTATTCGAATATCACTTTAGAGTATCCATTACGATTTGCTCAGTTTAAATGGTCACATAATTGTCTTCTTTTGGGAAATTTATGTTTTAATGATAGAGATTTAGTAGACAGTTAGCAATTGCTAGATGATGCAAAAGCTTAAGCTTGGGGGAAAAAATAAGGGGTATGCATGCTATATAAAAAAAATAGAAAAAAAAGAGAAAAATTAGAAAAAAAGAAAAGAAAAGAAAATATGTTGAATAAACACTTTGGCTAGTTTAGTTCTGTGGCCTTTGATACTCGAGTAAGTACGCCCTAGGGGATGTTTCTACACCCAGAGCCCTAAAGCCATCTGGCTTGGGAGTCATTGGTCGAAAGCTCGCTACACGGGTATCACTGAAAAGCCTAAGAGAGTTAGACATTGCACAGTCAGGTGTAAACACGGGAAAGTGCAAATATCTCCCTCGTGAGTAAATAAAAGCATAATAAACCCCTTGTTGACTCTTAGCTTAGTTGATGCGTAGTCGTGGTTGAAGCTTAATTTGTTTACTGCCTTTCTTGAGTTGAAACTGTATTTTTTCCCTCTAAGAAGAATATTATGTGAAGTATTTATTCTGTAGAAAGTTTAATGGTTGCTAAGCACACACACACGATATCAGTGATGACAGGTTTTGATTTGTAGAATAATATGCATTATGGCTTTGTTCTTAGTTGGATTCTCTGTTTGAAGATTTTGCAGTTTCTCTGAGGAAATTCTTGTGAGCTTTATATCTATCTGGTATTTGGATTTGTTAGCATTTAGAGTAGATTGCATTTGGTTTAGTTTATTGCATTGCATTATATGTGTTGTTTGGGGACAAGCAACGGTTCAAGTTTGGGGGTATTTGATAAGTCAGTTTTATACCTACTTATCCGGTATCTAATACTTGAATTAGTTGCTTAAACCTATGTTTCGTAGTTACTTTTCATGCATTTTGTGTCCATTTTGTAGATCTTATGCTTGGGAACTGTGTGAGCGGCTATTGGTATGAAAAGGCAAGGAAATGCAATTCAGAAATTATTTGGTCTTTCATGATTCATTTCATGTTCTTGGCTTGGAACTTGAGTTTTATTGTAGAGCTTCTTCTAAGCTTTCTGGAACATCTTGAATAATCCAAATCGGAGTTCGGAGGCGAGAGTTATGACCTTTGTACCAACGGACGTTGAACTCCAATGTTTTGGGTTGCCATTGCACAAGCTGTCACTTCAAGCCCAATTTCAAACATCATCCGTCCATTATTTCTCAATTCTCAAAGAATGAAAGTTGTAGATATTCGATATCTTCGATTTGATAGGTGGCAGGCCCTATAACTTCTCCCAGATCAAAAGTTATGGTTGTTCTACTAGAGGACACTGTGCCATTTTATAGTGTATCTGGAGCGCGGCCGCTCCACTCCTGAAGCTGACCAGAGTTGACTTTTTCATTACATAGTGCAATTGAAGCATAACTTGAAGGGGAGTCATATTAGGGCTTATAAATAAAGACATATCAGATGTAATAGGAGGCATTCCACCCTTGTGGATCATTAGATTACATATGCTCTTCTCTTTTCTTTAAATTAGATTAGATTACATTAGCTTATTAGAACCCTAAACTAGATTAGATTTGGGGATTGAAGCAATTGAAGATCCTTGGAAGTTCAGATTTGAAGCAAGAGAAGAAACTCAAATTTGCATTTCTTAATTCCTAACTTCTCTTTACTTCTATTTGTATTCTTCTAATGTGTAATCAATTGTGGATGGTGGATTTGATTCAACTATGAGTTAGACTCTATTTTGGGATTACAATGGAATCTATTACGTAGTTTATTTTGATATACTTTCTTGTTAGTCTTATTAACTGTTATTGGATTGTCTATTATGGTTTGTATTCAATTGCTTAATTGCCTAGCTATCAATTACTGTGATAATCCATATCAAATTGAGAAACGGAATATGGGTTTAGATCTGGTCATAATAGCATATGTTTATGTGTTCTACATGGTGTTGGAACTCATGATTTGTGCTTCTGATAGACATATACCGAAGCATCACTTGTAGTCATTGAAGAACTTGTGCTTAGACCCTTATTATTGTTAAGTCACATAGAAATATAGTGGTTTATGTAATTTGGGTGTTCACGTGCATTCTATCATTTGTGGATTATATGTGATATGGACTTGGTACATCGAGAGATGGCTATATTTTTCTTTCGTGTTCTCGACTAACAATCCGATGATAATTGATTTGGCTTAACGGGAAGTGTATTGATTTAGATGAAATAATAGGTGAAATTATATTCTCATGTCCTCATTATCTAGTTTCATTCTAGGGATAGTTAGTATTAGTTTAATTACGTAGTTTTAATTCAAAGTATAAAATCATTCGTTTAAATAAGATTGAGATGGTTATGGGTTAGTGCTTGGTGAATTTTATTAGATAATTCTCTGTGGGATCGATACTCTACTTACTCTTTATTACTTATTGACCATGTATATTTGCACGCATATATTGATCGGGAATACGACCAACAGTAGTGTAAGAGCATGTTGACACCACATTGCAGCCTACACAAATACCAACTTCAAAGAATATTCAGAGTTGGTAAGTGAACTTCCCAGTTGAAAAACCCAATGTGATGTCATTATAGCCACCATGTCTATAAAGCTCTTCATCTGATAAGCGCCTCAGGGACAAACCTAACCCTTAGCTTTGGTCTAAGAGGTTGGCCCTTTCTGAGCAACCTTAACCCAGAAGAAGTGCAGATATTGATTGCATCACAAGAATCTCTGCTGAAGCAAGCAGTAACTCCTCAGAAGATTACAAGCTGCAAATGAGTATTGCCACTCTCTTGAAGTCTAATGAAGAAGTTGACTATTGAAGCATGGCAACAGACTACGATCATCGAAGAAGACACAAAGGTTGTAGATCAGTCTAAGAAATCGTGGAGTACTGAGCTAAGTTATAAGGTCACTCCACGAATTGAAGAAGTCAATAGTCAACTGAAGAAAAGTCAAATCTGATAAACTGAAGTGTTAGAAGAAGTTACAGATTGTGACCTATTAGACTCTTACAACTGTCCCACTAAGAAACGTGAAGGGAACAGTTATAAGAGGGAAAATTCAAATGAGTGGCAGTTACATTTTCAAGAGTTCATCAAAAGCTGCAAGCCTGTCCAATCCATACACTCTCTCTCAAACCAAAACCTAAACACCTCCAAACAGTCAAATCCTCTCAAATAGCTATCCATTCTCAAATCTCTTCCTTATATCTCATAATATTCTCATAAAGTCATAAACCCAGAAAACCCTAACTCTTCAAATGGAAGACTGGCGTGTAATCACTGGTATTCAACTCGGCACCAAGCGATTCGAGAAATCTAAGAAAAAGTTCAGAGATATTCTTGAACTTGTAAAGAAGGCTGGGTTCTCAGAATGCCTTGAGTCGAACACTCTTATATATGTCTACTTGATTAAAGAGTTCTACTCTAACGCAACTACAAGCTCTGGGACCCTATCGACCAAGGTCAAAGGTTGGATTCTGAAGCTGAAATCCACTAACATTAACCAATGCTTAGGTTTCCCTGATCTGGGTCTGAAGAGCCTTGAAGAAGTCGACACTGAAGAAGCAAAAAGGATTATCAGTACAAGAGAAACCCTAGTCTAAAAGATATGAAGAAAAAGGAGTTTCCTAAAGAGTTCGAGTTTCTTGCAGAGATTGTGGGGAAATGTATACTAAGCAAGGATACTGCACATGGCACCATGAGCGATCAACAGTTGAGAATCATGTCTGCAATAGTACTGAAGAAGCGAATCAACTTTGGAGCTATCCTGTTCGACTTAATGTCCAAGTGGCTGGACAAGGCAGAAAAGAAGAAGTCAACAGAGAAAACACTCACAAAGGTTTTTCATGGAAGATTCATGAGCATCATTCTGAAAAAGAAGTTGAAGAATAAGATTATAAAGATGATGAGGGTGAAGTCCTAAACAGTCAGAAGGTGTTGTCTCGAAAACTATTTGTAATCTGGAAGAAGAATCCAATGGAAAACAAAAGGCTAATGACATGTGGCAGCAGCAGCAAGAGCACTACGAAAAAGAGGAAGGCGAGTGATGTGGAGGAGGAGCTATCACACTCTGAGGATTCAATCATTCCAGAGTCTAAGTCTGTAAGGCCATCAAAGAATAAAGATAAGGTGGTGAAGAAGTTACAATCAGTTCCCCAAAGAAGTCTGTCTGCTAAAGAGAAAAGAATAGAGTCAGAAGAAGAAAAGGGAACTGAAAGCTTTAAAGATGAATCCTCAAGAAGCCAGTCCACTGAGAAGGAGGAATTAGCATCTAAAAAAGAAGAAGAAAAGTCTGAAGATGAAGAAGAACATGTGAGTCCTATGGCTAAGCCCCAAAGTAGCCACTCTGCTGATGAGGAAGGATCAAAATCTGAAGCATTTGGAACTCCCACTGCTGAACCCCAAAGAAGCTTGTCTGATGACTCCGAGGTCTCAAAATCTGAAGATGGAGAAAAGCCTGAATCTTCTGAACCTGAATCCCCAAGAAGAAGAAAGAGTAGCAGACTGATTACTAAATCAGGTTCAAAGAAAGGAGAATCTTCATCAAAGATAATTGACCTCAATGATAATGAGGCTGAATCCAAGGGAGAAGTTGCTAAGGGAAAAAGAAGGAAAATGTCTACAAAATCGAGCAGTAAGAAGCTGAAGACTGCAGAGCATGAAGTGCCCAGTGAGTCTGCAAAGACTAGCTCTGCTGAAGATGATGATCAAATGCAGGAATATACTGATGAGTCAGTTGAAGGAAGTATGCACTAGTCTGACTCTAGGTCAGGATAGGAATAAAGTGGAGAAGACTCCAGTTCTGAAGAGGAGAAGCCAGAAGATTTTCATACCCCTTCTCCTATTCGCATCAAGAAAAGAATAGTGGTGGAAGTTGATGATGAACCACTAAATATACTTCTAGGCAAATGGGTTAACTATGGAAATGAGAGGCTGAATGTGGTGAAAATGTCCACAACAAATCTGCTCAACAATCTCAAAGGTATGAAGCTAGACACTTCAACCTTGCTGTATGAGTCTGAAACCAAAAATCATGCGATAAGGTGGTATTATCCTTAAATGCTATGGGTAAAGGCATCCATCACTGGTGATAACAACTACTTCTCATGGTGCTTCTCTCATATTCCCAACTTGGAGCTTGTGGCACAGAACTTTCCAAGGATAAAGAAATTTGCAACATAGTTGATCAAAGATCAGTCTCACTTCAGGGTCTATTGACATGCTGGCAACTACTACATCCCCTACAATTGTAGAGTAGGTTCAGATGGTAGAAGGGTCATAACCAAGACTATGATCGTAGAGTCCTTTCACTCTACCATTGAAGATGATCAAGCTCAGACTGAGAAGTTGTATTCTTCCCCAGCAGCACTGTTTGATATTCCTTCGTCTTACAATAGTGATTGGTACTCAATTATCTGTCAGATTCTCACTACCTTTGAAGGCCTATCCAAGAGTGAGAACCGTGGAGTCCAACCAGATATTCAGCAGGTGTCTGATCAACCAAATGCTCAAACTCTTCAGGAGCAAGAGTTACTGAAGAACTTTGAAGAATTGGTTGAAAAGATATTTATTATTGCTGCAGAAGATAAAATCCTGTCAGGAGAAGGAAATAGTGAGCTTCACAACAGACTTCAGGCCACAATATCAGATATATCTCTCAAGTTCAAAGAAAGTAATCAAATCTATCTAAAGTCTATAAATGATCAGAAGGAAGAAGCCCTGAAAGCTCAGAAGGAAAGTGCAGACCAATTACAGTCTGTCTCTAACAAGATTGACTCTCTGAATCAGTCTCTTCCCTATAGCTGGAGCTAAGCCAACAAGAACTCAAGCTTGAGGTTGGCAACTCATCTTACTTGATGGAGCAGCTTATGACAAATGTCCAGCAGCTTTCCCAAGTGATTAATGACAAAAAGGTGGAGAAAAAGAGGCATTCAAGGAAGCACAAGGAGAGAAGAATAAAGGCAGAAGAAAAGAGCAAGAGAAGAGTGTCAAAGAAGGACAAGAAAAGGAAGAAGAAAAACAAAGCAGCAACATCAACAAATGTGTCATCATCTGAGGGGGAGCCAAAGGATGATGACACTATGAAGACAAAGTCTAAGGGGGAGCCAGAAGAAGAAGAAGAGAATGCATCTGAGCAAGATAAAGATGAAGCAATGGAGCATGCATCTGAGGGGGAGCAGAGTGAAGAACAAAAGAAAGATAAGTAGCTGATCAAAAAATATCCTGGAGACATCCATGGAGCAGAAAATGAAGCAAAGAAGGTACATTTCTAGCTATATAGGTATGTTCTGGATCCAGGATGTAGAGTGTCATAATATATGTAATTCTATATTATCATCAATGACATTCATGATTATCTATTTTAGAAATACAGCTGCTCACTGTATATTAAGATTCATTCATCTCATACATATGCACTTATTATTTTTGTCATAATCAAATAGGGGGAGATTGTTAGGAATAAGCATGAGAATGCTATTTCTATTTATATAAGATTTGATTATGATCTTAATGAATGAATATGCAAATATGTCTGCATTGATAGACTGCATGAACAAAACAGCTTTGTAAAGTCCTTCAAAAGAATATGATGTACAAGGACTAAATATAGGAAGATCAAGCTTGTTAGGTTGATCGTATGTAATGTAATAGATAGGCCTGTCTGATCAACGAGCACTGCACCAGCCTTCGTAGTCTGTTAGAAGAGACAAGGAAGACTCAGAGACTATCAAGGCAGAATCATAGTCTGTGAGGATATTAGCTCTCGAAGTTCGTAGTCTGCTAGAAGAGACAAGGAAGGATCGTGGTGTGTCGATAAAGACTTTCTTAAAGCCGTAGTCTCTCGAGGAAGCCATGCTCAGAATCGTGGAGACAGCCTGTCTAAGCACCGTCCGAGCGCCTGCCGAAACCAAGTCAAGAATCGTAGGCCACACTTGAAGTCAGTGGAGTCTACTGATCATATCAGAGGCAGAAATCGTAGTCGAGCTAGATCAGACAAGGACAACATGTGTTAAGGCAGAAATCATAGTCTGTCATATGATCTGCTCTCGGAGTCATAGTGTCTGTAGAACTTAAGCAAGATCGTAGTCTGCTGAACTAAGGCTTTGACAAATTCTATCAAGTGATCACAATGCCAAGGAAGAATCATAGAGACAATACGATTCTCATCAAATGAGCACTCCCAAAGTATCCAAAGTTGTAGCCTCTGGTCAGAGCTGTAAAGATGCAATCTACCTGAAGAAAGCCAGAGAGTACTCACCGAATGGTATGCAAGCAATCAGAAGATCGAAGAACCAACTCAATTAGCATCCTGATTGAGAAGTGAAGCCATTCAGGAGAAGTCTTCTAAGCAATCACAAGAAGACCTCAGATAAAGTGACTGACTAAAGGAAGTCAGAGTGCAGTGTCTGTCAAGACAACAGGAGACAACTATCTTGGGTGTGACCATGATCATAGTGCTTGCCAGATGAGAAATAGGAACCGATGCAGTTTATACAGAGATACTGGCCAACCTATAAAGAATAGACAAAGAGGATTAAGTATGGCTCAGCCGCACCATATAATGTGAACGGGAGATCACAGAGAAAAGTGTAGAAAAAGCTGAGCATGACTAATAAGAAGAGTCTTGCAATCCAGAAGGGCCAGAGCATTCAGACAAGTTGTTAGTTCCTAATACAAGTCAAGGCAAGCAAAAGTGTTGAAGTACTGCACGAGTGAAGGAAGAAAGGTTCTACATTATCAATCAGAAGAACACTCTCAAAATCGTAGTGTTGTCTCAACCAGTCAACGAGCAACATTTATCAGACAAACTACGATCAAGCTCATGGTCATCTGCATTAGAATCGTAGAGTTTGGTCATTTGATTATTGAAGCCTTGGTAATGTCTCAATATAAAGACTGACATTCGAACATTGCTGATTGAGAGCATCGATGCAGAAGGACAACTCCTGTGGTTCTAATAGAGGAATCAGAAAGGAGAAATAAAGGTGACTACCAGCCTGACTCATTAAAGTGACATCTCCAAAATGGTAGGTGAAATAGTAGACTGCTGTGTTAGAAAAGTCAAAAAGGAGCTGTCATGCAAATCAGCAGTTTGCACCAAATAGCTCGAGATCTGTGAAGCAATTCAAACAGCTTCCAACGGCTATATTCCAAAGGGAAGCTTATGGAAGAGTATATAACAGCTGAAGCTTCAAAGATGCAAAAGATTGAAGTTGTTGACTCTACGAGTTCTACAAAGCTGAAAAGAATATATCTCAGTGGCAGTGAGACTATGAAAGTAGAAGTGAAGCAAAGTAAGAGAGGAGCTTTAACTGTTAAAGGCTTTACTTAATAACAATGAGAATGCCAATCACAATGGCAGCTAAGCTGAGAGCCGAGAAGGCCAAGAAGACAGGAAGAAGAGTGGCAGATCAGAAAGTAGATCCAAAGAGTCACTAGACGAATCACCATGAATAACCAAGAGCTAAAGAAGAACAGATGCAGAACCAAATCTGTACACAAGTTAACCAATGTTCAGGAGATGCTAAGTACCAGATGGAGTCTACCAAAAGTACAAAGACCTAGCAGACCCCAAGTGGTGAGAGTGTGCAAAGTTGAAATCAGATGAAGAGAAGCATCAATCACAAGATCAGCTGCACCAAAGAAGAAGTGATAGACTGCTAAGTACTCAAAGATGTCAAGGCTCATGAACATCTTAGCAGTTCATCACAGGTGATCCAGTCTCAATGCAGAATCCAAGGAGGATCACACCAAGCTACTAATAGCAAAGGATGAACAAGCTATAAGTCATCTTAGCAGCTCAGCACCAACAACAACATCAACAAGTAGCTAGGGCCTGAAGGGTCCTTGTTCGAGGGACTAAATTAAAGTTAAGTTTGCTGGACTTGCTGTACCAGAAGGTACAAAAGATTACAAGTCTGCTAGACTTGAAGAGTTCTTAGTGAACTGAAGTTCCAAGTCTGCTGGACTTGAAGGAATCTTTGTGATTCAAGAGTTACCCCTTTCCTTAGTGGAATCCCTGCTTGTTGAAGCAGAAGAGTGGATTAGGAACTTGAGTCTCTGAACCACTTAAAATCCCTTATGTCATTTACGTTCAGTTATTTACCTTATGTATCTATAACTGCTATAACTGTAATAACTACTTACACCTAAACTAACTCTAGAACAATGGTTAACAAGATATCTATGAAGGGGACCTTTAACTTATTCCGCTGTGCTTGAAATGATTCTTATGGTTGTCATATGCTAATTACTTAGCAATACATAATAAAATTGGAAAAGATGTTTGAAATTAAAAAGGATCTATTCAACCCCCCTTCTAGATCTGTTGTGTGTCCTCTGGGAACTAACACAACATTCCTCAGTTGCATGTCCAGGTGAGTTAAAATGGTAAGCACACCTCTTGTTGAGATTATATTGCCTTCCTTTGGGATCCATAGGTGGAGCGAGATCAGTGATCTTTTTCTGCACAATCAACAGTGCTAATACAATTTCCAACGAGTCCCCCAAAGGCGTGAATATCCTTCTCTGCCTACTCTCCCCGACTTTCAGTGCCGTAAGATTTTGAGAGTTTGCCAGTGTTTGGCATGTTGCTTGATATTTCTTATTTGGGAATTCGCATTCCTCCGGACGATTTTTCCTTTGTCGAGATCTTCTGGTAATTTTATCATTCCATCTTTCTCGTCCATTCACCATGCTTTGATCTTCTTCATTTAGCCAACTGATCTTGGATGCAGATATGCTTACATTCTGAATAACCTCCTCTTTCTCTTGGCTTTCTGATAGTTAAGTGAAAAGCTATCTTGTATCCTGATGTTGGCGCACTATCAGATTAGCCAGCAAAGTTACTTGATGTTGGATCGTATCCAATTTCTGCATCACTGTCATACCCTCCTCTAAATTTTCCAACTCTATGACATTTGTTATGTTCCTTTGGGGGTATTCCTCCATCCTTCGTATGTATTTACGATTTGGATACATTTCATCGCTTCCTGACCCGATCATGTTTACTCCCTCCGTATCATACGGCATCAGCAGGTTGGTGTTGGCATTTGGATGGTTATATTATTGGAACACAATATCGCTATTTTCGATCAGGTTTTGGATTTTGTGCTTCAAGGACCAACAGTCTTGCATATCGTGTCCCGAAGATCCTGAATGATAAGCATATCTCTGGCTAGGATTATATCTTTTGCTTTTTGGATCCAGTGGTGGAGCCAGTTCGGTAATTTTCTTGTGATCTATTAACATCACCAACATGTTTTCAAGGGAATCGCCTAATGGAGTGAACACCCAATTTTTAGTTCTTTCAAATTTTCTCTTTCTGTCCTGGTATTGGTTGAACACGGTTTGCTGTTGGAATGAGAGATTACAATTCTTCTTCCAGATGGGGGGACTATGGTTGGGTCTCCTAGACTGCTCCTGTGCAATGAGGGATACATCTTCATCGCTTTTCCTAGGTATCCTTATGGGATCACTCGCATAGTTGCCAGACTGTATATGCTTGGCGACTACTTTCAAGGCCGTGAGATCTTTAATCTTTCCTGCTTTTAGGCCCATCTCTGTCATTTTGTCGTGTTTGATCATCTCTGAGAATGGCTTTCCTATTCTTGCTAGAATCCTCTCATAGTAAGGTGCCTCTTGGATGACTATAAAAGTCATCACCATTTCAGTTTCTGTCACAGGCAGGCTGACTTGTGCTGCCAGACGTCTCCATCTTTGGGCATACTCACAAAAAAACTCGTTGTTTTGCTTTTTGACCTTGGTCACTTGATACCGATCCGGATCCATTTGAGACTGGAAGTTGTATTGAGTTAGGAAGGCATGAGCTAGCTCTTCCCAACTGTGGATTTTTACATTATCAAGTCGGGCATACCATATCCTTGCTTCTCCAGTGAGACTCTTTTGGAAAAGCTGCATTCTGAGGCTTTCATCTTCAGCATAAAACCCTAGCTCGCCAATGTATACTTTCAAGTGCGTATAGGGATCGTCTGCCCCATTGTACTTTTCAAATTCTGGGACTTGGAATTTGTTAAGATATCTAGCCCCTGGGAATATGTAGAGATCTGAATAGGTGACACTTCCAAGGTTTCCAGTTCCTTTGATTGCCCGAATGGTTTCTTCCATTTGTTGGACTTTCCTTCTGATATCGCCAGTTTCCCGATCTTTCCTGAGATTTGTGATTTCAGGGGTTTTGTTGGTTCTTTGACTAGATCGAGGTTCAGGGATCTGCATTTCCCCCTTTTTGTCAGCACTTTGATTGCAACCCTGTGAGGAGGATTTTGTTTGATTGAGCGTTGTCTGGCTCTGTGTGTTTTTACTTTGTTCTCTTAAGAGGATAGCCAACTCTGTTATTTGATTCTAAAGTTCTTCAAACTCCTTTCGAGATACAGAACCTGACTCGCGTTGGCCACTTTTAGCCATGTCGGTGGATAGGCTTTGTGCCTTTTTAGATTATGATCTATTAATGAGACCACTCTTACCTACAAGATGAATAGGTAGTTTAGTCTTGATACATACCAACCATATACATGTTATGTAATGTGTCATGTTTAGGGGTTTTTATTCTTATCCTGCAAAACAGAGGTCAGTTGTTTTGATGACAGGGTGACATGAAAGGATGTATCAACAGAGAATGTAAAATTTCATTATGATATTTACATTGTGCTTCTTTACATTGGAATTGAAAACTAGACATTGAATTGAAAGAGGAAGGCATGAAGAAGATTCCCTTTGAATTTGGTTAATCAGAGGCTGACCTATCTTTGGCTACTCTCGCGGCTTTTTGATATGAAGGTCCCCAGATCATCGCAATCTACTAGAGGGGAAATTAATCCGACCTTTCGACTGGAGCGAATCTGGGTGGTGCTTTTTCATGTGCCCCCAAAGACATAGTCGTCCCTAGAGTCATTACTTATCAACGACGGGTTTGCCTCCTGGAGGAGGAATCACACAACATATATTCACATACATCGCGTCTCACCGTTATGCATATGATGACATGGGTGCGAAGCACTAAAAAGCAGGAAAACATTCATTCACATTCATTCAATGTAAAGACGCAACATTCACACATTCATTTAATTTAAAGATGCAGCATTCACACATACGTAGATTTAAAAAGGGAAATTTTTGAAAAGATTGGAACGCGGCTTAAGCCCTCTACTATCCTCAGCAGAGTCGCCACCTGTCGACGTCGGGAAAAAATTCGCGGGTCGGGTCACAACCCGGATCTTTCTCTCTTCCTAAGTTATGTCTACCCTTACTCTTTTTAATGCAAAAAAGGTTTTGAAGTATTTTTTAGGAAAATGCCAACATGTATCATGTCGACGATTTGAACGTTTTACATAGTCGCCAGTTGGTAGAATTGAAATGGTTGTACCAACTCAACCGAGTTTTGTTTGATAGAGGCCCAATTGCTGGACACTATCGAAACTTGATCTTTGAAAACAAAGTTTGAGTTCAGGGGCTTGGTTAAGTATGGGGAAGGTGTTAGGCACCCCACAACTCCCGTGTAAACACGGTACCGCATTTTTCCAATATTTTCTTTTTAAATCTGCAATGTGTGTATGAATGCTGGAAGAAAATTGGGCCTATGCTTGATTAAAAGCATGTCTATGCATCGTTGAACCTATATACGAAGGGTTTGATTTGATTTGCAAAAAGTCTTTGATTTGATTTACAAAAGCTTTTCTTTTCGATAAGATTATTAAAGTGATGTTTTGAAAGCAGTTTTCAAACCTTTGCGCTAACATAGGAATTGAAGCATATTGATACTTTAGTTTTATCTTTTCAGCCTTTTGGCTCAATTTGAATGGTGATTGTAGGGCTGCGAAGCATCCTCGACCACAAAATATATACAAGTGTCGATCTTCTCATGGGCAGGACAGCCATCGGAGTGACTCTGACACGACAAACCATATTTTCACTATATTGAGACCTTAAATCCAGATAACCTTTTTAAGGTCTTTTGTATGTACATTTTTACAGAAAAATTGGCAGGGTACATTTGTAAAGTGGAGTTTTTCCATCGTGGGAATCAGATTCTGATCAATTAGATCATGAATCCCACGATTCCTAGGCTCACATAGGGAAGCCAATAAACCTGCACAGTTCAAGTTTGTACAAAAATATATCCAAATATCGCCAGAACTAAGGATTCATCAGTAAATCCTGGCTTGCACATGGCCAAAGCATCTCGTTCCCACTAGATAGCGATCTAAGGGCCGCGAGGTTACTTTTATAACTGAAACTAGAAAAAATGCTAGATTTAAATAAATCTCAGCCATTCTAGCTTCTCGGTTTAGTCTGTACCTATTTTGAACCATTTGAAAGCTAGAGTTAGCGAGATTTAAATAGATCTAGTTCGCCCTGCAGAAATGTCAGCGCTGATTCATATCAAATGAATATTTAAAGCAACAATTTAATAAAACTGAGTAAATCAATATATATACGAAAGCTGTAAAGGGCGATGGGTTTTCACGCCGGTGCCCGGACTAAAATTGATATATATATATATATATATATATATATATATATTTATAAAAGTTATATAAAAGCCACGGAATGATCCAGGCTGGAGAGAATTGAAATATATATATATAGAAAAACATTAAATAGGGCGATGGGTTTTCGCGTCTATGCCCGAACTGGAATTGAAATATATATATATATATATGTGTATATATATGTATATATATATATGTATATATATATATATATATTTATAAAATCTGTAAAAGCCACAGAATGATCTAGGTTGGACAGAAATGAAATATATACATAAAAATTATAAAAAGGGCGATGGGTTTTCACGCCTGTGCCCGGATTAGAATTTAAATATACAGAAAAGTAGTCAACCAAGACTGGGAAGATAACTCAGTAATGGTGAATGGTGCAAAAACAGTAAAGAGGGCCACAGAATGATCCAGGCCGAACTGAAATGTAAATATATATATATATATATATATATAGATAGAAAAGTAGTCAACCAAGACTGGGAAGATAACTCAGTGTGGTGAATGCTGCTTATATATACATAAATATATATAAAAGCAGTAAACTACCACGGATTTGACATTCGGGCTTGACAGAATTGAAAAGTTAGTATATATACAGTTAAATATACACAAAAAAGAGCCAAATCTGGATTGGAAAGATAACCCAGTCCGGCGAAGTTGCTAGTAACGAAGGTGCAAGTATATAAAAGTTGCTGGAAGCGATGGATCGTCAATCCGAGTTGTATAAATGCTAGAAAATGCGTTTAGGCACTAAAATATACCAAAAGTCGACAAAAACGGCCACAGAACTGAGTTCTGGGCATATTTAGAAAACGAAACTTGATATGCAAATTCTATAAAAGTGTGAAGAAGTAATATAAACTTGTTGATCGTAAAAATACTCACAATGGACTGCTACACGGGCTTTTTGCCAAATCGTATGCTCTAAACGTCCAAATCTACCGGTAATTTTCTGATATGTGGTAGTATGTGGGTATATCTACGTGTTAGAGTAAAAAAAATTTGGGTTTGGAAGACAAAAGTTTGGTCGAGAAACGAAACGGGTAGGGCTCCAGAACGATTTCTAACTTGAAAATGAGCTGGGGGGGGTGCACAACTATATATAGACCAGGTGGAAGCAGCTCTATCTGCGGCTGACTCCACTTTACCTGCGGCTCCACTTGGTAGGTAGAGGTGGTGGACCCTGTCGCCTCGAAGTACGTGCACTCGAGCAATACAAGGTCAGATTCGAAACTTCCTAACTTTTGATCGGAGCGTCCGTTTGAGGCGTGCTATATCTTTCTGGAAAGCCCTCGCCAAGAGTGTCGCAATGACATAGGATTTAACCTTTTTCAAGTCCAAAAAGACGGGTTCATTACTGGCCTTCGTTTCCCTGCAGTTTGTCCGTCGAGCTGTTTTGCGCTGTTTTCACTCGGGATCATCGATATGGTTCTTTCTGACCTTGGTGGCATCAATTCAGCTTGAGTTTGACCAAATTGGCTTTAAGTTGGCAAAATGACCATTTTTCCCTTCCTGGGGTTGCCTTTAGTGCTAACATGGTCTTCGGCTGATTTCCTGGGGTTATTTCTGAGGTTTGGATCCCAGCCGATTCTGTTTGTTCTCAGGGTAATCTCCGAGGTTAACTTGGCCTCCCGGGTTGTCTCTGGGGATTATGTGATACTTTGGGTTTGTCTTTGAAGGTTGAATTGGCTTCCCAGGGTTATCTCTGGGGCTGAACTAGATCTCCCGATTATGACCTGGGGTTAACTGTATCTCCCGGGTTGCGACCAGGGCTGAAATGATATCCCGGTATTAAGACCGGGGTTGATCTGATGGCCCGGTATTGAGACCGGGGTTGACCTAATGGCCGGGTATTGAGACCGGGGTTGAACTGATGGCCCGGTATTGAGACTGGGGTTGAACTAATGGCTCGATATTGGTGATCGGGGTTGTAGTTATCCCGGTATTGGTGACCGGGGTTGAGTTGACATCTCGATATTGATAATCGGGGCTGTGGTTGTCCTGGAATTGGTGACCGGGGTTGAGTTGACATCCCGATATTGGTGATCGGGGTTGAGAAGACGGTTTTGCTCTCCTGCAGGGTTAGTAACAGGAAAACAAAATTTCGAGTGTCTACAACATATTTTTTTTTAATGGAATTATTCATGAGATAACTTAAAATAATCTCACGTTATATTTGTTTTTTCCAAGATTAGTTAAAGGATTGGATAAAAAAAATCGTTTGAACTATTATACCCTTACCAATAATAATATATTTTAAACTATAATTTCAACTTGTTTATACATCAAAAAATAATGAACAATTATTTAATATAAATTACTCCAATAAATTAAAAAAAGGTTGAGCTTAATTTTGTCCAAAAGTTTAAAAAATATTTTGATACTTCCTCAGTTTTACAAATAGTCTCATTTATAAAATCTGTAAACACTATTTTTATTATTAAAAAAATTAAAATTATAAGTTAATAGTTTTATTCAGAACAGATCTAAAACACTCCTCTAAAATAGCACTCTCTCTTAAATAGCACTCATTTATTAAAACTACGTAGTTTTGAAGATTATTTTAAAGAACAAAATAATATTAAAATAGAGTGGTCCCACTTGCTTTTCTTTTATTTACAAAAATGCCACCCGCGACCCCACTTATTTTTTAAAAGAATTTTTAAAATGACATAGTTTTAATAAAAGAGTGCTATTTAAGAGAGAATGTTATTTAAAAAGAGTATTTTAGATCCGTTATGTAGTTTTATTAGTAGAGATATGATAATAAAATTTTAAAAAGCTATATTATTAACAACTTTTATTAACTTTCAACAAACCATACATAGGCCCTGATAATCCAAAAAGCTTGGATATATATAAGGTAACATATTCTCAATACATGACAACCAAGTAAAATAAAAACGCACACATCTCAAATACAAAGCCATGGTTCTAGCAACCATTTGTTATTATTGATTCCATTTCCAGCTACATGGACTAATTAATTAAGTTTTAACATATTTTATTTTAAAATAAATAGAAGAAGAAAAAATGAGAAAAAAGTTGTATTGTTAATAGGTTGAGATTATAAATAAAAGGGAGGGAAATGAGAATAACTTAGAAAAAGGTTGAGGATATTATTAAGTAGTCTTTATGACCACTTATTCGGATAGTAACCAGCTTGTTCTGTTGTCGAAACTCAAGTACTTTTGTGCTTTTCATGTGTTTTGTAGATTTTATATTTAAGAACTCTCTCGGTGCTTTTGAGGCCAAAACGATGCAAAGAATGCTAAAAAGATTGATGGCATGACAATGGAAAGAAGGCAAGCGACCAAATGGGAAGGAAATGCAATCCGGACATCGCTTGGGGGGTTTATGTTCATTTTATGTTCTTGGATTGGAGCTTAGTTATATTTTAGAGCGTCTTCTAAGCTTTCCGGAACATCTTGAATCATCCCAATCGGAGTTCGGAGGCGAGAGTTATTCCCCGTATACCAACGGACGTTAAAGTCCACGGTTTTGAGTTTTCATGCACAGCTGTCACTTGGAGCTCAATTTCAGCCTTCATCCATCCATTATTTCTCAATGCTCAAAGAATGAAAGTTGTAGAGCTCTTCGATAGCTTCGATTTGACAGGTGGCAGGCCTCGTAACTCCTCCCGGATCAAAAGTTATGGCCGTTTTACCAGAGGACTCTGCAGCAAAAAAGTGCCTGCGCTGGCGCGCGGATTCTAAGGCATTTTTGGGCGCGGCCGCGCCAATCTTCAGCTGTGCCAGACTTGTATTTTCAAGTTCACGGGACTTGGCTTGAGATAGGATATAAGGGGGCTCATTTTTGGCAAGAAAACATAACACATTTTGGGCCTTAAGCCCTAGCCCTAGCTTATTCTTCCATTTCCTTTACATTTCTTGTATAGATTAGGAGTAGATTAAGTCTAGATTAGGGTTTAGTTTAGTTAGTTAGTTTCTAGGGTTAGATTAGGTTTGAAGATTGAAGCAAGTGGATTCCATTGGAGATTCAACAAGGAGCTTGAGCACTCAGATTTGCCTATTTTCTATCTTTTGAATCTCTTTGCTTCCTATTTGCAATCTTATGATGTATATTCAACTTGTGGATGATATGTTTGAGTCATTTATGACTTAGACCTTATTTTGAGGTTCCAATGGAATCTAATGAGTAGTCTATGTTGATTTCTCTTCCATGTTGGTTCTTATTGATTGCTATGTGATTGTCTACTGCGATTTATGCTTTCATTGCTTAATTGAGTCATGACCAATTACTGTGATAACCTATGTGGACTTGAAAGACGAAGTGTAGGTTTAGATCTAATCGTAGTGGCGGGCGATTGTACGTTTACATGACGTTGGACGTATGATTTGTGCTTAGGATAGACATATACCGAAGCGCCGCTCGTAGTCAATAGAGAACTTGACCTTAAACCCTAATTATTTGTAAATCACATAGACATATAGTGGTTTAGGCAATGTGGGTGTTCACGTGCATTCTATCATCTGCGGATTGCACGTGATATGGATTAGGTGCATCAAAAGATGGCCTTCTCTCACTTTCGTGTTCTCGGCTTACAACCTGTAATGATCAATTTGACCTAATTGGAAGTATGTCGACTTAGATGAATCATTAGGGGAAATTGGGATCTCTTATCTTCATTATCTGATTCTACCTTAGGATTATTTATTACATGTTTTAATTCCTTGCCTAGTTAACTTAGTTTTAATTCATTCTCTTTACCGCCCGTTTAAATAAGACTGAGATGATTATGTGCTAGTGTTTTGGCGACTCTTTATCTATTAATTCCTCGTGGGAACGATATCTTTACTTACTCTTTATTACTCGTTGGTCGCGTATACTTCCGCGTTAATTGTGTCATCTAATCGGACCAACAGATATTATGGTCATTTTAAAAAAAGGTTGAGGTTAATTTTGTCTAGTAATTTTTAATCCCAAATAGTAGAGATTATAATATCAGGTAGAACATGATATTAAATAATCCCAAATCTTAAGCTATTTTATAATATCAGGATTAATAGTCTCAATCTCAAATTTAAAAACAAACAAGACACTTGGGATTAATAGTCTTATCCCAAATGTATTCCTTGCAAACAAACATGGGCAAACAAACATAGCTTTAGGCCATGTTTGTTTGCAAGGATTATAATCCCGGAATTATAATTCATGGGATTATAATCTCGAGACTATTAATCCTAGGATTAAATAGTCCTACTCACATGTTTATTTTTTATGGGATTATTCATGGGATAACTTAACATAATCCCATGTTATGTTTGTTTTTTCTATGATTAATTAAAAGATTGGATTAAAAATTATCTTTTGGACTATTATACTCTTACCAATAATAATATATTTTAAGCTATAATTTAAACTTGTTTATACATCAAAAAATGAACAATTAATTATTATTTTTTAAAATAAGTGGTTATATTATTCAATCAAATGCTTAGTGGTACTAATTATATAATTTAACTTTAAATAAAATTATAATTTTGTCAAAATAATTTATGTAGTACACACGTAATACTAGTTATCTAGACATGCGTATACATTACATGAAATATTTAAGAATCAAATTATCATAAATTAGCACATAAATTAACAAATAAATTGTACAAAATACATGATATGTGAAATATTAAAATCTCATTAAAAATCACCAAAACTAAAATTAGAAGAAAGATTAAGATTAACTATTTTACTTGACCGACAAAATTTAAAGTCTAGAACTGTCCATCTTCATTCAAACTCCAAAGTATAAAATATGGTCAATCATTAACTGAAAAGAAAAATAAATGTTTTGATAATAACTAAATTTAAGCATTGTTTTGAGATAAAATTTAGAACTTAAATCTGTCCGGCCAACTTCATTCTCACATATTGTTTCTTCATCTCAATTATGACGCCCCCAAATCCGGGTCCCCAGAACCTCGGACCCGGTACGTTACAATACAACATTTCTATAACTATTGCGGAAGATATAAACATAAATTGTTTATATAATAACTTTTACAACATAATCTCAAGATCTGTAACCTTAACTTAATACCTGTATTCAATATCATATACAACATACAATGTTATACGCCTTCGCCTGTATCTGAAGTATTCGTTTAAATCTGCAATGTTTATCATGATATAGCAAGGGTGAGCAACAAGTTTGCCCAGCAAGTTTAATTTCAAGAAAAGATATATCATGATTGAAAAGAATGAATAATAAGCTGGCTGACTTTCAGCAATATAACAATTGTGAAATAGCATGAATAAATTTTCATAACTGAACGACCGAGACAATAAAAATGAATGGTCAATAATGAACATGAATAAATCAACTGGACCAAATGGTAATGAAGGTGATCAGCATTTCATACCTGATGAACACATGCAATATGCACAACGTGCGAATCAATAATTCATAGACGTGATGTAATCAACAAGGATTAACCACTAGCATAATTGAAGAATCATAACTCAAGGTTGAGTTAAAGAAAACTTGCCTGTACCGCTGATAACCGCTAAGCAATCTAATTTAGTCTCTTTTATTGAAAAGACCTATCAGTTATAAGATTGATATTTTAATTAGCATAACATACTTTATCTCACAATACTATCACTTGAATAATAAATTAGCTAATCCTTAGCCACATAATCAAACATTGAATAATTCTTCAATTCATTAGTAATATTATTATCCCTTAGTAATATTACTATCACTTAATCATCATCTTAAACTCGTCTAATATTATTAATCATTTAATAATATTTTAATCACTTAATAATATTTAATCACTTCTTAACATTATTAATCAAATATTATTAATTATTTAATAATATTTTAATCATTATCTAATATTATTAATTATTTAATAATATCTTAATCATCTTTTAATATTATTAATCACTTAATAATATTCAAATCACTTACTAATATTATTAATCATTTAATAATATTTTAATCATATTCTAAATATAAATAATAAAGGTCTTACATATTTTAAGATGTAACTATTTTATATCTTGAAGCTTAAACCATTTATATTCCATTTCAGAAATATCTTTTACCTTTACTCATAAATTCGGAGTTTAAACAGCTAATACACAGCTTTTATAGTAAAACTCAATTTACTATATTATTTCTTTAATTTAAATAATTTTTATCTCATTTTGCCCGTTCATGAGTCAACTCGAACTTTTGTCTCATATATAAACACTTCATCCTGTTAGCATATTCGTTTTATTTTTCGTTTTACGAATATTCGCATTTTCGCTATATATATATATATATATATATATATACTGCGTTACATAAATCTTAGCTCAAAAATCTCATTTTGAACTCCGAAAACCTCAAAATATCATTTTTATGATTAATACAAATTTTCAAAGGTTTTACGTTCTTCGTTGCACCACAAAATAATTTTATAGGCAACAATATTTTTTATTTCGCTTAAATATGTAATTTATATTTATTACATATTTTTATTGCTTTATTTATGCCCGAAAGGAAGTTTCTCGGCATAAAATATCACTTATAGTCAAATCTCGCCCCGTGGGACTTTATTAGATTTATTATGACTTATTATTTCGACGGGACGCGATTCGGAACGTCAAACGTCAAAGTCGCTCGATGCGCCGACGCTCGGCGTTCGCTCGATTTTAAGTTCTAACATGTTCATTTGCTCATTTTTAATTCTCAAATCATAAGTCATATAACAGTGAAATTTTGGACATGTTATAAACCTCATGGTGTAGTATTTTAAAAAAATTTCACACCACGAAAACAGTACACGAAAGGTCGTCAAAACAGGTCTCAAAAATCACGTCGCGCAACGCACTGCAGCACCAGTAGCAGCAGGCGTCGGCGAACGCCGAGCGCTGCTGCCCAGCTGCCTGCTAGTGCTGCTGCAGCGCTTAGCGGCTTGGCTTCTTCGCGATTTTCGTACACGCTACTCATAACTCCGATTGATCCTATTTTTGGATATGTTTTTCGTATCATATGAGACTATTTTTAAAAAATATGAAACCCCCATTTCAGGTTCATTAAGCCGTCCAAACAATTCGTCAAAAATGGACGTTCATAACGATTTTAACCTTTTTCACAGCTTTACCCTCTCTCGCTAAAACAGTCATAACTTTTTCGTTTCAAAACATTTTTGAGTGATTCTTGAGCCCACGCGAAGCTAACTTCCGGGGCTACAACTTTCGTTCCTAGACTATCTTCAAATTCCAAGCACAAAATTCCAGAAAATTAGTGGAAGGGGACTGAACCGCACTTGTTTTCCAGTTTTGAGTCGGCTACTTTGAAATGTCATAACTTTTTGCTACGAAGTCGGATTTAGTCCGTTTAGGAGTCTATGGAAAGCTTATTCAGTATACTATAACATGCCAAAAGCCCAGAATTTTCTGAAATATCTAACTAATCCCAAATTTCCCTTTTTAGTTCAGCAGTCCACTAGTTTTTCGGACTTCTCATTTTGACATTCAAAACTCGCCTCGACTCGATCCAACCCAACTTTATTTACAAATAAGTCTTATTTAACATAATAAGACTCGTATAAGGTCTCGACTCCGTTAAATTCCGAGTTCTTAGCCATTTTAGCTTTTGAGGAATTTTTTACAAACACAATGCATGCGTTATTATGTGGGCTGTTTTTATGGGGTTTTGTTTTCGTTCAAACCCAAATTCTTCCTCCTTGTTACTCCGCACACCACATACTAGCTCCATAGTCTCTAATTCCACCATCCCAATCATTTACACAAACTATTTTCAAGCATGAACTAGTATTATTTAGCTATTGAGCTTACTATCAAAACTGAAGTTTTGATTTAGTGATTCAATTCCATTTATCGTGCCATATCACCCATACAATGATCAAATCTTAATTCATTACAAAGAAACTTAGTCAAAAATTTACATCATAACTAACTAATCTTCCAAAATTCAAACTTTACTCTATTTCTATATAATTTCATGAATTTTTTACTAGAACTCAAAATTGAAAACAATTTCATACCTTTGCTACTTGTTATCAAGATCCAAGCTCTTCCAAGGCTCCAATTTTGGATTTAAGCTTTAGCTCAAATAGAATGGCAACTTTTGGAACTCACGGTTCTAGCTCTTCTTCACTTTTGGAAATTTTCAAAATTCTTAGCAATATAGGAGAGAGAGGATTTCGGCTAAAGGAAGAGAATTGAGGGTGACAAATCCCAATTTTTCAAGTCAAATAACCTTGGAGTCCAAGCACAACTAAAATGAAACTTCACTCTTCCCCTTCTCTTCTAAACCCACGGCAATAGCAAGGAAAATAAGGAGGAAAACAATCAACTTGGCCACCAAGTTTGGAATAATAGTATGGGCATTTAAGAAATTAACCAATTTAGCTTAATTAAATAATTAAACCAAATTTTTTTTTAATGCTTTTGTTAAGTAATTTAATTACCCAACTTTAGTAACTTAATTTAATTAAATAAGTTACTACATAAACCTTCTTAAAATATTTTACCCTCTTGGAAATCATATAATTTATATAGCCCATCTTTGATATATAAATTATATAATACATAACATTACATACATAAATTACATATTTATTTTATAATTACAAAATAAATATGCTACATATAATTTCTTATGCAAATACAATTATTTACATACCCAAGATATTATAATGAATATAATATCCTTTCTTTCTTAAAATAATTCATATAAGAATTTATTCCAATATCCTTAGGTAAAGTATATATAAATATAATATACTTAAACTGCCTCCTTTAATTCATTACTCAAGTTGTTCTCAACAATTTTATTCCCTCGCGTAATAAATACATATATATTTATAATATATATTTATTACCTTGCAAATATCCCATTTAAAGCACATGAACTCACATCACACTTGAAAATAAATAATAAATTTATTCTCTCACATAACATATCATCTAATAAGAGTTTTATTTGTTTAATTCTTATTTTAATATTTTCCAAAAATTTTGGGTTATCACATCAATTGGCAAGCTTAAGAAAAGATCGACATCAGCTGGGTTGCTCACTATCTTTGCTGCAACAATTATCTTCTCTTCGTCGGTGAAAGTGCCAATGTTGTCAATGATACCATACACATCTCTATGCGATTTCGCCAAGTCCTGATCATAACCAATCCTTTGGGTCATAAGTCTAAGGTGTTGGGCTGTGGTGTTGATCAAACCATTAAGACTATCATGCATTTTGCCCACAATTTCAAGGAGCACATCTTGACGCTTGAGCTTTTTGTTCCTTCTATCAGTTGCATTAGAATCACCTATAGAAGCACCTTCAGCTTCCTCTTTATCTAACTCCTCCACTACATCACCGGGAGCCTCAACATGTTCTCCGGTAGCTCTATCCTTACCGAAAAATTGTTGCCAGTCATCATACTATGTCAATGACTTGTTCTGCAACTTAATTATATTATGATCTTTCTACACAAATAAATAAACTCAAAATAAAGTCAATTTCAAACTCAAAATTTACATGAATTTATGTAATTTATATCAATACAAATATGAATAACATAAACTACTTTTAAAAAAAATGTTAGTATCATGCATTAATTTACTACTGTATAAATAAAGAATTAATACCCATGCATTCTACTTAAGGAGACACTCACTTTATAGAGAGGGGGAGGGGAAGAAAAACAAAATACTTGTTGTTGGGATGTGATTATTTGGGTCTAGCCAAGGTGCAGCCCAACTTATTTAATGAACCGAATTTGGTATTGGCCTATATATATATTTACAAGAGGAGAGTCCTTGTTAAAGTAAGATTGTGTTTTCTTATTTGGTGGGATAAGGATATCTAATTTGGGAAGGAATCGATCAATCATTAATTGCAGTTATAAGGTGATTCTAAAAAGGACTCCTTCTCCGAGTTGGATTCGGGTGGACGTGACTTCTATAAATACAGCTACAAGCAAGGGTTGGGGGGATCAGATCATACGACATAAGAGATAGCATATAATTACATACAACACAAATACACAATTTGTACTCTCCTTATTATAGTGGATTTCTCTCTCTCTCTCCGTCTTTTTTTCTCAATTGGGTTTCTACGTAAATTCTTGTTTTCATATTTTATATCTCTTTGTTTATGTTCATGTGAGTGTATTTCGTGAGCTTGATTTCACAGCAATACAATCAACCGTTAGCGCGATTTTAACTTGCTGTTTTGGTGATTTTGTCAGGCGTACAAAATCAGGCGTTAACATTAGCGCCTTCTGTGGGAACATTTTAATGTCATTAAAATCACTGATTCATCAAGAAGGAGAGCCAACCCATAAAGCTAAGTTACTATCTTTTAACAAAAAATATATATGCAACATATACATATATATATATATATATATATATATATATATATATATATATATATATATATATATATATATATATATATGGTTCCTGTTTACATATAGTATCTATCGCATTGTTCATGCAAAAAGCTGGTGGGCTCTGTTCACAATAACATGATTAATGTTTATTAAACAATTTCTCATGTGCAAACATATGCAATATGTGACCATAAAGTATAGATTTCCTTCACCCATTAACGTATATCAATTGTATTTTTCGATTGCACATAGTGATTATTAGGAGTACAACACCAATCTACATAACATATTACACCATAATGCATGCATAACGTACATGAAATTTTGCATCTAGTGGACAAAAAATTACTTGCAGGTTGTTTATCCTATTTAAGTATATACATATCTATGTGCAAAAGAATACGGACGAAACTCCTGAAAATAACAGTTTTCAAGACTAAAAAAAAACGTAGGAAGAATTCAATGGCAAAACTAATTTCTTCATCTCTCTTGTTTTTGCTTGGATTTTTCCTTTGCATATTCGCTTTCTCAAATTGCTGTGAGGACTCTTCACTGGGGCAGAAGGTATTATTATCAACATTGCCTATGAGGCTATAAGAGACAAGCAAACAGTTCATGGCTATGTTAGACTCCTCCATGAATGGTTCAGTAGAGGCCCATGGTTCCGCAATAATTCTTGATTTGGACAGAATCCTTTTAAACACAGAGCAACACTCATCACTCTTCACGACACATCATCTGCATCATATGGAGAAACAGGGGAAAAAAGAAAAAAAATACTTTAATATACTCGCTATGCTTCGGTTGGATTTGCTTTAGTTCAATCAATTGGCCGACATCTTTTGGTAGGACAGCTGAACATGCATTTCAGGATGGCGACTATACTGGACTCATTGATATCATTATCTCCCTCATCTTGTTAGTACATGGTATTGTTTATGTTCAAGGAGCAGAGAGGAAGATTCCACTTAATTATGCCTCAAGGTACACTAGCAAAGCGGAAGGGCTTCAGAAATCTGCTTACTTACCCTTTAAGGAAACAATTACAATCTCAAATGGAGCCCACGTTGATTCACCCTCCTGGTGTCCTAATTCCATCCGAATAAGCCAATTTGGTGGTTCCTGAACAAACCCATCACCAGAATCAGCTGAATTCATATTACCCACAATAGCAACAACAATAAGTGACTCCATATGCACGGATTATGGATTCTTCTCAACGGTGGCAGGGAGGTTATGGATGGTTCGGGGCTGAACCATTGCAAGGGGGACCTTAGAAATTCACGGATTCATCAGACAATCATCGTATCAGATTATAGCTACACTTCACCTCCAACGCCCTTTATTTTTCTTTCTCCGCGACAACAAAATGGTGATTAACTACTGAATCAGGCGTGATCGATTTGGGTCTGAAATAATCGATGATGAAAAGTTCAAACGACAAGGGGAGAAGTTGAGGTTGCTGTTACCGTGAGCGTTGAGAATGATCATGGCGAATGGGGATGTTGGGTGCTAGTGGAATGGGTCATTTTTGGTTGTGCATTTTAAGTGGAATTGGTCATTTATTTGCACTTGGGCTGAGCTGTTAGCCTATGGTTTATTAGAGGCTGATTGACACTTCTGTCCCTCCAAGTTGTCACCCACTTTTAAAGTCGTCCCTAAAATATTATTTTTGTCAGTTAAGTCCTTAAAGTGGCATTTTATTGGCGTTTCTGTTCTTTCAACCCATTTTAACCTAAACCCGACCCATTTTGGCCAAATTTAACCCAACCCGACTCAGTTTGACCCAACCCAAATTTTTAATATTTTAAAATATAATAGTATTTTTAAAATAAGTTTAAAATAATAATTGTATTTAACATTTTAAAAAAATAATATTTAATTATTTAAAATAAATTATTATTATTAAAATAATAATTATTTGAATATTTTAAAATCAAATAATTATTTTAAAAATAGTTATTTTTAATATTTAAAAATAAAATATTAGTTTTTTTATAAAAAAATTAATAATTATATTTATAATTCTAAAATAAATATTTTTAAATAATTCTTATTTTTAATATTTTAAAAGTAAAAAATATTTTTGTAAATATTATTTTTAAAAATAATATTTACTTTTAAAATATTAAAAATAATATTTATTTTAGAATATTAAAAATAATAATTATTTTAGAATATTAAAAATAATATTTATTTAAGAATATTAAAAATAATATTTAATTTAGAATATTAAAAATAATAATTATTTTAGTTTTTTTATAAATTTTTTTTGAATAAATATTATATTTATATTTATTTTAATATTTTAATATTTACTTTTAATATTCTAAAATAATTATTATTTTTAATATTCTAAAATAAATATTTTTAAAAATTATTGTTTTTGAAGGAAAAATAATATTTAATATTCTGAAATAATTATTAAAAAAATAAAAAATTATTATTTAATAATTAATAAAAAAATTAAAATAATCTTAATAATTATTATTTTAAAAATTAAAATAAGCTTAATAATTATTATTTTAAAAATTAAAATAATCTTAATAATTATTATTATTAAATAATAATTTTTTTATAAGTATTTCAGAATATTAAATATTATTTTTCCTTCAAAAACAATAATTATTAAAAATATTTATTTTAATTCAATATTAAAAATAATAATTATTTTATAATATTGAAGTAAATATTAAAAAATTAAAATTAAAATAAATATAAATATAATAATTATTCAAAAAAATTTAAAAAAGTTATTATTTTTAATATTCTAAAATAAATATTATTTTTAATATTCTAAAATAAATATTATATTTAATATTCTAAAATAATTATTATTTTTAATATTCTAAAATAAATATTATTTTTAATATTTTAATAGTAAATATTAACAAAATTATATTTTACTTTAAAAATATTAAAAATAAAAATTATTTAAAAATATTAAAAAAATATTTATTTTAGAATATTAAATTTAATTTTGATTTAAATTTTTTTAAAAAACTAATATTTTATTTTTAAATATTAAAAATAACTATTTTTAAAATAATTATTTTATTTTAAAATATTAAAATAATTATTATTTTAATAATAATAATTTATTTTAAATAATTAAATATTATTTTTTAAAAATATTAAATATAATTATTATTTTAAACTTATTTTAAAAATATTATTCTATTTTAAAATATTAAAAATTTGGGGTGGGTAAAATTGGGTTGGGTTGGGTTAAACTTGGTCAAAATGGGTCCGGTTGAGGTTAAAATGGGTTGAAGGAACAGAAACGCCAATAAAATGCCACTCTACGGACCTAACTAACGAAAATGGTACTTTAGGGACGACTTTAAAAGTGGGTGGTAACTTGGAGGGATAGAAGTGTCAATCAGCCGTTTATTAGACTGTAGATCCTCTAGACCTCATTGAACAATGAGATTTTACCTTCCATTTTGCTATGTTGATTTCAAACTGCTGAAGGGTGAACTATCAGAATTCTTGGATAGATAATTGGTGGTATAAACTTTCGCGGTCTAAGATGGTCGCCTATGACACTTCAGGCGACAACGATCCACTTCGGCTTAGTCCGGACTATATCACAACGGCTTCATCATGTCCTCGGATATCTGCATTTGGAAATATAAATCCTCCCATCGGGTTAGGAAGGAAATGTTGGCGTTATAAGGTCGGATGGTGTTATAAGGTCGGACAAAAGCCTCCTGCCGGGGTGGGAAGGCAATTTTGGCGTTATAAGGTTGTTCAGCCCGTCGGGCTGGAAAGGAAATTTTTGGTGTTATAAGGTCGGACAAAATTCTCTCATCGGGTTGGGAAGGAAATGTTGGCGTTATAAGGTTGGACAAAAGCCTCCTGTCGGGGTGGGAAGGCAATTTTGGCATTATAAGGTTGTTTAGCTCCTCGAAGCGAACCCGAGTTCAGCTCTGCGAAGCAAATTCAACATTCCAAAAGTGTTCAGCTCCTCGAAGCGAACCCGAGTTCAGCTCAGGGAAGCGAATTTGACATTCCAAAAGTGTTCAGCTCCTCGAAGCGAACCCGAGTTCAGCTTTGAGAAGCGAACTCATCATTTTTAAAGTGTTCAGCTCCTCGAACCGAGCCCGAGTTCAGTTCTTCGGAGCGAACTCGTCATTTGTTTAGAGTTTAGTTCTTCAGAGCGATTTCGTCATTTATTAAGCGTGCGATTCAGTCAGCTTATCAGATATGTTGGGGTTCAGTTAGTTCGGACGATTCTTGGTACTCTTCGATAAATTTTCTGCTTGGATGATGTAATAAGGTTGGCATTCGGTTGTGATAAGGTTGGTTCTGTGGTCTTCGGTTCTGATGTATGTTCGACGTATGATGTTTGGGTGTGACAATATTCATCTTCGGCGAGTGTAGATCTTTTGTTGGTATAATTTTGTATACTCTCTTATTTTAAGTTTCTTATAAATAAGAGACTGGGGGGCAATGTTGGGATGTGATTATTTGGGTCTAGCCAAGGTGCAACCCAACTTATTTAATGGACCGGATTTGGTGTTGGCCTATATATATATTTATTTGGACAAGAGGAGAGTCCTTGTTAAAGTAAGATTGTGTTTCCTTATTTGGTGGAATAAGGAGGTCTAACTTGGGAAGGAATCGATCAATCATTAATTGTAATTATAAGGTGATTTTAAACAGGACTCCTTCTTCGAGTTGGATTCGGGTGGACGTGACTTCTATAAATACAGCTAAGGGTTGGGGGGATCAGATCATACAACATAAGAGATAGCATATAATTACATACAACACAAATACACAATTTGTACTCTCCTTATTATAGTGGATTTCTCTCTCTCTCTCTCTCCGTGGTTTTTTCCTAATTGGGTTTCCACGTAAATTCTTGTGTTCATATTTTATATCTCTTTGTTTATGTTCATGTGAGTGTATTTCATGAGCTTGATTTCACGACAATACAATCAATCGTTAGCGCGATTTTGGCCTGCCCCAATTTTCCCTGCCCCAATTTTCGGCCTTAAGACTAGAGAATAGCTGAATTTTCCTAATCCATTTCATATATCCCAATGAGAAACCTGTTATCAGATGCAACAGCATAACCCAGTACTTGAATACCCAGAAGCATGGAACTGCATAGTATCCTAATATCCTATCGCCAAACTAAATTCAAGTAAGTATATCCTAGACACCATACATTTTAATAATTATACTCCTAAAAGCTAAGCAGACATTGAACTTGGTGACTACTAGCAGAAAGCAATGGCTAATGCCATTCCAGTTAACAGGGTAGTCATCAAAGTATTATAAGATGACTAAATTTAGTTTTTAAATTGTCTATAAATAAATAGTCTGATAAATTGAGTGAAAAATTATTACTTTGCACTAAGATGTCCACACATCCTCATCCTCTATATTCAGCATTTTTTCGCTCACTCCAAGCAATGCCACTAGTACAACCCCATAACTAGTATTACGTGTGTACTACATAAATCAACATAAAGCACTCTACGGCTCATAATGTCATTGAAAGAGCGTTCGGTGTTCTCAAGCTACGTTGGTCCATCCTTTGGAGTCCTTCATTTTATCCCTACAAAACCCAATGTTGTATTATCAATGCGTGCGTTCTTCTACATAATTTGATTCGAAAAGAGATGGGGGGTGATCCACTAGATGCGGTGCAGGAAGATATGGATGCTGCAAACAATCCTTATGCAATAGACTTGGAACCTAATTTGATTGATACTTGTGAAACATCTAATCAAAGGACTGAGAAAAGACATCAAATGGGCATAACAATGTATAATGAGTGGAGGGCAGTTAGAGGTCTTCCCCCATGGCAGGGGTGAAGTTACCCATAATAGTGCATATTTGATTAGTAGATTGTAGATGTATATCCCCTTTTTTAAAGCATAGTTGTATACACCGTTTGTTGGTATTAAATGGGCTAACTGTAATATTTACCATGAATTTGTGTTGCATATGACTACAATAAAGCTGTGACAGTTTGATCATCATGATGAGTGTGAGTTGTTGAAAAATAATTATATATTTACAAAATAGATAGATAATTATTGCTCTTGGTATGCATGTTTTGCTTATTTGTGTTTCTTTTCTTTCTATTTGTCTTGTTTTTAGGTGAATAGGAGTGTATATCTTTCTATCTGTCTTGATTATAGGTGAATATATTTATATTTCTATCTGTCTTATTTTTAGATGGAATGATAGTTCTTTAATAATAAGGAGAGTACAAATTGTGTATTTGTGTGAATATAGAGGACGAGGATGTGTGGACATTTTAGTGCAAGGTAAAATTTTTTCACTCAATTTATTAGACTATTTATTACAGACAATTTAAAAACTAAATTTAGTCATCTTATAATACTTTGATGACTACCCTGTTAACTGGAATGGCATTAGCCATTGCTTTCTGCTAGTAGTCACCAAGTTCAATGTCTGCTTAGCTTTGAGGAGTATAATTATTAAAATGTATGGTGTCTAGGATATACTTGAATTTATTTTAGGGATAGGATATTAGGATACTATGCAGTGCCATGCTTTTGGGTATTCAAGTATTGGGTTATGCTGTTGCATCTGATTGTTGGTTTCTCATTGGGATATATGAAATGGATTAGGAAAATCATTTTTCACATAGGACAAAGATGTTTCTCTCACTAGGTTTTTTTCTCTGCCTTCTCTTTACCTTTTTCAAATCTTGCCCCCTTTTGCCCCCACCTAATTTTCCCATTTCCACCTACTTTTGTCGTTCTCGTTCCCCTCTTTCCGACCGAACCCCCTGCCTTCTCTGTCCCTCCCCTCTGCTTCAGTTTTCTTCTTTCTCTCGCTAGGTTTCTTTGTCTTTCCTCCTTACAGCTCTTTCTTTCCATCATGGTTGATCATTCACACCTCTCTGCTGGGAACTCCCTCAGCTCCGAGTCTAGAGATCTTTTCGCCGACTTTGGGGTCTCGAACCCAAACTCCTCTTCTGGAGCTTCCCCTTCGACGAATCTTGCTATATCCCCCCCTTTCACTCCTACTGTGGCCAGTGATGTCATCATGGGTGAATCTGAGTTAAACCCTATCCCTGCCGTTGCTATTAGCAGCAGCTCGAAAGACTCGACTGAGCTTGATTTTGGCCCTGCGCTTGGTGAAAATGCTAGAGAAATCTTTGTTGCTGCCCAACATTTCTCCCGTAAGGACAGAGATGAAGCTCTTTTTGAGAGGAAGAAAAACAGCCACCTCATGGATTTTCTCTCTGCTCATGGAGTTTCATCCTCTGACATTCATGCCTATCTCTCTAATGGGATGATGGTTAGATTTCGAGCTGCACGCCAAGTGCTTGAAAATACTCCCCCTCCACATATGGCTGGCACCTCTGTTAGGCCCTCCTCTGAGAGGGGCGTAGCCATAGGTTCGGTGGATAAGGCTCCCTCCATCCTTGCGCCTATTTTTCCTCCCTCAGTTCCTCTCCAGTCTGGCTTTGCTAATATTTTTCCTAAGGGCGGGGACGGTGTTACTTTGGGGAACTCTAACCAGTTGCAGCAGCCTAAGTCCAATGCTGAGGAGGGTGAGTTCATCCCACCGAGTTCGGATGTAGCTCCTAGAAGCTGGAGTGCTGTGGTTACAAAGACTATGGGGAAAATGAGTAGGACTCTGTCCTTTCACCCTCCATCTAAAGAAAATGGTAGCATTATTGTTAAGCCCCCTGATGATATGCTTATTCGAGGCAACCAAATCTGGTCTTCCATCTTGGTGGGTTATTTCCTACACTCTAACCTCCCCTTTAAGGTTGTTGAACCCATTGCTAAACGTCTGTGGGGTAATCTGGGCCTCACTAAGGTGTTCTTGCACAACAAGGGCTATTACATCTTTAAGTTCTCCTCTGTTTCTAATCGAGAAAATGTTCTTGCTTCCGACCCATGGCATTTTGCCTCCAAAGCCATTATTCTGCAGCCCTGGCAGGAAGGTGTTGTTTTCTCAAAATTAGATTATGATAAATTTCCTATCTGGGTAAAGCTCAACCAAATTCCTCTCTCGTACTGGTTCGATGAGGGGATTAGCTACATAGCTAGTGCCATTGGGAAGCCTTTGTTCACTGACGAGATGACAACAAACAACGAATTTTTAAATTTTGCTAGAGTATGTATTGAGGTCACTGCCTTATCCTCATTTCCCTCTTCCATCAATGTGGTTGTCATGAACTCAGAGAACTCTGAGAAAGCTTCTGTTCCGGTTAAGGTAGAATATCAGAGTCGCCCCCCTGTCTGCCCTTCATGTAAGGTTTTTGGTCATTCAGGTTAAATGCCCTCGAGCAAATTTCAAATGGGTTCCCAAACCTCTAATTGGTTCTAGTCTTGCTGCTCCCCTTCTTCCTGAGATGACTCAGCCATCCCGGCTCTTGCACCTGACCCTAGTGACTGGGTCTCCGTCTCCAGAGGTGTAAAGCAGGTTTCAAATCCTCCTATCCCTCCCAGCATGGCCACCTCTAATCCATTTTCCCCTATTGCTCACTCTCCTGGCCTGTTTCAGTGCCCTGATCAGGAATCCCCAGCCTCTGCAAATCCTTGGGTTGCCAAACTCAAAGTTGTTGATGAAAAAGAAGGCAAAGATTTGAAACACAAACAGAACCTGGGTCGTGGATCCGATAGTACTCAAGCTGCCAAGAAGAGGAAAGGCAAAGGGAAGGCTGCTCTCTCTCCCCCCTTAATTATGTTAGCTACCTATAATGTTAGAGGGTTAAATAAAAAGCCTAAGCAGGCTTATGTTAGGCAGTTCATTGCTGACAATAATATTTCTTTTGTGGGATTATTAGAAACTAAAATCAAAAGTCAAATTGCCCCCAGAATAGCTAGTAGACTTTGTAACAATTGGAATTGGGTCTTTAACTATGACTACCATAACAACGGTCGTATTTGGGTTGGATGGAATCCCACTTTTTGGAATGTGGATATCTTTTTTGTCTCCTCCCAAGCTATCCATTGTAAAGCTCAACATGTTACATGTATAAATAATTTCTTTTTTGTCACTTTTATTTATGGGCTCAACACCTACCTTGATCGGCGTGTCCTGTGGAGGGACCTTTTAGCTCTTAATCTCTCTGACTGCTGGTGTTTACCGGGGGATTTCAATGTTATCAAGAACATTAATGAAACCAACCAAGAAGATATCAGTTGGGACACGGGCATGGATGACTTCATGGATTTCTCTGTCTCTGCTGGGCTGGAGGACATTAGAGGTGTTGGTCCTTCCTTCACTTGGTGGAATAACCAGCCTGCTAATCTTATTTTCAGGAAACTGGACCGAGCCCTTGGAAATGCTTCTTGGTTTGAAAGGTTTTCTGAGGCTCAAGTAGTGTTTGCTCCTAGAGGTATTTCTGACCATTCTCCTATTATGCTCAACTCTGGATGTCTTGGCCCTCAACCTAAGAGACTCTTTCAATTTTTTAATCACAGGCTCCTTCTCGATGGCTTCACTGATTGTGTAAATCAAGCTTGGACCCCCCCAATTCATGGAAACCCCTTCTTTGTGTTTTCTGAGAAACCCAAGAGGACTAAGAAAGCTCTGATCCTCCTTAACCTCTCTGCTGGGAACCTTACCTCTGCTGTCAAGTCAGCTACCCTAGAGCTACATTTTGTTCAATATTTGCTTCACTCTTCTCCCCTTGATCCCTCTTTACTTGGGGCTGAAAAGGACTGTTATCTGCAGCTTTGCTCTGCCATGGAGAGAGAAGAAACCCTCCTGCAACAAAAGTCTAGAGCTTCCTGGCTCTCCTTAGGAGACAGAAACTCTGGTTTTTTCTCCAACATGGTGAAGAGCAGGTGGAACTCAAACAAAATTCTCTCTATCACAAATGCAAATGGTGACCTTGTGCATGGCCAGGAAGAAGTGGGAAATGTGGCTGTGGATTATTTCAAGCAGCTTTTTGACTACCCAACTGATTATACTTATCCTGGGTTCTCCAATCTATGAAGAGGAATAAAAGCCCAGGCCCGGATGGATTTAATGTTAACTTTTTCATCCACTGCTGGAGCATTGTGGGAGAGGATTTCACCTCTGCTGTCCATTATTTTTTTTCCTCTTGCAGACTTACAAAGGGCATAAACTCTACAGCCTTAGCTCTTGTTCCGAAATGCTCTAACCCCATCTCTATGGCTGACTTTTGCCCCATTGCCTGTTGCAACACGATCTATAAATGCATCTCTAAAATCCTTGCCAACAGACTAAAAATGGTTCTTCCTTCCCTTATTGACAAAGCTTAGTCTGCTTTTGTTAGAGGCAGGAACATTAGTGACAACATACTGCTAGCACAAGAGTTGTTCAGGAATTACCATAGGAAAGCTGGCCAACCGAGATGTGCCCTCAAAATTGATTTGAGGAAAGCTTTTGACACTATCAATTGGAACTTTCTGTTTGACATTCTGGCCGAGTACTAGTTTCCTCTGGCTTTCATTAAGTGGATTCAAACTTGTGTTACCTCTGCAATGTTTTCGGTCAAAATTAATGGCTCTCTTGCTGGTTTCTTCCCCAGCTGCAGAGGTCTTTGGCAAGGAGACCCTCCCTACCTCTTTGTTCTTGTCATGGAGATGCTATCTCTGAAGCTGAATTCCATTACTTCTTATCCTGATTTCCAGTTTCACTGGAGGACCTCTGACTGCAAACTGACTTATCTTCTTTTTGTAGATGATGTCCTTATTTTTTTCCATGCCAACTTGCAATCTGTCTCTATCATTAAGTCTTGTATCCATTCTTTCTCCATATTTTCTGGACTTATTCCAAATGTTCACAAAAGCCAGTGTTATCTTGCCAACACAGATCCTACCACCTCACAGTGCATCCTAGCCAACCTCGAGTTCCAAGCTGGTACTTTCCCTTCTAAATTTCTGGGAGTTCCTTTAATCTCTTCTAAGCTCTCCTTTCAGGACTGCATCCTCTTGATCCACAGAGTCACCCACCGAGCTTCTTCTTGGACCTCTAAAGCCCTTTCATACTCCGGCAGGCTCTAACTGATTAAATCCATTCTCTTTTCCATGCAGTCCTACTGGAGTAGCCATTTCATGCTCCCAAAAGCTGCCATCAGAGCTGTTCAGTCTATTTTATGCAGATTCTTATGGAAGGGCTCATCTTTAGCAAAGTTTGGAGCAAAGGTTGCTTGGTCTACTATTACTCTCCCCACTTCTAAAGGAGGCCTCGGTCTAAATGCTTACTTGATTGGAACAAATCTCTTATTATGCTTCATCTCCTTCATGTCGTCCAATTCAATACAAATTCTCTTTGGGCCTCTTGGATCAAAGCTTCTGTTCTGAAAGACAAGTCTTTCTGGCACATTCCTATTCCCACGGACTGCTCTTGGATATGGAAACAAGTTCTGAAGCTTAGGCCTCTTTCTCTTCAGCACCTTCATTATGTTATTGGATCTGGGCACAACATTTCTTTCTGGTATAACCCTTGGTTAAATGGCGCAGCTATCAATCCTAGCCCCAACCTCATCTATGTCTCGGGCATTCCAAGGCTGTCAAAGGTTTGTGATAGCCTCGTCAATTCTGCTTGGGTTCTTCCTCTGCGGAGATATCCTCGTCACCCTGATGTCATCATGCTCAAGAGACTCTTTTGTTCTTTTCCTCCACCGAACTCTAATACTGACACTATTTAATAGGGAACCTGTGACATCTCCAAGCTCAAATCTAAACACATTTGGGACAGCATCCGGTCATGCCAACCTCCTATCTCTTGGCACAAAATAATCTGGCACAAACTGCATGTCCCCAGGTACTCCTTCATCATGTGGCTTGGTCTTCTTCGGAGACTTCCAACTAATGATCGTACTAGGCTATACTCAGGGCGTATTTGGGACTGCCCTTTATGTTAGCAAAACGAGGAATCCTTTGACCATCTCTTCTTTAACTGTGCTTTCTCCTTAGAGATCATTAGACCAGTTCTTGATATGGGAAATTTCAGCAATGTGCCTCTGATATGGGATGATCTTATTGCCTTCCTTATCTCTTTCTAGGGATCAAAGCTTACAAGGAACATACTTTATCTTTCTATTGCTGTATGTTTCTATAAAGTGTGGGAAGCCCGAAACTCTAAACTCCATATGCATACCTCTGCTCTAGTTCTCATCATTGCAGCTGATGTGATTCGATTGATTAAAGCTAGACTCTCCACATGCAACTCCTTCATTCGTGCCACTACTTTTTGTCAATATTACTGTAATTGGCTAATGCTATGATAATTTCTTTGTTGGGGATTTTTTTCCTTTTGTAGTCTTTTCATCTGATGGCTTGTCACTAGATGAACTTAATATATTCTGGGGTATGCCCCTTAGCCTTTGTACATATTTTTCTTTTATCCAAACCAAACTTAGCAAAAAAAAAAAGGATTAGGAAAATTCAGCTATTCTCTAATTTTAAGGCCGAAAACTGGGGCAGGGAAATTCAGCCCTTCATATTTGACAAGTATTTTGTTTCTTCCACTCACCCTCTCCATAAAGTGAGTGTCTCGTTAAGTAGCATGCATGTGTATTAATTCTTTATTTATACAGTAGTGAATTAATGCATGATATTAACATTTTTTTAAAAGTAGTTTATGTTATTCATATTTGTATTGATATAAATTAAATAAATTCATGTAAATTTTGAGTTTGAAATTATTTGAAATTGACTTTATTTTGAGTTTATTTATTTGTGTAGAAAGATCCTAATATAATTAAGTTGCAGAACAAGCCATTGACATGGTATGATGACTGACAACAATTTTTTGTTAAGGATAGAGCTACAGAAGAACATGCTGAGGCTCCTGGTGATGTAATGGAGGAGTTAGATAAAGAAGAAGCTGAAGGTACTTCTAAAGGTGATTCTAATGCAACTGATAGAAGGAACAAAAAGCTCAAGCGTCAAGATGTGCTCCTTGAAACTGTGGAAAAAAATGCATGATAGTCTTAATGGTTTAATCAACACCATTGCCCAACACCTTGGACTTATGACCCAAAGGATTGGTTATTATCAGGACTTGGCCAAATCGCTCAGAGATGTGTATGGTATCATTGACAACATTGACACTTTCACCGATGAAGAGAAGATAATTATTGCAACAAAGATAGTGAGCGACCCGACTGATGTCGATTTTTTCCTAAGCGTGCCAATTGAGATGAAGAAACAATATGTGAGAATGAAGTTGGCCGGACAGATTTAAGTTCAAAATTTTATCTCAAAACAATGCTTAGATTTAGTTATTGTCAAAACATTTGTTTTTCTTTTCAGTTAATGATCGACCATATTTTATACTATGGAGTTTGAATGAAGATGGACAGTTCTAGATTTTAAATTTTGTCGGCCAAGTAAAATAGCCAATCTTAATCTTTCTTCAAATTTTAGTTTTGGTGATTTCTAATGAGATTTTAATATTTCACATATAATGTATTTTGTACAATTTATTTGTTAATTTATGTACTAATTTATGATAATTTGATTCTTAAATATTTCAGGTCATGTATACGCATGTCTAAATAACTAGTATTACGTGTGTACTACATAAATTGTTTCGACAAAATTATAACTTTATTTAAAGTTAAATTATATAATTAGTACCACTTAACATTTGATTGAATAATATAACTACTTATTTAAAAGTTTTTAATTAATTGTTAATTTTTAATGTATAAACAAGTTTAAATTATAGCTTAAAATATGTTATTATTGGTAAGAGTATAATAGTCCAAAAGATATTTTTTAATCCAATCCTTTAATTAATCCTAGAAAAAACAAACATAACATGAGATTATTTTAAGTTATCCCATGAATAATTTCATAAAAAATAAACATGTGAGTAAGACTATTTAATTCTATGATTAATATTCTCGGGATTATAATCCCATAAATTATAATTCCGGGATTATAATCTTTACAAACAAACATGGCCTAAAGCTATGTTTGTTTGCAAGGAATACATTTGGGATAAGACTATTAATCCCAAGTGTCTTGTTTGTTTTTAAATTTGAGATTGAGACTATTAATCATGAGATTATAAAATAGCTTAAGATTTGGGATTATTTAATATCATGTTCTACTTGATATTATAATCTCTACCATTTGGGATTAAAAATTGCTAGACAAAATTAATCTCAACTTTTTTTCTAAAATGACCATAATATCCTTAACCTTTTTTCTAATTTATTCTCATTTCCCTCCCTTTTATTTATAACCTCAACCTGTTAACAATACAACTTTTTCTCATTTTTTCTTCTTCTATTTATTTTAAAATAAAATATGTTAAAACTTAATTAATTAGTCCATGTAGCTGGAAATGGAATCAATAATCACAAATGGTTGCTAGAACCATGGCTTTGTATTTGAGATGTGTGCATTTTTATTTTACTTGGCTGTGATGTATTGAGAATATGTTACCTGATATATATCCAAACCTTTTGGTATAGGGCCTATGTATGGTTTGTTGAAAGTTAATAAAAGTTGTTAATAATACAACTTTTTAAAGTTTTATTATTATATCTCTACTAATAAAACTATTAACTTATAGTTTTTTTTAATAAAAAAAATAGTGTTTACAAATTTTATAAATGAAACTATTTGTAAAACAGAGGAAGTATCAAAATATTTTTCAAACTTTTAGACAAAATTAACCCTAACCTTTTTCTAATTTATTGGAGTAATTTATGTTAATTAATTATTCATCACTTTTTGATGTATAAACAAGTTTAAACAATATTTTTTTATTCAATCCTTTAATTAATCCTGGTAAAAACACATATAACATGAGATTATTTTAAATTATCTCATGAATAATTTTATAAAAAACAAATATGTGATTAAGACTATTTAATCTTATAATTAATAGTCTTGAGATTATAATTGTTGCAAACATGTCCTAAACAGACTAACATAGAGATATACCCTTTTAAAAATTAGTTAGGTGTTCAGCATTAAACTTTGCAAGTCTATATGAAACTTCAATCCTTTTTAACTCGGAGCACCCTGGAACCCTTGGGAGTTACACTGTAAGGAACACAGCTAGCTGATCAAGTTAGTTAAAATATCAGTGAAAATAGTTAAGTGAGGTTAATAAGATAGTTAAGTAAGAAGGGTATTCCGGTCTTTTAATTGTTGTTAAGCTGTTCCTTATTGTCTTTTCACTATGAGTCTGTGTGAGCTGCAAGGTAAGGACCATGTGCTCAATCATTTGCTTTCTTTTTATTTTCTTTCTTTTACTGAGGTAAGAGTATATGTATGAGATCTATCACATTTGGTCAGTATGAATGAATATAACGAATATACTTTTCTCTCTCTATTAACTGTTCTTTCTTCTTCCCCAATCTAGCTTTCTCCCTAAATCCAATTTCTCTATCTTTGTTTCCTAATTTCTTCTAATTGTCCAATTTCGCCTGGCCAATTCATTACAATTAGTATCAGAGCCATTCCGATCCCAGGCATTATAATGACAGCGAAGAATTTTTTTGAGAAAATTCTAGAATTAACGAAAGGAATGCAGAATTTTATGGATGAAGAGTTCAATCAGCTTATGAAGAAATTCGATGATTCCATTCCAAAGCATGATCGAAAAGTGCTTATTTGTGGCTATACGGAAGAGGAAGATTGCTTATGTGAAGCAACAAATTCCTTAAATTCAGTATACCAAGACATTAATGATGAAGATGATGTGGATCTGGATTTTAAGGAGGAAGAGAACCATTTGCAGATTCAACAAGACGATGATCTTATCATCTTTGAGGTTGGAGATAATGAAGAATTTCAGACAAAAATTGAAGGTCCAAACCCACTAATTCATCAACATCCCGATCAATTGATTCAAGATAAGGTAAACTCTCTTCCTCAAAGTGATTTCTCATCTCCTAGCTTAAACGTCAACAATGCGTTAAGAATGTTTTCAACAAATGAAGATAAGTTTCTTATTGCGGTTAATATGTCTTGTTAAAATCCAAAACGAAATGGATACACTGTTGCCCTTAACCCAGAACCTCCCGATGAATATGGTCTGCTTATACATGGTGGAACACTAATAAAACTCAAATTGGATCCCCAGATTGTGAAGCCTATTAATATAACCAAGAATTATGGAAGGAGGTCTGTAGCAATGGATGCACAGAAGATGTTTGACAAAGGTCCTGAACGAGAAATGGGAATTAAGAATGTTGAATTGTTGAAGAACAATGGCAATGCTTTTGTTATTTTCGGAGCCAGCTTTAGTTATCTCTGGTCTCAAGTTTCTGAAGGTGACGCAGAATATATTAACCGAGTTGTAGCTGCTACTCGAAAGGCTTTTGATGAAGGACCATGGCCAAAATTGACTGCTTATGAAAGATCGAGAATAATGTTTAGGTTTGCTGATTTGCTGGAAAAGCATAATGATGGGATTGTCGCGCTTGAGACTTGGGATAATGGCAAACCATATGAACAATCATCTAATATTGAAATACCGATGGTAACACGTTTATTTCAATATTATGCAGGTTGGGCTAATAAAATTCATGGTCTTACTGTGACAACCCCAAATCCGGTATCTCAATTTCTACAGAATTTGGTGTTCACTGTTCAAATATCATATGACTATCTACACATAAATAATGAAATTTATTTAATAGATAAATAATCCATCATCTCCCTATAATAGGGTTACAACATCTTAAATAGTAAATACATAATCAATCCCAGATTATACTTAACCTTAAATCTCTGTTGTGGAAACGTAAACAAATAAGTCTTAACCATTACACATAAGTCTTGAACTTTAACATTTTCAATAACACAACAAGTCTTCAACACTTGTTAACTTTTCCTTTTCCCTTGCTACTGGAAGGCTCATCACATCGTTCATTCTTAGCTGCAATGTTATTATACAAGAGTGAGCACGAATGCCCGCAAGTATAACAATATGATAATAAAATAACATACGAGTGAATCAAAGAAATCTGAATAACAGAAAGCTCGGCTTTTGAATCAAGAATAATTAATCAAGAATCAAAATTACTTCTGAGGGTCATAAGACCTTGAACCATGTCCTAGGTTGTCAAGTATATTAACCTTTAAACCTTTAACAGTCATAAGACTATGGACTTTACTTCTCGTACTTAGGGGGATCAGCCCTTCGTACCAATATTGTGCACAATACCTCAACGCTTAAAGCATCATCAATCCCCTATATTAGGGTTATTCATCTCAGTTTGACATCAAAGCCCGCACCAAAGAAAGTTTGATTTGGATAAACTCCATAACAGTTCTCAAATTTAGAACGTTCATCAACTATGGACCAGTCAAATCAATAAGGGTTCGCTAGTCTTAAAGGATTCAACAATAAATGATATTCAACTTGAATAATAACTTCTCAAGAGTATACAATCGAATAAGTATTGTATAACTGAAGTGATACTTTTAAAAGAATCATAACATCTCATATAAAATCTTGAACTTGAATAATCAAAGATAAGAACTTGCTCGATATAGAATTTAAGTCTATAACTTGCTCAACGTAAAGATTTGAGTTTAGGATACTTGCGCAACAATAATAAGTTAGGGATAGAACACTTGCCTCGTGTGCAAGCTATAAATCTAGTTACAATTCAATTTTTCAACGTCCTACACATTACATTATGCATACGATGTCGATTAGTTTCATAACTTCTATGTTCAACTGTTGAACTTTTCATTTAAGTTTAACTTACAACTTGGTTCCAAGTGATAACTTATTAACTAATCACATAACATAAGTATGAATTCACAATATGCTTATCATATAGGTATAATTTTTTAAACAATCATAATCAAGTTTTACAATCACAATATTCAAGTTTGCACTTAGTTTGTTAACTTGAACCTTCACATTATCTTATACATGTCAACAACTTAGTTTATTAACATGAACTTCACATCATATAATATGTGTTAATACCATGTTATAGAATAGCATTACATGTTTATCAAGTCCTCAAATATGTTATAGCATAGTATTACACTTGGCACGACGTTTTGACGTTCATTCGTCGCACACCTGATTCGTCCCTCTTGCGTACGCTTAACATGCTCATACAACTTGTCTAAAACATCATTGATAAATGTTAAACATCATTATGTTTCATAATATACATATTTTATAACTTAGAACAACATCTTTTATCGTCGAGAGCACTACACTTGCATGCGTACATGTTCGACGCCCTCCGATTGCCTCTGAATACACATTAGTCACAAAGATAGCCAATTTGACCCCTTTTAACGACTTCAAATTGAAAAACTTAAAGAATAAAGTTGTAGATCTATTCGTTATCTTTCCGAATCATCCTGAATTGCCTTAATCGGAGTTCGTATGAAGAAGTTATGCTTATTTTACTACAGGAGGTCAAAACAGTCTTGGAAACCAAAAAAACCTCCCGGACAGCATCCACCCCCGCTGGGGCGGGGATTTAGGCCTGTGAGGACCCGCTGGGGCGGGACATGCTACTGGTACATTTTTTGGTTCGCGATTTTGACACTTTATTGGCCCAATAATCCCAATTAAATGCAAATCAAACTAGTACCGTGATTTCTATGAAGTATAAACTTCATAGAAACATCATACAATGTTATTAACATGTTTTTAATATCTTAAATCATGCAATTACTTGAATTAAATCATGAAATTTCACCGTTCTTGGTATTTTTGATAGTTTTGAAGAAAAATATCAAATTTAACGTCACGGATTCGTTATAACTTTGAATCCGTCCGTTCAAAGTTTGGTTTCTTTGTTTAAACATGTATTATCATAATCAAGTGTTAATTTTAAGTTAGACATACGGTTAAAGTATTTAATTTACCCATATGGGTTATTCATACAACCCTTATACTCTGTTATTCATGAAACCCCCAATTTCATCAAAATTCCATGGTGTGATCACTGTAATTCATGTATTACATGATACAACGCATGATATTAACATCTACAGATATCCATATGATCATATCTTATCTTAATTATCAAAATAGTTCTAAACAGAGAACTTTGAAAATACGTTAATGAAAACTCTGTAATTTCACAAAAATCTAATTAAGGCATATTCATGTGAAATTGATTTTTTAAAACATGATTACATGTTAGAAAACATGTTATGATCACACACACACATATATATATATATATATATATATATAAACATATTATGCCTTAATTACAAAAACTAGTTTTTACAGAAAACTTCAAAGTACGTAAATAAAGAACTTTGAAATTCTAAATTTGAAAACTAAGAAGAGTGATTACCCTTGTTAGATTGTGAAGATTGTAGACACTCGAAATTTCGCTTTCTTTGTACTAACCTTGCAGAAGGGCAAAAGAGTAATTTTACTCTGGCGACAACCCCGAGGTAGGGCAAAAGAGCCAGTTCATCTCGGAGACAATCCCGGGAGTGATGCAAAGGACCAATGACGTTCGAACATACCATGAACCGATCGAGGATCGACGAGCTGAGACAGTGATCGTCGAAAACCACTTCAGCAAACCTTGAACGACGTGCCATCAGAGACGAGTCAGCTAACTGACATCCGGACCTAGTGGATATATCTCGGCTACGAGTATCGACTTCCTGAACCCTAATCCAGTTAAAATCGATTTATTCCCTCTGCATTCCTCAAAGACTGTTTGAAAGGTCGAGCGGCAGACGTCAACTTCTGCCGAACTGAGATCGAAGGACCACCTGTCGAGCCTATAGAGCCCACTTGGGCCAGCCTTGACCATATCTGCGGCTAGCCGCATATATGGTTGCGGCTGCCTTTGGCAGCTTAAATCCCTCATATTAGTTCATTTTAGAAAAAAAGAGAGACAATATAGAGAGAGAAAGTCATTCTAGAGAGAGATAGGCTCAGGTGGAACTCAATACAACCAACTTGAAGCTTAATCATCCCATCTAGCATATACTTGAAGCCCCATTAGTGTTCTAAGTTCATCTTGGGAGTTAAAACGCTTGTTCACGCGTCCCCCAAGGTGAAATAACGCACTTTCGAGCTTCATTCTTTGTAAATGTTGTTCAAATGATAGATTAATGAGATATCTTGTTTGAATATAGCTAAACTTGTTGTATTTTAAGCATATTGTGTAATAGTTTATAGATTTTACATTTTTATCAGTTATATTGTGCTTATTACGTTGTAAATCGACCGCGAAGGCTAGATATACCTAAGTCTAAGCCTAATCTAGCCTCCGAGAGGTTATTAAGCATGAAGCTTTAACCCATGGGCTATAACGGCTTAGATTCATGGTATATCTATGGATTTATTATTTTGAACTGTCTCGGTTAACCTGTATAATCCTAAATCTATATTTAGAGGTGAAAGGGGGGTCGAAACGGCTTAAACAATGATTTCAATCGATGAAATCATCTAATATCGAAGCCGTGGACGTTATATATATGTAATATTGTACAAATCATGTGAGCCTAGGAATCCTGATGTTGAGATCCCCGAATGGATCCGACTTGATTCCCACGATGGACCGATTTTTATGATGTAAATGCTTTAAATAACGTAAATATCGTTGTACATGTAATATTTGGATCTTGAAAACGAACTCAAGGGGTTAGTCTCGAGAGGTCGGATTCAAGATTCCGTGATAGTGAAAACCATGATTGCGGGAGCTCGATTCATCGAGATGGCTTACATGCCCGACGATGATCTGACTCATTTTTAACGCTTTTGCATGCATATCATCAAAATAATTTCTAATAAAACCACAAAGAGCTTTTGATGAACAATAAAGCGATTCGGGGTAGATCACGTAATAAACGTAAAGAATAAAAGAAAGTATCAGAGTCCTTGATTCCTAGTCGGGGAAAGGATTTGAAAACCTTACTTTCTAAAACATCACTTTAATTTATATATCTTGTTAAAAATGAACTTTTTATTAAATCAAATCCTTCGTACCTAGGTGCAAAAGAGGTACATCACTACTTTCAAGTCACCCAAAATAAAGACTTAGAAAAAGAGACTAATAAAGCTTTCAAAATAAAACACACACACACACACACATATGCACATACACACGTTATTCATAGAAAATTAATAAGATGCGGTACCGTGCTTGCACGGTAGTCGAGGGGTGTCTAACTGTAGGGTTTTCAGCACATAAACGCAGCGGAAATTAAAAATTTTTGAAACCCTAAAACAGGATCCATGCGAAAACATATTAATTCAGAGGTTAAGATATGTTTTACCGATTATTCAAGCCTGAAAGGAGACGATGGAGATTCTGGAACTGCTTCGAATCCTCAACGCAATCCAACGGAACTGCGCCTCTATGGTATCCACACGAACGTCCCGCGAATCGTCACACGATCTACAGCAAGGAAAGCTGCGGTACTAGCTGCCAAGGATCTGGATTTTTTGAAATTTTTCTCTCTAGTCTCTCTCTAAGAGCGGCTAGGGTTTTGATTTCGATAATACCCTAAACGGCTGATATATCATATATATATAGCAGTTAAAGGAATTAACCAAAATCTAATCCAATTAGAAATATAAAATCCGAATTTATATATATATATATATATATATTATATCTTAATTAAGTCTTACTTAATTAATATACATATATATATATATATATATATATACATATACAAATTATCCTATTAATTTAAATTCATAATTTAAATACTATCAATCATATTGATATATTTAAATCCATACAATTTAAATTAATTCCCTTTTAATTACGTTCTAAGTGTGTGACCCTATAGGTTATTATTATGTTGGCAATAATTTTAAAATCATATTATAAAATTATAAACAGTGAGCGGCATCTAGTAATGCATCACTGCTACCCAAATAATAATAAGATCGGTGATTCGATACAACCTTTTCGTGACCAATGTTTCAATGTAATTTAATCCTTTTAACCTTGACATCCTAGATTAAACTCGAGGCATGGAATGTGTCATCCTCTTCATAATTTAATCTGAGTTTTCTTGATCGATGAGTAGACTATATGAAACAAATCACTATTTGAGCATGGCCATGCATTTCATAGTCCTACTCAATCAAGAGGCCTATGGATATCACCCCTAATATATAGGAGGGTTAAATTCCATCTAGATCACTCATATTCCTCACACGATTCATGATATACCCAATAATCACCTTTATCGTCCACCTATTAAAGGTGGCCTTTGATGATATCAAAGTACATAAATTCTCGTGTAGTAATATAGTGATTTCAGGTCGGAGGATCATTACATCATTGTCACTATGAGAATTGCTTATGACACTTTGCATAATGCTCCACGTAGAATTCTCATGGTGGGTCTGCCCAGTACATTGTTCTCTAACATGTACCTATGCATTGACTCAATATCTCATATATTTATGACCAATGAGATTTGGCCATCAGTCAATTCACATACTAGTCTCAATGTATCATTGTTGTCCCATTAACAATGACACTTGACTAGGGACATTTAAGAGTAATGATACTAATTGTAACTATATGATCTCATGTTCAAGTCACATACTTGAAGCCATATAATTTGTATCACTATTCTAAGGACTTTTATTATGTTAACATTTATATAACGCAGTAAATAAAACCATAATAAAATAATTCATTTATTCAATCAAATATAATATCAAAAAATGTTTAAACAATTACATCAAAGAATTAGCCTCTAGGGCATAAACTCTAACAGTCTCCCACTTGCACTAGAGCCAATCACTCATGTATCTAATACCCATGGAACTAGTGTGACCTTCATACTTATGCTGCGACAAAGCTTTGGTCAGTGGATCTGCAACATTATCATCTGTTGGCACTCTGCTTATATGTACATCTCCTCTATCAATGATTTCACGGATGAGATGGTACCGCCTAAGTATATGCTTGGATCGTTGGTGAGATCTGGGTTCCTTAGCCTGTGCAATGGCTCCATTATTATCACAGTATAGCTCAACCGGATCAACAATGGTTGGAACAACACCAAGTTCAGTGACGAACTTTTTAATCCATACAGCCTCCTTGGCCGCACTAGAAGCAGCAATATACTCAGCCTCTGTTGTAGAATCGGCTACTGTCTCTTGCTTCGAACTTTTCCAGCTAACAGCACCACCATTAAGGCAAAACACAAAACCTGACTGAGACTTATAGTCATCTGTGTCAGTCTGGAAACTAGCATCTGTGTAACCCTTTACTGTCAGTTCGTCTGCACCTCCATATACCAAGAATGAATCCTTAGTCCTTTTCAGGTACTTGAGGATATTCTTGACTGCTGTCCAGTGACCTTCACCTGGATTCGACTGGTATCTACTCGTCATGCTCAAAGCATACGAGACATCCGGACGAGTACATATCATTGCATACATGATAGATCCAATTGCCGAAGCATAAGGGATCTTTCTCATACGCTCCTCATCATCATGTGATTTAGGACATTGGGCCTTAGAGATCTTAACACCATGAGACATGGGTAAATGTCCTCTTTTTGCCTCTTGCATGCTGAACCGTTTCAGCACTTTATCAATATATGTACTTTGACTTAGGCCGAGCATTTTTCTCGATCTATCTCGATAGATCTTGATACCTAAAATGTAGGTTGCATCGCCCAAATCTTTCATGGAGAAACATTTTCCTAACCATGTTTTTACAGCCTGTAAGGAAGGAATGTCATTCCCAATAATTAATATGTCGTCAACATATAATACCAGGAATACAATGTGACTCCCACTAACCTTCTTATATACACAAGGTTCATCTTCATTTTTTATGAAGCCAAACTCTTTGACTACTTCATCAAATCGAAGATTCCAACTCCGAGAGGCTTGCTTCAATCCATAAATGGATCGCTGCAGCTTACATACCTTTCCAGCATCCTTTGGATAGGCAAAACCCTCAGGTTGTGTCATATACACATCCTCAAGGAGATTTCCGTTAAGGAAAGCAGTTTTGACATCTATCTGCCAGATTTCGTAATCATAAAAGGCTGCAATAGCAAGTAAGATCCTGATGGATTTAACCATTGCCACTGGAGAGAAGGTTTCATCATAGTCAACACCTTGAACTTGTTTGAAACCTTTTGCTACCAGTCGACCTTTATAGGTTTGTACATTACCATCCATGTCGGTTTTCTTCTTGAAAACCCACTTGCACCCGATTGGTTTTACCCCTTCGGGTGGATCAACCAAAGTCCATACTTGGTTAGTATACATGGAGTCCATCTCAGATTTCATGGCTTCAAGCCATCTCTCAGAATCTGGTCCATTCATAGCTTCTTGGTAGGAAGCAGGTTCATCATGATCTATGAGCATCACATCGCCGTTTTGAGTCACAAGAAATCCATAATATCTCTCGGGCTCTTGGCGTGTCCTACCAGATCTACGAATGCCTCGTGTAATTTGAGCAGGTTCACTTTCCACAATATCTTGTGGTTCCTGCTCATGTTCCAACTCAGGTTCAGTGATATTTTGTGGTTCTCGAACTTCTTCGAGTTCTAATTTCCTCCCACTGTTTTCTTTAGAGACAAATTCTCTTTCTAGAAAAATACCAGTTCGAGCAACAAATACTTTGTTCTCAGAAGGTTTGTAGAGATAATACCCTTTTGTTTCCTTTGGGTATCCCACAAAATTATATTTGTCAGATTTGGGTCCGAGCTTGTCAAAAGCCAGACGTTTTACAAATGCCTCGCAACCCCAAATCTTCATGAACGACATACTAGGACGTTTCCCAGTCCACATCTCATATGGTGTCTTATGAACCGTCTTTGTAGGAACACGGTTAAGTGTGAATGCAGTTGTCTCTAGGGCATGACCCCAGAAGCTTATTGGAAGATCTGCATGACTCATCATCGATCGTACCATGTCCAACAAGGTGCGATTCCTCCTCTCAGACACACCATTCCATTGTGCTGTTCCAGGTGGAGTGAGCTGTGATATAATACCACACTCCTTTAGAAGGTCATCAAAGTCTTGGCTTAAGTATTCACCTCCTCGATCGGATCGAAGGGCTTTTATGCTTTTGCCAAATTGGTTTTGAACTTCATCCTTGAATTCCTTGAACTTTTCAAAGGATTCGGATTTGTGTCTCATAAGATACACATATCCATATCTACTGAAGTCGTCAGTAAATGTAATGAAGTAATAAAACCCACCTCTTGCTAACGAACTCATGGGTCCGCATACATCACTATGTATAAGTCCCAATACATCGCTAGCCCGTTCACTGTGTCCAGTGAAAGGGTCCTTAGTCATCTTGCCTAATAAACAAGACTCGCATGTCTCATATGATTCAAAATCAAATGAATCCAAAAACCCATCTTTATGGAGTTTGGATATGCGTTTCTCATTTATATGGCCTAAACGACAGTGCCAAAGATATGTCGGATTGAATCATTTGATTTAAATCATTTTGTATTTATGTTATAGATAGGCATTTCTAAATTAAGAATATAAAGACCATTAAACAATTGTGCAACACCATAACATATTTCATTTAAGTAAAATGAACAACTGTTGTTCTTTATTAAAAATGAAAAACCTTTCTTGTCCAAACAAGAAACAGAAATAATGTTTTTGCTCATAGCAGACACATAATAACAATCCTCTAATTCTAATACTAGCCCAGTGGGCAAAAATAAATGATAAGTTCCTACGGCTAGTGCAGCAACTTTTGCTCCATTCCCAACTCGTAGGTCAACCTCGCCTTTCGCCAAAGTCCTACTCCTTCGGAGTTCCTGCACATTAACACAAATGTGAGAACCCCATCCAGTATCTAATACCCATGATGTAGAAGTGGACAAATTGACTTTTATAACATATATACCTGAATCAGAAGTCATACTTCCTTTCTTTTTCTTCAGTTCTTCCAAATAAGCATGACAATTCCTCTTCCAGTGTCCAGATTTTCCACAGAAGTGACAATCACCTTCTTTAGCCACCCCACCTTTAGGTTTTAAAGCCTGTTTGGTTTTGGGATTGGGTTTGGCAGATTTAGATCCTATCTTCTTCTTGCCTTTTCCCATTCCCTTAGCATTCCCCTTTTGCACCATCATTATGGGAGCGGGTCCTGTCTTTTTCATGTTGTTCTCGGCAGTTCTTAACATGCTCAACAACTCAGTAAGTGGTTTCTCAATTTCATTCATGAGGTAATTCATAACAAATTGAGAGTAGCTGCTGTTCAAAGATTGCAAAACAAGATCAGTTTGGGCTTCCGGAGTAATCGGAAAACCCAACCTACCAAGGTACTCAATATACCCAATCATTTTCAGCACATGTGGACCAACTGGATCACGTTCACCCATCTTGCAGTGATACAACGCCTTGCTTGTATCATACCTCTCCTGTCGAGCATGCCCTTCGAACAATTTCTTGAGATGCTCGATCATCTCATAAGCATCCATTAACTCATGTTGCTTCTGAAGCTCAGAGTTCATAGTTGCTAGCATGAGACAACTCACGTCCAGAGCATCATCTTGATGCTTCTTGTAAGCATTATGCTCTACACGTGGTGCAGTGTTAGCTGGTGCTGCAGGAATGGGCCCATCAAGGATATATAGCTTACGCTCCTGTTTGAGGACAATCCTCAAGTTCCTATGCCAGTCTAGGAAATTAACTCCACTCAGCTTTTCCTTCTCAAGGACTGATCGTAGTGAAAGACTATTTGTGTTGTTGTTTGCCATTGATATCTACAATTTATAAGTGCAAAAAATAATAAGTCAAATTGCAGAATTTTGATATTATGTAATTGATAATAGTACATTCAAAATATACCTCCCACTATTTTATTCAAATTAATAGCCCTCACCATTAATTCGGAAAGCATTTTTCAATTAAATCTTTCTAGTGAGCTAAGATCCATATTTCATTATGCCTTAAGTTAGCTTTGGCTATTCTCTCAAAACATAATTATTTAGGTAGACAACCCTTTGTCAATTATATCATATATAACTCTCAGATAGTTTGGTGAACAACATTTGTTTCTAGTCCATCTAATGGTACCTACCAAACTCTATGCCTCTAAGTCCACAATCCTATTGTGATAACTTAGTTAAGTCTGGCCCAATGATTTTAACAGTTTGGATATCACAATTATCCTATCGCATCTTACCAAGATAAATGGGGTACTTTACTTTGGCAAACCTACATCCATCGGTCAAGGTCTTGATGAGTGTTATTCATTGGAAGGCATCTGATTTAGACTTAATAATTTTATGAGGGATTTTAATAATTAATTTAGATCTCACCAATTTTAATCTTATTAAACATGCACATTATTTATCATATCATATCGTATACAAGCATAAATAAAGTGCAAAATTAAATGTGTCACAGTTATGGCCCCAACCCTATGCCAATCTTTTCAAGCTAATGAAAAGATTGAAGGTCAGTCTAAGGTGGTAAAAGGTCTTCAAAATAGTAGCTTCCTTGGACCTTCCTCATGCATGTGTCTCCTCTCCATCATCATCTTGTCATCTTGATAGGTTACAATTGTACATTACATGACATAAAGAAACCTCGAGTTACATTCAAGGGGATTTAGATGAGAAGAGAATATTACATCAGAATTTATAGAAAGGCACGACATGCAAGCCGTATTTCAAAACCAAAACCACTAACCTATGGGTCAAAAGGGCCATAACTGTGCACCATGCATATCACAATAAGCACATGACACAATTTATATAATTAAAGAAAACTATATACAAAATATTGGGGTCACGACCATCGTGCGCTACGACGGGGGGGTCCAAGGGGGGGGCTCCCCCCTGGCGGTGGTCCGGCTGATCGATCAGCCGGTGGGTGGTCTCGCTGCCGGGTCAGCGAGCGGGGCCGGGGGCAGCGCCCTGGAATTTTTTTTTGAACTACAATCTATATTGTAGAATTTTTCATACAAATCTCTAAAATAATTCCAGAATCATATACAATCCGCTAACACACTCAAACTAATAATACACCCAGAACATATCATATATGTCCAGTTTCGATTAATCATATTAAATCGAATCTTCATGTTTCTAATCCAATTAGAACAGAAGTTGAATTGTTATTCCACCTTCTAGGATACAAATATCAGAACATCATATACATGCATATATATTACAGATTTCCAGAATACGCATACATGCAGAATATCATATATTCAATTTCAGATCGGTAAACATGCATCATCATATATCATATATAACGAATACAATTAAAACACGTAATCTGAATTAATCGTTTCGCAAGTAGCTCTGATACCACTGTAGGGTTTTCGGCACATAAACGCAGCGGAAATTAAAAATTTTCGAAACCCTAAAACAGGATCCATGCTAAAATATATTAATTCAGAGGTTAAGATATGTTTTACCGATTATTCAAGCCTGAAAGGAGACGATGGAGATTCTGGAACTGCTTTGAATCCTCAACGCAATCCAACGGAACTGCGCCTCTATGGTATCCACACGAACGTCCCGCGAATCGTCACACGATCTGCAGCAAGGAAAGCTGAGGTACTAGCCGCCAAGGATCTGGATTTTTTGAAATTTTTCTCTCTAGTCTCTCTCTAAGAGCGGCTAGGGTTTTGATATCGATAATACCCTAAACGGCTGATATATCATATATAAATATATAGCAGTTAAAGGAATTAACCAAAACCTAATCCAATTAGAAATATAAAATCCGAATTTATATATATATATATATTATATCTTAATTAAGTCTTACTTAATTAATATACATATATATATATATATACAAATTATCCTATTAATTTAAATTCATAATTTAAATACTATCAATCATATTGATATATTTAAATCCATACAATTTAAATTAATTCCCTTTTAATTACGTTCTAAGTGTGTGACCATATAGGTTATTATTATGTTGGCAATAATTTTAAAATCATATTATAAAATTATAAACAGTGAGCGGCATCTAGTAATGCATCACTGCTACCCAAATAATAATAAGATCGGTGATTCGATACAACCTTTTCGTGACCAATGTTTCAATGTAATAAAATCCTTTTAACCTTGACATCCTAGATTAAACTCGAGGCATGGAATGTGTCATCCTCTTCATAATTTAATCTGAGTTTTCTTGATCGATGAGTAGACTATATGAAACAAATCACTATTTGAGCATGACCATGCATTTCATAGTCCTACTCAATCAAGAGGCCTATGGATATCACCCCTAATATATAGGAGGGTTAAATTCTATCTAGATCACTCATATTCCTCACACGATTCATGATATACCCAATAATCACCTTTATCGTCCACCTAGTAAAAGTGGCCTTTGATGATATCAAAGTACATAAATTCTCGTGTAGTAATATAGTGATTTCAGGTCGGAGGATCATTACATCATTGTCACTATGAGAATTGCTTATGACACTTTGCATAATGCTCCACGTAGAATTCTCATGGTGGGTCTGCCCAGTACATTGTTCTCTAACATGTACCTATGCATTGACTCAATATCTCATATATTTATGACCAATGAGATTTGGCCATCAGTCAATCCACATACTAGTCTCAATGTATCATTGTTGTCCCATTAACAATGACACTTGACTAGGGACATTTAAGAGTAATGATACTAATTGTAACTATATGATCTCATGTTCAAGTCACATACTTGAAGCCATATAATTTGTATCACTATTCTAAGGACTTTTATTATGTTAACATTTATATAACGCAGTAAATAAAACCATAATAAAATAATTCATTTATTCAATCAAATATAATATCAAAAAATGTTTAAACAATTACATCAAAGAATTAGCCTCTAGGGCATAAACTCTAACACTAACACCTTCCCCCGCTGAACCTAGCCCCCGAATTCCACGAATATTGGGTTTCAAGACTAATCTTTAGAGTCACGCATTGGACCATTTTGCGAAAAAACTATTAAAACTCGGATGAGTTGGTACATCCATTTCCAAAATACCAACTAGCGACTCTGTCTCATTCGGTCCAATCATTAAAATTAAATCAATCTTTTTAAATCGTCGACACATATGTCGGTACCAGTTTCCTACAAAATTCACCCTTTAAACGGAATCCCAAAGACAAAGCAAAAGTGAAAGGGTCGAATAATATCAAATTAGGGAATATGGGCAATCCTATCTTTTTCCCCCGGATAGGAGAGGATGGAAAACTAACCCAAAGAGAAAAAGACCTCCTCCTTCAATAAAAAGGGGTACAGAGAGGACTTAAATTCTTCCCGGCGTCGACAGGTGGCGACTCTGCTGGGGATCAAAGAGGGCTTAAGCCACGATCAAACTTTTTAATTTTCATTCTGCATTTGCATTTTGCGTGAATGATCTCTATGTGTGTCAATCTTTTAGCATTTTGTGTTAGTGCCTCGCACAATATATTAGTGCTTCGCACAATGTCATCATATTACATGCGGCGAGGATGTGAATGTATGTGAATGTATGTGAATGTATGTTGTGTGGTACCTCTATTAGGAGGCAATCCCGTCGGTTATTTATTATTGGACTCCTCTAGGTGTTTCCATTGTGAGGCTCAGGAAAGGCACCACTCAGATCCGCTTCAATTGAAAAATGGATGTTTTCATCAAGTAAATTGCGAAGATCTGGGAACCAATTTCAAACAGCTCGTAAGAGTAACCCTAAGATAGGTCAGCCTCTGATAAACCAAACTTGCGGTGTGCTTCTTTATACCCTATGTAATCTTCCGTGTATATAAATGACCGTCATCTTGAACTGTCATACATACATCTTTCACATCCTGTCATCAATTCGACTAACCCATTGTGTTGCAAGAAAAGATTAAAAAACCATTAAACTGATGCATATCATATCATGCATTCCTATCCACCAGTATCCAGTCTAAACTAGATATCGATTTTATGCAGATTGGTCCTAGAACCCGATCTCGAGCCAAGAAGGCCCGTTCATCACCGTTCAAGATGGCTGAAGGAAGGTCATTTGAACATACCCCTGTATCTCGAAATGAATTCGAGGAGTTTAAGAAGCAGATGACCGAGATGACGACCCTGTTAAGAGAACATTGCAAAGTATCTCAGGAATCTAAGCACAAGAGTTCGACTGAATCCTCTGTGCAAGGAGACATGAAAGTACCTGAGGAAGATGGGAGAGTTACCCTCTGCACATAACCCTGCAATTTGGGGATACCCTGAGGAAAAGTATGGGGTAGAACAAGACTTGGCTTCAATCATGGCGCAAGTTGATCAGTTGGCAAAATTGGTTGTATACCAACACCAGTTGACCCGACAGCTAATAGACCAGGTCCTACCAAGGCCAATCGACCCCGTATCTGTCCAAGATGTTTCAACCTCCAGAAGGGATCGGATTCGCTGCCAGGAATAGAATAAATGGACCGAAAAAATAGCCTGAGAAGCTATATTGCAGAACCGGCGAGAATTTGTTGCCAAACAAAAATTAGCCCCGTTAAGGCAGTCCAGGGAGGAGATTCTCTGCACCTTGATCGAGGAGGGGAAGGTTACAAAATTTATGCCACCCCCAGATACAAGATCGAAGTGTTTCGATCCTTCTAGATCCTGCCTTTACCATTCGAATGCTCCTGGACATGCCACGGAGGAATGTTGGGCCCTGCGACATTTAATCCAGAACTTGATTGAATTAGGGGAACTGAAATTGATGAACAAAGCTGAGATCTTCTGTGAGGAAGAGATAAACTACCCTCGAGGACTGAGGAATTTAGAGGGTATGATAGCCGTTATCCTTTGCATGGAATGAACATCCGGCGGACCCATAACCATCAAAGGAAGATCTGAGTAGAGAAACAAGGCCACTCTAGAGATACCAGTGTCGAAACCCCTGATGTTGGCTCCGTGGTCGCAACTCCCCATTCTTAGCCTGAAGAAGGTACCATGGAATTACGGACAAGGTATAAAATTGGCACCTGACTGTACCGCCATCATACCTAGGGAGAATCCATTTTACCTCCCGGAGCGTTTGGCGAAACCGACAACTAAGGTATTAAGGAAGGTATCTACTAGAAAGATCGTAGATTTCCTCCATAAGATGGGGCATGGCGAAGCAAGGTTGGTGAGGCAGTTGGAAGCCAAACCACATCAAATTTCCATCCTGGATTTGGTATTAGATTCTAACGACCATCGTCAAATCCTGATCCAAGTATTGGAGGAAGCACACTTACCTAAGACTATCGATATTGAGAAATTCCAGCACCTAATCAGCCATGTACTGGACAATAATGTGATATCCTTCACTGACGATGATATACCAGCCGATGGGACTGGGCATCACAAACCATTGCATATCACTGTCGTTTCATCAGGATATGTGGTAGGTGGCGTGCTAATCGACGGAGGATCATCCTTAAACATCTGTCCGCATGATACTCTGGAAAAGATGAAGATCAACCCAAACCGAATTCGAGAAAGCCATGTCATGGTGCGAGCTTTTGACGGATCAAGAAGGGATACCATGGGGGAGATTGAACTTCCTGTGGAAATTGGCCCTTTCACTTTCAACATACCTTTTCAGATCCTGAAGATCACTACCAGGTATAATTTGTTGTTAGGACGACCATGGATCCATATGGTTGGCGCCGTTCCTTCAACTCTTCATCAACAACTAAAATATATCGTCAACGGGAATCTGGTGACTGTTAGTGCGGAACTTGATTATCTTGTTCATGATCTGGGAGACATGCCTCTGATCGGCATGAATGAAGGTGTCGAGCCCGTCAGTTTTCAAGCCTTCGAGATAAGTAATCCGCGATATAACCCTGTGGGAGAACCGATTTTAATCCCTCAGATATCTCCTGAACTGATTGCAGTTGGCCAAGAGATGCTGTTCCGAGGACATCGACTAGGCCGAGGATTGGGGGAAAATGGCCAAGGAATCAGGAACCCAATCCGTATACCCACGCAGTTGGGAAAGGCTGGACTCGGATATTCTGGTGGATCCAAACACCAGAATCCTCACAAGCACAAACCAGTTACTCATCTGATTCACCTCAAGCCAAACATCAATGAAGCCGGATTTAAAGAACCATTAAAGAAAATCCCCGTCGTTATCTCAAACCTTCTGATTCCTAAAGTCAATTAGAGCGGACCTCGGCAGGATGAGAATGAAAAGCCTCTCAAGGATGCGGCCTAGAAGGCTAAAGACCAGAAGTTTCTAGAAGAAATTTAGTTGCAATTTATTAGCAGTTTTTGCCTTTCTGAAGAGGACTTGAAGAAGTCTAACGGGGCAGATCTGTCAAGTGATCAACCTATCCTCCCGGTCCTTAACTGGGGAAATGTAAAAGTCCCGAATGAGGATCCAGGGACTAGTTTCCAACCAATTATGGCCATCTTAGAAGACGACAACTCCAGTAGCGCGTCTATCTCAGCGATTCCCCAGGATCTCATGACCAGTAATTGAACGATCACCCCACAGATCGACCGGAAAGGGTAAAAACCAGGAAGCAACCGCTGACAGGGAGCTCTACCTTTATCTATATTTATGTCTATTTTATTTCATATGTAGCTTGTTATTGCTAGTTATCATATTAACTGATGAATCTTTTTGTAATTGACGACTACTTGTATATATTTAGCAATCAAGTTTTTGTCTCAGGTTTCCCAAATTTGCGTATTTCTAGCCACGTCCATGACTTGTTGAATTCGAGTAATGATTACGATTTCGATATAGAATTGGACTTTGACTTGATGGGGATCGAGCAAGAGGAAGGGGATGATGACGAGGTGCCCGAGGAAATTAAAGCATGGGTCGAAGATAAACCTAAACCCAACCTCGATCAAACCACCACCATAAATATCAGAACCCTTGACGATCCTAAAGAAAAACAGATCGGAACCAACCTTCTTTCTAACCCAGAAAAAGAACTAATACAACTCTTAACCTAATTCAAGGATGTTTTTGCCTGGTCTCATAAAGACATGATAGGTCTATCCACCGATATCGTTGTCCATCGACTCCCAATTAAAGAAGGGTTCAAACCAGTCAAGCTGAAATTGAGATGGTTGAAACTAGAATGAAGCCTGGAGGTGAAAGAAGAAATTATCAAATAGTTCAAAGCGGGAATCATTATGGTGTCAACGTACCCTGAATGGTTGTCCAACGTAGTCCCAGTGCCAAAATCTGGGGGAAAGGTGCGGGTATGTGTAGATTATCGAGATCTTAACAAAGCCAGCCTTAAAGATGACTTCCCAGTGCCGTTCATCTACGTATTAATCGACAACACTGCACAGTTTGAGATGTATTCTTTTGCTGATTGCTTTGCTGGATATCACCAGATCATGGTTGCTGAAGAAGACAGGGAAAAGACTGCCTTCATTACCCCGTGGGGAACCTTTTGTTATCGAAGACTAGATTTTGGCCTTACCAATGATGGTGCTACTTATCAAAGGGACATGATGACCTTATTCCATGATATGATGCACAAAGAAATCAAAGTGTATGTGGATGATATCATCGTAAAGTCCCGACAGGCTGATGACCATTGCACCCATCTTCGGAGGTTGTTTGAACGACTCCACAAGTTTAATTTGAAGTTAAACCCAACAAAGTGTGCTTTTGGTGTGAAATCCGGCAAACTACTGGGATTTCTTATGAGCAACCAAGGCATTGAATTGGATAATGCCAAAATCAAAGCCATCATAGAAATGCCTGAGCCAAAGACCGAGAAGGAAATACGAGGTTTTCTGAGGAGAATCAACTTCATCAGCCGATTCATATTGCAGTTAACAGCAACCTGTGAACCCATTTTCAAACTATTAAGGAAGAACTCTTAGGGAAAATGGAATGGAGACTGCCGAAAAGCTTTCCACACCATCCAGAAGAGGTTGATTGAAGCGCCTATCTTGGTACCCCCAAGGGATGGAATTCCGTTGTTCATATATATCTCAGTCAACTCTAATGCTATGGGTTGCCTACTGGGGCAGAAGGATGACATGGGGAAAGAAAGAGCAATCTATTATCTCAGTAAACGCTTCAGCAGCGGAGAACAGAAATATACTCTGATCGAAAGAACCTGCTGTGCATTAGTTTGGGCAGCCACAAACTTACAGCATTACCTACACTGCCATACCACTTATCTCATCTCGAGGATGGATCCTTTGAAATACATCTACAGCAAGCCGATTTTGAACTATCGTTTATCCAAGTGGTAGTTAATCCTTCAATAGTTCGACATCATCTATGTCACCCAAAAGTCCATTAAAGGGCAAGGGATTGCGGATCACCTGTTGGCTATACCAACAGGAGGTTTTGAGCCTCTGGAAACGTATTTCCCGGAGGAGGAAGTGTTGACTGTTCAACTGATCGATAAGGAGGATCAAGGTCAATTCTGGAAAATGTATTTTGACGGCACATTAAACGCTGAAGGTGCCGGAGCCGGGGCAGTCCTGGTATCCATCACGGGAGATTAATACCCCGTGGCCACCAAGTTGCATTTCAACAACTCCAACAATACCTCAGAGTATGAAGGGTGCATTGTGGGGTTGAAGCTGGCTCAGTCCATAGGAGTAAAACGGTTAACGGTGTTTGGAGATTCGGAGCTAGTCATCAGACAGTCTACTGGGGCATACACCACCAAAGAACTGCATCTACTGCCATATCATCTACATGTCCTCAGATTAGCAGGGGAATTTGAAGACATTGCCTTCATGCATATCCCCTGGAACCAAAATGATTTTGTCGATGCATTGGCCACATTAGCTTCATTGGTGAACCTGTCAGCAAGAAGGGGAATGCCTGTCATCACTTTAATTGTGCAGAATACACCGTCATATGGAAACAACGTAGGGGAGATATCAGATGAGATACCACCTGCAGGACCACCTTGGTACCACCATATAAAAGAATATTTGCGAGATCAGTCAACCCCTGAAGGGTTGAGTCAAGCCGCGAAGAAGCGAATACAGAAAATGGCCATGAATTTCTACCTAAGTGGAGATGCTCTCTATAAGAGAGACCCAGGTGTAGGACTTCTGAGATGTCTCGACAAAGATCAAGCCCAACGACTTATGAATGAAGTACATGGTGCAGTGTGCGGAGCACATATGAGTGGACCTCTGCTTGCCAAGAAGATTCTGAGGACAAGACACTATTGGATATCCCTCAAAGCGGATTGCGATGATCTTGTCAAGTGTTGCTATCAATGCCAGATCCACGCTAACATTATTCACGCGCCTCCAAATCAACTACATTGTATGACATCACCATGGCCTTTTTCTATGTGGGGAATGGACGTAATAGGACCAGTTGAGCCTAAAGCCAGTAACGGCGATCGATTCATCTTCACTGTGATTGACTACTTCACCAAGTGGGTGGAAGCAGCTTCTTTCCCCAGGGTCACCAAGGAGGTCATCGTTGGTTTCATTAGAAACAACGTCATCTGTTGGTATGGACAACCCGAGGTTATCATATCAGACAACTCGAAGAATCTGAATAACGAGATGATGAGGGAACTATGCAATAAGTTCAATATCAAACACCTCAATTCGGTTATTTATCGTCCGAAAACGAACGGCGCGGTGGAAGCGGCTAACAAGAACAACAAGAAGATAATGATGAAGATGTCAGCAAATCACCAGGGATGGCTTGATCTATTGCTGTTAACCCTACTCGCATACCGGATGTCGACTCGAACCTCGACTGGGGCAACACCCTACTCACTGGTATTTGGTATGGAGGCTGTACTTCTTGTCGAAGTGGAGATGGAATCACTAAGAGTGATGCTAGATTCCCAGATAGAGGAAAGCCAATGGATACAAGATCGATACGATCAGTTATCCCTGATAGATGAAAGAAGAGCTGCTACTATATTCCATGGTTAACTCTATCAGCAACGAATGTCCTGATCTTATAACAAGAAGGTGCGACCTCAAGAATTCAAAGAGAATGACTTGGTACTAAAGAAGATCATTTCGGGCCAGGATGCAGCTAAAGAAAAATTTTCCCCAAATTGGGAAGGACCCTTTCTTGTCAAAGCAATCCTATCGGGCGGAGCTTTGAAATTGGAAGAGATGGACGGTGAGGAATTCCTGCAACTGATCAATTCTGACTCGGTGAAACAGTATTATGTCTGAGACCCCTTTCGCTTTTAAACTGGACTACTATGTTTTGATAAAAAAAAGAAAAGAAAAAAAAGGATAAAAAAAGAAAAAAGAAAAAAATATATCAAGTCTAGTTTTTCAGGTTTGAGCCTGAACTACGAAAAACCTGATCTCCTATCTGTGGGAGTACGTAGGCAGCCATTTATAGTGCGGTCTGACCCTTGAAAAACATCAAAATCCTATCAAATCAAACAAAAAATCAAATCAAGATCCTATCAAATCAAATTCAAACCCAAATAAACCCTTTTTCAAACTTTTCAGGTCTGAGCCTGAACTACGAAAGACCTGATCTCCTATCTGTGGGAGTACGTAGGCAGCCATTTATGGCGCGGTCTAACCTTCAAAAAATCCAAACACTTTCCTAACCTATACAGAAATCCAAAACCGTATCCATAAAGCCCACCCAATCGACGGCTCATGCGGAGAAGACCTAGCGACATCTCAGCATCACTCCCACCGAATCTGATGCCACATGACGAGACTAGTTCTATGTCGACATAATAAATCATGAAGCAAAAATGGCAACTGTGTGCAAAGCTAGACATGCGCAAACAAAAGGAGTGAATTGAACTTGCTTTTTTATATATATACAACTGTTTGGAATACAAAAGTTGATTCTAACCTATGACAAGTGATAGTCTCTACAAAAAAATAAAATAGAGCTATAAATCAGTGGTGAGACGAGCCAACATCGAAAAATATCCAGCAGTCTCTGTATTCAGGGGAGCACCTCTGAACTCGTGCTCCAACATATCAACCCGCCTTAGCATCTCTACTGCCATACAAAAAATCACCTCTCGACTCTACACTACACCCTGTACGTGACCAATGAGTCCATCTGAGAAAGTTTGGGCCTCATCTCCGTCAACAAGGGCGTCTCTGGAAGCACGGGCTACGTCTCTCTCAGTGATAGCAGCATCTCGACCAGCTACGGTGGTCAACAGCAGAGCCTGAGCCTGATCCCTCTCAAAGGTCACTAGGTGAATTTGCCTATCCATCGCCTCCATGGAAACTGAGGCCAAACAAGGGACAGTGCTCACTAGAGAAGCTGTCAAATCTGCAAACAACGCATCCTCAGTCGGAGACATAGGATCCTCTATCGGTTCCGTAGCATCTGTGGACCAACCATAGTCATCGGATAAAGATCCTGTTACAACCTGATCTGTGGTCTCTGGTGCCAAATCCGACTCAAGCCAAGCTGAATACTCTGCAAATCAACCGGGATGGCAGTCTCTGAACTCCGCTGTCTATCGATGAGACCAGATCCATAAACCCAAGCCAAATCAGCCTCAGTAACTGAGCAGACGAGGAAGCGATAATCCTCAGTCCCCTCAAAAGCATGGACCTCCTGGTATTAATCAAACTGACCCATCACTGCCAGAGGATGATAGGTCGTCACACGCCTCAAACCCGCCAAGGGGAGGAAATCCAGATCGGCTGCATGGGTGATGAAACTCAAAAGGAGCAATACCCAGAATACATGACTATAGCAAAAGGCTCCTCCATGGCATCCAGAAATGAGGTCTAGGACGCCTCATCGACGCAAGAAGTCGGGCAAAATGAGTAGACCTGGGACAAGCCATATCCAAAACAAAACCCATGGCGACGAAGCCGCCCTATCGGTCTGAGGTGCGTCATCAACCAGATGTATAGAAGCACTGGGCTACCTCTGAACTCCTGATCCCTGACATCATGGCAGATAGAGGCTGATATCAATGTCTCTGCCAGGATAAGGAGAAGTATAGTAAAGTTCTCTCGGAGAGCTCTAATAGCCATCGACATCGCCACATCCAGATGGTCAGTATAAAATGGCATGTATAGATAGGCTATGAGGCACATAACCAAGGCATCCACTCAGGCAACGTCCCATCGCTCCTCTAAAATGGCAAAGTCTCTGTGATAAACGATGAAACTATCCGTGGAAGCGAAGTGACTGATCATAAAGTCCATGGAGATAACGTGGCTACCACCCACCTCGGCCAACACAATTGCCCTCCTAAGTCCAGTCATGAACTGGCGGCGCATATGGCCCAGAGCTATCCGAGCATATGGCCCCTCCATCGATAATCCTGAGATGTGACGATACTCCTCCAAAGTAGGACTCAACTCGGTTGAGCCAAATCGAAAGAGATGACGCTCAGGAATCCAATACCTGAATATCCCGAAAATGAATCCCGCTAGAACCTGAAAAGACAGCATAAACATGGAGTGGCCTAACATTCGGCTGACAGCTACACGGTCGGTGTATGACAACTGATCATACCAAACCCTCAAACTAGTAGCTACATGGCTAGGAGGAATGTGGTCCAAACGCACCACAGCAGAGGATGACATCTGTAAAAACTGTGTCAGTAAGACCATACAAGGGTTAATCTCTATCCAATCATTTAAATATATCTGAAGCATGCATCATAACGAGTGATAAAATAGTATGTGTGATGAATAAATAGAAAGCATCATATATAGATATTTGCTAAGTACATTAGTTTCATAAACATCACTGTCATACCTATAATACATGTGAAAACTAAAAAATAAAAAGTACAGGATACTGGGGCACAAATGCCCAATAACTAACAGATGACCTATGGACTCGCTGCCTAGTCAAAATCATCTAGGAAAGTGAGGGTATCATCAAACTGATCAACCTGGGGCCGTCTGCCTGGAGTGGGCACATCCTGCTGATCTGGGCGATAGGGTGTCTCCTGCATATCCGGGTGATGAGGGAAATGATCATCCCTACCCTGAAAGCCACAAATACCTGAGGGTCTAGCACAATGAGAGCCACCACCGCCTGACGGTTCGGTCTCATGACCCTGAGATTCAAAAGTACTAGCTAAGGATGGGTCCAACCTATTATAGCGACAGTAGGCCGACAGCTGCTCCAACTGAAGTCTCAAATCAGCAATCTGAACCTGATGAGAAGGTTCCTGAAAATATAATATTCATTTCTTCATCATGAGTGACCCTGGGACCATATCTCCCAAGAACTGGGTAGCACGTGTTTGAGCTCCTATCGTGCGTGGCCCCCACCAAGCGATAAAGTCCTCAGAAGTGATCGGACCGTCGGACAAGTGAAAACCATCATACCTTATAGTGGGAATCGATGCAGCCGACGAAGATAAAGGCCAGAAGCGCTGGGCTGGAGGAAGAAAAGGAAGGCGAATCTTCCAGTGATACATCGAAAAGTGCGCTTCCAGAGGTAGAGCTCCCAACCTCCATCAAAAAGGAATGGAATCCGGCGAGTGGATAATTAAAACTCTGGCCCTGTCGGCAAACCATCCTCAAATTCCTCAAACAAGTGCTCTCCGGAATATGTAAGCCACACTATGTCCCGAGCTACCAGTGTCTCCAACTGAAGACGGGCATGGGTAAAGCCCTCCGCGACCGGGACCTTCGACAAAGTAGACTGATGCCATCTACGTCCCCGGGGATAAGTGTCCAAGCCTAAGACAAATATGGGGCGAAGACATGGAAGCCTCTCGTAAGCCCATAACTGTCAATTCAAAAGAACCCTCCATTAGTCGTGGGAAAAGATAAACCAATCAAAAGTCAAATAAATGAAATTCGGTCAAAAAGGACTTACCAGAAGAAATGGGTATAATCCGACCCAGGCGTCGGTAACTCCCTTAGATCGCAGTCGCATCTCGTGCAGGAAAAGAGCGAATGTAAATGATCCCCAATCGTAGTCCCCAATGCGATCTACATCTCGAACAGCCCCTACCAAGCTGAAGGGAATAGTGGAGGAGTTATTCGCAATGAAACAACCCCTCATGATGGTCAGAAGCAGAAGCCATAAGATGAGATCCCTCTCTGCCAAATCGGTAGGCAACGGCTGCTGCAAGGTGCCTTGAGCGGAATCAACACCTAAGTATCCCGATCGAATACTACGAGCCTTGAAGGCTTGCTCCTGAGAAGAAAACCCTAGGAAGGTGCGCACCGTGGTCGAAGTGATAGACGGCTCCAAGGGCACCTTATCTCCGGTAAACTCTAAACCAGTGATGTACCTCTAGTCCATAGGAGTCATCACGACCTCGCAGTCCAGCAGATGGAGAGACTAACTCTAATGAAACCATCGCTCGGACAAAGCTCGCAGGTAGACCTAAGGGCAGCGACGGGGAGCAATGGTGAAGAAAACCTCAAATCTCCAAGAATCCACAATCGCCCTGCACTCGGGATGTAGCAAGTGATACAGAGCATATATACTGAACCAGTTACCCTAGGCTTAGTAAACTCCGGAACCTGCACGACCTCAAGGTTAAGAAAACTCGTCTGTGACAGAAAGGAGAAATGAAAACAAATTAATCACGTACGTCGTTTGCCTGCAAGTGAATGGAGGGATGGCGGCTCAGATCTATACCCAGCAAATCCGGGACAGCTACATCGATGCCAGGAAGAAATCTAAGCGCAGTAGGGGGCTGAGGCAGAACCTCAGGCTCAGGGATATCCTCCTCATCCACGGGAGGATGGTCCTCCCCATCAGGTCGATGAGCTGGCTCCATCAATCTCTGTACCCGCCTACTAATCAGAGGAGCAGGAACCTCGGATGGAGCTCTACGTCGACGAACTCCAGATGAAACCCGCTGGGATGTAGAATGACTGGGTCCCACTGAATCCATGTCTGAACAATGAGTTCGCATGAATCAAAGCCAAGTCAGGTATATTCCTACTTTATTTTAAATTTCAAATTAAATCCATGAAATATAATTTATGTCATCACATCATGCATGTCTTACATGTGCCATTATATGTGTACATTATTTTAATCACATCCTAGTATATCCATGAATGTATCTAGGACCCTAACATCTGGCTCATGAAAAAATTTCGCAAGATTCTCCTCTATAAAATGGACTATCCACATGCCAGAAGCATGTATTAAATCACCCTATGAGGGTATACCATCACAACCAAGCATGTAAACATCAATTTAAACTATTATTCTAACACATATATATAATGTATGTCTAGATTAATCGATAAATGATAACATATCGCATCTATACGGTACATAAGATGATCTGTAGGCATGCATTGCATCATAAACATGTTTATCTAGCTATCTATGCATACATGTTAGATATAATACCTTTAAGAAAGGAAATACGGGTTTTCGCCAATGAAAACACAAAAAAATAGAGTCTAGACGTTACCCGTATCACATAAAAGAGATGTACGGTGGCGGATCGCTCCAAATCAAGCCGGAATCGAGTAAATATGAAGTGGGGCTCAATTTTGTAGAGAGAAAGACTAAGAACTTCGAATGGAATGGGTGAAAATGAGGCCTCCTGAGGGTATAAGCTCGATCAGGGGCAGCCTTGACCATGGTTGCTCCATTCGCAACCACATATGTGGCTGCCACAAGTGGGCCTCGCGGCTTCCCGATTGGTAACGCGATGTCCAAAACTTGTTATTTTGGGTTCAGAATGGTCACATTATGAAAGATGATTCCTTTTTGGGACAGTTTGAAGCCCCAAAAACCCTAAACAAATCTTCCAAAATAGCAGAAGTTCGGCGAAGACCAGGAATCCCGACGTTGAACGCCGGAAGACCAGAAATCAGTCAAAATCAATACTTGAGTATCCCGACAATGAAATCCACCGACAACGAATTAGTGAAGGCGTCGGCTCAACCCCCGATGATGTAATCCGTTGGTAACAACCCTACGCAGGTCGGCAAATCCCCGATAATGTAATCCGTTGGAAACAACCCTACGTAGGTCGGCAAATCCCCGATGATGTAATTCGTTGGCAACAACCCTACGCAGGTTGGCAAATTCCTGATAATGTAATCCGTTGGCAACAACCCTACGCAGGTCGGTAAATCCCCGATAATGTAATCCGTTGGCAATAATCCTACGCAGGTCGGTAAATCCCCGATGATGTAATTCGTTGGCAACAACCCTACGCAGGTCGGCAAATCCCCGATGATGTAATCCTTTGGCAACAACCCTACGCAGGTCGGCAAATCCCCGATGATGTAATCTATTGGCAACAACCCTACGTAGGTCGGCAAATCCCCAATGATGTAATCCGTTGGCAAAAACCCTACACAGGTCGGCAAATCCCCGATGATGTAATCCGTTGGCTACAACCCAGTAAGGGCATCGGCATGACCCCGATGGTGCAATCCATTGACTACAATTCAGCGCAGGTCAGTTTGATCCTGACAACGTAATCCTTAACTTCCCCAGCCAGGGAAGTTACCTTTCTCTAAATCTCACATATCATCACATCTGTTATACATGACATTGCATCATCAGATATACCTTGTCATGTATTCTCCGTGTCTATTAATCTTTGTCGTGTTCATTCCATTACATTTCATGAACATGACAAAGAGGGGCATCTGTAGACACTCAAAATTTTGCTTTCTTTGTACTAACCTTGTAGAAGGGCAAAAGCGTAATTTTACTCTGGCGACAACCTCGAGGTAGGAAAAAAGAGCCAGTTCATCTCAGAGACAACCCCGAAAGTGATGCAAAGGACCAATGACGTCCGAACATACCGCGAACCGATCGAGGATCGACGAGCTGAGATAGTGATCGCCGGAAACCACTTCAGCAAACCTCGAACGACGTGCCATTAGAGACGAGTCAGCTAACTGATATTCGAACCTGGTGGATATATCTCGGCTATGAGTATCGACTTCTCGAACCCTAATCTAGTTAGAATCAATTTATTCCCTCTGCATTCCTCAAAGACTGTCCGAAAGGTCGAGCGGCGGACGTCAACTTCTACCGAACTGAGATCGAAGGACCACCTGCCGAGCATGTGGGACCCACTTTGGCTAGCCTTGACCATATCTGTAGCTAGCCGCATATATGGTTGCGGCTGCCTTTGGCAGCTTAAATCGCCCACATTAGTTTATTTTAGAAAAAAGAGAGACAATATAGAGAGAGAGAGAGACAATATAGAGAGAGATAGGCTCGGGTGGAACTCAATACAACCAACTTGAAGCTTAATCATCCCATCTAGCATATACTTGAAGCCCCACTAGTGTTCTAAGTTTATCCTGGGAGTCAAAATGCTTGTTCACGCGTCCCCCAAGGTGAAATAACGCACTTTCGAGCTTCGTTCTTTGTAAATGTTGTTCAAATAATAAATTAATGAGATATCTTGTTTGAATATAGCTAAACTTGTTGTATTTTAAGCATATTATGTACTAGTTGATAGATTTTACATTTTTATCGGTTATATTGTGCTTATTACGTTGTAAATCGACCGCGAAGGCTAGATATACCAAGTCTAAGCCTAATCTAGCCCCCGAGAGGTTATTAAGCATGAAGCTTTAACCCGTGGGCTATAACGGCTTAGATTCATGGTATATCTATGGATTCATTATTTTGAACAGTCCCAGTTAACCTGTATAACCCTAAATCTATATTTAGAGGTGAAAGGGGGCCGAAACGGCTTAAACGGTGATTTCAATCGATGAAATCATCTAATATCGAAGCCGTGGACGTTATATATATATGTAATATTGTATAAATCATGTGAGCCTAGGAATCCTGATGTTGAGATCCCCAAATGGATCCGACTTGATTCCCACGATGGACCGGTTTTTATGATGTAAATGCTTTAAATAACGTAAATATCGTTGTACATGTAATATTTGGATCTTGAAAATGAACTCAATGGGTTAGTCTTGAGAGGTCAGATTTAAGATCCCGTGATAGTGAAAACCATGATTGCGGGAGCTCGGTTCATCGAGATAGCTTACATGCCCGACGATGATCTGACTCCTTTTTAACGCTTTTGCATGCATATCATCAAAATGATTTCTAATAAAACCACAAAGAGCTTTTGATGAACAATAAAGCGATTCAGGGTAGATCACGTAATAAATGTAAAGAATAAAAGGAAGTATCGAAGTCCTCGATTCCTAGTCGGGCAAAGGATTTGAAAACCTTACTTTCTAAAACCTCACTTCAATTCATATATCTTGTTAAAAATGAACTTTTCATTAAATCAAATCCTTCGTACCTAGGTGCAAAAGTGGTACAGCACTACTTTCAAGTCACCCAAAATAAAGACTTAGAAAAAGAGACTAATAAAGCTTTCAAAATAAAGCACACACATACACACTTTATACATAGAAAATGAATAAGATGCGGTACCGTGCTTGCACGGGAGTCGGGGGGTGCCTAACACCTTCCCCCCGCTTAACCTAGCCCTCGAATTCCATGAATCTCGGGTTTCAAGACCAATCTTTAGAGTCACACATTGGACCATCTTGCGAAAAAACTATTAAAACTCGGATGAGTTAGTACATCCATTTCCAAAATACCAACTGGCGACTCTGTCTCATTCGGTCCAATCATTAAAATTAAATCAATCTTTTCCAATCGTCGACACATATGTCGAAGAATGAGCAACGAGTTTGCTCAGCAAGTAATATAGCAATAAGGGTCAATATAGTTTTTAATTCTCCAAGGACACAACAATAAGTGATAGTTCAAGACTAGCAAGAAGTATCAACAATTTCCAATAACAATCGCTAAGGACAGAAACATTTTAAAAGATTCAATAATTAAATCATTTTTGGATTTCAAAACAATGAATACTGAGCAGTCACTAAGGACTATGAACTTCTACTAGAATTAAGAGTAATATGCTGATAATCCAAAAAGACAAGTATAACAGGTGATCAGCCTAAAGTACCCTACGTTATGCATATCGTTTAATCGTACTCAAGTGCGCACGTCGGCCTCCTGACAATATATAGTTTCCCTCTCAAAGAAGGTTGTTCATCTTAGTCAATACAAGATTCCGCACCAATCAATTGGTTTGGATCGCTTTCAAATTATGATTTAGGTCTAGCCGAATCAAATGGCATAGACTGCTCTTTCAATGTATATAAGAACAATTATAAGTTCAATACTCAAAATCAAAGTTCGAAGAATATAAATAGCTCTATCTTAACTATTACGTCATAAGACACGAATCATACTTTCAATTGTTTACTTATACAACCAAATAATAAGACAAGCTCAAGTAATGCTCAATAAAGAGTAGGGTTCGAGTACTTGCCTTAAGCATAGTTTACCAAAGTAAAGCTTATCAACACTTTTCGAATCCTATTATAACATAGTTACGTATATAGGACACCTATTAGTTATACAGTTTAACAACATACATTATCTCGTACATACAATCAACACATACGTTAAATCTTATCCTTGCTACATAGTTATACATGTATCGCATCATATTGAATCATAACACTTAATCGATTATGTCTTTATTATCTTTAGAATTCCATTTATAAGTTAAACATCTTCATAGTATATCACTATCACATATTAGTACCAATCAGACTCTGTTTAGCAGCTTAAAGTAGCATTATAAGCTTAAAGTAGCATTATAAGCAAATTGAAAATATCAGAAACAAACAGAATGTCCAGACCATAATTTAGCCTGGCGCAGCTGCGCCCTAGTTAGGCTTAGGGACGGCGTAGCTGCGCTGTCCCCTGGCCAGACCAGAGTTGAACTTTGCTCTTCTGTTTCTGTCCCATTCATAAGCATACATTACCACATAGTATATACACATGTTAAAGGGGCTTGCATGCTTACATAATCTTTCCAAATTCAACTTACATGTTATAGTTCTAGATTGGTATTTCTAATGACTTAAGGCCAAATAAGGTCATGAATCACAAGTGCTACTATGCTCACCATGTACACATATGAGATAGTCATGAAATCAGTTTAGTATGCATGTTCTCAAAGATTTTCATTATATGCACATATTTAGTCTTGTTCATCCTTTGAAAACTTGTACGAATCACGTTTAAATGATCTTATGTCATGCCATACTCGATGGATACACATATAGATCATGATTAGGGTATTTGTATGCAATCTTAGATGTGCAGAAATTGATAATGACAACATCTATAATACTAGCTTGCAAAGAGTCTGAATCCATCTTTATAAATCATGTAAAAATTTAACCATGTATTCTAGTAATACGAAGACTTCTTAGAATCACAACTCATGAATCATTAGAGTATGTCTACAAGTCCACAAAGTCAGAATTGAAACATTACTACTTCCATCAAAGTTTTTCTTTTAAAACTCTAAGTCCTCTTTAAGAATGCATACTAAAGCAAGTTAAGTTCTCATGATATACAAAGGGACTTAAGTTCACAAATCAAGTCTGTTTTCATATATATCTAGACCATACGATCATGCTCAAAAAGTCAGAATATAAACATCATACGTATATATCAAGGTCCATTTTAAAAACTATAGCTTTCTTTAGTAAACGTATACAAACGAAATCAAGAACGATCATGTTATGTCAAGGTACACACTTATATATGTTAAACCTATTTTCATGCATGTCTAAGTGATACCAACATGTTAGGACTTATCAAATAATAATAGAACTTGAAATTCAGAACAGGTGCCTGGCGTAGCTGCGCTGTTCTAAGCCGTGGGAGCAGCGCAGCTGCGCTACCCCGGGACGGGCTTAGAACAACCGGCGCAGATGCGCTATTTTGAACTGCAAGGAGAGCGCAGCTGCGCCATACCCTAGACAGTCCATAATGGCTTCTGCAACGGCAGAATACAAACCCAACATCAAAATTCTTCATGTAACATGCTAATGTATAACCACATTACATTCTTAACATGCTTACTAGCTTAGATAACAACTAACAATCACTTCTCAATCCAATTAACATAGATTTATGCATAATCAAGAAGTTAGCAAATTCCAAAATGAAGAACATGAGAGTTACCTCTGCTAATTGAACTTGCTGCTAAATGATTTCTTCAATTTTCAGAATTCTTACCACTGATATATACTTGCTCTCAATTTTCTCTTAATAGATTTTCAGCAATTCAAATAAAGAAGTAGAGAGCGTTATTTATAGAGAAATGAATACTTAGACAATGTTATTGCCTTCCAATTCAAACCAATGGGAAGAACAAGAATATGTTGGTTAATGGAGAATGGTTGGTAGAGTAGTTGGTTATCACTGTTAGGACCACTCCCCTTTTGATCATTGGCTATGTTTGTTGAGTTTAAGAAGCAAGGGAGTAGGCTAGCCATTGAGTATTCACGTGAATAAGAAATGGGTCACTCAATTAGGGACAAGGCCAATAAAGCTCAGCATTTGCAAGTTTGTAAATAAATTAATGCCAACACTTAGGTTATTATACATATACATATTATATATACTTAGGTTATAAATTTAATTGAGTGTACACGTGGATAACATTATTACATAATAGCAAGTTGGGATACTTGTACACACATCAATATATAATTCATGTAAATTTTATAATACCGAATATAATTTGATTGGGCATTGTCACACTATATTAACCCAACTTTATTATTTCAATTATATTAAACTATTAAAATAATCATTAAGTAACAATAGCTTATTTAGTTTATTATAATATCTATGAGGTACATATTTAATGTAGCTACACATCACATATTGTCACATAAGCATACTTTATTTAACTTACACAATTCATGTTGTCACATAAACATTATCATGTAACTTACACAACTCATTGCATCTTACTATATAGTTTCTATATACTATATAGTCTCATTTAAGTGTCCCCTACACTTTATATAATATAGATGTAACTACTATATATTATATGTTTAATCATCACACATCCTTGCACATAGCAATTAATCGAACAAGCATTGATATATTATATAAATTAATTATTTATTCATTAATCTACTATCATTCATAGTAACAATTAATTAACCACAAAATATTAATTATTCATTTACTCAATAATATTCTATTACTCACAATAATAATTAATTAATAATATAATATTAATTAATCATTCACTTATTAATTCCTTCATCCTTTAATTAATTAAATCATCATCATTTCCAGTCTCGTGCCACATAAGGCATTCTACGAGTTTATCGTAATTCTCCATATTTTCTTAATTATCATAAATTCAATTTGAAATTAATTGAATTACTCATCTCATAACACATAAACATTTATATTCTAATAAATATTCATTTTCTTATTATATCAATATTAATATTTATTCATGAAATTCACGGTTCTTACATGTTCATCCTTGGTGGATCACCTCTAAAGGCCAAACACTTGGGTGGCTGACGTTGATCAAAGGAAGGAATCATACCCGGTAGATTCAAGTCGAACAAGGAAAGGATTATTGTAGAACTCGTACGTAAGGAAGCACGAATCTTCAAGGGTATGATTCGTTCTTCATCTCTTTAGATTAAATTAATAATTGTGCATAAAGGATGATCCGGGTTCATGGTTTGGAAAATTTTAAAACTCTATTTTTACACTTCCGCTGCTATGTATGCAATTGTTGCATGCTATTTTGATCTTACAAACCTAACACAAAAACCTGCCAACTACGAACTTCTTCGTGCCATATATCATCTTCCGTCTTATATTTCATATCCAAGAATTCACATAGTTCTCTTGTTGTTTTAAGAGAACTATACACACTATATAATGTGTTATCCAATCCATTGAGGATATAGTTTCGGCACAGAAAATCAAAATGTTTCCATGCATCAATAGCAGCAACCACTTGCCTATCTGTTTCATTCTCATTGAGCACAGGGGGATCTTCATGAAGAAACCTCGCCAAGTTGAGCGTAGTGAGATAAAACAACATCTTTTGTTGCCATCTTTTAAACTCTGTTCCATTAAACTTTTATGGTTTTTCACTATGGTTCACATGAACATTTAGTATCACAGGTGTAGAAGAAGAATAACCGATTATAGATACAGGATCGGTAGCCATATTTTTTGCAAATATATATATAGTAAAATTAATTGTCTTAAAATTGTTAGTAAACTGAAATGGATACTATATATATATATATATATATATATATATATTAACTTATCTCAAACTACAAAATTTAATTTGTCAAGGCTAGTACTTGGTACTATGTCCTTAAGATAATTATGTCTTCCGTATGGTGCTTAGAGTTGATAGCACTTGTCTCCCAGGATACAATGACACTGTATATATTATAGTAGCACTCCAAATAGTATACTCAACGAACCAAAGAAATGCTCAGAACTCTCTCTCTCAAAATAACTATGAAAACTGATGAATAAAATGAAAACTAATGCTTGAAAAGGCATGGGATGCTTCTAAAAAGGCATGACATGACATCCTTTGGTCAAAACGATATAGTTTTGATCTTTTGCAGAATTGGCGTGTCCATTCGGGCCACAAAACGACGTAGTTTTAGTTTGATCAGAACAAAAACGATGTAGTTTAAGGCTTAACAGAAAAGGCGCGTCCGTTCAGGCAAAAAGTTTTGCAGCGTCCGTTCAGGTAGATAGCCTTTCCCAAAATGACGCAGTTTAGACGCGTTCGTTCGACAAGTAACGCTTCATAAAATGATGTAGTATAATAATAAATACTATTTATCAAATAATAGAACTAAATAAGATAAAATTTAAATAAATTTTGTCCAAAAAATTATATACAAGGACCCACGAGCCTTGAGCCAAGCCGGTTGACAGCGGTGCGCGTGTAAGTTCGAACCAAGCCTTGGCTAGGTCCTCTCCCTTTCACAAAAGTGGGATGCCCCTTGGGACCCAAACCCAAAAGCAACTTTAATATATATAAACTCAGTAATTCTTTAGTTCTTAATCGATGTGGGACTTGGCTTCCCACATGTATTTATTATAAATTATCATTTCCAATAATGATTTTTGGGAGTTAATATCTCATTCATTACTCCATGAATTTGAGTTTCCAAATACTTAATTTAATCTACTCATAGAGTAGAACACATTAATATGTGAAATTATTACAAATAATTAATGACACCAATATTAATTTAGGCTCAAATTCTAACAATAGATACAACACTTTCGGTTTGTGGAGCTGATATTGGAATGCGGTACGCTACATGTTTTGCCTTGTTAGCAATGTGAACGTGACTTCAGAGCCTTGCTAACCAAGGTCGTAACTGTTGAAGCAGCTCTCCAAAAAAAGGAAGATGGTAAAACAGTTTTTACGTCGTGGTTAACAGCTAAACATCTTCTAAAAGCAGATCCTAGGTATACAAAGATGCCAAGGAAAGAAAGGGAATCATTATGGCATCGGCATGTTGACAATATGCAAAGGAGACAAAAGCTAGCACTTGACCTAGAGGCTGAAAAACATAAAATAGAAGCAAAAAGTCATCCACCTGTTGATTCTGGAAAATATCTGTAAGGATTTGAGCAGCTAAATCCTTACTGAAGTCAGCTGAGCTGATTTACAGAAGGAGAGTGTTTGTAAAGAGAAGATTCAGAGAGAGAAGGAAGCAATATGGGGGAAGATATAGACAAAATCAGAATAATGAGGAAGAAATAACATTCAATATATCATTCATGCTTAGCATTACAATGGCAATCTCTATATATAGCTAAACCCATTCTAGCTCAGCAATCACACAATTGATGCCTACCGAAAGGGATAGCTTGTTAAAGACTATAGTAGCCTTACAATTATAATGGAAAAGACAATATTACCCTACTATAACCAACTAAGGTAATGCAGCAGGATAACCAACTATATAGCAGAACAAGAGTAGACTTCATGATCTCCCCACATGGTAGAATCCTTACAATATCCTTCAGGTTCTAGGAGGATCCATGAGCGGCGGTAGGTTTTTCAACCAGATAATAACCTCAGCCCGTCCGTGTGTTCTGTTTGGACGGATTAATTTTGTTGGTAGAAATACTAGAAAGTGAATTTGGTTTAACATTTTTGTTAGGTGCAGTAAAAAAAATTCACATACTTTTGTACTTTTTATTATGTTTATGCTCTTTTACATGACTAGATCTAATGTAAACATTTCTAGCTGATAGTTGATGTATTTCTTATTCAGATTTGCGTGATAAATATTTCAGACAGCACATCTCAGTTCAATTAACCTTCTCTATATATATGGGCCTTGAATTCTGGTTGAAATGTACTTGAGCTTTTCGTATGTGATCAGTTGATCCACCGGCCGTATAATTAAATTTGGAAATTACATGTTTCCATGTGCTTTTACTGGAGTACGTATCAGCTGCCTCAAGTTGCTTCATAAGTTTATTGGCCTAATCAAGATTAAAATTTATATAACTTTGCTTTATCCCATCAGTACATAAAAAATAGATTAAAATCCACTCTATAACACATTTTACCCAATTTCCCTTGAAATGTATTTAGCTACATAAATATTGCATTTTGCATTGCAGTTGGAAGTAATTATTTGTATTGGGAGAAATAGGGTGAAAGGTGTAGGGTACGAATCCATAAAAACTGATGCTATACATATTGTTTCTATGCATATTTTTATTCTTCCAAGTGTTTTAAAGAAAAACTAAAAGTATAAATTGCATAGTACTAGTACTTCCTCCGTCCCATATATACGACGTTTTAGAGTTGTACACAACAACTAAGAAAATGATTATATAGCATTAGATATAATATTAATTGTCTATAATACCTTTAGATTCTCATAATTATCACACTTAACACATACTTTCTCTCATCTGTAATATTTTTTTATGAGAGGTAATTTTAAAAAGATTGTAATTAATTCTCCTAAATTATATAAAATAACAAATAATTTGGAAAAAAAATAAAAGCATCTAAAACGTCTTGATACGGTATGCAACAATTTTAACATGTTTATAGACAATTTTTTTTCTTTAAATAATCTGGCTGTAAAATTTCACTATTTACACGTAAGGTCAATTTTAGTACTAGTAGGACAGGCAAAATTGGACAATTAGAACAAATTAGACAATTAGAACAAATTAGGGAACAGAGATAGAGAAATTGGATTTAGGGAGAAAGCTAGATTGGGGAAGAAGAAAGAACAGTTAATAGAGAGAGAAAAGTATATTGGTTATATTCATTCATACTAACCAAATGTTATAGATCTCATACATATACTCTTACCTCAGCAAAAGAAAGAAAATAAAAAGAAAGTAAATGACAGAGCACATGGTCCTTACCTTGCAGCTCTAACAGACTCATAGTGAAAAGACAATAAGGAACAACTTAACAACAATTAAAAGACTGGAATACCCTTCTTACTTAACTATCTCATTAATCTCACTTAACTATTTTAACTGATATTTTAACTAACTTGATCAGCTAGTTGTGTTCCTTACACTCCTTCCCCCTTAAAAAGGCCCTTGTCCTCAAGGGTTGAGCTAAGGAAACTTTCAGAGGGAAAGGAATTTACCCATTGGACCAATACCTTCATTTCAGCTGCATTATTCCTCTTAATCATTCTCCTATCCAAGATAGCAATTGTGACGGCCCCCAGAATAGGTCCAGTCAACCCAACCCATTCTAAGTCGCCAAATATATGGTACAAAATACAAATACAAACTTTTATATCACACGGTCGTGCAAAATACGACCACACAACTGTGAGTGTCAATACAAATATGTAGAAAATACTAACATTCAAACTAAGTCCTCATTACAATTATTATCACACTATTTATTAGAAATAGTGAGGACTACTACTGCTCTAACTCGGACCATCACTCTGTCCCCCGACTAGTTCCTGCGACATTCTCATTTCCTGAAGAGGACGATAGATGAAAAGGGTGAGCTCAACTAGCCTAGTAAAGAATATTATGACTAAGATAATGAAAAATAAATTATCGTTAGTCTTCAATAATTCAAATAAAATATTATTGACAACAAGTTTTAGATCAATATTCGCAGCGGAAATAACCATTCATTAGAAGAGTTAAGTAGAGAATGAAGTCTACTATCTTCTATGATTTAAAAGTGCATCATCAAAATTTTATCCCTGTAACATCAATCAATATATATCTCAAATCTAATATTCATCTTTGCACTACGGGCCAAAGATATTCATTTGTATCACCAGTGGTCATGTTCATCTCAACACCTGTTCATTTTTGCACTACGGGCCAAAGATATTCATCAGGTAATCATTCATCTTTGCTCTACAGGCCAAAGATATTCAGTTATATCACCATTTAGGATTGAGGATGATGAAAAATAATATAAACAACGAATCCAATGAGATAAAGAGCAAAGATTAGGGATTCGTAATTTAGTTTATCCAAGTTTAAAAATATTTCATAATAATACTTTGTGAAGCAAAATTCAAGAATAAAGATCAAAACTTGAATCCAATCAAAGATAGAAGAAAATTTAATTTTTCCGTGAATAGTACCGTATACGTGAATAGTGCCGTATACGTGAATAGTAATCCCGACGAAAAAAGTAAGAATTTCATAATAAAATCCATGACAATATTTTAGCATAATGATATTGAAAAGAATAACATCATTTACGAAAGAAAATAACATCCCTTACCTCAAAAGAATAGTACTTCTGGCTGGAATATCGGATATAATACCGAAGGAAACTTGCATTGAATAATAATACTCAAAGTATCTAAATACTCACAAAAATACGCTCGATATTATAGAGAGAGAAAACTTCTGATTCTGGTGTGATTTTCAATTCTAACCTAAGCACCCTATTTATAGGAAAAGCTTAGGATGCCAAAGTAGACTTTTTAAGAAAATAATATTTTTTTAAAAAATTCCAGCCTGCCTCAAAAGCCATCAGCCACCAGTGGGGCCCACCTCCCATTAAAAAAATATTTATTTTTGAAACTTCAATAACTCATAATAAATAGCCCTTTTGTCAGAAAAATATAAATTCTATGTCCTTTCTATAGAAAATTTAATTCTCTACAACTTTGTAGAAGGAAGTTTTTCCAAATTCCAAACATAAATTATCCGAATTTCATAAACGGATGATTTTCCACATCAAAATACTAATAAAAACACATCAGCGCTAATTCCTTCTTTTATATCCACAAAATAAATATTTTCTTATCATATAAATTAATAATTAATTATTCACAAATAATATTACAGAACTACAATATTGACAACCAGGTCGTTCCTAAGAAAGAGGGGGCCTTCCGATAATGACTTCTCCTTACTGGCGCGCAATTAAATAACCCCTCCTAAACAGAACTTCCTTAGACATTGTCAATAATGCTATCTAATAATATTATTCAAATAATATGAATTATTGAGTTGGTAATGTAAAATACTGTGCAATGACAATTATTGAATCAATAATATAAAATATCAACGGTAGCAATTATTGCATATAAAATAGCAACGTAACAATTATTGATATAAAATATCAACGTAGCAATTATTAAATCAATAAAATATCATGCAATTATTGAATCAATAATATAAAATATTGAACAGTAATTACTGTAACAATAATTGAGTAAGTGCCTTCTTACGTAAGAATCAATAATTTAAAATACTGTGCAATACCGTGTGCTACTGTGCAACACCGCGTATTACTGTATTTTAACCACCGGGTATTTCAACAGTACTAACGGTAACAACTACGCCGTTATTTTATTAAAAGGTTATTTCTGTCGCTTTCTATATCCTGACAGTTATTCCGTTATGGGGCCCACAAATAGATGCGCCGTCGTACGAATATTCCCCGATAACAAGAATATTCCACGACCAAACGAATATTCCCCGACAACAATGAATATTTTATAACCACTTGCTCATTTTGAAATATTTGCACATTTCACCCATAATTTTTTACATTTATCAAATCAACACCTTACCATTTTGAAATAATATATAAAGAAAATTAAATCTTTATTTATAAAATTCGGGGTCTTACAGCAATGGGTTCCATTACAATTTCTTCAACTGAGTCCATCATAACCAACAGAAGGGCATGACATTGATATTAATGATTCAATGAGAGGGCAATTAATGGATGCTTCAGATAATACACCACATCCTTTCAATTCAAGCAACACCATACGCGCTGCTTCGATATGGAGAGAAATTAGTTTGGGACAAATTCCCAGATTAAGTGACTGAAGACCAACAGAGATAACTGATACATTAATGAGAAAGGCCACCACTAGAGCTAAGCCACTTTCTATTGTATAGAATCTGCAAGCCTCTTTAATGCCATTAACAGATTTTTGGTATTTTCCTGGAAAGCACCAAAGCTGAGTGGAGGACAAGATTGTGTGGCATAACCATTGCACCAAGGATTGAAAGGACAAGGAGAGTAGAACCACTTCCCTTACGTTGCGGAACAAAAAGTCCATATAACAGTTCTGAAGCATTTGGTTTTGCATATCCAAGCTCTGCTAAAAAGCATGCAACAATTGTAAATACCAGGAAAGCAATCAAGAACTCAAGTTTCCTCACCCCATATTGTTGTAATGCTAGTAGAACCAATGTACTAAGCCATGTGAGAAGAACACCAATCCACACTGGTATATGGAATAGCATGTTCAAAGCAAATGTTGTTCTAATTACTGTAACAACCCCCAAGTTTGCTGCCATGGGGATTGGATAATTAAAGCAGCACATGAAGCTACTAATATGATCCAAAGTAACTCATACTTGTACTGAGCTCCTGACTGTAGATCGATTTCAAAGTTTCCAGGGTCAATATACGCAATAAAAATAAGAAATCCTAGACCCATGTAAGCAAATAAGCTCTTCTAGCTTATCTTATTAAGTACAACAATCAGGTTAGAATCAGTATTCTCGATGAGCGGTGCATTCGAAGAAGAATTCCCATTTCCCATGTTGGTCATGAACTGTGGTTGGGTAGAAGCTGAGGCAGCCATATTTTCCAATAATCTCAACTCTTGTAACTGAACTCATTCTTAAATTGACGACTCGATTTCTGCAACATTATTATCCCCCCTATTAACAACCATATTGTCTTCAAGGTGACATTTAAGAGTGTGTTTGCATTCTTTAGCAATAGGAAGAACTATTATTCCCCCCGGATCAAATATAATACCCCAATACAGGTCACTTTCCTTTAAGTCAGATGTCCAGATGTTGTCATTCCTCTTTTCTTCTTTTAAGAACCATTGGATATCATCTTTTGCATTCTCAAATTCATTGCTAAAATTGGAGACAACCTGAAGGCCAAGGCATAGATGGTATTCTTTTATCTCCTTTATAAAGATACACTCCTCCAAAAAAGAAAACATAAGCAACAATGACTCCTTACTATAGCCAAAAGTCATGTACAAGTAGTACAGTACACATAGACCTTTTGTGATTAGATAATCCAATTCTATAAAAAAAAATGTTCCTGCTCTGTTACTTGTGTTAACAACTATAAAATATCATTTAATTGATTTTCCAACATTTCTCAAACCTTTATGAATTTTTGTAATAAGAGTATAGGCATACAAACTCATGTAACCAAGTTTTCCAACATGTTCCCCTATTTCAAGCATCCCTAAATTTGCTCCATCATGACGAACAAACACAAAAATAAAGAAATTCTGATGAAACACAAGAATAATGCCGAAGAAGATGATCTCCACATTTGACCAAAGGAAGAGAATAATGAAATGATGAGTCAATAGTCCCAATTCATTAACATTTCCCAAACACAAAAAATTACAACCAATCACAAGAAATTTATACTCATCTGGTGGCTTCGGTTTAAGTTCAACTGTGTTACCACATGCTAATGCAGGCCCAACCTTCCAGGCATACATGAGAAGGGGAAAGTTCCATGGAATAATCTAGTCAGCAACACCAATTGGTTCGTGCAAAGTTTGCACATGATATGGCCCATCTTCAGGAACAATAAGTGTGACGAATGAGAATTTTATAAAGTTATTTGAATATTTATTGAATTAAATAAATATTTTTTATGATTTAATTATTGAGTTAAATAATTAATTCATGAATTTATGGTAGATTAATTTAATTATATGTGTTACATTGATTAAATTAATGTGTGATAATTTTATAGTTCAAAGTATATATATTTAATTGAGCTTATTTGAATTAATGAGTTGTTTAAATAAGTAGAATATTATTCTAATTAATTTAATTAGAGAGTTAATAATTAATAAAGGAGAATACTGATTATGTGACAATGTGATTTTATGGGAGTTTGTCTTATTTTATTTAATTGATTTAAATAAGATTAATTGGTTAATTAGTAATGTGACAATTAACTATATAATAAGGAAGCTATTAAAATAAATGAAAAAAGGATTAGTTGTGCTAGCCAAACAAGGCCCTTGTAGAAATTTATTAGTTATCAATACAACAGATATTATATATACGTATATTCATATTGTTGTGTAAGACTTGTGTTTTCATATTCTAAGTTCAGAGAGAAAAGATAGAGAAATTGAGAAGAAGAAATTGAGAGAGAAAGAGATTTGAGAAAATCATTTATATTATCTTTGAATCATCTTGTCGACGCCGGGAAGAATTTAAGTCCTCTCTGTACCCCTTTTTGTTGAAGGATGAGGTCTTTTTCTCTTTGGGTTGGTTTTTCATCCTCTCCTATCAGGGGGAAAAAGTGAGGATTGCCCATATTCCCTAATTTGATATTATTCGACCCTTTCGCTTTCGCTTTGTCTTTGGGGTTCCGTTTAAAGGGTGAATTTTGAAGGAAACTGGTACCGCTTTTTCTAAAAATATTTTAGTTAAGACAGAGCAAGGCGGACCCTCGGGCACTGACAAGGGCAAGGGCAAGGCTACGGAGTAGCTTTGTATTTATGTAAAAATTTTGTGACGACTGTAATAAGACTCTATTTTATTATGTATTAGTTAAGATTATGTATGCTTAAGCTATGTTTAAGATGTAAGAGATGTTTAAGTTACGAAACCTTGGGACATGGATGGTTATATTAAATAAATATAATCTATTTGTACGTGTATTTTCGTCGTGCGAGATATTATTTAGAAGTTGAATAGTTAGAACGAGACGAACCGAATTCGAGACTGTGGCGGTCCGAATTTGGGGGCTTCACAGAACAAGTATTAAGAAGGTGGGTAATTGGCAAGTTTTCTCTCTCCATAAAAAAGGTGAGCTCTCCCAATAACTTGTGAAAGCATTAACTACTAATCAAAACAAGACTCCTCGTATTTATAGATGTAGGCAACCCTTCTATACCTCATAGGATTGGGGTCTCATATTATTTAATTAAACTCTTTTAATTAATTAGGCTTCCTAATCTTATTAGGAGCAATTAATTAAACTCCTTTAATTAATTTACTTCCTAATCTTATTAGGAATATGGGAGAGCTCATTTATTAATTAATTCTCAAACTCCTTTAGGAATTCAAATTAATAGTAATAGTAATAATAATAATAATAAGACTCCTCTTATTAATTTATATTTAATATTTCTAAAATATTAAATATTAAATAATAAATATTAAACTATTTAATTTATTCTATCACCATAGATTAAATTAAATACATTTCACTTATTATTACAATTATTCCATTTACTTCTTAAATAAATATTCATCCTTTTATGGTGTGACCCTTTAGGTTCTCTATATTAAATGTGAACAAATTAATTAGAACAATTCTAATTTTATTTAAATAAATAATTATCTATTAATTCATTTAAATAAATAATATTTATTCTACAATATAGGTAAGCCCCCTTAGCGCTCAATGCCTTTCCAGGTAATATAGATTTCAACATTAATAATAAAAGAACCTTTGAATAAATAGTTACCGTACAATTCATTCCTTCTACTATACAATGTCCCCAATTAAATATAAGACATGAATTTATTATCAAGTCTTATTTTATTTATTTATATGTATTCCAATCCTAAATGCACAAACTCCGATAATGCAAATTAGAAACTACTTTCTAATTTCATTCTGCATTAGCCAAGGACTACTGAGTTGTCATTTATCGAATCACATAGGACATTCACTTCTTTTACTAGAAGTGGTAGATCCTTTATTGATCATTCATTATCTTCACATATAATTAATTATACCCAAACATACCCTTTGATATACTCTCAGGGTCTTAAGAGACATGTCAAAGTATAACTTATTATACATAAGATACTATGAAGATCTCAAGTCTAAGGATTACTTGTACTACTCACTAAAGGAATTCCTATTGATAGGCGAGTAAAATTTCATTAGGTATTCCTTAGCGAGCCACGTTCAGTGTACTTATTCTCCAATAAGCACCTACATACTTGCTTTAGTGTCTCCACACAAATGATCATGAGATCGATCATCTTCTTCCAAAGAGCAAATAACGTATATACTAATCTATCCAGATTCACTAATCCCCTATTTAGTAATCCATCAATTGGGAACTATTTTAGTTTTAAGCTATCTAAGAATTTAGATCTCATTAGCATGATCATCATCATGATTCTAAAAGTATTGCTTAAAACTATGGGTTTATCATATTTAAATATAACAACATTATGTAGATAATATAAACGCATTTAAATAAATAATTCTTTTATTAATAAATGAATAAGATTGTTACAAAGTATATGCTTTATCATCATACATGATTGGCTTGTGTGCATACTACTTTCAATCTCCCACTTGCACTAAAGTAAATCGTCATGGTATCTAATACCCATCTTCTCTAAGTGACAATCAAACTGCTGTTGTGTTAAAGCTTTAGTAAATGAATCTGCAATTTTGTTTTGAGTGTCCACACGCTTTAGGGTGACATCTCCTCTCTCAATGATCTCTCTAATCAAATGAAACCTCCGCAACACGTGTTTGGATTTCTGATGAGACCTGCGTTCCTTGGCCTGTGCAACAACTCCGGTGTTATCACAGAATAAAGGTACTGCTCCTCTAATGCTAGGAACCACGCCAAGTTCAGTTATGATCTTTTTCATCCAAACAGCTTTCTTTGCAGCTTCACTTGCAGCTATGTACTCTGCCTTTGTCACTGAATCAACAACTGTTTGTTGCTTGGAACTTTTCCAACTCATTGCGCTACCGTTTAAGGTAAACACATACCCCAAAATGAATTTACTGTCATCTTGATTTGTTTGGAAACTTGAGTCTGTATAGCCCTCTATTTTTAATTCAGATCCACCGTAGACAAGAAATACATCCTTAGTTCTTCTTAAGTACTTTAGGATATTTTTCACTACCTTCTAGTGTTCTTCTCCTGGATTCGAGATATCTGCTCGTAACACTAAGTGCATGAGCGACATTTGGTCTTGAACATATCATACCGTACATGATAGATCCTATTGCTGAAGCATAAGGTATCTTATTCATATGGTCTCTCTCCTCATGTGTCTTTGGGGCCTGTTTCTTTGAGAGATGTATTCCATGGCCCATCGGTATGAGATCTCTCTTAGAATCTTCCATGCTAAACCTCTTTAGCATCGTTTCAATGTACGTTCCTAGGGACAAGCCAGGCATCCTTTTAGATCTATCTCTATAGATCTTTATCTCCAAAATATAGGATGCTTCTCCCAAGTCCTTCATGGAGAAGTGTTTAGATAACTAGATTTTAATTGATTGTAGAATCGGAATATCATTCCCTATCAGTAATAGATCATCAACATATAGTACAAGAAATGATACAGCGCTCCCACTAACCTTCTTGTACACACATGGTTCATCCTCATTTTTGATAAAATCAAACTCTTTGATTGTCTCATCAAAACGGATGTTCCACCTTCGAGAAGCTTGCTTCAATCCATAAATGGATCGTTGTAGTTTACAGACTTGATTTGTTCCAACCGTTGAAACAAAACCCTCTGGCTGTGTCATATACACATCCTCCTCAAGTTTTTTCATTTAGGAAGGCCGTTTTCACGTCCATTTGCCAAATCTCGTAGTCGTTATAAGCTGCAATCGCAAGTAAAATCCAAATGGACTTGAGCATAGCTACTGATGAGAAGGTTTCATCATAGTCAACTCCTTGCCTTTGTTTAAAACCTTTTGCCACCAGTCTGGCCTTATAGGTCTCTACCTTTCCATCTGCTCCAGTCTTTCTCTTAAAGACCCGATTTGCACCTATTAGGATTAATGCCCTCAGGTGCTAAAACCAAAGTCCATACTTAGTTTTCATACATGGAGTCCATCTCGGATTTCATGGTTTCTTGCCATTTCTCTGAGTCTTTACTACTCATAGCCTGTTCGTAATTCAATGGATCATCATCATTTATGATGTGTACCTCATCGTCATCCTCTATGACGAATCCATACCTATCAGGTATCTTCGGTACTCTTCCAGATTTACGAATAGGGTGTTGTACAATAGGTTCTTCTACTTTGTCATGTACCTGACTTTGATCAGTTGTAATTTGTGGGTCTTGAACTTCTTCAAGATATATCTTACTCTCACTGACCCCTTCAAGGATAAACTCCTTTTCCAAGAAGACAACATATTTTGCAACAAACATCTTTTAATCAGTAAGATGATAGAAGTAATACCCTAAAGTTTCTTTAGGGTATCCCAAAAATCAACATTTTTCAGATCTACTCTTCAGCTTATCATTTTCAAACTTTTTGACATAAGCTGGACAACCCCAAGTCTTAACATGCTTAAGATTTGGCTTTCTCCCTGTCCATAACTCATATGGAATCTTTGGGACGAATTTGGTAGGTAACTTGTTAAGTAGGTATGCAGCCGCTTCTAGGGCATAGCCCCATAATGATACGGGAAGATCCGTAAAACTCATCATGGAACGAACTATGTCCAACAATATTTGATTTCTCCTTTCAGATACACCATTCAACTGTGGTGTTCCTGGTGGAGTTCATTGTGAGATTATACCATTTTCTTTAAGAAAATTGAGAAACTCACCGCTTAAGTATTCTCCTCCTCGATCCAATCGAAGAATCTTAATACTCTTGCCGGTTTGTTTCTCTACTTTACTTCTGAATTCTTGGAACTTTTTAAATGATTCGGATTTGTATTTCATTAAATACACATATCCATATTGTAAGACCCCAACTTTTATGAATAAAGATTTAATTTTCTTTATATATTATTTCGAATAAGGTGTTGATTTGATAAATGTGAAAAGTTATGGGTGAAATGTGCAAATATTTCAAAATAAGCAAGTGGTTATAAAACATTCATTGTTGTCGAGGAATATTCGTTTGGTCGTGAAATATTCTTGTTGTCGGGGAATATTCGTACGACGGCGCAGCTATTTGTGGGCCCCACAACGGAATAACTGTCGGATATAGAAAGCGAAAGAAATAACTTTTTTATAAATAACGGTAAAACTGTTACAGTTAAACTGTTGAAATACCCGTTGATAAAAATACAATAATACGCGTTATTGCACAGTAGCACACGGTATTGCACAATATTTTGAATTATTGATTCTTACGTAAGAAGTCACTTACACAATAATTATTACAGTAATTACTGTAAGAACCCGAATTTTCAGATATTATTAAATAAGGAGTTAATAAATAAAATTCTTAAACTGTGAGATGGGTTCGAATAATAATATATATATGTGATATGAGGTATGTGGTATTATATTACATAGGATAATATGGACTATGTAAAATGTGTTTTTGTGATTTATAAATATATTATTAATATATATTGGTTACTTATCGTAGAGACGATCCAGTTGAGATAAAGGAGGTGGATAAATTCCTATCGATATTAAATAATTTATAGAATTATATCATAGTAAGTTGGTGACATTAAATATCCTTAATGTATAATCACCATATTCTTGAGTATGTGTATTAATAACTAGTATGTTCATAATATAGGTTATTAATAGCACTTAAGCTATCCGTGAATAGGTTTGGATAGTGAAGCATGAGTTAGTTAAGGAATTAGCTAATAAGAATAAATATTAGTTAATTTAAGTTGGGAGTTATATTATGGAATAATATAATGAGAGTATTGAACCTTAATTAACTATGATGATATAGTACAGTGTTTAATTTACTTAAGTAAAGGAGTGAATTAATATGTGTGTTGAATATGTAATTATAGTTGATACTTTTTATATATATTACTTAGAGTGGTAATATGTGAGAAAGTCTAATGTGCGAATAACGTTAAATATATATACGTTATTAAAGGGAGATGGAAATCATTATATCTTTAAATGAATATTTGAAGAAATTGTTTTGGGAACAATTTATAGAAAAGAAAGAGATATGATTTTTCTAATAAAGGATATTAAAATAATTTCTAATATTGAATTATTTTAATAAAAGGAGGAAATGTTATTTTTGAATAATAATATTACCTTATATGTTTTTGTATGAGGTGTGTTTGGTTAATATAGTAAATATATTAAAACGTATTTGCTATATGTAATTAAATTGATGGAAACGATTTATTATAATAGAAAATAAACTTATTATCTATTTTCTATATATAATATATGTACATGTGTCGTACATATAGTTATTTGATATTATATTAAGAATAATATCATGAGACAATAAGTAAATTATTTTCTAATAACGAATGTGCTTATTTGGAGAAAACATAATATTTTATGATATGGCTAAATACATAATTTTAAATGTATTTTCAAGGGAGTTTAATTAATGAAAGGAAACTAAGTTATTTTTAATATATTAAATAACTTAAGTTATTATTTGATCGTGAATATTATTATTGGAATAATTAATAGAGTATATATTAATTATTATAAGCGTAAAGGTTATACTTATTATAAGTATAATTAATTGAAGTAATTTAACATTTTAATAGCTTGAGTTATTATATTTCCGTAAAGGTTATATATAATATTTGAATATTCGATTTGTAAAATATTTATATGTGGACCTTGGATTTAATAGTTCTAATTTAATTGAACAAGTTATAAGTAGTAATGTGGTGAGAAATGAGTAAGTGATGAGAATAATGATAAGCTTAAGTTTGAGCTTGTGAGAGATGCCTTGTGTGGCACAATAATAGATTCAGTAATGAATTGACTAATTTAATGATGGAGGAATTATTAATTAAACAATTAATCTAAATTAATTGTTAATTGTTATTATGATAGTATGTTAAATTATTATGGCTAGTGATAGTATAATAATAAGGAAATCGATTATAAGTATAATCGGATTTGTGATGAGATAAATTATCTTCTAATATTAATTATTGTTATGAACAATATACTATTATCAAGTAATTATTTGATAATATGATGATTAATGAGTAAATGATTTATAAATATAAAAAGATTTATATTTATTTAACGTAATAATTAATCATATAAAGTGTTAATCAATTAGCGTGGGAATTATAATTCCATGGATTAATGAGAAATGGATTAATTAATATTATTATTAATTAATTGATAAGATAAGTAATTTATTAATTTCTATGTGCAACCATGCGATATTAAAGTATAACGTATGATAGTTAACTATATGTTATGCGAAGTATAAAGTGCAATGCGACTATGTTATATATATGAATATAAACTATATAGTAAAGTTATTGAGTTGTAATAAGTACATGAAATGTGGGTGTGACAATGTGTATATTAAGTATACAATAAAATAATATATCATAGATATATTGTAAACAATTATTGAATTTACTAAATAAAAGAGACAATACACTATGATGGTACCCGAAAGAATTATATCTGGTGGGATGAACTGTACATGGATTTTACATGTGTGAGTTAAAATTTAATACATGATAGTATTA